>CM035847.1:173244303-175644303 GCA_020510985.1 Pholidichthys leucotaenia | reverse complement strand
GCGGAACCAAGCCGGGGTGAAGTGGCGATCGACTCTTGTCCCTGTAGCACAGCAATGAGCTCACCTCACCACGGCACAAGGGCTGCAACTAACAATTATTTTTGTAGTTGACTAATCTAACGACCATTTTTTCGATTAGTCAACTAATCGCCACTATTTTTCTCATGTCCGCCAGCTCAGCTTCCTGCTGACACAGCTCCTGTTCGGGGCTCTAAGTCATGTTTTCCTTCACCTGTGTAAGCCTGCAGACCTATGAAAATCACTTTGTTGTCAGTCTCTGCTTTAATATAATGTAACCTATTATAAAAAGTTTCCATAGCTAAATAAAATAATGACCTGTCATGAACTCCTTGTGCGCTTTTCCTCAACACACGGAGGAGGTGATAGGACGAGGATTTAAACGCAGGATTATGCACCACACACATTTATTAAACACGACAACACTGATTCACAGTTACAAGTCATGTATTCCACTGTAGCTTAAGAAGTCCAGCAGGACGCTCAACAGTCAACTGGCGAGGACCACCGGGGAAAACACACACGGAAATACTCACTGGACTGGAGTTGTCCAAGAAGTCCACATAAAGCACTGAGTGAGAATAGTCCTCCTTTGACGTGACTTCATACGATGAACAATGATTGTAAATGAAGTGCAATGACCCAGTAATGCGTGACTGGAAAAAGGCTCCTTAAGTACACACATTGCTGGGGATTGTAGATTGGACGCACCTGGGCAAAGACCGGGAAAGATGATCAACGGGGCTGGGAACAGCTGATAGTAATCAATGAGGGGGCGTGGTCGGACCGGCAGACTGTCAGCAGTACACACAGCTGCCAGCCCCAGAGCAATGGCTATGGATACGGTAACACACTGGAAATACATACTAAATGTGCATACACAACGGCACCAAGACCCACAGAGAGATCAGGACCGAGCCAGGGGAAACCAAGCCGGCTCGGCTCCTGACAGAGCCCCTCCTTTAAGGGGTGGATTCCCAGACACCCAAGGAAACATTCCAGACCCCCTCCCTCCCCAGCAGGAACAAACAACATGATCCCAGGTGGGAATTAGGGGGAACAGGAAAGATGGGAACACAACACCCCTCCCAGGGTCCACAATAACCCTCCTAAGTCCAAAGACGCGGAGGCTCAGGAGGCCGCACAGAGTCCCAGGCCCAGCAGGCAGTTTGGCGGACAGAGTCTGGTGGCCTGCCCGAATGCATGGGCCATCTGGGCCTTCTGGCGGCCTGCCCACCAGAAGGCTCACAGGGAGGGGACCGGATCGTCAAGAGGGAACCCCCACGGCATCGGGCAGAGAGGAGAAGGGAGCCGCGGTGTCCTCTGGCAGATCCACAGCACCCCCGGTGGTCCCGGCTTGGGACACAGCTGCACCCGCGACGGACCCCAACCGGGCCGGCTCCGCTGCACTCGTGGCGACCACCGGCTGAGGCTCTGCTGCACCCACGGTGACCACCAGCTGAGGCGCTGCTGCACCAGCAGTGACCCCCGGCTGGAGCTTAGCTACACCTGCAGTGGTCTCCCCAACGGGGGAAGTCATGCTTCCTTTGACCTCTGGTGCTGACCCCCGATCCTCGAAGGCTTCAGGTGGGATCAGCTGCTCTCCGGTGACCCTGTCAGGTGGCTCTGAACCCAGAAAGGGAGAAAGAGAGACCAGGTCAGGGTCGCCAACAGTGGCAGAGCCCGGTGAGGTGGCCCCGAGGGCTACTGTGAGCTGCCCCGGGTCCTCCTCACCATGAGTCGGACAGTGTGACATCGACATTGACACTACTGATGTAATGGAGCAGACTTGCCTGAACTCGGGCTCCACTGCTGTCCAGGACTCCGGAGATTTAGGGTGCACAGGTTCCTCCGGACCGTCGGGTGCTACTCCCCCGTCGACCTCCTCCAGGACAACTGGGCCTGTGTTGTCATCCATGGGCAACCCAGGTTGTGACAGCTCCTCTCCGGCGACCTTAGGAAGGAGCTCAAAGGGGATAGGAGAGGCGGAACGGTTAGGGTCGCCGGCAGCGGCAGAGTCCAGCGAAGGGAATCCAGATGCAGCTTGGAGCCGCACCCGGCTCTCCTCCCCAAGAGCCAGAAAAGATCCCTCCATCACTGACAAATGCACTGCTGTCCAGGACTCCGGCGATGCCAACGATGGTGTTCGGGGTCCCGTCGGCTGGAGGTCTGGTTTGGGGGATGACTCTGCTGCAGCAGCCCCGCCGCAGGCGTGGTGGTGGTAGCAGTCCTGGTGCTCCCGTGCACCGTCCTCCACGCCACCGGCTCCTCTGGTGTGGCGGCCGAGGACAACTTCTCCCCTGACCCATGAGTTGGACCCTTCCGGGCCTCTGGTTCCTCTCCCCTCGAGTGACCTGGATCCGGTGCCAGCGGGCTCGTGGGGGTACAAAGAAAGGGTTGCATGAGGTCGGGTATGGGGGCACCACATGCCGCTGGGGCGAAGCACTCAGGAGGCTGCTCACCCCAAGTCTCTTTGCCAGGAGGCAGGGAAAATTGTTCATCAAACATAGAAGTTAAATGAGAAATAGCTTGCCTGTCCTCCTGACACGAGATGTCCTCAGCGGCCTCCAAGACGTCTCCCCCCCTCCGGGCATTCCTCCTTATGCTGCACCGGTGAGACCAGAGGCCTCTTCCGGTGGGAGTTTCTCCTCCTCTTCCTCCCGGATGACTCAGGGACCAGATAGTCTGGGATGCAAAGCACCGCGCTGGACAGCGAGTCAGTCATGCCGAGAAGCTCCGTCTTCTCCTTAGAGGGAAGCGGAGTGGTCACAAGGAGCTCAAACGCTGGTGAATCCTCATCTGACGCTCCTCGACCCGGCCGTTGAGCGCGGCGAGCAGGTTCGACCACTCCTCATCCGTCAGCAAGCCTGGGGATGGAGCAGGCGTGGGGGGTGGAAACTTCACAGCTGGGGAAACACGTCCTCGGGCCTCCCTTCTTGCGGCGCTCCTCCCTCTCATGATGCTCCTCCTCGACGTGGCGGTTGAGTGCGGCGAGCAGGTTCGACCACTCCTCGTCCTTCAGCATGCCCGGGGATTGAGCAGGCGCCAGCCCGGGAGAAGAAGCAGGGGACTCCACCCGCATGGCTACAGAGAAACACCTCAGTGCTGGCTCTGGAGCAGGATCCTCCAATGCCACTGGCTCCTACACTGTCCGACGGCTCTGATCCTGGATCGACGGATGCTCAGAAGAAAATAGAGGAGACACAGAGGGGGTAGAGAAAGAGTTATTAGCTGCAGCTGTTGGAGGGAGCCCAGCGAACTGCTGAAACTGGGTCCGTCTCTCGGGAGACAGACAAGGTTTATTACTCTCAAAATGAGTAGAATAAAGAAACACTTGCCTGTCCTCCCGGTTTTTGATGTTAACTGCTGCAGCTGGCAGGCTGTCATCCCTCTCTGTGTCCATGGTGATCCGGCCCTCTTCAATGGGTGGAGGAGGAGTGTCTCCATGGCAATGAAGATGGGTGTTCCCGAGGCTGCCCCGTCGGACCTAACAGGAACTGTAAGGGTGATGGCCACTGGTGAAGGGGAAGGCTTCTCACAGCGCCGTCTCGCAGGACAACATCAAGAGCTGGGTGCTGGAGCTGGGGGAGCTGGAACAGGAGCAGGCCTCTCACTCTGGCGGGAGGCAAGTAAAATGGAGCCCCGGGAGCACTTATACTTTAAGGCGAGCTCGGTCTTCTTAAGGGACTTCCTCACCCCTTCGCCGCACCCACACCGCAGCGCTGACAATCGGGCAATCCTCTCCATTCCCTCGGCATGCCGAGTGAGCTGAGGGCACCGCCGGACCTCTGCCTCCGCCAGACCCACGTACCAGAGAATGTCCTCCGGGGCAGAATACAGGCTGGCCGATGCAATGAGCCCATCGATGTCCATTAATGCACGGCAGCACTCCCACCCCAAGCTCAAAGGATAGCTTGGAGGTGCCGAATCCATGGCCAGCTCCAACACAGGTCACTCTCAAAAACATTACACAAAAAGGGAAGGGAAAGGATGTGTAGGTGTGCCAGCTAAATCCTTTAATTCGGGCTGGGTCATTCTGTCATGAACTCCTCATGTGCTTTTCCACAGGGCACGGAGGAGGAGATAAGGCCGAGGATTTAAGCGCAGGATTATGCACCACACACATTTATTAAACACGACAACACTGATTCACAGTTACAAGTCATGTATTCCACTGTAGCTTAAGGAGTCCAGCAGGACGATCAACAGTCAACTGGAGAGGACCACCGAGGAAAACACACACGGAAATACTCACTGGACTGGAGTTGTCCGAGAAGTCCACATAAAGCTCTGAGTGAGAATAGTCCTCCTTTGACGTGACTTCATAAGATGAACAATGACTGTAAATGAAGTGCAATGACCCAGCAATGCATGACTGGAAAAAGTCTCCTTAAGTACACACATTGCTGGGGATTGTAGATTGGACGCAGCTGGGCGAGGACAGGGAAGGATGATCAACGGGGCTGGGAACAGCTGATGGTAATCAATGAGGGGGCGCGGTCGGACCAGCAGACTGTCAGCAGTACACACAGCTGCCGGCCCCAGAGCAGTGGCTATGGATACGGTAACACACTGGAAATACATACTAAATGTGCATACACAACAGCACCGAGACCCAAGGAGAGATCAGGACCGAGCCGGGGGAAACCAAGCCAGCTCGGCTCCTGACAATGACCCATCAAACATGAGTTGGAAACTTGAACTTGACAGTTTAATCAGAAGTGTTTGTAGCAACATTCATCCATCCATCCATCCATCTTCTTCTGCTTAATCCTTTTCGGGTCGTGGGGGGGGGCTGGAGCCTATCCCAGCATTTTTGGGCAAGAGGCAGGGCACACCCTGGATAGATCACCAGTCCATCGCAGGACCAACACAGACAACCATTCACTCTCACATTCATACCTAAGGACAATTTAGAATCCCCAGTTGATGTCAGTTAAGATATCCTGCATGTCTTTGGCCTGTGGGAGGAAACCGGAGTACCCGGAGTAAACCCACACGCACACAGAACATGCAAACTCCACACAGAAGGGTCACCGATGGTCTGGGGGTGGGATCAAACCCACGACGGTCAATGGTGGAATCGATCCCGTGACCTTCTTGCTGTGCTGCCACAGTGCTAACCACTGTGCTGCCCCATTTGTAGCAACACAATTAAATAATAGATGTTAAACTGCAAAAACTCAAATAGAAGCTCTGCTGCTCCTTAAAGGCTGTTGTAACTGCATGTTAAAATAAACTAGAGTAATATTCAACTCCATTAAAATAAAAAAAAAGGAAAGAACAAGCTAGTCCATCCTGTCTGAAACCTTGCTGGGTCTAGAAGTTTAAAAGTTTAATTAGGCTTCAGATGAAAATTAAAAGAACTTCTTCCAGTCCAAAATAAATTAAAAAAATACTTTAAATATCAGTGCAGGAATGTGAGCCTTCACTACACATACAGTGCAATATTTGAGCCGTTTTAAATTTATTTGTGACAATTATGGTTATCTTTTTTTAATTAAATTACAAATCATGATATTCTAATTTACCGGAATGCACTAATGTTCAGAACGTAGGCTGATATTATGGTGACAATAATAGAGAACACGAAAAAAGTAAAGTGCTCATGTAATTCACCCATTTACTGCAGTTAACATATTGCATAATGGAAGCAGCTCAGCTGTCGGCAACCATCATCAAAGAGAGATTATTGTCCGACAGCAGGTAAACTATTTAAACAGCATGCACTAATAGTATGGTCAGTTTTCTAAAGCTGAGAGAGGCGCTCATTGAAAATAAGAAGTGCTAGCGTTATTTGCTAACCTTACCGGTGCAGTCCGCTGATAGGTAGCCGACACAGGTGAAGAAAGAAGAAAAAAAGGAGAGAAAAAGAAAAGAAAAATGTAAATAAAGAGCAGGTTTTGAGTAGTTTGCATTAAAAATGTAGTTGACAGGGGGCTGAAGCTAAAGCTTCGCCCTGGGCAAACGCCCCGGGTGTTCAGAATGGTGGTGGTGGTTGGGGTTCAGCCCCCCCTTCACAAATTCCTGGCTACGCCACTGGCCGGAGATGGAGGAACGGAGGGAAGGAAGGAAAGGATGCATCACTGTCGTGCAGCTGTGATATGACAAGCTGCTTTACAGTCTCCATTTAACTTGTTTCATTTATTAATTTTCGGTAAAATCCTCTCATACTGGTTATCATCCTCGTCACCTGAAACTGTTGTTACCATGCCTGGCTATAATGTGTTTAGGAAAGACAGGGAGCAAGGAAAAGGTGGAGGAGTTTTACTATAAGTTAAAAAGACCTTAAAATGTAATCAGATTGAATGGTCAAAAGATATAAAACTGGAATGTGTAGGAGTTAACATTAAGTTGTCAACCAATATGACCTTCTCTGTTATTTGTTTATACCACAAACCCTCCTCTAAAGCAGATTTTTTATGACCAATTTAAAGCAATTCTTAATCAATGCAATCCTAAAAATTAATTAATAATATTGGGTGATTTTAATATAAACTGGGATGACGAAGACAGGAAAAATCTTAAAATCATTACATATCACTATAACTTAGCTCAGTTAATAGATAAATCAATCAGAGCCACAAGCCAGTCAAAAACCAAAATTGATTTACTTTTTACAAATCGACCTGAAAGAATCTCCCAGACTTATAACCTTTTAACAGGACTGTTTGACCACAATATAATATTAGCAATAAGAAAACTTCCATGGAAACAGCTTTCAAATCCATTTAAGAAATCATCAGGTAACACAGTAGATTATATAATCCCCAAAAACCAACAACAAAATATAACAACAATAAACAAAATTAAATGGAAGGAAATCACCTCTTTAAAAGACATAAATCACAGCAATTAATTTTTTATAACAAAAATCAAAGAGGTTACCGCAGCATTTTCAAAAAAAGGAAACGACAGAAAAAGAATCAACTTACCATGGCTCAACTCCAAATATCTACAACTAATGAAGACCAGATATCAACTTCTTAAAATAGCTCTAAAAACAGGTTTAACAACAGACAGACAAAAATTTATGTCTGTTAGAAATAAGGTAACAAACTCTGAGGAAGGCAAACTTTTTTATAACCATTATCGAAAATGCAAAAGGAGCTGGCAAAATAAAATTGGAAAAATATAAACAAATTGACAAATAAACAGAACAAAAAAGATGACAGAGACATGGAACTTAATATTAATAACAAATTGGTACAGAATCCCACGGTCATTACAGATTTTAACAACTTTTTCATAAACTCTGTGCTAGAAATATCTGATTCATTTAATCCACCTGATCATAATTTTAGTCCTATTAACTCCACACAACCAGTTTTTAATATATTAGAAATAATTGAAAATGAAGTTGCAAATGTCATCAGCTCATTGAATAGCTCAAAAGCAATGGATGAACATGGTCTTAACATCAATTTTTTTTTTTTAAAGAACAAAGAATCTCTCATTTGTCCAATTACTCATTTAATCAATCTGTCAGTCAAACATGCTGTCATCCCAACTACTTGGAAGGTAGGAGTGGTCAGACCAATCTTCAAAACAGCGATCAAAACTGATATAAACAACTACAGACCAATCAGCATCTTACTGGTTATCTCCAAAATAATTGAAAAATGGGTGGCCACACTATTATGTGAACATCTGAGTAATGGGAACACCCCCCTGCATCACCCACAGTTTGGGTTTCGTGCCCACCATTCAACAGTCTGCAATAAGTTTGTTTTTAGAGAAAACTAAATCTTTTTTTTGTGCAGTTGTGTATGTGCTGTGTTTTTAGATCTGAAGAAGGCATTTGACACCACTGACCACAACATTCTTTTAACCAAACTTACTCAGTTTATTTTTTCAGAACACGCTATCAAATAGATGAAATCCTATTTAACCAACAGACAGCAATGCGTAATGGTCAACAGTGTCAAATCGCCATATTTGAAATGTCAAATGGGTGTCCCACAAGGCTCCATACTTGGACCAATATTACTCTCCTTACACAGTACATAAATGATTTACCAAATGCATGCAGAAACATTCATATCCAAATGTATGCAGATGACACGGTAATGCTCACACCTGCAAAAAAACACACAAGAAGCCGCTTGTATTCTTACAACAGCAATGACACAAATCCATGACTGGCTTAATAATTCCTGTCTCCTACTAAACACTAAAACAACTGCTTGCATTGTGTCAACCAAACAACCATTAAATATTACAAACCCAAACATTTACTTAAATGGTGAGGAGCTGCAATTAGTTGAGGAATTTAAGTATCTCAGCATATGGCTGTGCAATATGACAAACATTTCATATCACGAGGACATGGAGAAGCCATGGGCTTGTCCAAGGGAGGCTGCTGCTCCTTGCTCTGGGCTCAATGTTCTGAGTGGTGCTGCGGAGCAAGGCTTGGATGGTGCATTGAAGGTGGGCCCTATCTTTGCATTGCTGGCCTGAGCTCTCCCCACAGGCTGCAAGTCTATACGCCACCCTAACGACAAGTGTCGTGCCACTGTTGGGTTAGTGGCTAGTGCCTACCAGCCTGTGGCTATGGCATCTAGGCTGGCAAATGCTAATACACTTCTTTTGGTGTATTTAGAAGGTCTGATAAGGGACCTAGGGTCAAAAGTGGAACTGACCTTCTACCAGAGTTGGCAAGGATTGTGGACACTGTGATTCAAGGAGCTAGTTTTCAGGCTACAGTTCTTGGGAATACCTTGGCCAGCTGACCATGGCCGGCGGCATGTGTGGTTGAGCCAGTCTGGATTGGTGGATACGGACAAGGCTGCTATTTTGGAGGCTGCGGTAAGCGCCTAGTGAGATCTTTGGGCCCGCAGCAGAGGCGCTGTTGGACAAGGTGCAGAAGGTGAGACTTTGTACGCAGTCCTTTCATCAGCCAGGACCACCCAGTTCGAGTGTCCGGAGACCTCTTGAGGGGTGTGAGAACCCACAACAGCTTTGTTTCAGAGCCAGGCTCCTTTCAGAGCTCAGGTCACCCGAGGCAGAGGGCCTCTCGGCAGCGGGTGCAGGTTCAGCAGCACTCACGTCTGCGCTCTTAGAAGCATGTAGCCCATGGTCCTGCCAAGCCCCACCAGCATCTTTGATGGTACGCTTCCCCTGTTGTCAACCTTCTCCGCAGCGTATCTCATGAGTTGGTGTCAGTGCACCTCATGCCCATGGGTGATCGATACACTGGAGTGTGGATACCGCCTACAATTCAGATCTCATTCTCCAACTTCAAGTGGTTCTGGGAGTAAAAGTAAGGAGGATACTGTTTCCGCGGTTCTGGGCAGCAAGGTCTCTGCCCTGCTGGGAAAGAAAGTAATAGGGTCTCTGTCTCCAGGAGAAGCGAGGCGAGGCTTTTACACTGCCTATTCCTTCTGTCGTATTCTATTTTAGCCTGTTTTTGTTTTTCTGTAATTTACTTATGAGTTTTCTTTTTAATTCTTATGTATTCCTTTTACAACTTGCTTGTATGTTTTAATGTTTTTATGTAAAGCACTTTGAATTGTCTTGTACACGAAATGTGCTATACAAATAACAATGCATTGGTGCATGATGCACAGAGCTACCAGAGGAGTGACACCCCCCCCCCCCCCGCAGCTTTCCCTACTTACAGTACAGTGGTTGTGTGGCCTAAGGTCACAGAAATGGGATAGGTGCCGCCTTATACACCGTATGGTGTCCCATGTGTTGTGGGAGGGAATTAACTAACTAACTAAACAATTGTAACGTAAAATATGGGAATATTAATAAATAAATATGATCAGGTATGAATTATTTAATTTATATTGATGTATTGGAATCTGAGCTCAAATCTCATTTCATATACATCAGAAAAGCTAATAACACTCGTAAGGGGCACCAGCTTCTATCTTTAAGAAGCAATTTGATCTTTAATTTCACTTTATACCTGTTTGATCACTCAATAAATTAATCAATAATCAGTCTCAAAAATTTTCCGTGAATTCGATACCTGGGCTTGAAACAGACTCAGAATGAAATAAATTCCCAACAACTTCTCATTTTTAAATATTTATTAAACGAAATGATTAATAGACATCGAAATAATTTCATTAATCATAAAATCAATCTTGTAAATGATAGATTAACAATGTCAATATTTTCGGAACCAGGGTTAAACTGAGAAACGAATTTCTATCAGTTTGAGTTAACAGATTATCAAAAACAACGCAAACTTATGGAGAAAGTTTATTACTTATGAAAAAGTCCTAAATTAATCTTAAGAAAATAAAAACGGAATTTTAATGAAAAGAAGAGTTATGTTAAGGACTTCTTAATTTGCATCTGATTAGATATATAAATTATTACCGAACCTCAGAAGTTTATTCAGCAGATGAATTAAAGTTTTTGCAGCTCACGTGCTCTCCGGTGATGATAGTTCTGTCGTCCGTCTTTTTGTGGATGTTAGAGGAAATATCTGCCCGCAGATATTTCAGGGTCCACAGTTCGACCTTTAAATTCAAGCGGTCGAACGGGGCTGGATCTTGGCCGTATGACCCACACTTGAAACGGGTTCTAGCCAGATGGTGCCGACGTTTCTTCAGAGTGATGTGGGACAGCTGCGCGTTGATTCCTCAGCTGCACGTGACGTGGAAGGCTGCGTCTTTCTTCAAGAGGTCTTCGATAATAATTAAAAGATATCTAATCCGATTTCAAATTAGAAAAGAAACTTTCGGACTTTAGATAAAAATAGTAGTTTCTGCTAGGTGCTTGGTCAAGAAAAATATTATAAAAGTAAAGTCAAGATTAAAGTTTACCTTAAAATTAAACAAACGGCGGTTTTACAGAAAGTTTAACAAAAAGTGATAAATTAAGAATTGGAGTTTGACTCCGATTAAGAATTGAGCTCAAAGAAAAAGGAATTCCTAGGCATTTAAGAGAAGAAGAAAATACAAAGTTACATAAACAAATTATCTGCTGTGTTCAGAAAAGCGCCATGTGGTCCTTTGTTCTCCCTTGCTGTGCGTAGACAATGGAGGAGATCAGAAAGAAGGGAGCAGGCAAAAAGAGAATCCGGAGCAGAAAGAGGCTGGGAAAAGAGTCTCTCTCCTTTTTATAAGCTCTGTTGAGTTTCGCGGGATTCCGGCCTGACCGGAATTTCAGCCAATGAGCGTCCTTCGTGGGCGGGCTCGATGAACCTTTAGTCCAATAACAGGCCTTGTCTGTGAGAGACCAATAGGATGAAGAAGCTGGGGTTCTATGAAGACTGGTGACACATGATATCAGTCCACAGGAATACACAGTTTTAAATGCATTGGAATGTACTGTTACAAACTTATGTATAACTAAACTAACCTTAGTGTATCTTATAAGCAGTGCTTCTAAATCAACATGCAGGAATAAACATTCATTTAACATCAACATGCATATATATATAAAATCACAGATTAATGCATTTCACACATATTATTGATTTTCCACATCAAACACATCAGAGTCCATCTGCATTTTCATAGTTCTGAAAAGAATGAAGGTTTAGAATTGAGTTTGTAATAATGTACTTTAAAGTTGTTTAAATCCAGCATGTCCACAGTTTAAGGAAATTAACTGAGTCGTGGATCTGTGTAGGTTTTATGGGGGCAATAAAAGTGCAGCCGGACATTGGGGAAATTCCTTAGGCTGGTTTTAACAAAAGGGGATTTCAGCTGTGGCCTGGGGGAAGAAAATCCATTTATTTGCGTTATTCCTGGATGAAACAAAAATGTCTTTAAGCAGAAGAATAATTGTTGCTGAGCCAAAGTGAGATGATGCTACACAATCCAGGGGTCTCCATCCGGTTTTGGACCCGAGATGGTTTAGCAGGTGTCTCAAGGTGCTCCCTTGTCCAGTGCTCAGGCTGAGGACATTATTCAGGCCAGAGGGCTAGGCGATTGGTTCACAGCAATGGACCTTCGTAATGCTGATTTCCATATTCCCATAAATCCGGCCACAGGAAGTTCCTCAGGGTTCCTGCAGGACAGTCTTCAGTTGCAACGTCCTGTCTTTTGGCCTGTCCCTGTCCTTGGATGTTCACCAAGTGTATGGACGCTGCACTCGCTCACTGCGGCAGAGGGGCATTCGAGTTCAATTATCTGGACGATTGGCTGGTTTGTGTGCCGTCAGAAGTCATAGCAAGGAGCAATGTGGAGACCATACTGGCTCCCCTTGCAGTATTTGCGTTGCATTTGAATGCGGTGAAAGGCTGCCTGGTTCCAACCAGAGTTGTCGAGTACTTGGGGCTCACCATGGATTCAGTTGCCATGAGGGTATCCCTGACTCCAAAGAGAAGGCATACTATCAGGGAATGTATCAGGAGTTGCTTTTCACAGAGTACTGTCTCAGTGCAGCAGTGCCAGAGGATCTTAGGTCTCTTTACTGCAGCTGCCCAGGTGGTGCCCCTGGGTCTTTTACTCATCCCCTTCAGTGGTGGTTCATGCTTCAGAAGGTGGTTTTGCACAGAGACAAGAGGAGGAAGCTAGTTCTTCCAAAGCCTCATGGTTCTCAAGTGGTGGAGACACTCATCTGCAGTCAGAGGTGGTGTTCCCCTGGGCCAAGAGGGCTGCAGGGTGACCATTACAACCAACACCTCCCAAGCAGGCTGGGGTGCAGTCTGGGAGGGCAGGTTTGTTTGGAGACACTGGGCTCTGGCACAGCAGTCTTGTTATATGAACCATCCCAAGATGGAAGCAGTGCATTTGGCTCTGGGGCTTTTTCTTCCAGTCAGTCAGGGCAGAAAAATTCTGATATGGATGGGCAGCATGACTGTGGTGCCGTACATCAGCCAGCAGGATGAAATGGGGTTCCCCTCTCCATGTGAGGGTGCGTCATCTGCTCGTGTGGGCTCGAGACTGTCAGGTCCACTAGCTACAGATGCTCTGAGTGTGCCTGGCCTCCAGTGAACAGTTTGCATTTCCACTACTGCCTCTTTGCCAGCTTTCCTCGTGAAGGCAAGACTGCTGTCTGTTCAAGTAATTTTGATGGCCTGAATTTGTCACAAGACCATGGATGGCGGAGATCCACAAGATGTTGGGGGGCCATCCTTGGCCTATCCCAATCAGACGGGATATGCTCTCACAGGCACAGGGTGGGAGTTGGCATCCAAATCCCAGCTCCTGAAGTTTCATGTATGGCCCTTGGATGGGAGCAATTATGGAAACTGGGCTTGGAGAAGGAGGTTATAGACACCATGCAGGCTTCACGGGCCCCATCCACCCAGCTGCAATGCAGTGTGAAGTGGAGAGTGTTTTGCACTGGTGTCGGACGAAGCGGAAGAATCCCTTGACATGTCACATCTCTGTCATCTTGCCTTACCGCCAGTACCTCTTCGCCCTAGGTCGGGTGGAGCTGACTATCAGGGGCTACCTGGTGGTGGTGTCAACTGTCTATGAGAAATGTGATGGCTTGTCTCATGGGGTGCTTCCCTTGGCTAAGCAGTTTTTTGAGAGGCATGAAACGGAGCCGTCCATCTCGGCGTCCGTTGCTGCCCACTTGGAATCTCCAGACAGTTCTTGGGGCTCTATGCTTACCCCTTTTGAGCCACTCTCCAGTGCTGACCTTCGTCTGCTCTCTTGGAAGACTGCTTTCTCTTGGCAATTGTCTCAGCCAAGAGGGTCGGTGAACTGAATGCGCTCTCTGTGGACGCAGCATGCTTAGGTTTGATGGTGATCAGGTGGTTCACCTGCAGCCAACCCAGCTTCAGCCCAAGGAGCTGGCTAGTGGGTTTGTTCCCACCCTCTTGTGCTTGAGGCCTTCTGCCCCTCCCCACACACCTCTTCAGAGGCTGAGAGGCTTCATAGTTGTGCCCAGGGGGGCCCTTAAGCTCTATGTTGACTGTACGAGGTCTGTCCGTTCTTCAGACAAGCTTTTTGTGTCCTATGGGGAATCCACGATGGGCAGGCCTATTTCTAAGCAGCACTTGTCCCATTGGATAGTTGACCTGATTGCTTCACATATGTACAGGTTGGAGCGGAACCACCAGATAGGCTGGTGGCTCACTCAACTTGGGGAGTGGCCACTACATGGGCATTGTTTGGGGTGCACCCCTGGAGGATGTATATGCAGCCGCTGGCTGGGCTTCTTCCTCAGAGTTCACCCACTTCTGTAGGCCCAGTCTGGCCTCATCAGTCATCCCCTCATCTGTTCTAGGGGTCAGAACAGATTCTTAGTTGTATCTTAGTTTTCCCTGGTTGAGCCGGCAGGTGTCCCTTGTGCTCTGAATGGCTTTTTGTTCAGCTCCGGTTGCCTAGAGGAACCAGCTTAACTTGTAGGTATCCAGTTGAGCACAATAAGGAGTCGAACTCATCTGTCTGGGGGTCACAGCAGATTCTTAAGTTATATCCTAGTCTCCCTCATGTGAGCCGGCATGTGTGCTTTGTGCTCGAAGAGGTTTGTTTCAGCTCCTGTTACCTGTAGGAACCGGCTTAGCTTGTATGTACTCAGGTAAGTACAGTAAGGGAGCCAAACTCATCTACTATGTTTGTGCTTTATGGCATGTTGGGGCATTGTGCCTCTTCGACCTGTGGGTGACGCACCTTCATTCTCCTCAGGACTCATTTGGTATACAGTTGCCACGTGGTTACAGGTTCACTGAAAAGAAATGAAATAAAATGTACGTTTACGGATGTAAACGCGGTTTTATGAATGAAAGTGAACCTGTAACCATTCATTGTCCTTCGTTGGTGAAGGCAGGCTCCTCCCAGTCGTCAGAAAGAGGAAGAGTGGGTGGATGCAGGGGATATATGTAAGGTGCGCATCCACAGGTGTGATTAATTTGGTATAATGCTCCTGCCCCAAGGATCGGGTTGTCATGTGGTTACAGGTTCATTTTCATTCATAAAACCACATTTACATCCATAAATGTACAGTCTTGGCCCTCCATGGCACATGATTGGATACCCTTGATATAAGTCATCTTATATCACAGTAATGATATATATATTACAATTTACATTTTCTGTAAATTCTACAGTTTAGATGATGACATAAAAAGGACCATCTCTTTTTTTTACTTTTTTTTACATGCACCTTTTTCCCTCATAATTTTGCAGTGTTGTTATAGTTTTTTAGACTTGATTCTCATAAATTTCGGGATTTCCTTCTAAATCATATCATATGAATAAAAAGTAAACATCACTAAGTTAAATATTTCCTGAGCCAGAGGAGAATAGCAAGTAAACAAACAAACAAAAAACATGACATAAAAAAATCTGAAAATGAGAAAATTATCCATTGCTGCCATCTAGATATAATTGAGCTGTTAGTTTAAATCAATGAAAATGTAAATGTAGACCTGTAACCAACCTGAAGATGGCATTCTGGCCTGATTTAACCTGTTTGTTTCTTCGCAAAAATATTTCAGATTGGTCATGATCTGAAAATCAAAGACACAAAAGGTAATGTAATAAAATACATATAATGACTTTAACTTTATTCATTATCACTACCTGACTAATTAAAATGATTAGAAAACAAATAAATTACATTAAGAGCCAACTTGCTCCTCTGACCAGTTTTAATTTATTTATTATTTATTTTGCGTGTATGTGCCACCATCATGCACTTTTGCAACTTCAGTAAATTTTTTTTAGAGAAAACTAAGAAACTCAGCAGTAATTTAAACCAAAGAAACGATGGTCTGATACACTATAAGGTTTCCGGTTAGCACAACTTAGCATCATTTAGCATTTGCCGTTTTAAAATTAGACATGGTGTTAACATTACTTACCTCCTATTAAAACAAGGTTAGCGGACTATCCTCTCTGATGCAGCATGATGGAAAACAGTCCCACATCCCTGGCAAACAGGAATAGCAGCTATTTGACCAAACTGGTAGTTTGGAGTTAGCAACCACCTGTGCACACTGAAGAGGAGAGACAGGGTGCTGACAAGTAGTGGATGAGGAGTTTTATTGAAGAAACGTAGGTGCATTTTAAATCATGATATAAAAGATAGAGTATTCTATGAAATGATAGAAGTTTTTATATCGTCAACTGATATATATTGTCATATCACACAGCCCTACCTTTAAAAAACACATTAGAAAAAACTCTCAAACATAATCAAATTCAATCTGAGAAATTTTAAACAGATTAGACCATCACTGACAGTTAATGCAGCCAAAATGTTTCTGCATGCAGTCTGGCATGATGGTGTAGTTGATAGATAGATAGATAGATTTGTTTATTTGACAGGGACAGTGCAATAAACATAGACAATTAATCAATGACAATCAATCTGATGTGTTGCACAGAGTGTATAGCTATTAGCTAATTTGCAACTCTTGTCCCTGGATGGGCTTTAGACAGGAGAAACAAGTTAAAAAAAAAAAAAAAAAAAAAAAAGGAATACACAATAACCACATACATCAATGCAAAAAACATAAATACATTATAAATACACATTTATAAATATTATAAATATTATAAATACACAAATATAACAACCTGACACACATTTGCCTATTTCAGGCCTCCCTCCCTTCGTCACTCACTATAAACAAACACATTCATTCCTTCCCTTCATTCACTCTCACCCTGCAGACAATCATTTCATACATGGGTACATTCTTGTTTATTTTTCAGCCAGTTTTTAACCTTTTTAGTGAATGTTTTAAAGTCCGTTATTATTTTAATTTCATTTGGCATTGTGTTCCAGATGTGACTGCCCTTTATAGAGAAAGCTGTTTGTCCAAATGTGGTTCTGCGGTGGAATATTTTACAGTTATTGTTAACAGAACTCCTGGTAGCTCTGCTGCTGTCCTGTCTTTGGATGAAACCAGCAAGTGGCTCAGGTGCTGATTTATGGAAACATTTGAAAGTTAATTTCAGTAAACAGAGGTCAGTGAAACTCTCAAAACTCAATAGGTTGTATTTTTTTAAAATATTACAGTGATGCCACCTAATGGGCTTTTTGTCCAAGATTTTTAGGGTTTGATTATATAATGAACCTATATGTCTTATTGTGGAAGGGGCTGCTTGAGCCCAGACTGTCAAACAGTATGATATATGAGAAAAAACCATAGAATGCATATACAGTACAGCAGGTTCGTAAGGTATGTAATATCTAATTAATTTAAAGCAGTTCAGATTTTTTTTTACTGTTTTTGAAATTTTCTTTATATGAAGATTAAATTTGAGTTGAGGATCTAGTACAACGCCAAGGTATTTGAATTCTGTAACTAAACTGATGTCATGATCATGTATATTAACTTTAAAACATTGCAGGTTATATTTTTTGATTGAAAAGCACATTGAAACTGTTTTCTGAAGGTTCAGCAATAGATGGTTCTGGAGGAGCCACTCTTGGACATCAACCATACTTGTAGACAGCACATCTGCAGCCTGTGCTGGAGTCTTGGTAGCTGTGTAAATAACTGCATCATCTGCATAAAGTTGGCATGTTGCAGCAGAGCAGTGAGAGCATCTGTGAGTTCAAGACCTGGCCGGGTCATACCAAAGACCATATAAAAATGGTACTTCCCACCTTCTAGCTTGGTGCTCAGCATAATAGAGTGGGGGAAGAAGTTGTTTGTGGCAGCGCCTTGCATGGCAGCAGTCCCTTTGATTCTAGACGTGATTAACATTGTAGATAGGAGAAACGTAATTTTGTTCTACTGTACATGATTGGCGGGCGGTGCGGTGGCGGAGTGATTAGCACTGCGGCAGCACAGTAACTCACCCTTGGCTGGGGGATCCTGTGTTCGATCCCAGCCTCCAACCAACAGTGATCTGTGTGGAGTTTCCATGTTCTCCCTGTGTCTGCATGGGTTTACTCAGGGATTTCTCCGGTTTCCTCCCACATGCCAAAAACATGCAAGTTAGGTTAATTGGCATCAAACTGGGGATTCTAAATTGTCCTTAGGTATGATTGTGAGAGTGAATGGTTGTCTGTCTCTCTGTGTTGGCCCTCCAATGGACTGGCGATCTGTCCAGGGTGTGCCCTGCCTCTCGCCCAAAGATGCTGGGATAGGCTCCAGCACCCCACCCCCCTGCGATCTGAAAAGGATTAAGCGGAAGAAGATGAATGAATGAATGAATGAATGAATGTACATGATTGGCTATATGGACTGAATGACAATAAAGTTGGCTTCTTCTTCTCACACATTGATTACTGTTTTACCAAGTGGTTTCTCACTGGCGTAACAATAATCAAACCCACTGAATCTTTATACAAAAAAGCAGGGGTGGTTCTAGGACCAGAGCTTTAGGGGTGCTGAGCACCCAGTGAGCTCCACCCCCCACCCCCCCACCCCCCACACACACACTACTAGAGTTATCATCTTTCATACATCTCCTCCCTGGCTTCTAGTTAGTGAGCATGGTACGTGATGATACATAAAAACAGTGACAGCTTGGATTTAATATTTTGCTTACACCAAAACAACAGCAGCTTCTTTCTCTCAAATTCAAACAGCTTACAGTGGTTGATTGACAATGCAACCATTAAAGAAAAACGTCTGCTACTAGCCGTCTTAGCCAGGGCTGGACTGGGTCAAAAAAATCAGTCCGGGCATTTTTGGTCCAATTTGTTAAGTAGCAACATTCAACCATCACACTTAATGGTCTAACACAGGGGTGTCCAGTCATGTGCCATGGAGGTCCAAGACTTCTAACACTTCTAACACATGACTGTGTATCCAGACACGAGGGGAACCAGATTATTAAGTTTGCAGACGACACCACGGTGGTGGGACTTATCCAGAGGGATGAGGAATCAATGTACAGGGAAGAAGTGAGAGACCTGGAGGGCTGGTGCAAGGAGAACAATCTGGTGCTCAACGTGGACAAAACGAAGGAGATGATTATCGACTTCTGGTGGTCACAGCCTGAGCACGTCCCCCTCAGCATCAGCGGCCGTTTAGTGGAGAGAGTGGAGAACATCAAGTTCCTCGGAGTGCAGATCTCACAGGACCTGACCTGGAGCAAGAATTCCTTGGGGATCAGGAAGCGGGCCCAGCAGAGACTGCACTTCTTGAGGAAACTCAAACAGGCCTCTCTCCCCATTTGCATCCTCAGGACCTTCTACAGAGGTGTGGTGGAGAGTGTTCTGACGTACTGCATTGCTACATGGTACTCCAGCTGCAGTATGTCAGACAAAAAAGCCCTGCAGAAGATAGTCAAGGGGGCTGAGAGGGTAATTGGAGTCTCCCTCCCCTCTGTCCAAGAACTTTTTCAGAACCGTTGTAGGAGCAGGGCACTGAACATTGTCAAGGACCGTTCTCACCCTCTGCATAAACACTTTGAACTTCTTCCATCTGGTAAACGATTCCGGAGCATCAGAGGCAGAACCACCAGACTGATCAACAGCTTCCTTCCACAAGTTGTCAGGATGCTGAACAGTTGACCCAGAATCTCTCATACGTACTACTGCACCTACGGACATTTTGTATATTATTCGTATATTATAGTTAGTTAGGTTTTTCCCAAGTATGTCCCAGGGATGTGTGAATGGATGGGGGTGGGGTGGGGGTGGGGGGGTGAAGCTATGTGTGAGTGTGTCTTAAATCATGCTGCTTCTATTTATATGGATGCCGAGAGAAACGCAATTTCATCTTGCCTGCACTACAGTTGTATGTACAGCAATATGACAATAAAGTTTGATTTGATTTGATTTGACCCTGCAGGTTTTCTCTTCTACCCAGACTCTTCAGCAGGTGTTTGCACTGATCAGCAATCAGTGGGAAGAAATTCATTGAAATCTGCTGTTGAAAACATTGGTTGGAGGTAAAGCCTGTAGGGACTTGGCCCTCCATGGCACATGATTGGACACCCCTGGTCTAACAGAGAGAATTATCCCACTTTTGCCTTTTACAAGTGAATCCCTGTGGTTTGGAAGAAAGAAAGAAAGAAAGAAAGAAAGAAAGAAAGAAAGAAAGAAAGAAATTCTGCATAAATATTTTGTCATAATTTTAAAGTCTCAAAATTTTCCAAAGGTGCAAAACTTTGAGAAAAAGCTACACAATTGCAAGGGAAAAAACATCACAAACATATATACAATAAAAGCTTCAAATTTACTAGAATAACCTAACACATTTATAGGGACAAATGCCCATTTACTAAAAATGTGTGCTAAATTCATGAGAGAAAAAATGCAAAATTACAAGAGAAACAATCTTGAATTTAAAAGATAAAACTTACAAATTCATGGCAAAAGCTGCAAATTTATGAGGAAAAAAATTCACATATGTACAATTACAGTCATTGAGAATGTAAACACAGGAAGTTATTTAAAAGATTTAATACATTCATTAAGAAAAAGAAAATTAATAAATTGTTGAGAGAAAGGTCAGAAAATCACAAGAGAAATGTAGCTCATTTGCAATAATTACAAAAAATTAAGCAAAAAAATCAATGGAAAGATGATGGAAAATTATTTAAGCAAAAATGCAAAGACAGAAGAAAAATAATGCCAGTTAATGATGCAAAAGTCACAAATTTAAGAAAAAAAATTTCAATCCAAGAGCAAAAACTTTTCACAAAGTTTCAAATTTCATGAAGTTTCTTAAAAGGTCAATAATTCAAAAATAATAAAAAATAATGATAAGAAAAAGTAGGTAATTTATGAGAGCTCCACAGATTCACATGAAAAATTCCACATTTTCAATAAAAAAAATCTCTAGGTAGTAGAGTAGCCTGAAACTGTACATAAGTAAATGTAGGTTATCTTTGTATATTATCACTCAAATGTACATAAGAGTAGTTTCTCCAAAATGGTCAAGAAGTTACTGAGATGTGACTTTAGTCTGCACACTAAACATATACCACACACAAACATACTGTATACCAGTGACTGAAGCAACGAGCAGATAATGATGACCAGTTCACTTTACTGTAGGGGACACTGTGATGAGTGAGAGAAGCACAGCTTGTAATGAATCTCACAGCTCCTGTTATGGGATGACCCTCGCAGACCATCAATGAGACGCCATAGGCAGCCGATGAGTTTGCATATTTATTAACACAAGATAAAAGTGGCAAAATAATAAGCCACGTAGGGAAAATCTCATACAAGAATTACAGCCAAGGCACAGTAGTAACACACTCAGGCTAAGGAGTAAACTTACTGAGAACAGGAAGGAACGAGAGGGTGACTGGAGCAGGGGTTAGGGACTCCAGCCGAACGTTGTGGGGAACCAACGTTGTGTGAGGTCGCAGCCCGGAGTGACCTCAGCTGATGCCTTAAATAGGGCACAAACAATAATGAGGAAATAATCAGTGGAATGACAATCAGCTGTCACCACGCAACTCGGCTTTGACAGCCAGAAGTCCTGTCGTGACGCTGTCAGAATAAGAGCCCTGGATGGCCATAACAGATAAGAATGGGGAAAATACTGGACAACCCGAGCACGGACAGAATCAGTGCCCAGGCCATAACAGTACCCCCCGTTCACAATGCGCATTTCAGGCGTAGACGTAACATCCAAGCCCCCCCCACCCCACCAAGAAGGCCACCGGGACCACCCCAGGGAGGGTGGAAGGGGAAACAGGCCAGGAGGGTAAGAACCAACAAAACACCGTATCAAGGAGAAGAGAGAGAGAAAAAAAAAAAAACAGGAGGGCAACAACGATACAAAAAATGAAGAGGTTCAGACATGGAAAAAAAAACAAAGACAGGCTATTACAAACCCAGAGCCTAGAATACACAAAAAAGTAAATCCAGGTACATCCACACTGCACCCAAAAAATACCAGGAGTAAAAAAAAAAAACTCAGCCCGCTACAAGCAGCACAGCACACCAAGTAAACAGTCTAATAAATGTACCAGGTCATGAGAACAAGAAAAACAAAAGAGCATCTTTCAAAATACAGAGGGGACCAGAAAAACTGAAATACAGGCACATAACAAAATACAGAGTACCCTATAATACCAGAAAAAATAATTCAACATGCTACAGAGCGGCGATAAACCATCAGTTCAAAATAGTCCATAGACAAAAACACAAGAGCATCCCTAACATTACAGAGGGGGAAAAAAACACTTACAGGGATGTCAGCAGGCAGAGTACAATGGAACAAAGAAAAAATAGTTCAGGAGGTCTGCCAGCATCCAGCTTCCAGATCGCTGGCAGGGGAAATAGAAATAGCTCGGGCGGCCTACCCCAGTCCCAGGACCAGAGAAACAGTACCTCTGGCGGCCGGACCAGGTCGCCAAACAGAGAAAGCAGTCTGTCGGTTGGCCGACCCAGAATGCTGAACCGGCAAAGCAGTTTCCCGGGTGGCCAACCCACGTAACTAGGCCACCAGAACCGGAGGGAAGAACTCAGAGGCGGCCTCCCTACCGAGAGGAATAACGAGGGAAAGCTGAGCCGAATACGAAGAATCCCAACGGCACCCGGTGGAGGAAGAAAGGGATCGGGGAAAAGATGAGGGGACCAGTCCGGCATCAAACGGCGGAGGATCTGCAGCTCCTTCTCCAAACTTAACTCAAATCGGCACTGCGCCCTTGCTGGAACCCAATTGGGACAGTGCTGCATCCACGAAGGACCCCGACTGGGCCGGAACAGTGCCCACGATGGACTCCGAATGGGTCAAAGCTGCACCCACGATGGACCCCGATTGGGTCAACGCTGTGCCCACGATGGACCCCGACTGGGTTGGAACAGCGCCCACGACAGACCCCGAATGGGCCAGCGCAGCACCAGGAATGACCTCCAAATACGAACCTGGAACTTCCAGGACAGCGACCGGAACCGACTCGTCACTGGTGAGCCTGGGAGAAGGCTCAGAAGGACAAAGAACACCGGGATTAGGATCACCGGCAGTGGCAGAGCCCAGCAAGACAAGCTCGGATGCAGTGATTGGCTGCACCGGGCCTGTTTCCCCGAGAGACAGGCAATAATGCTCAAGAATGGAAAAGAGAAAGACAAAATAGAGCACTTGCCTGATCTCGGGCTCTACCGCCATCCAGGACTCCGACGATCCAGGTTCGATGATCTGAAGGTCCACTCCTGGTTCCCACTCGACTGTGGCGGGCTCCGCAGCCGGCATGATGGTCGTCACAGTCTGGGGATTCCCTGGCGCTGAAGTCCACGCCAAAGGCCCGCACGGCGTGGTGGCAGGGGATCCGTGGCCTGCTGGGTTGAACTTCCCCTCCACAGAGACCCGGGGACGCTTAATCATCGGCACAGGCTCCAAATGGCAGTCCGCTCTCCTCCTCTGCCCGTGACGTGGCTGCGGGGCTGGTACCAGGTTCTCCAGGGCTGCAGGCTCCTTCCTCATCCGGCGGTGTATTCCTGGCACCGGGGGATGCTCAGGGGAAAGAGACACAGAGGATGCAGGTTCACAATTAGTAACTGCAGCAGGTGGAGGGAGCTCGGCGGACTGTGAGCCTCGAACTCCTCCCGCAGGAGTCAGACAAGGCAATTCACACCGTGAAGGAAAAGAATGAAATAGCACTTGCCTGCTCCGCTGAGGGTTGATGGAAACTGCTGCAGTGGGCTTGGTTTTCTCCTTCTACTTCTGGATGGTGACGGAGGGGCCCCCGGGAAGACGAGGAGGAGCCGCTCGCACAGGATCAGCAACGGGGACAGCCAGAGTCGGACTCATGGAGCTCACAGCAGCTGGGGAAAGCATTGAGGTGGAAGGAGAAACAGCCGAGACAGTCCAGGGATGAGGAGCTGACGGAACAGCAGAAACGGAAGACCCGGAGACAGAGGCTGCAGTCTTATCCCTCTGACGTGACGCAGAGGCAACAGCTAGCTAGGAGGCAGAGTTCTTATGGCTACCCGGAACTGGATCTGGATGGGGGTCTTGCTGAGGCCCATTATGAGCATGGTGATGATGTTTACCGGCAGAGGGCGAGGCAAAGGTAAGGCCAGGGAAGGGCCGCTCCTGCGCGGAGACAGAGGCGAGCAGGTCAGCGTACTCAGGGTAATCATGGAGTTCTTGACTGATCTCCCCCAGTTGGACTGCCGCCGTCACTTGCTTCATAACTTCGGTAGGATGGGAGGCAGAACGTGCCGCAGCCACACGGTCCTGGACGATAACAGCTGTCCACTGAGTCTCCTCCGGGGGAATCCCGGCTGACATCCTCCTCCGCTGGGAACAGCACATGGGTGATGTAAACTCCTGGGCTGGACAGGTGACAGGAACTGGATTCCGAGGCGAGGAGCGCGGATTTCACACCTTCGGCTCCCTGCCAGAGTTTCCCTCCAGTCCGTGGATCTTCTCCCGGAGTGCTGAGATCTCCGCCATCCTCGTCGTGATTTCAGGGTGGTCAGCGTAGCGAAGATGGCGGTTAATTACCATCTCTGCAAGATCCAGGTACCAGCTTGAGCTGCCGGGGGTGGGGCTACTACGAGCTCTGGAGTGGATACCATCGATCTCAATGAGCGCCATAACCAGCTCGTAGCCCAAGCTCATAGCGTAGCCCTTGCGTGGCGACGCCATCTCCCAGCACACTGGCACACCGAAAAGGAAAAAAAAAAACCTACAAGCCCAAACAATGCAAACTCACAGTGACCGGCGTCTCTCTTGGCTGCAACCTACTGCTATGGGATGGCCCTTGCGGACCATCAATGAGACGCCATAGGCAGCCGATGAGTTTGCATATTTATTAACACAAGATAAAAGTGACAAAATAATAAGCCACGTGGGGTAAAAACACATACAAGAATTACAGCCAAGGCACAGTAGTAATACACTCAGGCTAAGGAGTAAACTTACTGAGAACAGGAAGGAACGAAAGGGTGACTGGAGCAGGGGTTAGGGACTCCAGCTGAACATTGTGGGGAACCAACGTTGTGCGAGGTCGCAGCCCAGAGTAACCTCAGCTGCTCCCTTAAATAGGGCACAAACAATAATGAGGAAATAATCAGTGGAATGACAATCAGCTGTCACCATGCAACTCGGCTTTGACAGCCAGAAGTCCCGTCGTGACGCTGTCAAAATAAGAGCCCTGGACGGCCATAACAGATAAGAACGGGGAAAATACTGGACAACCCGAGCGCAGACAGAATCGGCGCCCAGGCCATAACAGCTCCATGATAAACTCTGTCCAACAGGTGAAGACAACGGGCAGGTGCATTCATGTATATACAGGTGCATCGCAATAAATTAGAATGTCATCTAAAAGTTGATTTATTTTAGTAATTCAATTAAAAAAATAAAATTTATGTATTATATAGATTCATTACACACACAGTGATATATTTCAAGTGTTTATTTCTTTCAGTTTGGATGGTTACGGCTTATAGCTCAATAAAACCCCAAATCTGTCATGATTACTAGAAATATCAGCCCATGTGCAAGATGCTACACCAGAGAATGCACACAACGCAGAGAGGCAAAGTTTTAAATACAATTTTATTGAAAAGAGTTGATGCAAGATTAGCAGAAAAAAAAACACCTCACTCGCCAGAGGAGCGCCCAGCCTGTAAGGAAGGAGACGAGAGCAGATTAGTGCAAGGAGGGAGGCAGGGTATAATGAATAATAGAAAAACTCCTACAAGTGAGAACAGAGAGCCCGATGAGGAACCCAGGAAGGCAAAGATGAATGGGAAAGGAAGTTGCGGATGAATGGGGCTGGAGAGATGTCTGACTGGGTGGAGTAGGCGGAGTGAAGACGATGATGAAGGAGCAGGTGAGCGCACAATGAACCCCCGGGGACACACCGCAGAGATGGCAGCAACCTGAGAAGGTGAAAGAGAGAGACAGATTATTCCCTGGGTTCCTAGACAATTAAGACTTTACTTACTTAATTCTTTAATGGCAGTATACCCAATGAGCCAGCGCTGGAGCATTCACAAACTGGTCCTTTTAAGCACTGGCAGCCAAGAGACAGCAGGTGCGTCCACTCACGCAGGTGTATTGATTACCTGCAGAGCCGGGGAACCTCCCACAGGATGGGAAGGGGAGTGCGCTCACCAGATCATAACAAAATCAGTTTCTCAAAAAATTAGAATGTTACATAAAATTAATTTAAAAATGGATTTTTAATAGAAATGTTGGCCGACTGAAAAGTATGTTGCTGTACTCACTCAATACTTGATTTGGGCTCCTTTTGCATGAATTACTGCATCAATGCAGCATAGTATGAAGGCAATCAGCCTGTGGCACTGCTGAGGTGTTATGGAGACCCAGGTTGCTTTGATAGTGGCCTTTTTTGATCTGGTGTCTCTCATCTTCCTCTTGATGATACTCCATAGATTCTCTATGGGGTTTAGGTCAGGAGAGTTTGCTGGCCAATTAAGCACAGTGATACCATGGTCATTAAACCAAGTTTTGGTACTTTTGCCAGTGTGGGCAGGTGACAAGTCTTGCTGGAAAATGAAATCAGCATCTCCATAAAGCTTGACAGCAGGGGGAAGCACAAAATGCCCTAAAAATTTTCAAGTGGAAGACTGCACTGACTTTGGACTTGATAACACATAGCGAACCAACTGTGAACCAACAAATGACCTCTTTTCAGATGAAAGTAAATTTTGCATTTTATTTGGAAATCACAGTCACAGAGTCTGGAGGAAGAGTGGAGATGCACAGAATTCAAGCTGCTTGAGGGTCCAATGTGAAGTTTTCACAGTCAGTGATGATTTACTGTATGTCATCTGCAGGTGTCGGTCCACTGTGTGTTATCAAGTCCAAAGCCAGCGCAGTCATCTACCAGGAAATTTTTAGAGCACTTCATGCTTTCCTCTGCTCACAAACTTTATGAAGATGCTGATTTTATTTTTCAGCAGGACTTGTCACCTGCCCACACTGCCAAAAGTACCAATACCTGGTTTAATGACCATGGTATCGCTGTGCTTGATTGACCAGCAAACTCTCCTGACCTAAACCCCATAGAGAATATATGGTGTATTGTCAAGAGGAAGATGAGAGACATCAGACCCAACAATGCAGACTAGCTGAAGGCTACTATCAAAGTAACCTGGGCTTCCATAACTCCTCAGCAGCAGTACAACTCATGAATAACACCCCAAGATACTCGAACTCCTCCACTTGGGGCAGGACCTTGTCCCCAACCCAGAGAGGACAATTCACCCTTTTCCAGCTGAGCACCATGGATTCAGACTTACCATCCCAGTAAGACCTGTAGATTATTGCTCAATGAAGCCAACAGGATGACATCATCTACAAACAGCAGAGATTAGATCCTGTGGTCACCAAATATGATACCCTCCGTTCCTTGGCTGCGTGTAGAAATCCTGTCCATAAATATTATGAAGGGGATCAGTGACAAAGGACAGTCCTTGCGGAATCCATCTCTCACTGGGAATGAGTTTGACTGATTGTTGGCAATATGAACCATACTCTCACAACGGTTGTATAGAGATCAGATAGCTCAAAGCAACAAGCCCAATACCCCATACTCCCGAAGCACCCCCACGAGAAACCATGAGAGATGCCGTGGAATGCTTTCCCCAAGTCCACAAAACACATGTAGACTGGTTGGGCAAACTCCCACAAAGTAATTAAAAGTTATTGCAAGAGGAGTTTATAAATAATATGCAATACATACTGTATATATGTGCTGTATAACACTCCTTTTGGTAAAGCAAATCTGCTTGGCACAATAAGGGAAGAAGATTTCTGTTCTGCTTACAGTACTTAGCTGCTTGACAGGACAAGGGGGGAAAAAAGAAAAAGAGATCGGAAAGCTCGTAGCAACAAGCCCAATATCCCATACTCCCGAAGAATCCCCCACAAGAAACCACAAGAGACACCGTTGAATGTTTTCTCCAAGTCCACAAAACACATGTAGACTGGTTGGCAAACTCCCACGAAGCCTCGAGGATCCTTGAGAGGGTGAAGAGTTGGTCCAATGTGCCACGGACAGGATGAAAACCACACTGTTCCCCCTGAATCCAAAGTTTGACCAACTGGACTCTCCTTTCCAGAAGTTTGACATAGACCTTCCTAGGGAGGCTGAGGAGTTTGATCCCTCTAAAATTGGAACACATCCTCCGGACACCCTCTGGTCCCCCTTCTTGAAGAGAGGAACCACCACCCCAGCTTGCCATGCCAAAGGTACTGTTTCCAACTTCCACACAATGTTGCAAAGGCGTGCCAGCCATGACAGTCCTACAACATCCAGAGCCTTGAGGTCCTCAGGGCAAATCTCATCCACCCCCAGGGCCCTGCCGCCAAAGAGTTTTTTAAACCACTTCAGCGACCTTAGTCTCTGTGATCGGTGCATCATCCCCCTCATCCTCAGGTTCTGCTTCCACTACGGAAGGTATGTCAGTGGGATAGAGGAGATTCTCAAAGTATTCCTTCCACTGTCAGACAATATCCCCAGTCAAACTCAGCAGCTCTCCATGTGCACCGTACACAGTGTGGACAGGGAGCTGTTTCCCCATTCTGAGTCCCCATAGAGTCTACCAGAATCTCTTCAAGGTTGACTGAAAGTCTTGCTCCATGGCCTCACCAAACTCTTCCCACACCCGAGTTTTAGCCTCAGCAACCACTCAAGCTGCACTCCACTTTGCCTGTGGGTACAACTCAGCTGCTTCAGAGATCTCACAAGCCAACCAAGCTCGATAGGACTCCTTCTTCAGCTTGATGCCCCCCCACCACCACCACCACTGGTGTCCACCACTTGGTTTGGGGATTGCCACCACTAGAAGCACAGACAATCTTGAGGCCACAGCTCTGAGCAGTCTCTTCAGCAGTGGCGGTAGAGAACATAACCCGTTCAGATTCCATGTTTCCACTTTCCTTTAGGATGTGGTCAAATTTCTTCAACAGTTAGGAGTCGAAGACCTCATGGACAGGGGCCTCATCCAGACGTTTCCAACACATCCTCACCATACGTTTGGGTCTGTCAAGTCTGAGGCACCCTCCCCCTTCATCAGATCCAACTCACCACCAGATGGTAATCAGTTGACAGCTCTGCACCTCTGTTCACCCGAGTGTCCAAGACATGTGGTTGCAGGTCTGATGACACGATAACAAAATCGATCATCGACCTGCAACCTAGGGTGTCTTGGTGACAGGTGAACATATGGACACCCTTATGCTTGAATATAGTGTTGCTTATAGACAAACTGTGGTTCGCACAGAAGTCCAATAACTGAACACCACTTAGGTTCAGATCGGGCAGGTCGTTCCTCCCAGTTACATCCCTCCAGGTTTCATTCACTGCTTAGATTATAAATTACACATTTCTCTTTGCAGTGTATTAGCAGGCTTCTATTGCTTCTTCCATTTGAGTGGCCTGAAATGTATTTATTACTGTGAATGTGTCCTGCTCTGTCATTTGTGTTCATACTCATTCTTCATTCATTCATTCATTCATTCATTCATCTTCTTCCATTTAATCCTTTCAGTCCTTTAAATATGGTAATGAAAGCAAAACTTCATTAGACCAAGACATTTGTGGAATAAGAAATTTTGATTGTTTGTTCACAAAGTGCGCTCAAAGTAAATCCCGGTTGAGAACGTATAATTTTAAAAAAAAATTGTAAAATGAATTTTAAGCAATGATTTTATTTCTAAGAATGTGATAAGACTGACATTACCACTTCAATGAAGTCTGTCAGAGTCAACATTGATTGAACCTTTATGATGAAATAAATAACAGTCTTTAATGCAAACATATCTTTTTGTCTACATCAGTGTAGACAGTCATCACTAAGAATGTCTTAACATTTTTTATCACATTTTAGCCCAGTTCTCTGTCATTTTATGGACTTAAAATAAAAGTCAAGCTTCAACCAGAACTGCTGAATGTGGTAAAACCCCTATACCAGTTATGTTCGAGTGGTGGTTTAGTTTAGTGTGGACTAGACTATTCACAGACATTTTAATTTTCTCATGACTGTACGTTGTTTTATAAATGTAGCAAATCTTCAAATATTCTGATCTATTTGAAACATAAAACAAAGTAAAACTAATTAATAAAATGTTTGTTACATCTTTAAGCAGAACATATTATAACCTCGTATATATTAACTCCCCAAATAAAATCAGTTACACATGGTTTGATTTTGATTGATAAACAGCATAATGTCAGTTTTCCACATTCTTACTTCTTTCCGACCCTCATTTCCCACAATCAAAAGTACACTCACATTTGATCACACATAAATTCCTGTCCAGACTTTGTCAAGGGGAGGGGATTGGGCCTCTCTCTCTCTCTCTTTCTCTCTCTCTCCCTCTCTCTCTCTCACACACACACACACACACACACACACACACACACACACACACACAATTCTGCCTAAGGTATGGTGGGGTTGGTCAGCTGCTCTCAAGACAAAGTGAAGTAAGACTCGGGAATATTATCCAAAGCATGTGATGGTTTCTGAGTACGTGGGATCACACACTTTGTCAGAAGACAGCCCCCTGAATCGCTTCGATGAGTAGAGCGAGAACGGGGAACTGGTGGCTGCATGCAGGAGAGTGAGGGTGGGAGGAGGCTTGGTAGCTGGTTAGATGGTAGGTTAGAGCAGTAATAAGCTTCAAAATTCTGCATAAGATAAAAATTAGTCTCCCAAAAACTGTGGAGTAAGCTTGCTGCAGAAGTCTGATCTTAGTCAAATTAGGTTATGAATGAGCTTTTCTTGATCTGTTTTTACCTGCAGAAGTAACTGTACTTTTACTGCCTAACCTTGTCAGCTTTTTTTCTTTTATTACAACAAGTTCAAAGAGTTTATAGTGTAGTAAAGGCTGGATTTTTTTTTTCCACCATGAGGAGCCTATGTGTGTCCATATTTCTGCTGCAGCTCATTGGGCCTGGTCTGTGCCAGTTCCCTCGCCAGTGTGCCACCTCAGAGGGACTGCGGACCAAAGAGTGCTGCCCAGTGTGGGATGGAGATGGCTCAGCCTGTGGAGCCCTGTCAGGCCGTGGTTTCTGCACAGAGGTGTTGGTCTCTAATGAGCCCCATGGGCCCCAGTACCCCTACAGGGAAATTGATGACAGAGAGCTCTGGCCTTTGGCATTTTTCAACCGAACATGCCGTTGTGCGGGAAACTATGGTGGATTTAACTGTGGCGAATGTAAGTTTGGGTACTATGGCCCAAACTGTGGTGAGTACAGAGAATCGGTGCGCAGGAACATCCTGACCCTGTCGACTGCTGAGCAACAGAAGTTTATCTCCTATCTGAACCTGGCTAAAAACACCATCAACCAAGACTACGTCATATCCACAGCACCGAGGGCAGAGATGGGCCAAAATGGTGAGAACCCCATGTTCTCGGACATCAACACCTATGACCTCTTTGTCTGGATGCACTACTATGTGTCAAGAGATGCCTTGCTGGGAGGACCAGGGAACGTGTGGCGAGACATCGACTTTGCCCATGAATCTGCTGCATTTCTGCCCTGGCACAGAGTCTTCCTGCTTCATTGGGAAAATGAAATAAGGAAACTGACTGGAGATTTTAACTTCACCATCCCATACTGGGACTGGAGGGATGCCGAGACGTGTGAGGTGTGCACTGATTCTCTGATGGGTGGACGCAGCTCCCTCAATCCCAACCTCATCAGTCCTGCCTCTGTCTTCTCCTCATGGAAGGTAAAAGTAGCGTCATGCATCCTTGACTTGACTGTTAGAGCTGTAACTCTGCAACTTTTATTGATTCATTATGAAGAAAGTAAGATTTCTTTTTCTTGCATAATAATGCGTTGTTTTGTTCTGTTTTGTTTCATACTACAGCTTTGTTGGTTCAAATGTGGTTTATCCTGACAATTCACAGAAATTACACACAAATTATTAATGGCAGTTCCTTCTTTAGATCATTCATCTTCACATAGAAACTGTGTTAAAGACTGCAGTATTGCAGTGAGAAAATATTCACAGATTTTCAGTGTGTATATCTTGTGTAACTTACAGTCAATATTTACTGTGGATTTGATATTGTTTCACATAAATCCTTCTCTAATATCTAAATCTAAAGTATTGATGTGGTTAGAAGCAAAATTATGCAAATGTCAAATTATCATCAGTTTAAAACACTTTTACTGAACCTAACATGAAATTCAAGGAGGCCTTTCAACTCATTAATCACAAAAGCACAAGAATCATATGTTTGTATATATGTGTGTAGGTGATCTGCACCCAACCCGAGGATTATAACCGCAGAGAGGCATTGTGTGACGCCACCGGGGAGGGTCCGCTGTTGCGTAACCCCGGAAACCATGATCCAAACCGCGTGCAACGGCTTCCCACATCAGCTGAAGTAGAATTCACTGTGGGCCTCCCCGAGTACGAGACGGGAACCATGGACCGGTTTGCCAATGGGAGCTTCAGAAACATCCTTGAGGGTATATGGGGTACACAGACACACACACACAGATCAAGACACAGTTTGTGTCAGTGTTCCTGCAAGCCTAACCTGTCTATAATAATAATAATAATAAATCAGATTTATATAGTGCTTTTTAGGACACTCAAAGACGCTTAATAATGGATGCATTATTTATTCACTCCACAGACAGACACTGCATCAACAGTCTCCAACCACCACCAAACATTTATACACAATCATAAACCAGTGTCACAGACACTGAAGGCAAGTGGGTTTAGTGTCTTGCCCAGGGACACAGTGGCAGGATGGCTGGGGGGAAGGGGGGGGGAGTGGGATTTGGACCGCCAACCCACCAGTTATTGGACAACCCACTTATCTCCTGAGCCACTGCCACCCACAATCTACATCCTTGTGAATGTGATACAATTGATTCACTCAAATTTGGTTAAATTTACCGTGTACTAAATTACATTTGATGCAAACTGAAATGCAGGCACATGAATAAACCCATGAACATTAGGTCTCAATCACACAACCTGCACCTGTGAATGCATCTGGCCACCTGTGATGCAGTTGTGTAGAGGTGGTGATGCGTACAGGTAAATGCATTTATATGGAAGTGTAACACACGCAGAGCTAACTGGTATGCAGGTTTGAATTTTGTCCACCTTCCCATGCCGCCATACCATCTGAGTCTGTATTTGCTACACTTACATATACTGTACTTGTATACACAACACCACCTTCATCACAGCTGAATATTGGTATTCATAGGGGCAGTCTGTGTGACTGAGCCATAAGTTATGAAGTTGAGAAAAAAATGCCAACTGATTTTTTTTAATCTAAATTGTTTAAACTCTCTGTTTGACAGGTTTTGCCAGTCCACTGACAGGTATGATTGTGCCAGGCCAGAGCACCATGCACAACGCTTTGCACATCTTCATGAATGGGTCCATGTCCTCCGTCCAGGGTTCAGCCAATGACCCCATATTCCTACTGCACCATGCTTTCATTGACAGGTACAATGAGACAAATGTACAAACAAGTAAATTTCTCACATTTGTAATCGTTCTGAAATAATTTTTCTGTTATCTTATACAGTGCATCCGGGAAGTATTCACAACGCTTCACTTTTTCCCCATTTTATGTTACAGCCTTATTCCAAAATAGATTGTTTTTTTTCCTCAAAATTCTACACACAATACCCCAAAATGACAATGTGAAAAAAGTTTTGAGATGTTTGCAAATTTATTAAAAATAAAAAACTAAGAACTCACATGTACATAAGTATTCACAGCCTTTGCCATGAAGCTCAAAATTGAGCTCAGGTGCATCCTGGTTCCACTGATCATCCTTGAGATGTTTCTGCAGCTTCACTGGAGTCCACCTGTGGTAAATTCAGATCCAGAAATCACATGATATGGAAATGCGCACACCTGTCTATATAAGGTCCCACAGTTGACAGTGCATGTCAGCGCACAAACCAAGCATGAAGTGAAAGGAATTGTCTGTAGACCTCCAAGACAGGATTGTCTTGAGGCACAAATCTGGGGAAGGGTACAGAAAAATTTCTGCTGCTTTGAAGGTCCCAATGAGCACAGTGGCCTCCATCATCCATAAATGGAAGAAGTTCAGAATCACCAGGACTCTTCCTAGAGCTGGCCAGCCATCTAAACTGAGCAATCGGGGGAGAAGGGCCTTAATCAGGGAGATAACCAAGAACCCAATGGTCACTCTGTCAGAGCTCCAGTGTTCCTCTGTGGAGAGAGGAGAACCTTCCAGAAGGACAACCGTCTCTGCAGCAATCCACCAATCAGGCATATACGGTAGAGTAGCCAGACGGAAGCTACTCCTTAGTAAAAGGCACATGGCGGAAGTTTGCCAAAAGGGACCTGAAGGACTCTCAGACCATGAGAAACAAAATTTTCTGGTCTGATGAGATAAAGATTGAACTCTTTGGCGTGAATGCCAGGCGTCATGTTTGAAGGAAACCAGGCACCGCTCATCACCAGGCCAATACCATCCCTACAGTGAAGCGTGGGGGTGGCAGCATCATGCTGTGGTGATATTTTTCTGTGGCAGGAACTGTGAGACTAGTCAGGATAGAGGGAAAGATGAATGCAGCAATGTACAGAGACATCCTAAATGAAAACCTGCTACAGAGCAGTCTTGACCTTAGACTGGGGTGATAGTTCATCTTTCAGCAGGACAATGACCCTAAGCACACAGCCAAGATATCAAAGGACTGGCTTCACGACAACTCTGTGAATATCCCTGAGTGGCACAGCCAGAGCCCAGACTTGAATCCAATTGAACATCTCTGGAGTGATCTGAAAATGGCTGTGCAGCGACACTTCCCATCCAACCTGATGGAGCTTGAGAGGTGCTGCAAAGAGGAATGGGTGAAACTGCCCAAAGATAGGTGTGCCAAGCTTGTGGCATCATATCCAAGAAGACTTGAGGCTGTAATTGCTGCCAAAGGTGCATCAACAAAGTAGTGAGCAAAGATTGTGAATACTTATGTACATGTGATTTCTTAGTTTTTATTTTTAATAAATTTGCAAAAATCTAAAAAAAAAAAAAACTTTTTTCATGCTGTCATTATGGGGTATTGTGTGTAGAATTTTGAGGAAAAAATTAATTTAATCCTTTTTGGAATAATGCTGTAACATAAAATGTGGAAAAAGAGAAGCGCTGTCAGTACTTTCCGAATGCACTGTATAAGGCATGTACAAAAAAAAATACAAAAAGTAAAAATATTAAAGAAAATAAGCAAGTGGGACACAGTGGTGTAACAGGAGTAATTTTCACAGAGGGAGTTTTAACTGATTTTATGAAAAATGAATATCAAATATGAAAGATGCATCCTGTGTCAGACTAATTGTAGTCCTTTTTGTCTTCAATCCTTCTCTAGCATCTATGAGCGCTGGCTCAGGACCCACCAGCCTCTCAGGACCACCTTCCCACAAACCAACGCCCCTATTGGCCACAACGATGGCTACTATATGGTTCCTTTCCTGCCTCTCTATAGAAATGGGGACTATTTCCTGTCCAACAAAGCTCTTGGATATGAGTATGCCTACCTGCTGGACCCGGGTCAGTGCACAACTGCAAACATGTCCATTAAATGGGTTTTTGTATCCATGTGTGTAATGCTGTTGCATTCTTGTCTGTCCAACCACAGGTCAGCGGTTTGTCCAGGAGGTCCTGACACCGTACCTTCATCAAGCCCAGGAGATCTGGCAGTGGCTACTGGGAGCTGGGATTTTGGGGGCTCTGATTGCTGTGCTGATTGTTCTTCTACTTATCGTCGCAAGAAGGAAGTGGAAGCGTAACCAGAGAAGAAAAAGGACACCGAGCTATGGGGAGAGACAGCCACTGCTACAGAGCAGTTCAGAGGAAGGCTCATCCTCATATCAGACAACCTTGTAACACACATGCAGATGCTGTACAGACAAATGTATATTGAATGGACACACTGTTAAGACACTGAATGAAGCGAGACTGTACCACTGTTTTCCCTAAAAAATATTTTTAATTACCCAGAGGTACAGGTGAGCCAGAGAAGCATCTGAAAGCAGCTCTATGTAAAACTTTATGGAAGTTAAAGTGGGTTAAAGGTTGGTGTACCATCAAAATAATTTTGGAAACATTATTGTTAAGGTGAAAATGTTACTGTGTTGCTTCAAAATTCAGTTCAGTTCAACTACAAAAACAGATCGTCTAGTCTTTACAGGGACACCGCAGGCTAACAAGAAATCTGATTTACCACAGTTTGCAGCTTTTCTAGGGTTTTCACTCTTTCTGGAAGTAATCAGTTATTTTCAATAGGTTTGTGTGGTGGCAGAAACCAAGGGGTGGTAAATAAATCACTGCCTATTTACACAGATACCACCAAGTAAGATACACTATCTTTGCAGGAGCAAATTACTCTTTATGGCTGGATACCAATTCAACAGAGATTACAGGCAAACAGCACAGGCAAACACAATCAACAATACATGTGAAAAATAGTGTTTCCACATAGAGACTTACAGTGATATGCAAAAATGTGACAAACCCCTGACAAATAGCTGATTTTTAAAACTGAAACAATGCAAACATGTCTTTGTAGGATATGGGGGAAAATTACATTATTAGCAAACATTGATGCAAAGTTACCTTATGTTACAGATTTATGGAAATTTTTTTAATTTTAATTTAATTAATTTTTTGAATCTGCAAACATCTATGTACACTAAACACATCAGTTTTAAAAACCACCAAATATGCTATTTGTCAAGGGTTACATACAACTGTAAATGTTAAATTGAGCGTTTTCTTAATGTATTGTAGGCTATCTTGAGTTATTCATAAGTTTTAAGAAATGTTTGGTTTTCAAAAATTTATTTGTATAACTCAGCATGTTCTCTGGCAGTTTTCTCTCCATTTTCTCCACTGATCTGAACAGAGCCAAAAACATGTTAATGATTTAGTTTTCAGCACATTCAGGATGAGAAAGGCTAAGTTCAATAAGCAGGCAGGTTAAATTAAATTAAACTGATGAGACAACAGCTCAAGGACAAATTTGGGGGAATGGAAGCACTTTAGATCATTTTAAGCCAGGTGAGGTCTGCCGTTGTTGGAGATTTTGCTCAGGTTATTAAAGTCACACAATGTACACGCTTGAATAAACACATGAAAAACAGCAACAGATAAAACAATTATAGTTTCTCACATTTGGATCTGTTTTTGTTTTGTTTTTTTTGAATTATTGTAGGAAATTGCTTTTTTTCTTATATAACTTCGACTTCACAATCCTTTGATTGAGAATCTCTTAAAAAGTCATTTATACACACACGCATGTTGTGAATTTAATGCACTGGATGAATCTTCCAGCTTTCAACATTGGATAGATATTCAACAGGCTGCTGTGTGTTTACACAGGTGCTGAAGGATCATAAAGGTGTGTTGTACTGTTTTCTGATTCACAAGGAAATTATGGTTGGTACCATGGTAACAAATGCTTTATGAGTCTGCGCATGCTGCATTAAAGTACTTGATCCAAATTTTCTGTGTGATTTGTTTCAGTCTCTTATTAGAGAAAAAAAACACTTTTAAACAAATTGAAAACTATGTATTTTATGTGTCCATCCATCCATCTTCTACTGCTTTTCCGGAGGTCCGGGTCCCAGAGGCAGCAGTTCAAGCAGAGAAGCCCAGACTTCCCTCTCCCCAGCCACCTGCTCCAGCTCTTCAGAGAGGATGCCAAGGCGTTCCCACACCAGCTGGGAGACATAGTCTCTCAAGCGAGTCCTGGATCTGCCCCGGGGTCTCCTCCCAGTGGAATGTGCCCGAAATACCTCAAGTGGGAGGCGTCCAGGAAGCATCCTGATCAGATGCCCATACCACCTCAATTGGCTCCTTTCAATGTGGAGGAGCAGCGGTTCTACTCTGAGCCTCTCCCGGATGACTGACCTCCTCACCCTATCTCTGAGGGTGAGTCCAGCGATCCTACGGAGAAAGCTCATTTCAGCCGCCCGTATCTGCGATCTTGTTCTTTCGGTCATTACCCAAAGCTCATGGCCATAGGTGAAAGTAGGAATGTAGACTGACTGATAAATCAACAGCTTTGCCTTAGAACTCAGCTCCCTCTTCACCACTACAGACCAGTACAACGTCCGCATCACTGCAGATGCTGCTCCAATCCGTCTGTCAATCTCTCGCTCCAGTCTCCCCTCACTCGTGAATAAGACCCCAAGATACTTAAACTCCTCCACTTGGGGCAGGTGCCTGTCCCCAACCCGGAGAGGACAATCCACCTTTTTCCGGCTGGCTGATAAGGTGACGATCCCCTCATGGATCATTACCTTATCGTGGTGGGGGGTTTGCGTGCCCCAGTGATCCCAGGAGCTACGTGGTCCGGGCATTTGCCTCTGGTAGGGTCACCCAAGACAAACTGGTCCTGGGTGAAGGGTCAGACTAAGAACGATCCAACAGACTCTCATGATGGATACTAGAACAAGGATTCAGTGTACCCCGCCTGGTATGGGGTTACCAGGGCCCCACCCGGGAGCCAGGCCTGGGGGAGGGGCTCGATGGCTAGCGTCTGGTGGCCGGGTTTCCGCCCATGGGACCCGGCCGGGCTCAGCCCGAAGGAGTTACATGGGTCCGCCATCCAGTGGGCTCACCACTTGCAGGAGGGACCATGGGGGTCCGGTGCTATGTGGATCAGGTGGCGGTCAAAGGTGGAGACCTTGGCGGACTGATCCCAAGCTTCCTAAACTGGCTTTTGGTAGTTTATGTGTATTGTGGTAAAAAATGGTAAAAGGCGTTCACTCATATAGCACTTTTTCTCATCTCTAGATGACCAAAGCACTTTACAGATTCTACTATCTACCCATTCACACAGTGATGGTGGCAGAGCTGCCATACACAGGCGCTGGCCTGACCCACCAGGAGCAACTGGGGGTTCAATGTCTTGCTCAAGTACACTTCGACATGCAGACTGCAAAGAGAGTGGGAATCGAACCCCTGACCCTCCGATCAGTAGTCGGCCACACTACACCTGTGCCACAGCTACCCCCAAAACAAATCTAATAATCAAGTGATGGGTGTTGATTTGTGTTTGTGCTGCATCTAGAAATTTAATACTCACATGTCATTGCTAAAGATAATTTAATTCCTGAGGAATCTAAAATTCGTTATTCTGCAGATTTGGAAATACTATCATCTCTGAACATCAGACGTAGTAGTCAGAAATTGCATATAAACAAAAGTACTATTACTTTATGATCTTAATTAGTCAAGTACAATTTAGAATAGTTACCAGAAAAATTACTTGAATGAGTGTAAGAATGCATCTACTAAAAAATGACTTGAGTTGAGATTAATGACTTCACTCACACCAGTTTGTGAGGCTTTTCTCTGAAATTTGTGGATTTTTTTCCTCATAAGAATGTTGCTTTTTCTTTTTCTAAATTTGGGATTTTCATTTTTCATATACTGGCAAATTTATTAGAAATGCTTAAGTTTTTCTAATAAATTCTGGGCTTCTTTCTATTCAGTTACCTACTTTTTCTTCTAAATGTGTATTTTTTGTGACTTTCCCCCCCATAGATATACAACCTTTATATATTTGGGACTTTGTTCTTGCACAGTTATAAGGTTTTTCTCTTTAGTGTGCAACTGTGTGAAGATGAAACAGGTTTAGAGATTATTTAACCACAAATATGTGCAACATTGCAAATCATGCAAGGCAAATATCATCAAGATATTGTTTAACTGTAGTTTACAAAAGAATTTTTAATCCATACTTTTTCTTTATAAAAAAAGATTATAAAAACAGACATACAATTTAACATTTACAGAGACCACAAATTCATCAAATAACATATGTAATATTGTAGTTTCAGTGTCCATATTCTCTCGGGAAACTGATGTTTCCTGCTGAATCATAAATACAAAAGCTGACTAAAGCATCACATCTTTAAGTCAAATTATGTAAACCACAATGGTTTGTTTAGAAGACGGGTTTTCAAAGAGAAAACGTGCATGGTAGTAACGTTACTTGGCACTAATTCAGGCATTAATCACAACTGATGCCCACTTATAAAGAACGATGGGGAAGAGGAGATGATTGACCAATTGGGCTGAATAATCGAACTGAATTCAATAGGTTTAACGTAGCATGCACAGATGCAGCATGCAGACATGAATGGGTTTGAAACTTCAGGAGAAGAGGATGAGCTGCTGAATAATTTCATAAACCCATGCACCAATTTTTTTCCTCGGTACAGTGAAAAACTGTCTGTTGTGTCTTCAAATAGTTTGTATTTAACTGTCTTCAGACTGACACATTTAACTAAAAAAACAATGGCTGAGTGTGTTTTTCATTAACTGGGACAGGACACCCACGTGCAGTAACGGACACAAGATATGACCTGATATGATGTGATATGTTAACAGACATGACAGATTAGTATGTGGACAGAATACTTTGTCACAGAAGAGAAGTATGTTGTTTAAAATCTTCAGACTGACAGTATCTGATAATGCCTCCTCCATTTGATTAGATTATAACTACTTCAACTCTCGCCATTAAAATAACTGTAAATACCAGGGCACACTGTGTTTCTTCATGTGCTCCTGTCAGTAGAAGCTGCATGATTTCAAAACATGATGCTGAAACAGCATTAACAATGCGCTTCTAATGACAGACCTTCCTTTTCTTGATTTAGCGCATGTGCACGCACACACACACACACACACACCTTTCAGACACTCCCTATTCGGGGTTGCCACAGCAGATCATGAGTCCGCATATTGATTTGGCAAGGATTTTTTTCTACACCAGATGCCCTACCTGATGCAACCCTCCCCATTTACCCAGGCTTAGGACCAGCACTAGTTTTGTGCTTTCCCCTGTGGCTGGGTAACCAACTTTCCTTTCCCCATTCTATGCGGAACACTAGGGTAGAAGGTGGAAAGTACCATTTTTATGGTCTTTGGTGTGACCTAGCTGGGACTTGAACCCACAATTTGTGAGGCAAATGCTCTACCACTAGTCCACCACTGCGGTTCCTGATCAAAAGTGCATTGTCATAAAATGCACCAAAATGCACCAATATGTGCTGAAATTGCACCAGTGCCATACCTCTTTTAAAGGCCAAATGTCACGTAACAGGGTACTTTAAATATCTTGAAACTAGATATAAAAGGGAACCGATCCGTTCGGGTCTTGGTGCATATGCTTCAGTAACAACGGAATATTCGTTAATTTAAAACTGCCGCGCTTGGCCTGACACGGCCCCTGGAATCGCCTGGGGAAGAAGGCGGAAGTGACGAAATAGATTGTACCCTAGTTTGATGCTTGGGGTATTTCAACTGATTGTTTATATGGAGACTGGAAGGTTGAAGTGAGCAACAAGAAAGAAAAAATTGGATATTTCACCCATACCTTAAAACGGGACTATCAGGGACAGCTGAGTAATAAGGGACACTTCTCTGGGAAATGTTTTCATACCTGTCAAGTGAGACGTTTTCGCCGTACTTCAACACCGTAAAAAGCGGCTATAAGGGACGGCGGAGCAACAAGGGACACCTCTCTGGAAAATGCCCCAAATGCAACTCGTGTTGTTATTGTCAAATATTTTAAGGATTCATGGATATTTGACAATAACAGCACAACTCAGCGTCCGGCGCAAAATAAAAAAAAAAGCAGAATTCTGTATTTGTAAGGCGATCTCTCTCTGTTCCGCAACCGTTGCACAGCTGAAAGTGTTAAACCTAATGACTTCTCACTGTAGTGAGAATAGCTTCCGCTGAGCAATCTGCCCGCCCCGACAATCAGACTAATGATTGAGTCCACACTTCGAACAGTAGTGATAATAGCTCCCGCTGAGCCATCTGCCCGCCGCGGCCATCAGACTGATTGACTCCACACTTCTCATTGTAGTGATAATAGCTCCCACTGAGCCATCTGCCCAGCACCAGCTGTGGGGGATCACACACAGGACGTGCTCCTCAACACACTCAATTTTTTTTCCCGTATATTTTTCTTTTGGGCGTACAGAAATGGCAATATGCCCGTTTTTGCTAAAATTGCATTTTCCCCGTATTTTCCTTAAAATATTTGACAATAACAACACGAACTACATTTAAAACATTTCCCAGAAAAGTGTCCCCCACCACTCCGCCGTCCCCCACAGCCGCGCTTGGCACCAAAATACGGCGAAAACGTCTCACTTGACAGGTATGCGCCTCCATTTTCATATTGATCTGGTCAATTTCTTGACAGCAGCGGCTCTCCTCCACTGTAATAATAATGGCTTCCGAAAAATCAATATTTATGGGGCGCCCTGGACAGACCCCCTTCGGCTTCACAATTCTGGAGGCGATTAATGTCCAGTTCAATGACATTTTCCACTGGTTCTGCTCTCTGGTTATCGTTGGAACTGTTGTCATCAGACAAAGAATCTGATTCCGTCTCGGACGGCTCGAACCTGTAAGGTTCAATGCCTCTGTCACTGTCTGAACCATTGACAAAAAAAAAGACAAAAAAAAAAGACAAAACTACACTAATTTGTTCACAATCGCTGTCACTTTCCGTCATGATTGTCCAATGTTGATAAGTGTGAATGTGGATAGGCAGGGCAGCCAGGGTACAACTGGTGATGTCAAAAACATGGGCGTGGTCTGGACTGGCTGTCACAAGCCAGCAAGCAAGGTGGGGCCTTCACCTGGTGTATTTTGTGCAATTATGTAAATACAGGTGGGTGATATGGTCTCCAGTATGAATATTTGGTTTAAGCTATGTGTATTTTATCTAAATTCGTTGTCATTTAGAAAAAAAAATTACGTGACATTTGGCCTTTAAATGAGTCTCCTCCTTGCAGTGTAAAGCAGGCGCACAGTCCACAGGTAATTAGAAGGTGTGACGCAATGTGTGAAAAACAGACAATGCACTGACAGAAACTATTGAAAGCACTGGAGCAAGGTGCAAGCATGGGGCAATAGTCCAAAATAGATTGTCGAAATAGGGCCCGTGGAGTTGTGGCATCTCAAAATATCAACAGAACTTGGAAATTAATTTTATAAAATATAAATAAACTGGAAAACACCAAAATAAAAATACTGAGTTCAGGTCCAGTGTAGTTTCATATTGGGTCAGTGAACAATGGAAAACAAGGTAACACTAAGCATCCATTTTGTCAGATATTGATACTCTAAAACTTCCTTTCAGGCTGTCAGTAAATCCTGAATGAATGAGTAAATTCTGTGGATCCAGCATCAAACAATATAGAAGTTGGTCTTTTTTAAACCACATTTTCAGATATTTTCCTCAATGAACAGCAGAAATAAAATGCTTCATCACAATAAAATGCAAAACATTTAAAATCTAATATCCTCTCAGTAGAAAATATTCATTTATTTTGGTATTTAGAAGAGAAGTGAATCCTGAGGTGTCACCGTTTTGGAGTTTGGGCCCATTGATTTCACATTATGACAATGTTAAAAAGCATGCTGGGCGCAAGATGTTACTTGTATTACCAGTCGATTTGTCCACAGGATTTCACATCTCAGGTTAAATGTTTGTGCAGAAACTGCACATCTTTCCTGAGTGATATTTCAGCCCCCAGTGAAGGGAAAGATAAAATCCCTCCTGTGTTGTACTATCTCACATGTGCACATGGAATTGCAGCTTGAGGCTCCAACACATTTTAAAAAAACCTAATTTACTCCACACAGGGGTGCACCGGGAAAGAGATGAAATGGCACCTTAAGAAAAACAAAGCATCATGAGAGAAGACTCCAAGCGGAGAGCAGGTGTGTTCTGATTTTCTCACATGTTGATTGGATGGCGTGCTGATGCTAAAGCTTTTAAAGATCCCAGCTGGAGGTCAGGCTGATCTGCAGAGAGGTACACCTTGTATTGCATGTTAAATTGTTTGTGTTTCCCAACTCTTAAAATCTACTGAATTGGATGCATTTAATATATATTTTTTTTCTTTCACCCGTTTCAAGAACATTGCTCTTCAGATAAAGACATTTTAAAGGTTCATCCCAAGGTAGTTGTTTTTCACCAAGATCGCCCTCATTGCCAATCAGCAGAAGGATTCCTTGTTGAATTCAAATGTGGTTCCAGGGTATCGGGCTGAGTTACACAGTCTATGGAGTGTCCTGGAGATGCCCTTCGGGCCACAACAAAAAACACCAACTCTCTTACTGAAACCAGGGAGAGAGTGAGTAAAAATAATGTCAGGGATGTTATCAATAAACAGCTTTTACAACGATTAGCAAACACTCTTGATATATGCCCTTTCTACTCACTGTTTATTGGACTTGGCAATCTCATCAAAAAGCAATTTCCAACTTGGCCGACCAATCAGCAACCTAGATGAGAGTGGGCGGTACTTCTCCTCAGACATGCTCTACAAGAAAAAAGTGCAAAAAGAAACAAAACAATTCAATTTAAAATTACATGTGAAGGTTCTAAAATTGTTACTGTTACCAGTACAACCGGAAAATAAATTTTATAAGAAACATGATCAAACTAAGAAATCCACTTCACGTTACTTTTTGCTTGAGATACAGTATATGTCATATCCAGCAGATGCCTTTCCAGACAAGAACTACAGCATATCTTGCATGTTACCTCAAGTGCAATTTGCTATGGTTTGCTATCAGTAAAAGCTAATAAACTGCATGGGTTATTTGTAAATAAGAGAATTAATATATAAATGAAAGCACCATATGTGGTGTTGCTTCAGAAGGCTGTGCACTGAGGCATAAACAATAAAAGCATGAATATTAACACACAGGACAGTGTGTGCGTGCGTGCGTGTGTGTGTGTGTGCACGTGTGTCACTCACCCATGTGTTGTCTGTCTGACTGACGTACAGTTTTAGATTAAAGTAGTCCGGCCTGTTTTCCTGCCAAAGCTAAATGACACGAAAGCATGTAAAGATACATTTAGGGAAAAATACAACATTGTGCTATTTTTGACACATTAGATGTAAAACTATAAACAGCCACAAGATGGGGACATAATTCAACAAAATAGGTTATAAGGCCCGTTAGGGCTGTGATTTTTTTTATGTTTTTTTCTTGTGCCAGTAAATAAATGAATAAAAAAATGACATAATGACTGAATAAACAGTCAAACTTCACAAACATGTTTTACAAAATCCAGCTAATGCCCCATAAATGACTTTCCTGAAAATGTACAATACACAACATTTGACGTCTGATCTCAATATGTTCTGCAAGAATCAATTAGCATAAATGCACAAAGGAATAGAAAGCTGACTACAGTTTTAAATGACAAATAACTTGTGGTCTTTGGGCAAATTCAAACAATTAGAAAATAAAGATATTAAATAGACTATGTGTTAATCATATTATATAATATGAATGTACTGACATCCAAACTTTGTCCTTACCTTGTGATGCAGAGCACAAAGCAGCTCTGCAAACCAGTAGAAGGATTGGAGCTCCCTGCAGACCCACACAAAATATAACCTCTGCAACCTGAAACCTGTCCAGCTGTCACTGCAGAAGGAAGAAAGAAACACATGATTAACTCCCTCTGATTGTCCATTATCTGTTAATGTAATTCATATTTTCTATAACAACTCACAGCAGAGCATGCAGTACACAGGCAAACGGTGTAACTCCAATTCCACCGGCAACACAGAGGCTGACATCATAGTTAAATACTTCTTCTGACGGACTTCCAAACGGACCGTCAATATACACCCTGAAAAAAGACAAAAACACAAAGTAACAGTTGGGAAAAACATCCAGACAAAGACACAGCACGTATATAAATGATTCCATACTTGGGTCAGAGATAAACAGATAAACATCCTGCATTTGAAATCCCATCTGTGTATAGACTGTGTATGCGTGTGTAAATAAAAGGAAGGAAACCCCAACGGTCTCACGTCATTCCTACAACAGCTGCTCAAACCTTTCTTTCTCATGTGCATGCTCACATGTGCACACGCATGTGCGCGCGCGCGCGCACACACACACACACACACACACACACACACACACACACACATCACATGAAACTGATTGAAGAAAAAGGCCAGTAATGCTAGACAGTTTGAAAACACTACAAAACTGATGGTCATTTTTTCTGAACAGAATTAACAGATTTTAATCATACTATAAAGCTTTATCACAAGCAACATGGCTAATTAGGATATCCTTACAAAACAAACATTTCCAAATACATTTCTTTATGCTATTTCATCTATTTGCTTACATGTTTCTATACTTGCACAAAGTGTGTCTGATAGACTAAACAGATTCTTGGTTAAACTGTGTGTTACACCAGAAAGTTTCAGATGAATACCAGTAATGTCCCAGCAGTTAACTACGGCAATTAAACAATCTATCCATTTCTCCACAAGGACTGCTATGCATTTATGCCCCGAGTTGTTCCACTTCACTTTATCTGCTTCTGTATTTTCATTGTTATTAAGCACTTATTGGCTCTTCAGCAGATAGGAGGCTGGACACCATCAGCTAGTTACAGATGAGGGTTAATTTCTGGTAATGCAGAAACACTCTGACATGTTGCATTTGACACTGAGTAACAACACAGTAACGTAACTGATTACTGTTTAGTGGCAGGGAGTTACTTTTAAAAGCAGCGTTACCCAGTGCTGGTAGTGAAAGGTTGTAACAGCTGTTGTTCTGTCTCAGTTGATGAGGCAGGGTAATAAAATAACAAGAGGAATGTCATGCTGCATCAGTTTGTTTTATCAGGCAGTGTTAGGATTAAGTGGAAGAAGATGGATGGATGTTATACTATATATTATAAATCAGATGTGGTACGCAGCCTGTGGAGGGGCTGTATATGGATGGTCTTGCAGTAACCTAAAGTGAAACCATTGTTCTTTCTGCAGTATTGGATTTAGGCTTTTAGAATCTGCTGACCCTGTGACCATCACCTTTAGGCCTCAAAATGTAAGTCTAGAACTGTGCTGGTACTATTCCTGCACAAAGTTTTGTGTTGATAGCTGCAACTGATACTGTTTTAGTCTGGAAAAACAGACAAACACTTGGGGCCCTATGACCACAATCTACAGTGCAAATTCTTGCCACACTTTGGTAATTTCTGGCAGCACTCTGCCCATTTTCACACTTTGCGCTTCGTTATCCTAATAACAAACGACTATGCCTGTGTGCTCTTCACATCAGTCCCTCTTATTTCACCCTTCTATCAACATCATCACCATTATTGTCAGAGCGTGGGATGGGCCCATGTCCTCGCCTTATGTTCTAGCTTATTTTCTTGTCACCTGGACATGAGCTCAGCCTACGTTCTCACCTTGTTATTGTATGGATTCTTTGTGTTTAAGTTCTTGGTTTTCATTATTATACTGATCCTGTTCTTCATGTATCTTTTTTCCCTGCCGTAATCTAGTTTGGGCATTAGTGGTATTATTTATTCCTGCCTTAGCTTTAGTTGGTATGGTCATCATGTTTGTTATTATCTTGGTTTACGTGTTATATTTCTTGTCCCTGTCAGTCATAATCTGTTCATGGTCATGTCTCCCCTGGTCCTGTGTTCATGTCTCGTATGTATCCTCTGTTTTGTCTACCCTTTTCTCTCAGTCCTTCATGCATACCTGCCAACTTTTCAAACCTGAAAAGCCTAGTAGCTAGCCGGGGTCCAGGGGCCGATGCTAATGCTAATGCTAATAATGCTAATGCTAATAATAATAATGCTAATATTTGCCAAACAAATATTAGCATTAAATCTAGTTAAATGTAGCTAACAGCCTCATATTTCTTCAACTTTCAAACCTGAAAAGCCTAGTAGCTAGCCAGGGTCCAGGGGCCGCAGGCCCCGGTAGGTCCAAGACAAAGTCCTGGCAGGAGGGGTTCAGGGGGGCGAAGCCCCCCGACGCCAAACAAATATTAGCATTAAATCAAGTTAGAATGTAGCTAACAACCTCATATTTCTTCAACTTTCAAACCTGAAAAGCCTAGTAGCTAGCCGGGGTCCAGGGGCCGCAGTGTCAAACAAATATTAGCATTTGACATAGAAGTCACATATTAATTATATTAAAGGTAAAATATCTAAATCAATTGCAATACTACACAGAGCGAAATATTTGCTGAATCAACAACCCACATTATATACTTTGTATCATTCATTAATACTCCCATACATGACATATTGTACTGAAGTATGGGGAAATACATATAAAACAAACATATATCCAGTCTTTATGCTTCAGAAGAGAGCTATTAGAATAATAAACAAAGCTGCTTACAGGGAACCAACAAACCCACTTTTTCTTAAATTAAAAGCTCTCAAGTTGAAAGATCTGGTTGACTTTAAAACTGCAGTAATAATGTTTAAAGCTAAGAATCTATCACTGCCCGCAAATATCCAAAAGCTGTTCCAAATAAGGGAGAAACAATATCATTTCAGAGGAACATGTATATTTCAAAAACCTTCAGTGAGAACTACCACCAAGCAACACTGTGTTTCAGTGCAAGGAGTCAGATTATGGAACGATTTTGGACCTGAATTAAAATCATGTACAACGCTTGGACAATTTAAACAAAAACTAAAGGAAGAAATACTCCAAACATATATACAAGATGACATGTAAAATCACATAAGGACTGTCATATCCAGTCTGTGTTGTGCTGTTACTTAGTTGTTTTTTTTTTGTCACATTTTGTCTTAGCTTTGTTCCGAATTGTAATCGCTCTTGTTTTGTTTTTCTTTTGAATTCTTGGATGGAATATGGGTGGGCAATATAAGCTGCGGCTTCAGCCATCACCCATTTCAGATAACTTATGTTGAACTGTATAATCAGAGGAGTTCTTGTTTAATTTGACCTTGTTGGATTTTTTTGCCTTTGTTATATTATTGTTTCTTTTTAATCTTTACTTTTAATCTATCCGAAATAAAGATTCATTCATTCATTAAATTTGCATTCAAAAGACTATCTTAACACTGCATAGAACTTTGAATAGGCCAGATGTGATGTATTATGAATACTAGAAAAGCACTCGGACAGCGCAGACCTCCGCCAAGTGCCACAGTTCCCCCCATACAGTGTTTAACATCATAAATAAAATATTGAAAATGGCCCTATCTCGCAATGTTAAATAAAAAAAAAAGAATCCTTTAAAAAATTCCTGGATCCAGATGGTGATCCGGATCACCACCAAAATCTAATCATCTGTAGGATACCCCATTTCTGACAATCTGTGAAAATTTCATGAAAATCCGTCCATAACTTTTTGAGTTATCTTGCTAACAAACAAACAGACAAACCAACGCTGATGATCACATAACCTCCTTGGCGGAGGTAACTAGAAGACTAGAAATATCAGCAGGCTATACTAGCACTGTTTAACAGACACGTGCGTAATAACGGCAAAATCGCTCTGATATTTTATGTGTTTACATGATACACCAAGCATGACAAGGCTTGCAATTACACAGCACATGTTCTTCAGAATCTTAGGCATTATATAAAATGTATTCTCCCTTTAGATGTTTCTCTTTTGTTTTGTCTCTTTAGATGTTTATGTTGAACTGTATAATCCATGGTCCATTTGCCAGGGTTGAAGTGCAGTCGTGCGAACGTCTGCAGCAGTTTACAGCGTGTTTACATCTCGCCATGTACGCACGCCTCTCCGGGATTTCGCGCGAGAATAGAAACCTCAATAGCGATAGCGTTAGCTTAGCAAACACTTCAGGTAAAGCGTAGCAGCGAACCACGAAAAGAAACGCTACTGACGCTACTATGTTCTAAATTTAGATACGATTCCTAGCGATCTCGTGTTTGGAATTGCTTTCGTGTTTTTTTACGATTTAAAATTTTTGACTGAATTTTTAGTGAAAAACCGTAATTTTGATTAATAAAGCCGTAACCCAGAATGGGATCTTGAAAACCGGAACCATTACGGCAAAACCGGAGTGGTTGGCAGGTATGTTCATGTCTCCTGTACCTGTAGCCACTTCCCTGCTGTCTCTGATTGCCCCTGATTGTTCCCACCTGTTCTGTGTTCCACTGATTACCCGTGGTGTATATGTCTGTGTTAGTCTCAATTTTGTATGGTGGCATTAACATCTTTGTTCGTGTTCCCATGTGCTCCAAGCATCCAGTCCATGAGCTTGTGTAGATAACACAGGGTTACAAAAATATTTTTTTTGTAAGTTGTCTGTGTTTTTTCCAACTGATTTAAGACAATTTTGCACCGTTGAATCTGAAAATGACATCTGTTTCTCTCGATCAGGTGCTAAGTAAAAGCCTGTACTTACTTAGTACTTACTTAGTACCGTGCATGTACTTACCTTTATATAAATTTACATGTAAATTGAATGTTACGTTATCATTGTTCAAAATTCAGAGAATTTAAGATAAGATAAGATAAGATAAGATAAGATAAGCCTTTATTAGTCCCACAACGGGGAAATTCCAGGATTGCAACAGCACAGGGATAGCAACACTCAGAGCAACAATCAGAAGGCAAGAAAAAAAAAAACAAGCAAGCAAGAGCAGCTAATATACATATGTACATATTACTATAAAATATATATATACACACACACAGACACACAGTGCAGAACACTGTAGCTGGATGGAATAAATATATGAATATGTAAACACACAGTGCAGAGCAATGTAGCTAGATGGAATAATATGTAGATATATAAACACACAGTGCGGAGCATTGTAGCTAGATGGAAATTTCAAGACATAAAAAAGAATTTTGCATCATATAAAGTGAAAATACCCGTACATGTAAACAAAAATGTATTAAAAAAAAACATGTGGCCATAATTCAAAAAGCTGACCTGATTGAGCAAAACCAATGTGATTTTTGGATTCAGCACATCAAAATTGTCCTAAATCAGCTAAAACAAAAACTTAGACAATAAAATTTGGTGTTGACCAGTGTAATCATTCCTTGCCTTGCTCTGAGTTTTTGCCTTAGCTGTGTTTTGTTTTCCGCAGGTGCGCCCCCAGAAATTTTTCATAGGGGGGGCTACATGGGACCACTGAAATCTTGGGGTGGCACATCAAAATCAAAAGCCAAAACTCAAGTCCAGAAATTCTGTAACGCTGTTGTCACAGTGGCGCCCCCAGGTGGTTGTCACTGTGTTATCATAGGCTTACAGTACAGTATATAGACTAGTTGAAAACTATAATTACTAGTAGTACCTTTTATGATTGATATGCATAGACTAAAAGCAGTACAATTAAAATTTTGAGTGCCACAATAAACCACTTGTCATAGTCATGTACCTGTACATAAAGGTACCAGATGATTTGCTGCTCTTCATATAGACTAGTTACCCTTAAATTGGAGGACTGGCTGAAAACAATCATATACAGGAAACAGGCTGTTTCGCATTTTCCTGAACAAATTATAAAACAGCTTTAGACAGAGGGGAACATGCAGAAATGACCTTACTTAAGCTGTGACTAGATGCAGTGTGTAAGTATGCCTGTCTTTCCACAGATCAAACCAATGCAACACTGGTGTTAAATAGGGAAAGAACAGTAAAGAGTCAGTCACATTATGTAGTATAATTATTTAACTTTTTAACCCATTTACAATAAAGTCAAATCAATCCTACGGCAACCATTAAAAAAAAACATGTGTAAGTGACTGCCTCAAATACTTCAGTATGATTTTTGAGAATATATACATACAGTACAAGAACATCTCAATCTAGTTAAGGAGGTACTGATTAGGTGATCATCTAAACATGGTAAGATGCATGAAAGCTCAGCTGTGAATAAAAAAACAGAGCTATTTCACAAATACAGATTTGAGTTCTTCCTAAGTTAAAACTGAAGTATTGTAGTGTTTAAGAATGAACATTAACTTGTTTTCTTTGCATTATTTGATTCAAAAACATCAAAAAACATCAGCAACAGCAGTATGATGACTAAGATACAAGTCTATTTTAAGATTCTTAAAAATGTATTGTGACGTTTGCAAGGGTTCACACAAAGAAAATGGAGCAGATGGCTGTGATCAACCAGATTTATTTTACACACACCCCAACCCCAACTTGCAACTTAGTACACAGAGCAGGGGAGGTCATTCCCCCAGACCCCTGTTTGAATCATGGTTACACACACAGATACATCTTGCCCTAATCCTGCTAAACACTGCTGGGTCATTATAATGCAGTTATAATGACACAGCAGTATAACTCAGAAATAACACATTTAACACACACAGTAACGTTTCGAACTGGCAAAGCATGCTGGGAAATCCCTGGCTCCCTTAAAATGGCCCCGACGTTACAGTATTCTTGAGACTTTTTAAGTCAAAAGATTAATATTAATAGAAATTCCTGTACATTCTATGATTCCATCATTGAGAAAGGAGAACATCTCTTTTTTTCCTGTAGTTTCTGGCAAACTTTATAGATCTGGATAACGCCTAACAAACTTCTCCAACTTTATTGAACCATATGTCATGTTCAGGTGAGCGCACTCTCCCCCTCCCTTCCTGCTTGACTTTCCCCGGCTCCGCAGGCAATCACCACACCTACGTGATTAGACGCACCTGCTGCCTCTGCCTCACCAGCACACAAAAAGGATCTTCATGTGAATGCTTCAGCGCTGGCACGTTGGGTATGCTACCTGCAAAACAAGCAAGTAAGTTTATATTCCTTCTCAGAGGAAGTAAAGTAATTCCTCTTGGCTTTGTCTCCTTCAGGTTGCTACCATCTTCATGGTGCATCTCCAGGGTCATTGTGTGCTCACCTGCTCCATCATCACCACTACTTCAGCTGCCTATCCACCCGGTCAGACACCTCACCCAGCTCTACCCCTACCTACCAGCATCCTTAATTGGTTCGCCGTTTGTGCTGGGTTCCTCTGCCGGGTTCTCCGTTTCTCCAACGTGAGTGCAGTCCTATGCATCCCTTTGCAGTCTCCCTCCTCGTCTAGCCCGCTCTTGTCTCTCTTTCCAGGCTGGGTCTTCCTCTGGTGAGTGACGTCTTTCATTAACAAAGCTTACCCCTTTTGATTCAATAAAATCTGATAAATTTGCTTCTCTGTGTCATTGTGTGTTTTCTCTGGTGTCACTCCCTGCACGTGAGCTGTTAATTATTACCAATCATGACAGAATGAGCCAGCCACAGTGCAAGCTCAGCGGGAGTGGCATCACCGGAACACTCCGCTTTAGATTGCTTAGATGCCACAGAGATGCAGGTGGATGTGCTTACGCAGCAGCTGCAGAAAATTATGCAGCAGCTGGGTGCAGTCGCCGACCATTTGGCCCACTTGCCTAGTCCGTGTTCTACCCCTCCACCTGTCGCCCCAGTTTCTTCCACCGTGTGCCAAACTACCTCCGTTCCCTCACCTGCCCCGTACGCGGGGAAGGTGGGGAAATGTAAAGGCTTCCTTTGTCACGTTTGGCTTTATTTGGGTCAGGTTGGTGGGGAATACCCAGATGATACAGCTAAAATTCATTCCACGACCCTCCTACTGCGAGACAGGGCCCTCAGCAATCCATTCTCGACAGTCCGGAGGGCCCTAATTACTCTTTTGATAGATTTGTTAATGAATTCGCTTGTGCATTCGACCAGACAGAGAGCGAAGGGAACATCATGAGCCAAGTGATGTCACTCCATCAGGGGAGGCGGTCTGCCACCGACTACTCTGTGGAGTTATGGGTCGCTGCAGCAGACTCTGGATGGAATGACATTTCTCTATGCAGCGTCTTCCTCCGGGGTTTAAACGAAAACCTCCGCGACAACCTAGCGGTTCATGCAGTTCCCTCCTCCCTGAATGGTCTTATTGATCAGGCTGTCAGCTTAGACAACCGACCCCGCGAGCGCGCGAGGGAGAGCAAGGCCTCCTCCAACCTGCCCAGTGCGCACACGCCCTCTTTGGCTTCTGACACAGTGTGGACTCGGCTCTTCCTCTGAGCCTATGGAGCTTGGCCGAGTCCATCTGACTCCGGAAGAGCACTAGTGGCAGAGGAGAGCCGGCGCGTGCATGTACTGTGGTTCTTTAAAGCAAACACTGCTTAAGTGCCATCTGAAGCCCAAAAGACGTGACCCGTCAGTAGCTGTGGGGGGTCTGATGGGTTGGAGATATTTTCATCCCCCCGGGTAACTTCTCCATTTCAGCTCTTATCCAGTTGCCGGGGGTCGAGAGGAGAGTCATGGCTTTGATTGATTCAGGGGCAGAGCAAAACTTTATTTCTGCGCACCTCGTGCAGGATGTAGGCATCTCCACGACCAAATTGCCCACAACCCTCAATGTCACTACACTGTCGGGCGAGAATGTAGCATCCATCACCGAAAACATGGGGCCGGTCTCCGTCCTTCTTTCCGGTAACCACCAGGAGACACTTTAGTTCCTTATTCTCCCTAAATCGTCTCACCCGGTGGTTCCAGGGTTCCCGTGGCTCCAGAAACATAACCCCATTAACAATTGGGCACATAATTCCATCTCTTCCTGGAGCCCGTATTGTTTGGCATCCTGTCTTAGCTCAGCCGAGTGTTCACCATCGCTGCCTATCTCGTCCCCTCCGGCAGAGCCGCCGGACCTCAGCCTAGTACCCGAGGTCTATCATGACCTAGGAGAGGTCTTTAGCAAGTCGAGAGCGCTTTCTTTACCTCCCCATTGCTCTTACGACTGTGCCATAGACCTTCTCCCGGGTGCGCGGCTGCTGTCCAGCTGGCTCTACAGTATTTCTGGGCCGGAGGGGGAGGCGATAGAGAGCTATATTAAAGATTTTTTGAGCGCCGGCCTCATTCGGCCTTCACCGGCCCCTCTTGGGGCGGGATTCTTTTTTGTCAGGCAGAAGGACGGTTCCTTGTGCCCATGCATTGATTATCGGGAATTACCAGAGTGGTGGCTCAGTTGGTAGATCATCCGCCCCACACCCGGGAGGCAGGGGTTCAAATCACGGCTGGGTCATGCCGAAGACCATATAAAAGTGGAACTTCCTGCCATCCAACTTGGAGCTCAGCAATAATGGAATGGAGGAGGGAAATTTGTGGCGGTGCCTTACATGGCAGCGGCCCTCTGATTCTACACTTGGGGGTGTGTGATTAACACAGTAGATAGGTAAAATACAATCTCGTTCTACTGTACATGATTGGTTGTACAGTTGAATGACAATAAAGGGTGATTTTAATTTAAATACCATAACTGTTAAGGATAAATATCCTCTGCCCCTGATAAACTCCGTGTTTGAGTTCCTTCAGCGCACGCGAGTATTCACCAAATTGGATTTGCGTAACTCCTACCATCTGGTTCGCATTCGCGAGGGGGACGAATGGAAGACGGCCTTTAAAACACACTTGGGCCAATTTGAATATCTGGTTATGCCGTTTGGGTTCACCAATGCCCCCGCCATCTTCCAGCGTATGATCAATGACGTCCTCCGCGATATGGTAAATCAATTTCTTTTTGTCTACCTTGACGACATTTTGATTTTTTCCGCACGCCAGAGGAACACGCAGTCCATGCCAGGGCCTTTCTACAATGGCTCCTGGAGAACCTGCTTTACGTCAAAGGCGAGAAGTGTGAGTTTTCCACCCGCTTCACTTCGTTCCTCGGTTTTACTGTAGCTGAAAGAGAACTGAGGGCCGACTCGGCCAAGGTAAAGGCTGTGCTAGATAGTGGGGCCTACACCCCACTCCCGCAAGGGGCTCCAGTGCTTCTTGGGGTTCGGGAAGTTTTATCGCCCTTTCATTAGAAACTATAGTGGGGTAGCACAGCCTCTTACCCAGCTGACCTCGGTTAAAGTGCCCTTTAGTTGGTCTGACGCAGTGGAACAGGCTTTTTCAAATTGAAGGGTCTGTTCTCCAACGCCCCCATCTTGGCCCAGGTTGACCCCCAGCTCCAGTTTATTCTAGACGTGGATGCTTCTGACTCAGGGGTGGGCGCTGTCCTATTGCAGTGCTCAGCCTTAGATCAGAAGTTCCATCCATGCACGTATTTCTCTCAGCGGCTCGTGCCTACCGAGAGGGGACCGAGAGCTCTTGGCATTAAGTTGGCCCTCAAGGAGTGGAGACACTGGTTGGAGGGAGCGGCCAAGCCTGTCATTGTGTGGACTGACCACAAAAATTTAGAATATCTTCGGTCAGCCTGCAGGCTGAACGCCAGGCAGTCCGGGATTATGTCAAGTCCTGTCAAGTCTGCAACCATAACAAATCTGACTCGTCGCCCCCTTCTGGTCTCCTCCACCCACTTCCCATCCCAACCCTGGTCCCACATTGCCCTGGACTTTATTACTGGACTTCCCCCCTTTCAAGGCAATACTGTTATCCTCACCTGCGTGGATCGCTTTTCTAAGGCAATCCATCTGGTGCCTCTTCCCAAATTACCCTCTGCCTCTGAGACGGTGAACCTCCTCACTACCCACGTCATCTGCCTGCACAGCATTCTTGTGGACATTGTGTCTGACCGGGGCCCTCAATTCACTTCCCACGTCTGGAGATCCTTTTGCTGCTCCCTAGGCACCACCGTCAGCCTTACTTCTGGATACCATCCTCAGAGTAACAGGCAGGCTGAGCACGCCAACCAATCCCTGGACGCCGCCCTTAGGTGCGTAGCAGCCTGCAACCCCAGCACCTGGAGCACCCATCTGATCTTGGTGGAATACTCCCACAATTCTGCAATCTCAATGGCCACTGGATTGACCCCGTTCGAGGCATCCATGGGGAACACCCCCTCCCCCCGTTACTGGTGGTGGAAAGGGACGTTGCTGTTCCATCGTTGGGGGCTAACACACGTCGCTGTTGCTGGCTCTGGAAGGCCACTCGAGCCGCCCTCACCTGCTCGGCTGAACACAACCACCAGTATGCAGACCGTATTGGCGGTCCGCCAGTCCTGCTGACGTACCGACTCCTGCTCCCAAATATTCCATCGGACAGCAAGTGTGGTTGTTGGTGGACAAGGTGCCCTTGAAGACGTAGTCCAGGAAACTTTCTCCTTGCTTCCTGGGCCCGTTCCCCATCTCCAGGGAAATCAATGGTGTCACGGTCCACCTGAAGCGACCGCCAGCAATGCAGATTCACCCCACCTTTCACATTTCTAAAATCAAGCCCCTCTCCGCCAGCCCCCTCTGCCCTCCCCCGAAGCTGCCTCCTCCGCCTCAGGTCCTCGATGGTCAAACCACCTACACAGTCCAGAGAATTCTGGACGTCTGCCATCGGGGCCGGGGGCTACAATATCTTGTCCACTGGAAGGGCTACGGACCAGAAGAAAGGTCGTTGATCCCTGGTTCCAACTTCCACGACAAGGGGATGGTCCGGGCCTTTCATAAGGCACATCCCAACAAGCTCAGTGGACCAACAGGAGGCACTCCTTGAGGGGGGACACTGTCATGTTCAGGTGAGCGCATTCTCCCCCTCCCTTCCTGCTCGACTTTCCTCGGCTCCGCAGGCAATCACCACACCTACGTGATTAGACGCACCTGCTGCCTTTGTCCTGCCAGCACATAAAAGGATCTTCATGTGAATGCTTCAGTGCTGGCTCGTTGGGTATACTACCTGCAAAACAAGCAAGTTTATATTCCTTCTCAGAGGAAGTAAAGTAATTCCTCTTGTCTTTTTCTCCTTCAGGTTGCTACCATCTTCGTGGTGTGTCTCCGGGGTCATTGTGCGCTCACCTGCCCCATCATCATCACCACTTCAGCTGCCTATCCACCTGGTCAGACAACTCACCCAGCTCTACCCCTGCCTACCAGCATCCTTCCTTGGTTTGCCGTTTGCACTGGGTTCTTCTGCCAGGTTCTTTGTTTCTCCCACGTGAGTGCAGTCCTATTTATCCCTTTGCAGTCTCCCTCCTTGTCTAACCCGCTCTTGTCTCTCTTTCCAGGCTGGGTCTTCCTCTGGCAAGTGACGTCTTTCATTACGAAGCTTACCCTTTTTGATTCAATAAAATCTGATTAATTTGCTTCTCTGTGTCATCGTGGGTTTTCTCTGGTGTCACTCCCTGCATGTGAGCTGTTAATTATTACCAGTCATGACGCCATATAAGATTTGGCCATCAAATGCAAAAAAAAAAAAAAAAGAATAATCTTTTGGAAAAGTTTTTTATGCATAAATGTAATTGCCTTAAAATTAGTCCAATTTTTGACAGTCTTGAACAAAATAGAACTGTATAAAGTCTTAAAACACTGCAATAGTATAAAAGCCTCATTTGTATATTACTATATTAGAACTTTAACCTCATTAAAAGCAATTTACATTATATGTCACTTATTCTGTTTACTTCATCTTCTTGTTCTAACAACAGCATTTTTCTTACTCAGTATTGTCATTGCAATAAACAGTAGTGTGAAAAAGTGTTTGCCCCTTCCTAATTTCTCATTTTTTGTATGTTTGTCACATTTAAATGTTTCAGATCATCAAACTAATTTAAATATTAGACAAAGATAGCACAAGTAAACACAAAATGCAGTTTATAAATGAAGGTGTTTATTATTAAGAGTTAAAAAAAATATCCAAACCTACATGGCCCTGAGTGAAAAAGTGACTTGTCCCCCCCCCCCCACCACCCTTTAAACATAAATTAACCGTGGTTTTTTTTTTTGTTTTTTTTTTTTTGTAACTTAGATTTTTATTCATTTTTCATCATATATATTGCATTCAGATCACATTCTACATTTAAAAACAAAGGGGCTAGGGTTAGAAAGAAAGAAAAAAAAGGGAAAAAGAAAAAGGGGTGGGGACAAATGTTGGAGCATCAAGTTTTTAGTTTCCATCTCTTAATTCTTCTGGTTTTTCCAGCGTCTTTGGTTATTCTTTCAATTTCTGTCTCGTTGCACTTTGTAGTGTGTCCATTTCCGCCATTTTTTTCCCATAGTCCTTCTTGCATTCTTTGTCGAAATGTTAGTTTTTCCATCATACGTATGTCCTCAACAATGTCAGTCCATTGCTCTTGGTCAGGAAGAACTTCTGATCGCCATTTTTTTGTGATTGTTTTTTTACATGCAATCAACAAGATTTTAACTAGATATCTGTCCTCAGCCTGTATAACATTGTCTCTTTTAAGATCACATAAGTACATCAGGTTACAGTTCATTGGTATATTATATCCTAATATCCTCTGTATTGTCACATGTATAGATTTCCAGAATGATGAGATTTTGCAGCATTTCCAAAACATATGTGAGTGGTCTGCATTTTGAGCCCCACATCCCCTCCAGCATAAAGATTGGGTATTTGTATATTTTCCTTGAATCTGTGGTGTAATGAAAAAGCGAATCAGGTTTTTCCATCCAAATTCCCTCCATGTCCTTGAATTTGTTGATGTGTGTTGTGTTTTCCATATTTCCTGCCATCTTTCTTCTGTTATGTTTAAATTGAGTTCTTTCTCCCATTTCTCCTTTATATAGTTACTTGAATGTTTGTTTGCCGTAAGTTTTTGATATAGCTTTGAAATAATTCTTATTTTATTTCCTGTATATGAGCTTAAAATGAATTGTATAATCTCGCTCACATCTGTTTGGAGGTTATGTCTAATCTTCTTCATATAGTAATCTCTCATCTGCAGATATCTGAAGAATTCCGATCTTTCTAGTTTAAATTTTCTCCTGATGTTTACAAAGCTCCCGAGATCTTTTTTTCCGATATTGCCCCATGCTGTGATTCCCTTGTTCACCAGATTTTTGTATCCCCTATCTTGTTTTGCCGGTTCAAACTGACTGTCAAATGCTACCCATTTCAATAGTTTTATGTCTTCCTTTATATTATATTTTTGTACTATTTTATACCACAGTTCTAAAGTAAATTTAGTGATTGGGTCTATTTGTTTGATTTGCTTATATGCATCTTTATCTCCTATTATGCTTTGTACTGGGAGTCCCTCAATTTCCTTTTCCATTTCTTTCCATTTTGCCTCATATCCCTCGTCACACCAACATATGATATATCTTATTTGTGCTGAGTAGTAATATTCCTTTAGACTCGGTAGGCCCATGCCTCCTTTCTCTTTTGGTAACTGGAGAGTTTTATATTTCACTCTTGGCTTTTTACCTCCCCATACAAATCTCGATATCATCCTGTCCCATTTTGAGAACTGGGTATCTGGAATCTCTGTTGGTAGAGCCTGGAAGAGGTAAAGTAATCTAGGTTGTATGCTGATTTTGACTGTCTCAATTTTTGAATTCAGATCCATATTTAAGATTGACCATCTATCAATATCTTTTTTTATTTCTTGTTCCAACCTATCATAGTTTGCTTTATAGATTTTGCTTAGATCTTTAGGTATGTTCACTCCAAGGTATTTTATTTCTTTTTGTTTCCAGTTTAGTTTGATCTTATCAGTTATCTGGTTTGGAGGGTTATAGTGGAATGTCAGTATTTGTGTTTTTGTTATGTTTATCTTGTATCCTGATAATTTTCCAAAATTTTCTATCAAGTTCATCATTTCCATTATTGATTCATCTGGTTGTTCAAGGTAAACTATAATATCGTCTGCAAATAGCCCAATCTTGTGTTCCGCCCCCTTTATTGTTACACCTTTTAATTTCTTATTTTGTCGTATCGCTTGAGCCAGTGGTTCTATGAACAGAGCAAACAAGGTGGGCGATAAGCAGCATCCCTGCCTAGTTGATCTTTGTATATTTACTTTGTCTGTTAAGCTACCGTTTATCTTGATTCTTGCCACAGGTTCTTGATACAGCGTCCTTATGCATTGTATTGATTTTTCGTTAAATCCAAAGCGTTCCAGCACACTATATAGGAATTTCCAGTTAACCCTGTCAAATGCTTTTTCTGCGTCTAAACTCATTACTACTGCGCTTTTCTTTTCTTTATGTATTTGATTAATTATATGTATTGTTCTCCTGATATTGTCATGTGTTTGGCGTCCCTCTATGAAACCAGTTTGATCATCTTCTATCAATTCCGTCAAGAATGTCTTTATTCGTTTACATATAATTGTTGTATATATTTTATAATCCACATTTAATAAAGAGATTGGTCTATAGTTTCCGCATTGTTCTCTATCTTTCCCTGGCTTTAAAATAACTGAAATAATAGCTTCGTTCCATGATGGAGGTATTTTGTTGTTGTTCAACGTCCAATTAAATGACTTTAGGAGCTGTGGCGTGAGTTCTTCTATAAACAGTTTATAAAACTCAGATGGGTATCCATCACTACCTGGTGATTTACCCTTTTTAAGTGACTTAATCACATCTCTAATCTCTTGTGTTGTTATTTCTGCTGTTAGCTTTTCATTTTGTTGATTTCCTATTGATGGCAAGTCCAATGTGCCTAGAAATTTTTTAATATCTTTAGTATTTGTTTCTTCAGGTTGTGAGTATAGTTCTTGGTAGAAATTATGGAATATTTCTTCGATGTTTTCTGGGTTAACTGTGGTGCTATTTGTGGTGGGGTCTTTAATCTTATATACATTATTCATTGTTTGTTGTTTTCTTAACCGTTTTGCCAGCAGTTTTGTGGCTTTTGGTCCCGTTTCATAATATTTTTGCTTTAGATATCTATTTTTTCTTTCAATTTCATCCATTTGTGTTTCTTTTATCTTTGTTTTTTCTTCTTTAATTTCTTGATATATTTTTGGATCATTTGTGCTTTGATGTTTACGTTCTAATTCCCTCAGTCTCTCACATCTTTGTTCATATGCTTCCAGTTTAGTCTTATTTGCTTTTCCTGTTTCAACAATTAATTTACCTCTTAACACAGCTTTTAGTGCATCCCATAGTATTGTTGGGTCCACTTCTTCATTGTCATTCTCTTGGATATACTCGTTTATGTTTACTTTTATTCTTTCTTTCATTTTCTCATCATTTAACAGTCCTACATTAAGTTTCCATGTTGTTTGTCGTTTTCTATTGTTTAGATATATTTCCATGTATATAGGATTATGATCTGATATTTCTGCCCCTCCAATCCAACAATTTCTCACCCTGTGTCTGTCACCTTCATTCATAAGGAAGTAATCTATTCTAGAGTGCACTTTATGGGCTGCTGAATAATGTGTATAATCTTTTTCGAGTGGGTGCAGGTCCCTCCATATGTCTACCATACCCATTTCTGCCAGTGAGGTTCTTATGAACTTTGTTACATGTTTTTTTGTCTTCTTAACACTTGTTGTATCAACTTCATGATCCATGACAGCATTTAAGTCTCCTCCACAAATCAGGACTCCTTCATTGTGTGTTGCTATGAGATCAAACAGATGTTGAAAAAAACCCTTGTCACTTTCTGGTGGGGCATAGATGTTCACTAATGTGATCTGCATACCATCTATTCTTCCCTTTATTATTACATACCTGCCTTCTTTATCCTGGATTTCCTGTTCACATTCAAATTGTATTTTGTTTGAAATTAGTATCATAACCCCCCTTTTAGCTCCTCCCTTAAATGAACTGTAGTAGGAGTTCTTATAGCCAAATCTCTTTAGTTTCACATGTTCTGTCTTGCTCATATGTGTCTCTTGCATAAATATAATTTCAGCTTTTTCCTTCTTGAATTTTCTTATTATTCTTTCCCTTTTAACAGGTGAGTTCAGACCATTCACGTTTAGTGTCATTATCTTAAGATTTTTACCCATATTCATGTTTTTCCATTTTTTTAACTTGTGCTCCTAGCCCCTTTAACAACAAAAATAACACATATTTATATAAAAACACATTAAAAAATCTCGACCTCCGTACTTCGGGCCTTTCTTCTGCCCACTTGTCCCTGCTGGTGGGTGGAGGGATTGTCCTCACAGAGTGAAGGGCCCTCCCTAGACCTCTAGTTACTATCCAAGTAATAGTCATTAGTCTAGAAATGTCCAACAAATATCACTTAAACCTCTCCTAGCCGTCTGTTTCTTTTTTACCTTGTCTTCTTGGCCTTCATTTCTTCTGTGCCTTTCTTAATCTTTGTTATGATCTAGGCTTTCAGTTGAAAGCCTTGTAGTTTGTCTTGGGCCCGCTGCTCCACGTCTCCCCCCGTCTTTTGCCGTTCACTCGCCTCCACTCCGGCTGTCGTGATGCGTTCAGGGCCGCCGCTGCTCCATCCGTATCCTCCGGCACGTTCACCGCAAGGCCCCGCTCCATCATGTCCCGCGGTGCCTCTCTGGCCGTGTTGTAGGTTCTTACGCCGTCCTCCCAATAAATCTTCATCTTCGTTAGCGGCGTTTGGAATCTAATTTTTTTCTCTTTCAGCGTTTTTTAAATGTTGGCATATTTCTTCCGCTGCTGCACAATTTCTGTCGGGTAGTCATGGTCAAAGAATACCTGTTTGTCGCCGATTCGTATCTTTTTTTTCCATGCTTGTGTCAGGATTCTTTCCTGACACAAGCATGGAATTCTTTCTCAGGATTCTTTCCTTTATGTCATATTTCAGAAAGTTTACCACAACTGACCTGGGTGGATAGTTTGGCTTCGGGTTCTGTGCCTAGGCTCTGTGCGCTCGTTGAATCTGCAGATCCGTTTCTCCGGGCAGTTCCAGCTCTTTTTTTAAGAACTGATCCATGAATTTCGTCATCGAGTTGCCTTCAATGCCCTCCGGGATTCCAAAGATGCGTATATTGTTCCGTCTGGATCTGCTCTCCAAGTCGGTTATTTTCTCCTGCATCCTCTGCGTTTGTGCCGTCAGGGTCTGAAGCTGCTCGCTTGCCTCGCTCTTCCAATCTTCCAGCTCTGATATTCGGGCCTGTGCTTCTGTCATACACGCCCGCTGAGAGCACAGCTCCTCCATGTTTTCTGCTAGCTTGCGCTCCATTTCTCTTTGGAGGCCCATAATTTCCTCCTTAATCTCTTTTTTCAGCTCCTCCTTAAGAGCCGCTAAATCCTGTTGTAGCTGCCGCTTGAAGTCTCTCAGTTCTTTACCCAAACTGGCGATGCCAGTGTTCATGGTATCGAGTTTTGCGTCTTCCATTTTCTCTGCTGCAGTCACCTCGTTTTTTTGGGCCTCGTGTTCAGCGGCTTTTCCTGCGTTGTTGAAGAGGAATTCTTTAATTTTACCCTGCTTTTGTCCTTGTGCCCAGCTCCTTCGTGTTTTCATCCCTTATTTTATTGATCCGCTTATGTCGAGTTGGCCATTTACCGATGATTTTTAATCCGGCTAGGGAGAGCTCTCTGTTTAAGCGTTATGTCTCTCCGCCATCTTCCCGGAAGTCCAAATTAACCGTGGTTTATCACATCTTTGGAAAGCTGAGTTCAATTTCTCTAGCCACACCCAGGCCTGATTACAGCCACACCTGTTCTCAATCAAGAAATCACTTAAATAGGACCTGCCTGACAAAGTGAAGAAGAGCAAATGAGTCTCAAAAGCTGGACATCATGCTGCGATCCAAAGAAATTCAGGAACAAATGAGAAACAAAGTAATTGAGATCTATCAGTCTGGACAAGGTTATAAAGCCATTTCTAGAGCTTTGGAACTCCAGCAAACCACAGTGAGAGCAATTATCCACAAATAGCGAAAACATGGAACAGTGGTGAACCTTCCCAAGACTGGCCAGCTGACCAAAATTACCCCAAGAGCGCAGCGACGACTCATCCAAGAGGTTACAAAAGACCCCACAACAACATCCAAAGAACTGCAGGCCTCACTTGCCTCAGTTAAGGTCAGTGTTCATGACTCCACCATAAGAAAGAGACTGGGCAAAAATGACCTGCATGGAGCAAAAAGAACATAAAGGCTCATCTCAGTTTTGCCAGAAAACATCTTGATGATCCCCAAGACTTTTGGGAAAATACTCTGTGGACTGACGAGACAAAAGCTGAACTTTTTGGAAGGTGTGTGTCCCATTACATCCGGCATAAAAATAACCCAGCATTTCAGGAAAGGAACATCATACCAACAGTAAAATATGGTGGTGGTAGTGTGATGGTCTGGGGCTATTTTGCTGCTTCAGGACCTGGAAGACTTGCGGTGGTAAATGGAACCATGAATTCTGCTGTTTACCAAAAAATCCTGAAGGAGAATGTCTGACCATCTGTTCGTGACCTCAAGCTGAAGCACACTTGGGTTATGCAGCAGGACAATGATCCAAAACACATCAGCAAATCCACCTCAGCTGTTGCTGCTAAGGGTGGCCCAACCAGTTATTAGGTTTAGGGGGCAATCACTTTTTCCACACAGGGCCATGTAGGTTTGGATTTTTTTTTCCCTTAATAATAAACCCCTTCATTTAAAAACTGCATTTTGTGTTTACTTGTGTTATCTTTGTCTAATATTTAAATTTGTTTGATGATCTGAAATATTTAAGTGTGACAAACATACAAAAAAATGAGAAATCAGGAAGGGGGCCAACACTTTTTCATACCACTGTATGCTTTTATGATTTGAGAAACTTTCTTAAATTAAAAAAAGAGCTAGCAAGCTAATGCTACTAGTGCGAGCTTAGCAGCAAATGTAACACCACCACAAACAACAGACAAAACCAGAAAAAGCACAAACACACTTTTAAGTCAGTATTAAATGACTTACACTGCATTCCCATTAGCATTGGTGTCTCTCGGCATCCAAATAAGGCACCAACCAAGCCTGCAAGCCAGCAGCTGTATGGCTACATAAAGCTACATGTCCACCTGGGCATCTGTTGATGAATGCTCCCCGCGCCTACTCCGCCTCGGGACGCGTCAGGAGCGTGAAAGGGGTGTAACCAGGCAAGAATCATGAGCCCAATACTCTGTAGCCGCAAACTGCACGGAGAGTATCACTGTCTGGTCAGAGAACTTCGGCCAGTTTTCAAGCAGTATTTTGAGTGGTACATTTACAATTGTAGAAGAGCTTGAAATGATGAGGCGATTTGATATATAAACCAAAGTTTATTTATCAGCTCTCCTAACAAGTCTCATTCTAGTGCAGAGGTAGCAGAAGGAAAAGAGACCGAATATCTCCGGCTCACTGACTTTATACTTGCACATAACAAAAGACATGCATAACAAAGGCTGACATCCCTCATTATCTTAATCCCCCCATTGTCTTGGTATTTCCTCTCCTCACCCAGGGGGTGAGGGTAGCTCCTCCGGTCTCCACCGCAGTGTCTGGGAACGTCTTTGTTCTTCACTTGGTGGTTGAGAGCCTTTGTCCTTTCAGAGGTGTGAAGTTGCTTTACATATGTAATTACCAAACATTTCCACATGCTTCAACATATGTAGGTTATGGAATATATGATTAATATAGCCCACAGCCCCCCCAAACGACTAAGAAAGGACAATAGAAAGGTTCACAGTCTAAGATAATTACTATGACATACTAAGTGTTACATCTCTTGCCACAGAAGAAACTTTCCAGCAGCCATGCCCCTAAGAGAGTTCAGTGGTAATCATAACAGCATAGTAAAATCATAAGTCAGTCCTAAACTGTTGCAGCACAATTAGTGAACAATTGTGGAGTAGTTTGCATCAGTCCCTGTGCTGTCTGGGTTTTAATCTTCTCCCAAAACTGCTGTGGGTTCGTTTAGGCGTCCTGCTGGGACCTTCTTGTGAGGAATCTGCAGCGTGGGAAGGAGAGTGGTTAATTGTTCCCTGCAGGGGGGCTGAGTCTTTTCTCTTGGGGAGTCTACCCCGCCGAGGTGCTCTCGCCAACTGTGCAGGCTCGTCTTTCAACAAGAAGGCAGGTTTAAGTCTGTCAATGCTGACTGTTTCTTTTCTATCCCCAAAATCAAGCACAAAGTGTTTATCACCATGTTCCAGCACTCTGAATGGCCCATCGTATGCTGGGCGGAAAGTTGGTTTTAAAGCTTCATGCCTAACAAAAACGAACTCAGCGTTTTTTAAAGCTTGAGGGACAAAAACCCATGGAAAGGAGTGATGAGCTGGACCGGGGAGAGAGTCCAGTCCGTTGCTGCCTAAAAACCTTGGGACTGGAAGATGCCCTGGCTCTGGGTTCTCTGGTAAAAATTCACCTGGGAGCCTGAGAGGTTGTGCAAAAACTAATTCTGCAGGACAGGCGTCTAGATCCTCTTTAGGCGCAGCACGCAACCCCAATAGAACCCAGGGAAGTTTATTTACCCAATTTGTATCCGTTAGTGAGGCTCTGAGGGCAGCCTTTAAAGACCTGTGAAAACACTCGCATAACCCATTAGCCTGAGGGTGATAAGCGGTGGTGCGGTGAATTGTTGCCCCTAAGCTGCTGGACATGGCTGACCAAAGCTCCGAGACAAATTGAGGCCCCCTATCGGACGTGATGTCCGATGGGACGCCGAAACGTGCCACCCAGTTTGTCAAAAAAACGCGAGCGACTTCCTCCGCTGTGGTTGCCGCTAGAGGGACTGCTTCTGGCCAGCGCGTGGTGCGGTCTATCATTGTTAACAGGTGTGTGAAACCTTGGGAGGAAGGTAGTGGCCCCACGAGGTCGACATGAACGTGGTCGAACCTTCTAGCAGGGATTGGAAAAGGCTCCAGAGGGGCTTTTGTGTGTCTGTGTATTTTGGCGCGCTGACAAGAAATGCAAGTTTTTGCCCATTCTTTTACGTTTTTGCGCAGGCCTGGCCAAACAAACTTTTCGGCGACCATTTTAACCGAGGCGCGCACACCTGGGTGCACGAGGGAGTGAATTGCGTCGAAAATACGGCGGCGCCATGTAGCTGGTACTAACGGGCGAGGTCGGCCGGTTGAAACATCGCATATTAGGGGGGGCACGCCGTCGCGTAAACCCTTTTTCTCCAGCCTTCACCCTGTTGGTCCAGACAGGAGTGCGCGCACGTCCGCGTCACTGCTTTGTTCCTCTGCCATGGCTGCATAATCTATCCCTGCATGGATAGGTGCTGCGTATGTGTCTGCGTTAGTGAAGAGTTCTGCTGCTGTGGCAGTATAATCTGTCTCCTCGCGCTCCGGTGATGTCACAGCGCGAGAGAGACAGTCTGCTACCACGTTAAGTTTGCCTGCCACGTGTCGAATGTCTGTGGTGAACTCTGAAATTGCAGCCAGCTGTCTTTGTTGCCTGCCTGACCATGGTTCTGAAATTTTAGCCATAGCAAAGGTGAGCGGTTTATGGTCTACAAAAGCCGTGAAACTCCGCCCTTCTAACCAGAACTGGAAGTGGCGGATGGATAAATGAAGCGCTAGCAGCTCCCTGTCAAAAGTGCTGTATTTACGCTCAGTTTGGTTTAGCGATTTGCTAAAGAATGCTAAAGGTTGCCAGATCCCGCTGACATGTTGTTCTACAACTGCCCCTATAGCCAGGTCTGAAGCGTCTGTGGTTAGCGCGATGCGGGCCGAGGGATCTGGGTGAACTAACAATGTGGCGTTAGCTAGAGCGCTCTTTACTTCCGCGAAGGCGTGTTCGCGCTCCGGGGTCCATTCGACCGCGTTGGAAGCTTTCTTTTTTCTGAGCGCGTCATATTGGGGCTGCATGAGCTGAGCTGCATGGGGGAGGAAACAGTTGTAAAAATTAACCATTCCTAAAAATTCTTGCAGCGATTTGACCGTCTGTGGCCGTGGGAAACTTTTTATCGCGTGAACTTTGTCTGGAAGTGGAACTGCCCCCTTCGGAGAGACTTTGTGTCCTAAAAAATCAATTTGTGACACGCCGAATTTGCATTTGGCTGGGTTGATTATTAGCCCGTGCTCTTCTAGTCTCTGAAAAACTGTAGTGAGGTGCTGCTCGTGTTCTTCCTCAGACGAGCTGGCTACCAGCATGTCGTCGAGGTAGACGAAGACAAAAGGAAGGTCGCGTAAGACCGCGTCCATCATTCGTTGAAAAGTTTGAGCAGCGCCTTTGAGGCCGAAAGGCATTCGCAGAAATTCAAAAAGGCCGAAAGGGGTTATTACAGCTGTTTTAGGAATGTCCTCCGCTCGGACTGGGACTTGATGATAACCACGGACTAAGTCTATTTTTGAAAAAATGCGCGCACCCGCCAGATGTAGTGAAAAATCTTGAATGTGAGGAATTGGGTAGCGGTCATGCGCTGTAGCATTGTTTAATCTGCGGGAATCTCCGCACGGTCTCCAAGAACCGTCGGATTTCGGAACCATGTGAAGTGGTGAGGCCCAAGGGCTCTTCGAGCGTCTAACAATGCCCAATTTTTCAAGGGTCGTAAACTCGTCCCGTGCTATGTTGAGCTTGGCCGCGTCTAAGCGGCGAGCTTTGGCAAATACAGGTGGGCCCGTTGTGGGAATAAAGTGTTCAACCCCGTGTTTAGCCACAGTGGCTGAGAATTTGGGAATTGTGAGTGCTGGAAATTGGGTGAGGAGATGCTCAAACTTACCTCCTGCCGTGGTGACGTTAGCCTGCACAGGTGGTGGAGAAACTCGAGCGCCGCTACAACAAATGTCCATCTGTAGTTGCGGCCGTGGATGTGGAGGTGCAGGCTCTTTTCGCCGAAAGTGTCGATGTTAGAGCCGTTGGCTGCCACCGCTCCGTTGCCCCGGATGCCCATGGCTCGATCTGCGTGGGAGGGCGTGACGAAACTCAGCTGAGCTCCTGTGTCGATGAGGAACTGCTTGCCGGTGTGTCCATCCGTCACATACAACAGCTTATTCTTCTCGCCGAGAACCGCTGCCGTTAACGGCTCTCGGCTTTGGCGTTTAAATTTGCAGGGGGGAACACATTTGTGAGCCTTCTCGGCGAAACGGTGGTGATAATAACAGACGTCGCTCCGTCTGTTACGTTTTGGCCGTGTCGCTGTCACCGCGGGCTGGATCTGCTCAGTGGGTTGTGGCTCTTCGTGGTTCTGGGCATCCGTGTTGAGGTCTGCGGATGCTGCTGTGGGTGTCTGCTCCTTGCAGGCGTTGACGAGCCGTTGAGCTTTGTTGGCGAGCACGCGGAAGTCTTGCTGGGTGCTGCATCTCATGTTGGCGAGTGTCCCTCTCATGTGTGGTGGCAGCGTGCTGAGGAATATGAATTGGAGGAGGAAGTTGTTGTTGTCCTCTTCTTTAAGCTGCAGCAAATCCTCCATGAGGGCTTTAGGTTTGCACCCTCTGTGGCCGTAGACCGCCAGGATCCTCTCGGCTCTCTCTTCAGCTGAGGGGACGTAATTTGCCACGATGGTTGCTTTCAGTATCTCATATTTGTCTTGGGCCGGCGGCCGCCGGATCATGCTCCACACACACCTCGAAGTGGCGGCGTCGAGTTTGGAGACGATATGATAGAATTTGGTATCGTCAGCCGTGATGCCCGCCAGTGTAAACTGGGCTTCAGCTTGCTGAAACCATGAGGCGGGGTCTTCTTGCCAGAAGTCTGGCAGCTTGACAGCGATGGCATTCGTGTATACCATCACTGCTGTGTCCGCAGGGTGAGAGTGCCTTGCTTCGGCTCTCACAGCGGTGCTGGTGCTCGGTTGAGCCCTCTCAATTCCTTCTGCCGGGGGGGAAAGACGTCCATCTGTTCCCCTGTCTGCGTGGGCGCTGGCGTCTGCCTGGGTCGCCACGGATGAGTCGATTGCGGGGGAACGCCTCAGGTCCATACTCGCGTCAGGGGTCACCAGTGTAGAAGAGCTTGAAATGATGAGGCGATTTGATATATAAACCAAAGTTTATTTATCAGCTCTCCTAACAAGTCTCATTCTAGTGCAGAGGTAGCAGAAGGAAAAGAGACCGAATATCTCCGGCTCACTGACTTTATACTTGCACATAACAAAAGACATGCATAACAAAGGCTGACATCCCTCATTATCTTAATCCCCCCATTGTCTTGGTATTTCCTCTCCTCGCCCAAGGGGTGACGGTAGCTCCTCCGGTCTCCACCGCAGTGTCTGGGAACGTCTTTGTTCTTCACTTGGCGGTTGAGAGCCTTTGTCCTTTCAGAGGTGTGAAGTTGCTTTACATATGTAATTACCAAACATTTCCACATGCTTCAACATATGTAGGTTATGGAATATATGATTAATATAGCCCACAACAATATTTTTTTGTCTGCTAACCTGCTCTTGTCAACACCTCCACACTCATCTCTCCTGCTTTAGATATACACATGCGCACAACACACACCATCGTTCACCCACACACATCATCACAGCGTGCCTTCTCTCTTTCTTAAAGGGATACACACTTTACTTCCAGCTGCTCTCATAACAGGTTTAGAGTGTGGAAGTGTGATCTGTCCTAGTTTGCTGTATTTTGTTAATAATATACAGATATATAGACATAATATACACATCAATTATTCTTAAACATCTACGACATGTAAAATATGGCATAGAAGAACAAGTTATAAAATTATGTTAGATTGTCCAGTGGCAGGGACCACGGGTGGCCGCTGGGGGGGGGGGGGGGGGGCAAGTGGTGGCTGGTTTTCAGCCCATGTATTGCAGTTTATTTGTGTTCAACTTTTGTTAATAAATCACCATCTTGCATCATACCCTACCTGCGTATCAGTCCTGTATCCACCCCACCTTGTGACAGTTATTTGTACATTTAAAGAAACTTTTTACACCCGGTAGTGTAAATCAAAGATGAGACAATACTAGATTATCGCTATTTAATATGGGCCATTATGGCTGTGTTGTTAGACATGTATATGTTGGACACTGCATATGTGATTTAATCTCACGATGAAGGAGAACCACAGAGCTGCAGCCCCCTGCGGTGCGGAGCCACAGAGACTGGACCCCCTGCGGAGAACAGGGGACAGAAGACTTCCTGATCGCTGAGGCTCGAGAGGAGAGAAGGGGGAGTTATGTAAATAGAAAGTTAACGGATGTGAATAAAAGGATTTTGATATAGATGTGTGAATTCCCCTATGAGGGAAATGGGTTGATGTGAGAATGTTTAAAAGGGAGAACTTTGGTGTGTTCACCCTCTTTGTTCGCTGCTCAGGAATGAGAGCAGACAGTGGAATGGTTACTTGAATAAACTGGAATGAAAGGCAATTCGGTTTCGTTATTCAAGTCTCCCCACATTGGTGACTAACGACGTTGAGAATGAACGACGACGTTCTCAGGGTCCCGGACTCACAGCGCTCAGAGCTGGCGAGCGCAGTGGCCGTTAAGCTGCCTGATTTCTGGCAGGATAACCCACGGTCGTGGTTTCTGCAAGCAGAGTCGCAGTTCGCGCTCGCAGGAGTAACGGTGGATGACACTAAGTTCCACCATGTCATCGCTAAACTGGACAACAGCACAGCTCGGTGCGTGCAGAGCTTGGTGGAGCAGCCACCCGCGACCGACAGGTACGGCAAGCTGAAATCCACCCTCATCAAGTTTTTCACCCCCTCGGCTGAAGTGAGGGCGAGGAGGATCCTGTCTTTGCTAGACCAAGGTGGACACAGGCCGAGCGCCCTGATGGAGGAGATGATACAGCTGAGAGGGTTGGACAACGATGATTTCATTTTTCAGTTCATCTTCCTCTCCAACCTCCCGGCGCATGCGAGAAGCACGCTGGCCGGCAAAAAGTGTCACACCCTGGAGGAGTTCCGGGAGCTGGCCCAGGAGGCAGATGGGATCCTGGACGCCTGCGGCGGGCAAGCAACCACAGCGGCGACCCGAGACAGCGGGGAGCCAGGGGCGGCAGAACCAGACTGGCCGACAACGGCGGCAGTACGGCCGCGACGAGGTGGAGCCAATAGCCCGGCGGCAGAGGCGCGGACACGACACAGCGGAGGAGAAGATCTCTGCTTTTACCATCGGAGGTTCGCAGAGAAGGCACGCAGGTGTGTGCCGCCCTGCATCTTCAGGAGTTCGGGAAACGGCAAGACCGGGGGTCGCTAGCAGCTTCGACCCTCGGAGAACGCAACAAGCTGCTCTACATCACGGATGCGCGCTCCGGACGAGAGTTCCTCATCGACACCGGAGCACAAGTGAGCTTCATCACCCCAACATACGCGGACCGGGTGGCTGGACCCCACGGTAGCGGAGCTACAGCGGCAAATGGCTCGAACATCAACACCTACGGGAGAAGGACCTTGCCTTTATGCTTACATGGCCACACATATGAATGGACTTTTGTAATAGCGGCGGTGAGTTTCAACATGTTGGGCGCGGATTTTTTGTGTTCACACAATCTGTTAGTTGATCTTGCTAATAGACGGCTGGTAAATGCACTCTCTTTTTACTCTCTCCCCTGTTCAGCTCGAGTGTCCCCGCCACCAGTACAGACCCACGTCGCTACAGCAGGTGGTAAGTTTCACACACTCCTCACCCAATTTCCAGCGCTCACTGTGCCCACTTTTTCAGCGACGGTCGCGAAGCACAGGGTGAAACACTTTATCCCCACGTCTGGTCCTCCCGTGTTTGCAAAAGCTCGGCGCTTGGATGCAGTTAAGCTCGCCATTGCGCGCGAGGAGTTCGCCAGCCTGGAGAGGCTGGGCATCGTTCGTAGGTCGAAGAGCCCGTGGGCTTCGCCGCTGCACATGGTACCGAAAGCCGATGGCTCCTGGAGACCGTGCGGGGATTACCGCAGGCTAAACAACGCTACGGCGCACGATCGTTATCCCATCCCGCACATTCAGGATTTTTCGGTGCACCTGGCGGGGGCACGCATTTTTTCAAAGATTGATCTAGTTCGCGGCTATCACCAAGTCCCGGTCCAACCGGAGGACATTCCTAAAACAGCGGTAATAACCCCGTTCGGACTTTTCGAATTTTTACGCATGCCGTTTGGTCTCAAAGGGGCAGCGCAAACATTTCAGCGGATGATGGATGCCATGTTACGCGATCTCCCTTTCGTGTTTGTGTACCTCGACGACATTTTGGTCGCGAGTACTTCAGAGGACGAACACGAAACGCACCTCACAGCAGTTTTTAGGAGGCTGGGAGAGCACGGCTTAATAGTTAACCCAGCCAAGTGCCAGTTCGGCGTCGAGCGGATCGATTTTTTGGGTCACCGCGTCTCCCCGGAGGGAGCGGTTCCGTTACCAGAGAAAGTACGCGCGGTAGCGGATTTTCCCCGTCCACAAAAGGTCAAATCACTACAGGAATTCTTGGGGATGGTGAATTTTTATAACCGATTCCTGTCCCACGCAGCTCAAATCATGCAACCGTTATATGCCGCGCTCAAAAAACAAAAACCGACTCAGGCGGTCGAATGGTCCCCGGAGCGGGAGCGCGCGTTCACAGAGGTTAAAAAAGCCTTGGCTGACGCTGCGCTCCTGGCCCACCCAGACCCTGCAGCACGTATCGCGCTGACGACAGACGCTTCAGATTTAGCCATAGGGGCCGTTATTGAGCAACGGGTAGCCGGAGTTTGGCAGCCTTTGGCTTTCTTTAGCAAATCTTTAAGCGCGGCTGAACGAAAATACAGCGCGTTTGACAGAGAACTGTTGGCGCTGCATTTGGCTATTCGCCATTTCCAGTTCTGGCTGGAAGGACGGTGCTTCACCGCTTATGTGGACCACAAGCCGCTCACATACGCCATGGCCAAAATTTCAGATCCGTGGTCCGGCAGGCAGCAGAGGCAGCTGGCCGCAATCTCGGAATTTACCACTGACATTAGGCACGACGCGGGCAAATTCAATGTAGTAGCGGATTGTCTCTCACGCGCGTTCACGACCCCAACACGCGCAGAGGCAGAACGGGCCACCGTGACCGCGCCGCAGGAGAGCGGCACGGTGGCGCTCGCAGCCCCGGTGCACGTGGGTATAGATTACGCAGCCATGGCAGCGGACCAGGGGGCGGACGCAGACGTGCGCGCGCTCCAGTCTGGACCAACAGGGTTGAGGCTGGAGAGCAAGTGTTTACAAACCGGTATGCCCCCCCTGATCTGCGACATGTCGACGGGGCGCCCGCGTCCGGTGGTTCCGGCCACGTGGCGCCGCCGTGTTTTTGACTCGGTCCACTCACTGGCGCACCCGGGGGTGCGCGCGTCGGTGAAACTAGTGGCGGAAAAGTTTGTTTGGCCATGCCTGCGCAAGCACATGAAGGAATGGGCAAAAACCTGCATTTCCTGTCAACGGGCCAAAATTCACAGGCACACAAGAGCCCCGTTAGAACCGTTCCGCATTCCGGCCAGAAGGTTCGACCATGTGCACGTCGACCTTGTGGGCCCCCTACCGGCATCACAGGGGTTCAAGTATCTTTTGACAATGGTGGACCGCACCACACGTTGGCCGGAAGTGGTCCCACTTGCGACGACCACGGCCGCGGAGGTGGCTCGCGTTTTTTTAACGGCTTGGGTGGCGCGCTTCGGGGTTCCGTCGGACATTACATCCGATAGAGGACCGCAATTCATCTCTGAGCTGTGGTCAGCGATGGCCAACGGCTTAGGAGCCAAAATTCACCGCACTACGGCTTACCACCCTCAGGCTAATGGTTTATGCGAGCGTTTTCATAGGTCTTTGAAGGCAGCACTCAGAGCGTCGCTCACGGATGCAGATTGGGTAAATAAACTGCCATGGGTCTTATTAGGGTTGCGTTCTGCGCCTAAAGAGGACTTAGACGCCTCCCCAGCGGAGCTGGTATTCGCACAAACTCTGAGGCTGCCGGGCGAGTTTTTACCAGAGCACCCGGAGCCCCCACCTCTCTCTGCTCTGGGACCGTTAGTCGGCACGGGAGCAGACACGCTCCCGGGTCCGGTTCATCACGCTTTTCCACGAGTTTTCGTCCCCAAGGCTTTGAAAAATGCCGACTTCGTTTTTGTCAGGCGCGAAGCCCTAAAAGCAACGCTCAAACCGCCTTACGAAGGGCCATTTCGAGTGCTGGAGGCAGGTGATAAGCAATTTGTGCTAGATTTTGGAGACAGAAAAGAGACAGTCAGTATTGACAGACTAAAACCTGCTTTTGTCATGAAGGACGAATCTGTACCGGTCGCGGTGGCGCCTCGACGAGGCAGGCCCCCGCAAGGGACAAATAATCACTCTCTTCCTCAGTCAACAGAGCCGAAGCAGAAAGGCGCCGCAGGCAAGGCGGGGCCCTCTCACAGCAGATTCGGCAGACGGCTGAAGCCCAAGCGGCGCACAGACTGAATGTTGGTGTTGATTATTCAGTAATGAGTAGGGTGCTATTAAATTTTAGGAATTAGTCTGTTCTTCATCGTTTGGGGGGGTTATATGGCTGTGTTGTTAGACATGTATATGTTGGACACTGCATATGTGATTTAATCTCACGATGAAGGAGAACCACAGAGCTGCAGCCCCCTGCGGTGCGGAGCCACAGAGACTGGACCCCCTGCGGAGAACAGGGGACAGAAGACTTCCTGACCGCTGAGGCTCGAGAGGAGAGAAGGGGGAGTTATGTAAATAGAAAGTTAACGGATGTGAATAAAAGGATTTTGATATAGATGTGTGAATTCCCCTGTGAGGGAAATGGGTTGATGTGAGAATGTTTAAAAGGGAGAACTTTGGTGTGTTCACCCTCTTTGTTCGCTGCTCAGGAATGAGAGCAGACAGTGGAATGGTTACTTGAATAAACTGGAATGAAAGGCAATTCGGTTTCGTTATTCAAGTCTCCCCACAGCCATAAAGTTAATAGGTGGGTATTACAATTAAAAGCTACAACATATCACCTCAGTATAAGGGATAAGGACCTGTACGGGCACATAATCATACCATGTAGGATAACTAAGTAGAGGGTTATGCTGTTTCATCCCATCTAGCAACAATGCTCTGCACTGTGTGTGTTTATATATTTACATATTTATTCCATCTAGCTACAATTCTCAGCACTGGGTGTGTTCATATTTATATATCTATATATTTATTCCATCTAGCTACAATGCTCCGCACTGTGTGTGTTTATATACTTACATATTTATTCCACCTAGCTGCAATGCTCCGTACTGTGGGTGTTTATATATTTACATATTTATTCCATCTAGCTACAATGCTCTGCACTGTGTGTTTATATATTTATATATTCATATATTTATTCCATCCAGCTACAATGCTCTGCACTGTGTGTCTGTGTGTGTGTATATATATATTTTATAGTAATATGTACATATGTATATTAGCTGCTCTTGCTTGCTTGTTTTTTTTTTTCTTGCCTTCTGATTGTTGCTCTGAGTGTTGCTATCCCTGTGCTGTTGCAATCCTGGAATTTCCCCATTGTGGGACTAATAAAGGCTTATCTTATCTTATCTTACTTATATAGCGCTTTTTTTCGAGTCTCAAAGCGCTTCACTAGTACTAACCCTCTATTCTAAGGGCCTATAGGAGACAGATATCTAGGGACAATTTAGAACAACAAATTAACCTAACATGCATGTCTTTGGATTGTGGAAGGAAACTGGAGCCCCCAGAGTAAACCCACGCAGCACAGGGAGAACATGCAAACTCCACACCGAAAAGTCCCTACCCCTGCCAGCCTGGGGATTCGAACCTGGAGCCTTCTAGCTGTTAGGCAACAGTGCTAACCACTGCACCACCATATAGTCTGACCAAATGATGAACAGACAAAACAATCTTTCAATGATGGACAAAAATCAATTAATGTGACCTCTTTGACACACCTGCCGCTATTTCATTCCTGTGCTTGCTTCACCTTGAAAACCTTAGGTGGAACACTGGTGCTCCTGCAAAAGGTTATCCACACCAAGAACTATAACTATATGAATTAATAACTATAGCCATAGTGATGTGAACTTCCGCTGTGATGAACAATAATGTTCTGTAAACAACAAAAAACAAACACATGCAGTGCACTCCAGCTGTGCACGCTGGTTTCACATCACACGTGTCATATCTGCTTCATAGTTGGGTTTTTTATTTCACCGTCCAAATTACCAGGTTACAATACAATAATGATTATGTAATAATTCATACAACCTGCATGAGACATCCTTGTTAAAGCACAAGGGTCCAATTTATTTATAGAACACATTTATTAGAACACATTGCCAGGGACGGCAGTGGCTCAGGAGGTAGAGCAGGTCATCCAATAACCACATGGTTGGCAGTTCAAATCCCGCTCTCCCCGGGTATCCTGCCGTTGTGTCCCTGGGCAAGACACCACTCCAATTGTTCCTGGTGGGTCTGGAAACGCCATGTTAGGTAGCATGCCGCCATCAGTGTGTTAAAAACTAAAACAATAAAATCAAATACACAATAAAGAGAAATAAAGAACACTAAAAGAGAGATAAAAGCAGACAGAGTGCAATCACGCTCTACTTGAATCAAATGCTAATAAAAAGTGATATGTGTTGAGCAGTGATTTAAAAGTGTTTAATGACTGGGTAGTGCATATGTGAATAGGTAAGTCACTCACTGCAAATGCTCAGTCTTCTCATTGTTCTAATTTTGTTTTCATTGCCTAAGAGCGTCTGGTTGGTTAACGTCAGTGCTCTTATGGGCAAATAAATTGAAAGTATCTGATAAATAAGAGGGACAATCAATTTTGTGGCTGCACCACTTGCTTGCTATTGGTTGTGAAGAGAAAAAAAGAAAGGGTGTGGGGGATCAAAAAATTATTCTGTGTCGAGTTTCCTCAGACACACAGCTAGATAAGAAGTGGTGGGCGCTGTGCTCCACTATCAAACCATTAATGTTAGTGTGTGAAGTTATCATAATTCAACTTAAGTGCAATTATCTCCTCCTCCATAAAATAACTGCCCGGGCTTTAACTTCAACTAATGCCTTGCTTAATGCCAGGCAGCTCACACCACAACAGAGCCAAAGGTCAAGGGCACCAAGATCACAGCCTCGGGGCTTTTTAATGCACTGTCATTTATTTCAGGTCTGCTTTCAGAGTCAGCGGGTTGTATTTTTGATTGGTTGTCAGTGTTCCTATTGCACATCAAATCACTCTGAAAGTGATCCAAAATTATATTGATTGCCTCTGTCATTACTAAACCCCCTTTACACAGGGGTGGAGATCACTAAGAGACCGTTGAGAGATCTGGAAAATTTTGATCTATCAATGATCTTCAGTGATCTCCACAGTCGCCATGGTCTCTTCAAAGTTTTGACTCAGTCCAACACATACAAGGGTCTCCCAATCAGTCTCAAAGATCAAAAATTGACCCAATCTCTCAGTGACTTCTGTGCTGTGTAAAGGGACCCTATACTTCCTGTTGTAGTGCAGACTTCACACTATAACGCCAACATCTGACCCCAATAGCATTTAATTCCATTCCCTTGAATTAAAACGTTATTTGAAATTATTTATAGTTATTATTACGGTTCTTGATGTGGACGGCCCTAAACAGCAATTGCAACGTTAACAACATCAGTTAATTACTATGTTGAGAAATGATTCAATACACAGGTAATACAAAAACTATGGTTGTCTAAGCCGTAGAACAATTTTTAAAGCTATTTTTGCAGCAGAGTGTCAGCCTCTCCTCAAAAAACACCAGCCTAACGTCACTGGAGGCAACCAGAGAGACCACTTTTTACTGTCAGCATATGAAAATATGCAGTCGTTTAGCCTCTGAAGAGAAGAAAAATATAAGTATGTAATCATGAGAGGCCACAGTCTTATAATAATTATCAACCTGGAGATGAGTAGCAGAGCAGGATTAGGTGAAATAATGGCCACAAATCAGAAAAAAAAAAATCTGAGGTGAGGAAAATCAGCTGGAGAACTACACACCTATTATGGTGAGTTGTTTAGCTTATGATTATTGTTGGCTTACGATGGTTAATATAGTGAAAATATATGTCATATAGGTGACAGCTTTATTTAAAGGCTGACTCTAGAAATGTGGTGAGTTGTATTCTGTAGGCAGACTTTTGTTTACTCTGTTAATTAAGGAGCTTGATTATTATCATCGTTAGATTTTCTCTAACTTTAACCACTTGCGCTCCGTTGTTCCGCGGGTGGGCAAGTCTCTGCGTCCTATGACGCACGAGGGCGCACGAGAGCGCGCTCGTGCGCCCTCGTGCGCATGACGCATGATGGTGGTGATGGTGATGTAGTAGCGTCCAAGCGCCACTCAAAAAAAAACTGCAGAGACAGCCGCGAACAGATTAGTTCATCTGATTGACCTCTCATTCGACTAATAAGAGCCTTGAATTGGGTTTCTGAAACCTTGAAGAACCAATGAATGAAAATCTAGGAAGGAGGACCCGCCTACTGTGAACGCAGGAGCCAATTGAAGCACAGAAATTCTGGCTGGGTGAAGAGAGATTTACTGTTGCAACAGATGAAAACAAAGGACGCTGTACGAATCTACTACAGACCCAGGCTCACCCAGCAGCATGGAGAACACCCACAAGTGGGACCTGCACTCATTCCAGCAGAATAGACGGAGGCCGACGACAAAAGTCGTAAATCATTCGCCAAAACGGCAATAATGGAATTATGTTGATCGGGATCCACGAGCGGAGTAGCGTCGCGTTCGTCTGACAATGGGGGAAGAAATGTTCGCCGCGACTCTGCTGCTTTGAAGAGGTAAGGTGTTATAAGCTAAATTATTATTTATCCCTGAAAACTGTAATCCAAAAATGACTTTTGACCGATCGGTAAATTACAACTGTACTGCGCACGAAGTACGTGCGCCGCGATAAACGGTTCATTTGCCGTGTTCGGACCGTGAACGCCCCCCCCCCCCCGCTGCAGAAGAGGAGCGGGGGGGGCACGGTCCGAACGCCCCCCGGTCCGCGGGGGGGAAGCATATCAGTCTATTCCATCATGTAGCGATGGCCCTCTTCTGTAGCGAGGGGGGGGGGCGTTCACGGTCCGTTCACGGTTCCCCCCACACACACACACACACAGTAGCGAGGGGGGGGGAGCCGCTGTGAAAGCATGCAAGGAGTGTAATCCGTCATGTAGAGGGCCGAATTTGGTCCTTGGTAGCGGGGGGGGGGAACGACCCCCCGCCCACACACACACACACAGACACAGCCCTGAGTGTGACCTTTCATTAGAGCCTAAAATGAACATTCTACATTGAATTATTCAAAAGTTACAGACGTTTTTCCAAACTGTGCCATTTGGCACAATTTGGCACAGTTCCAAAACGCCTGGGAACAGCCTGAGAACAAAGCTGTGTAAAATATTCATTTTTTGTGGTATTGTTACCAAATTTGGATCTCAGCTGGATAACACTTGGTTCTACATTTCTGTTGCATTTTCCAGCCGGATCGGACAGCTGTGTGTTATTTACAAGCATTTGTATCCAAAAAAACACTGTGTCCAATTTTTTTTTCTTCAAGTTCAGTATGTTTAGATGACTGTAACTCAGTGGCCGGAGCACGTAGAGAGATTATGTTTTTTTTGCCAAAAAATTCAAAGTGTTTTCTTTTAAATGAGACCAACCCCATGAAGATGCTGCAAAGGGTTGAATAACAGCTTTCGATTTACTTTGGGTACGTTATTTTTTGGCATTTTTAGGAAAATTGCCCGGAGTGCAAGTGGTTAAATGAGGCATTACTGAGCTGAGGGAAATTCCTGATAATGTGCACACATATTATCTGTCATTAAAACACACACAATTCCTCCTTCCCTCTTACCAGTCTCCCATGTTCCGTCAGTGGAAAAAACTATCCATACAGTCCTTTGGTCATTAGCCCTTAGCATCGTTAGCCACCTCTTCTCGGCTTATCTCCTCTCCTTTTGTGTACAGCAAACTCCTTTATCTCATCCAAATTATTAGCGAGAGATCACACATTTCCCCTAAAGATGAGGAAGGACACATGAAAATTTCTTGTACCTCCAAAGGAACACAGTCTTTCCCTTTCTCCTTAAGCTAAATTAGCAGCTGATCCCTTTGTGCACAAGTACATCCGTTTTCTTGGTGGAAAACCAATCTGCCCTTCCAGGTAGATGAGCTGTTATGGGAGAGCATGATGCTGTGATCGCGAGACGTTCCGAGACAGTTGTGCAATAATCTAAAACGGCAACTCGCGTCGACTGAGCATGAACAAGAATTTTCTACAGGTATTGTTTCCTTTCTTTGGAAATTAATCTGCTAATTGATTATCTGTTCATTCGTATTTCATATTCATATTCATATTTCATATTTAATTGGTACCACGGAGAAGAGGCTAAAAGTTTTTAATCGACTGAAGGATCTACAGGCAGACTTTGTCTTATTACAGGAAACACATGTTTCTAAGTCATCTGTAGATGCGCTCATCTCCCCGGAATTTCCCCACATGTACTCAGCCTGCTTTAATTCTAAACAAAGGAGGGTAGCTATACTGGTAAACAGAAGAATACGCTTTGTTGGGAGTAATACCATAGCAGATCCAGAAGGTAGATTTATAATATTAAAAATCTCAGTTCAAAATTTGGATCTATGTATTGCAAGCGTTTATGGCCCAAATGTTGACGACCCATCCTATTTTCACACTGTTTTCACTTCTCTTTCTGAGCACTTGGACACTACACTCATAATAGGAGGAGACTTCAACTTGGCATTAAACCCTGCAATGGACAGGCTCAATACATCAGGGAATTATCGAAAATGGCAGGCTACTGACACTCTCAAACAATGCATGAATGATTTTGGTATTTGCGATGGATGGCGTTCTCTTCACCCAACTCTCTGGGAATACTTCTTTTTTTTCATCAGTTCATAGTTCACGTTCACATCTAGATTGCTTTTTAGCCAGTAGCGCTATTGTGAGGGACATCACAGACACTGATATATGTTCAAATCAAGCTATTGGTGATCACCATCCAGTATCTCTTACACTAGTAAATAGGAAAGCTATAAGAAAAACTAGGAGCTGGAAATTTAATATATCACTACTAAAAAACAAAGACTTTATTAACTACTTTAATAAAGAATAGGAATCATATCTGGAATATAATGATGTGCCAGGAATATCCCCATGTGTTCTTTGGGAAGCAGCAAAAGCGGTCATGCGAGGTAAAATAATCTCTTACTGTTCGTATAAGAATAAAAAAGAAAAAGCACTAGTACTGGTGTTGGAACAGAAAATTAAATCACTGGAGATAACCTGTGCTGTTTCTCCACAGGAACAATCTGAGAAAATTAAAGTTGGAATTAAAAGAAATTATAAACAAAAGGACACAGTTTTTAATACAAAGACTGCATCTTGAGAAGTTTGAACACAGTAATAAATCGGGGCAATACTGTGATAAACTCTCCGTGCGCTTTATCATTGCGCACGAAGGAGTAGAAGGATGAAAGGATTTAAACGCAGGAATTCACCACACACACATTTATTAACATGAAACAGTTCAAAAATAAAGACCTACAAGAAGGTATGTTATACACAAAATGGCTGACACAAAGTGGACAGCGGGCAGGCCACTGTGTACCGTGGCCACAGGAAAAAAATAATACAATTGACGCACAAGCACTCGGGGGAGCAGGGAACACTACAGGGAGCTCTACTAACTCGGGGGGAACACAAACTGGGCACAACCTAAGCGCAGCAGTATGCTGCAGGGAGAAATACCATCTGAAGCATAGCAGACTCACTGCAAGAGGAAACGCTTCAGGTAAAGTGTAGCTGCGACCACACAGAGAAACGCTAGCAGTTTACTCACGAGCTGGAGCAGTCCCAAAAAGTCCAATATTCTCAGCGAGCATAGTCCAAAAACCCTTCGTGACGTGATGGTCACACCACGGAGGATGAGAGTGACTCATACAATGTCCCAGCAGCGTTTGTCTAGCGAAGGGCTGCTTAAGTCCAAACGCCACTGGTCACACAAATTGGGAACACCTGCGCAGGACAGATAATTACCGGGGCTGGGACAACTGGTGGAATACGGAGGGTGAGGGGTCATGGTAGGATCGACAGACTGTCAGCAGCGTGGGAAAAAGATCACAAGGCTGACTAACAGCTGCAGGTCAGGTAGCGGCTAAAGTGATGGGATGAAACACAAAATGCACATAAACAGTGAAGCCAGAACCCACAGAGAGGTCAGGGCTGAGCCGGGAAAAACCAAGCCGGCTCGGCTCATGACAGATATCTTTCAAACCAGCTTAGATTGAATACAGAAAAAACAACAATCCACTCTATTAAGGATATGACTGGAAATAATACCCATGAACCTGAAGAAATAAATAACTCCTTCAGAAAGTTTATGAAAACCTCTACTCATCTCAGATTAACCCATCTGACTCAGAGATAAATACATTTTTGGACGATATTAACCTGCCACGATTAAATAATGAACAGATTGCAGCTCTGGATGCACCTCTTCTGGCGTCCGAACTCCAGGAGGCACTTAAGCACATCCCAAACAACAAGGCTCCGGTACCAGATGTTTTTCCAGTAGAATTTTATAAAGAATTCTCGCCTGTGATGGCACCTACTTTCTTTAACCTCTTGCACTCCGGGATACCGCGGGCGGTCACGTCTCTGCGTCCTAGTGCGTCCTTGTGCGTCCTAGTGCACACTGTGCGTCTCAGAGCGCACTGAAAAAAAAAAAAGCTGCATTTCCGTTCTTCCACTACAGACACAGCCGCGAACAGAAAGCCAAAGGAGTGCTTTGATTGGTTTAGATTTGATTGACCTCTCATTCGACTAGTAAGAGCCTTGAACTGGGTTTCTGAAACTTTGAAGAACCAATGACTGAAAACCTAGCAAGAAGGACCCACCTACCAACGACTGTGAATACAACGAGCCAACTGAAGCAGAGAAGTTCGACGATTGAAAGCGTGCGTAAAATCTGTTTTGTCTAAGCCGCTGTGTGTAACGGTAGCGTTCGTCAGTCTTTTTTTATTACTACTGTTCTTATTTGTTTTGAAAAATCGTTCGCCAAAACCGCAATCATGGAAGCGCAAAACCGCAATAATGGAATTATGGTTTGACCGGGTCGCGTGACCAGAACCACGAGTCGTAACAAGCGGACCAGCGTCATGTTCGTCTGACAATGAGGAACAGATGTTCGCCAGCGACACTGCTGTTGTGGACAGGTAAGTGTTATAAGCTAAATTATTCTTTATTCCTGAAAATAGTAATCAAAATGACTTTTGACCGATCGGTAAATTACAACTGTGCGTCATCGCCACATGACAGACCACGGCGCATGGACCGGACTGTGCGCCGTGCTCCTCTGTAGCGGGGGGCGGGGGGATAGTTGTTATCCTCTACATTGCAGATATTTTAGTATAATTTTTATTGCACTGTAGGTTATTTTTTCTTGTAAAAAAAAAAAGCCACGCATTTTTTACATGGCATGCTTCTTTGTTGGGGGGGGGGGGCTTGTTTGTTCATTCATTCATTCATGAATGAATAAACAACCCCCCACACACATACACACAGCCCTGAGTGTCACCTTTCATTAGAGCCCAAGATCAAGCTTCTATATTGAATCATTCAGAGTGCAAGGGGTTAAAATGGTGAACCAAATTAAAGAAGATAATGTAATCCCTTCAAATATGAATTTGGCTAGTATTATCCTGCTCCTTAAACCTGGAAAAGAACCTACGCTTCCATCCAGCTACCGTCCCATCTCACTTATGAATGTCGCTCTTAAAATAATTTGCAAAGTTCTCGCCAAAAGACTGGAAAGGATAATTCCGTTTATTATACACCCAGATCAAACAGGTTTCATCAAGGGCTCGGCACTTAGCACTCAGCTAATAATACATGCAGGCTATTTAATTTAATAGACTACTGCAAGATTCATAACTTAGAAACTACAATTTTGTCCTTGGATGCAGAGAAAGCCTTTGACCGTGTTAACTGGAAATTTCTTTTTATGGTATTAAATAAGTTTGGGTTTGGTTCATCTTTCATAAACTGGATTAAAACACTACATAGCTGTCCAAATGCATCTGTCCGAACAAATGATCAGACATCCCAAAGCTTTAATCTCCAGAGAGGTACTAGGCAGGGTTGTCCACTCTCTCCCTCACTTTTTACCAACTTTATCAAACCATTAGCAGCAGCCATACGACAAAATGTTGATATCAGAGGTATCCAAGCTAGAGGAAAAAAAACACAAGGTAAGTTTTTATGCTGATGATGTATTGATTTTCCTTGAAAACTCACTAAGATCTCTTCTTCAAACAGTGGCGCTTATTGATAAATTTTCATCATTATCAGACTACTCTATTAACTGGGGTAAATCAACAGTCTTACCTATAAATTGTAATTTCTCACATACATCCACTATTCCAAAACAATCAGGCAATATTAAATATTTAGGAATAGATATTTCCCCCAGGCTCTCAGAGGTATTGCGACTAAATCACATTCCCCTTTTAAAAACAATACAAGACGACCTTACACGCTGGAGGACACGACCTATATCATTAATGGGAAGAGTTGCAACCGTTAAAATGATGGTCCTTCCTAAAATCATCTATTTGTTCTCAATGATTCCTACCCAACCATCTACTGTACGGCCTGGTTTAAGTCTCTAGACTCAAAATATAAGTAAATTTTTATGGAAGGATAAACCATCACGGATTAGTTTAAAAACTCTTCAAAAAGCATAAGAGAGCTGAGGCTTAGATCTACCAAATTTATTTTAATTACTTTTTAGCCAATAGACTGCAGTTTGTTTCTAAATGGACAAAATCAACCCCACTAGGAAACCCATGGTTAGATGCTGAACAAGCTCTCTGTGGGTCACTAAATATCTTTGGCTTACCTTTTATGAATCCCTGTGTTAAACGCCATGACCGTTTTAAAAGCATTAATATCAGCTCCTCTTTGACAGCTTGGTGGAAATTTTTAAAAATAACGGGGTCTTGACTTGTTCCCTGTAAACTCACGCCCATTTGGAATAATCCTGATATCTTGCAACAAAAGAGGACGTTAAATTTTCCACTATGGAAAGAGAAGGGAATAAAAAACTTCGAGCATCTTATTCAAGGTGGAAATTTTATCCAATTTCAGGAACTAGTGTCACAGTACGACATCAGTGATAAAATGTATCTTGAATACCAACAGCTTAAATCCATAATAAAAGCAAGAGTCAATCTTAATCAGACAGATTTAGATGTACCAGTTAAGGTGGCTGAGTTTCTAAATCTTCGTTTCCCTAAATTGATATCGAAAATACATGGACTATTATCAAAACTGGATGAGTCAGTATCTCTTGCAATATCAAAATGGGAGACAGACCTATCGATCAAAAAGAAGGAAAGCTTCTGGACACAAATATGTTTAAACACTTTTAAGATGACTAAAAACTTTAATTTACAACTTATACAGTATAAAGTTCTACATAGAATTCATTGCATAGGACAAAGGAAGTTCAAAATGGGCTTGAGTCACACAAATATCTGCTCCTACTGCACCAGCAACGTCCCGGATAGCTATATGCATGCTATGTGGTCCTGTGCACAGGTTCAAAAGTTCTGGCGGAAGACGTGAGGACTTGTCAGCATGGCTTGGGTATAGTGTTTCATCCTCACCCACACTTTGCATATTAGGTGATCTAAGTGAAATAAATACAGAGGCAAGGATATCACACATGGTTCTCACCGCCTTATGCATCACAAAGAAAACTATCCTCATGAATTGGAAATCAAGAAATAATTTATGCATGACTCACTATAATAATATACTATAAGAATATATTAGCCTGGAGAGAATGTCTGCCTCCTCAAATAATCAATTGGCAGAATTCAATTCTCTCTGGTCCCTGCTTATTAATTCTATACCCTGAGGGGTGGTGGGTGGTAATTCGCTTTCCTTGGCGCCTCTGGCGGCTGGCTGCGCCCTGACCGTGGGGGGGTCGGTGTTTGGGGGCCTGTTCTAGGGTGGCTGCACGTCTGGCCCAGGGGGGCTAGTTGGGGGGGGCTGCGAAGGGGGGGGGGGGGGCGACGAGGTAGGCCGTGGCCCCGGGCCGGCTGGCCTTGCATCCTGGGTGGGGCTGGGTCTGGCCCTGGGCCCCTGGTGCTGGGCGGGGGGGGGGGGGGGGGTGTTCGGGTGTGCGCCGCTAGTGCGGGCTGCCCGCCGCGCAAGGGCACGCCAGGGTCATACTCTCCCCAGGGCCCTGGCGGTGCTCTGGGGTGGGTACCTGCATCCTGGGAGGGTCGCCCTCCCCGTCCTCCGGGTGTGGGTGTGCATGTACGTGTGTGTGTGTGTGTGTGTGTGTGTGTGTGCACGTGTGTCAGAGCGTGAGAGCGTGTGAGAGTGTGTGTGTGTGTGTGTGTGTGTGTGTGTGTGTGTGTGTGTGTGTAAGTGTGTGTGTAAGTGTGTGCGTGAGTGTGTGTGTGTGGGGGGGGCATGTGGGGCTGTGTGTGGGTGTAGGTGGGCATGTGTGATGGTGAGTGTGTGTGTATGCACATGAGGGCGGGCGGGTGTGTGTGTGTGTGTGTGTGTGTGTGTGTGTGTGTATGTGTATGGGTGCGGATACCTGTGGGTGGATGTGTGGGGGTGGAGGATGTGTGCATGGGTGGGGGAACCTCGTTGGGTGGCGGGGTGGGGCGGGCCACCTAGTGGCATGGGGGTTTGTGATTCAAGGTCTGCTTGTCCCGGCTGCCCTGCCGTTGTGTCACGGGGCGGGGCGCCCTGTTGCATTGCCCCTGGGGTCTTTGGCGCCAGGTGTGTGTGGGTGCTCGGGGGGGGGGGGGGCGTTGGTGCCTGTTAGCGGCCATGTTGTCATCGGACCGCTCCGGGGTGGCTGTGGCTGCGAGGTGGCCTGCTGCTGTCGGTGTGCATTGGGGGTGGGTGCTCGGTGGGTGCTCGGGGGTGTCACTTGGCATGTGGGGTGCCATATGGGTCCGGCCCATTGTTCACTATTGTGATTATTGTTGTTGTACATGTTTGTGTGTGCAAGATGATTGGGAATGGGTGTGGCTACTCCATCATGTTTGTGGTGCTGGAGGCGCGACGCTGGTGGGTCCTGGGCTGCTTGGCCTGGCGGCCCTCCCCCTGGATTGGGATTTGGGGGCAGTGGGTGGCTTCCTGAACCAGTTTGCGAGCTGGTTTCTGGGGGGAAGCGACCTTGCTTTTGGACCGCCTCCCTCTCAGTCTTACCCCCCCCTCGATTCTGGGTGGAATATACATCTTTTTGGACACACTTAGGGCTTTGCGGCGGGGAGGGTGCCGCACTGAGTCAGTGAAGGGGACACCTCTGCTGCGCAGTGGGACTACCATCACCTCAATTTTAATTGCATTTTAGACACTGAGGGCTTAGGGGGATGGGGGCCCCACTGCCTATCGCAGTGGCTGGTGGTGCTCCAACCACTGTCCCCCAAATTTTGACTGCACCATCGTACTTCACACACCTACACACAATCACATCATACAACTGACACACACATATCCTGTTCTGTGCAAGGTGGAGGGGGGAAGGGGTGGGGGTCTTCCCCCACCCTTGTTGCCCTCCTTCTGCCAGGGACCTGGGGGCCTGGCGGGGGGCCTGGGATCTGTCATGTTGTCAAAATCCCTTTGTGCTGCTGAATGAATAGATACAAGCAAGGGAGTGCGAGAGGAATTGAATAAGAGAATAAGCGAGAGTGAGGGATTGATGAATGGAGATGGTGTTGGTGGGTCAGTTTTGTGTGGCGCTTTGCGTGTCGGGATGGCATCTCGGGGTGCCTGCGGTGATCTCCTGTTCAGTCACTTGGGTGGGCGCTAGGGGTGGGGGTCTGCTTTTGTGGCCGCGGTTGCACTGGGGGGGGGCAGTGGGGGGGCAGCCACTGGCCTGTGCTGGCGGTCTCCCCAGCTGCTGCAGGGAGCTTGTACACTTTCAGGCTTGCTGCATCTGCATCACAGTCGCCCTAAGAAATAGGGGTGAATGAGGGTGGTTGAGTGTGAGGGGGAAAGCGTGAATGGATTTGAGTAGGTCGGAGTGAGAGTGGGAGTGAGAGAGCATGTGTGGGTGAATGTAAGAGTGTGGGTGACCCTGAGGGCAAGTTGGAGCAAGATTGAGTGGGTTCAGGAGTTAGAGAGAATGGTGGGTCCAGGAGTGCGAGAGTGGGGCTGTGTGGGGGAGTGAGAGTGAGTGAGTGCTTGTGGGTGCATATGAGAGCAAAAGGGTGTGGTGTGGGAATGAGTGTGTCTGTTAGTTGAGAGGTGCTGGATTGAGGGGGTAATGCCTCTCAGCTACGTGGGTTCCCTTGGGCAGGGGTGGGGAACTTCTTTGGGTATGGGGGTCCTCAGGGTGTGTGACGGTGGCGCTGGGGGGGGCCCACTGGGGTGCTCGCACCAGGGGGCGTGGGCCGGTTTCCAGCCTGGGGGGTGGGGGCACTGGCCTTCTGGCGCTTGGAGCCCGGGGGCTGGCGTTGGCCCCGCTGGGGGGGTGGGGGGTTGGTGGGCCGGCCGCACTGGTCACCTGGCGGCCTTGCCTCGCTTGGCCGTCCCGCCGGGGGTGGATGCCTGGCATTCCTGGGGCTTGTCGGCCCTGGGCATTTGTGCCCTGTGGGGGTTGGTGGCGCTGCCTTGCCTGCTCGGGGTTTCTGAGGTGGCGGGGAATTGCTGCAACTGGCCCCCTCTTTGTATGTTTCTTGACAAACCACTCACATGCACACACTTATTCTGCGCGCGCTCTCATATACATGTACACGGATGCACACGCACAAATGTCTTCCCTTTAACAGATGTGGATACCAGACTCGTACTGAGACCTCTTTGGTGGAAAAAGCAGTTTGTCTTCTGTTTGTTTTAGTTGTTGGCTTGTTTGTCTTTTTTGTCTTTTCCTCTCTCTTTTCTTTCCCCCTCCGCATACGTCCTTTCCCCATTCCCCATCCTGTCGGGTCCTTCATGGGTAAAATAATTTAAATAAAGTATTAAAAGTTATTACAGGAAGAGTTTGCAACAATATACAATCCATAGATAGGTACTGTATAAAGCTCCTTTTGGCAAAGTAAATCCGTTTTGGCACAGTAAGGGTAACAAGTCTCTGTTCTGCTTACCTAGCTGCCTGACGGGACAAGGGGGAAAAAAAGATGAACTGTTATAGCATTCTTATTGGGTTAATGTACATTACACCCAAAATATAACTATGAATATTTAACAGAGATGGGACAATTCCTTGTTCTTGCACAAAATATTTTTTTTCTATAATTATAACAAAATGGCCGTAAGCATGCCCATATAAATGATGTTTCTTGGGGCTGTTTGCTTTCGGCTTTAGGACTGTGACTAGGATTCTTCTTTGACTTGGCACAGAGGCGTCGTCTCTTCGAATTTAGTCTGCTGGTAGGATCATTAGCTTCCCCAGGCGAGCCCGGGTACTGGCGGAGGGCGCGACGAGAACGCTGATCCATTGCCACCCTTACACACCCTCCATACAGCAAACCAGGAGGCAACTGCTTGGCTTAAGGACTTTGCATTCGCTAAATAAATAAATAAATAATGATGTTTCTGGCCATCAACAATGTACATTTGACTAGAATGTCATAATGAGGCCCTTGGTGACCCCATGACCTTGACCTTTCACCTTCTGAACCCCAATAGCATAGCCACAGGTGCTGGTCCAAAATTGGCCTAATAAAAGGAATAGATAATACCATGGTAAAAACATAATCTTCTCCATCCACAATAATATTTTTGGTACATATTTTTGGTACATATTTTTGGTTGAATATTTTTGTATTAAGTTTACCAAATATTTAATTTAAGAAAGGAAAAAACCAAAGTTAAGATAGTCATGTTTTGCTAGTTTGTTTAGTGTCATTTGACTACTACAAAAAAAATCTCCCAGTCCCTCAGAGCCAAAATCTAAATCTCTATCAAACACAAAGCAGGAAGAGCACAGAGTGAGAGGTAACCTCTGTAACTCTGGGCCTTCATGAGAAATCAAGTGAGCCGCATCATTTACACAGCCACAGAAACGCAAAGGAACTTACTTAGGATATCGTCCCTGTTGGGCCATGGGAAGGACCTCCACGTTCACCCTTGGCTGTGGGAGTAACAGCTGTGTGAACCTCTCTGAGGAGAGGAGAGGAGAGGAGAGGTAATGACACTGTTGTTTATCCACTCATTTTCTAAAAGAACAATACAACATCAACATAAAGACTGGGTCATTACGTTATTTAAAATAATTAATGCATAACACATGAGACTTCACTTTTTTTTTAGAAGTAATGCAGTACTTTAATGATTTACTCTCTTTTAGGAAATAACTCTGAAGCAGGAAGTTGTTTTACCACTTTTTACATTCATTATCCACTAGAAACTTGGTGAAAACAGGCCAGACATAGAACAGATATCTCAGGAAGATGATTATGCAGTAATTATTGAGTAGCTAGGTCTGCTTGTTTTCAAAAAGAAGATGAAAACAAAGTCATTGTATATTTAGAGCAGCGGTAGGCAAACTTTACTGAGAAGATAGAAATTTTGAACAATTTTTTGGCCAAAGAAAAACTGCATAGAGCTGCAAAACATATTTGAGACTTAAAATGAAGGGAAAACTGCATAGTTGTAAGCATAAGCTGGCTTTTCAACATGGGCAAGTTTCACTCTTTTGTTTTATTTCCAAAACATACAAAATTTATCTTGTACATTTGCAAGTGTTTGCAGGTTTTTTTCCCTGAACTTTTCCCATGAAGTTCACATGTCCCATAAACTTTTTTTAGGGTGTTTTTTCCCCATTGATTTCATACTGACTATGGGGAAAGGGTCCAGATGTGTCTCTGTAACTATAGGTTACAGACCACTGATTTAGGAGGTTTAAGGTGTCACAGGCAATAGACTGCACAGACTAAAAGACATTATTTTAGTAACTAATTACTTACTGTGGAATAATCACTGAATTTAGGAACTGCTACAACTGAGGATAAGAGATTCTATTTTAGCAGTCATCTCAATAATGCAGGTAGATATTTTGTGAACAAATGCCACAATTATATACACGTGTAGAAATGTTGAGGTCAAGACCTCATCAAGCCCAGAGTCTCCCAAGACCAAGACAAATTGAGACTTACTGTGGTCTTGGGAGACTCTGGTCTCAATCTGGTCTCAACTACAACACTAAGGCTGCATTCAGACCAGGATAGTCCGGGGGTCTCAGTTCGACTGGGTGGGGAATGCCGAGAATTGTCACACCTTTGTTTGGTTTGGTTTGCATTTACACTGCAGCAGACCAAACTGCCTGGACAACGTCACACAGTTACAACAACTGCTCGTTTGGGGCGCTGTAGCCGAAACCACCACTGACCAGAAAGAAAAAATCTCAGCAAAAAAGAAAAATCAGGCTCATCGATTGTCCAGGACCAAAAACGGAAATCCGTTCCCTTCAGACAGGTTGTTTGTCTGCCACAAACAAGACATTTTTTAACTTTTCTCCTCGCTTTCTCCAGTAAAAGGATTTCTTGGATTCGCACAGTTGTCTTTATTATTTTCTACCCAAAATGTACTATGGCAAACGCCACTTCCTCTTCTCAGACTATGTGTTGCTATGGTTACACAAACGCCGAGGGGCACTTACGCACTTTGGTCTGCTGGATAGTCCGTTTGGATTCACACTGCAAGCAGAGCACACCAGACATCGTTTGCAAGTGAACCGAGACCCCCGTTTTCAGGGGGACCAAACTTTGATTATTTGGTGTGCACCAGAGTTTCAACGTGTGTTCAGACTGCACCAGACGAACCAAACTATCTGCAGAAGCCACTGTTTGGTCCTTTGGTCTGGACCAAACAGTGGCCATCTGAATGCGCCCTAATATAGGTCTTTTCATCCGTCTTAATTCTGTCAATTTTTATAACCTTTCATCAAGACAGTTTAATGTATCAAAACCAACTACATTTTGTGTATTATTTTAAGGCTACACCTGAATATAAAAACAATGTTGAAAAACTCTACATATCAATGTTTTTATTGCAGGTTTTCAAAAAACACAGCTTCTTCTAAAAGTGATTAACTCTTAAAGGTGATAGAGACAATATTGTGACCCCCTGGCCAGTAGATGTCGCACTTACTCTTGGTCCAACTGCTTGGTAAAGACACATGACATCAGCCCAGTTATGCTATTGTATGTGACCTTCTGGATGTTCTGTGACATCTTCACCAGCCATAGATAGTATATATAAATACTAGAAAGGATATGGCCAGCTGCCACGCTAGCCACATATACATGGCTAACTTTTATGATTACAATAAATACTACAATTATTTGTGTATTCTGTTATCACAATGCTGCAGGGCCTGTCAACCATTATAATTAGAAGAGAATAAAAATAGGCTTTTATAGTCATTGGACAGTTGTACAGTTCAATAAAATTGCGGGTGCTCCACCAAGCTACTGTGCAATTAAGTATGAGAGAAGGATATAAATAAAACACAGTTACAGAACACACAATTGAATAAAATAGCCCAGGATTATGGTATATACACAGGTATAGTCAATATACATGAAATATACATGGGTCAATATACATGAAAGTGCGGAGTGCAAAGACAGGTGTGTTATTATGATAATTAAAAAGGTCCTCAGTTCTGTGCATGTGAACGTTCGGAGGGAGGGGGGTGGGGCCTCTGACTATTTGCAGTCTGGATAGTCCAGGGGAAGAAACTGTTTGTCAGTCTGGAGGTGTGGGGACCTCATTGATCTGAACCATTGTCCAGAAGGGAGCAGGTCAAACAGGTGGTGGGCGGGATGTGAGGGGTCGCCTGTGATGGCCTTGGTCTTTCTGAGACAGAAGGATATGGAGATGTGGAGATGTCCTCCAGGGAGGGCAGAGGGTCGCCAATGATTTTTTGGGAGGTGTTGATGACCCTCTGCACAGCCTTCCTGTTCTCAGCTGTGGAGCTATCGTACCACACACCCAGACAGTAGGTGAGCACACTCTCCACTGAGCAGTAGTAGAAGTCCAGCAGCAGTTTCTGGTCCAGGTTGTTCTTCCTCAGGACACAGAAGAAGTGCAGCCACTGCTGAGCTTTCTTCACCAGGGCCTTGGTGTTGACAGTCCAGGAGAGGTCAGAGGAGATGTGGGTGCCCAGGAACCTGAAGATGGGGACGGTTTCCACGTGGTCATAGTTTATGAGGAGCAGAGTGTTGTCCTGTCTGTTCTTCCTGAAGTCCAGTATGAGTTCTTTGGTTTTTTGGACATTCAGTTTCAGGCTGTTTGCTTGGCACCACAGCAGCAGATTCTGTATCTCCATCCTGTATGCCTTTTCACTGTCATCAGTGATGAGCCCAACGAAGGTGGTGTCATCTACGTACTTCACAATGACGGTGGTTTGGTGGGTTGGAATGCAGTCAAAGGTATACAAGGAGTACAGCAGAGAGCTTAGCACGCAGCCCTGGGGGAAGCCAGTGCTGAGAGACAGTGTAGAGGAGTGAGGAGTGGCGGGGGCTCAGTCTGACTGTGGGCGGTTGATGAGAAAGTTTTTTATCCAGGACCAGGTGGGGGGGGGGGGTCTGGAGGAGGAGCAGTTTGTTGATCAGGATGTCCAGAATGATGGTGTTGAAAGCTGAGCTGTAGCCCACAAAGCGCATCCTCACGTAGCTCCTTGGATTCTTCAGGTGGCTTAGCGCTCTATGGAGTGTGGTGGTGATGGCATCTTCCATAGACCAGTTCTGTCTGTAGGCAAACTGGTAGGGTCGAAAGAGGGGGGAAGACAGTCCCTGATGTGCTGAGACACCAGTCGCTCAAAACACTTCACAACTACAGACGTGAGTGCTGTGGGTCTGTAGTCATTCAGGCTGTAAATTTTGGACTTTTGGGGGATGGGGATGATGGTGGAGGCCTTGAGGCATGAGAGGACAGTGGCGTGTGTCAGGAAGAGGTTGAACAGCTTGGTAAGGATCTCTGACATTTGGTCTGCACATGCTTTGACTACTGCTCTTGGAATGCAGTCAGGAGCAGCAGCTCCGTGGGGGTTCACTGCTTTCAGTTGCCTCTTTACCTCATGCACCTGTGTGTGTGGTGGGGGGGGGGGCGAGTTGGGGTGTGTGTGTGCTCAAACCGGGTAAAGAAGCTGTTCAGCTCCTCTGCCAGAGTGACGCTGCTTCCTGATGTTGGGGGGCACTGGCCTCTGTAGTTGGTGAGGGCCTGGATTCCTCTCCACATCTATCTGGGATTATTGTCTGTGAGGAAGCCCTCCACCTTCCTCCTGTAGGTGTTCTTAGCGTGTTTTATGCCTCTTCTCAGGTTGGCTGTAGCAGTGCTGTACAGAGAGCTGTCCCTCTGCCTGAAGGCTGAGTTGTGAGCTCTGATCAGAGCCTGGACCTCACTGGTCATCTAGGGCTTCTGGTTTGGAAAGACCCAGATGTGTTTGGTGACTGTCACATTTTCTACACAACACTTAAAAGATCCCTAATTACCTACAGAACATGGTGCCTCTGTTTGCCATGAAAATGTTAGCCATGTCCTATCAACTCTTTATATATAACCACTGCCTGGGAGCAGCTCTGTGATCCACATGGTGAGGACATCGATGGCCTCACTCACACCATCACGGACTACATCAACTTCTGTGTGGACAACACCGTATCCACCAAGACAATACGGTGTTGCTCAAACAACAAACCCTGGATCAACCCTGAGATAAAAACAATTTTGAGAGAGAAGAAGAGGATCTTCAGGTCGGGGAACAGGGAGATGCTGAAGTCCGTACAGAGGGAGCTGAGGAGGAAGATCAGAGAAGGCAAGGACAGCTTCAGGAAGAAGATGGAGGACAAGCTGCAACACAGTGACATCGGCGGGGTCTGGAGAAACCTTAAAACCATCTCTGGGCTCCAGAATACCTCCTCCCAGGCCACGGGGGGCAGGGAGTGGGCGAACAATCTGAACCTGTTTTTTTAATAGTTTTGACCAACTGCCCTGCCCCTCGACTGCACAACAACCACTGCTGCCTCTAAAGTCATCGAGACTTGCTGTCCACACCCCACTCCACCAACACCCCCCCACTCCCAGCATACAGCCCCCCAACCTGACCCTCACTAAGACCCAGGTGAGGACGGAGCTGAGGAAGATCAAGGCGAGGAAGGCCTCGGGACCGGACTGCATCAGCGCAAAGCTCCTCAAGTCCTGTGCAGACCATCTGTGTGGGATTGTGGAGCACATCTTCAACCTGAGCCTGAAGCTGGGGAGGGTACCACAGTTGTGGAAAACATCTTGTGTGGTACCTGTACCAAAGACTTCCCACCCCAAAGACCTGAATAGCTACAGGCCAGTGGCCCTGACGTCTCACATGATGAAGACCCTGGAGAGACCGCTCCTTGCTCACCTCTGCCCCCTGGTGGGACCAGCGATGGATCCACTCCAGTTCGCCTATCAGAATGGCATTAGGGTGGAGGATGCAGTGATCGTCCTCCTTCACCATTCCCAAGCCCAGGAATGTGGTGAGGATCATGTTCTTTGACTTCTCCAGTGCTTTCAACACCATCCAACCGATGATAGATAGATAGATAGATACTTTATTTCGAACAAAAAAGTAAAACAAAAACAAAACAAATGACAAATGCAATAAAGTAACAGTATACAGTGTTCGAAAGGGAGAAGGAAGAAGTGAACACTTATTAATTCCATCTCCTCTTTTCCATAAATACACCCATGTGAATTATATACAAACTACCACCTTTAGGACCTCAAGTAAACAATTTACTGTATTTTTTACATACCAACATTAACACCCATCCATCCTAACATACATTGATGTCCATACATCAAAACCAGCCTCAAACAACACAGATATACACAGTGCTGTCCCACCCACCATTCCATAGTGTCCCATAATGTCCCAGAGTAAGCATAGTGAATCGTACATATAAATACCACCCTTTGTGGCGGTTCGTTTTAACCCCACAACAGACTAAGGACACTCAGCCCTCTTTTCTCTGTTTTTCTGCTGCATTACTGAGAAGCAATGTGCCATTCATGTATTTGTGATGCAAACATGCATGTGTTGTGATGTAATGCGCCATTCGGTATAGTGTGCATATGGCTTGTCCTTACTGTGCTTTTTCTGAGCATCTTAGATGTGCTTTGGTGTATTAATGTCTACAGGTAGACGAGTTTCTTCTGTCTCACCTATGTGATGTTAATCGATGCTTTTCATCCTTTGTACTCATGCGTCCTGTCCTTACTGTGACCTAGAGACTCAGATCAATATGTAAATGTGCTTGTTAGCCTCTTTGTCTTGCACTTAGAGCGAGGTCTAGCTAATCTGCCCATTGTGATGTATGGCTTACAAATGCAAATACCTCCTGCCTGTTCTGTTGTCCCTTTGATCATTCTAGACTGTGGGGTATGTCTTTTTGATGTATTGTTATGATCAAGTATTTAAGGTGCAACTCTGTAACGCAATCTCTCTCTTTCTCTCTCACTCTGATCCTGCAACTGGTAGACACACACTGTGTCCGCCTCTCTTTCTCTGAGAGCCTAGGGATCCCGCTCCGGGCTGCTCCCCTATGCACCGGAGAGAGGATCCCGTGAAGGCGACATGATTAATAAAATCTGCTTAAAACCACAGCATCACTGCTTATTTTTTCATGCCGCCTCACCTTCTAACATATATCCTTTCAGCAAATAATGTTTATACCTCTTTTTGAATTGAATTCTGTTTGTACATAGTTTCAGTTCCGGCTCCAGACTGTTCCACAAATCCACCCCACAGACAGATATGCACATACTTTTCTTGGTTGTTCGTATCTTGGGTTTTGTAAAGTTTAAGTCTCCTCTCAAATTATGATCATTGTCTCTTTTTTAAATATTTTTTGTATATTAGTTGGGAGTTGATTATTAATTGCCCTGTACATTACTTGTGCTGTCTTAAATTTAACTAAATCAATGAACTTTATGACATGTGACTTTAAAAACAACGAATTGGTATGGTCTCTATATCCTACATTATTTATTATCCTTATAGCTCTTTTTTGTAATGTGCATATTGACTGTAGGTTGGTCTTGTAGGTGTTTCTCCAGACTTCTACACAGTAGATAAGATAAGGTAGAAACAGTGAATTGTACAGTAAGACCAATGATTTATAGTCCAAGATGTGTCTTGCCAGTATGCCTATACATTTTGCCAACTTGGCCCGGATGTGACTGATGTAAGATTTCCAGCAGATTTTATTGTCTAGCGTCACCCCCAGAAACTTATTTTCCTGTACTCTTTCTATTCTGGTATCATCTATCGTTGCCATTATTTCATGATTTATTTTATAATGACATGTTTCAGGACCCAAGAGACAGACACAGACACGGGCAGATACAAAATAGTTAATCTTTATTGTCAAGTGTAAGTGAGTGTAGTGCAAGTGTGAGTGCAGATATCGTAGCCTGATCACCGGAGCTGAGCGATACAGAAGACGACCTGGCAACCCTAGAACACACAAGCAGAAACCGTTAAGGCTGTACAGCACAAAAGGACAAGTGCAGGTGCACAGCTTACTTGAGGTTGTCTCTGACTGTATCTAGCTGTCCTCCGATGTCCGCGTGCTGTGGTGATTCTGGTGCTTGAAGCTGTGACGGTGATAACTCCACTAATTGTGGTGGAGTTCGTGGCGAGAGCAATGACTGCACTGACAGCTGTGACGTAGACAGTTCCCGTAGCCGTGACAGTGATAATGTCTGTGACTGTGATGACAATGACTCCTGTGACTGAGGGAGTGACAGTACCTGCAGCTGCAGTGGAGAGAATTCCTGAATCAATGAAGGCCAGGAGGAGCTCCGGAAGGGAAAGGGTAATTCTCCGTCCGTTGGAGTTACCGGTCCGCCGCCTGGGAGGTCCACCTGTGCACAGGGGTAAAGATTAGGCGTAGAAAAGCAAATAGCCTTCTTACGTGGTAGGTCTTGTCGTGGTGTTCTTGGCTTGACTGTGAAACGAAGCTCTGGCTCCGTAGGCCAGGAGGAGCACCGGAAGGGTGTGGGTAATTCTCCGTCCGTTGGAGACACCGGTCCACCGCCTGGGAGGTCCACCTGAGCACAGGAGTAAAGATTAGGCGTAGAAAAGCAAATAGTCTTCTTACGTGGAAGATCTTGTCGTGGCGTTCTTGGCTTGGCTGTGGAACGAAGCTCTGGCTCATACTCAGTCGAGGTAGACAGACGACTCCGTGCCGAGCTGTCCATGACGCTGGCTTTTAAGAGCCGCTGATTAACACCTGTTAGTCTGTGCGCGGCTGGAGCTGATGAGCTGGATGACGGCCCAGCAGCCGCCATGACAGTACTCCCCCCTCTAGCAGTGCCTCCAGGCACCTGCCCAATCTTACCTGGATTCGCCCGATGGAAATCGCGGATCAGCTGCTTATCCAAGATCAACGCTGGGCGAATCCAAGAACGATCCTCCGGTCCAAAACCCTCCCAGTCCACCAAATACTGAAGACCACGGCCCCGCCTGCGCACGTCCAGGATGGCAGTCACGCCCCAGGCTGGATGGCCATCAATCATCCTCGGGGGGGCAGGCGCCGCAGGGGCCGGGCACAGAGGGTTCATAACGTACAGTTTAACCTGGGAGACATGAAAAGTGGGGCAGATGAGCATGGAAGGGGGGAGAGACAAGCGCACAGACACAGGGTTGACAATACGTGAGATGGTGTAGGGGCCAATAAAGCGCTTAGTGAGTTTACGCTTTTCGGCCGGTACACCAATATTCCGGGTGGATAACCAAACCTTCTGACCCACCTTGTAGTCCGGGGCAGGTCTCCTGTGACGGTTGGCCACCTGGATGTTGCGTTCAGTGGTCCTCAAAAGGGCTCGGCGGGCGATGGACCAAACTTGCCGGCAGCGCTTAATCTGGGCCTGGACAGATGGAACCGCTACCTCCTTCTCCTCTTCCGGGAATAATGGTGGATCAAATCCAAAAGTGGCCTTGAAAGGAGAGACGCCCGTGGCCATAGAGATCATAGTATTATGGCCGTACTCAATCCAGGGAAGATGTTTGCTCCAAGAGGAGGAACAGGAGGAGATAACACAGCGCAGTGCGGCCTCGAGCTCCTGGTTAGCCCGTTCGCACTGGCCATTACTTTGAGGATGGTACCCAGAAGAAAGGCTGGCCGTGGCTCCCAACGCTGCACAGAACGCCTTCCATACCTGAGAGACAAACTGTGGTCCTCGATCTGACACTATGTCAGCGGGGATACCATGGAGGCGAACCACATGCTGAACAAGGAGGTCCGCCGTTTCCTGAGCCGAAGGCAAGCCCCGAAGAGGCACAAAATGGGCCGCCTTCGAAAAACGGTCTACAATAGTCAAGACAGTGGTGAAAGTATCAGAAAGGGGCAAACCAGTCACAAAATCCATGGCCACATGAGACCAGGGGTGGGAAGGAACGGGCAGGGGATGCAACAGACCCGCCGGGGGAGAAGATGTCGTTTTCCCAGTGGCGCACTGAGCGCAAGCCCGGATGTAGTTCACCACGTCCTTCCGTAGCCCTGGCCACCAGAAGGTCCTCTGGAGCAGGTCCACAGTCCGGCCAACTCCCGGATGACAAGCCAACTTGGAGGCGTGACCCCATTCAATCACCTGACCCCGAATAGAGAGTGGAACAAACAAGCGGCCTGCCCCCCCCCCCCCGGGGTCTGGTTCCATCTTTAATGCTCTCCTGACCTTGGTACAGATACCCCAGGACAGCGCGCCCACAACACAGGAGGGTGGTAGGATGGGTGCGTCCTGATCCTCGGAAGATGGTGCGTCAAACTGTCGTGAGAGGGCATCCGGCTTACCGTTCTTGCTTCCTGGCCGATAGGTGATGGAGAAGTTGAAGTGGCCGAAGAAGAGGGACCAACGAGCCTGACGTGCGTTCAGCTGCTTCGCTGTCCTGAGATACTCCAGGTTGCGGTGGTCCGTCCAAACAACGAACGGCTGAGCGGCCCCCTCAAGCCAATGTCTCCACTCCTCCAAGGCGAGCTTCACTGCCAACAGTTCCCTGTCCCCGATGCTGTAGTTCCTCTCTGCCGGTGACAAGCAACGGGAGAAATATGCACATGGCAGAATCTTGCCATCCTCAGGAGAATGCTGGGAGAGTACCGCTCCCACCCCTGAATCAGAGGCATCCACTTCCACCAAGCACTGAAGATTCGGGTCCACCTGAGAGAGAACACGGGCTGAAGCAAACTCATCCTTTAATTTCTTAAACGCCCTGGCTACTTCCTCACTCCAGCAAAACGGGGTCTTAGGGGAGGTGAGCGCAGTCAAAGGGCGAGCCAGGTTCCCAAAATTGGGCACAAAATGGCGATAAAAACTAGCAAAGCCCAGGAACCCCTGGAGCTGTTTCCTAGAGGACGGAGAGGGCCAATCCACTACCGCCTTAACCTTGGCTGGGTCGGGAAGCACCTGGTTCCGGGCGATGATGAACCCAAGGAAAGAGGTCTGGTTTGTGTGGAATTCACACTTCTCTGCTTTGACAAAAAGTTGATTCTCCAGGAGGCGCTGTAACACTCTGCGCACGTGCACCTGGTGCTCTTCCAGGGTGCAGGAGAAGATCAATATATCATCTAGATACACAAACACAAAGGAGTTAAGGAAATCCCGCAGCACGTCGTCAATTAGCCGCTGGAAGACGGCCAGAACGTTGGTCAACCCAAACAGCATTACCAGATACTCAAAGTGGCCACTTGGGGTCCTGAACGCCGTCTTCCACTCATCCCCCTCTCTGATGCGCACCAGGTGATAGGCATTGCGGAGATCAAGCTTAGTAAACCAATTCGCCCCCTGGAGGGAGTCAAAGGCAGTATTCACCAAAGGCAAAGTGTATTTATCTTTTATAGTGATTTCATTAAGCCCCCTGAAGTCAATGCAAGGGCATAACGACCCGTCCTTTTTTCCAACAAAGAAAAAGCCGGCCCCCACGGCCGAGGACGACGGGCGGATGATTCCTGAGGCCAGGGATTCTTTAATATAGGTATCCATGGCCTCGCGCTCCGGGGCTGACAGGCTGTACAGGCGGCTCGCAGGAAGAGGGGCCCCAGCCTTCAGATTTATTGCGCAGTCGTACGGCCGGTGAGGGGGTAAAGACAACGCCCGTGACTTGCTGAACACTAGTCCCAAATCATGGTAAACTTCTGGTACCTTGGACAGCTCCTGAGTTGGCGTCAAAGGGGGTGGCACCTTGACAGAAGGGGCGCATGCCGCCGATTGGAGGCAGGCGCTTAAGCAGAAGGTACTCCATGCTGTAATACTCCCTCCTTGCCAGTCGATGGTGGGATTATGAAGGTGGAGCCAGGGGTAACCCAGGATGACAGGCGAAGAAGAGACAGGCAAGACTAAAAACCTAATCTCCTCTCTGTGATTCCCTGAGACTATCACGGACACTGGGGCCGTCTGGCTATGGTGGTCAGTGATGCCTTACATAATGTAATCAACTTGACAGGTGGATCCAGGGGCTGACAACTGAGGCCCATCTGGGTTGCCAGGTCCTTGGAAACAAAGTTTTGCTCAGCTCCTGAATCCACTAAGGCTAGCGTGGAATGTTCTGCGTGTTTGTGGATGAGTCTAATGGGTATTCTAAAACTCGTGAGGGGTCTTTCTGGGTCCGTGTCCGTGAATCCCCCTACTGCAATCCACGGACCCTCCCTTTTAACCGACTCGGCCACTCAAAAACTCCATGTGACTCCTTTCCACAATAAAAACAAAGGCCTAAATTTCTGCGGCGCTGTCTCTCAGCCGCTGACACTTTAGATTGTCCTATTACCATGGGTTCCTGATCTGAAAGCTCTCCTGACGCCGGTAGAGCGAGCGGGGAAAAGCTGGTGGAACGAGGGCGGGGTTTCACAGGACGGGCGGTAGACCGCCGTTCTGCCGCTCATTCCCTTAATCTACTGTCGATGCTTATGGCAAGGGCAATTAGCTCACCCAAATTATCAGGTTTGTCCCGTGCCGCTAACTCGTCCTTTAACTCCGCGTTGAGACTGCGGAGGAAAATACCGCATAGTGCCGGTTCCCCCCACCCAATCTCAGCGGCAAGGACCCGGAAGTCTATTGCATAGTCAGCAGCTGATCTTGCGCCCTGCTGCAGGCTCAACAGCCGTTCGGTCAATACCGCACCCCTATCCGAATGATCAAATACGGACATAAACTCCGCCAAAAACTGCTGGTAAGTTAATGTAGGATAACCTGGGCTCGCCATTACAGTATAGGCCCAATCTAAGGCTCTACCTCCCAGTAGGTTAATGATATATCCTATCTTGTTTGAGTCTATGGCGAAGTCCCCCGGGACTCGGAGAAAAACTGACTCACATTGGAGAATAAATCCCCGAGCCTCTCCGAGTTTGCCACTAAAACGAGCTGGAGTGGGAACAGGGGTGAGGCGAGATACGAACGAGGTGTTAGCTTGAGTAGGTGCTGAACCTGCAGGGGTTGAGGCACCAGCGACCGGGGGAAACGCCTGTTGTCCCTCCAGGCGATCCAGCCGGCCGTTAATTTGTGACAGCTGATTAAGAATAACTGTTTGCTGATGTGCGAGCATGTCTACCCGGGCGCTAAGGGTGTTAAGTCCGCGCGGCTGTGCGCTGTCCGTTGGGTCAACGTGACGGAGTCGTACTGACATGTTTCAGGACCCAAGAGACAGACACAGACACAGGCAGATACAAAATAGTTATTCTTTATTGTCAAGTGTAAGTGAGTGTAGTGCAAGTGTGAGTGCAGATATCATAGCCTGGTCACCGGAGCTGAACGATACAGAAGACAACCTGGCAACCCTAGAACACACAAGCAGAAACCGTTAAGGCTGTACAGAACAAAAGGACAAGTGCAGGTGCGCAGCTTACTTGAGGTTGTCTCTGACTGTATCTAGCTGTCCTCCGATGTCCGCGTGCTGTGGTGATTCTGGTGCTTGAAGCTGTGACGGTGATAACTCCACTAACCGTGGTGGAGTTCATGGCGAGAGCAATGACTGCACTGACAGCTGTGACGTAGACAGTTCCCGTAGCCGTGACAGTGATAATGTCCGTGACTGTGATGACAATGACTCCTGTGACTGAGGGAGTGACAGTACCTGCAGCTGCAGTGGAGAGAATTCCTGAATCAATGAAGGCCAGGAGGAGCTCCGGAAGGGAAAGGGTAATTCTCCGTCCGTTGGAGTTACCGGTCCGCCGCCTGGGAGGTCCACCTGTGCACAGGGGTAAAGATTAGGCGTAGAAAAGCAAATAGCCTTCTTACGTGGTAGGTCTTGTCGTGGTGTTCTTGGCTTGACTGTGAAACGAAGCTCTGGCTCCGTAGGCCAGGAGGAGTGCCGGAAGGGTGTGGGTAATTCTCCGTCCGTTGGAGACACCGGTCCGCCGCCTGGGAGGTCCACCTGAGCACAGGAGTAAAGATTAGGCGTAGAAAAGCAAATAGTCTTCTTACATGGAAGATCTTGTCGTGACGTTCTTGGCTTGGCTGTGGAACGAAGCTCTGGCTCATACTCAGTCAAGGTAGACAGACGACTCCGTGCCGAGCTGTCCATGACGCTGGCTTTTAAGAGCCGCTGATTAACACCTGTTAGTCTGTGCGCGGCTGGAGCTGATGAGCTGGATGACGGCCCAGCGGCCGCCATGACATATAATTTCCAAACAACATAATCTTTGTTTTTTTTAGATTTAGAGATAATTTATTTTTGTTGAACCACTGCGTTAACTTTTTCATTTCAGTTGTGACCACCTCTAAAACCTGCTGCAAATTCTCACCAGTGCAAAGGATATTTGTGTCATCCGCAAACAAAATAAATTTCAGAATTTTTGATACTGTAGGAGTCAAGAATTGAGGAGACTGGATAATTTTCCAGAATCTGCTTTAATTCTCATCCATCCTACGTCCTCTCTCGATCGGAGTGAAAAGAGACAGGACGCAGTCACACACATACATTTATACACTCATCTCTAACAATACATCACACAAAAGTCACAATACTCAGCTACATCCTTTCATCTGTAATAGAACACCCAGAGTCCTTCTGTTCTCCTCTCTGACCCCCAAAAGGTCAGGCCGGGTAATCTTCTCCTCTCTCCTGAGTCCCCAGGGGGTGCAGACACATCTTCCTCTTGAGGTGTGAAGTCAATACACATGGCTAGCTCAAAGTCTCTCTTGGCTGAATTCAGCCAGCCACATGTGAGTCACATAGGTTATAATTATGGGCTCCACAATACTTGGCATATGTCATTTATATACATGATCCTGAAGGACAAGCTGCTGTGCGCAGGGGTGGACCAGCACCTGTCATCATGGATCCTGGACTACCTCACTAACCGGCCACAGTTTGTGAGAACCCAGGATTGTGTGTCCGACATGATCATCGGCAGCACGGGGGCCCCCCAGGGAACGGTTTTGGCTCCCTTCCTGTTCACCCTTTATACTGCGGACTTCTCACACAACGCAACACACTGTCACCTACAGAAGTTCTCTGACAACTCTGAGATCGTCGGCCTCATCTCCAATGGAGATGAAGCTGAGTACAGAGGACATATCCAGGACTTGTGGACTGGTGCCATCGGAACTGCCTCTAGATCAACGCGAGGAAAACTAAGATGCTGGTGGTGGACTGCCACAGGCAAGGACAACCCCTCATAGCACCAGTAAACATCCAGGGAACAGACATTGAAATGGTGACATCCTACAAGTACCTGGGTGTTCATCTGAACAATAAACTAGACTGGTCACACAATACCGACGCACTCTACAAGAAGGGACAGCGCAGGTTGTTCCTACTGAGGAGGCTCAGGTCTTTTGGTGTACAAAGGGTGCTCTTGAAGACATTCTACAACACGATGGTGGCATCAGCCATCACTCTTGGAGTGGTCTGCTGGGGCAACAGCATTACAGCAGCCGATAGGAAAAGACTGAACAAACTAATCAAGAAAGCTAGCTCTGTCCTGGGGCAGCGCTTTGACCCAGTGGAGGAGACAGGAGAGAGAAGGATGGTGGCTAAACTGTCATCACTGCTGGAGTCCAAGACCCACCCTATGCAGGACATACTGAACACGCTGAGGAGCTCATTTAGCAGTAGACTACATCATCCTAGATGCGCGACCGAGAGGTTTCACAGGTCCTTCCTACCTACGGCTGTCAGACTGTATAACCAAAGCAGGGCTGCTCGCAGAGATAGCAAAAAACGTGATGACCTAATAGTATTGAATGCAAAAGACGCAACAGACTTACACAAATGGTCCCCTCCAGTATACAACTAGGACAATATCAGTCGCTGTGGAGGGTGACAATATGTATGGGTACATATTCATACCATGTAGGGTAACTAAATAGACGGTTATGCTGTTTAGTCCCATCTAGCTACAATGCTCTGCACTGTGTATATATATTTATATATTTATGTGTACATATGTATATTCACTGCTCTTATTTTCTTATCTTCTAAATCATTGCTCTGAGTGTTGCTATCCCTGTGCTGTTGCAATCCTGGAATTTCCCCATTGCAGGACTAATAAAGGCTTATCTTATCTTATATGTCTGTTAGCAGCCCCCAGAGTTTCATCATCCAACTGCTCAGATGTAAATACTATGATTATTTCAGACCTGTAAACATTTTTTAAAAATTTTTCCATCAAAATATTATTTATTTGAAGACTATAAAGACTTTAATTCTGCACCTTTCTAAACATTTTGTTCAATTCAATTCAATTTTATTTATATAGTGCCAAATCACAACACAGGTCATCTCAAGGCACTTTACAAAAAGGATGGGTTTAGGCCACGCTCTCAAATTTATAGAACCTAGCAAAGACCCCTAAGCGCAAGCACTGCAGCGACACAGGTGAGGAAAAACTTCCCTTTAACGGGCAGAAACCTCGAGCGGAACCATAGCTCATAGAGGACGGCCATCCGCCTCGACTGGCTGGGTTGAAAAAAGAGGTAAAAAGTAGGAGGCCTGACAGTAAGTACATTCAAAACAAATGTAACAAGTACAATTCAACATTAACCTCTTGCACTCCGTTGTACCGCGGGCGGGCAAGTCTCTGCGTCCCAGAGCGCACGAGGGCACCCTCGTGCGCCCTCGTGCACTCTAGGACACACGATGGAGCTGCAAGCGCACACTGAAAATAAAAGCTGCATTTCCGTTCTTCCACTGCAGACACAGCCGCCAACAGATTAGATCATCTCATTGACCTCTCATTCGACTAATAAGAGCCTTGAATTGGGTTTCTGAAACCTTGAAGAACCAATGACTGAAAACCTAGCAAGAAGGACCCGCCTACCAACGCTGTGAATGCAGCGAGCCAATTGAAGCACAGAAGTTCGCAAGCTGTTTTTTGTAAGGCTGGATGAAGACAGACTGCTGCAGCAGATGAAAAAAGGACACGCAGGAAGAACCGTCACAGACCTAGCAGCACGGAAACCATCCACAAGTGCAACCTGTGTGACAGCGACTGCCATTCGCGCATCAGCATGTTCGGCCACAGGCGGTGCTTTTTTTGTTTTTGTTCCAGCAGAGTAGTATGATTCTCTTCCATGGTCATCATAGACCGACGGAGGCCGACGACGAAGGCTGAGTGACACACACGTGTTCGCCAGTCTTTTTTTAATTACTACTGTTATTTGTTTTGAAAAATCGTTCGCCAAAAACCGCAATCATGGAAGCGCAAAACCGCAATAATGGAATTATGTTTTGATCGGGTCGGGAGACCAGCGTCGCGTTCGTCTGACAATGAGGAAGAAGTTCGCCAGCTCCGCTTCTGCTGTGAAGAGGTAAGTGTTCTAAGCTAAATTATTCTTTATCCCTGAAAATTGTAATCAAAATGACTTTTGACCGATCAGTAAATTACAGCTGTGCGTCATCGCTGCATGACGGACCGTGGCGCAACGGGTGATGTCCGCCCTCTGTAGCGAGGGGGGGGGACAACCCCACCACACACACACACACAGCCCTTAGTGTCACCTTTCATTAGAGCCCAAGATGAAGCTTCTATATTGAATCATTCAAAAGTTACAGACGTTTTTCCAAACTGTGCCATTTGGCACAATTTGGCACAGTTCAAAAACACCTGGGAACTACCTGAGGAAAAAGCTGTGTAATATATTCATTTTTTGTGGTATCGTTACAAAATTTGGACCTCAGCTGGATAACACTTGGTTCTACATTTCTGTTGCATTTTCCAGCCCGGATCTGAAGCTGTGTGTTATTTGCAAGCATTTGTATCCAAAAAACACCCAGGCCAAATTTATTTTCTTCAAGTTCACTATGTTTAGATGACTGTAACTCAGTGGCTGGAGCACTTAGAGAGATTATGACTGTTTTGCCAAAAAATTCAAAGTGTTTTCTTTTAAATGAGACCAACCCCATGAAGATGCTGCAAAGGGTTGAAGAACAGCTTTCGATTTACTTTGGGCATGTTATTTTTTGGCGTTTTTAGGGAAATTGACCGGAGTGCAAGGGGTTAACATTCACAGCCAGACCTTCCAGCATCAAGCTGGGTTAGGCTCCACATGCAGGTGAAGGCCTGGCAGTGGCAACATTTTTAACTATAGGCTTTATCAAAGAGAAATGATTTCAACTTACTCTTGGATAAAGAGAGAGTGTCTGCCTCCCGAACTGAACTGGGAAGATGGTTCCACAGGAGGGGAGCTTGATAACTGAAAGCTCTATCTCCCAATCTACTTCTGGAGACCTTGGGGACCACCAGTAGTTTGGATTTTTTGGAGCGCAGAGCTCTGGTTGGATGATATGGAACTATGAGTTCTTGTAGATAAGAAGGAGCCAGACGATTAAGGGCTTTGTAAGTTACGTAGGAGTAAAATCTTGAATTCAATTCTATATTTTATTGGGAGCCAATGTAAAGAAGCTAAAACTGGGGTAATGTGATCTCTTCTCCCTGTTCTCGTCAGGATCTGTGCAGCTGCATTCTGAATGAGTTGGAGAGACTTTATGGACTTATTAGGACAACCTGATAAAAGTGAATTACAATAGCCTAGAAGTGATAAAGGTGTGGACAAGTTTCTCTGCATCTTTATGAGAGAGAATGGGCCTAATTTTAGAAATATTACACAGATGGAAGAAGGCAGTCTTAATAGTTTGCTGTATATGAGAGTTAAAAGGCATATCTTGGTCAAAGACAACTCCAAGATTCCTAACAGAAGACTTAAAAGCCAGCACAATGCCATCTAGTGTTGTTATCTTACTAGAAAGAGTACTTCTAGCTTGTTTGGGACCAAGAACAATGACTTCCGTTTTATCTGTATTCAGCAATAGAAAGTTGTAGCTTTCATCCAGGTTTTAATATCCTTAAGACACTCCTGGAGTGAACCAAAATGGCTGGGATCGTCTGGATTGATGGATAAATATAATTGAGTGTCATCAGAATAACCATGAAAATGAATAGAATGCTTCCTCATAATGTCTCCCAAAGGCAGCATGCATAATGTAAACGGTATTGGTCCAAGTACCGATCCCTGTGGAACTCCATAGCTAATCGTGGTCTGGATAGAGGACTTGTTATGGACATAGACAAACCGGGAACGGTCTGATAAATAAGACTGGAACCATCTTAGCGTTGTTCTTTTCAAATCAATTTGCTGTTAAGTCTTTCTAACAGAATATGATGGTCAATGGTGTCAAATGCAGCACTAAGGTCCAATAAGACAAGGACAGGGACAAGTCCTTTGTCAAATGCCATAAGGAGGTCATCAGTAACTTTCACTAAGGCTGTCTGTGCTGCGGTGCTTCCTAAAACCTGACTGAAATTTCTCAAATATAGAATTATTTTCTAAAAATGTGCACAGTTGATTGGCGACTACTTTTTCGAGGATCTTGGAAAGGTAGGGGAGGTTGGATATTAGTCTATAATTGGCCAAAGTCCCAGAATCAAGCAAAGGTTTTTTTAAGCAGAGGTTTAATTACTGCTGCTTTAAAAGACTGTGGTACATGTCCTGTCAATAGGGACATATAGGGTTAGGGTTAAAACAGAAAGAAAAACTTTCTGTTTTATCTGTTCTTGTCCTTTTAGATCTTAGTGCAGCCTTTGACACTATCAATCATGCCATTCTACTTGATAGATTAGAACACTATATTGGACTGAGCGGAACTCCACTGCAGTGGTTTAGATCTTATTTGTCCGATAGATTTCAGTTTGTTCACATCAGTGATGAATTTTCTTCCAACTCTAAGCTCAGTCACGGAGTGCCACAGGGATCTGTGTTAGGCCCTACTCTTTTTAGTTTATATATGCTTCCGTTAGGCAATATCATTAGAAAGCACTGTATACATTTTCATTGTTACGCAGACGACACACAGCTATACCTGTCAATGAAGCCCGATGATTGTAATCAGTTAGCTAAGTTAGATGCCTGTCTTAAGGATGTCAAAGCCTAGATGACTTGTAATTTTCTGCTATTAAGCTCAGATAAGACTGAAGTCATTCTTGTTGGCCCAAAACACCTTAGAAACTCCTTTCCAAATCATGCTCTTAATTTGAATGCCGCCACTCTCACTCTGGATAGTTCTGTGAGGAACCTTGGAGTTATTTTTGACCAAGATCTGTACTTTAATTCGCATATTAAATTTGTTTCTAAAACTGCCTTCTATCATCTGCGCAATATTGCCAAGATTAGGAGCATCTTGTCTCTGAACAATGCTGAGAAACTGATCCATGCCTTCTCATTATTATCAGGTTGTCCTAAAATATCCTTAAAAAATCTTCAGTTGATCCAAAATGCTGCTGCAAGAGTTTTAACTGGCTCTAGAAAAAGAGATCATATTTCCCTGGTTCTGTCCTCCCTTCACTGGCTTCCCATAGAGTTTAGAATTAAGTTTAAAATCCTTCTTCTCGCTTTCAAGGCTCTTAATAATCAGGCCCCTTTATATATAAAAGATCTGATATTACCTTACCATCCTAATAGAGCACTACGCTCCCAAAATGCTGGATTACTTGTAATGCCCAGAATCTCCAAAAGTACATTCGGAGGCAGAGCCTTCTGCTATCAAGCTCCTTTTCTACGGAACCAATTACCACTCTGGGTCCGGGAGTCAGACTCGGTATCTGTTTTCAAGAACAGGGTAAAATCCTTCCTTTTTAATATAGCCTATGATTAGGGAGGGATTTTGTGTCTCTTAACCCCGCTTCTGTTCTGCTGTTAATAGATCCATACTGCTGGGTGACCTCCAATAATGTACTTGGCTCACTCACTGTTATGTTCTTTATGTCTGTCCTCTTTATCCTCTCTATCCCCTCACCCCCAGCCAGTCGCAGCAAATGACTGCCCCTCCCTAAGCCTGGTTCTGCTAGAGGTTTCTTCCTGTTAAATGGGAGTTTTTCCTCTCCACCGTCGCTAAGTGCTTGCTCACAGGGGATCATCTGATTGCTGGGTCTTTCTGAAATTGTGGGGTTTTCTCTGCATTTTGTAGCGCTATGAGATGACGTCTGTTGTGATGTGGCGCTTTATAAATAAAGCTGAATTGAATTTTCTGTTTTTGTTGAAGTATTATTTAAAAAAATATATTTGTTTTCATGAAAATACTGTCTAGTTCACCTTTAAGTAGGGCACTGTGTATAAATGAAATACAAATAAATAAAAAAAAGCATCCAATTCCATTTACCATGCTCATTAGTATAGCAGAGTTCCAATAATGTTGCTACATTTAAAATGTTGCTATGTTGTGAGCAACACAATAAACCAGTGGGAACAATACTGGCCTCAAGGTAAATACAAATTTATACACACACACACACAACATGTCCTCTTCTTTTTCAGGTGTCAGGCCTGGAACACACATCGACGAGTATGGCTTTCCACCCTTCTCAGTCACCAGCTAGGTGTATGACCCCGGACTTCTTCATGTTAAGGATGACATCTTTTAGATTATGTAAATATATATCAGGAGCAAAATGGAGGAACTCCCCCCCCCAACTTTCGACACACATGGTCCATCAACATATGGATACACGGGGTGCCAAAGATGCAAGTCCCAACTATGGGTCAAATGGTGAAGTCGTGGAAAGCAGGCAATGGATGGAGAAGCAAGCAGCTGGATAGTTTCTAGAGGTGGTTGCTCCTTCAGCACACTAGACGGAAGATACCTTATCACTTGGTATAATGGCTAGGATGATCTGCTCAGTATGAGCACTGCTCTCATAGCAAAGTTCCTGCAAGCTACTGTCAGTATCTCTTGCATGACCAAGAACCTTTCTAGTAAACACAACATGTAAGAGAAGAAAAACACAGGAAAAGACATAAAGAGTCACAGAATAAAAGGCACTTTTAATATCTGAATCCTCCTTGGAGAGAAGCGATGAGTGGAGTACTCTATGTATGCATGTTCTATAAGTTTCTGCATATGTGAGTGTGTGTCTGTGTGAACCCACCGGTCCAGTCTCCCACAACTCGCAGATGGATGCCAAAAGTTGTCTTTTTCTCTGTGGGACACTGCAAGGAGTAAAAGAGCAAAAACACATGCAGTCAATTGTTGAAAGCTACAAGAAAGCACATAGACACATGAAACCTGCACAACACAGTCATGCATCCACACCAACACACCATATACCAACACACGTGCCACGCCTTCCCGTTGGCAGACAGCGTTACTAGCCTCAGGGGTCTGTCTGCTCTCTGTCAGTGTGATTCTCTGCCCTCCTCCTCAAGTCTCTATAACACACCGGGGACAGGAATGCACACAGCTATTGTGTGTCTCTGTGAATCAGTTGTGTACATGTGCACGTGTTTCCGTGCATTAACTTCTGCCTACTGTCTAAGCAAAGTAATATCTTTACATCCTTAGATCCACAACCTGACCAAACGTAAAGCATCAATAAGCAGTGTGAAACACGATATCATGCCACAGCCCAGCTGCCAATCAAGTGCCAGCTGCTCACAGGGGGGGTTTTCTTGTGCTTTGCTGAGGAGGAGGGAATTGTGTGTTCTTTTGTGGGAGAAAGAACAATAAGGTACCTATTAAAATGCGTATGTGTGTTTGTATTGTATCATGAGTGAGGAATGCGGTGGAGGGTGATTACAGAATGTCTCACCGAAGTTAGCGTGAAGGGGTGATTCTCAAATGACGAGACATCTGGACAGTTAAGAACAACATACTGAGTAAAAGAGAAGGTCAGGAAGTGATGGGCAGGCAGAGGGGAGAGAAAACAAAAAATAAAGTGGGAAAAAAATCAGACAAACTGCACAGTAGTTAAAGAAGAGGATTTACTGCATTTCTTCCCTTTAAAAATTTTACCAAAAGTCCTCTCACCTGTCCAGGATGAGCTTTGAAGTTCTTCTTCAGCATGTGCAGCTCGATGACATCACAAGGATGTCTAAAGACCTTCACTATGGTAACAGGGTCAGTGCTCCGGATGTAGCGGTAGAAACGCTCCACACAGTAAAGACAGAGCGGGCCGGACACCCAGAGCCAGGTCTGAGCACATGACACATGGATGCCAGGCAGCACAACTTATACTTTAAAAACATGCAAAGCAACTGAAAAATATGGCATATCATGCTGGATGGCCTCTTTGTTACTATGTGTCCCCGTGCAAAAACAAAATCTCAGCAATTACTAAATTTCTATACTACTAATGCTAATACTAGAATCAGAGCAACAATAAAGGTCAAATAAAGAGTAATTTCAATATAAAGCACCTTCCTCTGTGAGCACCTGCAGAAAGTACAAACAGCACAATCCTACTTTTGACCACCACTGATCTTATCTCCTTAAGTGAAGGAGTGCATCTGAAACTAACACATCTTAATCTTTCAAGTCATATCACCAAATCGCCTTTATAAAATGACATTCCTGCCTCTTTAGACCAGCATCCGTTTACCTACCAGATAAACACGTTAACCCCCTTGGGTCACTTACAAAGACCAAACTTTGCTCTTCTTGGCCTGTCACCACTGCCATCCCTCAACCAGCTAGAATCCAAAGGCCTGGACACATCCACAGACTCATGAGAAAAGAAAACATGGTGTGCAACACTGGTGCTCCATATAGATGTATATCAAGTACTGTCTCTGCACACCAGAGACAAAATCATCAAGTTCACAGAAGACACAACAGTCCTTGACCTGATCTCTAAAACTGATGAGTCAACATTTCTGGCATTTTGCTGTGCAGCAAAAATCCGACAAAGAAAACACATACTGTACCAGCACAGATAGTCTCCAGATGTGGAAGGGCTATACACATTTTTGAGGACTTTCAAGCAGACATTTACTGTCACAATTAAGAGACAGACTGATTCAACTTTCTCGGGAAGCTTGGGATGGTAAGGCTTTCTAGAATGTTATTCATGTGGACAAAATGAAAAGCATGCTAAAATACAATGCTAGCTTTACCAAGGAGCAGCAAGCATGATAAAGACTCATTAACACTGGCAAAAGCGTCATTGTGAGATGCTATCAGCAGTTGATGATATCTATTAGTCCAAATAATCTCAGTCCCCACCATGTCTTCAAAATAACACAATGTGAGGGATGATGCAAAACAACGGATAAGCATACCAAGAGAGAGGAACAGCTTTGTCCTAAAATGTAACCCAGTGCACACCCAACACACACTCTACATTCCATTCATACTTCTGCAAATTGAATTCCATGGCATGTAATATGCACACATGACATGCATGATTTAACGTTCAAGTCAGGAGCATGGTGGTGACTCTACCAAGATATTTATCTGCAAGCTACACTTTAGTAAGCATAGGGTATTCCAGGAATTATTCCAAGTCAGATTTTCTCATTCAGTCTCTGGAAGCTGACGAAGGGCCCGAAGTTGTCTTTAAATGTGTTCAAGCCTAACATTTTCACAAAGTTAGAAAACTAAGATGGATGCCTCCATGAAAGCTGCTATTGTACTCGCACTGTCGGAAGTGCTAATAAGACCATATTCTACTTTATCTTCCACTTACTGCCAATGCTGGGTACAGTCATTCTGAATAATCAACTCTTCCATAACTTGGGTATGGTGCCCAACTTACGTAATCCAGCAATCCAACTTTGGGTGGCATAGCATTCGACAAATTCTGGCAACTAGAGGTGCTATGGTCTGTTCTGCTTCTGTGTCTCTTTTCTGCAGTTATCTGTAAAACACCAATTGCTTACAGCTTCAGTAAAACCCTGGGAGTACAACTGGGTTTAAGGGGGACTTTATGGGACCAACTTGTTGCTTAACAACCATGCGGAAACACATAATCACACACACAGGAAAAAACACACACAAACACACAGGCCGCCTTGATGTTAAAGGAGGATGCCGGCCCTCCCAACCAGTCCAACCTAACTTCTGAAAGGGACCACCTCCCTCCAACAGCTCACATGTTGGACACTAAACCTGAAGGCAAACACACATAAACCCGACAACAGAGGCAGACTTATACAAACAAACATTTTTTTTAAACCTCAACACACACACCTGGGGGTAATGTGGCTGGAAGTGAGCCTCCTCCTTGCATCTGACCTCCTCATCTTCACTTTGGTTCAGATCATTATTGTCTTCCTTTGAGCTGCTGTGATTGGCTCGGAGGCAGCCAGGAGGATGGGCCTCTATGTTGGTCTGATATTTCAGAGCTCCGCTGATCAAAAAGACAAGAATTGATTAGTTGTTCATTTGGTAGTGTCCAGAACTGTTGATTACTAGTTAAAAGGGTTTTTTAGAAAGTAAGAAAAGAGCATGTATTGTTCCAGCTGTGATCTTAACATCTGAGGCTGAACAGATCTCTAATTATCTCCAAATGATGGAACTTAATAAAAGACACTTATTTTTGCTACTTACCCGACCATGTGCACCATTAGGATAATGTAGAAGATGAAGAAGAGGTTGTGTATGTACCAGAAGATCTCATAATTGGACATCCTGAAAAAGATAATATTTCAAATGAAGCTCTTACTTTAAACCAAAAGCAACAATGCTTTAGAGGGGAAAAAGCACAGAGAGTGGGGGTAAGGCAATGATAACTTGGTGCCATGGGTGGGGGGGGGGGGGGGAGACTAAAAGGCATACCTCTACCAAGGTCTGTCTGTTTGTTTGTTAGCAGGACTACACAAAAAGTATCACACCGCACTGGTGCAGTACTTCATGCAAAAGGAACCCCAACTAAGTACTGAGTGCATATATGAACATTCTTTTCAGTCATAAACATTTCTATTAAAAATCCATTTTTTCTTGTTGATCTTATGTAATATTCTAATTTTCTGAGAAACTGAATTTGGGGTTTTCATTAGCTGTAAGTCGTAATCATCAAAATTAAAAGAAACAAACACTTGAAATATATCACTCCAAGTGTAATGAATCAATATAATCTGTGAGCTTCTGTTTAGGAATTGAATTACTGAAATAAATTAACTTTTTGATGATATTCTAATTTATTGAGAAGCACCTGTATCTCGATTTGCAAATGACAAAAAAAAATGAGAACCTATGTATATTAGGTCTCGTTGAATAGCTTGCAGGCATTAAAGTGTTAAGTATTCCCGTGAGTCATCATGAAGCTATTCCTGCGCTGTGCAGCAGCCATCATCCCACCACTCCAGCCACTTAGCCAAACTCTTATCTAGAGCCTTAAGTGGTCTGGAAAAGCCTCTTATCCTCTGTTCAGTTGTTGAGGAAAAGGAGTGCACACATACTGAGTGGGTGACCCACTGTGACCGGAGTAATGACAGAGCTATAATTTGCTGTCAAAGCCTTCTGTTATCAAGACTCCTTATGCTCTTCCTTTATTATTTCTCTCTCTCATAAATGCATACAGGATGAGTCATTCACCTCAGACAGACAAAGGCAATTACACACGGAGGTAGCCATTAGTAAATACTCAAGTATAAGTAAGACTAGTTACCAAAAATCCTACTTAAGAGTATGAAAGTTACTCCGAAAAAGTTACTAGGGTAATGAGTAACACTCTGATCAAGCAAATTTGTGATGTTTTCATCTTAAATTAGACTACTGTCTCATAACATTTCTTACTCAAAATATTTTTTTAGTAAAAAATGTTTTTTCTAATAAATTATCTTTTTTCTTGTTTTATTTGGAGAATTTGCTACTTATTTCTTGTATATATGCAACTTTTTTCTTGAAGTTTATGAGATCCATCCATCCATCCATCTTCTATCGCTTTTCCGGAGGTCCGGGTCACAAAGGCAGCAGTTCAAGCAGAGAAGCCTAGACTTCCCTCTCCCCAGCCACTTGTTCCAGCTCTTCAGAGGGGACACCATGGTGTTCCCAGACCAAGTGGGAAACGTAGTCTCTCCAGCGAGTCCTGGGTCTGCCCCGGGGTCTCCTCCCCATGGGATGTGCCTGAAACACCTCAAGTGGGAGGCGTCCAGGAGGCAGCCTGATCAGATGCCCAAACCACCACAACTGGCTCTTTTCAATGTGGAGGAGCAGCGGTCCTACTCTGAGCCTCTCCCAGGTGACTGAGCTCCTCACCCTATCTCTAAGGGTGAGTCCAGCAATCCTACGAAGAAAGCTCATTTCAGCGGCTTGTATCCGCGATCTCATTCTTTCAGTCACTACACAAAGCTCATGACCATAGATGAGGGAACGTAGATTGACCGGTAAATTAACTACTTTGCCTTAGAACTTAGCTCCCTCTTCACCGCAACGGACCGGTAGAACGTCTGCATCACTGCAGATGCTGCTCTGATCCATCTGTCAGTGTCTCGCTCCATTCTCCCCTCACTCGTGAACGAGACCCTGAGATATTTAAACTCTTCCTCTTGGGGCAGAAGCTTGTCCCCAACCTGAAGCTTGGAGTTTATGAGATTCACTCTTAAATTTGTGACTTTTTTCCTCAGAAATTTATGATTTTCTTTCATGATTTAGAGGTTTTGTGCATAAAAATTACCTCCACCATACATTGGACCTTGTTTTGACATATGGCATAGAAATAGAAAATCTTGTAGTGTCTCCTCATAACCCTGTACTGTCAGACCATTGTCTGTTAACCTTTGATTTTACTATTTCTGACTATTTGGCTCCTAAAGAAAAATATTATTACAGTAGATGCCTCTCAGATGATGCTGTTTCCAAATTTATGCAGATTGTTTCCTCTATGCCATGTGTCAACACAACGGAAATAAGCTATAGACAGCTTGCTCCTTCTGTAATTGAAAACATGGCGGATAGTGTTTCAGCTTCTCTGCATCAGACTCTAGACTTGGTGGCCCCCTTAAAAAAGAAAAAGTCTAATCAGAGATTTCTAACTCCTTGGTTCAACACAGAAACTCGTACCTTAAAACAGAAGACTCGTCAATTAGAAAGAAAATGGCGCTCTACTAATTTAGATGAAATCTATTTAGCTTGGAGAAATCATCTTTTAATTTATAAAAAATCTCTTAGAAAAGCTAGAACGAGTTATTACTCTGCATTAATAGAAGAGAACAAGAATAATCCCACGTTTCTTTTCAGTACTGTAGCCAGGTTGACAAAGAGTCAGGACTCTGTCAATCCTAGCATTCCCTTAGAGCTTACTAGTCAGGACTTTATGAACTTTTTCAATAATAAAATTTCATCCATCAGAGATAAAATCAATCAGATTCTTCCCACAGTTAACTTAAATACTGTAACTACTACAACTCCTTCTATTGATGTCTGTCTTGATGAGTTTACTCCAATCGACCTTTGTGAGTTAGACAAAATAGTTTCCTCATCCAAACCTTCAACTTGTCTTTTAGACCTTATTCCTACCAGGTTATTTAAAGAAGTCTTCCCACTTATTGGTAGCTTTATTCTTCATATAATCAATTCTTCATTAACTTTAGGCCATGTACCGCAGGCTTTTAAAACGGCTGTAATTAAACCCTTACTCAAAAAGCCAACGCTAGATCCAGGAGCTTTAGCTAACTATAGACCAATCTCTAATCTCCCTTTCATTTCAAAAATCTTAGAAAGAGTTGTTGCTGCGCAATTATTTGACCACCTGCAGGGAAATGGTTTACTTGAAGAGTTTCAATCTGGGTTTAGAATCCATCATAGTACTGAAACAGCCTTAGCGAAGGTCACTAACGACCTCCTCATTGCATCTGATAATGGACTAGTTTCTGTACTTGTCCTTTTAGACCTTAGTGCAGCTTTTGATACTATCGATCATAATATTCTACTTGATAGATTAGAACACTATGTTGGACTTAATGGAACTTCGTTGCAATGGTTTAGATCTTATTTATCTGATAGGTTCCAGTTTGTTCATGTAAATAATGAGTTTTCTTTCAACTCTAAGCTTAGTCATGGAGTTCCACAGGGATCTGTGCTAGGCCCTACTCTTTTTAGTTTATATATGCTTCCGTTAGGCAACATTATTAGAAAGCACTGTATACATTTTCATTGTTATGCAGATGACACACAATTATACCTGTCAATGAAGCCTGATGATAGTAATCAATTAGCCAAGTTAGAAGCCTGTCTTAAGGAAATCAAAGCTTGGATGACTTGTAATTTCCTGCTATTAAATTCAGATAAGACTGAAGTCATTCTTGTTGGTCCAAAAAACCTTAGAAATTCCTTTCCAAATCAAACTTTCAGTTTGGATGCGGTTACTCTTTCTCTTAATAGCTCTGTGAGGAACCTTGGAGTTATTTTTGATCAGGATTTGTCCTTCAATTCACATATTAAATTTGTTTCTAAGACTGCCTTCTATCATTTGCGTAATATTGCCAAGATTAGGAGCATCTTGTCTCAGAGTGATGCTGAGAAACTGATCCACGCTTTTGTTAGCTCGAGATTAGATTATTGTAATTCTTTATTATCAGGCTGTCCTAAAACATCTTTAAAAAGTCTTCAGCTGATCCAAAATGCTGCAGCAAGAGTTTTAACAGGTACTAGAAAGAGAGATCATATCTCTCCGGTTCTGGCCTCCCTTCATTGGCTTCCCATAGAGTTTAGAATTAAGTTTAAAATCCTTCTTCTTACTTACAAAGCTCTAAACAATCAGGCTCCTTTTTATTTAAAAGATCTGATACTACCGTATTATCCTAACAGAGCACTACGCTCCCAAAATGCAGGATTACTTGTAATACCTAGAATCTCCAAAAGTACAATGGGAGGCAGAGCCTTCAGCTATCAAGCTCCTCTCCTGTGGAATCAGCTGCCAATCTGGATTCGGGAGTCAGACTCGATCTCTGTTTTTAAGAATAGGGCTAAAACCTACCTTTTTGATATAGCCTACAATTAGGGAGGGATCATGTGTTTCTGAACCCTCCCTTAGTTATGCTGCTAATAGGTTTAGTCAGCCGGGGGACCTCCAGTAATGCACTGGGCCTCACTCCTTTCCTCACTCTCTATGAAATATTTTTTTTTTTTTTTTTTTTTTTGCTGGTCATTAACATCTGTTTGTTCTCTCCCATAGATTGAGTCCCCATCGTGCTGTTTGCTCTCTACATGTCTGTTCTTTTCTTCTTCTCTATCCCCTCACCCCCCAGCCAGTCGCAGCAGATGACTGCCCCTCCCTGAGCCTGGTTCTGCTGGAGGTTTCTTCCCATTAAAAGGGAGTTTTTCCTCTCCACCGTCGCCAAGTGCTTGCTCACAGGGGATCGCCTGATTGCTGGGGTCTTTCTGCAACTGTGGGGGTTCCCCCCTACAGTTGATAGTGCTATGAGATGACTGTTGTTGTGAAATGGCGCTATATAAATAAAGTTGAATTGAATTGAATTGAATAAAAATTTGACCTTTTCTTTTACATTTAAGACTTTTTAATAATAAACTTAGTTTTTTCTTCTTATAAATTTAAAACTTGTAGTGATGAATTTGTGACTTTTTACACTTAAATTTGGAACTTATTTCTTGTAAATCTGCAACTTTCAGACCTGTATATACTCCGCAAGAACAGAGAAATGTGTTCTTTTTCTTGAGGTAGCAAGAACAAGAACAATGCTAGTGAAGAACTTCTGGAAAATTCAAATTTCTGACCAATCACACAACAGTTGTTGGACACCACACGAGAAAAAAAGTTCTGCCCAGATGTGTCAAGAACAAGCTGCAAGAACTCCCAAACCAAGGCTGCAAGACAAAAAATGACAGCATTTTTTTTTCTTGCAACCCTGGGAGAGAGAACAAATTTCTCTATTCTTGTGGAGTATGTACTGGTCCTTTACTTGCTCCGATTTGTGAGGTTTTTCTTCTTAAAGCTGTTAGTCTGCAGAAAATAAAATAAAATGGTCCACATCTGCCCCCTAAAATACAGTATATTCGTCATGACAACACATTACAGAATAAACCAGCACATTTCTAACCAGTTTTCAAATCAGTGAAACCAAACTCAAAGAGTGTGACCAAATCTAAAAGCAGTACTCAAGTAAGAGTAGAAAATATCCTAAAGTATCCATTTAGTGGGAATGGTTCCTTTACCACATTCTGAGGGAGTCTGGAGACACAGAGTCTGAATGAGCCATGTTCTCCACCTCTATTGTTGAAGCGGCGGCCCAGAGCTGCAGCTGCAAGGTGGTCGGTGCATCTCGTGGTGGCAATCCCCAAACCAAGTGGTGGACACCAGTGGTGAGGGGGCCCATTAAGCTGAAGAAGGAGTCCTATCAGGCTTGGTTGGCTTGTGGGACTCCCGAAGCAGCTGAGGTGTACCGGCAGGCCAAGCGGAGTGCAGCTCGGGTGGTTGCTGAAGCAAAAACCCGGGTATGGGAGGAGTTCGGTAAGGCCATGGAACAAGACTTTCGGTCGGCCTCGAACAGATTCTGGCAAACTGTCCGGCAGCTCAGGAGGGGAAAGCAGCTCCCTGTCCACACTGTGTATGGTGCGGATGGGGCGCTGTTGACTTCGACTGGGGATATCGATTGGGCGGTGGAAGGAATACTTTGAGGATCTCCTCAATCCCACTGATATGCCTCCCACAGAAGAAGCAGGGTTTGTGGACGAGGGGGATGGCTTGCCAAGGTCGCCAAGGTGGTTAAAAATCTCCTTGGTGGGAGACTTCCGGGAAGATGGCGGAGAGACATAACGCTTAAACAGAGAGCTCTCCCTAGCCGGATTAAAAATCATTGGTAAATGGCCAACTCGACATAAGCGGATCAATAAACTAAGGGATGAAAACACGAAGGAGCCGGGCACAAGGACAAAAGCAGAGTAAAATTAAAGAATTCCTCTTCAACAACGCAGGAGAAACCGCTGAACACGGGGCCCAAAAAAACGAGGTGACTGCAGCAGAGAAAATGGAGGACACACTCGATACCATGAACACTGGCATCGCCAGTTTGGGTAAAGAGTTGAGAGACTTCAAACGGCAGCTACAACAGGATTTAGCGGCTCTTAAGGAGGAGCTGAAAAAAGAGATTAAGGAGGAAATTATGGGCCTCCGAAGAGAAATGGAGCGCAAACTAGCAGAAAACATGGAGGAGCTGCGCTCCCAGCGGGCGTGTATGACAGAAGCGCAGGCCCGAATATCAGAGCTGGAAGATTGGAATAGCGAGGCAAGCGAACAGCTGCAGACCCTGACGGCACAAATGCAGAGGATGCAGGAGAAAGTAACCGACTTGGAGAGCAGGTCCAGACGGGGCAATATACGCATCTTCGGGATCCCGGAGGGCATTGAAGGCAACTCGATGACGAAATTCATGGATCAGTTCTTAAAAAAAGAGCTGGAACTGCCCAGGGAAGCGGATCTGCAGATTCAACGAGCGCACAGAGCCTCGGCACAGAACCCGAACCCACGCTCTACACCCAGGTCAGTTGTGGTAAACTTTCTGAAATATGATGTAAAGGAAAGAATCCTGACACAAGCGTGGAAAAAAAAGATACGAATCGGCGACAAGCAGATATTCTTTGATCATGACTACCCGGCAGAAATTGTGCAGCAGCGGAAGAAATATGCCAACATTAAAAAAACGCTGAAAGAAAAAAAAATTAGATTCCAAACGCCGCTAACGAAGATGAGGATTCATTGGGAGAACGGCGTAAGAACCTACAACACAGCCAGAGAGGCAGCGCAGGACATGATGGAGCGGGGCCTTGAGGTGTACGTGCCGGAGGAAACGGTAGGAGCAGCGGAGGCCCTGAACGCATCACGACAGCCGGAGTGGAGGCGAGTGAGCGGCAAAAGACGGGGGGAGACGTGGAGCAGCGGGCACAGGAAAGACTACAAGGCTTTCAACTGAAAGCCTAGACTATAACAAAGATTAAGAAAGACACAGAAGAAATGAAGGCCAAGAAGACAAGGTAAAAGAGAAACAGACGGCTAGGAGAGGTTTAAGTGATATTTGTTGGACATTTCTAGACTAATGACTATTTCTTGGATAGTAAATACAGGTCTAGGGAGGGCCCTACACTCTGTGAGGACATACCCTCCACCCACCAACAGGGACCAGTGGGCAGAAGAAAGGCCCAAAGTACGGAGGTCGAGATTTTTTAATGTGTTTTTATATAAATATGTGTTATTTTTGTTGTTAAAGGGGCTAGGAGCACAAGTTAAAAAAATGGAAAAACATGATTATGGGTAAAAATCTTAAGATAATAACACTAAACGTGAATGGTCTGAACTCACCTGTTAAAAGGGAAAGAATAATAAGAAAATTCAAGAAAGAAAAAGCCGAAATTATATTTATGCAAGAGACACATTTGAGCAAGACAGAACATGTGAAACTAAAGAGATTTGGCTATAAGAACTCCTACTACAGTTCATTTAAGGGAGGAACTAAAAGGGGGGTTATGATACTAATCTCAAATAAAATACAATTTGAATGTGAACAGGAAATCCAGGATAAAGAAGGCAGGTATGTAATAATAAAGGGAAGAATAGATGGAATGCAGATCACATTAGTGAACATCTATGCTCCACCAGAAAGTGACAAGGGTTTTTTTCAACATCTGTTTGATCTCATAGCAACACACAGTGAAGGAGTCCTAATTTGTGGAGGAGACTTAAATGCTGTCATGGATCATGAAATTGATACAACAAGTGTTAAGAAGACAAAAAAACATGTAACAAAATTCATAAGAACCTCACTGGCAGAAATGGGTATGGTAGACATTTGGAGGGACCTGCACCCACTCGAAAAAGACTATACACATTATTCAGCAGTCCATAAAGTACACTCTAGAATAGATTACTTCCTTATGAATGAAGATGACAGACACAGGGTGAGAAATTGTTGGATTGGAGGGGCAGAAATATCAGATCATAATCCTATATACATGGAAATAAATTTAAACAATAGAAAACGACAAACAACATGGAAACTTAATGTAGGACTGTTAAATGATGATAAAATGAAAGAAAGAATAAAAGTAAACATAAATGAATATATCCAAGAGAATGACAATGAAGAAGTAGACCCAACAATACTATGGGATGCACTAAAAGCCGTGTTAAGAGGTAAATTAATTGTTGAAACAGGAAAAGCAAATAAGACTAAACTGGAAGCGTATGAACAAAGATGTGAGAGACTGAGGGAATTAGAACATAAACATCAAAGCACAAATGACCCAAAAATATATCAAGAAATTAAAGAAGAAAAAATAAAGATAAAAGAAACACAAATGGATGAAATTGAAAGGAAAAATAGATATCTAAAGCAAAAATATTATGAAACAGGACCAAAAGCCACAAAACTGCTGGCAAAACGGTTAAGAAAACAACAAACAATGAATAATGTATATAAGATTAAAGACCCCACCACAAATAAAACCACAGTTAACCCAGAAAACATCGAAGAAATATTCCATAATTTCTACCAAGAACTATACTCGCAACCTGAAGAAACAAATACTAAAGATATTAAAAAATTTCTATGCACATTGGACTTGCCATCAATAGGAAATCAACAAAATGAAAAGCTAACAGCAGAAATAACAACACAAGAGATTAGAGATGTGATTAAGTCACTTAAAAAGGGTAAATCACCAGGTAGTGATGGATACCCTTCTGAGTTTTATAAACTGTTTATAGAAGAACTCACGCCACAGCTTCTAAAGTCATTTAATTGGACGTTGAACAACAACAAAATACCTCCATCATGGAATGAAGCCATTATTTCAGTCATTTTAAAGCCAGGGAAAGATAGAGAACAATGCGGAAACTATAGGCCAATCTCTTTATTAAATGTGGATTATAAAATATATACAACAATTATATGTAAACGAATAAAGACATTCTTGACGGAATTGATAGAAGATGATCAAACTGGTTTCATAGAGGGACGCCAAACACATGACAATATCAGGAGAACAATACATATAATTAATCAAATACATAAAGAAAAGAAAAGCGCAGTAATAATGAGTTTAGACGCAGAAAAAGCATTTGACAGGGTTAACTGGAAATTCCTATATAGTGTGCTGGAACGCTTTGGATTTAACGAAAAATCAGTACAATGCATAAGGACGCTGTATCAAGAACCTGTGGCAAGAATCAAGATAAACGGTAGCTTAACAGACAAAGTAAATATACAAAGATCAACTAGGCAGGGATGCTGCTTATCGCCCACCTTGTTTGCTCTGTTCATAGAGCCACTGGCTCAAGCGATATGACAAAATAAGAAATTAAAAGGTGTAACAATAAAGGGGGCGGAACACAAGATTGGGCTATTTGCAGACGATATTATAGTTTACCTTGAACAACCAGATGAATCAATAATGGAAATGATGAACTTGATAGAAAATTTTGGAAAATTATCAGGATACAAGATAAACATAACAAAAACACAAATACTGACATTCCACTATAACCCTCTAAACCAGATAACTGATAAGATCAAACTAAACTGGAAACAAAAAGAAATAAAATACCTTGGAGTGAACATACCTAAAGATCTAAGCAAAATCTATAAAGCAAACTATGATAGGTTGGAACAAGAAATAAAAAAAGATATTGATAGATGGTCAATCTTAAATATGGATCTGAATTCAAAAATTGAGACAGTCAAAATCAGCATACAACCTAGATTACTTTACCTCTTCCAGGCTCTACCAACAGAGATTCCAGATGCCCAATTCTCAAAGTGGGACAGGATGATATCGAGATTTGTTTGGGGAGGTAAAAAACCAAGAGTGAAATATAAAACTCTCCAGTTACCAAAAGAGAAAGGAGGCATGGGCCTACCGAGTCTAAAAGAATATTACTACTCAGCACAAATAAGATATATCATATGTTGGTGCGACGAGGGATATGAGGCAAAATGGAAAGAAATGGAAAAGGAAATTGAGGGACTCCCAGTACAAAGCATAATAGGAGATAAAGATGCATATAAGCAAATCAAACAAATAGACCCAATCACTAAATTTACTTTAGAACTGTGGTATAAAATAGTACAAAAGTATAATATAAAGGAAGACATAAAACTATTGAAATGGGTAGCATTTGACAGTCAGTTTGAACCGGCAAAACAAGATAGGGGATACAAAAATCTGGTGAACAAGGGAATCACAGCATGGGGCAATATCGGAAAAAAAGATCTCGGGAGCTTTGTAAACATCAGGAGAAAATTTAAACTAGAAAGATCGGAATTCTTCAGATATCTGCAGATGAGAGACTATTATATGAAGAAGATTAGGCATAACCTCCAAACGGATGTGAGCGAGATTATACAATTCATTTTAAGCTCATATACAGGAAATAAAACAAGAATTATTTCAAAGCTATATCAGAAACTTATGGCAAACAATCATTCAAGTAACTATATAAAGGAGAAATGGGAGAAAGAGCTCAATTTAAACATAACAGAAGAAAGCTGGCAGGAAATATGGAAAACACAACACACGTCAACAAATTCAAGAACATGGAGGGAATTTGGATGGAAAAACCTGATTCGCTTTTTCATTACACCACAGATTCAAGGAAAGTATACAAATACCCAATCTTTATGCTGGAGGGGATGTGGGGCTCAAAATGCAGACCACTCACATATGTTTTGGAAATGCTGCAAAATCTCATCATTCTGGAAATCTATACATGTGACAATACAGAGGATATTAGGATATAATATACCAATGAACTGTAACCTGATGTACCTATGTGATCTTAAAAGAGACAATGTTATACAGGCGGAGGACAGATATCTAGTTAAAATCTTGTTGATTGCATGTAAAAAAACAATCACAAAAAAATGGCGATCAGAAGTTCTTCCTGACCAAGAGCAATGGACTGACATTATTGAGGACATACGTATGATGGAAAAACTAACATATCGACAAAGAATGCAAGAAGGACTATGGGAAAAAAAATGGCAGAAATGGACACACTACAAAGTGCAACAACGAGACCGATATTGAAAGAATAACCAAAGACGCTGGAAAAACCAGAAGAATTAAGAGATGGAAACTAAAAACTTGATGCTCCAACATTTGTCCCCCCCCCCTTTTTTTTTTTCTTTTTCTTTTTTACTCTAGCCCCTTTGTTTTTTTTTTAAATGTAGACTGTGATCTGAATGCAATATATATAATGAAAAATGAATAAAAATCTTAAGTTACAAAAAAAAAAAAAAAAAAAAAAAAATCTCCTTGGTGGCCAGGCCCCGGGGGTGGACGAGATTCGCCCCGAGTACCTCAAGGCCCTGGATGTTGTAGGGCTGTCATGGTTGACACGCCTCTGCAACATTGTGTGGAGGTCGGGGGCAGTGCCTTTGGCATGGCAAACCGGGGTGGTGGTTCCTCTCTTCAAAAAAGGGGATCGGCAGGTGTGCTCCAACTTTAGAGGGATCACACTCCTCAGCCTCCCTGGGAAGGTCTATGCCAAGGTACTGGAGAGGAAAGTCCGGCCGTTGGTCGAACCTCGGATTCAGGAGGAGCAATGTGGTTTTCATCCTGGCCGTGGCACATTGGACCAGCTCTTTACCCTCTCGAGAATTCTCGAGGGTTCGTGGGAGTTTACCCAACCAGTTTACATGCGTTTTGTGGACTTGGAGAAGGCATTCGACCGCGTCCCTCGTGGTTTTTTGTGGGGGGTGCTTTGGGAGCATGGGGTATCGGGCTTGTTGTTATGATCTATTCGATCTCTGTACGACCGTTGTGAGAGTTTGGTTCGTATTGCCAACACTCAGTCCGACTCATTCCCAGTGAGAGTTGGACTCCACCAGGGCTGCCCTTTGTCACTGATCCTGTTCATAATTTTTATGGACAGGATTTCTAGGCACAGCCAGGGAATGGAGGGTGTCATGCTTGGTGACCACAGGATCTCATCTCTGTTGTTTGCAGATGATGTTATCCTGTTGGCTTCATCCAGCAATGACCTACAGTTCTTGCTGGGACCGTTTGCCGCTGAGTGTGAAGCGGCTGGGATGAGAATCAGCACCTCCAAGTCCGAGTTCATGGTCCTCAGCCGGAAAAAGGTGGATTGTCCTCTCTGGGTTGGGGACAGGCTCCTGCCCCAAGTTCACGAGTGAGGGGAGAATGGAGCAAGAGATTGACAGACGGATCGGAGCAGCATCTGCAGTGATGCGGACATTGTACCGGTCTGTTGTGGTGAAGAGGGAGCTGAGTTCTAAGGCAAAGCTGTCGATTTACCAGTCAATCTACGTTCCTACTCTCACCTATGGTCACGAGCTTTGGGTAATGACCGAAAGAACGAGATTGCGGATACAAGCAGCTGAAATGAGCTTTCTCCGTAGGATTACTGGACTCACCCTTAGAGATAGGGTGAGGAGCTCAGTCATCCGGGAGAGGCTCAGAGTAGAACCGCTGCTCCTCCACATTGAAAGGAGTCAGTTGAGGTGGTATGGGCATCTGATTAGGATGCCTCCTGGACGCCTCCCACTTGAGGTGTTTCAGGCACGTCCCACTGGGAGGAGACCCCGGGGCAGACCCAGGACTCGGTGGAGAGACTATGTCTCCCAGCTGGTCTGGGAACGCCTTGGTATCCTCTCTGGAGAGAAACCCAGAGAGAATGGAGGGACTGCTGTGTGTTTGTTTTCACCGAGACATGGCTCCACGACAACATTCCTGACGAGGCCATTCAACTGGAAGATATGGCGATGTTCCGTGCCGACACGGAAACGGCGAGCTCCGGTAAGAGCCGGGGGGGTGGGCTATGCATCTATGTTAACAAGAACTGGTGCGTTAATGCCACGTTAGTGTCTAAACACTGCTCTCCGTTGGCGGAGTTCCTTATTGTTAATTGTCGGCCATTTTATCTGCCGAGGGAAGTCAGCAACGTGTTTGTAGTTGGTGTTTACATAGCGCCGAGCCCTAATCCTAAAGCTAATGCTAAGAAGGCACTCAGGGTACTGCACAATGCGATCAGTGAAATCCAAACTTCACATCCGGACAGTTTTGTGGTGGTTGCGGGGGATTTTAACCACACCAGCTTAAAGACTGTGCTCCCCAAGTTTAAACAATGTGTAGACTTTAAGACCAGAGGAGAGAATATGTTGGACTTAGTGTACACAAACACAGATGCATATAAAGCGATACCCCACCCCCATCTCGGCCGTTCTGATCACATGTCCGTGATGCTGCTGCCTGCCTACAAACCTTTATTGAAGCGCAGCAGGCCAGCAGTGAAACAAATCAGGATTTTGCCAGAGAGTGCAACCTCTGCACTGCGAAACTGTTTTCAGCACACAGACTGGAAGATCTTCAAAATAGCAGCCTCCCAGGAAGACAAGGCAGATGTGGAGGAGTATGCTGATACGGTCACCAGCTACATCGCAAAGTGCACAGAGGATTTCACTACAGTGAAGACCATCACTATGCGGGGTAATCATAAGCCCTGGATGACTGCAGAGGTGCGCTCGCTGCTTACAGCCAGAGATGCAGCCTTCAGAGCGAAGGACAGGATTGCCCTCCGCTCAGCCAGGTCTGCGCTTTCAAAGGGAATTAAGGCGGCAAAGCGCGCCTATGCAGAGAAAATCAAGGGACACCTCTGTGACACTAGGAACACCAAGCAGATGTGGCAGGGAGTTCGGACACTGACGGGCTTTAAGTCTAGGCAGGGGGTCGATGATGACGACGCTTCGCTTCCAGACAGGCTTAACGACTTCTTTGCACGTTTTGAAGCATCAAACTCGACAATCAGAGGGAGGGCCGGCCCACCCCCACCATCGGTCGGACCAGATTTTACCATCAACACAGCGGACACACGGAGGACCCTATCCAGAGTCAACCCACGCAAAGCTGCAGGTCCAGACAACATTCCGGGACGTGTGCTCCGAGACTGTGCGAGCGAGTTGGCGGATGTCCTGACTGACATTTATAACATCTCCCTGAGTCAGGCCATCGTTCCCAGATGCTTCAAGACCTCTATCATTGTACCCGTGGCAAAGAAACCAGTGGTGTCCTGTTTGAATGACTATCGTCCTGTTGCACTGACACCAATTGTGATGAAGTGTTTTGAACGGCTTTTCAAACCACACATTACAGCCTGCCTCCCTGCATCACACGACCCGCTCCAGTTTGCATATCGTTCAAACCGCTCCACGGAGGATGCTATAGTCACCACCCTACACTCTGTCATCACCCACCTGGACCAGAAAGACACCTACGCCAGACTCCTGTACATTGATTTCAGTTCAGCATTCAACACCATTATTCCCCAGAGACTGATGGAGAAATTACTCCTCCTCGGTCTGAACACCGCCACATGTCTCTGGATCCTGGATTTCCTGACTGAGAGACCTCAGTCTGTCCGGGTTGGAAACAACATCCCAAACTCTGTCACGCTGAGTACCGGAACCCCTCAAGGCTGTGTACTCAGTCCACTGTTGTTTACACTTCTAACACATGACTGTGTATCCAAACACGAGGGGAACCAGATTATTAAGTTTGCAGATGACACCACGGTGGTGGGACTTATTCAGAGGGATGATGAATCAATGTACAGGGAAGAAGTGAGAGACCTGGAGGGCTGGTGCAGGGAGAACAATCTGGTGCTCAACGTGGACAAAACGAAGGAGGTGATTATCGACTTCCGGCGGTCACAGCCTGAGCACGCCCCCTCAGCATCGGCAGCCGTTTAGTGGAGAGAGTAGAGAACATCAAGTTCCTCGGAGTGCAGATCTCGCAGGACCTGACCTGGAGCAAGAATTCCTTGGAGATCAGGAAGCGGGTTCAGCAGAGACTACACTTCTTGAGGAAACTCAAACAGGCCTCTCTCCCCATCTGCATCCTCAGGACCTTCTACAGAGGTGTGGTGGAGAGTGTTCTGACGTACTGCATTGCTACATGGTACTCCAGCTGCAGTATGTCAGACAAAAAAGCCCTGCAGAGGATAGTCAAGGGGGCGGAGAGGGTAATTGGAGTCTCCCTCCCCTCTGTCCAAGAACTTTTTCAGAACCGTTGTAGGAGCAGGGCACTGAACATTGTCATGGACCGTTCTCACCCTCTGCATAAACACTTTGAACTTCTTCCATCTGGTAAACGATTCCGGAGCATCAGAGGCAGAACCACCAGACTGATCAACAGCTTCCTCCCACAAGCTGTCAGGATGCTGAACAGCTGACCCGGAATCTCTCATACACACTACTGCACCTACGGACATTTTGTATATTATAGTTAGTTATTCTTTTTCCCCAAGTATGTCTCAGGGATGTGTGAATGGATGGGGGGGGTGGGGGTGGGGGGTGGAGCTATGTGGGAGTGTGTCTTAATCATGCTGCTTCTTATATGGATGCCGAGAGAAACGCAATTTCATCTTGCCTGCACTACAGTTGTATGTACAGCAATATGACAATAAAGTTTGATTTGATTTGATTTGATTTGATTTGATTTGATTTGATTTGGAGCAGGTGGCTGGGGAGAGGGAAGTCTGGGCTTCTCTGCTTGAACTGCTGCCTCCGCGACCCGGACCTCCGGAAAAGCGGTAGAAGATGGATGGATGGTTCCTTTAGTACACATGCTAGATGTAGTTACTACCCACCTCTGATTACAGAGGATGAGCCATATAAATGCTACACCATAGTGTATGTCAAAATGATTGTCGTTCTCATTGTTTACTCAAAGGAGTTCAACATACATAAAAACTGTGACTTATATAAAATAAATATAAGACTCAACTGTCAGCAAAGACTTTTATTATTCCTCTCTTAACATGTGAGTGAATTGAGGACAAATAACGATGACTGCAATGATGGTGGGTTGGTTTAGCCTACCGTACACAGTAGGAAGAAGACATGAACATCAGGAAGAAGATGAGGACCAACAGCAGACCAGTGATACCTGGGACTAAAGACAGTTAAACAGACCCAGAAGACAAAGCCACAGTTCACATCAATACTCAGATGCTTAAAGCGAGGACTAATTAAGCAAACACAGCATGACTTCCCAGCCTTATGCTAAAAACACGAATACGCACAATATTTTCACAGCATCGCTGATACACAGGTACACCCACATTATCATGCACACATCCAAAGCACTGGCCAATGCACTATACTGTATAACTAAAGGTTGTCCATCTTACCTGTGGTCAAAATGATCTGCTTGGGGTCCTGCAAAGGAAGCAGAAAAAAGTGTTTTTGTGAGGAATAATTAGAGTTTTAGACCTCCCAGAGGGTATGTTCTGTGGAGTGACAACTGGCTTTAATCCACCACATCCCTTTAGTCTGAGTTTCTGCCTCTTCATGGAGGTGAGCTAATCAGCAGACAGAAGAATCTTTCAGTGAGATAAAAACTTGCAGACTTTCATGGGTACATGGTTGGTCACCCTTGATTGAGATGATTTGCCTTGTAAAAATTAGTTTCAGGTTTAAGTGTTTGGTTGGGATGCTTGACTGTAATGCATCTTGGATAATATAAAACAGTTATTTCTGTACTACAAGTGTCTATCTTTTGAAGGTGGAATATGTTGGGAGAGATGTTTCCACTTTCAAACCAGACCATCAATGACAGAGTAGCTCATTCTGGCCTAATGAAATCACCCCAAGTGTGCTCAGATCTCCTGACTGTAGATGACCTTGACCTTCAACACAATCTTGATGCAGACCTACTTGAGAATCATTGTGTATGAGTTTGTTGAGAACTAGGGCAATTGCCTGGGAGGAATATTGAGTTTTCTGAAATCACATAAGTGCCCAAATCACCTAATCTTTGACTTTGACCTTGAGTACAACCTGGATGCAGACCCACCTGAGGATCATTGTGAATGAGTTTGGTGGGCATCGGGGCAATTGGCTAGGAGCAGTAGCTCATTTTCCCATGAAATGTGGACAGACGGACAGATGCTGTGCCATCGCATTAGCTTCTTTTGGCTTTGCCAGAATGAGCTTTAAATAAAGCAGTTTTATGCATTTCTGAAGCATATAAATCCCCAATATGGAAGGCTGGTGCTGCATGTTGTAGAAACAACAAATGTTGATTCCTTTTTCAGTCCTACATTTTTGTCTTTGTCTTAAGCATATGACAACATAAATTATAATGCCTGTGTTGCGAGGTCAATGAATGCATCATATCAATCAACATGTTCTTGTGTATGAAGCACAAATTACATGTCATTAAAGTAATGCATGCATTACCAGCCTGAAGTGCTTTTTTTTAACTCTTGAGTGACAAAGATCCGATAATTTTTTTTCCACTGTTGTCTGACTGTACAAATAAATCTGAGTCACTTTTGTATCTGGTTCTAGATCAGAAATATACAAGCTACATGGTCATATGACTTCAATGAGAATGGTCAGTTCAGAATTCATGTGACTCTTTAATCTCTGTGCATGTGCTATGCACTAATGTCATCAGTCAGTGCCGTTGTTACCATCATTGCTAATAGATGTTTTTAATACAGCTCATTGTGTTAATGTCTGGTTTCCGTTGAAGTCCTCCAGAGTAGGTTCCCGATCACATATTTACTAAAAATGCATCCATTTTCATTGTTTAGAGCAAAAGAATGGTTCCACAAATATGACGTCTTTTGCTGCTCAACCATTGTGTATCATATGTCAGTGTGCACATGACAGAACAGATGCATTCACATTAGTCAGATAAAAGAAACGTGCAATTATAAATGTGAACCATCATGACATGCAAATTCAGTCAGAACAAAAGTGTCTCACCTCTCCTCGATATCGAGCCAGATTGAGAGCAGGAAAGTCATCCGAGTAGCTCACACTGAAGTTAACTACGTTAACCAGGTGGGCTGACACGTGCACAACTGCAAAGGAAGAGAGGCGATTACACAACTCTGATACACACACACACAAAAAAAAAAACACTGAGCCGCTACTTCAGACACAATTATACAAGTTGAAACATATGTAGTGCAAAGGATGCCGTATAAACACTTCTTTGTCTATTCTTCAGAAAGTGAGCATCAGCCTCAGTGGCACACACAAACATAGACACACTTCTCCCTGCCATCATAAAGAAACCACGCAGCCATTCAACAGCTGATGGAATTAGAGGGCGTAATCACGAGACACAAGGGTCCTTTTTTCCCCCTCACCCACATTTTCTTCCTACTTCCACCCAGTCACCTCCCCCCCCTCTCTCCTTGCTCACTGTCTCCCTTGTTGTGATTTGTTGTCCCCAGACTTCCTCACATGAGAACTTTGCTCTAGAATGATCATGAAGAGCCATGTAGATAAGTTGATAAATGAAAGATGATGATGATCATGGAAGAAGATTTGCCCCTACTGATGAAGTAACAGAGTAAAACTGATGCCAGTTTTAGCAGATCTTCTATGTATTTGTCATCTGTGCATTAACAACTACAGAATGGAATTTTTAAACAAACCTTCCTGGTTCCCAGACAATGAATCACTTCCTTCTTGGTCATAAGCTTGAGGGCTTTTTTATGTGAAAGGTCTAGCAGCTATTAGATGCGTTTACCATAGAATTAACAAAACAAAACTGCAGACACTCCCCTCAGCTCGGCCGTAGGCCTTCTATGAGCCTAATGGTGATGCTAAGATTTCACTCAAATTAAAGCACAGCACCAAATCTACAGTCATAATTTGACAAATCGATCACATCATGTTTATTTTTTGTTTCTTAAAGATGTTTTCCAGGTCACATACTATTCAGCCTATGGATATAATTGTACAATATATTTAGAGGTCTGCATATTTAGTATAAAGCCTATAAACTGGGCATGTGGCGTTTAAAAGACCACAGGGACACTGTCTAGCAAAATGAACTAGGTAGCTGCATTACTGGTGTCTGTGGGTTTGGTGTTTTTTGAACTTCCCGGATAGTAGTGACATTCATTAATTTTCTTCCATATCTTGCAATAAATCAAAAAATAAAATAAAAAAAGAATCTGCTACTACAATTAGGGATAAGCTGATACCACTTTTTCAAATTCAATACCGATACCAATACTGTGACTTTGAGTATCGGCCGATGCCAATCCAAACCCAATTCCGTCTCTCTTATTTAACCTCTTGCACTCCGGTGTACCGCGGGCGGACACGTCTCTACATCCTAGAGCGCATGAGGGCGCACGAGGGCGCACGAGGGCGCTGCGTCGTAGAGCGCACTGAAAAAAAAAGCTGCATTTCCGTTCTTCCACTATAGACACAGCCGCGAACAGAAAGCCGATTGACCTCTCATTCGACTAATAAGAGCCTTGAATTGGGTTTCTGAAACCTTGAAGAACCAATGACTGAAAACCTAGCAAGAAGGACCCACCAACCAATGGCTGCGAATACAGCCAGCCAATTGAAGCACAGAAGTTCGAAAGCTGTTTTGTGTAAGGCTGGGTGACACACAGGCGTTCACCAGTCTTTTTTTCTTACTACTGTTCTTATTTGTTTTGAAAAATCGTTCGCCAAAACCGCAATCATGGAAGCGCAAAACCACAATAATGGAATTATGGTTTGGCTGGGTCGCGTGACCAGAACCACGAGTTCATAACAAGCGGACCAGCGTCATGTTCGTCTGACAATGAGGAAGAGAAGTTCGCCAGCGACTTTGCTGTTGTGGACAGGTAAGTGTTATAAGCTAAATTATTCTTTATCCCTGAAAATTGTAATCCAAATGACTTTTGACCGATCGGTAAATTACAACTGTGCGTTATCCCGCATGACGGACCCGGTCCGGGTCCGTCATGTTGCGAACGGCCCCCCCGTCATGTTGTGAACGCCCCCCCCCCCCGCTACTCTTCTGTAGCGGATTGCAGATATATTGCAGATATTTTAGTCCAACTGTGCGTAGTAGACCGCGCCGCACCGTCACCGCTTTCCGTCATGTAGCGATGGGCGATGTCCGTCCTCTGTAGCGGGGGGTGGGGGGTGGGAGTTGTTATCTTCTACATTACAGATATTTTAGAATAATTTTTAGTGCACTGTAGGTTATTTTTTCTTGTAAAAAAAAGCCACACATTTTTTACGTGGCATGCTTCTTTGTATGTGGGGGCTTGTTTGTTCATTCATTCATTCATGAATGAATAAACAACCCCCCCACACACACACACAGCCCTTCACCTTTCATTAGGGCCCAAGATGAAGCTTCTATACTGAATCATTCAAAAGTTACAGACGTTTTTCCAAACTGTGCCATTTGGCACAATTTGGCACAGTTCAAAAACGCCTTGGAACAACCTGAGAAAAAAGCTGTGTAATATATTCATTTTTTATGGTATTGTTACAAAATTTTGACCTCAGCTGGATAACACTTGGTTCTACATTTCTATTGCATTTTCCACCCAGTATCTGAAGCTGTGTGTTATTTGCAAGCATTTGTATCCAAAAAAACACCCAGGCCAAATTTATTTTCTTCAAGTTCAGTATGTTTAGATGACTGTTACTCAGTGGCAGGAGCACTTAGAGAGATTATGACTGTTTTGCCAAAATATTCAAAGTGTTTTCTTTTAAATGAGACCAACCCCATGAAGATGCTGCAAAGGGTTGAAGAACAGCTTTTGATTTACTTTGGGTACGTTATTTTTTGGCGTTTTTAGGGAAATTGACCAAAGTGCAAGGGGTTAAAACAATAAAAGTACAGAACATACTTTGGTAATGACTGGTTGCATTTTGCACACACACATAAAAACATAAATATATAATCAAAGAATATATTACAAATTTGACTCAGTTCACACCGCTGCTTTTTTATTTTAAACTTTGTAACACTGGCAGCATTTCATTGGTCAGCACTATGTAAACATCCATTCTGAAGTTTTAAGTGCAAGTTTATGCAAAACTTTAAAGCTGACTATTTAAATAAACATTCTGATGAAATTCAAAGTGCCACTTTATGCATGTGGTAAAAAATGCTGCAGATCTGATAATAAAAGAACTAATCCTTTAAGTGGTATTTTTTGTCATCCATTATTATCATTATTATTATTATTATTATTATTATTATTATTATTATCATCATAAGAATTCTCCTGGTCCTTGGTTTATTTAGTAGTTTCTGATATTATTCTCTGGCCATAGTTTTTAGGTTTGCTCTTAATTTGAAGTCATTCCTGTTTGATTTCATGTAGCCTTGTTAGTCCTTGTATAGTCCTGCTTCCAATTCACCATTATAATTTGCTATTTATGTTTCTGTCACCTACCTCTCATCAGTTGTAACTCTCCATCTAAAGGTAAGCCCATGTTATGTCTTTGTTCCTGCTCATCTGGTTTTTACTTTCAGTTTCTTCTTTTAGTTTCCCTTTTAGCGTATTCCAGCCTTGAGCTGGTAAAAGCAGCAGCTGCTAGACACACATCCTTCTGCTCGGTTCATGACATAATTCAACATACTCCTTTACCGTGATACTTTTGCAAGTGTTTTTTCAAGTTTGTGGTGTTAAAATTGTAAAGGCTGGTACGACATACTAAGGTGAGTCCCACAGACAGGCTCCAGTGACATAACACAATACTGACCCAAAGTTTTCTGCAAGTGTTAAAAAAATGGTACAAATGGTATAAAACTAGTTCTCTGCATGTGAGCCACTACTTTCAAACACAGGGATCCATGAACAGAGCTTTACACTAAAGGAAGACTCCTAGACAGTTCACAGCATGTGTTTTTAAGTACTGAATGCTGACTTCACTTGCATTTCATTACTTTTTGTGAGGCATGAAAATAGCTATAAAATCAACTACACGCAATACAGGTTTTACAGAAAAAAAAATTCCTGATGGGAATAAAGAAGAGGAAGCCTGTAAACTAAAGTGAGCACACACTTGTCAGATGTTCTCATGATGCCATAAGAGAAGAAACATGGCACATAGATCACACACTGTGACATGCACTGAGGACATAAATGCTGGGGTGTTGGTGATGTTTTTTACCAGAGAAGATGCAGATGGCAACACCACATGCCACATGAAAGGTCTTGCTCTTGTCCAGCAGTCTGCGTGCCTTTCTGGATGATATCTGCACAAATATGTGTGTGTAGAAGAGACAATAGCATTATTATACTTGTGATGTTATCCTTCTTCCATGCTATAACTGAAATTCAATAGTCCACATTTTTTTTTTATTTTCTGGATGGTGACTTTTGAGGGCAACATGCAAATATCTTCATTCAAATTCTTATCCATCCATCTTCTACCACTTTACTGGAGGTTTGGGTCGCCGAGGCAGCAGTTCAAGCAGAGAAGCCCAGACTTCCCTCTCCCCAGCCACCTGCTCCAGCTCTTCAGAGAGGATGCCAAAGCTTTTCCAGGACAGCTGGGAGACATAGTCTCTCCAGCGTGTCCTGGATCTGCCCCGGGGTCTCCTCCCAGTGGGACATGCCTGAAACACCTCAAGTGGGAGATGTTCAGGAGGCATCCTGATCAGATGCACCACCACCTCAAATGGCTCCTTTCAATGTGGTGGAACAGCGGTTCTACTCTGAGCCTCTGCCGGATGACCAAACTCCTCACCGTATCTCTAAGGGTGAGTCCAACAATCCTATGGTGAAAGCTCATTTCAGCCACTTGGATCTGCGAGCTTATTCTTTCGGTCATTACCCAAAGCTCATGACCATAAGTGGGAGTAGGAATGTAGATTGACCAGTAAATCAACAGCTTTGCCTTCAAGCTCAGCTCCCTCTTCATCACAACAGACCGGTACAATGTCCGCATCATTGCAAATCCTACTCCGATCCATCTATCAATCTCTTGCTCCATTTTCCCCTTACTCATGAATCAGACCCCAAGATACTTAAACTTGTTCACTTGGGGCAGGAGCTCGTCCCCAACCCAGAGAGGACAATCCATCCTTTCCCGGCTGAGAACCATGGACTCGGACTTGGGGATGCTGATTCTCATCCCAGCCACTTCACACTCAGCAGCAAATCATCCCAGTGAGACCTGTTGGTCATTGCCCGATGAAGCCAACAGGACGACATCTTCTGCAAACAGCAGAGATGAGATCCTGTGGTCACCAAACATGACACCCTCCGTTCCTTGGCTGTGCCTAGAAATCCTGTCCATAAAAATTATGAACAGTAGCGGTGACAAAGGGCAGCCCTTGCGGAGTCCAACTCTCACAGGGAATGAGTCGGACTGAGTGTTGGCAATACGAACCAAACACTCACAATGGTCGTATAGAGACTGGATAGCTCGTAAAAATAAGCCCGATACCCCATACTCCCGAAGCACCCCCCCCCCACACACACACACAAAAAACCACAAGCAAACTCCCACAAAGTCTCAAAGATTCTCGAGAGGGTAAAGTGTTCATCCAATGTGCCATGGCCAGGACGAAAACCACATTGCTCCTCCTGAATCCAAGGTTTGACCAAAGACCGGACTCTCCTCTCCAGTACTCTGGCATAGACCTTCCCAGGGAGGCTGAGGAGTATGATCGCTCTAAAGTTGGAACACACCCTCCAATCCCCCTTCTTGAAGACAGGAACCACCACCCTGGTTTGTCATGCCACAGGTACTGTCCCCAACTTCCATGCAATGTTGCAGAGACATGTCAGCCAAGACAGCCCTACAACATCCAGAGCCTTGAGGTACTCAGGGCGAATCTCGTCCATCCCCGGGGACCAGCCACCGAAGAGTTTTTTTAGCCACTTCGGCGACCTCAGCCCCTGTGATGGGCAAGTTGTCCCCCACGTCCCCAAGCTCTGCTTCCTCTGCGGAAGGCATGTCAGTGGGATTGAAAAGATCCTCGAAATATTCCTTCCCCCGCCTGGCGATATTCCCAGTCAAAGTCAGCAGTGCCCCATTCGCACCATACACAGTGTGTGGACAGGGAGCTGCTCCCCGCTCCTGAGCTGCCAGACAGTTTGCCAGAATCTCTTCGAGTCTGACCGAAAGTCTTGTTCCATGGTCTCACCGAACTCCTCCCACACCTGAGTTTTTGCTTCAGCAACCACCCCAGCTGCACTCCTCTTGGCCTGCCAGTACATCTCTGCTGCTTCAAGAGTCCCACAAGTCAACCAAGCTTGATAGGACTCCTTCTTCAGCTTGAGGGCCCCCCTCACCACTGGTATCCACCACTTGGTTCAGGGGTTGCCACCACGAGATGCACCGATGACCTTGCGGCCACAGCTCTGCACAGCTGCTTTAACAGTGGAGGTGGAGAACATGGTCCATTCAGACTCCATGTCTCCAGACTTCCTCGGAATGTGGTTGAAGTTCTTCCGGAGGTGGAAGTTGAAGACCTCCCGGACAGGGGCCTCAGCCAGGTGTTCCCAACACACCTTCATTATATGTTTGGGTCTACAAGGTTTGAATAGCATCCTCCCCTGCGATTGGATCCAACTCACCACCAGGTGGTGATCAGTTGACAGCTCTGCACCTCTCTTTACCCAAGTGTCCAAGGCATGGTCGCAGGTCTGATGGCATGACAACAAAATTGATCATCGACCTGTGACCTAGGGTGTCCTGGTGCCATATGCACATATGGACACCCTTCTACTTGAACAAGGTGTCCATTATGGACAAACCGCGATTGGCACAGAAGTCCAATAACTGAACACCACTCGGGTTCAGATCGGGCAGGCCGTTCCTCCCAATCACACCCCTACAGGTTTCACTGTCATTGTCCCCATGCACATTGAAGTTCCCCAGTAGGACAATGGATTCTCCAAGAGGAGCACTCTCCACCACCCCAGTCACAGACTCTAAAAAGGGTGGGTACTCAGAACCATCATTTACTGCAGAGGCACAAATGATGGTCAGGACCCGTTTCCCAACCTGAAGGCGCAGGGAAACAACCCTTTTGTCTACCGGGGAAAACTCCAATATAGAGGCAGCAAGGTGGGGGGATATAAGAATACCCACCCCTGCTCGCCACCTCTCACCCAGGGCAGCTCCAGAGTAGGCCAAGTGCCATCCCCTCTCCAGAAGACAGGTTCCAGAACCAGAGCTGTGTGTTGAGGTGAGGCCGACTATACTGTATCTAGCTGGTATCTCTCAACCTCGTGCACCAGCTCAGGCTCCTTTCCCACCAGAAAGTCGACATTCCACGTCCCAAAAGCCAGTTTAGGAAGCTGGGGATCAGATCGCCAAGGTCTCTGCCTTCAACTGCTACCTGATCTGCATAGCACCGGACCCCCATGGTCCCTCCTGCAGGTGGTGAGACCACTGGAGGGCAGATCCATGTAACGCCTCCGGGTTGAGCCCGGCCAGGTACCATGGGTAGAAACCCAGCCACCAGACGCTCGCCATCGAGCCCCTCTCCCAGGCCTGGCTCTGAGATGGGGCCCCGGTAACCCCATACCGGGCGGGGTACACTGAATCTTTGTTCTAACATTCATCATGGAAGTCTGTTGGATTGTTCTTAGTCTGACCCTTCACCCAGGACCAGTTTATCTTGGGTGACCTTACAGGAGGCAAATTGCCCCGGACAACATAGCTCCTGGGATCACTAGGGCATGCAAACCCCCCCACGGCGATAAAGTGACAATCCATGAAGGGTCAAATTCTTATCAGTTTTATAAAATGGAATAAAATTTAAAGCACCACTATTATGCACTTTTTACCTCCGCCAAGGAGGTTATGTTTTCATCGGTGTTGGTTTGTCTGTCTGTCTGTCTGTCTGTTTGTTTGTTAGCAAGATAACTCAAAAAGTTATGGACGGATTTTCATGAAATTTTCACAGATTGTCAGAAATGGGGTATCTTACAGATGATTAGATTTTGGTGGTGATCTGGATCACCGTCCACAAGAAAACCGCCATTACGCAAAATGCCATTTTCATGAATAACTACTGAACCACTAATCCTATCATTGTCAATCCAATTGCTTGTCATATGTTTTCATGGTCAAGGAATCTGAAAACGTACACACAAACACTGTATGGGGGGAACTGTGGCGCTTGGCAGAGGTCTGCGCTCTCCGAGTGCTTTTCTAGTTATACATGTAAACACAGCTTGCAGAGGTGTTATGAAATTTCTGTGACATGCTTTGGTTAAAAATCATCAGGGTTTAAATATTGCAGCACTACCAACTGGAGAGCCTTCCTCAGCACGGTCAGTTTTTGTAGATTTTGCTTTAAATGTTAATAAGCCCCGATTCATCATACCCTCCCTCTCATTATATGTGAGTTCTGTTGTTCATGCAGCTGGCACCACGTTGAGGCAAACAGCTACTGTAATTATCTTCAGTAGTGAACATAGCCTGAAAAAACTAACATAAAATGGCTGTATATGAGAAAGTTAAAGCCCATATACAGCGTTATCGGAGACCAGGATGTGTGGTTTTGGTGGTCAATAGGATATGACCAGGCCCTAAGGTAATAAGTATAAAAACAATCCCAAACAAGTTAGGTTCTGTTAGCAGCTAACTGCCACTCAACCAACCAGTTAGCTGCAGACAATGCTCCTCGACGGTTGCAGGCAGAGAGTAATAAGCCAGTGTTGCCAACTCTTGCGCTTTTGGAGGGAGTCTCACTCTACAAACCCTATTCCTCACTCCAAAATGAGGAAATTACTGTCAATATTATGTTGACTTTCTTTAGATTTTTCTACAATAAGAGCTCTCCTGGCAGCATAAAGCAGACTGAACATGTTCTAAAACTTATTAAGTAAAGAAGTGTATTTGTTGAAAAAAAATGTGTATTGTGCACCTGAACACTCACCCTAGCCCTACTTCCCAGTCTCCCCAGTGCACAATTCCTTCTAAATCTCACTCCAAGCTTTTCTGAAAAGTTGGCAACTCTGAATAAGCTTTATCACAATAAGGTAAATAAGAATAAGATACGTGGTCAAATGCTGGTAGATGATCCGGCTACGAAGATGAACAGTTATCATAAAAACAGACCTCAACTCCAAGTTAAGCTAAGGGCTAGCCACACTGATCTGTCAATCTGTACCAAATGGTGCGGTTGACTCTACTCAGGGAGCTCACTGGATGGCTTGTGAACTCACACTCTATTTTGGTTGTCACACCAAAAATATAACAAAATAAACCAGAATGGTTCAGCTGTGGATTAATGAAGCTGACTGGTGAATAGAATCAGCAACAAAGAGCCATAAATCCCTGGTCAAGCTGATTCATGTAGCTGAGCTAGCTATACTAACAGCAGAGTTGCCAACTGCCCCGTTTTATTCGGGACGTCACATTTATTGGGCTAAATATGTTTGTCCCGAGCGGGACATGCATTGTCCCGTATATTTAAGGCAGACTTAATGAACAGGCTCGGCTGGGCTAAAGCCCAGGGGCCTACAAAGATCAGGGCCTATCATGAGCCAATGAAAAAGATCTCATTTACATTGTTAATTGGTCAAATTCTCTGTCCATCACTTGATATTCATATGTGGCTGCTGATTGGTCTAATTTAAAAGTGCCTCAACATGGGTACCCCATAGCCTATCAGAGGAATTGTTTTGACATGTGACTATGCAAGCACCAATGAGAGGTAAGAAATAATTAGCTTGGTCAAAATGTCCGGAAAAAAGTTTGAAAGTGGCGCTCATAAAATTATTGAGAGGAAAAGAGCTTTGAGAAAATGAATTGCCCAAAAAAATCCTGAAGCATAAATGTCATGTATCTGAGCTCAGGTTTTCTCTGAGCTCAGATCCTCACTTTATTTCTAAGTTTTATTGCCCGTTGTCATTATTTTGTGGTTAGTTTTTGTATATATGTTTGGAGTGTGACAGAGTCCTTCCCCTCTCTCATCAGACTCTTCCCTTCAGCTGTCGCTGTCTGCTTCTCTTCCAGCTCAGCTGCATGTAATTGATTAATCAGGTCATTTGCTGTATTTAAGCACTGCCTGCTCATGGTTTCAGTGCGGCAATCACAATCGTGTTTAGACTGGACTAATCTTGCTATGGACAGTCTCTCCCTCGTCTTCTCCAGAGTTTTTCGCAACTCTGGAGATTCATCTCTGTGTAAGTTATTCTTGTTGCCTTTTTGTATTGTCTACACAGTTATTTTTGAACAGTTATGTTTTTTCTGTTAATAAATGTTCTCACTGCAGTCAAGCGCTTGAGTTTGTTTTTGCCCCGGAGGGGCGTTCATGTCAGTGAAGGATTTTCTAAACTGAAGCATCGAGTGGAGGAGGCTGCTAATTACTGCGGAGGAGACAGGTGGGCCATGAACCTGTACAGGTTTTTCAGTTTGCTGCTGTTGTGCACTGAATAAGGAATATTTCTCTAATGTAATTTTTTGCTGAAGGCAGTATCTGTCACACTGTAAAAAGGGAAATCTCAGTAAGATAAAATATCCTAAATCAAGGCTTTATGCTAGTTTTTCTCTCACAAGATAATTTTGACAAGACAAGAATTTCTTTTTGTTGTGCAGTTTTCTGTAAGATTTTACTTGCTTTACGAAAGTTTTTACTTGTTTTAAGCAATTTAATCTTACTTTGTTGGCAGATATTTTTTTCTAATTGTAACTAGAATTATCTACTGCAAGAATTGTTTTTGTTTATCCATCCATCCATCTTCTTTCGCTTAATCCTTTTCGGGTCGCGGGGGGGGCTGGAGCCTATCCCAGCATCTTTGGGCAAAAGGCAGGGTCCACCCTGGACAGATTGCCAGTCCATCGCAGGGCCAACACAGAGAGACAGACAACCATTCACTCTCACAGTCATGCCTAAGGGCAATTTAGAATCCCCAGTTTGATGCCAATTAACCTAACTTGCATGTTTTTGGCATGTGGGAGGAAACCGGAGAAATCCCGGCGTAAACCCACGCAGACACGGGGAGAACATGCAAACTCCACACAGATCACTGTTGGTCGGGGGCTGGGATCGAACCCAAGATCCCCCAGGCAAGGGTGAGTTGCTGTGCTGCCGCAGTACTAACCACTCTGCCACTCCGCCACCTTTTTTTTTTTTTTTTTTTTAATTTTATTTTAAGTAAAATTATCTGCCAACAGAGCAAGAAAATTTGACTGATCAAACTGTGTAAAGCAAGTTAAAACTATTGGAAAGCAAGAAAAAAAAAACCCTGTATGTACTGAAACAACTTGGAAAATCACAGGACAGTGCATTTAAAGGCCAAATGTCACGTAATTTTTTTTTCTAAATGACAACGAATTTAGATAAAATACACATAGCTTAAACCAAATATTCATACCGGAGACCATATCACCCACCTGTATTTACATAATTGCACAAAATACACCAGATGAAGGCCCCACCTTGCTTGCTGGCTTGTGACAGCCAGTCCAGACCACACCCATGTTTTTGACATCACCAGTTGTACCCTGGCTGCCCTGCCTATCCACATTCACACTTATCAACATTGGACAATCATGACGGAAAGTGACAGCGATTGTGAACAAATTAGTTTAGTTTTGTCTTTTTTTTTTTTTTCTTTTTTTTTGTCAGTGGTTCAGACAGTGACAGAGGCATAGAACCTTACAGGTTCGAGCCGTCCGAGACGGAATCAGATGCTTTGTCTGATGACAACAGTTCCAACGATGACCTGAGAGCAGAACCAATGGAAAATGTCATTGAACTGGACATTAATTGCCTCCAGAATTGCGAAGCCGAAGGGGGTCTGTCGAGGGCGCCCCATAAATATTGATTTTTCAGAAGCCATTATTATTACAGTGGAGGAGAGCCGCTGCTGTCAAGAAATTGACCAGATCAATATGAAAATGGAGGCGCATACCTGTCAAGTGAGAAGTTTTCGCCGTATTTTGGTGCCAAGAGCGGCTGTGGGAGACGGCGGAGTGGTTTGGGACACTTTTCTGGGAAATGTTTTAAATGTAGTTCGTGTTGTTATTGTCAAATATTTTAAGGAAAATACGGGGAAAATGCAATTTTAGCAAAAACGGGCGTATTGCCATTTCTGTACGCCCAAAAGAAAAAATATACTGGAAAAAAAACTGAGTGTGTTGAGGAGCCCGTCCTGTGTGTGTGATCACCCACAGCTGGTGCTGTCAGATCGCTCAGCCTGAGCTATTATCACTTCAATGAGAAGTGTGGAGTAAATCAGTTTGATTGTCTGGGCGGGCTGATCGCTCAGCGTGAGCTATTCGCACTACCATGAGAAGTGTGGAGTTACTCAGTCTAATTGTCGGGCGGGCTGATCGCTCAGCTTGAGCTATTCTCACTACAATGAGAAGTCATTAGGACAATGGTTTAACACGTTGAGCTGTGCAGCGGTTGCGGAACAGACAGAGATCGCCTGACAAATACAGAATTCTGCTTTTTTTTTTTTTTATTTAGCGCCGGACGCTGAGTTGTGTTGTTATTGTCAAATATCCATGAATCCTTAAAATATTTGACAATAACAACACGAGTTGCATTTGGGGCATTTCCCAGAGAGGTGTCCCTTGTTGCTCCGCCGTTCCTTATAGCTGCTTTTTACGGTGTTGAAGTACGGCGAAAACGTCTCACTTGACAGGTATGAAAACATTTCCCAGAGAAGTGTCCCTTATTACCCAGCTGTCCCTGATAGTCCTGTTTTAAGGTATGGGTGAAATATCCAATTTTTTCTTTCTTGTTGCTCACTTCAACCTTCCAGTCTCCATATAAACAATCAATTGAAATACCCCAAGCATCAAACTAGGGTACAATCGATTTCGTCACTTCCGCCTTCTTCCCCAGGCAATTCCAGGGGCCGTGTCAGGCCAAGCGCGGCAGTTTTAAATTAACGAATATTCCGTTGTTACTGAAGCATATGCACCAAGACCCGGACGGATCGGTTCCCTTTTATATCTAGTTTCAAGATATTTAAAGTACCCTGTTACGTGACATTTGGCCTTTAAAAACAAAGCTATTTTACAGTGCATCCGGAAAGTATTCACAGCACTTCACTTTTTCCATATTTTGTTATGTTACAGCCTTATTCCAAAAGGGATTAAATTCCTTTTTTTTTCTCAAAATTCTACACACAATACCCCATAATGATGACAATGTGAAAAAAGTTTTGTTTTTTTGAGATTTTTGCAAATTTATTAAAAATAAAAAACTAAGAAATCACAAGTCTTTTTGAATATGATGCCACAAGCTTGGCACACCTATCTTTGGGCAGTTTCGCCCATTCCTCTTTGCAGCACCTCTCAAGTTCCATCAGGTTGGATGGGAAGCATCAGTGCACAGCCATTCTCAGATCTCTACAGAGATGTTCAATTGGATTCAAGTCTGGGCTCTGGTTGGGCCACTCAAGGACATTCACAGAGTTGTCCTGAAGCCACTCCTTTGATATCTTGGCTGTGTGCTTAGGGTTGTTGTCCTGCAGAAAGATGAACCGTCACCCCAGTCTGAGGTCAAGAGTGCTCTGGAGCAGGTTTTCATCCAGGATGTTTCTGTACATTGTTGCATTCATCTTTCCCTCTATCCTGATTAGTTTCCCAGTTCCTGCCGCTGAAAAACATCCCCACAGCATGATGCTGCCACCACCATTGGCGTGATTATGAGAGGTGCCTGGTTTCCTCCAAACATGACGCCTGGCATTCACGTCAAAGAGTTTAATCTCTGTCATCAGACCAGAGAATTTTGTTTCTCATCATCTGAGAGTCTTTCAGGTGCCTTTTGGCAAACTCCAGACCAGCTGCCATGTGCCTTTTACTAAGGAGTGGCTTCCGTCTGGCCACTCTACCATACAGGCCTAATTGGTGGATTGCTGCAGAGATGGTTGTCCTTCTGGAAGGTTCTCTTCTCCCCACAGAGGAATGCTGGAGCTCTGACAGAGTGACCATCGTGTTCTTGGTCACCTCCCTAACTAATAGTGATGGCAAAGTCGAAACAGTGTTTAAGTACGTACCGAAACCTAGGTGGAACTTCTGAATCGAACCACTGTTCCGAGGTCTGTATCAGAAAGAGGATGTCACATGACTGTTCCATGTCGCGTTCCATTACGTCACCGACTGTTTTGAAATGTCACCATTGTTTTATGCGGTGATTTTGTTATCCTGTTTCTAAACTGGAATAATAAATAAAATATCACCATTACACAATATGAAAATGCCTATTCTGTGCATCATACATGTATTATATATATATACTTTATATGTAAAATACTAATTTCTCATGTCCTTGCCTGATTGGCTGCTGATTCATCACCCCACATGCCTAAAACATTTAAAAGGTCCTCTAAAGTGCAGTTTAGTTTGCAAAGTCTTGCCTCTCTGAGTGTCTTGTATTGAGCGTGCCTTTGGATTTACTCTATTTGGAAATGGATGGCAGTAGAAAGCGTCCCAGGTCAGCTGTCTGGGATCACTTAGACCTTCTTAAGGGAAAAAAGTTAAATGTATGCAACATCTTGCATTTTGTAATAATACAAGAAGTATGTGGAAACACCTACAGACAAAACATCCTGATGTCTGCATTCCTAGCACAACACAGCATGAATCAAGCCATGGCCAGCATAGTGTTTATAGTATGTATTCATGGTCTTTTAATACACATACAAGTATGCATTTACTATTTATACACCTTTATTATTATTATTTACAAAAAATATAATTATGCATTTGATCACAAAAAGAAGCCATAGGTAGGCAACCCCCAGACACCCATTATGCTCAGAATGATTGAATGAGGTGGTAGTTGTGTTTGATTCTCATTTATTGTTATGTAACTTGACTGTCTGTCTGTTTATCTATCAATTGAGGTTCAGCGCTGTCTCTCAGCCCCATACTTGCCCAGACGGGATGACCCTCAAGATTACTGGAAACAACATGCCGCTATGTTCCCTCACCTGTTGCAGCTGGGCAGTGAGGAGTGGCGACCCCTGTCCTGTATTAGCTTTGTAAAGCGACCGAGATGTGGTCACTCGCCTCATAGGTGACCAAATAACAACAATAATAATAATAATAATAATAATAATGTTTCAGCGGGCCGAGACATATCTCTCCATTCCAGCCACATCAGTCCCTTGCGAGAGAATATTCTCAAAAGCAGGAGAGATTTTAAACAAGGGGAGAAACCGTCTTAAGTCCGAGCACTGTTGAACAGATTGTTTTTCTGAATAAAAATACTTGAATGTACACAAGCACCCTCTACAAATACTAATTAATTCATACAAATAAAACTATAAACCCAAACAAAACATGAACTGTTAAGAGATAAAAACACACACGAAAACACTCGACTGTTTGAGTGTAGTATTATAATATTTGGCCACCAGATGTCGCTGTGGGGCTGTTTCAAATGTTCCGAAAGATCAATTCTTTTTCTGAATCAATTGTTCCAAATGATTCGATCTCTCGAACTTTCCATTTCTGCCATCACTACTGACTAAGGCCCCTCTCGCCCAGTCACTCAGTTTAGACGGCCATCCAGCTCTAGGAAGAGTCCTGGTGGTTCCGAACTTCTTCCATTTACAGATAATGGAGGCCACTGTGCTCACTGGGACCTTCAAGACAGCAGAAATTTTTCTGTACCCCTCCCCAGATTTGTGCCTCGAGACAATCCTGTCTCAGAGGTCTACAGACAATTCCTTTGACTTCATGCTTGGTTTGTGCTCTGACATGCACTGTCAACTGTGGGACCTTATATAGACAGATGTGTGCCTTTCCAAATTATGTCCAATTAACTGAATTTACCATAGGTGGACTCCAATTAAGCTGTAAAAACATGTTAAGGATGATCAGTGAAACCAGGATGCACCTGAGCTCAATTTTGAGCTTCATGGCAAAGGCTGTGAATACTTATGTACATGTGAGTTCTTAGTTTTTTATTTTTAATAAATTAGCAAAAAAAATCTCAAAACTTTTTTCACACTGTCATTATGGGGTATTGTGAGGGGAAAAAATGAATTTATTCCATTTTGGAATAAGGCTGTAACATAACAAAATGTGGAAAAAGTGAAGCGCTGTACTTTCCGGATGCACTGTATGTGCATGGAACTGCAATAGAGCCAGACTATACGTTTTGTGTGCATTTATTTCCTTTGGCATGGTTTTTTCAGAAAAGCGATGTCTGACACCAACTGAATGCTGCAGCAGAAGCAAAATGTTTTAGCTTTGTTCCCAGCAACAGGTTGAAGCCATCCCTTAAATGTATGGTATAACGACAAAGCTGCTGTGCCCGGTAGGGATGCTTTGTTTTCTTAAATGCGTCTGTGCTTTCTTACCTGTGCATATCCGTGTGTTTTCTTTTAGCACTTTTTTTTTCCTCCAAGTCTGAACTCATGTTCACTTTTAAGTTTGTTGCAGTGCCAGTACAGCTGCACAAACAAACCTGAGCTGAGTGCTGCTGATGTGACTGGCAGTGAGGAGGAGCCAGGCAGGTATGAGCTGATCGGGCATGAGCAGACATCAGTCTCTGGTGATGTGTGGGTGTTCACGTAAATCAAAACGTTTTTGGGGGGTGCATGGAAATGCCAAAACTATCATATATTTGGCCTTTATAAAAAGCATTGAGGGCAGCGCGGTGGCGGAGTGGTTAGCACTGCGGCAGCACAGTAACTCACCCTTGCCTGGGGGATCCTGGGTTCAATCCCAGCCCCCGACCAACAGTGATCTGTGTGGAGTTTGCATGTTCTCCCCGTGTCTGCGTGGGTTTACTCCTGAATTTCTACAGTTTCCTCCCACATGCCAAAAAAACATGCAAGTTAAGTTAATTGGCATCAAACTGGGGATTCTAAATTGTCCTTAGGTATGACTGTGAGAGTGAATGGTTGTCTGTCTCTCTGTGTTGGCCCTGCGATGGACTGGTGATCTGTCCAGGGTGTACCCTGCCTCTCGCCCAAAGATGCTGGGATAGGCTCCACCCCCCCACCCCCACCCCGCGACCCGAAAAGGATTAAGCGGAAGAAGATGAATGAATGAAAAAGCATTGACTGCATATTGTATGGGCCCTAAAACTATCATATAAATACGATAATTATCATATATCTGGCAACACTGTTTCTGATGGAAAGGTGAACTCCGGTGTTGGCAGATTTTTGGGCCATTTGACTTTATAGACCCTATAATGTCACAAACATCCTACATAATGTGCTAAACAAAAAGGTAAACCCCCAAAATATAATAGGAGCACTTCAATTAATTTTGGAGACCTTTAGGGGGGAAAAAACTGCTGTAAATTGTCACTGCTGCACAACAACTGTGTTCGTTTTCTGTCTGAGATTGAAAACCAGCTTGTCAAAATGACACCAATACGCGGTGTTCCATTACAACAACCCAGAACATCAAGATCCTTTACCTGCGTTTTCGGACAAATTTAACTAACAAACATCACCATGTGGCTGATCTATCCCAGTGCACAGCAGAAATTTTAACTCTGACCTTTAAATGATAATTTGCACCTCAAACTTAAAACATTGTTTTTTCTTTTGCTTCCTTGTACACAGTGGAGGAACTGGCCTATTTTAACCAGTGTTTATCCAAATGGCTACAGCGGCTGAAAACCAGCAATACACTGTAATGTACATATAAAAACACTGTAACAGCGTGTTCTGAGACAGAAGTTTGACAGTTGTGTAAAACCAACTAGAAGAGAATTATAAAACAAAAGTGCTAATACAGCGGAGGAAATAAGCATTGAACATGTCAACATTTTTCTCATTAAACATATTTCTGATGGAGCCACTGACCTGAGATTTTCACCAGATATCAGTAACAACCAAAGTAATCCATACATACAAAGGCATCAAGGCAGCTGTGTTCATAAAACAAATTATATTTAATAAAGTGGAATGACACAGAGAATAAGTATTGAACACTCTTGTTGAAATTCATTTAATATTTAGTAGAAAAGCCTTCGTTGATAATAACAGCTTCCAGGCGCCTTCTGTATGGAGAAACTAGGTGCAGGCATTGCTCAGGAGTGATTTTAGCCCATTCTTCCACACAAACCGTCTTCAAATCTTGAAGGTTCTGTTATGTACCAACAGAGCGAGACGTGAGCCAGTCTATGCCGAGCAACAAACTGAACTTTATAGACATAAGTGGCCGTAGCCCGCCTGACGTCACTACGCTGTGCTGCTGGCGCCAGCCACTGCAAGCTTCAAAGGCCAAATCCCCACACAACATCCCCCTCCCCCTTCACAAAGTGTAGAACCACATCAAATAACCCCCCCCCCCCCCCGAAAAAAAAACAGCAGGTAAACCCCCAAAACACATGCAAAACACAAGAACTTCACATTTCCAGTAGAACAATTAACTAACTGGGCATCTGGGTAACTAACTGGGCTCCAACTTTAGAGGGATCACACTCCTCAGCCTCCCTGGGAAGGTCTATGCCAAGGTACTGGAGAGGAGAGTCCGGCCGTTGGTCGAACCTCGGATTCAGGAGGAGCAATGTGGTTTTCGTCCTGGCCGTGGCACATCGGACCAGCTCTTTACCCTCTCGAGAATTCTCCAGGGTTCGTGGGAGTTTGCCCAACCAGTTTACATGTGTTTTGTGGACTTGGAGAAGGCATTTGACCGCGTCCCTCGTGGATTTTTGTGGGGTGTGCTTCGGGAGTATGGGGTATCGGGCTTGTTGTTACGAGCTATTCGGTCTCTGTACGACCGTTGTGAGAGTTTGGTTCGTATTGCCAACACTCGGTCGGAGTCATTCCCAGTGAGAGTTGGACTCCGCCAGGGCTGCCCTTTGTCACCGATCCTGTTCATAATTTTTATGGACAGGATTTCTAGGCGCAGCCAGGGAATGGAGGGTGTCATGCTTGGTGACCACAGGATCTCATCTCTGTTGTTTGCAGATGATGTTGTCCTGTTGGCTTCATCCAGCAATGACCTACAGCTCTTGCTGGGACGGTTTGCCGCTGAGTGTGAAGCGGCTGGGATGAGAATCAGCACCTCCAAGTCCGAGTCCATGGTCCTCAGCCAGAAAAAGGTGGATTGTCCTCTCTGGGTTGGGGACAGGCTCCTGCCCCAAGTGGAGGAGTTTAAGTATCTTGGGGTCTTGTTCACGAGTGAGGGGAGAATGGAGCGAGAGATCGACAGATGGATTGGAGCAGCATCTGCAGTGATGCGGACGTTGAACCGGTCTGTTGTGGTGAAGAGGGAGCTTAGTTCTAAGACAAAGCTGTCGATTTATCAGTCAATCTACGTTCCTACTCTCACCTATGGTCACGAGCTTTGGGTAATGACCGAAAGAACGAGATCGCGGATACAAGCGGCTGAAATGAGCTTTCTCCGTAGGATTGCTGGACTCACCCTCAGAGATAGGGTGAGGAGCTCAGTCATCCGGGAGAGGCTCAGAGTAGAACCGCTGCTCCTCCACATTGAAAGGAGTCAGTTGAGGTGGTATGGGCATCTGATTAGGATGCCTCCTGGACGCCTCCCACTTGAGGTGTTTCAGGCACGTCCCACTGGGAGGAGACCCCGGGGCAGACCCAGGACTCGGTGGAGAGACTATGTCTCCCAGCTGGTCTGGGAACGCCTTGGTATCCCCTCTGAAGAGCTGGAGCAGGTGGCTGGGGAGAGGGAAGTCTGGGCTTCTCTGCTTGAACTGCTGCCTCCGCGACCCGGACCTCCGGAAAAGCGGTAGAAGATGGATGGATGGATGGATGGATGGCATCTGGGTAGAATGCCAGGATGCCCCCGTGTTGAGGTGGATTATTCTGCCCCCTAAAGGTTAACACGTACTAGCTAACCCAGTCCAACCACAAAGTCCCTCAGGTACTTAGGCCTCTGACGGGTTCTAGCTGAGCACCTCACAGATGGAGGTCCTGCTCCAGGCTCCGTTGGCCGTACCCAGGCACCCCCCAACGTCCCATCAGTCAAGTCTCAACCAGTATGGATTGTGATACTCTAGTGATGCAATATTATATTTTATTCCCTATTATACAGTACGCCCTGTGTCAAGCCCTGTTTTTTTTGTGTGTGTGTGTGGGGGGGGGGTTATTGTCTTGTTATTTTATGTTTGTTATACTTCTGTCTTTTACTCGTATGAAACATTTCAATTAAAATATTTATAAAGTCCCATGCAGTGTCCATCTCACCCGCTGCAGCTCCCAGATCCTGGGCCGACGACGATTTCCTAAGGCGTCTGGAATGCCACCATGACCCGTCTGAGAGGCAGAGCGTGTCCAGGCCCAGCAGTTTCATGATTTACAGTGGTCCCGTCCAGAACAGCTGCAGCTTATGCGTGCAGTTGGGGTGCCTGATTCTGACCCAGTCCGACACACCAAGTTCATGAGTCCTTACCCTATGCTTCTTGTCAAAGCGCTGTTTCATCCTCTGCTGTTGTTTGAGGACCCGGTCTCGTGGTGGTCCCATGTCCGCCGGGGGGGGGGGGGGGGTGTCACAGGGTGTCACAGCCGATCCAGGGGCAGATGTAGCTCGTGTCACAGCATGAGCTTTGCTGGAGAACACACCGTCGCGGCGTGGGCCGTCGCCCTGTAATGGAGGAGCATGTTCTGAATGGTGTTGGAGAACATGAAGCAGATCATAAGCCACCAACAGGCAACAGCTGTTCGTGGGGGCTGTGTGTATCTCGCCACAGATGTCCAGTTGGATGTGCTTCCAGGGGCCCTCCAGGTATTGTAACAGTCACAGAGGTGGGGCAGGCGGCACTCCGGTTTTCCCGCTCTCTAAACACGGTATACAGTTCTTTACCATAGTCTCAATGTCTTTGTCAATACCTGGCCACCAAACTGAATCCCTGCAGAGTCGTTTCACCCTGACCACCCCCAGATGACCCTCATGGAGCATAGCCAAAAAGCGAGGTCTAAGCAACAACGGAACCAACGTGCAGTGTCCTCTTGCCATGCACACATCTTTCCAGCAACTCAGTTTGTCCTTGACCCTGTGAAAAGTAGCCAGGTCACCTTGCATCTTCATGGGCCAACCCACCCCCACCCCACCCGATGAAAGAGCACAGTTGTGATAAAGTTGAGTCCCATTCCGACTCCGCCTGGAGGGACACCATGTTCCCGAGGGGTTCATGCAGCATATTGACCAGGTCCACCTCCAAGGAATCACAGTCGTCAGGCTGAGCAGTGTTAATTGTGGCACGTGACAGGAGGTCCGCCACCACGCTTTCCCTGCCTGGGGTGAACTGAGTAGTGAAGTTATAGGCTCTGCGAGCGCTTCCCTCTCACCCACGGCGTACCTCTGTTCAGCCGATGTAAGGGACCTTGAAGCGAACGCCACCAGGCGCTCTGTACCATTCTGAAGTTGGGACATAACCACCCCACCGCTGAGCCAGACGCATCGCAAGTCACAAAAGTGGGGCATTGAGAATCAAAATGGGCCAATACCAGTGGGGAGGTGAGTTGATTGTTGAGGGTCCACTGCCACGGAGCGTTCTGCTTTAGGAGGGCTCGAAGAGGTTCAATAGTCTCTGAATAATGGGGAATGAAATGTCCGTAGAAGTTTGCCATACCCAGGAATGAGAAAATTTGTGCAGGCGTCATGGGGTCCGGGAGTTACAGGACCGCCTCCACATTCGCGTGCAGGGGCCTCAGGCCCTCAGCCAACAGCCGAAATCCCACAAACTCAATGGACTCAGCTGTGAAGATGCACTTTTCCCCGTTCAGCATAACCCCGTGTTCCAGCAGCACCTCCATCACTTGTTCCAAATGTTCGTTGTGTGCCACCCATGACGCGCCGTGAACCACGATGTCATCCAGACACACCACCACGCTCTTGAGACCGGCAAGGATTGTGGACTTGATTTTTTGAAAACAACTCAGTGCCAAACTCAGGCCAAAAGGCATGCGAGTATTTCTGAAAATGCCCATGTGGGTCACAAACGCAGTCAGGATGCAGCTGGCTGGGTGGAGGGGCACTTGCAGATAACCCTGACGGCAGTCCAGTTTTGAAAACACCTTGGAGCCGCTGAACATCGCAGTGAGCTCTTCCATTGTGGGCAGTGGGTATTTGTCTGGAATGATCACTTTACTCTCTCAATAATGCCGCAGCTAATGCAGCAGTTTGTTCAGCTGCACCATGACGCCATCCCTCAGGGCGAGTGATAGCCGTCAAAGAGGTTGAATTTTGGCTGTCACATTCGGGTCAAGGAGCGGACGGTGGTTGAAAGCCGCCACGCAGCCCAGGCCCGCAAACAGTGCCGGCCAGCAAACATGCCACCCGGGAGAAACAGTCAGCACCGTGGAGCCTGCCGGGTCTGTGATGGAGAATCCTAACTCTCCCAATAAGTCAGTACCCAACAAGTCAGCTCCATGGCACGAAACCTGAAAGGTGAACGCAGGAATACTCTTTGGCTCACACACGGGCATGGACAATCTGACCGTGCCCACCATGCCAATCTTTGCATGTCTATAGCCACATTTCACAGCGCCCACTACAATAGGTTTTTTTTTAAAAAGTTTTCTTACCGTGGACGTGCTTAGTATGAATTTTGCAGTGCCCGAATCCACCATGAGTGGCACATCAACTCCGTCGAATTGTACCACGTACCATTTTAGCGGCCAATTCTTGGCGCCTGCTACACACACCAAGGCTACACCCATGAGTCCCGAATCCATCGGCTTGTCAGCGGTGGTGCAAACCCTAGCCGGGTGATTAGCTCGACCGCAGTTGTAGCACTTTTTTTCCTTAGTGGGGCAGGCGAACAAGCCTGTCCGGTGATGAAAAGAGCCACAGCCACCACACAGTCCCTGGGTTCCCCCTCCTGTCCATGTTACAGTCCACCACCGTGTGGGAGTCCGCCCTGAGTAGCTAGCTGGGTTGCTATTAACCTGACGAGGAGACGGATCTTGGACGGCTAGGTGTTCGTTAGCCAGTACTTGCATTCCTAGCTGGGTAGCGCACTCGATTTGGCTAGCCATTTGCATCACTTGACTTAGTGCAAAATCGTCCTTCGTTAGCAGTACCTTCTCCTTTAGCCAGTCTTTGCTCATGCTATATGCTAGCTTGTCACGAATTAGCTCTTCTTCCAAAGGCCCAAAGACGCAAGTGCTCGCTAGGTTACGGAGCTCCATAAGATAACGATGCGTGGACTCACCAGCTTGCTGACAGCGGTCGAAGAATCTGTATCGTTGTGCCGTGATGTTACACCCGTCAACAAAAAATTTGCCCATCATGCACAAACACTTGTCCAAAGAGCCCATGCCACCCAGCACGTGAAGCACTCGCTGTCTTTCTTTGTCGAGGCAATGGATCAGGACACTCTTCCATCTTTCTTCGTCGGCGCCACCCAGGCCAGCCATGGCGATATGGGCATCAAACGCCTCCAACCAGCGGCGCCACAGTGTGGCTGGTACACCTGGTGACTCCAAGAATGGAGGTGGTGGTCTTGTGCATGCCCCCATGGTTTAATCCTCAGTCGTCAAATGTTATGTACCAACAGAGCAAGACGTGAGCCATTCTATGCCGAGTAACAACTGAACTTTATGGACATAAGTGGCACTTATACACACTGGCCGTCGCCCACCTGATGTCACCACATTGTGTGCCCAGCGCCGGCTACGGCAAGCCTCAAAGGCCAAATCCCCACACAACAGGTTCCATGGATGTCTTCTATGAACTCTGATCTTCAGTTTGTTCCATAGATTTCACAGGGTTACAAAAATAATTTTTTTTGTAAGTTGTCTGTTTTTTCAACTGATTTAAGACAATTTTGCACTGATGAATCCAAAAATGACATCCATTTCTCTCAATCAAGTGCTAAGTAAAAACCTGTGCTTACTTAGTACTTAGTACTGTGCATGTACTTACCTTTATATAAAGGTAAGTACATGTAAATTGAATGTTATGTCATCATTGTTCAAAATTCAGAGAATTTCAAGAGATAAAAAAGAATTTTGCATCATATAAAGCAAAAATACCCATACATGTAAACAAAAACATATAAAACAGCATGTGTCCATAATTCAAAAAGTTGACCTGATTGAGCAAAACCAATGTGATTTTTGGATTCAGCACATTAAAACTGTCCTAAATCAGCTAAAAAAAAAAAAAAAAAACTTAGACAATAAATTTGGTGTTAACCAGTGTTTTCAATTGGATTCAGGTCAGTTGACTGACTGGGCCATTCTAGCAGCTGTCCATTCATTTTTCCTTCAATTATATGAAGTCTGCAAGTACCGTGTGCTGAAAAACACCCCCCACACCATGATTGGATGTACAGTGCCATTTCTCCTCCAAACATGTTGTGTGTTGTGGCATCCAAAAAGTTCAATTTTGGTCACATCTGACCAGACTACATTCTCCCAGTATTTTACTGGCTTGTCCAAATGTTGTGCAGCAAACTTTAAATGAGCTTCAACATGCTTTTTCTTCAGCAATGGAGTCTTGTGACGTATACAGCCCATGTCGGTTGAGAGCATGACTTACTGTTCTCTTTGAAACAGCAGTACCTGCTAACTCCAGGTTTTTCTGGAGCTCTCCACAAGTAGTCTTTCACTCTTGGATAACTCTTCTGATAATTCTTTTAACTCCTCTGTCAGAAATCTTGCAAGGAGCTCCTGGTCTTGGCCAGTATATGGTAAAATGATGTTCTTTCCACTTTCGAATGATCGCTCCAACAGTGCTTTCTGGAACATTCAGCAGTTTAGAAATGTGCCTGTAACCAATGCCATCTTATGCTTTGCAACAATAAGGACGTGAAGGTCTACAGAGAGCTCTTTGCTTCTCGCCGTCATGAGTTCTTTGTGGTGTGACAATCTGATATTCACAGACTCTTTTGAAGGCCATCAGTCAGGACTTAACCAGCTGAAATTAATTTTCACTTATAGGAGATAGAATGGCTTCCTAAATTCTGATGGATTTCAGCTGGTTTCTTGGCTTTCTAAGCCTTTTTGCACCTCTTTTTCTTCATGTGTTTGCTTTCGGCTTTGGGACTGTGACTAGGATTTTTCTTTGACTTGGCACTGAGGCGTCGTCTCTTCGAATTTAGTCTGCTGGTAGGATCATTACCTTCCCCGGTCAAGCCCGGGTACTGGCGGAGGGCGCGACGAGAGCACTGATCCAATGCCCTCCCACCTACTGACCATCGCCAAAGCACCCCAAGACAAAGACACCAGAAGAGCAGTTACAACTGAGCTAAAAAAAAAACACCAAAAAATGCCCGTAGAGAAAACGAACCCTGAACTCTTCGAGGCTGCTGAACTGGAGAAAGTCCTACAGGGCCTGAAATGTGGAAAGGCAGCAGGATACGACAACATCTTCCCAGAATTCATGAAAAATCTTGGCCCCCGAGCCCTAACCTGGTTGACACAACTCTACACAAGGATCATACAAACAAACTCGATCCCAAAGAAATGGCGGACAACAAAGGTCATTGCCATACCAAAACTTGGCAAAGACCACAAACTACCAGCAAGCTACCGCCCAATCTCCCTACTCAGCGTTCCTTATAAAATCATGGAGCACCTAATACTGCAACGTATTTCCCCAGGAATAGAGGAAATTCTAAGTGTGGATCAAGCAGGTTTCCGCAAGGACCGCAGCACAGGAGAACAAGTACATCGAAAATGGCTTTGAGAGCAGACTGAAGACAGGGGCTGTGTTTCTCGATCTTACAGCCACCTATGATACGGTCTGGCACAAAGGCCTCCTCCTGAAACTTACAAAGGCGATCCCTGCCTGGGCAACAGCAATTATAAAAACCCTGCTGACCAACCGAAGGTTCAGAGTCCACCTCGGTCAGAACACAAGCACATGGAGAACGCAGAAAAACGGACTCCCACAAGGCTCAGTTCTAGCTCCAACCCTGTTCAACCTCTACATAAACGACCTGTCCACTACAAAATCCCGCAAATTCATCTATGCAGATGACATCTGTTTGGCACTCCAAGCACCAGACTTTGAGCCACTGGAACGGGTGCTCACGGAAGATCTTGCTAAACTGGACCAGTTCTGCAAAACCTGGCACCTAAAACCAAGCCCAGCAAAAACCGTCTCCAGTGTGTTCCATCTCCACAATGTAAAAGCTGCCAGAGAACTAAACATCCACCTGAGCGGACTCAAGCTTAAGCATGCCTCGAATCCAACCTACCTTGGAGTGACCCTTGACAGGACCCTATCCTTCAAGGAACATTTAAAGGGGACAGCTGCTAAGGCGAAGGCACAAAACAACCTGCTCTGCAAACTCGCTGGTGCAAAATGGGGGGCGGCAGCCTCCACCCTGTGCACCTCAGCACTGGCCCTTTCATACTCTGTAGCAGAATATTGTGCCCCTGTCTGGTCCAGGTCATCCTACATACACCACGTAGACACCCAGCTCAACACAACCATGAGAACCATAACTGGGACAATCCGCTCAACACCACTCCTCTGGCTCCCTGTACTGTCAAACATAGCCCCTACACACATCCAGCGAGCAGCACTAACTCAAAGGATGCTTCAAAAAGCCAAAGACTCTCCTCACTTACCAATCCATGCAGATATCTACACCCCACCCACTGCCCGACTTCCATCCAGACGGCCGATTTGGAAAAACCCTCCCCCAGCTGACTTCACCATCCAGACAGCTTGGCAAGAGGAATGGGAGACCAAGGAGGTCCCAAACAAACACCTGGTGACAAACCCCAACCAACAGGTCCCGGGCACCAACCTCCCAAGGAGACAGTGGTCTACACTCAATCGCTTCAGGACTGGACATGGCCCCTGCTTGGCCAGCCTTCACTGTTGGGGCAGTATCCCTAGCCCACTGTGCGCATGCGGAGAGGAGCAAACAATGGAACACATCATGGAGGCTTGCCCGCTCCAAAGACTGGAAGGAGGATTACACACCCTCCATACAGTAAACCAGGAGGCAACTGCTTGGCTTGAGGACTTTGCAGTCGCTAAATAAAATTCATGTGTTCAATACTTATTCCCTGTGCCATTCCACTTTAATAAATATAACTTGTTTTGTGAACACAGTTGCCTTGATTTCTTTGTATGTATGATTACTTGGGTTGTTACTGATATCTAGTGAAACCTTCAGGCCAGTGGCTCCATCAGAAATATGTTTAATGTGTGGAGGAACAAAATATGTTCAGGAGAGACACGGCGAGCTGGAAGTTTTCAGGGTTTTATTCCTCCATCATCAAAAGACACACTGTAGCGCTGAGCGCTGTGTTGTGCTGTGTGTCTGTGCTGTGTGTGTGCGTGTGTGTGCTGTGTAAAATAAGCTCTTTTATACAGACAAGAGAGAATGCATGGCACATTTGCACATTGATATACAGTACATATCAGTCAATACATATCAATCGCGTGATTAACTGGCGCCGGACTTCCTCTCCTTAATCTGGGGATGTATAACAATAGTCATTGTTCTGATTGAGCCCCTAGGGGGACAATCTGTCCGTATGCAAATTGCTTCCTGCCCTAGCTGAGTGTGATGGCTGAATGTCCATGTATATTGTGGTGGGTCACCACAGGGCCCCCCCCCCAGAACACTCAGCAGGGGGTGTGACCCCCCCTCGTTTGGCTCCAGCTCCGGTAGAACTGTTGGAGGGCAAGTCAGTCCGTGAGGGGGACGGGGGAGGGGTGGAAAGGGCAGTGTGCTCCGCTCCGAGTTCCAGCACGTTGAACGGCCGTGGATCGTGGGCGCACGGGCCAGTGTGCAGTCATACGTAGTGGAACCAGATGGCAATCGGTCGGCTTAGGGAGTGAGGTGCGGGAAAAGCTCTGTGCAGGAGGAGGGGAAGGGGTGGGAGTAAGCGAGTGCCGGCCCGGGACGTCAAAGTGTCTGGGCCGCACAAAAATTGCGTGTGGATCCACGATGGTGAAGGACTTTCCCGTTAAGCGTGGCAGAGATCCACAGCGACTGTGAAAAAAAATTATATCTCTGACTCTTTCGCGGCTCGATCCAGCAAGGATGTGGGGAAGGCGAACGGCCAAATTCCCCGAAGATGCATAGCGGCTGTGAAACAACTGCAGCTGTGTGAGGGTGTGAGGCGGTTTGGCTTTAGGTGTGGGAAGCAGCCCTAAAGTCATCGGGGAAAGCAATCGGCTAAATTCCCGTTGTGCGCCGCGGCTGAGAAACCCATAAAAAGTCCTGTGCTGCACGTCCGCTCTAGGTGCGCGAGCAGCCCTGAAGGTTCCGAGGGTGGCGATCGGCCATTTTTCTCGGGCATGTGCAGCAGCGGAGGATGGTGTATCAGTCTGTGGAGCCGGTTTGTCCCTGGTGCGTGGCACGCGCCTGGCGAAGTGACCACATAGCTGGCAGTGGCGCTGTCCTCGTAATCCTGCGGTCTGCCTGTAGGGCTTCTGTGCGTGGGAGGTCCACTGTCTGGAGTTTAGTCAGAGTCGGGGAGCTCGGTGGAAATCAGCGCAGTCAGCGTCGATGATTGTCCCCATTCAGGCTGCTTCCTTCGTTCGCTCGTGTCGTTCATGGTGCGTTTTGGTCCCAGCGCTGCGCTCCGGAGCGTGCTCCGGTGAGGATTAAGAGGTTGCAGGCATTCTCTGGTCCTCTGGGATCCACAGCGTGGTGAGAGGGAGCAGACGGTCATTCTCCCTCGTCAGGTCACCAGTGTGGAGGGAAGAGATCAGGCGAGGGTCGCACCATGACGCGTTCTGGGGCTTTCCCGGTCGGGGTCATCTCCGGGGTGTTCGCCTCGTGTTCCATTCTTCGTCAAGGGTCACCAGTGTGGAGGAACAAAATATGTTCAGGCGAGACACAGCGAGCTGGATGTTTTCAGAGTTTTATTCCTCCATCATCAAAATACACACTGTAGTGCTGAGCGCTGTGTTGTGCTGTGTGTCTGTGCTGTGTGTGTGTGCGTGTGTGTGCTGTGTAAAGTAAGCTCTTGTATACAGACAAGAGAGAATGCATGGCACATTTGCATATTGATATACATATCAGTCAATGCATACCAATTGCGTGATTAACTGGCGCTGGACTTCCTCTCCTTAATCCAGGGATGTCCTGGCAGATAAGCACATCTGTCGCAAGGTCTTTGGTGGACTTTTGCCAGTCGGTGCATCGTGACATGCACTACACAAAGCGCAGAGGTAAACAAACCTATCATCTGGTCAGTCACTGCAACAGATACTGGAGTCAGTTTGTTTTGGCCTGTCCTTGCCACTGATAACACCTCTATCTGCCAAGAATGTGTCGCTAGTTCAGCAAAAGCTAGCGGTACTCAAATACTTTGCAAGCAGTTTCATGAAATGGTCAGTCAGAGAGCAACTCATACCGGCTCGGATGTCGCCCAGTTTAACAAGGTCAGAAGTTCCTGACAGCGGAAGGTGAATTAAAGAGCTGCGTGGAGGAATCTGATCAGACCTAAATGAAACATTCATTGTCGCTCCTGACAGACTGCTATGATGATGATGACGATAACAATAGTCATTGTTCTGATTGTCCCCCTAGGGGCTCTCTGTCCGTATGCAAATTGTTCTGCTTCCTGCCCTAGCTGAGTGTGATGGCTGAATGTCCATGTATATTGTGGTGGGTCACCACAAATGAGAAAAATTTTGATGTGTTCAATACTTATTTTCCCCACTGTATATAGTACATTTTACACTGCTCTTGATGTGCGGTACATAGGTACAGCCATCTTGGATTCTCAAGTCAGTCATGTAAAGGATCATGTGACTTAAAACTTCACAACCAGAAGCAGCAGTGGGGATACCTCCTTTGATCCCAAGTACAAAGGGATCAGAGGATATGCTAATTCTTTGATGTGATGCTTTTTTTTTAGTTTAACAGAAAAACAAACCAGGAAGTGACAGCAATTAAGTATCTCTGTGTCTCAAAATGCCTCCCCTTCCTCTACACTCCATCAAATATATCATCACTTCACCCATGCCGTTCTTACCGTGTGTGTTCCTCGGAAAAAGGTGAGCAGGGAGCGACACATGGGTAACAGCACCAGGCTGCAGTTCAGGTTCAGCACAGATGCAGATGCCCTGCTGATGCACAACCCTAGCTGCAAAAGAAAAACAAACATGTTGTGAGGCAGGCTACCAAAATGGGGCCAGATATTGTGGGTATAAAATGGCGTGACATACAGCGGGGAATATGTTTTGAACACGTCAACATTTTTCTCATTAAATTTATTTCTGATGGAGCCATTGACCTGAGATTTTCACCAAATACCAGTAACAACCCAAGCAATCGATACATACAAAGAAATCAAGGCAACTGTGTTCACAGAACAAGTTATATTTAATAAAGTGGAATGACACAGGGAATAAGTCTTGAACTCACTTGATTAAATTAATTTAATATTTAGTAGAAAAGCCTTTGTTGGTAATAACAGCTTCCAGACGCATCCTGTATGGAGAAATTAGTTGCAGGCATTGCTCAGGAGGGATTTTAGTCCATTCTTCCACACAAACTGTCTTCAAATCTTGAAGGTTCTGTGGGTGTCTTCTATGAACTCTGATCTTCACTTCGTTCAACAGATTTTCAATTGGATTCAGGTCAGGTGACTGATTGGGCCATTCTAGCAGCTTTATTTTCCTTCTGTGGAGCCAATTGAGAGTTTCCTTGGCTGTATGTTTGCGATCATTGTCTTGCTGAAATGTCCACTCTCTTTTCATCTTCAGCATCTTGGCAGATGACAACAGGTTCTTGTCAAGGATGTCTTTGTACATTTCTCCATTCATCTTTCCTTCAATTATATGGAGTCTGCCTGTACCATGTGCTGAAAAACACCCCCACACCATGATGCTCCCACCTCCAAACTTCACTGTTGGTATGGTGTTTTGGGGCTGATGTGCGTTGTCATTTCTCCTCCAAACATGCTGTGTGTTGTGGCATCCAAAAAGTTCAATTTTGGTCTCATCTGACCAGACTATATTCTCATGTATTTTTACTGGCTTGCCCAAATATTGTGCAGCAAACTTTAAAGGAGCTTCAACATGCTTTTTCTTCAGCAATGGAGTCTTTTGAGGTGAGCGGGCATACAACCCATGCTGTTGACTGCATGACTTATTGTTTTCTTTGAAACAGCAGTACTTGCTAACTCCATGTCTTTCTGGAACTCTCCACGAGTGGTTTTGGTTCTTGGATAACTCTTCTGATAATTCTTTTGACTCCTTTGTCAGAAATCTTGCAAGGAGCTCCTGGTCATGGTCGGTTTATGGTAAAATGATGCTCTTTCCACTCCCGAATGATGGCTCCAACAGTGCTCACTGGAACATTCAGCAGTTTAGAAATGCACCTGTAACCAATGGCATCATTATGTTTTGCAACAATAATGTTCAAAGGTCTAAAGAGAGCTCTTTGCTTCTACCCATCATGAGTTCTTTGTGGTGTGACAATCTGATATTCACAGACCTTTTTAAAGGCTGTCAGGACTTAACCATCCATCCATCCATCCATCTTCTCCCGCTTTTCTGGCGGTCCGGGTCGCGGAGGCAGCAGTTCAAGCAGAGAAGCCCAGACTTCCCTCTCCCCAGCCACCTACTCCAGCTCTTCAGAGAGGATACCAAGGCGTTCCCAGACCAGTTGGGAGACATAGTCTCTCCAGTGAGTCCTGGGTCTGCCCCGGTGTCTCCTCCCAGAGGGATGTGCCCGAAACACCTCAAGTGGGAGGCGTCCAGGAGGCATCCTGATCAGATGCCCATACCACCTCAACTGGCTCTTTTCAATGTGGAGGAGCAGTGGTTCTACTCTGAGCCTCTCCCGGATGACGGAGCTCCTCACCCTATCTCTGAGGGTGAGTCCGGTGATCCTACGGAAAAAGCTTATTTCAGCCGCTTGTATCTGCAATCTCGTTCTTTCGGTCATCACCCAAAGCTCGTGACCATAGGTGAGAGTAGGAACGTAGATTGACTGGTAAATCGACAGCTTTGCCTTACAACTCAGCTCCCTCTTCACCACAACAGACCGGTACAACATCCGCATCACTGCAGATGTTGCTCTGATCAGTCTGTCAATCTCTTGCTCCATTCTCCCCTCACTCATGAATAAGACCCTAAGATACTTAAACTCCTCCACTTGGGGCAGGAGCCTGTCCCCAACCCGGAGAGGACAATCTACCTTTTTCTGGCTGAGGACCATGGACTCGGACTTAGAGGTGCTGATTCTCATCTCAGCCGCTTCACACTCAGTGGCAAACGGTCCCAGCAAGAACTGTAGGTCATAGCTGGATGAAGCCAGCAGGACAACATCATCTGCAAACAACAGAGGTGACATCCTGTGGTCACCATGCATGATGTCCTCCATTCCCTGGCTGCGCCTAGAAATCCTGTCCATAAAAAATTATGAACAGGATCGTGACAAAGGGCAGCCCTGGCGGAGTCCAGCTCTCACTGGGAATGAGTCCGATCGAGTGATCAATTTGCACTGATGGGGGATGGGATGGCTTCCTAAATTCTGATGGATTTCAACTGGTTTCTTGACTTTCTGTACCTTTTTGCACCTTTTTTTACCTTTTTACCTTTTTATGTTTAATGACAAAAATGTTGAAGTGTTCAATATGTATATTTCACGCTGTATAAAGATTTTCATCTTTATTATCCCTGTTCTGATTGGTATTATTCATGTGCATCTAAAAGCATTAGTCATGATTGCTCTACACAGATTCATTTAAATACCACCTTTGTCATATTTAATACAAGGAGCAAAAGACCATTTGCATTTGTCAATTTGCAATAAGCAATTTTAAAGTTTGTCATTACTTTGTTGCAGAACAGGCCTAGTTCACTTTTATAACTTGAAAAAATGGGCCCATTTTACCAGGATGACATGAGAAAGATGTCACCTCTGTAATCTATTTAAAAGTCTTAAGCTGCAGCTCAAAAATCACAGGTGCTTTCTTACATAATTGCTGAATGTACTTTGACTTCTCCAAACAGTTTCCTGGCAGCCTTAGCATGCACTGCAGGTGAAGTCTCTTTTCATTATCTCAAAGAAAAGTAAATATCAGTGGGAGAGATGAAGGTGTGTGAGTGTGTTGATCAAAGATTAAACATCATGGCTGCTAATGGAGGTACAAGCTATGGCTAAAAACAAAACAGTCATCAGAGTTTTCCAGAGAAAAGCACCTGACAACCTAAGCTCAAGGAGGAAATCTGATATTCTTTTATATGTACAGCACAAACAATCCCAACATATGCACATTAAGACATCCAGGTGAATGTGATAAGATGCTGTTTGAAGTCAGGTCTGAATGCCCCCCAGGTAGGAAATACATCTCCATCTCTTACATGTGCAAACATATACATGCATATAAACTTAAGCCCTTTAGCAAAACATTCAGTCAAACCAGTGGCGTGCCCACACTTGCCCCTCTCTCCCTCTTTCTTTGCTTCCCACTGCCACTTCTTACTCTTTCCATTTTTTTCTCTCCACACACAGTTCTGCCCGTTTAATTTCCATACAATTTTTTTCATTGTGCTGAAGTTTTTCAAAGGTGCAATTAAATCATGTTTCCCAATTATTGTCTACAAAATTCCAGTTATTGGATTGAAACTGATTTGAACACAACTTTATGTCTGTACTTTTCCAATAATACAGAAAACCCAAAGCCTATGCTTTTATTTTCTCTTTCCCCCAAAATGAAGTACAATACCACATTACACTAATATCAGCAGAACTAAAGTGTATGTTTGAGCAAAATGATGGTAAAGCTGAGGTAAGTCAATAACAATCAATCGCCACACAGACAAAACCCAAAGGTATTGAGTTTTCTGGTAGTATACAATTGATAAACAGCAAAAGGCAGTAATGCTGGTGATCCATCCATCCATCCATCCATCCATCCATCCATCCATCCATCCATCCCTTATCCGGGTGGGTCACAGAGTCAGCAGTTTAAGCAGAGAAGCCCAGAACTCCCTCTCCCGACCACCTTAAGTTCAGTTTTTTGGGTTTTTTTTTACAATAAATATTTCTATATTCTCTTTGCATTAAAGATGAAAGGCTGGACAACAAAAACAAAAGAAGCAATTGTAGAGAATGCGTTCAAGGATGAGGCTGCGTTTATTTCTCAGAGTCAACTTTATTGAGTGAACACATGCTCTATCAATCTCTAGGCAGGAAAAGAGACTGAGCAATCAAATACCACGTTCTTATACTCTGCTGGGGCCACAACCCTCGGTCACATGTTACTTAAGCAAACATATAATTACATGGCACATAGTCTCGGTCACAATGCACTCTTTCATGTCTCACTATTGTCTCTTATCCCTCGATGGTCCGGGAATCTTCCTGGGACATCCTCTTCGAGACAAAGGCCAAGACTCACACCTACTCGTCATCTCCTGTAGATCTCTGCAGGTCCAGACCTCTTTTGTCCCACCAGACGTGGAGTCACCAATACACATACAGTCATACATTTGTGGGGAGATATGAACTCAATATTTGCGCCACATAACCCCCCGTCCCCAAACGTCTATTCAGGGACAAAATCTAATCAGAGCTGTATGGCAGAAACATCACAACATAACACAAATCAATCCACCAATTGCTTGGGTTTAAACCTCCTGCCAAATCTGCTGTAAGCCAGCTTTGTTCCTTCTGCAGCGGCTCCCTGCATCTGTGAATCAGACTTGTTAGCACATCTCTGTGGTGTCAACGAACAATGCCTTTTCGGCGGCCTGCCACGGCGGGGGGCCCTGGCCAACTGCACGTGTTCATCAGCCAGAACAAAAGCGGGTTTGAGTCTGTTAATGCAAATCAACTCTTTTCTGTCTCCCAAATCAAGCAAAAAATGTTTCTCTCTTGTTTCCAACACTCTGAAAGGCCCGTCGTAAGGGGGTCGTAAACCTGGTCTTTGAGCATCATGTCTAACAAAAACAAACTCCGCATTCTTTAAAGCTCTTGGCACAAAAACGCATGGAAAACTGTGATGCACTGGGCCAGGGAGGGTGTCTGATCCTGTGCCGCTCTGCCACAGCTGAGCGGGGGGGGCAATTTGGTGCGGGGTTGTCAGGGAGGAAATCCCCTGGCAAACGGAGGGGTTGAGCAAAAACTAATTCAGCCGGGGAGGCTTGCAAATCCTCCTTAGGTGCAGAACGCAACCCCAATAAAACCCATGGAAGTCTATCCACCCAATTTGTATCCGTGAGAGACACTCTGAGGGCTGCTTTCAATGACCTATGGAAGCGTTCGCACAAACCGTTAGCCTGAGGGTTATACGCGGTAGTGCGGTGGATCTTCACCCCCAAGCTGTGGGCCATGGATGACCAGAGTTCAGAAACGAATTGGGGACCTCTGTCGGACCTTATGTCCGACGGGACTCCAAAACGCACGACCCAAGCCGTTAAAAACGCGCGTGCAACGTCTGCCGCCGTAGTTGACGCTAGAGGGACCACTTCCGGCCAACGCGTGGTGCGATCTACCATCGTCAAAAGGTGTGTGCACCCCTGCGACAACGGGAGGGGGCCCACCAAGTCAACATGCGCATGATCAAAACGTTTAGCCGGGATGTGAAAAGGTTCTAAAGGAGCCCTAGTGTGTTTGTGTATTTTGGCACGTTGACACGCTACGCAGGCCGCTGCCCATTCTTTGACCTGTTTACGCAACCCCGGCCAAACAAATTTCTCTCCCACCATTTTAACCGATGCACGCACCCCCGGGTGCGCCAGAGAATGGATTGAGTCGAAAACGCGGCGGCACCATGCAACCGGAACTACGGGGCGAGGCCGCCCGGTGGAGACATCGCAGATTAGAGGGGGCATACCTATCTGCAGCACCCTGTGCTCCAGCCTTAGCCCTGTTGGTCCAGACTGGAGCGCACGCACATCCGCGTCGTCAGCCTGCTCCGCGGCCATGGCTGCGTGATCTAAACCAAAGTGGACCGGGGCTGCGAGTGCTTCTGCGCCACAGACTTGGCCCGCGGCCGCCGAGCCTGCCCCCATGGGGCTTGGCGCTGGTACTGCACGCGAAAGACAGTCTGCCACCACATTATGTTTGCCCGCGACATGCTGAATATCGGTGGTGAACTCTGATATCGCGGCCAGCTGTCTTTGTTGCCGGCCTGACCAAGGCTCCGAAATCTTGGCTATCGCAAAAGTTAATGGCTTATGGTCCACGAACGCGGTAAAATGGCGCCCCTCGAGCCAGAACTGGAAATGGCGGGTGGCCAAATGCAGGGCCAAAAGGTCCCTGTCGAACGCGCTGTACTTCCGCTCGTTATCGCGCAAGGTTTTGCTGAAAAACGCGAGGGGTTGCCAGCTCCCCGCCACGAACTGTTCAACGACCGCCCCCACCACTAAATCAGAAGCGTCCGTGGTGAGCGCCATACGTGCCGTTGGCACCGGGTGTGCCAACAAAACGGCGTTCGCCAGGGCTGATTTGACCTGGGAGAATGCGCGTTCCCGCTCCGGGGACCACTCGATCTTATTCGTAGGTTTTTGCTTTTTAAGTGCTGTGTACAATGGTTGCATGAGCTGCGCTGCGCCTGGGAGGAAACGGTTATAAAAATTGACCATTCCCAAAAATTCCTGCAATGCTTTGACCTTCTGAGGTTTGGGAAACTCCGTTATTGCGCATACTTTATCGGGCAGAGGGACCGCTCCTTCTGGTGAAACGCAATGCCCCAAAAAATCGATTTGAGCAACCCCAAACTGGCACTTCGCTGGATTAATTATTAACCCGTGCTCTGCCAGCCTCCGAAAAACCGCTGTGAGGTGGCTTTCATGTTCGTCTTCGGACGTGCTGGCTACTAAAATATCATCCAAGTAGATGAACACGAAAGGGAGGTCGCGTAGGACTGCATCCATCATGCGCTGGAACGTCTGCGCAGCCCCTTTGAGTCCAAACGGCATACGCAAAAACTCGAAAAGCCCAAAAGGAGTTATTACCGCTGTTTTGGGTATGTCCTGAGCACGAACTGGGACTTGGTGGTACCCGCGCACCAAATCTATTTTAGAAAAAATACACGCCCCCGCTAAATGTACCAAAAAATCTTGGATGTGCGGGATCGGGTAGCGGTCGTGAGCTGAAGCGTTATTCAACCTGCGGAAATCACCGCAAGGCCGCCACGAGCCATCAGCCTTGGGGACCATATGTAGTGGCGATGCCCAGGGGCTGTTAGAGCATCTAATGATGCCCAGTTTTTCCAGGTTGGCGAATTCCTCGCGCGCTATGGCGAGTTTAGCTGGGTCCAAGCGCAGAGCTTTTGCAAAAATGGGGGGACCGGTAGTAGTTATAAAGTGCTCCACCCCATGTTTAGCCACTGACGCCAAAAACGTTGGGACTGTGAGTGCTGGAAACTGAGTGAGCAGTGCTTGAAACTTACCACCCGCAGCTGTGAGGTTGGGCTGTGCAGTGGGCGGGACCACCCGGGCTGTGCAGGAAATGCTGTGAAAAGACAGTGCATTAACCAGACGTCTATTAGCAAGATCAACCAATAAACCATTCGAGCACAAAAAATCAGCACCTAACATGTTATAACTGACTGCTGCCACGATGAAGGTCCACTCAAATGTCCGACCGTGAAAAGACAGGGGGAGGGTCTTCTCCCCGAAGGTCTTGATCGTTGAACTGTTCGCCGCCAACACCAGGGGTCCGCTGGAAGGCGCCAACCGATCAGCGTGGAGGGGTGTGATGAAACTCAGCTGGGAGCCCGTGTCCACCAGGAACTGCCTCCCTGATTTCCCGTCCGTGAGGTAGAGCAGCTTATTCTTCGCGCCGAGAGCAGCAGCTGCTGCCGACTCTCGGGCCTGGCGTTTTCCCGAGCGCTTGAACTGGCACGGGGGAATGCATTTGTGTGCCCTCTCGGCGAAGCGTCGATGATAAAAGCAGAGGGCGTCGTGCGCCCCGCGTCTCCTGGTCTCCGCCGCTGCCGATGTCAGTGGATCTGGTGTTGCAGCCTCTGGCCCCCTGCCGTCTCCGGGCGTTGCGCTCAGCTCTGCTGCCGCCGTCGTGGCCGTGTGCCGTCTATGGGCGTCGACGAGTCTCTGTGCCTCCTGGCCCAGCTCGTGGTAATCTCGGTTGGTCAGCCGCTGCGAGCTGGCCAGGGTGACTTTCACCGCTGGCGGTAGTGTCCTGAGGAAAAGATGGGCGAAGATAAAGCCGTCATCGTCCTCGCCTCTCAGACTCAGCATCCTCGCCATCAGGTCAGCGGGCTTGTCTGCTTTGCCTTCGGTCAACATCAGGAGCTTCTCTGCCCGCTCTCCCAGCGAGGGGGTGAAAGCACGGATGAGCGCGGCTCTCAATGCGCCGTACTTGTCGACTTCTGGTGGATGGTTAGTCAGGCTCTCCACCCGCTGTGCTGTGAGGCTGTCCAGCTTTGCTACCACATGGTAGAATTTCGTTACATCTGCTGAAATTCTCCAGAGGTGAAACTGCGCCTCGACCGTGTTGAACCAGGTACGTGGGCTGTGCTGCCAGAATTCGGGCAGCTGGACTGCGGTAGCTGCGCTAGCCTGGTTGGCTCCTGATGAGTCTGCTGTATGAAGTTCGTCCATACTTAGTCGTAGGGTCACCAGTGTAGAGAATGCGTTCAAGGATGAGGCTGAGTTTATTTCTCAGAGTCAACTTTATTGAGTGAACACATGCTCTATCAATCTCTAGGCAGGAAAAGAGACTGAGCAATCAAATACCACGTTCTTATACTCTGCTGGGGCCACAACCCTCGGTCACATGTTACTTAAGCAAACATATAATTACATGGCACATAGTCTCACTATTGTCTCTTATCCCTCGATGGTCCGGGAATCTTCCTGGGACATCCTCTCCGAGACAAAGGCCAAGACTCACACCTACTCGTCATCTCCTGTAGATCTCTGCAGGTCCAGACCTCTTTTGTCCCACCAGACGTGGAGTCACCAATACACATACAGTCATACATTTGTGGGGAGATATGAACTCAATATTTGCGCCACACAATCACTGTTTCCAACTGACCATCGGCCAACTTATTATTTTAAATATTGATATTGGCCCAAAATTTTACAATCAGTGCATCCTTAGCTATTGTGCAATAAAACTACTCAGTAAAGTACAATTTTGTGAACAACTGCTCGAGTACATGTAACTGAATAAATGTCATTCATTAGAATCCACCTCTGATCTTTCCTAAACAACATGTCTGAATGCCTGAGTTAAAATCAGCAACCAATAGATCTTATTGTCTCATTTTAATTTAAACATTACTATAATCATAACAATCAAAGAGTAAAACTATATGCATAGAGTGGGGTGTCAAAATATTGTAATAATTACAATAATAACACCATTCAGACCTGGTAGACCCAAACGTATAGTGTGAGGGTGTGCTGGGAATGTCTGACTAAGGCCCCTGTCCGGGAGGTCTTCAGCTCCCACCTCCAGAAGAACTTCAACCACATTCCGAGGGAGTCTGGAGACATGGAGTCTGAATGGGCCATGTTCTCCACCTCCATTGTTGAAGCAGTGGCCCAGAGCTGCGGCTGCAAGGTCGTTGGGGCATCTCGTGGTGGCAACCCCCAAACCAAGTAGTGAACACCAGTGGTGAGGGGGGCCATTAAGCTGAAGAAGAAGTCCTATCAAGCTTGGTTGGCTTGTGGGACTCCCAAAGCAGCTGAGGTGTACCGGCAGGCCAAGCGGAGTGCAGCTCGGGTGGTTGCTGAAGCAAAAACTCAGGTATGGGAGGAGTTCGGTGTGGCTCAGGAAGGGGAAGCAGCTCCTTGTCCACACTGTGTATGGTGCAGATGGGGCACTGCTGACTTTGACTGGGGATATCGTCGGGCGGTGGAAGGAATGCTTCGAGGATCTCTTCAATCCCACTGATACGCCTTCCACAGAGGAAGCAGGGCTTGTGGACAAGGGGGATGACTCGCCTATCACGGGGGCTGAGGTCGCCAAGGTGGTTAAAAATCTCTTTGGTGGCCGGGCCCCAGAGGTGGATGAGATTCGCCCTGAGTACCTCAAGGCCCTGGATGTTGTAGGGCTGTCATGGTTGATACGCCTCTGCAACATTGCGTGGCGGTCGGGGGCAGTGCTTTTGGCATGACAAACCTAGGTGGTGGTTCCTCTCTTCAGAAAAGGGGACCGGAGGGTGTGCTCCAACTTTAGAGGGATCACATTCCTCAGTTTCCCTGGGAAGGTCTATGCCAAGGTACTGGAGAGGAGAGTCCGGCCGTTGGTCGAACCTCGGATTCAGGAGTTGCAATGTGGTTTTCGTCCTGGCCGTGGCACATCGGACCAGCTCTTTACCTTCTCGAGAATTCTTGAGGGTTCGTGGGAGTTTGCCCAACCAGTTTACATGTGTTTTGTGGACTTGAAGAAGGCATTCGACCACACCCCTCGTGTTTTTTTGTGGGGGGTGCTTCGGGAGTGTGGGGTATCGGGCTTGTTGTTATGAGCTATTCAATCTCTGCACAACCATTGTGAGAGTTTGGTTCGTATTGCCAACACTCGATCGGACTCATTCCCAGTGAGAGTTGGACCCCGCCAGGGCTGCCCTTCGTCACCGATCCTGTTCATAATTTTTATGGACAGGATTTCTAGGTGCAGCCAGGGAACGGAGGGTGTCATGCTTGGTGACCACAGGATGTCATCTCTGTTGTTTGCAGATGATGTTGTCCTGCTGGCTTCATCCAGCAATGACCTGCAGTTCTTACTGGGACCGTTTGTCACTGAGTGTGAAGCAGCTGGGATCAAAATCAGTATCTCCAAGTCCAAGTCCGGCTGGTCCTCAGCTGGAAAAAGGTGGATTGTCCTCAGGCTCCTGCCCCAAGTGGAGGAGTTTAAGTATCTTGGGGTCTTATTCACGAGTGAGAGGAGAATGGAGCGAGAGATTGACAGACGGATCGGAGCAGCATCTGCAGTGATGCGGACGTTGTACCGGTCTGTTGTGGTGAAGAGGGAGCTGAGCTCTAAGGCAAAGCTGTCGATTTACCAGTCAATCTACGTTCCTACCCTCACCTATGGTTACGAGCTTTGGGTAATGACCGAAAGAATGAGATTGCGGATACAAGTGGCTGAAATGAGTTTTCTTCGTAGGATTGCTGGACTCACCCTAAGAGATAGGGTGAGGAGCTCAGTCATCCGGGAGAGGCTCAGAGTTGAACCGCTGCTCCTCCACATTGAAAAGAGCCAGTTGAGGTGGTATGGGCATCTGATCAGGATGCCTCCTGGACACCTTCCACTTGAGGTGTTTCGGGCACATCCCTCTGGGAGGAGACCCTGGGGCAGACCCAAGACTCGCTGGAGAGATTATGTCTCCCAGCTGGTTTGGGAATGCCTTGGTATCCTCTCTGAAGAGCTGGAGCAGGTGGCTGGGGAGAGGGAAGTCTGGGCTTCTCTCCTTGAACTGCTGCCTCCATGACCTGGACCTCCGGAAAAGTGGTAGAAGATGGATGGATGGATGGACAACACTTGAAAGTGCCATAACTGTTACTGTTTATTGTTTTTCTTTTCAGACTGGCAATACATGGTATTTTTGGTGTGGGCTAAAAATTTATAATGCATTTTTCACTTCTTTGTTCTTGTATTGCATGATTGAAATAAATGTTCTAAACTAAACTAAACTAAACTAAATCCTGTATGTGTAACTGTGCAAAAGTGTACAAAAAGAACAATTATTGATTGCCAGATAACTGACACATGTACTACATTATTAACACAAAGTAAAAGATCAATTTGATAGATAATCGTTTTTGATTTCATATTGATACCCAATCTCAAGATAATCACATCAGGAAACCCTGATATTATAACAGCTGAGGGTGGTGGAAAAATAGATACAACATATTATTGCAATACTTTGTGGTGGTGATCCTGTATCGATTCAGAGACACCAGTCATGACATTTTATTAGAATATTGTCAAAGCAAATAGAAACTTACTTATTCAGGCTAAGAAGAGAAGCCAGCTCTATTGTCATTCAGTCCATACAGTCAATTATGTACAGTAGAACGAAATTACGTTTCTCCAATCTACAATGTTAATCACATGTAGAATCTGAGGGGTTGCTGCCATGCAAGGTGCCACCAGAAACAATTTCTCCTTCCCCCATTCTATTACGCTGAGCATCAAGCTAGAAGGCAGGAAGTACCATTTTTATATGGTCTTTGGTATGATCCGGCCGGGATTTAAACCCCCAACCTCCCGGTTGTGGGGCGAATGCTCTATCTACTAGGCCACCACTCAGGTAAGAGTAATATACTGTAAACCAACTGTCTTTTTAGTTTATTAGATGGTGTTGGACAAGGCTGGGAGATGAACAAGATAAAGAACACGATGGGAAATTTCAATATATGATATAGTAATACCCAGCATATCGCAAGATAGGGTGGCAGTGGCTCAGGAGATAGAGCAGGTTATCCAATAACCGGATGGTTGGCGGTTCGAATCCCGGTCTCCCCAGATATCCTGCCGTTGTGTCTCTGGGAAAGACACTTTACCCACCTTGCCTCCAGCGTCCATAACACTGGGTATGAATGTGTATAAATGTTCGGTGGTGGCCGGAGAGGCTGTTGGCATGGATTGGCAGCCACGTTTCCATCAGCCTGCCCAAGGGCAGCTGTGGCTACAGTAGTAGCTTGCCACTACCATTGTCTGTCTGTGGAGTAAATGAATAATGTATCTATTTGTAAAAGTGTCTTTGAGTGTCTATAATAAAGTGCTATATAAATCTGATGCATTATTATTACCTCCGCCAAGGAGGTTATGTGATCATCGGCGTTGGTTTGTCTGTCTGTTTGTCTGTTTGTTTGTTTGTTAGCAAGATAACTCAAAAAGTTATGGATGGATTTTCATGAAATTTTCACAGATTGTCAGAAATGGGGTATCCTACAAATGATTACATTTTGGTGGTCATCCAGATCACCGTCCACAAGAAAACCGCCATTACGCAAAATGCCATTTTCGTCAATAACTACTGAACCACTAATCCTATCATTGTGAATCCAATTGCTAGTCATATGTTTTCATGGTCAAGGAATCTGAAAACGTACACACAAACACTGTATGGGGGGAACTGTGGCGCTTGGCGGAGGTCTGCGCTCTCCGAGTGCTTTTCTAGTTAAGATTGTGATAATATGACACTGCAGCCCAAGTATCGCAATAATATCATAAAGTTGGGCCTCAAGTGATTCCCATCTCTAAGCCCTAGTATAAAACGTATGAGGTCTCACCCCAAGCATCTTATAGAGGTAGTGGTACTGCAGCCCAGTGGAGTACAGCAGGAAGGTGCTCAGGAACAGCCAGGTGTTGGCCCCCATCCACAGCATCTACTCACAAACACACAATTGATAAACATGTCAGGGTGCACAGTGTCAACTACAGCTGCACTGCTTCAATACATGCATCAAATTACATTAAGAGATATGGATAAGAATTAAAGTATTGTAACGTCGGGGCCATTTTAAGGGAGCCAAGGATTTCCCAGCATGCTTTGCCAGTTTGAAACGTTACTGTGTGTGTTAAATGTGTTATTTCTGAGTTATACTGCTGTGTCATAACTGCATTATAATGACCCAGCAGTGTTGAGCAGGATTAGGGCAAGATGTACCATGTGTGTGTAACCATGATTCAAACAGGGGTCTGGGGGAATGACCTCCCCTGCTCTGTGTACTAAGTTGCAAGTTGGGGGTCGGGGTGTGAAAAATAAATCAGGTTGATCATAGCCATCTGCTCCATTGTCTTTGTGTGAACCTTGCAAACGTTACATTGGTGTCAGAAGTGGGATCTCCTGTCCAAAGCAGTAATGGGGCGCTGACATCGGGATGATGTCGAGAACCAGAGGGGAGTAGTGTAGCGAACTCAATATGAGCACCCTACTTGGCTTGCCAAGTGGGTTGACCCTATTGGCGACACAGGTAGGGTGCGGGACTCCGGAGCGGGAGGCGTGAGTTCGAATCTCCCGGTGGGACGTCGCCATGTCGAGCAGCACGTTACATTGGTGTCAGGAGTGGGATATGGAGCAAGATGAGGATCCAGGCGGAGGTCCAGCGGTCGGAGCGGTTCATCGCTCAGCCGGGAACAGAGTGTAGAGCTGAGACGCCGGCCCCTGGAGAACTTCGCTGCGATGGACGGAGCAGAGCAAACCAGCCCCGTTTCCCGCGCTTTTCAGGGCAGGACGGGCTGGCGATTCCAGAGCAATTAGGAGCGGCAATCGACCGGGAGATGACCGTCCCATCCATCCAGCAGCGGGCCAAGATTCCTCGCTACAACGGCGAGAACCTGTTGGATGACCGCCTGGCCCAGGTCGAGTTGGCTGCCGCGCTGATCATCGGAAGACACCACCGTGCTGAGAGCGAGTGGAGGAGGAGCTACGGCAGATCACAGCAGCGCGTGCACGAAGGAAACAGCCGTGGCGACGCGAGGAAGGACGGCTTCCGCTGCACAGAGCCAGGGTACATGGCATGGTACTGCCCCGCACACAGCGCACGACAAACTGGCCCCTCGCCGACGTTAAATTAGAGCGAGGTGGCATGGACGGGGAAAAAGCCGCCTCCTGCAGATGTTGCCCGGCAGATGATGTCACAGAGGCCTTTGGAGTGCAGCAGCAGTGGAGCGAGCAGGACAGATCCGGTCTTTTCTCGGGATCGGCAGGGGTTGGACGCTTGGACGCGGGCCAGCGGCCGACTGGGAGGTCCTGGCAGCGGTAGGAGTCATGGGACTCCCGCTGCCAGGACCTTCCAGGTTCCAGGAGGAACTGTGCGTGTCCTACCGCTACCCGATGCTTTTCCTTTCGGTGACGTCACGGAGGCCCTCGGCGCAGGAGCGACGCAGCGGAGCGAGCAGGACGAAGATGCGGCCACTTTCCAGGCGCGGCAAGGGCTGGACGCATGGACGCGGGCCAGCGGCCGCCTGGGAGATCTGGCAGCGGTGGGAGTCGGCCGGAGCGGGCCTGGGACTCCCGCTGCCAGGGAAGGGACTGTGCGTGGTCCTACAGAGGCTGTAAGATGTGTCCATCCGCCCGCTGGTGGCCAAACCGGAACCCTACCCCAACCAGATACTCTGACCGAGACTCAGATGGCCCGTGCATGCTGCCCTGGCACCGGGCTGACTCGCGTTGGATTTCTGAAAGTGGACTTTGAATTTTCTGGGGACAGAAACCAGTCCAGGGGGGGGCAGTGTAACGTCGGGGCCATTTTAAGGGAGCCAAGGATTTCCCAGCATGCTTTGCCAGTTTGAAACGTTACTGTGTGTGTTAAATGTGTTATTTCTGAGTTATACTGCTGTGTCATAACTTCATTATAATGACCCAGCAGTGTTTAGCAGGATTAGGGCAAGATGTACCATGTGTGTGTAACCATGATTCAAACAGGGGTCTGGGGGAATGACCTCCCCTGCTCTGTGTACTAAGTTGCAAGTTGGGGGTCGGGGTGTGAAAAATAAATCAGGTTGATCATAGCCATCTGCTCCATTGTCTTTGTGTGAACCTTGCAAACGTCACAGTATCAAGCACTTTGTCTAATCTCAAAGAGTGCCAAAGGTGCTTAACTAGTAACTACACTTACCCTCTAGCAGTCTACAGTCTAATCAGACACAGACACCGAGGGCCAATTAAGAATCAGCAATTAATTTATCATTCATGTCTTTGGATTGTGGGAGGAAACCGGAGCCCACACAGCACAGGGAGGACATGCAACCTCCACACAGAAAGGTTCCTACTCTGACCAACCTAATGATTCGAACCAGGAACTTTCTATCTGTGAGGTAACAATGTAAACCACTGCTCCAGATCAATAATATCCAACACATGCAACATGTCCATCATTGTTGGTGGGTTCTTTGGAGCTGACGGTCCCTGAAAGCCTCATATCTCCACTTGTGAATTTAAGTCAAAACAAACCGACAAATCCGTTAACAGCTTAAATATGGGTGCTGAACGGCTGTGGGTTTTCTGACCAGCCAAAAATGTTCCTACCAGAACCAAATGTTTCCCTCCTTCGTTGGCAAGCCAGCTCCGCACCGACACAACCATGCTGCCTTCAGGAGCTCAGCAGCTGATCAAACTTTCCACCGAAACCTCGCTGATGTGCAGGGCTGAAACCCGTCCGGTCCTCCCAGTCTCTGTTCGTGTATTGCACCCAAACTGCAGCTGCCCGGTGTCTGCTCTTTCTTCCCCGCTCTGCTCTCCTCCTCCTTCACTCCGATCCGATCCGCTCTGTGTACATTTTGACTTTTCGGCCCCTACAACTTTCAGAGGGGACTAATGCAACCTCCTCCTTCTCATTCCAGCCCAATGCGTAGCTACTGTAGGCAGTCTGGACCGATGCCAAACCCTGCTAGAACAAATCACACTGAGCTAAATAAAGACAACCAATTTATGGGAGAACAATACACTTTAATTGCTACACTGATTTTACGTGCCAATAGAGGGAGCCAAAGACCACTGTTTCACACAGGAGCAGCGAAGTGGAATATCTTAAAATTATATATAGGCTATGATACTGTTGGAAAAGGGCCCTCTATTGTAAATAAATAAATAAACAAACAAACATGAAAATAGCTATATATTCAAATGCTGCCACACAAACTTCTGAGTGAGTAGCCATTTATTATTGTGATTTTGTATGATTTAATAGGCCTACTGATATTAGAAATGATAAATATTTACAGATTTGTTTTTAGATAATCTGTTTTTAAGATTTATTTTTTAAATATTTTCAAAAAATACATTAGAAAACAAAGTGGTACCGTCTTTTCATATGACAGCCATTTGTGGATTATTATTATTATTATTATTATTATTATTATTATTATTAAAATTAAGGCAAAGCAGCTCAGTTATAAGAAACTGGCGGGCTAATTAATCTTTTCTACAATTTTTTTTCTCTTGCAATTATGATTTTTTTTTCCCCTCTTCCTCATGATTTCTTTTAATTTACATTTTTTTTCTTAAATTTGAAAATTTTTAGCGCATAAATTTAACTTCTAGATCCTAAGTCCCGCCCCCTCTATTTCCGCATATGAGACCTTAAATCGGAAAAACTCCATTGAAATGAATGGCAAGAGCGAAATTATCTTTTGATCCCGATTGAATTTTGCCATGAATGACAAATATGGTGTTTTTCAATTTAAAAGATAATTTTCCACGCAATTAAAGTTGTTGTTTGTTGTATAATAACAGAGTAATATTTAGTTCCCCAATCACGAAACACGGTTACAGTTTAGTAATGTGGGATGATGGGAGATGGAGTCCGCTTTTAAACAAAAACTAAATATTACTCTGTTATTATACTACAGCAGACAACTTTAATTATGTGGAAAATTATCTTTAAAATTGACAAACATCATATGTGTAACTCGTGGCAAAATTTGATCGGGATCAAAAGATAATTTTGCTCTTGCCATACATTTCAATGGAGAATTTTTGCGATTTAAGGTCGCATATGCCGAAGAAGGGGGCGTGACTTAGGCTTTTTATTGTAAATTTACGACTTGTTTCCTCCTAAATTAATTTGTTTTCCTTTTTTTCCCCAAAGTCACAGGGAGCCACTAGATGTAGGCAAAAGAAGAGTTTATAACTCCAAAGCCACAGGTTGCAGACCTATGAACAGCGTCGTCCTGAGCTGATAGCGCCATCTGGTGACCATAGCAAAGTTGCAGGGGTCAGTGAAAGATCGCGTGAGCTCTGGAAAAGTGTTGGATCTTTATTACTTCCTCCAAGGAGGTTATGTGATCATCGGCGTTGGTTTGTCTGTCTGTTTGTTTGTCTGTTTGTTTGTTTGTTAGCAAGATAACTCAAAAAATTATGGACAGATTTTCATGAAATTTTCACAGATTGTCAGAAATGGGGTATCCTACAGATGATTACATTTTGGTGGTGATCCGGATCACCGTTGAGAAGAAAACCGCCATTACGGAAAATGGCATTTTCGTCAATAACTACTGAACCACTAATCCTATCATTGTGAATCCAATTGCTAGTCATATGTTTTCATGGTCAAGGAATCTGAAAACGTACACACAAACACTGTATGGGGGGAACTGTGGAGCTAAACCGCCATTACGGACAATGTGAGTTTCGTGAATAACTACTCAACCATTAATCCTATCATTGTGAATCCAATTGCTAGTCATATGTTTTCATGGTCAAGGAATCTGAAAACGTACACACAAACACTGTATGGGGGAACTGTGGCGCTTGGCAGAGGTCTGCGCTCTCCGAGTGCCTTTCTAGTACTAGAGTATGCGATGAAGGGAAATTACCAGATGTGTGGAAGGAAGCTCTAGTGATCCCTGTCAGGAAACCAGGCAAGGACCTACTAAACCTACTAATTATAGACCAATAGTACTGACCTCTAGTTTATGCAAAATTATGGAAAGAAAGATAGTAGAGGCTAGAGTATGATCTGGAAAAAAAGAGGAAAGATAGCAAAGTATCAGAGTGGCTTTAGAAAAGGAAGAAACTCAATGGACTCAGTGGTAAAACTGGAAACTGAAATTAGGAAAGCTCAAGCAAATAAAGAATCAGTAATTGTCGTGTTTTTGATACTGAAAAAGACTACGATATGATGTAGAAGGAGGGGTTGCTGATAAAGTTACACATGATGTAATGTAATGTAATGCACTTTATTTATATAGCCCTTTAAAACAACCCGTAGGTGACCAAAGTGCTTTACAGAAAATTAAACAGCATTTAAAACACACACAGCATTAAAAACAAATAACATAAACAAAGAAATAAGAAAAAATACCTAAAAATGAGAATAAAATAAAAACAAATGCCAAGACAAATATCACCACTACTGGGTATTAAAAGCCATCCTAAACAAATACGTTTTAAGTTGTGATTTAAAAAGGGCCAGGTCAGAGATAGCACGTAGGTCAGGGGAGAGATTATTTCAGAGCCTGGGGGCGACAACAGAAAAGGCCCAGTCACCCCAGTGTTTATACCTTGACCTAGGCACATCCAGCAAAAGCTGATTGGATGACCTCAAAGCCCTGCCTTGGTCACGGACAGTCAAAATCTCAGACATATAAACCGGAGCAAGGCCATTAAGAGCTTTAAAAAACAAAAAGCAAAAGTTTAAAATTAATTCTAAAATGGACTGGAAGCCAGTGAAGTGAAAAAAGGATCGGAGTAACGTGCTCTCGCCTAGGTGTGTTGGTCAAAAGACGGGCCGCTGCATTTTGTACAAGTTGAAGGCGGCTGAGAGAAGACTGAAAGATGCCAACATAAAGTGCATTGCAGTAATCAAGTTGAGACGTGATTAAAGCATGGATGTGCTATCTCAAGATCATGACAGCTCAGGAAAGATTTGGCTTTGGATAACAGACGTATTGATAAAAGCTTATCTTTGACTACATTGTCAATCTGTTTATCAAATTTTAAATGGCTGTCAAAAATCACCCCCATATTTCTGACAGCTGAACTGAGCCTTAAAGAGAGGGTACCAAAGCCAGCCGTTACAGTATCCCCAAACGCAATACATTCTGTTTTTTCTTCATTTAAGTGGAGAAAATTTTGGCTTAACCACAACTTAATGTCAGTGATGCAGTCCAATAGAACACTTTGTGAGTTAGTTTGTTCTGGGTTCAAAGGTAAATAAAGCAGCAAATCATCCGCATAACAGTGGAAAGACGTGTTGTGCCTGGCTATTATTGACCCAAGTGGTAGCATATATAATGAAAACAGAATAGGGCCAAGGATAGAGCCCTGTGGGACCCCACAGGAGAGAGAGGCACTAGAAGAAGACATGTCACCGATCATTACAGAAAAAGTTCTATTAGATAGGTAGGATTCAAACCACTTAAGTGCAGTGCCATGGATGCCAACATGGTGATTCAGGCGTGACAAAAGGATAGTATGGTCCACAGTGTCAAAGGCTGCTGTAAGATCTAGCAGCACTAAGATCACGGGGCATTTGGCATCAACAGACATCATAATATCATTGTGAACCTTTAACAGGGCAGACTCAGTGCTGTGACGAGATCTAAACCCAAACTGAAACTTCTCAAAAATAGAATTGTCTTCTAAAAATGATTGCAACTGTATAAAAACAGCTTTTTCTAAAACCTTAGATAAAAAGGGCAAATGAGAAATAGGTCTAAAATTAGATAAAACTGAAGGGTCAAGGTGAGGTTTTTTAAGAAGGGGCCTAACCACAGCATGTTTAAAATCAGGTGGGACAAATCCTGAACTAAAGCAGGAATTAATAAAAACCAAAAGACCAGGCACCTTTTCAGTATTCCAGCGGGAACAACATCCAGTGAACAATTTGTTGGCTTCAGAGACTTTACTATATCAGCAAGTGATGATAAAGAAACCAACTCAAACTGTTCAAACACAGCAGAGTAACTCAGGACAATAGACAAGCTTCCATTAAAACTGTTATTAATAACTTGTCTGACAGAGTCCACTTTATCAACAAAAAAGTGAAGAAAAGTCTCACATGTTGTAAATGAATCATCTATAACAGTCAGAGTGCATGGGTTTATAAAAGAGTTAATTGTGTTAAATAGCACTCTAGGACAGTGACTGCTGCTAGAAATAATATCAGAGAGATACTGAAATTTTGCCTTTTGCACGGTCCTCTGGTAATCAGCAAGACAATCCCTAAAAATTCCCAGAGACACATGTAATTTGTCCTTTTTCCATCTCCGTTCAGCCTGCCTGACCCGCTGCCTAATGGCATGGGTGGAGTCATTTAGCCAGGGATCTGTTTTCAGTTTAGCCGATTTAAACCGAAATGGGGCAATAGAGTCCAAAATCCCAGAGCAGGTGGTATGAAAGGAGGAAAGAATATTATCCGGATGGGAAGGGGAAATGAGTCCATTCAAGGCAAAAAACTGTGAATCCCTAAAAGCAGCAGAAAACTCCTCTGGTGTTGAACAAGTGATGATGCAACGCCAGCATGATGGAGCCACAGGCTTGCTGGGTGATGAAGGGGTCAACAATTCAAAAATAATGGGGAAATGATCTGAGATGAAAGACTCAGAAATTTCTTTGAGAAAGATTGAGAGCCCAAAAGAGATAACAAGGTCCAGAGTGTGACCAAGACGGTGTGTAGGTTTGTCCGCTAAAATATTTAAATTAAATGTCGCCAACAGTCTTTTAAAATCAGATGGCAGCTGATCAGATGGACAACAGACATGAATATTAAAGTCCCCACAGATCAAAAGTTTATCATATTTTGGCATAACGTTTGCCAAAAATTCAGAAAACTCATTAATGAAGTCCTTATTGTGGCGGATGATAAAATAAGGCAGCGATGTGAAGGTTTAAATAGGTTTATTATCATGCCGCCATCACGGCGCTCGACCCATGGGCGAGCCCGGAGGCTCTCCAGCAAAGTGTGCAGATGAGCAGTCGTCAGAGTGAGAGAGTGAACATGGATTTCAGTGAGCTTATATACCCAGCTACAAACAATACATGAAAGGCATTCACAGCAGTAGGTATGGGCATTTGCATTTGAGAGACACACATAACAATAAGGAGATTGCTAGCCAGGATTCGCCTCTGCTCCAGAGTTGCAGGACAAAAGAGGTTACAAGACACATCTACATATTGTTATCAGTGTATAGACACAGTAAGGACAGGAAGCATGAACACAATGCATGAATGGCACATTAACATCACAGTAGTGAGCCGGAAAAAGCCAGAGGAAGCGGGGCTGCCTGTAGACATTAATACACACATTGCTGTGCCTGTCCCAGTCTGTTGTGGGGGTTATCCCACACACTCCCCCCCAGAGGGCTCGGCAGGCGGCCGAGGCCTCGATAGTCCGGCTTTGTCAGCGAGCAGGGAAAGTTCTGTGCAGGCGGAGGTGGAGGGGGGTGGGGGGTAGTAAATGCCGGCCCTGGACGGCAAAATCGTCTGGGCCACGCAAAAATTGCTTGTGGATCCGCGATGTCGAGGGGCTGTACCGTTGAACGTGCGGAGATCCACAAGAAGAAAAATTAGTCACTGGCTCCTCTCGCGATTAAGTCCTGCAAGGATTAATAGCGGCCGTGAAGAAAAAGGAAGCGGCGAGGGTTAACAGCGGCCATGAAGAAAAACAGGGGCGGCTGTAAGAAAAAAAACAAAAGCAAAGGGGCTTGGCGTGTTGACTTTAGGTGCGGGCACAACCTTATAGCCTTCAGGAACCGCAGACTGCTGAATTCCCTATGTGCGCCGTGGCTAAGACCATTAGCAAATCCTGTGAGCAAGCTGCGTGCGTGCCTCAGGTGTACGAGCAACCCTGAAGGGCCTGTGTGCAGCGGCGAAGGAGGATGGGGGTCTGTAGAGCCGTATGTGTCCCGTGAGTGGTGCGCCGTCCTCGTAACTCCCCGGTGCGTGTGCCGGGGCTCTGTGCGTGGGTGGGCCAGCTGGAGAGGAGAACCAGGGTCAGGGAGCTTAATCATCCCTGTTCATTGTGTTGGAGCGGTGAAAGGGAGTAGACGATCTTTGTCCCTCGAGCTCGTGTAGATGCGTTGGAGCGGTGAGAGGGAGGAGACGATCTTTGTCACTCGCTCAGCCATGGTGCGTTCAGGTCCACGCGCTGCATTCTCCGTCGGCCATGGAGGTCGCCGTCGTGGAGAGAGGACAAGGTGCGTGCGCTCTCGTATGGAGAGAAGCTGTGAAAGCGGCCGGTCCAGCGTGGATGTGCCGATCTAGGCGTGCAGATCCCACCACGAAGTTTGCTGCGGCTTTCCCGGTCGTGGGTGATGTCCGGAGAGTTCCCTGAAGCAGAAGGGAGTTGCTGCGTTCGCTTGTCGTCGGAGCATCACCGCCGGGTGCTGCATTCGCTGGCAGCGTGTTTTTTTCAGCGTCGGGTCACCAGTGTAGCTGTCCAGACCAGAAGGTTGCGTCACACAAAGTGTGTGCATTCTCGGGGTCACCAGCGTAACTGTCCAGACCAGGAGGCTGCGTCGCACAAAACGTGTGCTTCCTCGGGGTCACCAGTGTGGCGGATGATAAAATAAGGCAGCGATGTGAAGGTTTAAATAGGTTTATTATCATGCCGCCATCACGGCGCTCGCCCCATGGGCGAGCCCGAAGGCTCTCCAGCAAAGTGTGCAGATGAGCAGTCGTCAGAGTGAGAGAGTGAACATGGATTTCAGTGAGCTTATATACCCAGCTACAAACAATACATGAAAGGCATTCACAGCAGTAGGTATGGGCATTTGCATTTGAGAGACACACATAACAATAAGGAGATTGCTAGCCAGGATTCATTCGCCTCTGCTCCAGAGTTGCAGGACAAAAGAGGTTACAAGGCACATCTACATATTGTTATCAGTGTATAGACACAGTAAGGACAGGAAGCATGAACACAATGCATGAATGGCACATTAACATCACAGTAGTGAGCCGGAAAAAGCCAGAGGAAGCGGGGCTGCCTGTAGACATTAATACACACATTGCTGTGCCTGTCCCTGTCTGTTGTGGGGGTTATCCCACACTTATTATATTTTGGAGGATGGTAGACAACAGCAAATAACACAGGACTTGTGAGATACATGATGGGTGTTGGAGGTAAGATGGGTGAAGGATTTTCTTTTTGGAAGAAACATTCAGGTTCAGATTAGGTCAGCTATATCAGGCCAATATGAGGTAGGAAATGATACACCTCAAGGAAGTGTAATCGGTCCTTTACTGTTTACTAATATGCTCAATGACGTGTTCTCAAGAATTCCAGTAGATATAGGCCAATCATTATTTGCTGATGATGGGGCTTTGTGGAAAAGGGGAAGGAATTTAGAATATATAATCAGGAAAGTCCAGGAAGCAGTTAATGAAGTTTTTTACTAGGAAAAGGACTTGTGAAGATATGAAATTAATGATGTATGGAAGAGAACTAGAAAGCGTTAATGTATTTAATATTTTGGGTGTGTTATTTGATTCTTGACTCACATGGGCAGAACACATAAGCAGAGTTGAGGAAAAATGTAAAAAAAGTAATTAATGTGATGAGATGTTTGACAGGTAGGGAATGGGGAGCTAGTTTTACAGCTTTAAAAACTATGTATGTTGCTCTGATTGGGTCAATTTTGGACTATGGCTGTATAGTATATGCTTCAGCAGCTGGATCTCTTCTTAAGAAGTTAGATATTGTTTAGGCCAAAGCTTTGGGAGTATGCAGTGGGGCCTTTAAACTTCCCCAGTAGCTGCTATGCAAATTGAAATGGGAGAAATGCTTTTGGGGTTAAGAAGGAAACATCTTATGACTAACTACTGGATTAATTTAAAATGGCATAGTGATTTGCATCCCACTAAAGAAGTGCTGCAAGAATGTTGGGAGAATGTCAGGAGACAGAGGGATTCTTATGGACGTGTAAGTAATATGATTGCCAGTGAACCTGGGTTACTTGAGATGAGGATGAATCCTACAGTGGTAATTCCTACAGTAGCTCCGTGGAAATTTGTTTCACCAGATATTAATTTTCACTTTTAACATGTTAGAAAGAGAGGGGAAAATGATTTAGTGAGTGCTTTTTACTGTTTGGTGGAAGAAAAATACAGTAATTTTTTAACTTATTTATACAGATGGGGCTAAAGATTCTGATAGTGGATTGGTTGGGTTTGGAGTAGCGATTCCATCTCATCATCATCATAGCAGTCTGTCGGGGGCGACAATGACTGTTTCATTTAGGTATGATCAGATTCTTCCACGCAGCTCTGTCCTTCGCCCTCTGCTGCCAGGAACTCCTAACCTTGTTAACCTGGGTGACGTCCAAGCCGGTATGAGTTGCTTTCTGACTGACCATTTCATGAAACTGCTTGCAAAGTATTTGAGTACTGCTAGCTTTTGCTGGACTAGCGGGACATTCTTGGCAGATAGAGGTATTATCAGTAGCAAGGACAGGCCAAGACAAACTGACTCCAGTATCTGTTGCAGTAACTGACCAGATGAAAAGCAGACATTTGTTTATCTCTGCTCTTTCTGTAGTGCATATCACGATGCACCGACTGGCAAAAGTCCACCACAGACCTTGCGACAGATGTGCTTATCTGCCAGGATGTCCAGTCTCACTCCGTGTAACTGGGAATGGTCCACCTCAGACCTGTGACAGATATTGTTTTTAGTTCTGCCAGGATACCCACTTTCACACTCCACACCCTCAGAAGGGCGGGGTTGCCAGTTGAGTTGCCGATGGCCCGACCCATGAGAAAAGGTAATACCGGTTTTCATGGTTATCCAGTAAGTAAGCAAACCATAGCAAAAAAAAAAAAAAAAAAAAAAGGTGTAAGCACAAGGGAAAGTGTTAAAATTTTGGAAATATCCTATATGGCCTCTCATACATCTCTCATGGCCTGGATACCTCTGTATCCACATGCCACCTGCCAGGTTTCAAACAGAATTGCAGCATTAAATAACTGTAGGCTTCGAGTCACAGACAGGAAGCTACAGTCATCTTTTTTATACAGTCTATTGTCAAGGCAGAGAGATGCCATTTCTGAGTCTGGTCCTGGTGTGCATTTCTTCCTATCTTATTAACCCTACTATAACAAATAACTTGCTTATGTGGGCTCATCAATCCAGTGCGTCTCACTCTGAAATTAGTTTATTTTCGTGATTTGGTACTACACAATTGTTACATTAGAATATCAAAATAATATTCTGACAAATATATTTTATTTATCAGTTTTTCCCATTTGTTCTGAAAGTCCATACTGTGGTCATATTTGGGATTTTCACTTTTCATTTAAATGTCCATTTTAGTTTTTCTCAAGTACATTAAAAAAAGGAAAGCCACATATTTCTACAGTGTTTCAACAGATAAAGCGGAGAAAGTAAGTATTGAACACGTTGTTGAGACATGTGGAAAGGATGAGGCTGAGTTATTTCTCAAGTTCCATTTTATTCTCAACACACTCTCCAACATACAAATCAGAAAAGAGGCAGAACCCCCAAACTCTGCCAGTTTTATACCCTTGACATCAAAGCACAAAATTCCATTGTCTTTAAATCCCAAACACAATGCATCCCCCCTGCAGTTCCTAATTCTTCCACCCAAACCCCGGTGGTCAGGAAATCCTTCATGTCCGTCTCTTTGCATATCCAAAGGTCAACACTCACATCCTCCTCATCTCCCTAGGAGGTCCAGACCTTTTGTTCCTCTTCAGACGTGAAGCCAAAGTAAGCCCACAGGAATATACAAGAGAGCATATGAACAGTCATATACATGTGAGCCCGTGAAACTACATATGTGCACCACAACGTCAACATTTTTCTCACCAAACATATCTCCAATGGAGCCACTGACCTGAGACCCTCACCAGACACCAGACACAACCCAAGCAATCCACACACACAAAGAAATCAAGGCAACTCCACGTCCTGGTCTGCCTGGGGTCTCCTCCCAGTGGGACATGCCTGAAACACCTCAAATGGGAGACGTTCAGGAGGCATCCTGATCAGATGCCTTAGAGCTCAGCTCTCTCTTCACCACAACAGACCAGTACAATGTCCGCATTACTGCAGATGCTGCTCCAATCTGTCTGTCAATCACTCGCTCCATTCTCCTCTCACTCGTGAATAAGACCCCGAGATACTTAAACTCCTCCACTTGGGGCAGGAGCTCATCCTCAACCCAGAGAGGCATCCCCCAACAGTGCAAATTAATTTCAGCTGGTTAAGTCCTGACTGATAGCCTTTAAAAAGAGCTCGCTCTAGACCTTCACAATCGTATTGTTGCAAAACCTAATGATGGCATTGGTTACAGGCGCATTTCTAAACTGCTGATTGCTCCAGTGAGCACTGTTGGAGCCATCATTCTGAAGTGGAAAGAACATCATTTTACCACAAACCAGTCACGACCAGGAGCTCCTCGCAAGATTTCTGACAAAGGAGTCAAAAGAATTATCAGAAAAGTTATCCAAGAGCCAAAGACCACTCGTGGAGAGCTCCAAAAAGACCTGGAGTTAACAGGTACTGCTGTTTCAAAGAAAACAATAAGTAATATGCTCAACTGACATGGGCTCTGTGCCCGCTCACCTCACAAGACTCCATTGCTGAAGAAAAACCATGTTGAAGCTCGTTTAAAACCTGCTGCACAACATTTGGGCAAGCCAGTAAAATACTGGGAAAATATAGTCTGGTTAGATGAGACCAAAATTGAACTTTTTGGAAGCCACAACACACAGCATGTTTGGAGGAGAAATGGCACTGCACATCAGCCCCAAAATGCCATACCAACCGTGAAGTTTGGAGGTGGGAGACTTTATATAATTGAAGGAAAGATGAATGGACAAATGTACAGAGACATCCTTGATAAGAATGTGTTGCCATCTGCCAAGATGCTGAAGCTGAAACGAGACAATGATCCCAAACACACAGTCAAGGAAACTCTCAACTGGCACCAGAGAAGGAAAATAAAGCTGGAAGAATGGCCCAGTCAGTCACCTGACCTGAATCCAATTCAAAATCTATGGAACGAACTCAAGAGCAGAGTTCATAGAAGACGCCTACGGAACCGTCAAGATTTGAAGACAGTTTGTGTGGAAGAATGGGCTAAAATCGCTCCTGAGCAATGCTTACGCCTAGTTTCTCCATACAGGAGGCATCTGGAAGCTGTTATTACCAACAAAGGCTTTTCTCCTAAATATTAAATGAATTTCACCAAGTGTATTCAATACTTATTCCCTGTGTCATTCCATTTCATTAAATACAACTTGTTCCGTGAACACAGCCACCCCGACCTCCCTGCATGCACGGACCACCTGGATTGCTATCGACATCCAGTGAAAATCCCAGGTCAGCTGCCCCATCAGAAACATGTTCAATGAGAAAAATGTTGACATGCTCAATACTCATTTTCTCCGCTGTATTTCAAAAACATCATCAAATGAGATGTAAATTAATATATACAGACGCGGACAAAATTGTTGGCACCCCTCTGTTAATGAAAGAAAAACCCATAATGGTCACAGAAATAACTTGAATCTGACAAAAGTGGTAATAAATAAAAATTCTATGAAAATTAACCAATGAAAATCAGACAATGCTTTTGAATTGTGGTTCAACAGAATTATTTTTAAAAAACAAACTCATGAAACAGGCCTGGACAAAAATGATGGTACCCTTAACTTAATATTTTGTTGCACAACCTTTAGAGGCAATCACTGCAATCAAACGATTTCCGTAACTGTCAGTGAAACTTCTGCACCTCTCAGCAGGTATTTTGGCCCACTCCTCATGAGCAAACTGCTCCAGTTGTCTCAGGTTTGAAGGGTGCCTTCTCCAGACGGCATGTTTCAGCTCCTTCCACAGATGTTCAATAGGATTTAAATCGGGGTTCATAGAAGTCCACTTTAGAATAGTCCAATGTTTCGCTCTTAGCCATTCTTGGGTGTTTTTCATTATCCTGTTGCAAGACCCATGACCTGCGACTGAGATCAAGCTGTCTGACACTGGGCAGCACATTTTTCTCTAGAATACCTTGATAGTCTTGAGATTTCATTGTACCCTGCACAGATTCAAGACACCCTGTGCCAGATGCAGCAAAGCAGCCCCACAACATAACAGAACCTCCTCCATGTTTCACAGTAGGGACAGTGTTCTTTTCTTGGTATGCTTCATTTTTGCGTCTGTGAACATAGAGCTGATGTGCCTTGCCAAAAAATTCCAGTTTTGTCTTGTCTGTCCATAGGACATTCTCCCAGAAGCTTTGTGGCTTGTCAACATGCAGTTTGGCAAATTCCAGTCTGGCTTTTTTATGATTTGTTTTCAACAGTGGTGTCCTTCTTGGTCGTCTCCCATGAAGTCCACTTTGGCTCAAACAATGACGGATGGTGCAATCTGACACTGATGTACCTTGACCTTGGAGTTCACCATGAATGTGTTTAGAGGTTGTTCTGGGCTCTTTTGTTACCATTCGTATTATCCGTCTCCTCCTGCGGCCAAGTCCAGGGAGGTTGGCTACAGTCCCGTGGATCTTAAATTTCTGAATAATATGTGCAACTGTAGTCACAGGAACATCAAGCTGCTTGGAGATGGTCTTATAGCCTTTACCTTTAACATGCTTGTCTATAATTTTCTTTCTAATCTCCTGAGACAGCTCTCTCCTTTGCTTCCTGTGGTCCATGTTTAGTGTGATACACACCATGTCAACAAACAGCACAGTGACTACTTGTCACCTTTTAAATAGGCCAACTGATTTATTACAAGTTTGTAGACACCTGTGATGTTAATCAGAGGACACATCTTGGTTGAACATGTCCCTCTGGTTACATTATTTTCAATCTTTTCTAGGGGTACTGTGGGGAGCGAGAAATGAAGAAGCTGAGTGATTTTATAATTCAGATTTAATGTCGGCTTCGCCTCCCCAACATGTCTCACCCAAGGCAGAAAGCAGAAAGAGGCTGATCGCAGTCAGACCCCCATACTTATACACCACACAACAATAGCCAACATCACACATCCTTGTCATATCCTTCTCATCATCCCATGTCTCCTTCCAATGTCCTCCGGTTCTTTCGTCTGACCCTAGGGGGTCAGGAAGTCTTTTCAGGTCTTCACCGCCGCGCCTCCATCTCCTCGTTGTTCTCCGCAGGCGGTCCAGACCTATTGTCCTCTTCTGAGACGTGAGGTCATTCCACACATGCAATCACAAAACATCTCCCTGTGTCTGTACATATGCAGATATGGATATATGCACTACAGCCCCCCCCAAAACGTCTAAGAAAAGGACAATATATGAAGGTTCACAGAATATGGTGACATCACTGGCATAACTATACAAGTTGATCACGTTAAAAACACAGTGATAACAGTAACAGTACAGTCTATGCCCCATGTCCGCCTTAAAACTGCTATGATAACCCCGACAGCATATCTTAAAACACATTGTCACATTCACATCAGTCTGTGTGTCGTCTGGGTTTTAACCGTCTTCCAAATCTGCTGTACACCTGCCTCGGCGTCCCAGCGGTGCTGTCTTGTAAGGAATCTGCAGCTTGAGGAAAAGAGTGGTTATTTGATCCCTGCGGGGGTGCTGAGACGTGTCCCTTGGGGGTCTACCACGTCGAGGTGCTCTCGCCGCCCATACAGGCTCGTCACTCAACATGAAGGCAGGTTTGAGTCTGTCAATGCTGACTGTCTCTTTTCTGTCCCCCAAATCCAGCACAAAATGCTTATCTCCAGGTTCCAGCACTCTATATGGGCCATCATATGGTGGGCGGAGGGTTGGCTTTAACGCCTCGTGCCTAACAAAAACGAACTCGGCATTTTTTAAAGCCTGGGGGACAAAAACCCGCGGAAAGGTGTGATGAACCGGGCCCGGGAGCATGTCCGCTCCCGTGCTGCTTAGTGGCCTCAGAGCTGGGAGGCGCCCCGGCTCTGGCTGTTCTGGTAAGAATTCACCGGGGAGCCTGAGAGGTTGTGCAAAAACTAATTCTGCTGGGGAGGCGTCTAGATCCTCCTTGGGCACAGAACGCAACCCCAATAAAAACCCACAGTAGTTTGTTCACCCAATCTGCATCCGTTAGTGACGCTCTGAGGGCAGCCTTCAAAGACCTATGAAAACGCTTGCATAAACCGTTAGCCTGGGGGTGATACGCTGTAGTGCGATGGATTGTCGCCCCTAAGCTGCTGGCCATCGCAGACCAGAGCTCTGAGACAAACTGAGGCCCCCTATCGGACGTGATGTCCGACGGGACTCCGAAACGCGCTACCCAGGTCGTTAAAAAAACGCGAGCCACCTCTGCAGCCGTAGTTGACGTCAGCGGGACCGCTTCTGGCCAACGTGTGGTTTGGTCCACCATTGTTAAAAGATGTGTGAACCCCTGCGAGGACGGTAGGGGGCCCACGAGGTCGACATGCACATGGTCAAACCTCCTGGCAGGGATTCGGAACGGTTCTAAAGGAGCTTTCATGTGCTTGTGAATTTTGTCACGTTGGCAAGACATGCATGTTCTTGCCCACTCCTTTACGTGCTTGCGCAGGCCCAGCCAAACAAACTTTTCCACCACCATTTTTACCGAAGCGCACACGGAGTGAACTGAGTCAAAAACGCGGCGGCGCCACGCGGCCGGGACTACCGGGTGAGGTCGCCCGGTTGACACGTCGCAGATTAATTGGGGCACACCGTCACGCAAACCCCTGCTCTCCAGCCTTAACCCTGTTGGTCCAGACTGGAGTGCGCGCACGTCCGCGTCACTACCCTGTTCTGCTGCCATGGCTGCGTAATCTATCCCTACGTGAACTGGGGCCGCGTGCGCTTCCGTGTTGGTCTTGCGCTCTGCGGCTGTGGTAGTATGATCTGCCTCCACGTGCCCTGACGATGTCACGGCGCGGGAGAGGCAATCTGCCACCACGTTGAGTTTGCCCGCTATGTGCCGAATGTCTGTGGTAAATTCCGAAATTGCGACCAGCTGCCTTTGTTGCCGGCCCGACCAAGGTTCTGAGATTTTAGACATCGCAAAAGTGAGCGGTTTATGGTCGACAAAAGCCGTGAAACGCCGACCTTCCAGCCAGAACTGCAAATGGCGGATGGACAAATGAAGCGCTAACAGCTCTCTGTCAAACGTGCTGTATTTGCACTCGGTTTCGTTTAAGGATTTGCTAAAAAATGCTAGCAGTTGCCATGCCCCGTCAACGTGCTGTTCCACGACCGCCCCTATGGCCAAATTTGATACGTCTGTGGTAAGCGCTATGCGGGCCGAGGGGTCGGGGTGGGCCAACAGCGCGGCGTCAGCCAGGGCTCTTTTTACTTCCGCGAACGCAGTTCCCGCTCCGGGGACCACGCAACCGCGTTGGAGGGCTTTTGCTTTCTAAGCGTGGCATATAATGGCTGCATGAGCTGAGCTGCGCGGGGGAGGAAACGGTTGTAAAAATTTACCATTCCTAAAAATTCCTGCAGCGATCTGACCGTTTGTGGTCGGGGAAAATTTGCCACTGCGCGCACCTTATCAGGCAATGGGACTGCCCCTTCTGGGGAAACGCGGTGTCCCAAAAAATCAATCTGCGCCACGCCAAATCGGCACTTGGCTGGATTAATTATTAACCCATGTTCTTCCAACCTCTGAAAAACTGTAGTGAGGTGATTTTCGTGTTCCTCCTGAGACGTGCTGGCGACTAAAATATCGTCGAGGTAGACAAACACGAAAGGAAGATCGCGTAGCACAGCGTCCATCATACGCTGAAACGTTTGTGCCGCGCCTTTAAGGCCAAACAGCATGCGCAGAAACTCAAAAAGACCAAAAGGGGTTATTACGGCTGTTTTAGGGACGTCCTCAGGTCAGACTGGGACTTGGTGGTAGCCGCGGACCAGGTCTATTTTAGAAAAAATACGCGCACCCGCCAGATGTAGTGAAAAATCCTGGATGTGAGGGATTGGGTAGCGGTCATGCGCTGTAGCATTGTTTAATCTGCGATAATCGCCGCAAGGTCTCCAGGAGCCGTCGGCTTTCGGGACCATATGCAGTGGCGAAGCCCATAGGCTTTTCGAGCGCTGAATAATGCCCAGTTTTTCCAGGCTGGCGAACTCGTCGCATGCTATGGCGAGCTTGGTCGCGTCTAAGCGCCGAGCTTTAGCGAAGACAGGGGGGCCCATTGTGGGGATGAAGTGCTCCACCCCGTGTCTCGCTACTGTTGCCGAAAATTTGGGAACTGTGAGTGCTGGAAATTGGGTGAGGAGTTTGTCAAACTTACCTCCTGCTGTGGCGACGTTGGCCTGCACGGGTGGTGGGGACACTCGAGCTGAACAGGGGATAGAAGAGAATGACAGTGCATTGATTAAGCGTCTGTTTGCAAGATCAACTAACAACCCATGTGAACATAAGAAATCAGCACCTAACATGTTGGAACTCACCACCGCTATAATAAAAGTCCACTCATAAGTGCAGCCGTGTAAGGACAGAGACAAGGTCCTTTCACCATAAGTGCTGATGTTCGAACCGTTCGCCGCCATTGCCCCGTTGCCGCGGGGTCCAGCCACTCGGTCAGCGTAGGTCGGGGTGATGAAGCTCATCTGAGCTCCGGTGTCTATGAGGAAATGTCGCCCGGAGCCTTCACCAGTGATGTAGAGCAGCTTGTTGGCCTCGCCGAGAGCCGTAGCTGCTAACGGTTCCCAGCTTTGGAGTTTCCCGAGCTCTTGAAACTGCACGGTGGCACACACTTGTATGCCCTCTCAGCGAATCGCCGGTGGTAGTAACAGAGGTCGTCTCGTCTGTTGCGTCGCGGCCGCGTCGCTGCCATGGTGGGCGGGATTTGCTCCGCTGTCTCCGGCTCCCCGCTGCCCCGGGCTTCCACACCGAGGTCCACCGCTGCTGCTGTGGTCATCTGCTCGCCACAGGAGTTGAGGAGCCGCTGTGCTTCCCGGGCTAGCGCGCGGAAATCCTGCTGGGTCTTACAACGCATGCTGGCCAGAGTCCCTCTCATGTGCGCCGGGAGGGTGCTGAGGAAGATGTGCTGAAAGAGGAAGCTGTCGTTGTCTGCCTCCCTCAGCTGAAGCATGTCTTCCATCAGGACCATCGGTCTGCGCCCTCCTTGGCCATATATCGCCAGTAGTCTCTTGGCCTTTTCCTCGGCCGAGGGCACGAAGCTCTCGATGAGAGTAGCTTTCAGCTCCTCGTATTTGTCACTGGTGGGCGGCTGCTGTATCACGCTCCGCACGCATTGTGCTGTTGTGACGTCGAGCCTGGCGACGACGTGGTAGAACTTGGTTTCGTCTGCCGTCACCCCTGCGAGCGCAAATTGTGCCTCGGCCTGCTTGAACCACGAGTTCGGGTCATTCTGCCAGAATTCTGGGAGTTTGATGGCGACGGCGCTTGCTTGGGCCGCCTCCGACGAGTCTGCAACGGGAGAACGCCTTTCATCCATTCTCACGTCTGGTCACCAATGTGGGGAGCGAGAAATGAAGAAGCTGAGTGATTTTATAATTCAGATTTAATGTCGGCTTCACCTCCCCAACACGTCTCACCCAAGGCAGAAAGCAGAAAGAGGCTGATCGCAGTCAGACCCCCATACTTATACACCACACAACAATAGCCAACATCACACATCCTTGTCATATCCTTCTCATCATCCCATGTCTCCTTCCAATGTCCTCCGGTTCTTTCGTCTGACCCTAGGGGGTCAGGAAGTCTTTTCAGGTCTTCACCGCCGCGCCTCCATCTCCTCGTTGTTCTCCGCAGGCGGTCCAGACCTATTGTCCTCTTCTGAGACGTGAGGTCATTCCACACATGCAATCACAAAACATATCCCTGTGTCTATACATATGCAGATATGGATATATGCACTACAGGTACCATCATTTTTGTCCAGGCCTGTTTCATGAGTTTGTTTTTTAAAATAATTCTGTTGAACCACAATTCAAAAGCATTGTCTGATTTTCATTGGTTAATTTTCATAGAATTTTTATTTATTACCACTTTTGTTAGATTCAAGTTATTTATGTGATCATTGTGGGTTTTTCTTCATTAACCCCTTGCACTCCAGTCAATTTCCCTAAAAATGCCAAAAAATAACGTGCCCAAAGTAAATCGAAAGCTGTTCTTCAACCCTTTGCAGCATCTTCATGGGGTTGGTCTCATTTAAAAGAAAACACTTTGAATTTTTTAGCAAAACAGTCATAATCTCTCTAAGTGCTCCGGCCACTGAGTTACAGTCATCTAAACATAGTGAACTTGAAGAAAATAAATTTGGCCTGGGTGTTTTTTGGATACAAATGCTTGCAAATAACACACAGCTTCAGATCCGGGCTGGAAAATGCAACAGAAATGCAGAACCAAGTGTTATCCAGCTGAGGTCCAAATTTGGTAACAATACCACAAAAAATGAATATATTACACAGCTTTTTCCTCAGGTAGGTCCCAGGCGTTTTTGAACTGTGCCAAACTGTGCCAAATGGCACAGTTTGGAAAAACGTCTGTAACTTTTGAATGATTCAATATAGAAGCTTCATCTTGGGCTCTAATGAAAGGTGACACTCAGGGCTGTGTGTGTGGGGGGGGGGGGTTGTCCCCCCCCCTCGCTACAGAGGACAGACATTGCCCGTTGCGCAGCAATCCGTCATGTAGCGATGACGCACAGCTGTAATTTATCGATCGGTCAAAAGTCATTTTGATTACAATTTTCAGGGATAAAGAATAATTTAGCTTAGAACACTTACCTCTTCACCGCTCTTCACAGCAGCAGCTTAGCTGGCGAACTTCGTCCTCATTGTCAGACGAACGCAACGCTGGTCTCGCGACCCGGTCAAAACATAATTCCATTATTGCGGTTTTGCGCTTCCATGATTGCGGTTTTGGCGAACGATTTTTCAAAGCAAATAACAGTAGTAATTCAAAAAGACTGGCGAACGCGTGTGTGTCACCCAGCCTTCTTCGTCGGCCTCCATCGGTCTAGGATGACCATGGAAGAGAATCCTAAACGTCTATTCTGCTGGAATAAAAAAAAAAAAAAGCACCACCTGTGGCTGAACAGGCCGATGCGCGAATGGCAGTCCCTGTCACACAGGTTGCACTTGTGGGTGGTCTCCGTGCTGCTGGGTCTGTGGCAGGTTCTTCCTGCGGGTCCTTTTTTCATCTGCTGCAGCAGTCTGTCTTCACCCAGCCTTACACAAAAACAGCTTGCGAACTTCTGTGCTTCAATTGGCTCGCTGCATTCACAGCGTTGGTAGGCGCGTCCTTCTTGCTAGGTTTTCAGTCATTGGTTCTTCAAGGTTTCAGAAACCCAATTCAAGGCTCTTATTAGTTGAATGAGAGGTCAATCAGATGATCTAATCTGTTCGCGGCTGTGTCTGTAGTGGAAGAACGGAAATGCAGCTTTTTTTTTCAGTGCGCGCTTGGACGCAGCGCCCTCGTGCGTCCTAGAGCGCACGAGAGCGCCCTCGTGCGCTCTAGGACAGAGAGACGTGCCCGTCCGCGGTACACAGGAGTGCAACAGGTTAACAGAGGGGTACCAACAATTTTGTCCATGGCTGTATACAACATCAGGGCTGCCGAGAATGTTCATGTTTTTAAACACAGGCTCAAGACCTATTTTAACCTTGCTTTTAATTAGTTTCTTATTTTCTCTTAATTCCTGATTTTTTTTTTTTTAATTTAAGTTTTTGTAAAGGGTATACATGTCATTACAGCATTGCATTGTTTACATTTTCATCACGTGTTCCCTTTTTTTTGTTTTTTGACAACATTGGAAGAATAATTATTACAACACCCTTTTTTAAGTGAAAGAAAAAGAGAAATTAAAGAAAGAACAAAAAAACAAAACAAAAAACAAAACAAGAAAAAACAAAAAACAAAAACAAAACAAAAGAGCACAAAAAATAAAAAATAAAAATAAAAGAGCATCTGAGTAGCGTTGGAACAAAGAGCGGTGCCATTATTGAAATGGTATTTGTCAAAGATTAGATCTGATGGAAGACACATATGCGTTCCAGGGTTGCCAAAAGTTCAAGAACCCATCCATGTCCTGTCTCAGTGCGAATGTCAACTTTTCCATCGAGTAAATGTCTTGAATCACATTAATCCAATCTTCAGGTGTAGGACAATCCTTCAACATCCATTTTTTAGTTAGAGCTTTTTTTTACTTGCCAATATTAAAACAGTGAATAAGTATTTTTTCCTCGTCTTTCCAGTGATTCCGGTAGTAAACCCAAATACAAAGTTACAAAAGAAAAGGGGACTGTTATTTTGAATATTTTCCCCAATATTGTCTGTACATTGGTCCAATATTGGTGGATAACTGGGCATGACCAAAACACATGAAAATGATTTGCAGTCTCTTCACCACACAAGCGCCAACAATTCAACCCCTTACAAGTAAATTTGTTTTGTGTAGGTGTTCTGAAAAATCTTACCAAATTTTTCCATCCAAATTCTCTCCACTGCAGGGATGAGGTACTTTTCCATTGTTGTTTATTTAGCTTTTCCCATAATTCCAGTTGTAAAGTGAAATTCCCCTCTTTTTCCCATCTCTCTTTCATATATGATGTGTTGTCTCCCTCTAAGTCTTGAAGACCTTGGTATATTTTAGAAATGTATTTGATCCCTGGGATCCCTTTATATGCCATTAAGAAGACCTTCAGAACACCTGACTGGGCCCTTTCCAAATCCTCCTTTTTAAGTATTTTGTTTATGTGGTGTCTAAGTTGAAAGAACCTGTAAAGGTCTTGATTTATTAGACCTTGTTTTTTCAAATCTTCAAAACTTCTTAAAATTTGCCCTTTAAAAAAATCGTAATATTTTATCAGTTCGTTCTCTTTCCACTTTTTAAATCTAGTGTCTGTTTTATTAGGTGTAATGTCTTGATCAAAGGCAATCCATTGCAGTAATCGATAGGGTTCTTTAGTTTGATTCTCTCTGACTATCTTATACCAAATTTTTAGCGGGGTCTCTATCCACGGGTTAGTGTTATTCAAAAGTTTAGGTAAGGCATTGTTCCCTATTATCGCCTGTAGGGGGATGTCACTTGTTATTTGGCATTCCATCTCCTTCCATTGTGCAGTGTAGAATGGGTTACATATTTCTACTAAAGTTTTAATTTGTGCGGCTTTAAAATAGTCCCTGATATTTGGCAGCGCGAGCCCACCTTTGTCTTTGTTTAGCTGTAGGGTTCTATATCTGATTCTAGGTCTCTTGCCCTGCCATATGAATCTTGAGATCCTTCTGTCCAGTTCTTGCCATGTTTTTTTGGGAGGTTCTACCGGTATTGTTTGGAAAAGGTATAGAAGACGTGGAAGTATATTCATTTTGACTGCTTCAATTCTTTGTGCAGTACCCAAGAATGGTATCATATTCCATCTTGCTAGATCAGATTTTATTTTTGCCATCAGTGGATCATAGTTTATTGTTATAATTTTGTTGAGTTGTTTTGGGATATTGACCCCCAGATATTTCATAGATTCCATCTCCCAGTTAGTTTTGAGTTTGCTTAGTAAATATTGATTTGGGTCATAGTTGAATGTTAAAACTTGGGTTTTATGCATGTTTAATTCGTACCCCGATAAATCTCCATACTCTGAAAAAACTGAGATTAGTTCTGGAAAAGAGGTGTCCGGCTGCCCCAGGTATATTAAAATGTCATCAGCAAAGAGTGCTATTTTATGTTCCTTCTGACCAAGTGTAATACCTTGAATTTTTTGATTCTGTCTTATCCATTGGCTCAGATGTTCTATGAAGATTGCAAAGAGCAGTGGAGACAAAGGGCAGCCCTGACGACATCCTCTTTCCAGTTCAAAAGATGATGATAATTTACCGTTGATCCTTATTTTAGCTGTTGGTTTTTTATATAATGCCTGGATAGTTCTAATGAAGTTGTTATGAAAATTGAAACTGGATAAGATTCTATATAGGAAAGACCAGCCAACCGAATCAAATGCTTTTTCAGCATCTAATCCCAATATGGCTGCATTTAAGTTATATTTTTTTATATGATGAATTATGTGTAAAGTGCGTCTAATGTTGTCTTGTGTCTGTCTTTGTCTTATAAAACCTGTTTGGTCTAAATGAATTAAGTCTGTCAGTATATTTTCTAACCTTTTGGCAAGGATAGTGGTAAAAAGCTTATAGTTTAGAAGATGCCTTACAAACGAGACTGAGTGTATTTTCTCAGGAAAGCTTTATTGAAGGTCACATCTTCTAACATGAAAGTTCTCAGCAGAAAAAGAGACAGATCCCACTTTCCTCACAGCTTTTATATCCCAGAGATACAAAACCCCCACATCACATATCTCACACCTTTACCCCACCTAAGTTTGGTAAACACATGAACCACAGTCCCCGAGACTTGCTGGCGCTTCTGTTCTCCTCTCCACCTCGGGGCTCCTGCTGGGACATTGTCTTCCACCTCTGTCTTCCTCCAGCACCCACCTCCTAGCCGAGGTCCCTGCTGGGGCATTGTTCTTATGGACGTTTGATCTGCAGGGTCTGCACCGACATGCCTACTGGAAGCATGTGGGGGGAGAGAGCATACCATACAAGCATGCCATATATGTGCCTTAAATATGCACCACATAACCCCCCCCCCCAAACGTTCAAATAAGGACAAGTTACATTTCAAATGCATAGAATCATGACACCCCACACAGAACAAGAGAGAGAAAAAAAAAAAAAAACTTGGCACAACAGATCACATAACCCACTGCTTGGGCTTCAGCTCTCTGCCATATCTGCTGTGAGCAGGTCTCGCTCTGCCTGTGGCTGTCTGCTGCATCTGTGAAGTAGAATCATTAACACATCGTTGTGAAAGCTTAGCAGAGCGCCTCCCGGGTGGCCTGCCACGGCGGGGGGCCCTGGCCAACTGGACTGGGTCATCAGCTAACACAAAAGCGGGTTTGAGTCTGTTAATGCAGACTAAGTCCCTCCTGTCTCCCAAATCGAGCAAAAAATGCTTTTCCCCGGTTTCTAACACTCTGAACGGTCCATCGTAAGGTGGCCTTAAACCTAACCTCTGTGCGTCGTGTCTAACGAAGACAAACTCTGCATTTTTTAAGGCTTTGGGCACAAAAACACGTGGAAAACTGTGATGAACGGGACCGGGGAGGGTGTGTGACCCCGCTTCGCTCTGCAGCAGCTGAGCGGGGAGGTGCTCCGGAGCGGGGTTTTCAGGGAGGAAATCTCCCGGTAACCGGAGGGGTTGGGCGAAAACGAGTTCTGCCGGAGAGGCTTGCAAATCCTCTTTAGGTGCTGAACGCAACCCTAATAAAACCCATGGGAGTTTATCAACCCAATTTGTGTCCGTGAGAGCCGCTCTGAGGGCTGCTTTCAATGACCTATGGAAACGCTCGCACAAACCGTTGGCCTGGGGGTTATACGCGGTTGTGCGATGAATTTTCACCCCCAGGTTGAGTGCCATGGACGACCAGAGCTCAGAAACAAACTGGGGTCCCCTGTCGGACGTTATGTCTGACGGGATACCAAAACGTGCGACCCAGGCTGTTAAAAAGGCACGCGCAACGTCTGCTGCTGTGGTTGCCGCCAGAGGAACCGCCTCTGGCCAGCGCGTGGTGCGGTCTACCATGGTCAAAAGGTGTGTGAAACCCTGGGACAGCGGAAGAGGTCCTACTAAGTCGATATGCACATGGTCAAAACGTTTGGCTGGGATGTGAAAAGGTTCTAGAGGGGCTCGTGTGTGTTTGTGTACCTTTGCTCTTTGACACGCAGCGCAGGCTGCAGCCCACTCTTTGACTTGTTTACGCAGCCCCGGCCAAACAAACTTCTCTCCTACCATTTTGATAGACGCGCGGACGCCCGGGTGTGCCAGTGAATGTATTAAGTCAAAAACACGGCAACGCCACGCAGCCGGGACTACGGGACGGGGACGCCCCGTGGAGGTATCGCAGATTAGGGAAGGCATGCCTGTATGAAGCACCCTGTGCTCCAGCCTTAGCCCTGTTGGCCCAGACTGGAGCGCGCGCACGTCCGCGTCGCCAACCTGTTCAGCGGCCATGGCTGCATAATCCAACCCGACGCAGATCGGAGCTGTGAGCGCTTCCGCGCCGCAAGCCTGGCCTAGGTCTGCCGCCGCCGAATCTGCCCCCTGGGGGCCTGTCGCTGCCACTGCACGCGAGAGGCAATCTGCCACTACATTGTGTTTACCCGCTACGTGTTGAATGTCAGTGGTAAACTCCGAAATTGCAGCCAGCTGCCTCTGTTGTCGGCCCGACCAAGGCTCTCAAACCTTAGCCATTGCAAAAGTTAAGGGTTTATGGTCCACGAATGCGGTAAAACGGCGCCCTTCCAACCAGAACTGGAAGTGGCGGATGGCCAAATGTAGGGCCAAAAGCTCCCTGTCAAACGCACTGTATTTACGCTCGCTATCGCGCAATGTTTTGCTGAAAAACGCAAGTGGTTGCCAGCATCCTGCCACCAGTTGCTCAACAACCGCTCCCACTGCCACGTCGGAGGCGTCTGTGGTTAGCGCCATGCGAGCTGCCGGCACCAGGTGTGCCAATAACGCAGCGTTCACGAGGGCTGATTTGACTTGTGAAAAAGCGCGCTCCCGATCCGGGGACCACTCGACCTTAGATGCAGGTTTTTGCTTCTTTAATGCCGCGTACAATGGGTGCATGAGCCGTGCCGCGTTTGGGAGGAAGCGGTTATAAAAATTGACCATCCCCAAAAATTCTTGCAGCGCCTTAACCGTCTGTGGTTGGGGGAAATCCGTTATCACGCGCACTTTATCCGGCAGCGGGATCGCGCCTTCTGGCGAGACTTGGTGTCCCAAAAAATCGATTTTCGCTACCCCGAATTGGCACTTCGCTGGGTTAATTATTAGCCCGTGGTCTGTGAGCCTCTGAAAAACGGCTGTGAGATGGCTTTCGTGCTCGGCTCCGGACGCGCTGGCTACCAAAATATCATCCAAATAAGCGAACACGAAAGGGAGGTCGCGCAGCACTGCATCCATCATGCGTTGGAACGTCTGCACGGCGCCCTTGAAGCCGAAAGGCATGCGCAAAAACTCGAAAAGCCCGAAAGGGGTTATAACTGCCGTTTTGGGTATGTCCTGCGCACGGACTGGAACTTGGTGATAACCACGCACCAAATCTATTTTGGAAAAGATGCGCGCCCCCGCTAAATGCGCCGAAAAATCCTGGATGTGCGGAATCAGATAGCGGTCGTGGGCTGAAGCATTATTTAATCTGCGGAAATCGCCGCAAGGGCGCCACGAGCCGTCAGCTTTGGGTACCATGTGCAGGGGTGACGACCAGGCGCTGTTCGAACGCCGGACTATGCCCAGCTTTTCTAAGTTGGCAAATTCCTCGCGCGCGATGGCCAGTTTAGCTGGGTCCAACCGCCGAGCTTTTGCAAAAACAGGGGGGCCCGAAGTACTTATGAAATGTTCGACCCCGTGTTTGGCAACTGACGCTGAAAATGTAGGGACCGTGATTGCTGGAAACTGGTTGAGTAATGCATGAAACTTACCACCCGCAGCTGTGACATTGGAATGTGCAGAAGGCAGGGCCACCCGAGCTGTGCAGGAGATAGAGTAGAAAGACAGTGCATTTACAATACATCTATTAGTAAGATCAACTAACGAACTGTTTGAGCACAAAAAGTCAGCACCTAGCATGTTGTTATTAACTGCGGCGACAACGAAAGTCCACTCGAAGTTGCGCCCGTGAAGGGACAGGAGGAGCGTCTTCTTCCCATAGGTTTTGACCGTGGAACCGTTCGCCGCTAACACCAGGGGGCCGCTGGCCGGCGCCAGTGTGTCCGCGTAGGTAGGCTTGACAAAACTCAGCTGGGAGCCCATGTCCACCAGGAATTCTTTCCCAGAATTCGCGTCCGTCACGAAAAGCAGCCTATTCTCCGTGCCGAGAGTCGCGGCTGCTACCGGCTCCCGGTCTTGGCGTTTCCCTGGCGCAGGTACCGGCATGGTGGGACGCATCTGCGGGCTCTCTCGGCGAAACGTCAACGGTAGAAGCAGAGGGCGTTGTCAGCTCCGCTTCTCCTGGTCTCCGCCGTTGCTGCCGTCAGTGGATCCGGTGCCGCAGCCTCAGGTCTCCCTCCTTCTCACGAGGGGGCGGTCATCTCTGCTGCTGCCGTCGTGGCTGCGCGCCGTCTATGGGAGTCGACGAGCCGTTGCGCCACCTGTCCCAGCTCGTGGTAGTTGCGGTTGACGAGTGGCTGCGAGCTGGCCAGGGCGACTCTCACTGCTGGCGGGAGCGTTCTGAGGAAAAGGTGAGCGAAGATAAAGCCGTCGTCGTCCTCACCTCTCAGGCTCATCATCTTCGCCATTAGATCCGCTGGCCTGTCTGCTTCTCCCTCTGTCAGCGCCAGGAGCTTCTCTGCCCGCTCTTCCAGCGAGGGAGTGAAGGCTCGGATGAGGGCATCTTTTAATGTGCTATACTTGTCGTCTTGGGGCGGGTGGTTGGTCAGGCTCTCCACCCGTTGCACTGTGAGGCTGTCCAGCTTCGCGACGACATGGTAGAACCTCGTTGCATCCGCCGAGATTCCCCGAAGGTGGAATTGCGCCTCCACAGTGATAAACCAGGAGCGCGGGTTATGTTGCCAGAAGTCAGGCAGCTGTAGCGTGGTAGCCGCGTTAACCCGGTTGGCTCCTGAAGAGTCCGGTGCGGAAATCACGCCGTCACCGTCCATAGGTAGTCGTAGGTCACCAGTGTAGAAGATGCCTTACAAACGAGACTGAGTGTATTTTCTCAGGAAAGCTTTATTGAAGGTCACATCTTCTAACATGAAAGTTCTCAGCAGAAAAAGAGACAGATCCCACTTTCCTCACAGCTTTTATATCCCAGAGATACAAAACCCCCACATCACGTATCTCACACCTTTACCCCACCTAAGTTTGGTAAACACATGAACCACAGTCCCCGAGACTTGCTGGCGCTTCTGTTCTCCTCTCCACCTCGGGGCTCCTGCTGGGACATTGTCTTCCACCTCCGTCTTCCTCCAGCACCCACCTCCTAGCCGAGGTCCCTGCTGGGGCATTGTTCTTATGGACGTTTGATCTGCAGGGTCTGCACCGACATGCCTACTGGAAGCATGTGGGGGGAGAGAGCATACCATACAAGCACGCCATATATGTGCCTTAAATATGCACCACAATAGTCCTGATTTAACACACTGATTGGTCTGTAGTTGGAGCAGTCTAGTTTATCCTTTTCAGGTTTAGGTATGACTGCAATGACCCCTTCTCTCCAGGAGGGGGGGGATTTCCCCTGTGTGGAGGACATAGTTAAATGTTTTCAGGAGGAGAGGAGATAGTTGCTGTTTAAAGGTTTTGTACCACTCTGCTGTATAGCCATCTGCTCCTGGGGATTTGTTAGCTTTAAGTTTCATAATTGCTTTTTCTGATTCTTTAGGTTGTATTTCTGACAGTAGTGTTTTATTTTGTGACTCAGTAAGTTGGGGAAGGTTTAATGTGTTTAGGAATACTTCGGATGCGTTTTTATGTTTTTTGAGGGAGTACAAGTTCTTGTAGTAGTTCTCGAAGCTTTTAAGAATATCCTGAATTCTAAATTTTATTTCCTTTGATACTGGGTCTCTGATTTTGTAGATTGCTCTCTCCGTTTGTTGTTTCCTCAATTTATAGGCTAGTAATTTTGCCGATTTGCTGCCTGTTTCATAGTATTTTTGTTTCAGAAATGTAAGTTTCTTCTGGATTTCTATTGTGTAGATCTCATTTATTTGTTTTTTAATTTCCTTAATTTTGAGCGAGTCATTAGAATGAGTGTTGTCTTTGTGCTCTTTTTCTAGGTTCTTAAGTTCTGACTTTAATGTGATTAGTTTTTCTTGTCTCAGTTTCTTTTGGATTGCCAGTTTTGCGATAATCTTTCCCCTTATTACAGCTTTGCATGCAACCCACAGTATTAAAGGGGATACTTCTCCATTATCATTTTCTTCCAAATATCTGAGAATATCTGATTCCAATTCATCTTTCAGTGGTCCTTTCAGCACATTTGAATTTAACCTCCAAGAAAATGTATTATTTGTGTATTTTTGGATACTTAAGTCCATATAGATCGGACTGTGGTCAGAGAGATCCATCAGTCCTATTTTACATGTTTTTACTCTTCCAATGTCTCTATTAAACATAAAAAAATAGTCAGTCCTTGAGTATGATGAATGTGGTGCTGAGTAAAATGTATAATCTTTTACACTGGGGTTCAATTCCCTCCACACGTCACAGATTCCCATTTCTTTTAGTAGCATCTGAGTTTTTCTACTTTGAGTGTTATTTTGATGTGGAGAATTACCTGATACATCCCAGTATAGATTCAGTCTTAGATTGAAGTCTCCACCACATATCACTAAACCTTGGGCTTTAGTTATCATTAGGTCAAATACATTTTTATAAAATTTCCAGTTAGCCCCTGGAGGTGCATATACATTCAGCAGGGTGATATCTTCTCCCTCTAGCCGCCCAAGTACCATACTGAATCTCCCTTCTTTATCTTTGTGTTCTGATTTTTTTTTTCAAATATAATTTTGGTTGAGATCAATGTCGCTACTCCCCTCCTCCTCCCTGACTTATATGAAGATGAAGAGATCATTTTAAACCCTTGTCTATTGAGTTTAGTGTGCTCCACGTCTGTTAGGTGGGTTTCCTGTAAAAATATTATTCCTGCTTTGTCTTTTTTCATTTTGCCTAGAATCTTGGATCTTTTAACTGGATTCAGGATCCCTTTTAAATTATATGAGATTATTCTGGTTACACCCTGTTCCTCCATTGTGTTGTCTTATTTAGTATAACAGTGTGGTGGCTCTCTTTTATGTTACTCAGAAACTGAAAGAACATTAAGAACATAAAAAACATTAAGAACATAGTATATAAAACTTTAAAACAAAAAACTGACAAAAGATCTTCCTGAGCTGAGGTCTTTTTAGTGACCTTAGAAGAGCCTTGATGGTGTGTTGGCTCTGAGGGAAATTCCTCAGATTCTGTTACGTGCTGAGGGCCCTCCCTTACCCCTGTAAGTTGTCCCATGTTTTTAACGTGAATTTCAGATCCCAATCCGAACTTGTAATGATTTTTTTTTTTTAATGCCTATACCCTATGAAATTGAGCGCAACCTCTCACCACCATCACAGCAAACAATCACGTTAATACAGTATTTGTTAGTGTGGAGAGATCATGTGGTTCATTGTCACATTTCTATTTTAACAAGTTTTTTTGTTCTTTTTTTTTAAAGACTTATTTGTTTCTAATATTATGTCTGTTCCATGAAATGTTTTACCACTTGCTGATTCTGCATCTCCTTTAATGTTTGTTACCTTGTAGGAGGAGGGTTGGATGCACAGATTGACTAAAAATATCGTTATTCTCTCCTGTAAATGGCCAGTTTTCCCTTATAGCCCTGGCGCTGGGTTTCCCGCTGCTGGCTCGTGGATTTTGAGGGTCTCTGTGTGGACCACGTTTGAGCCTTGATTCTTTCGATTGGGTCTGCTGCGGGTTTATACACCGTTACCGGGAGTCCTCTTCTCGCCATATCCGTGGTTGCTTCTTCCGCCGAGTTGTAGAGACACGTCTCATCTCCGTAAAACACCCTCAGCTTCGCCGGAAATGGGGTCTGAAAGTGCAGTTTCTTCTCTCGTAGTACCTTTTTAGCGTCGTTGTATTCCTGACGCTTTTTAAGGACCTCCGGGGCGTAGTCGTGTTCCACGAAAACTTTTCTCTCTTGGTGCATAAATCCTTTTTTCTGCCAAGCCAGTCTTACAACCTCTTCTTTTATTCTGGAGTTGGAGAATTTCACCACCACCGATCTTGGTGGCGCTTCCGCCACCGGCCTAGGGTCTAATGTACGGTGCACCCTTTCTATCTTCAAGTCGGTGGTTTGGGGAATATCCAACTTCTCTCTCAGTAAGGATTCCACGCATGCCGCCATTGTGGTGAAACCGTCCTCGACTCCTTCTTTCAGACCATGAATTCTTATGTTGTCTCTTCTCAGTCTTCCTTCTTGGTCAGTTAGCTTAGCCTCCAGTCTTCACTGTCGTTTGTGTAGTTCCAGCACGGTATCTTCCAGCCCTTTTATTCTTTCCTCTGCTTCCATGATTCGGTCCTCGGCCTGGTCCACTCTGCTGTTTGTCCTTTTTATTTCGTCTTTGATTTCACAAAATTCGGCCCAACACTCTCGGCGAAATTGTCTTAATTCTTTAAGTACCATTTTTAAGCTAACCTTGCTGCTAGCTTCATTCAGCTCCTCGTTTTCTGAATGGATATCGTCCGGATCAGATTCTGCGGCCGATGCGTGTCCTGGCCTGGTAAATGTCGATTTCTTCTGTTTTCCTTTAGGCATGATGACTTTGTCTTTTGATTTTCACTCTTCCAAAAATCCGTTAAATCTGATTTTCAAGGTATTTTCCTGGATCAGGTCTGGGAGCTTCAGCGTTAAGCTGCTATCACCATGGTGTCCAGACCGGAAGTCTCCTTAATTCCTGATTTTAAATCTATTTTATGTCACAGTTAATTATCTTACTGCAAATTTTTAATACTTATGAATATATGTCTGTTTGACTGTATTTTGGTGTTGTTTTATTCTTCTAGTCATCTTAACTGCCTAGTCTTTTTACCAGCAAACTATCTTATTATTTATCAGTGACTTTTTATCACCCTGTCCAAGCTCTGGCATTTCCTCATGGGAAGCTCTCCCGTGGGGGGTTGTGCCTGTTTTCTGGCTGCGGGGTGCTGGCCTGTGATTGCCCTGGTCTGCCCGGAGGAGGCCGTGCGCTGTGGTGCCGCACTTGCAGTGTCAACCCCTTGGGTTGGACTTGGGCGGTCTCAGAGGTGGTGCTCCTGTAGCCGTGGACTTGGCACTTTCCCACTTTCTCTGCTGGTGATGGCTCCCAAGTGATGGTGCTTCCACACTTGGATCCTCAGTGCCCAGCCATAAGCCTTAAGCCATAAGTTTTACACTGATGAAAGTTTCTTTGTGTGTGTGTTTGTGTCTATGTGTGTGTGTGTGGGGGGGGGGGGGGGGGTAAATTGTGTTTTATTTCAATGTGCGAAGCACTTCGTGTTGCATCTTTTTGCTTGAAAAATGTTATATAAATAAAGCTTTGATTGATTGATATACAGCTGAGATGACACAGTTTAATGTGACCTGAGTTTAAACTGATCATCTTAACTTACTCTTTGCAACAGTAATATTTGATAAAATAAGGGAAGAGAAGATCAAACACTCATTCATTGGCTCCATCGATCTCGAAAGATCATGGGGGGGTTTTGTGCCTTGGGTCATCATTCAGGGAGCTGCACCATCGGGCGTGGCTGTAGAGGCCGATACGGGATCTGCAGGTCCTGCCGCAGCCGTTGCAGATGAATTCTTCACAGTGTAGTGGGGGTCTCGACAGTCTCCTCTGTCTGCGGAGTCTCTTCTCCCCCCAGCGAGTGTTTCTTCTTTCCTCTGCTGTTCGGATGACATCCTGGGTGATGGTCCGCCAGTTGGAGCGGACGGAGGCGGCTGACTCCAGGTCGGAGGGGTTAAAGCCTCCAGCCTTGAGGTCACGCTTGCAAACATCCTTGAATCTGAGAGTTGGGCGTCCCTTTGATCTAGTTCCAGTAGCCAGCTCCCCATACAGTAAGTCTTTGGGGATGCGGCCATCCTCCATTCGGTTGACGTGGCCAAGCCATCGCAAGCGTCTCTTTGTCAGGATGGCAAACATACTGGGCACATCTGCTCTGGCCAGGACGTCGATGTTGGAGACACGGTCCTGCCAAGTGATGTGCAGTAGTCTGCGAAGGCAGCGCTGGTGGAAGGCGTTCAGTCGGCGTTCCTGGCAGGAGTAGAGGGTCCAAGGTTCACTGCCGTATAGGAGAGTACTCAGTACACAGGCCATGTAGACTCTTATCTTGGTGTTGATGGTTAGCATAGAGTTGTCCCAGACTCGCTTCGCCAGACGGGCCATCACCGTCGATGCCTTGCCGATCAAACACTAGATAGATAGATCAAACACTATAAAAATAAAAAGTGTATACAATTTACATCGCACCACAGATTGGTACTTACTAGCGATTCCATCTAGGTAGATAAAAATCTGTAAAAGAACTTCCAACATGATGGGGGTGTATACGGTGGAGATGATGGCTGTGTGGGAAGCTTTATTATGGGTTGAAAAGGAAAAACCAGGTATGATAGTAATTTGTTCAGATTCTTTATCAGTGTTATCAAACATAAAATCTTTTCAGTCAAAAAATCGCTAAGATATTTTGTATGAGGTATTACAGTCTATGAGGAGAGTTACAGATAATGGAGCGCAGGTAAAATTTGCATGGGTTCCAGCTCATGTTGGTATAAAGGGGAATGAAAAGGCTGATGAGCTGGCAAAGAATGCACTAAAAAGAAGACCACAGACAAACAGTTTAGCGTTGGTAAAAATGAGATGAAATATATAATTTGGGAGAAACTGGGCAGCACGGTGACAGAGTGGTTAACACTGCGGCAGCACAGCAACTCACCCTTGGCCGGGGGATCCTGGGTTCGATCCCAGGCCCTGACCAACAGTGATCTGTGTGGAGTTTGCATGTTCTCCCTGTGTGTGCATGGGTTTACTTCTGGATTTCTCCGGTTTCCTCCCACATGCCAACAACATGCAAGTTAGGTTAATTGGCATCAAAACTGGGGATTCTAAGTTGTCCTAAGTATGACTGTGAGAGTGAATGGTTGTCTGTTTCTCTGTGTTGGCCCTGCGATGGACTGACAATCTGTCCAGGGTGTACCCTGCCTCTTGCCCAAAGATGCTGGGATAGGGTGCCCCCCCCCCCCCCGCGACCCGAAAAAGATTAAGCGGAAGAAGATGGCTGGATGGGTTTTTTTTTTTGGTTTTTTTTTTTTTGTTACTTATTTGTACCCATAGGTAGATTTGGTTTGCAGTCTGGTGACAAGCCACCGGCTGCCGGTCGCTGCGTCATCAAATATGGCAAGTAGGTTGGGACATAGAGGAAAAGGGTAGACAATATCATACAATCCAAAAGAGTGTGAAAGTGAATCGGTTGAGAAGTGGAAACAGGAGAGAGGAGACGATACTCACTAGACTGAGAATAGTACACTGCTCATTAAATAAGACTCTTAACATAATAGGTAAGCATGAGTCAGATCTACGTGATAGATGTCAGGAGGATGAAACAGTGGAACATGCACTGTTAAGTTGTATGGGTTATGAGGCACAGAGGGAGGTGTTGAGGGAGTCGCTGAGGAAAGAGGAAATGAATGACTTTACATTAAGAGGGTTTTTAAGTATGAGGAAATGGGCACAGGTGAAGGCTGTGTTAAAGTATTTAAGGGAAATTGGGGTTTTAAGGAGAATTTAGCGGTGTAGAAGTTTGGGGGGTTTTTTCGGCTTCAGAGGTATTGCACACTTTGATCCACACTCTAGAGCAGAAGGTGGCGGTAATGCACTATAAGATGGATACCAACTGCCATTAAACCAAAAAGAAGAACACGAAGAAGAAGGACAAACAAATGTGGCTTACGAAGAATACAATTCAGGTAATACACTTGAGACAAAACATCTCGTTTTGTGGGCCTTTTGATTTTGTGCAGTATTGATAATTATTTTATTCACTTTTTATACATGGGAGGAGACCCCGGGGCAGACCCAGGACTCGCTGGAGAGACAATGTCTCCCAAGTGGTCTGGGAACGCTTTGTTATCCTCTCTGAAGAGCTGGAGCAGGTGGCTGGGGAGAAGGATGTCTGGGCTTCTCTGCTTGAACTGCTGCCTCCACGATCCGGACCTCCGGAAAAGCAGTAGAAGTGTTGGGTATGAGAGTATGTGTGTATGTGATGCCGTGCCCACCCACAAGGTGACGTCAGACAGGCACGGCCCACTCTGTATATAAACCATGTTCACTGTAATAAAGTTAGTTGTTAGCTGCATGAAGACTCGCCTCCTGCCTGGTCATTTACAGACGTAACATTTGGCGACAAGGTGAAAAATGGGTGCGTGCTGGATACCTCGAAATTTACTGCCGTTTCTGGAGAGCCCAGGCGAGCTGGTGACCTCATGGCCGGTGTGGAGACAGGAGTTCGAAGACTACATCAGAGAGCTGGGTTTCTCTTGGTTTAATGGGAAGCAGCGCTGGAGGGTCCTGGTCCATAACCTTGGCACGGAGAGCCGAAGGATTCGCGGAAGAATGTTATGAGGATGCCGTCACGCACATGACAGCACACTTCGCGGAGCAGTCGAGGGCCAGGGAGCTGCGGGTCATGGAGCTTTTGGCGCTAGGGTCGACGGAGCTAGTTAGCTTGGGAAAGCTAACGGCTCAGTCAAAGCCAATGGACAGGCTAGCTGACAGGCTAGTTTCGCGCCAAAACAAGGCTGCGGGCACCAAGCTGGACCTCGAGGCAGAACCAGGGCCATGTGTAGAGGAGTCCCTGGCCACTGATGACACCGGAGACAGTGTAAACATCGCGCGCCCCGAAGGTTGGTCAGGACCACAACAGGTGGTGAAGCTGGACGGCGTGAGGGTGCTCATGTTGTTAGCCACCGCCACCATGCGGTCCAGCGTGAGTGAGGTCTGGGTTCGGAGGCTCACCCCCCGACACCCGGATGCAGTGGAACTGCCGGACGGCGGGAATTCCGGTACTGGCAGGAGCATCACATTGGCAGTGCAGTATAGCAAGAAAATGCTTCCAGCATTCCGGTTCCAGGTAGCATGCCGGGGTGAAAATGTCATGGGGTGGGACTTGCTTGAGGAACTGAGATTCACCCTTGAAATCAGTGGACAGATGGTTAGCAGCCCAGAACCAGTTCGCACGGGCTTTGTGGACAGTGGGAGTGAATGCGACACTGACGGTGAGAGCGAATACGAGACTGACAGCGAGAGTGACACTGAGACCGAATGGGACCTGGAGAGTGAAGACGAACTGGAGGAAGAGCAAGGACCGGTATGGCCTCCACCCATCGACCAGCCAGAACCGGAGCAGGTGGAGAAAGAGACCAAGCTGAGCGAGACTAACACCGGCAAGGCTTTTATAGAAAGCACCGACACCGGAGTGCCCGCTCCACGCTCTCAGGGAGAGAGCTGCCAGGAAGAGGGGCCGGAACAAAGTGTGGGAAAGTCCCCAGTCGCTGAGGAGAACGAGCCAGCTGTAGAGCCCAGCGTGGTGGGGGACCACAGCGCTGACGGGTCAGACATCGCAGTGTGCGAGGATGGCGGAGAGAAGATGCAGCAGGAGTCAGCCCTGCTGTTGGAAGCTAAACAGCGGGAGAGCGGGACCATGCAGGCCAAGGGCTCCGGGGAAGGTCAGGAGCTGCACTGTGAGAGGCGACACAGCAGAGGCGACACAGCAGAGGCGACGCAGCAGGACACCTGGAGCGAGGGTGCCAAGATTGGTGTCAAGGTGCCTAGGTCGGACAGTGGAACAGACAGGAGTGACGCTGAATGCCCAGAAGGGGAACAGCCACAGCAGGACGTGGTGATGGCACAGCGGAGCACCGAGACTGTGAGTGCTGGAGGCAGCGGTGAGGAGCCGGGGTCAGAGGATGAGACCGGCAAGGGTGACGTCGTGATCCGCGGAGGTGAGCAGCAACAGCCGTGCGCCATGGGGGTCAGGCAGCACCTCAGTGCTGGAGCTCCATGAGCCTTGGACGAGGGCACTGGGCGGTATGGCGAGGCGCCCGAGGTGATGGATGATGCCACTGAACAGGCTTCATTTCTCCCCGAGGTGCGGCCACTGGGGGTCGGAGTGTCTGGAGCCATGACGGCGGTGCGTAAGGCAGTCGGGAGCAGCTCGTCAGGCATGGAGAGGCGGCGCACCGAACGTCAGCATGGCGGGCCCAGAGGGAAGAAGCACTGACTGACGAGTAGAGACATTTTTGCCAGAGAAGGGGGCTTTGACCCTGGGGGTAGACGGCGACTGGGTGCACTGATGCCGTGGGGCTGCCCAGGTCCTCCGTGGCAGATTAGAAGATGGTGGCTGCCCAGAGATATTGGGGTTTCCTAAAATAATTTTTTCTGGTGTAAATATCTGTGTGTATATATATGTGTGTATTTTGTATGTATAGTTTGCTGGTGTGCATATGAGTGAAAGTGGATAATATGGGATTATTTTACACGTTTTGTAGAGACATGGTCCATTTTTGTTCTTTGTGTGAATGTGATAGGCCATGTTATTACTGTTCATTATTCCCTGCTTAGTGCGTGATTCGTGTTTCAAATTTGGGAGGTTCACTTGTGTATGTGGTTTTGCATTTTTCTAAAGGGGGGGAAGAATGTTGGGTATGAGTGTGTGTGTATGTGATGCCGTGCCCACCCACAGGGTGACGTCAGATGGGCACGGCCCACTCTATATAAACCAAGTTCACTGTAATCAAGTTAGTTGTTAGCTGCATGAAGACTTTGCCTCCTGCCTGGTCATTTACAGACGTAACAAGAAGATGGATGGATGGATGGACTTTTTAATCTATGCAGTTGTCATGTTCCTCCTCAATCTGTGTTCTGGATGCAGAGATAACCAAAGAAGGAAAATATCTAATTTTGTAGCCTTATTTATTTTGTGCAGTTTTGATATTCAATTTTATTTTATTCACTAAGGCAGTTGTCTTAGTCTGTTAGTCCTCAGTCTTAATGTGTTATGAAATGCACTTTGCACATATGTGTATTAATGTTTAAAAAAAGGATGTACATGTTTCCAAAGGTTATCTTTGAAAAATAAATTTGCATGCTTTGAATTCTTTGTAAGTCGCGAGTTAATGACCATTTGAAAATGTGGGTCCCAGGGTGAGACCGTTGAGAACCCCTGATCAAGGGGATTGATTAATTATTCAAAGTGCATTTTGCTGCCTCAACAACTCCATAGTCTCTGGCAAATTTTTATAACTCTCAGACACATTTACAGAAACTGGATCCAGTCTACAACAGTTTTGTTTGTGGTCCAGTGAATGAGGCAGATTATCTGAGGGAAACTGAAGTGGAAACCTTGTTTTTGACACAATCCATGAGTGTCAGTTATTTTGTAGTTTGCCGTTCCTTCCTCGTAGAACCAGGCAGAATTTTGTGGGCAGCCTGCAACTTCTCATGGCAGGTGGAAACTTTGCGGTTCGGCCTGCAGATTCTGCTTTCAACTGTGTGCGTGAAAACCAGTGTACACCATGTTTTTGTGCATGTGCACAGTTTACACATGAGGCCCCTGCTGATGAGACCTGCAGGGTCTGACACGCCCAGTCTATACTATTTCAAAAATAAAAACATTCACTACATGAAGAAATGCACAGTGCTTTTATTTAATTACAGCCTAAAAGAAATTAGCAGATTGTGTTTCCAGAGGAATAAGACGCCATTCTCGACAAGCCCTCCCTCCCACCAGAGTAGTCTGCTGTCCTAGTGAAACTGACCTCCGCTAGGGTACACCTCATTAGTTATGATTGGCCGTACTGTGTGTCACTCAAAGAAACATTACCCAATCAGAAAAAGGGCTGATTAATGTCAGCGCGCATGCAAGAAACCAGTTTCACTCGAGTTTCATAGACAGTCCTGCAGTTGGATTCTACTTTCAGGGATTTCTACAAACTCATTCTAGCTCATGTTTGTACTTCAGACTTTAGGCTGTGTGTCTTGCTTCAAGTTGAGTAATGCCGAGTCAGCCCTGTGTCAGACAACAATCAGTCCCTGGCAAGGCAGAGCACAAAGGACCTGCGTCCTCTTTGTATTCTTCCCGAACCTGTTACTCACTGTCTCTTGTAGACACTCTTCTAATAATCCACCAACAATCTCTCTCCCTCTCTCTCTCACGCACACACGCCATTTCTCGCTGACATTCCACCACTGTGAGGTAAAGTTATCCGCTATCTCTACTGTGCTCTGTAGAGTCAGTAGTGTCGGTCTGTGGGAAAACTTTGAGATCGAGCTTTGAAATGAGGAAGGAGAACCGTGTGATTTGGTGGGTCTTTTTGACTGTGGTTGTGACAGCTTTGTTCTTCCTGGGCTTCAGCATAGGTAAGCATATTATGATTCTGCTGGTCATAGATGCATAAGAGTGTATGTGCCAGTGTGGGCTTTTCTGTTTGTAACGAGGCAGTGAAATGACAGCATTAAGGGAATAGTTAACTATGATAAAACTGTAGAACTAACAGTAAAAGAACTTCCACCTACACTACCGTTCAAAAGTTTGGGGTCACTTAGAAATTTCCTTATTTTTGAAAGAAAATCACTTTTTTTCAATGAAGATAACTTTAAACTAATCAGAAATACACTCTATACATTGCTAATGTGGTAAATGACTCTTCTAGCTGCAAATGTCTGGTTTTTGGTGCAATATCTACATAGGTGTATAGAGGCCCATTTCCAGCAACTATCACTCCAGTGTTCTAATGGTACAATGTGTTTGCTCATTGCGTCAGAAGGCTAATGGATGATCAGAAAACCCTTGTGCAATCATGCTAGGTCTGCAATGCTGTAATTGCTGCAAATGGAGGATTCTTTGACGAAAGCAAAGTCTGAAGGAAAAAATTATTATTTCAAATACAAATCATTATTTCTAACCTTGTCAATGTCTTGACTATATTTTCTATTCATTTTACAACTCATGGTGGTAAATAAGTGTGACTTTTCATGGAAAACACAAAATAATTGTCTGGGTGACCCCAAACTTTTGAACGGTAGTGTATGTAATCAATATGAGATTAGGCAGTATTTATAGTTATGTTTTACTTTACTCAGTATTGTCCTTGAATGACATCTGTGTATCCTGACTTTGGTCACCACAATGACATGTTTCACATCTTTGTGCAAACAGCAGATTAACACATACATAGAATGGCATCCTGTTGTGGGGAGCAAACACAAATGGGTTGTGAGATACTACTATAGAGTCCTTCACTATTGTGTTTTTCTGATGCCTTGTCCTCTCTGAGATAACATTCAAGAGGTGGTTTGCATACAACTGTCCTGAATGTGCTTCTCTGTACTCTGTAGGGTGGTTTGCAAAGCCAACACATGCAAATTCTCACAACCACAAATACTCCAGCCAGTACCTGAGAGAGTTTCTAGATGAAATGAAGGCTGATCAGATCAAAGATCATCTCAGGTAAAAATAAAGATTCAAATACACACGTGAATCTCTTGTGGCAATAAGTGACAAAGATTTCATCCATATACAGTGGTGTGAAAAAGTGTTTGCCCCCATTCCTGATTTCTCATTTTTTTGTATGTTTGTCACACTTAAATGTTTCAGATCATCAAACAAATTGAAATATTAGGCAAAAATAACACAAGTAAACACAAAATGCAGTTTTTAAATGAAGGTGTTTATTATTAAGGGTAAAAAAAAATCCAAACCTACATGGCCCTGTGTGAAAAAGTGATTGCCCACCCCTTTAAAGATAAGATAAGATAAACTTTATCATCCCTCAAGGGGAAATTTGTCTTGGGCTTGTCACCCGTGCTGCAACCACACAATCCACACATACCCAATGGATGTAGTACATAATAAATGAAATAAAACCCAATAAATAATATAAGTACATACGTACATAAATATATAACAGCAGTCATTAAGAACAGGAGTTATCAGTGTCCCTGACCTATTTATCTGAGTTTTAAAGTTTTACTGACGTCGGGATAAATGAGTTCTTGTATCTATTGAACCTGCACTTGGGGACTCTATCTCCTCCCTGAGGGCAGCTGCACATATTCATTGTTTAGTACATGGCTCATGTCACTGATTATTTTTTGAGCTTGTCTACAGGCTGCCTGGTCGTTTAAGATCTGCATGGGTAAATACTCTTTAACTCCAATAATTTTCCATGCTGTATGAATTAAACGCAACACTCTGTTCTTTAGTTTCACAGAGAGGTTGCCAAACCAAGCTGTAATGCTGTATCTAATACAGCTCTCCAACACAGCCTGGTAAAATATTAGTGTAATCCTTTTATCAACGCCATGTATTCTTAATCTACGCAAGAAATGCAGCCGCTGTTGTAGTCTACTACAGAGGTAATCAATATGTGTGCTCCAGGTTAATGAATTGTCAATAAATACTCCCAAATATTTATAGGAACTAACCTGTGTTATAGTGTGGTTGTGGATGACCACAGGCCTGTGGTCACCAACTCCCCGAGGGTCAAACACCAGCTCCTTTGTTTTATCAGTATTCAGAATGAGATGACTGTCATCACACCAATTGACAAACCTCTGAATTTCTATGAAATAGCTTGACAGATCATGAGTCTTTTGAAGTAGTGATAAAATAGCAGTGTCATCAGAAAATTTAATAATTTGATTGCCTGGATAGACACTTCTGCACTCATCAGTGTACAAGGTGAACAAAAATGGTGAACTAACACAGCCTTGGGGAGCTCCTGTGCTGAGGGTTCTGGATTTAGATAAAGTTCCATTTACACTAACTTGCTGTTTACGATAAGTTAAAAATGAGTGGTACCATTTAATAATGGCAGGATGCACTTTAAAATCATTTAACCTCTTAATTAAAAGGTGTGGCTGCAGTGTGTTAAAAGCTGAACTAAAATCAACCAATAAAAGACGTGCATATGAGGTTGTCTCTTCCAAATGGCTGCACGGTGGCGCAGTGGTTAGCACTGTGGCAGCACAGTTTTACCCTCGGCCGGGGGATCGCGGGGACCGTGAGATCGGGGGTTTGATCCCTGCCCCCGGCCAACAATGATCTGTGTGGAGTTTGCATGTTCTCCCCGTGTTTGCGTGGGTTTACTCCGGGATTTCTCCGATTTCCTCCCACATGCCAAAAACATGCAGGTTAGGGAGTTAAGGGGCGCTTGCGCACGCAGCGACCGGCAGCTGGTGGTTTGTCACCAGACTGCAAAACAAATCTACCTACGGGTACAAAATAAGTAATAAAAAAAAAAAATGTTAAAACACAGAATGAGTTAAGGTTAAAATGGCATCCTCTGTACTTCTGTTATTTTTATAAGCAAACTGCAGATGATCCAAAAGTCCTCCAAATCATAAATAAATTAACCTCCAAATCATAAAACATAAATTAACTGTGGTTTATCACATCTTTGGAAAGCTGAGTTTAATTTCTCTAGCCATACCCAGGCCTGATTACTGCCACACCTGTTCTCAATCAAGAAATCACTTAAATAGGGCCTGCGTTACAAAGTGAAGTAGACCAAAAAGATCCTCAAAAGCTAGACATTATGCTGCGATCCAAAGAAATTCAGGACCAAATGAGAAACAAAGTAATTGAGATCTATCAGTCTGGACAAGGTTATAAAGCTAATTCTATTGCTTTGGGACTCCAGCGAACCACAGTGAGAGCCATTATCCACATAGGGTGAAAACGTGGAACAGTGGTGAATCTTCCCAGGAGTGGCCAGCCGACCAAAATTACCCCAAGAGCACAGCGACGACTCATACAAGAGGTCACAAAAGACCCCACAATAACATCCAAACAATTGCAGGCCTCACTTGCCTCAGTCATGACTCCACCATAAGAGAGAGACCGGGCAAAAATGGCCTGCATGGCAGAGTTTCAAGATGAAAACCACTGCTGAGCAAAACTAACATAAAGGCTTGTTTCAGTTTTGGAAGAAAACATTTTGATGATCCCCAAGACTTTTGGGAAAATACTCTGTGGACTAACAAGATGAAAGTTGAACTTTTTGGAAGGTGTGTGTGTCATAACCCGAGTGTCGGTTCTGTCCACACTCGGGTCTCATATCATATTTCCCTGGCTTTGGCAGCAGAGGATTCCTTCCAGCTCCTCGGGCTCTTATTGTGAAGGCGCCCGGGGGAGCTCCCTGCTGTCAAAGTCAGCTGCTGCGCTGCTGTCATTGCGAGCAGCTGCGCCGCATCGGGGTCATTAGCCGCCAGAGATAAAAGCTGGTGCTGAATGTCCTCCAATGCGGCAGTCTCTGTTATGCTCTGTTATGTTCCTGTTTATATTCCTGTTTATCCTTGTTGATTCCTGTTAACGGTCCTGTTTGTAAGGTACGTTCAGTGTGACTAACCTTCATTGTTATTCGTCTGGCGCATCGGGCGCTCCCCGGCTCAGACGTGCCTATTCCTTGTGTGTATTCCTATGCCTGCCTAACCTGCACTGTAAATAAACATCACTGCAAACTCACTGGTGACTGAGGCGTCTTGTGATGGTCTGTGAGGGCCATCGTGACAGTAGACTGCCGCCTAACGCCCGGAGAGGAGGCGTTGTATCGAGACGCCATTCACCGTGCAGCTTGCAGTATTGGACTGTTTGTTTCTACCTGTCTGAGTGTCTGCAGCTGGGAGTATGACGTCATCCAGGAGCCGCAGCGGGCGCCTGGGCAGGCAGCTAGCGGAAGCTCTGGAAGATATTGACAACACCATCTTTTCCGCTACGCTGTGGGACGCTCCCAGCGACATGCTAAGACATTTGGACTACGCTGAGGAATTTCTGCTCAATCTTCCCCTCGAGCTTGACGGTCACCCGGGGGTGATGGCGAGGTGGGAGGAACTCGCCGCCCAACGCGAGTCGCTTCGTGGGCTGGAGGAGAGGAGCAGGAAGCAAGGGAGAAAGCATCCACGCTCCCTGCGTCGTTGTTCCGTCCCCGTCCCGGAGAAGAACCAGGAGTACGCACCGTCTCGGGTCCGACGACGACGTCGGCGTAACGACGCGGGCTCTCCTCAGCAGAATCCTCAGCTGAAACCCCGTCTGGATGCTGTTCCGGGTCGCCGCAAGGGCTCAACCCCCCACACAGCTGTCACTCCTGCGCCTCGTCAGAGGGGAATCCCCGCAGCCTTGTCTTTTCCCGGGCCCTTGCCTGCTGTCCCGTCAGCGCTCCATGCCCGACTGACCCCGGCTGTCGCCCCCTCCTCCTCGTCGCCTATCCTGGCTGCTGTGTGTCTCGGGAGCTCCGTTTCGGCGAGCCCCATCCCGGAACCGTCTCGAGTGGCCTCACCTCATCTTCCCAGAGGGCCCTCTGTCGCCATCCAGCGGGGAAAGGGAGGAACGACGTCCCCCACAGCGGGAACCATCTTACCCTCAGGAGAAAGGCAAGTGCATGATAATTTCTCTCATTTCGATATTGTTTTGCCTTGTCTGACTCCTGGGGGTGGAGTTCGGGGTATGCAGCCCCCCGAGCTCCCTCCACCTGCTGTGGATGAAAGTATTAACCCTGCTTCCTCTGTGTCTCCCTCCGCTGAGCGGTCCTCGACGCCAGGCCAACGTCGCTGGATGAGGAGGGGGCCTGCGGTTCTGGAGAGCCTGGTTCCAGTTCCGCAGCCACGCCGTGGGTGGAGGAGGAGAGCGGACTGCAGCGTGGAGCCATCACCGATGAGAAAGCGTCCCCGGGGTTCCACGGAGGAGCGGTCCGGTCCAGCGGGTCGAGGTTCTCCTGCCACCACACCGTGCGGGCCATCGGCGTGGACATCATTGCCGGAGGACTCTCAAGCTGCGCACACCATCACGCCAGCTGCGGAGCCCGACGCAGCTGAGTGGGAGCCTGAGGACGACCTCCTGACATCTGAGCCCGGATCTTCGCAGTCCTGGACGGCGTCAGAAGCCGAGCTCAGGCAAGTGCTCTACTTTGTCTTTCTTTTTCACCTCTTAGAGCATTTTTGCCTGTCTCAAGGGGAGATGAGCCGGGTGCAGCCACCCGCTGCGTCCGAGCTTATCTCGCCGGGTTCTGGCGCTGCCGGTGATCCTGATCCCGGGTTTTCTCTCTCTTTCGAGCCTTCTCCCAGGGTCGCCGGCGAGGGGCTGCTTTTGCCTGCTGCGCCAGAGGTTCCGGTTTCGGGGTTGGAGGTCAAGTTTGGTGCCACGCCGACCCAGTCGGGGTCCGTCGCGGGTTTGGTTCCGGAGGCCCAATCGGGGTCCACCGTGGGTTTGGTTCCGGAGGCCCAATCGGGGTCCACCGTGGGTTCGGTTCCGGAGGCCCAATCGGGGTCCGACGTGGGCGCTGCACCAGTAGGTCCTGGATTCGGTGAGGGAGCTGCAGATCCCCGGCCACCGGATGCTGGACAGGCTCATTCCCCTCGTCACCCTCATCACCACCGTCATCCTCCTCGTCTCCCTGAGGAGCGCTACCCATCTCCACCTGGGGCCGTTGGGGTCCCGAACGTTCCGCCCGGTTCCCCCTCGTCTCTTCCCTTTTCAGCGGGACCGCCGGCTGCTTCTTCCCAACGGTTCTGGTGGGCTGGCGTTGCGGGGCGGCCGCCTGAAGGACTGTCTCGCCGGTTTGGTTCTCTGGGCCGGCCCCCCGACATTTTTGACTCCCTGTGTGGCGACCTGCTCCGGCCGCCTGAAACTCTCTGCTTCCGAGTATGGGACTGGAGTAGGCCGCCCGAACTGTCCTCTTTTCCCCTCCCTGTTCTGTGGCCTCTTGATGCCGGACGACCCCCCGAACTTTTTGCCCCCATCCCTCCGGGTCAGGACTGCACCCTCCCCGGGTTTCTGATTTCGTCTGTGGGACTGTTGGGGTGTGCGGGGGGGGAGGGGGATTGATTTGTGTTTTTGTGGCTCACTACTTTGTTTCTGGGTTTGGTGGTTCTTTTCCCTCCACCTTATGTCAATTTGTTTTTGCCAATAGGTGTACTGCCTATTTTGACTCTGTTCTTGTCACCCACATTCAAGGGAGTATGGTTTTTTCCTGTCTCTACTGCCTTGTTGGTCTTGTTTTTTGCCTCTCTCCCTCCTGCCAGCGCCCCATCCACCCACCCTAGGGGTGGGGGTGGGGGGGGCTTGGGTGTTACTCGGGCCGCTCAGAGCTCGGCCTCGAGGGGGAGGTACTGTCATAACCCGAGTGTCGGTTCTGTCCACACTCGGGTCTCATATCATATTTCCCTGGCTTTGGCAGCAGAGGATTCCTTCCAGCTCCTCGGGCTCTTATTGTGAAGGCGCCCGGGGGAGCTCCCTGCTGTCAAAGTCAGCTGCTGCGCTGCTGTCATTGCGAGCAGCTGCGCCGCATTGGGGTCATTAGCCGCCAGAGATAAAAGCTGGTGCTGAATGTCCTCCAATGCGGCAGTCTCTGTTATGCTCTGTTATGTTCCTGTTGATTCCTGTTTATCCTTGTTGATTCCTGTTAACGGTCCTGTTTGTAAGGTACGTTCAGTGTGACTAACCTTCATTGTTATTCATCTGGCGCATCGGGCGCTCCCCGGCTCAGACGTGCCCATTCCTTGTGTGTATTCCTATGCCTGCCTAACCTGCACTGTAAATAAACATCACTGCAAACTCACTGGTGACTGAGGCGTCTTGTGATGGTCTGTGAGGGCCATCGTGACAGTGTGTCCCATTACATCTGGCGTAAAAGTAACAGCATTTCAGAAAAGGAACATCATACCAACAGTAAAACATGGTGGTGATAGTATGATGGTCTGGGGCTGTTTTGCTGCTTCAGGACCTGGAAGACTTGCTGTGGTAAATAGAACCACGAATTCTGCTGTCTACCAAAAAATCCTGAAGGAGAATGTGCGGCTATCTGTTTGTGACCTCAAGCTGAAGCGCACTTGGGTTCTGCAGCAGGGCAATGATCCAAAACACACCAGCAAGTCCACCTCAGAATGGCTTAAGAAAAACAAAAAGTGGCCTAGTCAAAGTCCTCACCTGAACCCTATTGAGATGCTGTGGCTTGACCTTAAAAAGGCAGCTCATGCTCGAAAACCCTCCAATGTAGCTGAATTAGAACAATTCTGCCAAGATAATTGAGCCAAAATTCCTCCACAGCGCTGTAAAAGACTCATTGTCAGTTATCGCAAATGCTTGATTGCACTTGTTGCTGCTAAGGGTGGCCCAAGCAGTTGTTAGGTTTAGGGGGAAATCAGTTTTTCACACAGGGCCATGTAGGTTTGGATTTTTTTCCCTTAATAATAAACACCTTCATTTAAAAACTGCATTTTGTGTTTACTTGTGTTATCTTTGTCTAATATTTAAATTTGTTTGATGATCTGAAACATTTAAGTGTGCCAAACATGCAAAAAAATGAGAAATGAGGAAGGGAAACACTTTTTCGCACCACTGTAGAAATTCTAAATGATAGATAGATAGATAGATGTACTTTATTAATCCCAAATTGGGAAATTACATTGTAACAGCAGCATGACACAGTAGACAACCCAAAACCAACAGAAATATACACAGCATAATAGAAAAAGGAGTTACCCAGGGAAGTAAAAAAAAAAAAATAATAATCCTTAGATAGCTTTATGTACTACATAGACTGCTACTAGGTTAAATAGATGATGATCCTTGTGAGTCTATGGATAGTACCGGCTGTGCAAAGGAGGGTTATAAGGAACAGGGTGAAATGCGAGGTACCAATTAGACTGTAATGTGCAGTATGGCAGCATTGTTATGACCACAATTCCACATCAGTGAGTTACTGTACAGTGAAATGGCATGTGGCAGAAAAGATTGCCTGTACCTGACTGTTCGGCAGCGAAGCTGTAGCATTCTGCTGGAGAAAGTGCTCCGCTGTCTGTCCAGTGCGTGATGGAGGGATCAGGATTGTCTATGATGGATCGCAGTTTGTTCAGTGTCTTCCTCTCCACCACAGACTCAAAGGTCTCCGGCCTGAGACCAATCACAAAGCTAGCCTTCCTGATAATCTTGCCAAGTCTGTTGGTGTCGCTGGCTCTGATACTGCTACCCCAGCAAACAGCAGCAAAGAAGATGGTGCTGGCAATGACGGTCTGGTAGAAAAGTTCCAGCATCTTGCTGCACACCTTGAAGGATCTCAGCTTCCTCAGAAAGTAGAGTCTGCTCATCCCCTTCTTGTATGCAGCATCGGTGTTAGATTTTTAGTCCAGTCCATTGCTGATCACGACACTCAGGTATTTGTAGTTCTCCACTACCCTCACAACCTCCCCCTAATCTGCAGTGGCTGTGAAGGCATCCTCTTCTTTCTGAAGTCAATCATCATCTCTCTGGTCTTGCTGATGTTCAGCCTCAGGTGATTCTGCTCGGTCCAGTCCACAAATCTGTCTGCCAGTGCCCTACACTCCCCCCCCTTCCCCTCTTATACACCCAACAACAGCTGAGTCATCAGAGAACTTCTGCAGGTGGCATGACTCAGAGTTATACTGAAAGTCAATGGTGTATAAGATGAAGAGAAAAGAAGAAAGCACAGTCCCCCGTGGAGCTCCCTATCATTTACCACCATATCAGACAAAATACTGCCCAGCCGGACAAACTGTGGCCTGCCTGTCAGGTAGTCAGTAATCCAGGAGATCATAGCGCTGTCAACCCCCATCACCCACAACTTCTCACCCAGCAGCAGTGGCTGAATGGTGTTAAATGCACTGGAGAAATCAAAGAATGTGATTCTCATGGTGTCTCCTCCTCCATCCAGGTGCAGGTGAGCTCGTTGCAGCAGGTAAATGGCAGCATCTTCAACTCCTAAATGGGGCTGGTATGCAAACTGCAGAGGGTCCAGCCACATCTTCACCTGCGGCCTCAAGTGGGCTAAGACAAGTCTCTCCATGACCTTCATCATATAAGATGTGAGGGCAACTGGTCAATAGTCATTCAGGTCCGATGGAGACGACTTCTTGGGGACAGGAACCAGACAGGATGTTTTCCACAGCACCGGCACTCTCTCCAGGCTCAGGCTGTATAGGTGCTCCAGTATCAGAGCTAGCTGGTTGGCGCAGGTCCTCAGGATCCAGGCAGAGATGCTATCAGGTCCGGCAGCCTTCCGCTGGTGAAATCTCTCCAGCTCTTTCCTCACCTGGCCCGTAGTCAAAGTGATGTGGGGTTTAGTGCTGATGTCTTCAGTGGAAAGATGGTGTGTGTGTGTGTGTGTGTGGGGGGGGGGGTTGTTAGCTAGTTAGTTTATTGTTTTGTTTTGTTTTTTGTCAGGGACAATGTACAGAAAAAAACATGAAACACAGGGTAAAGATGCTCTGTACCAGATTATAGCATTCTCACTAATGTCCATCTGTAGTCCCTGGGGCAGGCAGGACGAGCCATCCATCCATCCATCCAGCCAGCCAGCCAGCCATCCATCCAGCCATCCATCCATCTTCTTCCGCTTAATCCTTTTCAGGTCGCGGGGGGCTGGAGCCTATACCAGCATCTTTGGGCGAGAAGCAGGGTACACCCTGGACAGATTGCCAGTCCATCACAGGGCCAGCACAGAGAGACAGACAACCATTCACTCTCACAGTCATACCTAAGGACAATTTAGAATCCCCGGTTTTGATGCCAATTGACCTAACTTGCATGTGGGAAGAAATCGGAGAAATCCCAGAGTAAACCCACATAGACATGGGGAGAAGATGCAAACTCCACACAGATCACTGTTGGTCGGGGGGTGGGAGATATTAAAAGAAAAACAACACATATAGAAAGCAATTCAGGTCAGGGTTCAGAAACTGTTGACCCTGAAAAAAGCAGGGAGTAAATTTAAAAGGTAAAAAGATAAGAGAGACAGCAAACATAAAAACAATTTGAGTGCAATTTTAAATCCCATTTAAAGGGGAGAGTCAATGCTGGCAGGCTTGAGTACTTAAAATCCATTTTTTTAGTCTCTGTGGAAAAGTCTCTGTAATTTGTTCTGGTCTTCAAAGCAGTGGGGAGCTTGGTGGTGAGAGGGGAGAGAGGTGCTGCACAGAGGAGTGAGGGGGGATCTGGCTGCGTTGTGGGGATGACAGACAGTGAGTTGAATCTATTAAAAAACAGATTCAGCTCATTAGCTCTCTCATGGCTCCCTGATGTCTGTCTGTCTGTCTGTCTGTCTGTCTGTCTGTCTGTCTGTCTGTCCCCTTACACCCAGTGATGTTTTTCATTCCAGTCCACATATCTCTCATGTTTTTCTGCTGGGGTTTATCTTCTAACTTCCTCCTGTAGTTGTCTTTACACCTCCTCAGCATTTCTCTCAGGTCATGCTGCACTCTCCTCCGTTGTATCTCAAGACCTAAAAGTCCTCTTCTTCTTGTTAAGAAGTGCTTTCAGGTCACTGGTGATCCATGGTTTGTTGTTGGGGAAACAGCACACGATCTGGGCTGGCATGGTTGTGTTGTCACAGAATCTGATGTATTCTGTGATGCAGTCAATCATGTTGTCTATGCCCCCCTATGTGGCCCACAGAGTACATCCCAGTTAGTCATCTCGAAGCAGTCCTGTAGTGCATCAGCAGCCTCCTGTGTCCACCTTCTCACTGTCCATGTGTGAGCAGGCTGCCTTTGCACAAGAGGAATGTACTTGGGGGTTAACAGAATCAGGTTGTGATCAGATCTGCCAAGGGGGGTAGAGCTGTGGCGTTGTATGCATCACTGATATTGGCATACAGGAGACCCAATGTTTCATTTTCTCTGGTGAGACAGTCAACAGACTGGTGGAAGTTTGGTAATGTTTTGTCCAGTGAGACATGGTTAAAATCTCCTGTGATGGCCATGAATGCATCAAGGTGCTGAGCCAATAGAGTGGCAGCAGTGGAGCTGATGACGTCACAGGCCGCTGCTGCGTCAGCTGACGGATTAACGTAAACAGCAATTACAGTACAATGACGCACGTGAGCTCTCTCGGCATGTAATAAGGTTGCATAGTCACAGCAAGCAGTTTAATGTCCAAGCTGCAGAGACGTTCCTTTACATGAATGTGTCTGGGATTACACCACTTCTCGTTCACAAAAAGCGCAATTCCTCCTCCCTTCCTTTTACCCCTCCTTATAACATCCCTGTCCGCCCAGATAGTCTTGAAGCCGGGTAACATGACGTTGGCTGTCTGGGGTGTGTGAGTGAAGCCACGTTCTCTATAAAAACACATGATGCTGCTCTTCTGGGATTCTCTTTGCATCCTGATCAGTGCTGTAAGCTCGTCCATCTTTTTCCCCAGAGACCTCATGTTTCCTGTTATTAACACTGGTACTGTTGGTTTGAACTTTCTCCTCCTCATTCTAACCTTTCCTCCAGCGCTTTGCCCCCGGCGTCTCCTCCTCAGCTCATCCAGGATTAGGGGCTTCGCTTTGGGTAGCCTATTCAGCGCAATCAGCTGGTCACACGTGTGAACAGTCCTTTTGACTCCGCTCGTATTGTACTCCATAGCCACAAGGAAGAAAATAGCAGGGAAACCAGTAAAAAAAAAATAGTAAAACTTGGTCCAGTTGCTACTCAAGTCTTATTACCTAGCCTTGATGAGAAAAGAACACACTAGAAACAGAATACACTAAATAAGACACAAAGTTAGGAAAAACATTAACAAGAGCTGCTGTTACTGTCCGCCATCCTCCGGCGCCAGGAAAAAAAATGCATACATACAGTAGATTACAGTTGAAGCAGACTCTGAATGAAGGAAGAGGACATACATGTTCAATCAGGCTGTGTCCATAAGATGTAAAATACAGCTTTGCATGCATGTACTAAACTTTATAATGTTTTGCTACGACCGCCATCACTGCTGTTGCCTCTGTTGTCCTTACAGGAAATTTACCCATCTGCCCCACTTGGCTGGCACAGAGCAGAATTTGAAATATGCAGAGCAGATCAAGAAAGAGTGGGAACAGTTTGGATTGGACTCAGTGGAGATGGTTCCCTATGATGTCCTGTTGTCCTATCCCAACAATTCTCAACCAAATTACATCTCCATAGTGGATCACCTTGGCAACGAGGTACTGTATATGCCTGCAGACAAAAAGTGCACATGATTTACTTGCCATCAAGAGAACATTTTTTAAATGCAGGAATATCATTTGCAGAAGTGTAACCTTTCTATAAAATTCATATCCTGAATTTGGTTCCAGTGCAGTATTGTTACTGTTGTTTATGCCTGAATCTGGTAGTATTCACCAAGAGACTCATGTTATCACCCATAAAAAATTACCAGTTTCATGTTTGTGTTTACACTGAGAAACTCTATTAGGTGTATTTTAGTGTACATTTAATTTAATCAAACTAACCTATTTTGCCACTTCAAGCACCCTGATTAAATGCCTAATTCTCTATCCTCTCCCCTGTGATGGCAAAAAATTTCAAAGGATGGTGAGTTCCTCACACACTTGAACAATAACATTAGTTCAGTCCAAACTCCTGGGTTCATTTTCCAGTGTGTGGAGTGATGGGTTCCTGCATACATGAGTAGAGCACATAGATATATTCAAAACACAATCCTAAGCTAATTTCTCCTCCCCCACCCTTCTCCCCTACAGGACAGCCCAAGTTCAAGGTCCTATATGAGACTTGTTAACAGATAAATATGTGTAAGTGTTCGATAATACAGCAAGGGGAAAAACAACAACAACCATGCAGCCATATTTAGAGATACAGTGGGGTAAAAAAGTATTTAGTCAGCCACCAATTGTGCAAGTTCTCTCACTAAAAAGATGAGAGAGGTCTCCAATTTTCATCATAGGTATACCTCAACTATGAGAGACAAAATAAGAAAAAAAAATCCAGAAAATCACATTGAAGGATTTTTAATGAATTAATTGGTAAATTCCTCGGTAAAATAAATATTTGGTCAATAACAAAAGTTCATCTCAATACTTTGTTATATACCCTTTGTTGGCAATGACAGAGGTCAAACGTTTTCTGTAAGTTTTCACAAGGTTTTCACACACTGTTGCTGGTATTTTGGCCCATTCCTCCATGCAGATCTCCTCTAGAGCAGTGATGTTTTGGGGCTGTCGCTGGGCAACACAGACTTTCAACTCCCTCCAAAGATTTTCTATGGGGTTGAGATCTGGAGACTGGCTAGACCACTCCAGGACCTTGAAATGCTTCTTACGAAGCCACTCCTTCGTTGCCCGAGCAGTGTGTTTGGGATCATTGTCATGCTGAAAGACCCAGCCACGTTTCATCTTCAATGCACTTGCTGGTGGAAGGAGGTTTTCACTCAAAATCTCACGATACATGGCCCCATTCATTCTTTCCTTTACACAGATCAGTCGTCCTGGTCCCTTTGCAGAAAAACAGCCCCAAAGTATGATGTTTCCACTCCCATGCTTCACAGTAGGTATGGTGTTCTTTCTCCTCCAAACACGACAAGTTGAGTTTTTACCAAAAAGTTCTATTTTGGTTTCATCTGACCATATGACATTCTCCCAATCCTCTTCTGGATCATCCAAATGCTCTCTAGCAAACTTCAGACGGGCCTGGACATGTACTGGCTTAAGCAGGGGGACACGTCTGGCACTGCAGGATTTGAGTCCCTGGCGGCGTAGTGTGTTTCTGATGTAGCCTTTGCTACTTTGGTCCCAGCTCTCTGCAGGTCATTCACTAGGTCCCCCCATGTGGTTCTGGGATTTTTGCTCACCGTTCTCGTGATAATTTTGACCCCACGGGGTGAGATCTTGCATGGAGCCCCAGATCGAGGGAGATTATCAGTGGTCTTGTATGTCTTCCATTTTCTAATAATTGCTCCCACAGTTGATTTCTTCACACCAAGCTGCTTACCTATTGCAGATTCAATCTTCCCAGCCTGGTGCAGGTCTACAATTTTGTTTCTGGTGTCCTTTGACAGCTCTTTGGTCTTGGCCATAGTGGAGTTTGGAGTCTCACTGTTTAAGGTTGTGGACGGGTGTCTTTTATACTGATAACGAGTTCAAACAGGTGCCATTAATACAGGTAACGAGTGGAGGACAGAGGAGCCTCTTAAAGAAGAAGTTACAGGTCTGCGAGAGCCAGAAATCTTGCTTGTTTGTAGGTGACTAAACAGTTATTTTACTGAGGAATTTACTAATTAATTCATTAAAAATCCTTCAATGGGATTTTCTGGATTTTTTTTTTTATTTTGTCTCTCATAGTTGAGGTATACCTATGATGAAAATTGGAGACCTCTCTCATCTTTTAAGTGGGAGAACTTGCACAATTGGTGACTGACTAAATATTTTTTTGCCCCACTGTATATTATGAGATGCTATCAGTATATACAGCGAGGAAAATAAGTATTGAACATGTCAACATTTTTCTCATTAAACGTATTTCTGATGGAACCATTGACCTGAGATTTTCACCAGATATCAGTAACAACCCAAGTAATCCATATATACAAAGAAATCAAGGCAACTTTGTTCACAAAAAAGTTATATTTAGTAAAGTGGAATGGCACAGGGAACAAGTATTGAACACGTTTGGTGAAATTCATTTAATATTTAGTATAAAAGTCTTTGTTGGTAAAAGCAGCTTCCAGACACCTCCTGTATGGAGAAACTAGGCATAGGCATTGCTCAGGAGTGATTTTAGCCCATTCTTCCACACAATCTGTCTTCAAATCTTGAAGGTTCCGTGGGTGTCTTTTATGAATTCTGATCTTCAGTTCATTCCATGGATTTTCAATTGGATTCAGGTCAGGTGACTGACTGGGCCATTCTAGCAGCTTTATTTTCCTTCTGTGGAGCCAGTTGAGAGTTTCCTTTGCTGTGTGTTTGGGCTCATTGTCTTGCTGAAATGTCCACTGTCCTTTCATCTTCACCGTCTTGGCAGATGGCAGCAGTTTCTTATAAAGGATATCTGTATATTTGTCCATTCATCTTTTCTTCAATTATTTCTTCAATCTGCCTGTACCATGTGTTGAAAAATACCCCACACCATGATGTTCCCACCTCCAAACTTCACTGTTGGTATGGTGTTTTTGGGCAGATGTGCAGTGCCATTTCTCTGACAAACATGCTGTGTGTTGTGGCATCCAAAAAGTTCAATTTTGGTCTCATCTGACCAGAATATATTCTCCAGTATTTTACTGGCTTGCCCAAATGTTGTGCAACAAACTTCAAATGAGCTTCAACATGCTTTTTCTTCAGCAATGGAGTCTTGCAAGGTGAGCCCATGTCAGTTGAGTGCATTACTTATTGTTTTCTTTGAAACAGCAGTACCTGCTAACTCCAGGTCATTCTGAAGCTCTCAACGAATGGTCTTTGGCTAACTCTCTGATAATTCTTTTGACTCCTCTGTCAGAAATCTTGTGAGGAGCTCGTGATCGTGGCTGGTTTATGGTAAAAGGATGTTCTTTCCACTTCCGAATGATGGCTCCAACAGTGCTCACTGGAACATTCAGCAGTTTAGAAATGTGCCTTTACCCACTGCCATCATTAGGTTTTGCAACAATAAGGTTGTGAAGGGCTAGGGAGAGCTCTTTGCATCTACCCATCATGAGTTCTTAGTGATGTGGCAATCTGATATTCACAGACATTTTTAAAGGCTATCAGTCAGGACTTAACCAGCTGAAATTAATCTACACTGATGGGGGATGGGATGGCTTCTTAAATTCTGATGGATTTCAGCTGGTTTCTTGGCTTTCTATGCCTTTTTGCACCCCTTTTTCTTTATATGTTCAATACTTATTCCCTGTGTCATCCCTTTTATTCAATATACAGTGGTACCTCTACTTACGAACATCTCTACATACGGAATTTTCAGGTTACGAGACGCCTCAACGGGAAAATATTGCCTCTAGTTACGAACGAAATTTCAGGATACGAAAGGCAAAAAAGTACACGCTCCTCGCAGCTTCCGTAGTTTACCGAACGTAAACATACCTGTAGCTGCTCTGCCATTGGCTATCGCCTAGCATCTTCCTGGTATCCCATTGGCCACGAAGTTTTTTTTTTTTCCAAAACTTTATGCGTTTGGTTGATCTCGCCAAAGAATATGGCCGTAATACATCAACGATCAGCACGGTATTAAAACAAAACGAAGCACTTACAAGCCGACAAAAGCAAACGTCCTTGGATCAGAACATGAACCAAAGAAGGCAAAAGGTGACGACGTCGACGACGATAGCAGTTAAAGGGTAAATGAACATAATTTTTATTATTCTCTCTCTTTTATTATTCTCTTTTATTATTCTTTCTCTCATTTTAAACTCTCATTTTATGTTTATTGTGCAGTAATCTAATTGTAACATGTATTTGTTACATGTTTTGATGCGTTTTTACGATTTATAAAAAATTTATGCCCGAATTTTGGGGGCTTGGAACGGATTACGGCATTTACATGTAAAACGCGCCTCTACTTACGAATTTTTCACGTTACGAGAATTCTTCCGGAACGAATTAAATTCGTAAGTAGAGGTACCACTGTAACTTGTTTTTTGAGCACAGTTGCCGTGAATTCTTTGCATGTATGGATTACTTGGGTTGTTACTGATACCTTGTGAAAATCTCAGGTCAATGGCTCCATCACAAATATGTTTAATGAGAAAAATGTTGACATGTTCAATACTTATTTTCCCCACTGTACAGTGCAATTAAATATAATTTTACACACAAAAAGTTTTCAAGTAGCTGCAGAATTATGCAGTTAATTTCTGTGTCTCGGCTCATTTACTCAAGTAAAATTTCTAACTCCATGCTCTGAACAGGTAATACTGAAATGTTGCCTTGTATGTCATGAACATTTGTTTTAAGATCCTGTTAAAAACAATAATCAGTGTGGCTATTCTGTTTCTACATGTCATATACTATAGAAGCATTGTCATTTCTTGTGCATTAACATACAGTTAGGTCCATATATATTTCAAAGATTCAGAGATTTTTATTTGTCAATACTCTATATGTGTAGGACATGCAGGAGAATTGAAATGCCATTTCCCTCTCTCTTAGTAGTGTGCGTAATATAAGAAAAAGAAGGAATAAAGATGAAAACAACAACAGCTGTCATGATTATAAATAAAGACAGCCCACATGCACAATGCAGCCACAAAGGAACAATCAAAAACACAATAAACGTTTGAGGAGTTATTAAATTTCAAGAAATTTGCTGCACAGCTATGGAAAACGTCACTCGCCAGAGGAAACAGCCTGTGGAGAGAGAACGAGAGCTGTGAGAGGAGGAATGGAGATCGGAAAATGGGCAAGCTAAATTGCCACTTACGTGAGGTAATAGGGAGAACCGGCAGAGACCCCAGCGGAGGAGAGATGAACCAGCAGGGTGAGGTTGGTGGAGCTGGTAGTGCCTGACCAGGTGGAGTATGGTTGCAGTAGAGCGAGGATGATGGGGCAGGTGAGCGCACGCAGTCCCCGAAGACGCATCCGCACAGTGGCAGCAACCTGAAGAAGAGAGAAAGAAACAGGTGAGTGTGGAAACTTCACCAATAAGCATAAACAATACTTGCTTCAGTTGGATCTGCTAGGCGGTATACCCAGATGAGCTAGCATCAAAGCACTGAAGAGCTGCTCCTTTTAAACGCTGGCTGATGAGAGGCAGCAGATGTGTCTCCTCACCCAGGTGCATTGATCACCTGAGGAGAAACAAATGTAAAGGAGGGGGTGCGCGCTCACCAACCATGACAGCCCTCCCCCCCTTCAAGGGACCCCTCCTGGTGGTCCATTAGGCTTCTCTGGATGAGCTCAGTGGTAGGCCCGGAGCATCCCCTTGTCGAGGATATGTGATCTGGGGATCCAGGAGCGTTCCTCCGGGCCGTAGCCCTGCCAATGGACCAGATACCGTAAGCCCCAGCCTCAATAATGAACATCCAAGATGTAAAGTAAAGACTGTGTGGCCATCGATCATCGGGGAGGAGGAGGCGGCTATGGGGAAGGGCAGAGTGGGCTGACAGAGAGGGGCTTAATATGGGAGACGTTGAAAGTCAGGTGCACTCGCAGTGGATGTGCATCCCTAGGAACTTGGTGCTGCTCACCCTCTCTACAGCTGTTCTATCGATGATCGGGGGTGGGGGGGAATGCTGTGTGAGTCCTCTCCTGAAGTCAACCACAATCTCCTTGGTTTCTCCCACGTTCAGGAAGAGATTATTGTCTCTACACCACTGGACCAGTTGGCTCACCTCATTTCTATGGTTGGCCTCTTCATTATTGGTGATGAGACCCACCACCATCATGTTATCCACAAACCTAGTGATGTGGGTGGTGCTGTAGGCTGGTACGCAGTCATTGGTCAGCAGAGTGAAGAGCAGCAGGCTGTGCACACACCCTTGTGGAGCCCCTGTGCTCAGCGTGATGGTTTTGGAGGTGTTGCTGCTGACCCGCATGTTCTGTGGCCTCCCTGTGAGAAAATCCAGCACCCAGTTACAGAGAGAGGTTTTGAGTCCCAAGTGTCTTGAGTTTTTGTATTAGGTGCTGGGGGATGATTGTGTTGAATGCTGAACTGGAGTCCAAGAACAGCATTCGCAAGTAGGAGTTCTTTGAGTCCAGTTGGGTGGGGGCTGGATAGAGAGCAGCAAAGATGACATCTTCTGTGGATCTGTTTAACATGTATGGAAACTCAGATGGGTCCTGTCAGGTAACACCTCCAGCAGAACAGTAATTATGACTCCTTCAGGCGGGACGGACTTCAGTGCAAGAGGATTTATTTACAAGACACAAAAGAACAAACAAAACACAGCTCAGGGGCTGTCAAACGCAAATGGCACAGAGAACACTAAACACTTACATACAGAAGATGAGGAAGGACCCAAGGGAAATACTGCAATGATGCCACGGGGAGAAATGAAAACAGCAGGTATATATAGGGACACAGAAATTAACTAACACAGAACAGCTGAGTAACTGATTAGCGTGAAAACACACGTGAGTGGCTGGAGCAATGGGAGGATGACAGGAGAGACTTGAAAACAATAGCTGAAATAAGAAACTAAAGATACAAACTACTAATGAAAACAGAATTGTGCAAATAGTTCAAAAAATAAAAGACCATGGACAAAATAGTATTGAATGCAAAAGACGCAATAGACTTACACAATGGTCCCCTCCGGTATACAACTAGGAAAATACCGGTCGCTACGGAGGGTGACAATATGTATGGGTACATAATCATACCATGTAGGATAACTAAGTAGACGGTTATGCTGTTCATTCCATCTAGCTACAATGCTCCGCACTGTGTATTTATATATTTATTCCATCTAGCTACAATGCTCCGCACTGTGTGTTTATATATTTATATGTACATATGTATATTCGCTGCTCTTGTTTTTTTCTTGTCTTCTGATTGTTGCTCTGAGTGTTGCTATCCCTGTGCTGTTGCAATCCTGGAATTTCCCCATTGTGGGACTAATAAAGGCTTATCTTATCTTATCTTATCTTATCTTAAATGTCCAGATTATGACAATGCCCCCCCCTCCTCAAGGGCCAAATCCAGACACCCAAAGGCAAAACAAAGAGCCCCCAAATTGGGCAGGAGGAGGGAGACAAATTCATGGCGGGGCAAAACAAGGACACCAACACAACAGAAAAATGTTCATCAGGTGGTTGGCCAAGTCTCAAGACCGCCACCAAGTGGAATATGGTGCATCTGGTGGCCTACCAAAGTCCATGGACCACCAGACGGAGAATCAAGATGCGTTGGGTGGCTTACCAAAGTCCAACGGCCACCAGATGAATGAACACGGTGCGTTGGGTGGCCTGCCACAATCCATAAGTCACCTGACAGAAGAACATGGTACTGTAGGGGCGTACAGCTCTAGAGCGTTTTGTACAGAGAACAACAACACAGAGACTTTAAACTCAGGAGATAATGACATGAAAACTTTACCCTCTGAAACTTTACCCTCTGGAGAAGACAACAAAGAACACTTAAACTCAGGGGAAGACTACATGGAAATCTTGCATTCAGGAGATGATGACATAGAACCCATACACTCAGAGGATGACAACATGGAATCCTTAAACTCAAGAGATGTCAACAAGGAACTTTTAACCTCGGGAGATAACATGGAGCCTATAAGCTCAGGAGGTGATAACATGAAACTTTTAACCTCGGGGGGTAACATGGAACCTGTAACCTCAGGAGGTGATGATATGGGCACTTTGAACTAGGGAGATAATGGAAACCTGGAAACTTTACACTCTGGAGATAGCAGCATAGGAACTATAAACTCAGAAGGTGATAACATAGGAACTGTAAAGTTAAGAGGTGACCAAATGGGCATTTTAAACATGGGAGGTAAGGACCATGCAGGAACTTGAATCTCAGGAGAGAATGACAACATGAGATTTCCTTGCGCTAGAGATAACATAGAAGTTTTAAACTCGGGAGATAACATACGTACCTCTTGCTCAAAAGAAAATAACATGGGAGGTTTAAACTCAGGAGATGACATTGGGGTTCTTTGCTCTGGAGGTCACAAAGGAGCCTTTCGACCTGGAGACCACAATGGAACTGTTTGCTCTGAAAATAACCACATAGGAACTGCTTGCTCTGAAAATAACCACGTAGGAGCTTTTAGCTCTGAAAATGATGCAGGAGCCTTTTGCTCTGAACACAATGACATAGGAGCCCTTTACTCTGAAGATAACAATATGGGAGCCTTTTGCTCTGAATGCAACAACAACAACATAGGAGCCCTTTGCTCTGAAGATAAGAATATGGGAGCCTTTTGTTCTAAAAATGACAACATAGGAGCTTTTTGCTCCAGACATAACAACATACGAGCCTTTAGCTCCAAGCATGAAGATAACAACACAGGAGCTACCTGAGGGGCCTTCGGCGCAGGGGCCAACAACAGCTGAGGAGCAGCGACCCCAGGCGGCAAAGCTGAAACAGACTGTTCAGACGGCAAGGGTGGAGTGGACTGCTCTATGCCTTGGGCAATGGGTGGAGGTCTCCTGACATCTTGGACAACGGGTGGAGGTCTCCTAACCTCTTCAGGGATGGCAATTTTATGCCGATCAGCGGATTTCCGCCGATTTATTTTCAAATTGATCATTTCTGTGAATTGTCTAAATCCGTTGAGAAAATTTTAGGGGGGTAAGGTACCTTATTGTTACCGATTTTAGCGAAAATCAACACGATTACATAAGCGCTCAACGCTTCCCCGGGTCAAGTCTCCCGCGATAACCCGGATGTTTTGTACTCAAGCTACTGCTGTATTGTAAACAGCCCTGCGATTGGATAGTTGCAAACGATTGGACCAATCAAATGGCTTGTTGTATGCTTTGTCAAAAATTCATGGCGGCGTGTTCGTCAGGGATGTGATTTTTCTGCTAATTTGCGGAATTCCGCTTTTTTTTATCTTCCAGGAAGATAAAGTACGTTAAGTACGTTAGCGGCTTGTGGTCCACGAACTCAGTGAAGGTGCACCCTTTGAGGCAGAACTGGAAGTGGCGTATGGCCAGGTGGAGAGCCATTAACTCTCTGTCGAACACGCTGTATTTACGCTCACTGTCGTGCAAAGACCTGCTAAAAAAGGTGAGAACCGGCAACGCATTGCTCCACGTCGGCCGCTATGCCCATGTCCGAGGCGTCGGTAGCGCTATCCGAGCCACCGGGTCTGGGTGCGCCAGTAGTGCAGCGTTTGCCAGAGCTGTTTTAACCTCAGAGAACGCCTGCTCCCGCTCAGGAGTCCAGTTGACTCTGTCCGCCGGTTTCCGTTTCTTGAGTGCGGCGTACAACGGCTGTATGAGCTGGGCTGCGCAGGGGACGAAACGGTTATAAAAGTTAACCATCCCCAAAAACTCCTGCAGCACCCTGACATTGATGTTGAGGAGAAAAAATAGCAAAACAATTTAGTTAGATTACTTTGATGATCCAAACAGTTTGAAATTGACAGTGCACAGTGGACATTGACTCATAACTTTTGAATATTTCTAAGACTTGGCTACATCAGTGATTGTGCAAAATGAACTGCTCAAGACTCAATGGAGATTGAAACTGGTGATCTAAAATGAATGCTGAAATTATAAAAAGTAATGGTATGAATGAATTTTATTTCTATTATGGAATAGATAAAATTAACTGATTTTGATTTGATCAAGTGTTAAAGCATGTGATGGATAATGCTTGTTGGAATATTTTAGGAATGCTATCTTCTTGGAACATAAGTCAATATTATACAGTAATAAGTGGCATTCAGCTGTTTGTTTTATGTCATTTAAGCACAGTTCTGGTACTTAAAAATCATAAAAACCCAGGAGCTTCGGGGGGCTTTGCCCCCTGCGTCCCCCAGACCCTCTACTACATTTTCAGATAATTTCCCCAACCCCAAATCACATCCCTGGTTTGTGTTGGAATTCTGAGCTTTCGGTATCATTTTCAGCGGAAATATGAGATTTTTATCGAAGGATCAGGAGTCATCAGTGCTAGAAATAGACAAAAGTGTCAAAAATAAGTTCCGATGGAATTGGCTTGAGAGAAAAGTGACGGTAGAGGTGAAAATTGGCTCAAAGTTCGACGAGGTAACAGAAACACTTGGACAGTTTCTGAAGAAACCAGAAAAGGAGATGAAGTTCAAAGTTCAGAGACTGACACAGCTTGCTGCCAAAAGGAAGAAAGTTTCATATTAGAAGTGACTTGGTGACCAGTGTAAATAGTGTAATAAACTCTTATAGAACTGTTAAATATGTTGAACTAAAGACAGTGAGACAACATTGAAGAAAAAGTAAGTAAACTTTTCATTAAATTTAATGATTTATCTAAGTCTAGTATTTCATTTTTTTATCATTTTTTTCAGTCTAAATTACTTCTGTTTTACTGAAAACCTCTCAGCTTCAGGGGGGCTGCGCCCCCCCAGCCCCCCCATAAGTCAATCGACCAAATTAGATTTCAGCTGAAATCAGAATTTCCTGTTGCCATCCCTGCCTCTTGGACAAAGGATGAAGCGGACAGCTTGACCCCTGGACAATGGGGGGAGCGGACTACTCTGAAGACAGTGATGATGGAACGGTATGCTCCAATGATGGAGATGATGGAGCGTGATCCTCCTGTGGCTTCATCCTCTACATGGCCACCTTGGATAATGGAGGGAAATGAGGTCAGTGAAGTTCTACCACAGTCATAAGCAGCTCAGACTGGTGGGGAGTGTGCTTGGGTCCCCCATCAGGAGCAAGGCAAGTCTTTTCAAAAATAGTGGTAGAACATAAATGAAGAGGTGCTTGCCTTAACTCCTGGTCCACTGAAGGTAAAGCGTCCTCCTCCATCCCTGCCGCAGCCTCCTCGGATGGGAAGGAAGAAACACAGGATGGGTCACCACAGTTGTCAGCGGCAGAGACCGGTGAAGAGGACCCAGAGGCAGATGGGAACTGCACTTGGGACCCCCACCAAAAGCAAGACTAGTCTTTTCAAAAATAGATGTTGAAAATAAGGGGACAAACACTTGCCTTAACTCCTGGTTCACTACTGCTGGGTTGTCAGTCTCAGGTGAAGTCGCTGGTGGTGTGATGACCTTGGAAGACCCCGGAGGAGCTGGTGTGACAGCCTCTGGAGACGTTGGGAGAACAGTGGAGGAGGCAGTCTGAAAAAAAGCTGTGGGTGAGGGCACCAGCACAGCAACTGTGGGAGCCGGCATTGCAACTGCTGTAGAAACTGGCGTAGGAGGGCCCTCTGTGGCTGGAAAACTCCATAGGGCTGGAGCGGAGGCAGAAGAGTGACAAGAAGGAGGAAAAGCTGGAGTTGTGGGTGTTGGAGGCTCAGCTGGCAGAGCAGCGGTGGAACGCCGGGAGGAGCGGCGTATTCAATTCAATTCAATTCAACTTTATTTATATAGCGCCATTTCACAACAACAGTCATCTCATAGCACTTTCAACTGTAGGGGAAACCCCAACAATTGCAGAAAGACCCCAGCAATCAGGCAGTCCCCTGTGAGCAAGCGCTTGGCGATGGTGGAGAGGAAAAACTCCCTTTTAACAGGAAGAAACCTCCAGCAGAACCAGGCTCAGGGAGGGGCAGTCATCTGCTGCGACTGGCTGGGGGGTGAGGGGATAGAGAAGATGAGAAGAACAGACATGTAGAGAGCAAACAGCACGATGGGGACTCAATCTATGGGAGAGAACAAACAGATGTTAATGACCAGCAAAAAAAAATTTCTTTGAGAGTGAAGAAAGGAGTGAAGCCCAGTGCATTATTGGAGGCCCCCCGGCTGTCTAAACCTATTAGCAGCATAACTAAGGGAGGGTTCAGAGACACATGATCCCTCCCTAATTGTAAGCTATATCAAAAAGGAAGGTTAACCCTATTCTTAAAAACAGAGATTGAGTCTGACTCCCGAATCCAGATTGGTAGCTGGTTCCACAGGAGAGGAGCTTGATAACTGAAGGCTCTGCCTTCCATTGTACTTTTGGAGATTCTAGGTATTACAAGTAATCAAGAATTTTGGGAGCGTAGTGTTCTGTTAGGATAATAGGGTAGTATTAGATCTTTTAAATAAAAAGGGGCCTGATTGTTTAGAGCTTTGAAAGTGAGAAGGATTTTAAACTTAATTCTAAACTCTATGGGAAGCCAATGAAGGGAGGCCAGAACCGGAGAGATATGATCTCTCTTTGTAGTACCTGTTAAAACTCTTGCTGTAGCATTTTGGATCAACTGAAGACTTTTTAAAGATGTTTTAGGACAACCTGATAATAAAGAGTTACAGTAATCTAATCTAGAGCTAGCAAAAGCGTGGATCAGTTTCTCAGCATCACTCTGAGACAAGATGCTCCTAATCTTGGCAATATTACGCAAATGATAGAAGGCAGTCTTAGAAACAAAATTAATACGTGAATTGAAAAACAGATCTTGATCAAAAATAACTCCAAGGACTTCCGGTTATGGCTGCCACGTAGGACGGACGTGTCTCGCTCTGCTCTGCTCCTGGAGAAAAAAATCGGCAAATAACTCTCTCATTTGGGACAGAACGTATCCCAGCATTTGAGCGAGGATATGTCGGCGAAGCCTAAGGCTGGAAAACCAGGAAAAGGAAAAAGCGAGCCGCCGAAACAGTCCAAATTAACGGACTTTCAGGTCTGTGACGCAGCAAACAAGGCTCCATATATGGCGGAGGAAGCTGGCGGCGGTGCGATTTCTGCGGGGAATGGCGCAGATGCGCTGATGGCTGCCATGAGTTCAATGAGAGCGGACTTTTCCTCTAGATTTGATGGGATTATGACAGCGTTGGAAGGAATAAGAAAGGAATTGGGTGACTGTGTAGAACGAACGGCGCAGATGGAGCTCCGTCTCGCTAGTGCTGAAGATGACGTCACCCGTCTTCAATTAAAGGTGCGCACTTTGGAAAAAAAAAATAAATCTCTGGAAGATAATATTTTGGATTTGGAATCTCGGTCGAGACAGAATAATTTGAGGCTGGTGGGTCTTCCAGAGGAATCAGAAGGTCGGGACGTATGTTCCTTTCTGGAAAAGTGGATTCCGGAGGTGCTGGGCAGCGAGGAGTTGCAATCAGCAGTGGTTCTGGAAAAAGCACATCGTATTGGCCCACGGAGAGATAAGGGACCGCCGAGGACCTTAATTATGAAGTTTCTTAGCAACAGAGACAGGATGAAGATCTTCAACGCTGCACGTGCTAAAGGAGAGATTAAACACCAGGACCAGCAGGTGCGGTTCTACCCAGATTTGGCCACAGGAATCCAGCAATTGAGGAAGCAGTTTGATCCCGTACGTAAGGAGCTGCGCAACCTTGGGATTCGTCATGGTGTAATCTATCCTGCGAGACTGCTGACCACGTATGAGGGCAGAACCCACATCTTCAAGACCCCAGAGGAGGCGCAGGAGTTCATCAAGAAGATCAAAGAAGAAGAAGAGACTGGTGGGAGCTAAGCATGAACAAAATATAAGGTAGAATAATTAAGCATTTGCACAGGCATCTGACTGACTTGAAGTAAATAGTAAGTTTACAAAATATAGATTGTATTATATATTAAAAAAACAAAACAAAAACAAAACAAACAAAAAAAAAAAAAACTATGATGTACAAAGTTGTTAAAAATTTTGGAGTTAAGTTGGAAAACTACAGAGGAGAGTTAATGTTACGTCATTAAAAGTAGTAGAGTTAGGGTGATTGGGAGGATGAAGAAGGAGTGGCTTAGGCTGTTCCCCGTGGGTGTGGAACGGTCGATGGCTATATCGGGAGACAGAATTTTTCTTTTGATTTTGGGGGGTTTGCCACAAGTGTGGGAAGGGGGAATTTGTTTGTGTGTAGTTTGTAGGATGAATGTTCAACCACTCATGTTTTTGCTTCTCTGTTTGAGCATGTTTACACTGCAAGGTAATCCCAAACTCTCTATTGATCATGGACCAAAGTGTTAATCTTAATTTAACTTCATGGAATTGCAGAGGTCTACAAAATTTAAAAAAACTTAAACAAGTTATGAATAAAATAAAGGACATGGGTTCAAGAATTGTGTTTTTACAAGAAACTCATCTGATAGAGGAGGATGTTAAAAGAATTAGGAGTAGATGGCAGGGAAGTGTATTCACCTCTTCATTTTCATCCCGAGCCAGGGGAGTTATGACTCTCATACATAAATCAGTTCCTTTTCAAGTGAAAAATGTAATTGGAGACAAATTTGGAAGATATGTAATCATTCAAGGTTCTTTGCTATTAGAAAATATAAATCTTGTGAACTTATATGGTCCCAATATAGATGATCAGAAGTTCTTTGCTAATTTATTTCTCATCTTATCATCACTTACAGGGCAACATATAATAGCAGGGGATTTTAATTGTACATTGAATCCAGGTGTGGATAGATCAACAGGACTGGACTGTACGCACATTGGATGTAGGATGACTATTAATCATTTTATGAAAGAATTGAGATTGTTAGATATATGGAGAGAAATGAAACCACAAGTTAAAGCCTATTCTTGTTGTTCCAGTACCTACAAGACATTCTCACGTATTGATTATTTTTTGATTTCCACAGAATTAAGGTCCAAGATTCAAAACTGCTTTTATGATAACATCGTGATCTCTGATCATGCACCCTGTTGTCTAATATATGTAGATAAAAAATTGACAAAGGAATCAGGTAGATGGCAATTTCAGCATAAATGGCTTCAGGATGAGGAATTTGTCAAGTATATAGAAAAACAGATAGACGAGTTCTTTGACATCAATACTACACAAACATCAGCATGTGTAAAGTGGGAGGCTTTCAAAGCTTTTATTAGGGGGCATATTATTAGTTATACAGGATCAAAATCTAAGAAGACTCGAGAGGAGAGAGCTAAATTGGAACATAAAATAAAAAATCTTCAGGAAAAAGTGTATGCAGGAAGTGACCCAAGGTTGGAGAATGAATTACTGATTTTGAGAGCTGAATACGACAAAAAATCAGCGAATAGAGCTGCCTCGAGTCTTCTAAGATTGAAACAATCTTTTTATGAACAAGGTGAAAAATCAGGAAAATTATTAGCATGGCAGATTAAACAATTGGAAATTAAAACACCAATTACCAGTATTATAAGTAATGGACAGGTAGTTATAGATCCTTTAGAAATTAATAGAGCCTTTAGAGATTACTATGAAAAATTATATGATACCAAAAATGAACCTGATTTAACAAAACTAAATGGGTTTTTGAACGAACTATCTATACCGTGTATTCCAAATGAAAACAGGGAGATATTGGAGTCTAAAATTAGTCAAGAAGAAGTTGGGCTAGCCATTGATAATATGAAATCAGGAAAAAGTGCAGGACCAGATGGTCTTCCAGTTGACCTTTATAAAAAATTTAAGAATAAATTAATAAAACCTTTTTTGGAAATGGTTTTAGAAGCATTTCAAAATAATAATTTACCATCATACATAAATAATGCCTTAATTATACTGCTGCCAAAACCAGGTAAGCCCTCTAATAAATGTGAAAATATGAGACCAATAAGCCTATTAAACGCCGACCTTAAGATAATCTGTAAAATTTTAGCAAGACGAATACAAGAAATTTTACCAAATATTATTAATCGAGATCAGAATGGCTTTATAAAGGGTAGACAAGGCTTCCATAATGTAAGAAGACTATTTAATATTATTTATTTTAATAAAGAAGCACCGGATACAGCTCTCCTATCATTGGACGCCGAAAAGGCCTTTGATAGAGTTGAATGGCCCTTTCTTTTTGAAGTCCTACAAAGGTTTGGACTTGGAAATAATTTCATAAAATGGGTTCAAATAATATACAATAATGCTACAGCAGAAATCCTAACAAATAACAATATTTCAAAACCAATAAAAATCAATAGAGGATGTCGACAAGGCTGTCCACTTTCACCTTTACTGTTTACTATGGCAATTGAACCTTTAGCGATAGCGATACGTTTACATTCACAAATATATGGAATTAAAGTTGGACCAACAGAACACAAAATCTCCCTGTACGCCGATGATATAATTTTGTTTATGTCGAATCTAAAAAAATCAATTCCAACCTTGTTGAATTTAATAAAGAATTTTGGGGAAATATCAGGATATAAAATAAATAAAACTAAATCTTCAATATTAATGCTAAATGAGACCCAGAGAAATTACCCAGCCCCTGAGGTAAATCAATTCAATGTTGTAAATCAGTTTAAATATTTAGGAATCCAAATTATGCCTAAGCTAGAATCAGTCGCCAGTGTCAACTATGAAGCCTTAATGTCAGATATCAATGAGTTAACTCAGAGATGGATGTCACTACCAATGTCGATGATCGGGAGAATCAATATACTTAAAAGTAATATTTTACCTAAAATACTTTATTTATTTCAATACATTCCCTTATCACCACCTTTAGATCTATTCTCAAGAATAAAAAAAAAGTTAGTGGAATTTATATGGAACAACAGGAGGGCTAGATTACGTTTGTCTTTATTATATTTACCATTTGATCGTGGAGGTCTGAAATGTCCAAATTTTATGTTGTATTATTGGTCGGCACAACTGAGGTCTATGACATATTATTTTTCATCAAATGATCTCCCTCACTGGACTGAAATGGAATCATACAATTTACCTTTACCTCTTCCCATATTCATATACTCAGATTCGGCAAAAAAATTACAAAAACAAGTTAAAAATCCATTTGTAAAGCATATGATCAAAATATGGTGTGAAGCTAAAAACTATTTAAAAGAACCACAGTTATTGTCACAATTTAGCCCAATATGGGGTAATCAATATTTTAAACCAGGGAGAGCGGACGCTGTATTTAAAGTATGGAATTTAAAAGGGATACAAAAGATTCAGGATTTATATTTGCCAGGTGCAGACAACATAATGTCTTTTGAAGAGCTGAGGATCAAATTTAATCTCAATAGAACACATTTTTTTAAATATCTTCAACTTAGAAACTTTATTCGATCAAATCAAAATAAAGCTCTCACTCGACCTATTTATTCATCCTTGGAAAAAATGATGATGAAAGATAGTAAAAGAAAGGGTATTATTTCAGAGTTTTATAACTCATTGACACTATCTTCAAGTGAAAATTCACTGAAAAGATTAAACTACTGGAAAGAAGATCTGCAAATTGAAATTTCAGAGGAACAATGGGAATTGGCTTGTACAGAAGCTCAAACCAAATCAATAAATGCACGCCTTAAATTGATACATTTCAAATGGTTAATGCGGATGTATGTTACACCGGAGGAGTTAAATAGATATAACAAAAATATACCAGATACATGCACAAAATGCATGGAAAGTAAAGGAACCCTATTTCATTGTTTATGGGAATGTAGATTAATAAGAATGTTTTGGGAAGAGGTGAGGGTAACAATTGAAAAAATAATCTCAAAACAAATCATATTGAATCCTAAACTGTTTTTGTTGGGTCTGTACCCAGAAAAGCATAATTTTAATAAAAGTGAAACAACATTCATAGACCTCAGTTTGCTTAATGCCAAAAAATGTATTGCACTATTATGGAAAAAGACTCATAGACCAGATGTGACTCAGTGGTTAAGACAGATGTTAACAAACCTTCCATTAGAAAGAATAACATATATACTAAAATCAAAGGAAATTGTGTTTGAGAATATATGGAGACCTTTTATTGATTATGTAAAAAATTTAAACATAACTCTTGAAGAAGAAGGTGAATGATGTGTGTGGACCTTGTAAATTCCAAACTGGTGAACATAATAAGTATACTTATGTATTGGATTGTCTAGACTAAACAGAGGAGCATTGTTGAAGATTTGATTTTGTTGGTGGTTGTTGGTGTTTTTAGTGCATTTTTTTTTTTTTTGTAGTACTTTAGTGTTAGTGTTTGATTGTTTGTATCATGTTTGTTAAAAAAAAAAAAAGGTTCAATAAAGATATTGTGGAAAAAAAAAAATAACTCCAAGGTTCCTCACAGAGCTATTAAGAGAAAGAGTAACCACATCCAAACTAAAAGTTTGATTTGGAAAGGTATTTCTAAGGTTTTCTGGACCAACAAGAATGACTTCAGTCTTATCTGAATTTAACAGCAGGAAATTACAAGTCATCCAAGCTTTGATTTCCTTAAGACAGGCTTCTAACTTGGCTAATTGATTACTATCATCTGGCTTCATTGACAGGTATAACTGTGTGTCATCTGCATAACAATGAAAATGTATACAGTGCTTTCTAATAATGTTGCCTAACGGAAGCATATATAAACTAAAAAGAGTAGGACCTAGCACAGATCCCTGTGGTACTCCATGACTGAGCTTTGAGTTGAAAGAAAACTCATTATTGACATGAACAAACTGGATCCCAGAGCCTCCTTTCCAACTTGGACCGCCGCGTACCCTGAAGGTCCCGTTGTACTCCACAGGGATGGAGGGAATGGCAGCAGACGGTGGGTCGGGGAAAACGGGCTGTGAGGCTGGCGTTTAAGGTGAAGGGTGAGGAGGAGGGGAATGCTGTCTCGATGGCACAGGCTCCGGGCTTTTCACCAGTCCGGGGAGTGAATTTAGCGAGTGAGGTGAACAGTGAGGTGAACAGTCCGGTCAGACCAGGGTAATCCCACAAACTGGGGTGATCCATTACCACTCCGGCTGGCGCATCCAGGAACATCATGGCCTGATCTCAAGTGTTGCATAACCGGGCTTCAGAAACATATGCCTCAATCAGCTGAGCCGCCCCACACTCAACCTTGTCCAGCCCAAACACACTGTAGTCCATACCCGCAAAGTCTTGTGGTGGCATCATTCTGTCAGATAACATCTCCGGCAGAACAGGATTATGACTTCTTCAGGCGGGACAGACTTCAGTTCAAGAAAATTTATTTACAAGACACAAAAGAACAAATAAAAAGCAGCTCAGTGACTGTCAAACACAAATGGCACAGAGAACGCTAAACACTTACAGAAGATGAGGAAGGACTGGTGGGAGATACTGCATTGATGCCATGGGGAGAAATGAAAACAGCGGGTATATATGGGGACACAGAAATTAACTAACACAGGACAGCTGGGTAACTAGTTAGGGTCAAATGAAAACACACGTGAGTGGCTGGAGGAATGGGAGGATGATGGGAGAGACTAGAAAACAATAGCTGAAATAAGAAACTAAAGATACACAAACTACTAATGAAAACAGAATCGTGCCAATATGTAGTTCAAAAAATAACAAAGCATGGACAAAATGTCCAGATTATGACAGGTCGTGGGAGAGAGGGAGGGTGGACTTGATGTTCTGCATGACCAGCCGCTCGAAGCACTTCACTATGATGGTAGTCAGTGCTACGGGCCAGTAATCATTATAGCTGGATGGAATGGGCTTCTTTCGAATTGGTATTATGGTAGCGGTTTTGAAATGTGTGGGGACAACAGCTTGACTCAGGGAGATGTTGAAGATGTCGGCCAGTGCATTCTTGAGCTCCTCCACACAGTCTTTCAGAACGGGACCTGGTATGTTATCTGGTCCAGCTGCCTTGCGTGGGTTGATCCTGGAGAGGGTTCTCTTCACGCTAGCCAGATCCAGACTTATAGCCTGCTCGTCTGGCGGAGGAGTGGTCTTCTTTGCTGATGTGCTGTTTTGTGCTTCAAAGCGGCCAAAGTCATTCAGGTTGTTAAGCAGTGTGATGTCACTTGCGCAGGTCTGAGGTAGAGGTTTGTAGTTGGTGAGGGTCTGTATGCCACACTAGAGAGACTGTGCATCTCTGGTGTTGCTGAAGTGTCCGGATATTTTCTTGCTGTACTATCATTTTGCTTCCCTGATACCACGGGACAGGTTGGTCCGAGCTGTTGTTAGTCCTGGGCTGTCAGTGGCCCTGAGCCCTCAGGAGCCTGTGAATCGCTGCTGTCATCCATGGCTTCTGGTTAGCATGAACAGTGAATGTTTTGCAGTGAGTGACATCATCAATGCATTTAGCTATGTATGCTACAACAGCCTCAGTGTACTCCTCTATGTTTGTGTGTTCATTGTCAGTGGCTGCATGTTTGAAAATGTGCCAGTCTGTCGTGCTGAAGCAGTCTTTCAGAGCATAGGAGGCCCCCTCTTGCCACACACGTACCTGCTTTTTTGTTGGTCTGATGGCTCTCACTCTAGGCCTGTATGCAGGCCTTTTGTTTGTGTCTCACGGATGGCCTGATAGGAGTGAGACATTCAATGAACTCTATAGCTGGTGGTGGGTGGGATATAAACAGCGACGAGCAGGATGGATGTAAATTGGGTAGAACAGTCAGCACTTGATGATCATAAACTCCGCCAATGGAGAACAGTGTTTGTGCACGACAGTAGTGTAAACACTGATGTAATCACTGATCACTTATGTAAACACAGACTCCCCCGCTGTGATTCTTGCCTCCTTCCATCAAGACCCGGTCGGTGCAATAGCATGTCAGCCCTGCTAGCTGGATAACAGTGTCCGGGATATTGTCATTTAGCCACAATTCTGTAAAGATAAAAACAGCAGTTCTGTGCTTCGCGTTGCATAGATCTCAGAAGCTGTACGTGGTCTATTTTGTTTTCTAGTGCAGTGGTTCCCAACCTGGGGTACCTGAAACATTCAGGTTTCTGTGGGAAATTTTGTAATTTCACTTGTTAATTGGTTTAAAAAACTGCAAATAATTTACTGTTGTTGTGCATGGGTGCTTATAGAACACATGCACAACAGGAAATTGTTTGCAGTATTTTGGACCAATTAAAAAGTGAAATTACAAAATTTCCCACAGAAACCTGAACATTTCAGGCACCCCAGGTTGGGAACCACTGGTCTAGTGAGCGTACGTTGGCCAGAATGAGGGATGCTAATAGAGGTCTGTGCGGGCTAGCGACTAGCCTAGCCCGGATGCCTCCACGCTTAACCCGCTTCCACATTCTCTCACACCGCTTTCAGTGCCTTCTCTTGGGATGAGATACAGCAGGTGGGTCCGGCAATGTGGAAGTCTGGTGGAGAAGTCCCAGGCCTCAAAGTTCCTCTGTAACATTTTGGTCAAAGACGTGACGTTTTGTCTTATTCCTTATCTCCAGAAGGCTGTGGCAACTGTAACTTGTGAGCAACGTCATCGGTAAACTACGCACATCCATACGTGGACATAAAGCACACAAGCATACACTTAAACATACTTTAGGCAACCGTAAACAAGAAGAGAGAGGGGCCACTGTGTCCGTCCACACTGCCATCTTTTGGACACTGTCACAAGTTGTGTTATTTTAGCTGTTTACCAAAACATTTTCAAGACACAGTTATGTAATCAATATGGCCTTAAAGTGCAGACTCTCAGCTTTAATTTGAAGGTATTCATATCCAAATTGGAGTTATTTTTTAGGAATTGCAACCATTTTTATACAAAATCTCCTTATGTCAGGGGCTTAAAAGTAACTGGACAGTTGATTTAAAAGCTATTTCATGAGCTGCGTGGGCTATTGTCTCATTAATCCATCATTAATCAAGCAGGTAAAAGGTCTGGAATTGATTCTAGGTGTGGCATTTGCATTTGGAAGCTGTTGCTGTGAACCCACAACTTGCGGTCAAAAGAACTAATGGAAGTAAAACAGACTCTCCTTAGACTGATAAAAGGAAGAAATCCATCTCAGAGATCACAGAAATGTTTGGAGTGGCCAGATCAACAGTTTGGTCCATTCTGAGAATAAAAGAGCACACTGGTGAGCTCAAGAACTCAAAAAAGTCTGGACATCCACAGAAGACAACAGTAGTGGATGATCACAGGATCCTTTCCATGGTGAAGAAAAACCCCTTCACAACATCCACTCAAGTAAAGAACACTCTTCAGGAAATAGATGTATCAGTGTCTAAGTCTACCATAAAGGCAAAAATTCACAAGAGGGTTCACCACCAGGCATCGCGATGGCGGAGTGGTTAGCACTGCGGCAAGCAGAGCAACTAACCCTTGGCCGGGGGATCCTGGGTTCGATCCCAGCCCCTGACCAACAGTGATCTGTGTGGAGTTTGCATGTTCTCCCTGTGTCTGCGTGGGTTTACTCCGGGATTTCTCCGGTTTCCTCCCACGTGCCAAAAACATGCAAGTTAGGTTAATTGGCATCAAACTGGGATTCTAAATTGTCCTTAGGTATGACTGTGAGAGTGAATGGTTGTCTGTCTCTCTGTGTTGGCCCTGCGATGGACTGGCGATCTGTCCAGGGTGGACCCTGCCTCTCGCCCAAAGATGCTAGGATAGGCTCCAGCCCCCCTGCGACCCGAAAAGGATTAAGCGGAAAATGATGGATGGACCAGGTGCAAACCATTAATCAGCCTCAAAAATAGAAAGGCCAGATTAAACTTTACCAAAAACATGTAAAGAAGCCAGCCTTGGGGCCTCATGTATAAATAGTGGAGACACACGAAAACACGGCATATGCTGATGTTCACACACACAGTGGGATGTATAAAAACAAACGTGAAGTGAGAATCTGCGGGCCAAGCCACAAAGTTTTGACTTGCCATGAGAAGTTGCGGGCTCTCCACAAAATTCTGTTTGACTCTATTAGGTGGGTCTGCCAAACTACAAAACAGCTGAAATTCACAAAATGTGTTAAAATCGCATTTCTACTTCAGTTAAAATGATTTGTCTATGAATTAAGGCCTGATCAGAGTCCCGTAAAGGGAAAAACGTTTGCATTCTGTGGACTGCATTTGCGTACACAGCAGTATTCAGAGTAGTTTTTGAGCCGCTGCAGCTGCCGCTCAGCAACCATGTTTCACATATGTGCAATGAAAATAATCTGCAGTTTATATGCCCATACTGCTGGCAGCAGCCAAGAGCCACCAAGCTGATTTGAACAGCTGCAATCCAAACACAAAAGAAAAGCATGGTGGCAGATGTTTTAAATGGCTGAAGCGATGGAGGTGCATGAATACAATGGCAATCAAGATGAACAGGAGCTTTTGCTGTTTACAGGGGATGGGGGATGGCTGAAAAGTTCATAGTGGTCAAATTTGACCAAATGTGGTTTATTTTTCAACATAGTATCCCCTTCAGTCCACACACTTCTTCCATTGGTATTGCAGTGCTTGGATCCCTGTGGTTGAAAATAAACCACATTTGGTCAAATTTGACCACTAGGAATCCCCCCCCTTCCCCCGTGGCAGAGGAAGAAAGCAGACGGCGGGCAAAAAGACGGACATTTGTTCACCCAATATTGGCGGATTGCTCAGTACCCCCCTCTGGCGGGAGTTTCCAAGCACATGCGCAGTTCACTGATGCGTGCTTTCCGCAATCAGCTGAACTGGACAGGGCATATAGAATACATGCCTAATCATCACGTGCCCAAGCACTTTCTTTATTCCCAGTTATATCTAGGTGGCCAACACAAGCGATTCAAAGATAATCTCAAGGGTAATCTAAAGAGATGCAGTATTGATGTAGACAACTGGGAAAATCTAGCCAGAGACCGCCCGGTGTGGAGGCGAACATTTGCTGAAGGAACCAGCCATTATGAAGCAAGTTTATGCTGGGATGCTGTCAGGAAAAGAGACAGAAGGAAAGGGCTTGAAGGCAGCACCGGCTCCTTTCTTCTGCTGGATACTATGAAGTGTCCAATATGCCAAAGTGCTTGTAAATCGAAGATTGGCCTTGTGAGCCACCTTTGAGTACATAAATAGGAAACAATCCTACTCACTGGAGTGATACCAGATGATGATGGTGTTTTCCTGAACAAATCATAATACAGCTTTAGACAGAGGGGAGCATGCAGAAACGACCTTGAGTGGTGACTTGATGCAGTGTGTAAACCTATCTTTCCACAGATCAAACTAATGCAACACTGGTGTTAATAAACAGAGAAAGACCAACAAAGTGGCAGTCACATTATCTAGAATGAGTATTTTACTTTTTAACCCATTTAGGCGGTGGGTCCACCAAACGCAATTTTTTTTTTTTTAATTTAAGTTTTTGTAAAGGGTATACAGGTCATTACAGCATTGCATTGTTTACATTTTCATCACATGTTCCCTTATTTTTTGCTATTTGACAACATTGGTAGGATAGTTATTACAACACCCCCCCCTTTTTTTTTAAAGTGAAAGAAAAAGTGAAATTAAGGAGAATTAAATAAAAACAAACAAAAAAACAAATGAATAAACAAACAAACAGAACAGCAAAAAACAAACAAACAGAAAATTAAGTAATTAAAAGTAAAAGAGCATCTGAGTAGAGTTGAAACAAAGAGCGGGACCATTATTGAAATGGTATTTGTCAAAGATTAGATCTAATGGCCCCCTCATGGATCGTCACCTTATCGTGGTGGGGGGGTTTGCGTGCCCCAGTGATCCCAGGAGCTATGTTGTCCGGGGCAATTTGCCTCTGATAGGGTCTCCCAAGACAAACTGGTCCTGGGTGAAGGGCCAGACTAAGAACGATCCAACAGACTCTCATGATAAATTGTATATCAAGGATTCAGTGTACCCCGCCCGGTATGGGGTTACCAGGGCCCCACCCTGGAGCCAGGCCTGGGGGAGGGGCTCGAAGGCTAGCGTCTGGTGGCCAGGTTTCCACCCATGGGACCCGGCCGGGCTCAGCCCGAAGGAGTTACATGGGTCCGCCCTCCAGTAGGTTCACCACCTGCAGGAGGGATCATGGAAGTCCGGTGCTATGTGGATTAGGTGGCAGTCAAAGGCGGAGACCTTGGCGGACTGATCCCAAGCTTTCTAAACTGGCTTTTGGTACGTGGAATGTCACCTCTCTGGTGGGGAAGGAGCCTGAGCTGGTGTACGAGATTGAGCGATACCGGCTAGATATAGTCGGCCTCACCTCAACACACAGCTCCGGTTCCGGAACCGGTCTCCTGGAGAGGGGCTGGAGCTTGGCCTTTTCTGGAGTTGCCCCGGGCGAGAGGCGACGAGCAGGGGTAGGTATTCTTGTATCGCCCCACCTTGCTGCCTCTATATTGGAGTTTTCCCCGGTGGACGAAAGGGTTGCTTCCCTGCGCCTTCGGGTTGGGAAACGGGTCCTGACCATCATTTGTGCCTATGCACCAAATGATGTTTCAGAGTACCCACCCTTTTTGGAGTCTGTGACTGGGGTGCTGGAGGGTGCTCCTCCTGGAGACTCCATTGTCCTACTGGGGGACTTCAATGCGCACGTGGGCAACGACAGTGAAACCTGGAGGGGGGTGATTGGGAGGAACGGCCTGCCCGATCTGAACCCGAGTGGTGTTCAGTTATTGGACTTCTGTGCTAACCACAGTCTGTCCATAACGAACACCATGTTCAAGCATAAGGGTGTCCATATGTGCACCTGGCACCAGGACACCCTAGGCCGCAGGTCGATGATCGATTTTGTTATCGTATCATCAGACCTGCGACCGTATGTCTTGGACATCCGAGTAAAGAGAGGTGCAGAGCTGTCAACTGATCACCACCTGGTGGTGAGTTGGATCCGATGGCAGGGGAGGAAGCCATTCAGACCTGGTAGACCCAAACGTATAGTGAGGGTGTGCTGGGAGCGTCTGGCTGAGGCCCCTGTCCGGGAGGTCTTCAACTCCCACCTCCGGAAGAACTTCAACCACATTCCGAGGGAGTCTGGAGACATGGAGTCTGAATGGGCCATGTTCTCCACCTCTGTTGTTGAAGCGGCGGCCCAGAGCTGCGGCCGCAAGGTGGTCGGTGCATCTCGTGGTGGCAACCCCCGAACCAAGTGGTGGACACCAGTGGTGAGGGGGGCCATTAAGCTGAAGAAGGAGTCCTATCAAGCTTGGTTGGCTTGTGGGACTCCCGAAGCAGCTGAGGTGTACCGGCAGGCCAAGCGGAGTGCAGCTCGGGTGGTTGCTGAAGCAAAAACCCGGGTATGGGAGGAGTTCGGTGAGGCCATGGAACAAGACTTTCGGTCGGCTTCAAAGAGATTCTGGCAAACTGTTCGGCGGCTCAGGAGGGGAAAGCAGCTCCCCGTCCACACTGTGTATGGTGCGGATGGGACACTGTTGACTTCAACTGGGGATATCGTCGGGCGGTGGAAGGAATACTTCGAGGATCTCCTCAATCCCACTGATACGCCTTCCACAGAGGAAGCAGGGTTTGGGGACAAGGGGGATGACTCGCCTATCACGGGGGCTGAGGTCGCCAAGGTGGTTAAAAATCTCCTTGGTGGCCGGGCCCTGGGGGTGGACGAGATTCGCCCCGAGTACCTCAAGGCCCTGGATGTTGTTGGGTTGTCATGGTTGACACGCCTCTGCAACATTGCGTGGAGGTCGGGGGCAGTGCCTTTGGCATGGCAAACCGGGGTGGTGGTTCCTCTCTTCAAAAAAGGGGACCGGAGGGTGTGCTCCAACTTTAGAGGGATCACACTCCTCAGCCTCCCTGGGAAGGTCTATGCCAAGGTACTGGAGAGGAGAGTCCGGCCGTTGGTCGAACCTCGGATTCAGGAGGAGCAATGTGGTTTTCGTCCTGGCCGTGGCACATCAGACCAGCTCTTTACCCTCTCGAGAATTCTTGAGGGTTCGTGGGAGTTTGCCCAACCAGTTTACATGTGTTTTGTGGACTTGGAGAAGGCATTTGACCGCGTCCCTCGTGGATTTTTGTGGGGGGTGCTTCGGGAGTATGGGGTATCGGGCTTGTTGTTACGAGCTATTCGGTCTCTGTACGACCGTTGTGAGAGTTTAGTTCGTATTGCCAACACTCGGTCGGAGTCATTCCCAGTGAGAGTTGGACTCCGCCAGGGCTGCCCTTTGTCACCGGTCCTGTTCATAATTTTTATGGACAGGATTTCTAGGCGCAGCCAGGGAATGGAGGGTGTCATGCTTGGTGACCACAGGATCTCATCTCTGTTGTTTGCAGATGATGTTGTCCTGTTGGCTTCATCCAGCAATGACCTACAGCTCTTGCTGGGACGGTTTGCCGCTGAGTGTGAAGCGGCTGGGATGAGAATCAGCACCTCCAAGTCCGAGTCCATGGTCCTCAGCCGGAAAAAGGTGGATTGTCCTCTCCGGGTTGGGGACAGGCTCCTGCCCCAAGTGGAGGAGTTTAAGTATCTTGGGGTCTTGTTCACGAGTGAGGGGAAAATGGAGCGAGAGATCGACAGACGGATCGGAGCAGCATCTGCAGTGATGCGGACGTTGTACCGGTCTGTTGTGGTGAAGAGGGAGCTTAGTTCTAAGGCAAAGCTGTCGATTTACCAGTCAATCTACGTTCCTACTCTCACCTATGGTCACGAGCTTTGGGTAATGACCGAAAGAACGAGATCGCGGATACAAGCGGCTGAAATGAGCTTTCTCCGTAGGATTGCTGGACTCACCCTCAGAGATAGGGTGAGGAGCTCAGTCATCCGGGAGAGGCTCAGAGTAGAACCGCTGCTCCTCCACATTGAAAGGAGTCAGTTGAGGTGGTATGGGCATCTGATTAGGATGCCTCCTGGACGTCTCCCACTTGAGGTGTTTCAGGCACGTCCCACTGGGAGGAGACCCCGGGGCAGACCCAGGACTCGGTGGAGAGACTATGTCTCCCAGCTAGTCTGGGAACGCCTTGGTATCCCCTCTGAAGAGCTGGAGCAGGTGGCTGAGGAGAGGGAAGTCTGGGCTTCTCTGCTTGAACTGCTGCCTCCGCGACCCGGACCTCCGGAAAAGCGGTAGAAGATGGATGGATGGATGGATGGATAGATCTAATGGAAGACACATATGCGATCCAGGGTTGCCAAAAGTTCATGAACCCATCCATGTCCTGTCTCAGTGCGAATGTCAACTTTTCCATCGAGTAAATGTCTTGAATCACATTAATCCAATCTTCAGGTGTAGGACAGTCCTTCAGCATCCATTTTTTAGTTAGGGCTTTTTTACTTGCCAATATTAAAACATTGAATAAGTATTTATCTCCTCGTCTTTCCAGTGAGTCCGGTAGTAAACCCAAATACAAAGTTACAAAAGAAAAGGGAACTCTTATTTTGAATATTTTCCCCAATATTGTCTGTACGTTGGTCCAATGTTGGTGGATAACTGGGCATGACCAAAACACATGAAAATGATTTGCAGTCTTTTCACCACACAAGCGCCAACAGTTCAACCCCTTATGGGTAAATTTGTTTTGTGCAGGTGTTCTGAAAAATCTTACCAAGTTTTTCCATCCAAATTCTCTCCACTGCAGGGATGAGGTACTTTTCCATTGCTGTTTATTTAGCTTTTCCCATATTTCCAATTGTAAAGTGAAATTCCCCTCTTTTTCCCATCTCTCTTTTATATATGATGTGTTGTCTCCTTTTAAGTCTTGAAGACCTTGGTATATTTTAGAAATGTATCTGATCCCTGGGATCCTTTTATATGCCATTAAGAAGACCTTCAGAACACCTGACTGGGCCCTTTCCAAATCCTCCTTTTTAAGTATATTGTTTATGTGGTGACATTCCACGTACCAAAAGCCAGTTTAGAAAGCTTGGGATCAGTCCGCCAAGGTCTCCGCCTTTGACTGCTACCTAATCCACATAGCACCGGACTTCCATGATCCCTCCTGCAGGTGGTGAACCTACTGGAGGGCGGACCCATGTAACTCCTTCGGGCTGAGCCCGGCCGGGTCCCATGGGTGGAAACCTGGCCACCAGACGCTAGCCTTCGAGCCCCTCCCCCAGGCCTGGCTCCAGGGTGGGGTCCCGGTAACCCCATACCGGGCGGGGTACACTGAATCCTTGATATACAATTTATCATGAGAGTCTGTTGGATCGTTCTTAGTCTGGCCCTTCACCCAGGACCAGTTTGTCTTGGGAGACCCTATCAGAGGCAAATTGCCCCGGACAACATAGCTCCTGGGATCACTGGGGCACGCAAACCCCCCCACCACGATAAGGTGACGATCCATGAGGGGGGGAAAATGGAGCGAGAGATCGACAGACGGATTGGAGCAGCATCTGCAGTGATGCGGACGTTGTACCGGTCTGTTGTGGTGAAGAGGGAGCTTAGTTCTAAGGCAAAGCTGTCGATTTACCAGTCAATCTACGTTCCTACTCTCACCTATGGTCACGAGCTTTGGGTAATGACCGAAAGAACGAGATCGCGGATACAAGCGGCTGAAATGAGCTTTCTCCGTAGGATTGCTGGACTCACCCTCAGAGATAGGGTGAGGAGCTCAGTCATCCGGGAGAGGCTCAGAGTAGAACCGCTGCTCCTCCACATTGAAAGGAGTCAGTTGAGGTGGTATGGGCATCTGATTAGGATGCCTCCTGGACGTCTCCCACTTGAGGTGTTTCAGGCACGTCCCACTGGGAGGAGACCCCGGGGCAGACCCAGGACTCGGTGGAGAGACTATGTCTCCCAGCTAGTCTGGGAACGCCTTGGTATCCCCTCTGAAGAGCTGGAGCAGGTGGCTGGGGAGAGGGAAGTCTGGGCTTCTCTGCTTGAACTGCTGCCTCCGCGACCCGGACCTCCGGAAAAGCGGTAGAAGATGGATGGATGGATGGATGTTTATGTGGTGTCTAAGCTGAAAGAACCTGTAAAGATCTTGATTTATTAGACCTTATTTTTTCAAATCTTCAAAACTTCTTAAAGTTTGCCCCTTAAAAAAATCGTAATATTTTATCAGCCCTTTCTCTTTCCACTCTTTAAATCTAGTGTCTGTTTTATTGGGGGTAAAGTCTTGATCATAGGCAATCCATTGCAGAAGTCGATAGGGCTCTTTAGCTTGATTCTCTCTGACTATCTTAAACCAAATTTTTAGCGGGGTCTCTATCCACGGGTTAGTGTTATTCAAGAGTTTAGTTAAGGCATTGTTCCCTATTATCGCCTGTAGGGGGATGTCACTTGTTATTTGGCATTCCATCTCCTTCCATTGTGCAGTGTAGACGGGGTTACATATCTCTACTAAAGTTTTAATTTGTGCAGCTATAAAACAGTCCCTGATATTTGGCAGCGCAAGCCCACCTTTGTCTTTGTTTAGCTGTAGGGTTCTATATCTGATTCTAGGTCTCTTACCCTGCCATATGAATCTTGAGATCCTTCTGTCCAGCTCCTGCCATGTTTTTTTGGGAGGTTCTACCGGTATTGTTTGGAAAAGGTATAGAAGACGTGGAAGTATATTCATTTTGACTGCTTCAATTCTTTGTGCAGTACCTAAGAATGGTATCATATTCCATCTTGCTAGGTCAGATTTTATTTTTGTCACCAGTGGATCATAGTTTAGTGTTATAATTTTGTCGAGTTGTTTCGGGATATTGACCCCCAGATATTTCATAGATTCCAACTCCCAGTTAGTTTTGAGTTCATTTAGTGAAAAATGATTTGGGTCATAGTTGAATGTTAAGACTTGGGTTTTATGCATGTTTAATTTGTACCCCGATAAATCTCCATAGTCTGAAAAAACTGAGATTAGTTCTGGTAGAGAAGTGTCTGGCTGCCCTAGGTATATTAAAATGTCATCAGCAAAGAGTGCTATTTTATGTTCCTTCTGACCAAGTGTAATACCTTGAATTTCTTGATTTTGTCTTATCCATTGGCTCAGAGGTTCTATGAAGATTGCAAAGAGCAGTGGAGACGGGGGCAGCCTTGACGACATCCTCTTTCCAGCTCAAAAGATGATGATAAATTACCGTTAATCCTTATTTTAGCTGTTGGTTTTTTATATAATGCCTGTATAGTTCTAATGAAGTTGTTATGAAAATTGAAACTGGATAAGATTCTATATAGGAAAGACCAGTCAACCGAATCGAATGCTTTTTCAGCATCTAATCCCAATATGACTGCATTTAAGTTATATTTTTTTATATGATGAATTATGTGTAAAGTGCGTCGAATGTTGTCTTGTGTCTGTCTTTGTCTTATAAAACCTGTTTGGTCTAAGTGAATTAAGTCTGTCAGTATGTTTTCTAACCTTTTGGCAAGGATAGTGGTAAAAAGCTTATAGTCCTGATTTAATACACTGATTGGTCTGTAGTTGGAGCATTCTAGTTTATCCTTTTCAGGTTTAGGTATAACTGCAATGACCCCTTCTCTCCAGGAGGGGGGGATTTCCCCTGTGTGGAGGACGTAGTTAAATGTTTTCAGGAGGAGAGGAGATAGTTGCTGTTTAAAGGTTTTGTACCATTCTGCTGTATAGCCATCTGCTCCTGGGGATTTGTTAGCTTTAAGTTTCATAATTGCTTTTTCCAATTCTTTAGGTTGTATTTCTGACAGTAGGGTTTTATTTTGTGATTCCGTAAGTTGGGGAAGGTTTAATGTGTTTAGTAATGTCTCGGATGCGTTTTTATGTTTTTTGTGGGAGTATAAGTTCTTGTAGTAATTCTCGAAGCTTTTAAGAATATCCTGAATTCTGAATTTTATTTCCTTTGATACTGGGTCTCTGATTTTGTAGATTGCTCTTTCCGTTTGTTGTTTCCTCAATTTATAGGCTAGTAATTTTGCCGATTTACTGCCTGCTTCATAGTGTTTTTGTTTCAGAAATGTAAGTTTCTTCCGGATTTCTATTGTGTAGATCTCATTTATTTGATTTTTAATTTCTTTAATCTTGAGCGAGCCATTAGAATGAGTGTTGTCTTTGTGTTCTTTTTCTAGGTTCTTGAGTTCTGTCTCTAGTGTGATTAGTTTTTCTTGTCTCAGTTTCTTTTGGGTTGCCAGTTTTGCAATAATTTTTCCCCTTATTACAGCTTTGCACGCATCCCACAGTATTAAAGGAGATACTTCTCCATTATCGTTTTCTTCCAAATATCTGAGAATATCTGATTCCAATTCATCTTTCAGTGGTCCTTTCAGGACACTTGAATTCAACCTCCAGGAAAATGTATTATTACCTCCGCCAGGCCGAAAAGGCCAGGAGGAGGTTATGTTTTTGCCGGGGTTTGTCTGTCTGTCTGTCTGTCTGTCTGTCTGTCTGTCTGTTGGTTAGCAAGATAACTCAAAAAGTCTTGGACGGATTTCCATGAAACTTTCAGGCGTTGTTGGAAATGGTACAAGGAAGAACTGATTAAATTTTGGGGATGATCCGGATCACCGTCTGGATACAGGAATTTTTTAAAGCATTCTTTAACACTGTGACATACGGCTATTTTCAACATGTGCGCAGGCGCAATGGAGGGCGCTGGTCACCGTGTCTGACCAACATAAACTCCGCCTTCTTCAACGTTTTAGGCACAAAAGCACGCGGAAAACACCGTGCCTGTGTTTGCGCGACGCTGCAAAAGCTGAGACGGGCAGCTGTCCGCCGCCGGATTATTTGGCAGAAATTCCCCGGGCAGCCATAGGCGCTGCGCAAAAAACAGCTGCTCGGCAGCGTGCTGTGTGCCTGTGTTTGCGCAACGCTGCAAAAGCTCAGACAGCCAGCTGTCCGCCGCTGGATTATTTGGCAGAAATTCCCCGGTCAGCCATAGTAGCTCCGCAAAAAGAAGCTCTCTGCCGGGGAATTTTCCAAATCATCTTTGGCCGCGGAGCGCAACCCCAATAAAGATAAAGATTAGATGTACCACGAAGGTCGACTGCAAGCAAGATGTTTGTGTCTGTGAACATTCCGTCTTTTGGCGAGTTGATATGTAACGATGTTTACAGTTTGATGACAAGGTTGCTGCCATGTAACAATCATCTTATATCAGCAATTGTCAACTCGTCACTCACACTTCAGCATTTGGAAGTGGTGGCGTTCCATTTTATACTGAGTCCAGTATTGTATGTTATTGTTGTTACAAGACCGCCGACTGTCTGCTGATCTGTATATACTTTTATTTATTTATTTATTTATTTTCTACTCCTTTTAGTTCTGCATTTAATATGAACCCTGAGTTTGAAATAAACGTTTGATTTTTGAATAAAACCCACGCCAACCCATCTACCTAATTGGCATCCGTCAGTGAAGCCCTCAGTGCTGCTTTCAGTGATCTAAAACGCTCACATAACCCATTGGCCTGTGGGTTGTACGCAGTTGTGTCATGACTTCTTTTGTTTTTTCTTTTGAATTCTTGGATGGAACATGGGTGGGCAATATAAGCTGCGGATTCAGCCATCACATATTTCGGATAACTTATGTTGAACTGTATAATCAGAGGAGCTATTGTCTAATTTGACCTTGTTGGATTTTATTACCCCCTTTGTTATATTATTCACTTTCTTTTAACCTGTACTCTTAATCTATTCGAAATAAAGATTAATTCATTCGTTCATTCAATTGCAACACCCCCAGCCTGGGAGTTTGCAGATGCAGGACATGGACACAACACCAACACTTCAGTTTATTACCTCCGCCAAGGAGGTAATGCTTTTACTACTGAACCACTAATCCTATCATTGTGAATCCAATTGCTACTCAGATGTTTTCATGCTCAAGGAATCTGACAACGTACACACAAACACTGTATGGGGGGAACTGTGGCGCTTGGCGGAGGTCTGCGCTCTCCGGGTGCTTTTCTAGTTTGTGTATTTTTGGATGTTTAAGTCCATATAGATCGGACTGTGGTCGGAGAGATCCATCGGTCCTATTTTACATGTTTTTACTCTTCCAATGTCTCTATTAAACATAAAAAAGTAATCAATCCTTGAGTAAGATGAATGTGGCGTTGAATAAAAAGTATAATCTTTTACATTGGGGTTGAATTCCCTCCATACGTCACAGATTCCCATTTCTTTTAGTAGCATCCGAGTATTCTTATTTTGGGTGTTATTTTGATGTGAAGAATTACCTGTCGCATCCCAGTATGGATTCAGTCTTAGATTGAAGTCTCCACCACATATCACTAAACCTTGGGCTTTAGTTATCATTAGGTCGAATACATTTTTATAAAATTTCCATTTAGCCCCTGGTGGTGCATATACATTCAGCAGGGTGATATCTTCTCCCTCTAGCCGCCCAGTTACCAAACTGTACCTCCCTTCTTTATCTTTGTGTTCTGATTTTTTTTCAAATGTAATTACCTCCGCCAGGCCGAAAGGCCAGGAGGAGGTTATGTTTTTGCCGGGGTTTGTCTGTGTGTTTGTTTGTCTGTCTGTCTGTCTGTCTGTCTGTCTGTTGGTTAGCAAGATAACTCAAAAAATCTTGGACAGATTTCCATGAAACTTTCAGGCGTTGTTGGAAATGGTACAAGGAAGAACTGATTAAATTTTGGGGGTGATCCGGTTCACCGTCTGGATACAGGAATTTTTTAAAGCATTTTTCATTCAACACTGTGACATACAGCCATTTTCAACATGTGCGCAGGCGCAATGGAGGGCGCTGGTCGTCGTGTCTGCAACACAAACTCTGCGTTCTTCAACGTTTTAGGCACAAAAGGACGCGGAAAACACTGCTGGCCTGGGCCCGCCAGCGTGCAACTGCAAAACCTCACACGGGCAGCTGTCCGCCGACGGATTCTTTGGCAGAAATTCCCCGGCCAGCCATAGGAGCTGCGCATTTGGCAGAAATTCACCGGCCAGCCATAGGCGCTGCGCAAAAACGAGCTCTCTGCCGGCGAAGCTTCTAAATTGTTGTTTGCCGCGGAGCGCAACCCCCAAAACAATAATATTGTAGCGAACTCAATATGAGCACCCTATTTGGCTTGCCAAGTGGGTTGACCCTATTGGCGACACAGGTAGAGTGCGGGACTCCGGAGCGGGAGGCGTGAGTTCGAACCTCCCGGTGGGACGTCGCCATGTCGAGCAGCACGTTACAATATAATATAAAACCCACGGCAACCTGTCTACCCAATTTGTATCCGTCAGTGAAGGAGATGGACACAACAGCAACACTTCAGTTTATTGACTTCCGGTTATGGCTGCCACGTAGGACGGACGTGTCTCGCTCTGCTCTGCTCCTGGAGAAAAAAATCGGCAAATAACTCTCTCATTTGGGACAGAACGTATCCCAGCATTTGAGCGAGGATATGTCGGCGAAGCCTAAGGCTGGAAAACCAGGAAAAGGAAAAAGCGAGCCGCCGAAACAGTCCAAATTAACGGACTTTCAGGTCTGTGACGCAGCAAACAAGGCTCCATATATGGCGGAGGAGGCTGGCGGCGGTGCGATTTCTGCGGGGAATGGCGCAGATGCGCTGATGGCTGCCATGAGTTCAATGAGAGCGGACTTTTCCTCTAGATTTGATGGGATTATGACAGCGTTGGAAGGAATAAGAAAGGAATTGGGTGACTGTGTAGAACGAACGGCGCAGATGGAGCTCCGTCTCGCTAGTGCTGAAGATGACGTCACCCGTCTTCAATTAAAGGTGCGCACTTTGGAAAAAAAAAATAAATCTCTGGAAGATAATATTTTGGATTTGGAATCTCGGTCGAGACAGAATAATTTGAGGCTGGTGGGTCTTCCAGAGGAATCAGAAGGTCGGGACGTATGTTCCTTTCTGGAAAAGTGGATTCCGGAGGTGCTGGGCAGCGAGGAGTTGCAATCAGCAGTGATTCTGGAAAAAGCACATCGTATTGGCCCACGGAGAGATAAGGGACCGCCGAGGACCTTAATTATGAAGTTTCTTAGCAACAGAGACAGGATGAAGATCTTCAACGCTGCACGTGCTAAAGGAGAGATTAAACACCAGGACCAGCAGGTGCGGTTCTACCCAGATTTGGCCACAGGAATCCAACAATTGAGGAAGCAGTTTGATCCCGTACGTAAGGAGCTGCGCAACCTTGGGATTCATCATGGTGTAATCTATCCTGCGAGACTGCTGACCACGTATGAGGGCAGAACCCACATCTTCAAGACCCCAGAGGAGGCGCAGGAGTTCATCAAGAAGATCAAAGAAGAAGAAGAGACTGGTGGGAGCTAAGCATGAACAAAATATAAGGTAGAATAATTAAGCATTTGCACAGGCATCTGACTGACTTGAAGTAAATAGTAAGTTTACAAAATATAGATTGTATTATATATTAAAAAAACAAAACAAAAACAAAACAAACAAAAAAAAAACAACTATGATGTACAAAGTTGTTAAAAATTTTGGAGTTAAGTTGGAAAACTACAGAGGAGAGTTAATGTTACGTCATTAAAAGTAGTAGAGTTAGGGTGATTGGGAGGATGAAGAAGGAGTGGCTTAGGCTGTTCCCCGTGGGTGTGGAACGGTCGATGGCTATATCGGGAGACAGAATTTTTCTTTTGATTTTGGGGGGTTTGCCACAAGTGTGGGAAGGGGAAATTTGTTTGTGTGTAGTTTGTAGGATGAATGTTCAACCACTCATGTTTTTGCTTCTCTGTATGAGCATGTTTACACTGCAAGGTAATCCTAAACTCTCTATTGATCATGGACCAAAGTGTTAATCTTAATTTAACTTCATGGAATTGCAGAGGTCTACAAAATTTAAAAAAACTTAAACAAGTTATGAATAAAATAAAGGACATGGGTTCAAGAATTGTGTTTTTACAAGAAACTCATCTGATAGAGGAGGATGTTAAAAGAATTAGGAGTAGATGGCAGGGAAGTGTATTCACCTCTTCATTTTCATCCCGAGCCAGGGGAGTTATGACTCTCATACATAAATCAGTTCCTTTTCAAGTGAAAAATGTAATTGGAGACAAATTTGGAAGATATGTAATCATTCAAGGTTCTTTGCTATTAGAAAATATAAATCTTGTGAACTTATATGGTCCCAATATAGATGATCAGAAGTTCTTTGCTAATTTATTTCTCATCTTATCATCACTTACAGGGCAACATATAATAGCAGGGGATTTTAATTGTACATTGAATCCAGGTGTGGATAGATCAACAGGACTGGATTGTACGCACATTGGATGTAGGATGACTATTAATCATTTTATGAAAGAATTGAGATTGTTAGATATATGGAGAGAAATGAAACCACAAGTTAAAGCCTATTCTTGTTATTCCAGTACCTACAAGACATTCTCACGTATTGATTATTTTTTGATTTCCACAGAATTAAGGTCCAAGATTCAAAACTGCTTTTATGATAACATCGTGATCTCTGATCATGCACCCTGTTGTCTAATATATGTAGATAAAAAATTGACAAAGGAATCAGGTAGATGGCAATTTCAGCATAAATGGCTTCAGGATGAGGAATTTGTCAAGTATATAGAAAAACAGATAGACGAGTTCTTTGACATCAATACTACACAAACATCAGCATGTGTAAAGTGGGAGGCTTTCAAAGCTTTTATTAGGGGACATATTATTAGTTATACAGGATCAAAATCTAAGAAGACTCGAGAGGAGAGAGCTAAATTGGAACATAAAATAAAAAATCTTCAGGAAAAAGTGTATGCAGGAAGTGACCCAAGGTTGGAGAATGAATTACTGATTTTGAGAGCTGAATACGACAAAAAATCAGCGAATAGAGCTGCCTCGAGTCTTCTAAGATTGAAACAATCTTTTTATGAACAAGGTGAAAAATCAGGAAAATTATTAGCATGGCAGATTAAACAATTGGAAATTAAAACACCAATTACCAGTATTATAAGTAATGGACAGGTAGTTATAGATCCTTTAGAAATTAATAGAGCCTTTAGAGATTACTATGAAAAATTATATGATACCAAAAATGAACCTGATTTAACAAAACTAAATGGGTTTTTGAACGAACTATCTATACCGTGTATTCCAAATGAAAACAGGGAGATATTGGAGTCTAAAATTAGTCAAGAAGAAGTTGGGCTAGCCATTGATAATATGAAATCAGGAAAAAGTGCAGGACCAGATGGTCTTCCAGTTGACCTTTATAAAAAATTTAAGAATAAATTAATAAAACCTTTTTTGGAAATGGTTTTAGAAGCATTTCAAAATAATAATTTACCATCATACATAAATAATGCCTTAATTATACTGCTGCCAAAACCAGGTAAGCCCTCTAATAAATGTGAAAATATGAGACCAATAAGCCTATTAAACGCCGACCTTAAGATAATCTGTAAAATTTTAACAAGACGAATACAAGAAATTTTACCAAATATTATTAATCGAGATCAGAATGGCTTTATAAAGGGTAGACAAGGCTTCCATAATGTAAGAAGACTATTTAATATTATTTATTTTAATAAAGAAGCACCGGACTTCCGGTTATGGCTGCCACGTAGGACGGACGTGTCTCGCTCTGCTCTGCTCCTGGAGAAAAAAAATCGGCAAATAACTCTCTCATTTGGGACAGAACGTATCCCAGCATTTGGGCGAGGATATGTCGGCGAAGCCTAAGGCTGGAAAACCAGGAAAAGGAAAAAGCGAGCCGCCGAAACAGTCCAAATTAACGGACTTTCAGGTCTGTGACGCAGCAAACAAAACTCCATATATGGCGGAGGAAGCTGGCGGCGGTGCGATGTTTGCGGGGAATGGCGCAGATGCGCTGATGGCTGCCATGAGTTCAATGAGAGCGGACTTTTCCTCTAGATTTGATGGGATTATGACAGCGTTGGAAGGAATAAGAAAGGAATTGGGTGACTGTGTAGAACGAACGGCGCAGATGGAGCTCCGTCTCGCTAGTGCTGAAGATGACGTCACCCGTCTTCAATTAAAGGTGCGCACTTTGGAAAAAAAAATAAATCTCTGGAAGATAATATTTTGGATTTGGAATCTCGGTCGAGACAGAATAATTTGAGGCTGGTGGGTCTTCCAGAGGAATCAGAAGGTCGGGACGTATGTTCCTTTCTGGAAAAGTGGATTCCGGAGGTGCTGGGCAGCGAGGAGTTGCAATCAGCAGTGGTTCTGGAAAAAGCACATCGTATTGGCCCACGGAGAGATAAGGGACCGCCGAGGACCTTAATTATGAAGTTTCTTAGCAACAGAGACAGGATGAAGATCTTCAACGCTGCACGTGCTAAAGGAGAGATTAAACACCAGGACCAGCAGGTGCGGTTCTACCCAGATTTGGCCACAGGAATCCAGCAATTGAGGAAGCAGTTTGATCCCGTACGTAAGGAGCTGCGCAACCTTGGGATTCGTCATGGTGTAATCTATCCTGCGAGACTGCTGACCACGTATGAGGGCAGAACCCACATCTTCAAGACCCCAGAGGAGGCGCAGGAGTTCATCAAGAAGATCAAAGAAGAAGAAGAGACTGGTGGGAGCTAAGCATGAACAAAATATAAGGTAGAATAATTAAGCATTTGCACAGGCATCTGACTGACTTGAAGTAAATAGTAAGTTTACAAAATATAGATTGTATTATATATTAAAAAAACAAAACAAAACAAACAAAAAAAAAAAACTATGATGTACAAAGTTGTTAAAAATTTTGGAGTTAAGTTGGAAAACTACAGAGGAGAGTTAATGTTACGTCATTAAAAGCAGTAGAGTTGGGGTGATTGGGAGGATGAAGAAGGAGTGGCTTAGGCTGTTCCCCGTGGGTGTGGAACAGTCGATGGCTATATCGGGAGACAGAATTTTTCTTTTGATTTTGGGGGGTTTGCCACAAGTGTGGGAAGGGGAAATTTGTTTGTGTGTAGTTTGTAGGATGAATGTTCAACCACTCATGTTTTTGCTTCTCTGTATGAGCATGTTTACACTGCAAGGTAATCCCAAACTCTCTATTGATCATGGACCAAAGTGTTAATCTTAATTTAACTTCATGGAATTGCAGAGGTCTACAAAATTTAAAAAAACTTAAACAAGTTATGAATAAAATAAAGGACATGGGTTCAAGAATTGTGTTTTTACAAGAAACTCATCTGATAGAGGAGGATGTTAAAAGAATTAGGAGTAGATGGCAGGGAAGTGTATTCACCTCTTCATTTTCATCCCGAGCCAGGGGAGTTATGACTCTCATACATAAATCAGTTCCTTTTCAGGTGAAAAATGTAATTGGAGACAAATTTGGAAGATATGTAATCATTCAAGGTTCTTTGCTATTAGAAAATATAAATCTTGTGAACTTATATGGTCCCAATATAGATGATCAGAAGTTCTTTGCTAATTTATTTCTCATCTTATCATCACTTACAGGGCAACATATAATAGCAGGGGATTTTAATTGTACATTGAATCCAGGTGTGGATAGATCAACAGGACTGGATTGTACGCACATTGGATGTAGGATGACTATTAATCATTTTATGAAAGAATTGAGATTGTTAGATATATGGAGAGAAATGAAACCACAAGTTAAAGCCTATTCTTGTTATTCCAGTACCTACAAGACATTCTCACGTATTGATTATTTTTTGATTTCCACAGAATTAAGGTCCAAGATTCAAAACTGCTTTTATGATAACATCGTGATTTCTGATCATGCACCCTGTTGTCTAATATATGTAGATAAAAAATTGACAAAGGAATCAGGTAGATGGCAATTTCAGCATAAATGGCTTCAGGATGAGGAATTTGTCAAGTATATAGAAAAACAGATAGACGAGTTCTTTGACATCAATACTACACAAACATCAGCATGTGTAAAGTGGGAGGCTTTCAAAGCTTTTATTAGGGGACATATTATTAGTTATACAGGATCAAAATCTAAGAAGACTCGAGAGGAGAGAGCTAAATTGGAACATAAAATAAAAAGTCTTCAGGAAAAAGTGTATGCAGGAAGTGACCCAAGGTTGGAGAATGAATTACTGATTTTGAGAGCTGAATACGACAAAAAATCAGCGAATAGAGCTGCCTCGAGTCTTCTAAGATTGAAACAATCTTTTTATGAACAAGGTGAAAAATCAGGAAAATTATTAGCATGGCAGATTAAACAATTGGAAATTAAAACACCAATTACCAGTATTATAAGTAACAGACAGGTAGTTATAGATCCTTTAGAAATTAATAGAGCCTTTAGAGATTACTATGAAAAATTATATGATACCAAAAATGAACCTGATTTAACAAAACTAAATGGGTTTTTGAACGAACTATCTATACCGTGTATTCCAAATGAAAACAGGGAGATATTGGAGTCTAAAATTAGTCAAGAAGAAGTTGGGCTAGCCATTGATAATATGAAATCAGGAAAAAGTGCAGGACCAGATGGTCTTCCAGTTGACCTTTATAAAAAATTTAAGAATAAATTAATAAAACCTTTTTTGGAAATGGTTTTAGAAGCATTTCAAAATAATAATTTACCATCATACATAAATAATGCCTTAATTATACTGTTGCCAAAACCAGGTAAGCCCTCTAATAAATGTGAAAATATGAGACCAATAAGCCTATTAAACGCCGACCTTAAGATAATCTGTAAAATTTTAGCAAGACGAATACAAGAAATTTTACCAAATATTATTAATCGAGATCAGAATGGCTTTATAAAGGGTAGACAAGGCTTCCATAATGTAAGAAGACTATTTAATATTATTTATTTTAATAAAGAAGCACCGGATACAGCTCTCCTATCATTGGATGCCGAAAAGGCCTTTGATAGAGTTGAATGGCCCTTTCTTTTTGAAGTCCTACAAAGGTTTGGACTTGGAAATAATTTCATAAAATGGGTTCAAATAATATACAATAATGCTACAGCAGAAATCCTAACAAATAACAATATTTCAAAACCAATAAAAATCAATAGAGGATGTCGACAAGGCTGTCCACTTTCACCTTTACTGTTTACTATGGCAATTGAACCTTTAGCGATAGCGATACGTTTACATTCACAAATATATGGAATTAAAGTTGGACCAACAGAACATAAAATCTCCCTGTACGCCGATGATATAATTTTGTTTATGTCGAATCTAAAAAAATCAATTCCAACCTTGTTGAATTTAATAAAGAATTTTGGGGAAATATCAGGATATAAAATAAATAAAACTAAATCTTCAATATTAATGCTAAATGAGACCCAGAGAAATTACCCAGCCCCTGAGGTAAATCAATTCAATGTTGTAAATCAGTTTAAATATTTAGGAATCCAAATTATGCCTAAGCTAGAATCAGTCGCCAGTGTCAACTATGAAGCCTTAATGTCAGATATCAATGAGTTAACTCAGAGATGGATGTCACTACCAATGTCGATGATCGGGAGAATCAATATACTTAAAAGTAATATTTTACCTAAAATACTTTATTTATTTCAATACATTCCCTTATCACCACCTTTAGATCTATTCTCAAGAATAAAAAAAAAGTTAGTGGAATTTATATGGAACAACAGGAGGGCTAGATTACGTTTGTCTTTATTATATTTACCATTTGATCGTGGAGGTCTGAAATGTCCAAATTTTATGTTGTATTATTGGTCGCCACAACTGAGGTCTATGACATATTATTTTTCATCAAATGATCTCCCTCACTGGACTGAAATGGAATCATACAATTTACCTTTACCTCTTCCCATATTCATATACTCAGATTCGGCAAAAAAATTACAAAAACAAGTTAAAAATCCATTTGTAAAGCATATGATCAAAATATGGTGTGAAGCTAAAAACTATTTAAAAGAACCACAGTTATTGTCACAATTTAGTCCAATATGGGGTAATCAATATTTTAAACCAGGGAGAGCGGACGCTGTATTTAAAGTATGGAATTTAAAAGGGATACAAAAGATTCAGGATTTATATTTGCCATGTGCAGACAACATAATGTCTTTTGAAGAGCTGAGGATCAAATTTAATCTCAATAGAACACATTTTTTTAAATATCTTCAACTTAGAAACTTTATTCGATCAAATCAAAATAAAGCTCTCACTCGACCTATTTATTCATCCTTGGAAAAAATGATGATGAAAGATAGTAAAAGAAAGGGTATTATTTCAGAGTTTTATAACTCATTGACACTATCTTCAAGTGAAAATTCACTGAAAAGATTAAACTACTGGAAAGAAGACCTGCAAATTGAAATTTCAGAGGAACAATGGGAATTGGCTTGTACAGAAGCTCAAACCAAATCAATAAATGCACGCCTTAAATTGATACATTTCAAATGGTTAATGCGGATGTATGTTACACCGGAGGAGTTAAATAGATATAACAAAAATATACCAGATACGTGCACAAAATGCATGGAAAGTAAAGGAACCCTATTTCATTGTTTATGGGAATGTAGATTAATAAGAATGTTTTGGGAGGAGGTGAGGGTAACAATTGAAAAAATAATCTCAAAACAAATCATATTGAATCCTAAACTGTTTTTGTTGGGTCTGTACCCAGAAAAGCATAATTTCAATAAAAGTGAAAGAACATTCATAGACCTCAGTTTGCTTAATGCCAAAAAATGTATTGCACTATTATGGAAAAAGACTCATAGACCAGATGTGACTCAGTGGTTAAGACAGATGTTAACAAACCTTCCATTAGAAAGAATAACATATATACTGAAATCAAAGGAAATTGTGTTTGAGAATATATGGAGACCTTTTATTGATTATGTAAAAAATTTAAACATAACTCTTGAAGAAGAAGGTGAATGATGTGTGTGGACCTTGTAAATTCCAAACTGGTGAACATAATATGTATACTAATGTATTGGATTGTCTAGACTAAACAGAGGAGCATTGTTGAAGACTTGATTTTGTTGGTGGTTGTTGGTGTTTTTAGTGCATTTTTTTTTTTTGTAGTACTTTAGTGTTAGTGTTTGATTGTTTGTATCATGTTTGTTAAAAAAAAAAAAAGGTTCAATAAAGATATTGTGGAAAAAAAAACACTTCAGTTTATTACCTCCGCCAAGGAGGCAATGCTTTTACTACTGAACCACTAATCCTATCACTATCAGATTGATTGTCATTGATTAATTGTGTGTTTATTGCACTGTCCCTGTCAAATAAACAAATAACCATTGTGAATCCAATTGCTAGTCATATGTTTACATGCTCAAGGAATGTGAAAACGTACACACAAACACTGTATGGGGGGAATTGTGGCGCTTGGCGGAGGTCTGCGCTCTCCGAGTGCTTTTCTAGTTTTGGTTGATATCAATGTCGCTACTCCCTTCCTCCTCCCTGATTTATATGAAGATGAAGAGATCATTTTAAACCCTTGTCTATTGAGTTTACTGTGTTCCACGTCTGTTAGGTGGGTTTCTTGTAAAAATATTATTTCTGCTTTGTCTTTTTTCATTTTGCGTAGAATCTTGGATCTTTTAACTGGATTCAGGATCCCTTTTACATTATATGAGGCTATTTTGGTTACACCCTGTTTCTCCATTGTATTTTCTTATTTAGGATAACAGTGTGGTGGCCCTCTTTTTTGCTACTCAGAAACTGAAAGAACATTAAGAACATAAAAAACATTAAGAACATAGTGTACGAAACTTTAAAACAAAAAAAACTGTCAAAAAAACTTCCTGAGCTGGGGTCTCTTTAAAGACCCTGTAAGAGCCCTGATGGAGTGTAGGCTCTGAGGGAAATTCCTCAAACTCTGTTACGTGTTGAGGGCCCTCTCTTACCCCTGTAAGTTGTCCCATGTTTTTAACGTGAATTTCAGATCCCAATCCGAATTTGTAAGGATTTTTTTTTTTTTTTTTTTTTTTTTTTATGCCTATACCCTATGAGATTGTGTGCACCCTCCCACCCCCATCACAGTAAACATTCACTCTAATACAGTATTTGTTAGTATGGAGAGAGCATGTGGGTCATTGTTACGTTTCTATTTTAACATGATTTTTTTTTTTCCCTTTAAATTAAGAAGACATTTGTTTCTAATGCTATAACTGCTCCATGAAAGGTTTTACCACATGCTGATTCTGCATCTCCTTTAATGTTTGTTACCTTGTAGGAGGGGGGGTGGAAGTGCAGAGTGACTGAAAAGAGAAAAAAAAAAAACCAAAAAGGTCGCTATTCCTTCCTGGAACTGGAAAGCTTATCTTTGTAGCTCTGGGGCTGGGTTTCCCGCTGCTGGCCCGTGGATTTTGAAGGTCTCTGAGTGGACCACGTTTGAGCTCTGATCTTCTTGCTCAGATCCGCTGCGGGTTTAAACACCGTTACCGGGAGTCCTCTTCTTGCCATGTCAGTTGTTGCTTCTTCCGCTGAATTATAGAGACATGACTCTTCACCGTAAAAGACCCTTAGCTTCGCCGGAAATGGCGTCTGAAAGCGTAGATTCTGTTCCCGTAGAACCTTTTTGACGTTGTTATATTCCCGTCGTTTTTTAAGAACCTCAAGGGCGTAATCGTGCTCCACGAAGACTTTTCTCTCATGATGCATAAATCCTTTTTTCTGCCAAGCCCGTCTTACAACCTCTTGTTTTATTTTGAAATTGGCGAATCTTACCACCACAGAACGTGGGGGCGCTTCCGGGGCTGGCTTTGCGGCTAATGTACAATGGGCTTTTTCTATCTTCAAATCGGTGGTTTGCGGAATATCCAACTTCTCTCTCAATAAGGATTCCACGCATTCCGCCACTGTGTTGAAACTATCTTCAGCTCCTTCTTTCAGACCGTGAATTCTGATATTATCTCGTCTGTCTTCCTTCTTGGTCGGTTAGCTTAGTCTCCAGCCTTGACTGTTTTCTGTGTAAATCCAGCACAGAATCTTCAAGCACTTTTACTCTTTCTTCAGCTTCCAAGATTCGGTTTTCGGCCTGGTCCATTCTGCTGTTCGCCCTTTTTAGATCCTCTCTGAATTCAAGAAATTCGGCCCGAAATCGTCGTATTTCGTCAAATAGCGATTTCAAGCTAATCCTTTTGTTAGCTAGGCCCAGGTCCTCGTCTTCTGAACGGAGGTCCTCTGGTTCAGATTCTGCAGTCGCTGTGCGTCCTGACCTGGGGAATGTCAGTTTCTTCTGCTTGTGGTTAGGCATGGTGTTGTTGTCTTTTGATTTTTAATCTTCCAAAAATCCGTTAGGTCTGATTTTGAGGATGTTTTCCTTGGATTGAGTCTGGGAGTTTCGGCGTTAGGTTGCTATCACCATGGCGTCCAGACCGGAAGTCCAAACGCAATTTTTGTCGCCCGACCGCCCTGATTGTCTTTTTTTCAGCACTTGTGCGCTGTGCTCTGGAAAAAAAACTCTGTGCCTTGTATCCCAGTAACAGCTCGTCACTCACAGCTCAGCACTTCCGCTTTTCCTATGGTCAGACTTTCTACTTATTTTTTAATAGCAGTCTCTAAACATATACAAAAACACATTAACGAATCTCGACCTCCGTACTTTGGGCCTTTCTTCTGCCCACTGGTCCCTGTTGGTGGGTGGAGGGAATGACCTCACAGAGTGAAGGGCCCTCCCTAGACCTCTAGTTACTATCCAAGTAATAGTCATTAGTCTAGAAATGTCCAACAAAAATCACTTAAACCTCTCCTAGCCGTTTGTTTCTCTTTTACCTTGTCTTCTTGGCCTTCATTTCTTCTGTGTCCTTCTTAATCTTTGTTATAATCTAGGCTTTCCGTTGAAAGCCTTGCAGTTTTTCCTGGGCCCGGTGTGCCATGTCCGTCTCCCGTCTTCTGCCGCTCACTCGTCTCCACTCTGGCTGTCGTGATGCATTCAGTGCCGCCGCTGCTCCGGCCGCTTCCTCCGGTACGCTCACCACAAAGCCTCGCTCCGTCATGTCCCGCGCTGCCTCTCTGGCTGTGTTGTATGTCTTCACGCCGTCCTCCCAATGAATCCTCATCTTCGTTAGCGGCGTTTGGAATCTAATTTTTTTCTCTTTCAGCGTTTTTTTTAATGTTGGCATATTTCTTTCGCTGCTGCACAATTTCTGTCGGGTAGTCATGGTCAAAGAATATCTGTTTGTCGCCGATTCGTATCTTTTTTTTCCACGCTTGTGTCAGGATTCTTTCTTTTATGTCGTATTTCAGAAAGTTTACCTCAACTGACCTGGGTGTAGAGTTTGGATTCGGGTTCTGTGCCGAGGCTCTGTGCGCTCGTTGGATCTGCAGGTCCGCTTCACCAGGCAGCTCAAACTCTTTTTTTAAGAAATGATCCATGAATTTCGTCATCGAGTTGCCTTCAATGCCCTCCGGAGTCCCGAAGATGCATATATTGCTCTGTCTGGACCTGCTCTCCAGGTCGGTTATTTTTTTCCTGCATCCTCTGTGTTTGCACCGTCAGGGTCTGCAGCTGCTCGCTTGCCTCGGTCTTCCAGTCTTCCAACTCCGATATTCGAGCCTGTGCTTCTGTCATACCTGCCCGTTGAGTGCACAGTTCCTCCATGTTTTCTGCTAACTTGCGCTCCATTTCTCTTCGGAGACCCATAATTTCCTCCTTCATCCCTTTTTTCAGCTCTTCCTTAAGAGCCGCTAAATCCTGTTAGAGTTGTCGCTTGAAGTCTTTTAACTCTTTACCTATATTGGCGATGCCAGTGTTCATGGTATCGAGCTTGGCGTCCTCCATTTTCTCTGCTGTAGTCACCTCGTTTTTTTGGGCCTCGTGTTCAGCGATTTCTCCTGCGTTGTTGAAGAGGGATTCTTTAATTTTACCCTGCTTTTGTCCGTGTGCCCGGCTTCTTCGTGTTTTCATCCCTTGGTTTATTGATCCATTTATGTCGAGTTGGCCATTTACCAATGATTTTTAATCCGACTAGGGAGAGCTCTCTGTTTAAGCGTTATGTCTTTCCGCCATCTTCCCGGAAGTCTTTATAATTCCATTTTAACATTAAACGATGAATCAAGTGTCAAAATAAAAAATTGTGGGAGAAAGAATTGGGTATACAGATGACTGAAGAGCTTTGGGAGGATGCCATTAACAGAATTAGAACGTCTTCCTCATGCGCTCATCTTAGCTTGATTCAGTTTAAAGTACTATATAGAGTCCATTTCTCAAAATCGAGACTCTCTGAGATTTACCCAGAAGTTGATGGTAGTTGTGATAAATGTAAGGGATCTCCCTGTCACCTTGGCCACATGTTTTTTCTTTGTCCGGAATTATACAGTTTTTGGTCTAGTTACTTTACAATTATCTCCACGGTTCTTCAAGTGACTGCTGCCTTCTCCATTTATTGCCATATTTGGGATTCCCGACTCCTCTGTAGTTTTGAATTCGGCACAAAGGGATATTGTGGCCTTTACATCCCTAATAGCAAGGCGTACTTTATTGCTGCATTGGAAATCTGTCAGATATCCCTCAATTTCCCTATGGCTCAAGGATATGATGTTTTTTCTAAAACTTGAGAAAATAAAATATACAATAAGAGGATGCACAGAAAGGTTTTACCAGAAATGGCAATGTTTTATATCTCACTTCTCTAATCTAAAAGTCTTACCCATCTAATTATGTCATCATGTGCCTTGTTATATATATTTGTAATTTTTTTCCTACTTTATTATGTGTATTTGTTTCATATTATACACCTGTTGAGGTACTTCCTCTACTGATTTTGTGAGCTGGGGTAGGGCGGTTGTTCTAGGGGATATAAAAAAAATAAATAAATAAACATAATAATATCTGGTGCTTAAGTGTGAAGTACTTGTTGATGCACTATTAGATCGTATATACATATATGTATATGTGCTTAATAAGTGTATCTTTATTTCTTGTTTCAAGAAGTATAATGCAAACTTCTCTGTAATTTCTGAAACTGATTTTAATAAAAATATATTGAAAAAAATATAGCTCAAGTTTATACAAAATACGTTATTATTATTATTATTATTATTATTATCAGTCCGCCAAGGTCTCCGCCTTTGACCGCCACCTAATCCACATAGCACCGGACCCCCATGATCCCTCCTGCAGGTGGTGAGCCCACTGGAGGGCGGACCCATGTAACTCCTTTGGGCTGAGCCCGGCCGGGTCTCCCAGCTGGTCTGGGAATGCCTTGGTATCCTCTCTGAAGAGCTGGAGCAGGTGGCTGGGGAGAGGGAAGTCTGGGCTTCTCTGCTTGAACTGCTGCCTCTGCGACCCGGACCTCCGGAAAAGTGGTAGAAGATGGATGGATGGATGGATGGATATTATTATTATTATTATTATTATATTTTTTCTAAAATTCTTAACAGTCCTAATGTACAGCAAAACTACTCCCTAAACACAGAGAAATTATATAGTTAATGTAAATTAAACTACAGCATAAACACACAGGCCATATTAAAAAGTGCAAATATAAATCAGTGCTGCAGACCATTTGGAGTGAACAAATGTCTCTTCAATGTTCATTTGATTTATTTTGTGTGTGGTCTCTTGCCGTCTTTTCTTCCTCAGGTTTTTAACACTTCTTTGGCTGAGCCTGTCCCCCGTGGTTATGAACATATTTCTGACATTGTGCCTCCCTACAGTGCTTTCTCTGCCAAAGGACAGCCTGAGGTATACAAACGAACAACCACACAAACAGATCCTAATAATAAAACAACCTGCTCAAACATCTCTCCTTTGTATGTTTCTCCCAGGGGGACTTGGTGTACGTGAACTATGGTCGTACAGAAGACTTCTTCAAGTTAGAGAGGGAGATGGGTATCAGCGTGTTGGGAAAGATTGTCATCGTCCGATATGGAAAAATATTTAGAGGCAATAAGGTTTGAACTGATTATTTTTGCAAATGTTTAGCCTCTGAATACTCTGCAATTCTATGTAAAAATCAATTTATCATGGTGTGTTGTTTAAAAATAATTTTACATTCCATTACAACTTTGCTCTGTTTTGTAACGATACCTGATGACTCAAGCATATCCGTACATTAGACAGAGATAACTGTGGGTTTCCTCACCTCCATACTACTGTCATACACTCCATTTCTCTGTCTAGGTGAAAAATGCCATGTTAGCTGGAGCAAAGGGGATCATTATGTTCTCAGACCCAGCAGATTACTGGGCTCTTGGAGTCCAGGTAGGAGTTTAAACAAGCTGTTGAATCACCATTTTCACAACCTCTCATCTGTTTAAACCTTGTATGTAGATTCAAATGATGCATTAGCATTGAATGTGTGTGTTTACAGCCATACCCTGATGGCTGGAACCTGCCTGGTGGAGGAGCTCAAAGAGGAAATGTTCTCAATCTAAATGGAGCAGGAGACCCACTCACCCCAGGATACCCCGCTAAAGGTGTTTATGCCCTCTATGGAACAATTGGACTACCTTGATTTTAGTGATTCCCTGTGATCCCTATGTGAAGTGCATCCTCATACATTTCTTTCCTGAGAAGATTTGCAGATTGGCAAGCCTGTACTCCAACAGAAATCAACAAAATAGAGCAGTAGATATTACAACTTATGGCAGGGTTTTGTATAAAAGCAACCTCTAGTGGTTATAAAAGTAACTACATGAAGTGAGATCCGTTGAAAGTAGGCCCTCACCATATTACCATTGCATATTAGCTGGGGGTACTTGTTTTGGCATAAATGGAGCTACAGTTCACATAACTACCAAAACATGTTATAAAAACTTAAATTTCCAGAAGTACCATATAGTGCCTGCAATCTGCTCTAAGATCATTGCCACAGCTTCTCAAAGTTATCCTTTCACACACATCAAAGCCAAACTTTTCCTGTGTTTGGTCTTTTCCTTAAAATCAAAAAGTTATGACAATGCAACATGTTTGGTCAGAGAGCAACTTTAATAATGCAGTTGTAGGACACCAACTCAGTAATAATAGTTTGTATGCCAGAAGATGTGTCACAGTCACTTCCCTAAAGTCTTGCCCCTTTTCTTATAGAATACACCTACAGATCCAGCTTGGAGGATGGAGTGGGACTTCCCAAAATCCCGGTGCATCCAATTGGCTTCTATGACGCCATACACCTGCTAAAGTATAAATGTCTTTGGTCTTACAAAACTCAACTATTTCAATGTGCAATTCAGGGCAATTAACTAGAGTTTCTCTTTGAGTGCTTTAATGAATAAATCAGGCTGCAGAGTTTTGTTATTTTCACAAAATGTGAAGTATTATTTATTCTGTAGGAACATGGGAGGACGGCTTCCACCTGACACCTGGAAAGGAGCTCTGAACATCTCCTACAGGATCGGCCCAGGCTTCACAGAGGACTTCAAAGGCCAGTAAGTGCTTTCAAAAGCTTCAGTCCTGCACAGTGTCAAAGTGACCACTCATATCCACTCTAGCCTGTGAACACTGTAAAACCTCTTTCCTCTCATGTTAATAGTCTCTCTTGTGCCACACTTGTATTTAAAAGTTTCTTTCTTTCTTTCTTTCTTTCTGTCTTTCTTTCGTTGCTCTTGCTGAAATTGTGCGACCCAGTGGCAAGTGGCCAACTGAAACACAATGGAGGCCTTGTACCTCCAATGTGTGAGAAACATGCATGCACTCACAAAAAAACCTGCACAAATTAGACATCTTATGAGTCCACAGCAATAATGTGGCTTTGAACAGTAGATTCGACAATTTTTTTAGAGCAGCAGAAATAGAAATAACAATAACACAAAGTACAAGGCATGCACTTGTAAAAAATAATGGGAGGGAAAATGGCTAAATGCAGTACAAACAAGAAAAAGATGGATTAAACAGGAAAAAAAATGGATAAAAGCAGGGAGAAATAAGATGAAACTGGGGAAAAAACAGGATAAAAACAGTATAGAAATAGGATGAAAAAAACAAGGTAAAAGGGGGAAACTGGGGTAAAAACAGGGTAAAACACAGGAGGAAAATCAAAATAAGCAAGAAGTAAGTACTGTAACATGCCTTAACCTTCATCTGATGTAATTACCGTATAAGCATTGAAGAAAATGTAAAAATGGGGGAAATTGGGGAAAAACAGTAAATGTGGAAAAACAGGGTAAAAAGAAGCTGAAGGCAGGGGCGACAGGTTATTCCCTGTTCTACCCTGTTTTTTTCCACAGTTTTGACCCTTTTATCCTGTTTATTTGGCACTTACTCTGTTTTTTCCCTTTTTTTTCTGGAATTCACCCTATACTTACCCTGTAATTTGTGGACTGTACAACAAAGGACTAGCAAAATAACTTTCTGCAGAGCTAGGTCTTAAGGGTAGGAACTTCTAAACTGAAGGTGATCTTTGTTGAGTAAAAATACTAGTCACTTTTTTTGTCAGTGTTCTAACTTTTAGGACGCTTTCTTTCTTCTCAGTCTTTTTCCTGCTCTTAGTTTGAGACTTGTCCTTTCTCTCCTGTGTATTACTGAATTTGTTCATCTGGCCCTCTCAGGAAAGTGCGTATGAACATCCACACCAACAACAAAGTAACAAGGATCTACAACGTCATAGGAAAGATAAGAGGGTCTCTGGAGCCAGGTATGGTAAAAAGACTTTTAACACTCATTTCCCCCATTCAATAACCATCTCAAACTGGGAACTGAACATGATGTTATAGTTCTCTATATTCCACTGAGCTGCTCAGTGGCCACAGGTCAATCTGCGGTTGCACTGGATTGCTTCCAGGTGTGAATGTGTAACTGTGTGAAAGTGAACAGGGCATCCTTGAAAAAGAGTGGTTGTCTCTCAATGAAACTTCCCTGTATAAATAAAGGTTAAATAAATAAAAAATTTTAAAAAATTCTGTGGGTTTTTGTAGACAGGTATGTGATTCTGGGAGGACACCGTGATGCCTGGGTGTTTGGAGGAATTGATCCCATGTCTGGAGCCGCAGTCGTCCACGAAACTGTTAGGAGCGCTGGTCGACTGCTAAGCAAAGGTACAATTGTGCAAGTGCATGATTGACTGAATAATTGTGTCAATGCTCACTCTGTCTGTGTGTGTGTGTGTGTGTGTGTGTGTGTGTGTGTGTGTGTGTGTGTGTGTGTGTGCGTGTGCAGGCTGGAGGCCAAGAAGAACTATAATATTTGCCAGCTGGGATGCAGAGGAGTTTGGACTGCTGGGATCTACAGAATGGGCAGAGGTAATGCGTGCAAATATACAGACACATACAGAAGTCCACACAGTGGCTCTACTTTTTACCTACTCCCAACAGGATAATGCTATGCTGCTGCAACAGAGAGCCGTGGCCTACATTAATGCAGACTCTGCCATAGAAGGTTAGCGTGTGAGGTTTGGGGGGGATTTTTTTGCTTTGCTTTTATTACAGCTGAAAAAGCAAGGCTTGGTTAATTATTGGTATGGCCTATAAGTATGTATGTTTCATCCTAAACTTCAGGCATGTACACACTGAGAGTTGACTGCACTCCATCGATGCACACTTTGGTGTATGACCTCACAAAAATGGTGAGCAGATTTACTGTATACATTTACCAAACATTCATTTTATAGACAGTATGATGTTAAGATCTTCTGTTATCCATTAACTTAGTCTCCTATTTTTTTCTATCGTGTTGGTTCATCTCTCTGTTTCCCTTAGTAGATTGCGAGTCCAGAAGAAGAAGAGGGCAGCATGTCTCTATATGAGAGTTGGCATAAGAGGGACAACTGGACAAATGACCGTGATGCACCTCGGTAAAAAGTCTTCAGATTATTAGTTGACAATAAAATTTCACTGATAAGCACTTTTTAAATCACAAGTGTGTGGGGGAACAAAACTATTAAAATCCTCAATTCTGTGTTTTCTGTTGATTGTGTACTGGTTTTAAAAGTTAACACTGTGAGATCAGGAGCTACATTCTGACCCACAGTGTACTTTAACTGTATCCTACTCCCTGCTCTATTTTCAGGGAATATCAGGTAAGTTAACTGCCCTTCACAAAATTTCTCCATTTGAAAAACCTTGTAACCATTGGCTCCCTACTCCGTGCATTACCACAGTAACCATAGTCACATACTGATACTATGGTGGATAATTTATATTTCTTAAATATTAATACAAATATATTTTTATTACAATCAGTTGAAATAATCAATAACCAACATCAGTTTACGTAGCTTGTTAACATTAGCAACAATAGTTTGTTTTACTTGTATTTGAGGCGCAATTGTCACGAACTGAGCTGGTGTTGTCCTTTAGGCTCGGTTCTGACTGTTCTCTGCGGCTCAGGTTATTGGTATATTTGTGTATTGTGTTATCTTTTGAGTTCTTGTAGTTTCTATGTCTTTTGTTCTTTTTTCCGTACCTGTAGCCACTGTTCTGGCCGGCAGCAGTTAGGCAGCTTCTTTGACCTACATTCGTGTGGGTGTTGTCTGACACCTGCCAGTCTGACCACGCCCCCTCTCTCTTGACAGCCAGCTGGTTCCACTCCAGTAATTGCTTTTCCTGCGCCTTGCCCAGGTGCACCCAATCTGTTGTGCCAGCAATGCTTGTACTTAAGCGGCCTTTGCCAGTCAAGCATTGCTGGACCATTGATTCGTCTGTGAGGAATGTGTGGCCACCGTTCACTGTGGTCTGCCCGCTGCACGTATCGTGTGAGTCTAGAAGTGAACCCTGTCATCCTTTTTGGAAGTCTGCCTATTTTGTATTATTTGTCTTGTGGCCATGGTACACTGTGGTCTGCCCACTGCACGCTCGTCATGTGAGCAATTTAGTGTACCCTGTAGCATTTTTGTAAGTCTTTATTTTTGGAACTGTCTGCGTCGTTGTCAATAAATGTGTTGTGGTGTCACCCTGCACGTAAATCCATCCTTCCTCCTCCCTCCTCGATGCGCTGCGTAAAAGTGCATGAGGAGGGTCATGACAGCAATGGCTTATGGGTAATCTTCTTGTCAGCTTCTAGTGAAGTGATGTATCGTTGTTCACTTCTTCCCTGCTCAGTTCTCAGTTCCATTTGAACTGAAGGCCATTCGCTCCCTTCGGTTTGGAATCTCAGTTAATATAGCAGAATACCCTGTGCAGTCAACTTCGGAGTATACTATTGGGCAATCGGAATGCACCCTAAGCCATCTTCAGTGAAGACCCAGGGCCTTTAACTGTAGCCTTAAAATAATCTACATAGAACTACAAAACAGGATTGAGCTTTAAAATGAAGAAGCTTCTATATAACTATAAACTAGCTGGTCAAAATCAGTAATATCCAAGTTTTTTCTTTTAAATATACAGACTGGACAAAATTGTTGGTACCCCTCTGTTAATGAAAGAAAAACCCACAGTGGTCACATAAATAACTTGAATCTGACAAAAGTGGTAATAAATAAAAATTCTATGAAAATTAACCAATGAAAATCAGACAATGCTTTTGAATTGTGGTTCAACAGAATTATTTGAATAAACAAACTCATGAAACAGGCCTGGACAAAAATGATGGTACCCCTAGAAAAGATTGAAAATAATGTGACGATAGGGACATGTTCAACCAAGATGTGTCCTCTAATTAACATCACAGGTGTCTACAAACTTGTAATCAGTCAGTTGGCCTATTTAAAGGGTGACAAGTAGTCACTGTGCTGTTTGGTGACATGGTGTGTATCACACTAAACATGGACCAGAGGAAGCAAAGGAGAGAGTTGTCTCAGGAGATTAGAAAGAAAATTATAGACAAGAATGTTAAAGGTAAAGGCTAAAAGACCATCTCCAAGCAGCTTGATGTTCCTGTGACTACACTTGCACATATTATTCAGAAATTTAAGATCCACAGGACTGTAGCCAACCTCCCTGGACGTGGCCGCAGGAGGAGACGGATAATACGAATGGTAACAAAAGAGCCCAGAACAACCTCTAAACACATTTATGGTGAACTCCAAGGTCATGGTACATCAGTGTCAGATCGCACCATCCGTTGTTGTTTGAGCCAAAGTGGACTTCATGGGAGATGACCAAGGAGGACACCACTGTTGAAAACAAATCATAAAAAAGCTAGACTGGAATTTGCCAAACTGCATGCTGACAAGCCACAAAGCTTCTGGGAGAATGTCCTATGTGGACAGACGAGACAAAACTGGAACTTTTTGGCAAGGCACATCAGCTCTATGTTCACAGATGCAAAAATGAAGCATACCAAGAAAAGAACACTGTCCCTACTGTGAAACATGGAGGAGATTCTGTTATGTTGTGGGGCTGCTTTGCTGCATCTGGCACAGGGTGTCTTGAATCTGTGCAGGGTACAATGAAATCTCAAGACTATCAAGGTATTCTAGAGAGAAATGTGCTTCCCAGTGTCAGACAGCTTGGTCTCAGTCGCAGGTCATGGGTCTTGTAACAGGATAATGACCCAAAACACACAGCTAAAAACACCCAAGAATGGCTAAGAGCCAAACATTGGACTATTCTAAAGTGGCCTTCTATGAGCCCTGATCTAAATCCTAGTGAACATCTGTGGAAGGAGCTGAAACATGCCGTCTGGAGAAGGCACCCTTCAAACCTGAGACAACTGGAGCAGTTTGCTCATGAGGAGTGAGCCAAAATACCTGCTGAGAGGTGCAGAAGTCTCATTGACAGTTATATAAATCGTTTGATTGCAGTGATTGCCTCAAAAGGTTGTGCAACAAAATATTAAATTAAGGGTAGCATCATTTTTGTCCAGGCCTGTTTCATGAGTTTGTTTTTTAAAATAATTCTGCTGAACCACAATTCAAAAGCATTGTCTGATTTTCATTGGTTAATTTTCATAGAATTTTTATTTTATTACCATTTTTGTCAGATTCAAGTTATTTCTGTGACCATTGTGGGTTTTTCTTTCATTAACAGAGGGGTACCAACAATTTTGTCCACCATCCATCCATCCATCTTCTACCGCTTTTCCAGAGGTCCGGGTCGCGGAGGCAGCAGTTCAAGCAGAGAAGCCCAGACTTTCCTCTCCCCAGCCACCTGCTCCAGCTCTTCAGAGAGGATACCAAGGCGTTCCCAGACCAGCTGGGAGACATAGTCTCTCCACCGAGTCCTGGGTCTGCCCCGGGGTCTCCTCCCAGTGGGACGTGCCTGAAACACCTCAAGTGGGAGGCATCCAGGAGGCATCCTAACTGCCCATACCACCTCAACTGACTCCTTTCAATGTGGAGGAGCAGCGGTTCTACTCTGAGCCTCTCCCAGATGACTGAGCTCCTCACCCTATCTCTGAGGGTGAGTCCAGCAATCCTACAGAGAAAGCTCATTTCAGCTGCTTGTATCCGCGATCTTGTTCTTTCGGTCATTACCCAAAGCTTGTGACCATAGGTGAGAGTAGGAACATAGATTGACTGGTAAATCGGCAGCTTTGCCTTAGAACTAAGCTCCCTCTTCACCACAACAGACCGGTACAACGTCCGCATCACTGCAGATGCTGCTCCAATCTGTCTGTCAATCTTTTGTCCACGTCTGTATATATTTATTCCTGACAGATAAGGAATTTTCTTGTAAAATGGCAAATTTTTCATTTGTAAAGTTATAAATTTTTATTCATAAACTAGTGACTTCAAAATTGACTTTTTTTTAAAACTTTCACGTGTAGTGTGTGTGCGCGCGTGTGCGTGCAGTGGTGTGAAAAAGTGTTTGCCCCCTTCCTGATTTCTGTTTTTTTTGTATGCTTGTCACACTTAAATGTTTCAGACCATCAAACAAATTTAAATATTAGACAAAGATAACACAAATAAACATAAAATACAGTTTTTAAATGAAGGTGTTAATTATTTAGGGTAAAAAAAAAAATCCAAACCTACATGGCCCTGTGTGAAAAAGTGATTTTCCCTCTTCCCCCCGTTAAAACATACATTAACTGGTTTATCACATCTTTGGAAAACTAAGTTCAATTTCTCTAGCCACACCCAGGCCTGATTACTGCCACACCTATTCTCAATCAAGAAATCACTTAAATAGGACCTGCCTGACAAAGTGAAGTAGACCAAAAGATCCTCAAAAGCTAGACATCATGCTGCAATCCAAAGAAATTCGGGAACACATAAGAAACAAAGTAATTGAGATCTGTCAGTCTGGAAAAGGTTATTAAGCCATTTCTAAAGCTTTGGGACTCCAGCAAACCACAGTGAGAGTGGTTTGCTGGTTCCCACATTGCGAAAACATGGAACAGTGGTGAACCTCCCCAGGAGTAGCCGGCTGACCAAAATTACCCCAAGAGCGCAGCAGCAACTCATCCAAAAGGTCACAAAAGACCCCACAACAATATCTAAAGAACTGCAGGCCTCACTTGCCTCAGTTAAGGTCAGTCTTCATGACTCCACCATAAGACAGAGACTGGGCAAAAATGGCCTGCATGGCAGAGTTCCAAGACGAAAACCTCTGCTGAGCAAAAAGAACATAAAGGCTCGTCTCAGTTTTGCCACAAAACATCTTGATGATCCGCAAGACTTTTGGGTAAATACTCTGTGGATTGACGAGACAAAAGTTGAACTTTTTGGAAAATGTGTGTCCCATCACATCCGGTGTAAAAGTAACACAGCATTTCAGAAAAGGGACATCATACCGACAGTAAAATATGGTGGTGGTAGTGTGATGGTCTGGGGCTGTTTTGCTGCTTCAGGACCTGGAAGACTTGCTGTGGTAAATGGAACCATGAATTCTGCTGTGTACCAAAAAATCCTGAAGGAGAATGTCCGGCCATCTGTTCGTGACCTCAAGCTGAAGTGCACTTGGGTTCTGCAGCAAGACAATGATCCAAAACACACCAGCAAGTCCACTCTGAATGGCTTAAGAAAAACAAAATGAAGATTTTGGAGTGGCCTAGTTAAAAGTCCTGACCTGAATCCAATTGAGATGTTGTGGCATGATCTTAAAAAGGCGGTTCATGTTCGAAAACTCTCCAATGTGGCTGAATTACAACAATTCTGCAAAGACGAGTGGGCCAAAATTCCTCCACAGCGCTGTAAAAGAGTCATTGCCAGTTATCGCAAATGCCTGATTGCAGTTTTTGCTGCTAAGGGTGGTCCAACCAGTTATTAGGTTTAGTTGGCAATCACTTTTTCACACAGAGCCATGTAGGTTTGGATTTTTTTTCTCCTTAACAATAAACACCTTCATTTAAAAACTGCATTTTGTGTTTACTTGTGCTATTTTTGTCTAATATTTAAATTTGTTTAATGATCTGAAACAGTTAAGTGTGCCAAACATGCAAAAAAATAAGAAATCAGGAAGGGGCAAACACTTTTTCACACCACTGTATATATGACATTTTCTGTGTAAAATTGTAGCTTTTTCCTCAATAATTTGTAACTTTTTATTTAGGCTTTTAAAATTCAACAAAGGTTATAGATCTGGGGCAGGGGTCAGCAATCCGTGGCCCTTCAGCCCCTATGCTGCGGCTCCCTGCAGTTATATCTCAGAACACAAGGAAATTAATGAAGCTCATTTTAATTACTTTATTTTTTAAATTGTTTATTGCAACTGGATACATTTCTCAATGGAAACACATACTTTTATGAACATAATATATATATATATTTTAAATTATTATGTCGTCAACCATACGTGACTGTGTCACATCTGACAGTGGCTTCACAGAGAGCCGCTCAGCCTCTCCTCAGTGCATGTGGAGAAGCACGGACAGCAGCAGCTTCTTGCCACTCTCAGTAAGACATGAACAGATCCAGGGAAAGTAAAATCACAGGAAAGTAGAGAGTTTAATTCTGTGTGGACAGATTAATTTGCATTCATGTATGGTTGTTATGTGGAGAGAATTTTTCCACGAGAACACAAACAACAAAAAACAGCTGCCTCATCAGTTTCTACAGGTCCATAAAAAGTCTTAAATGTGATTATCTAAAATCTGTGCTATGAATGCTGGATTCACCAGACAGGAACAAAGTCTTAATTCATATGAATTTATTTTCACCATCACAGCTCAATACTTCCTGAGTGATGTAAAAATAAAAGCCCTCTACAGCAATTCAGTTTTCAGAATGATTGTTTTTGTTACGTGCTTTAACTATGAAACGCTGTCAACCAGATATACTTGTCTGAAATCACAGCTGACAGTTTTTCCTCACGATCTGTGAATAAAAAAGAAAAAAAAATAGTGAAAGGAGTTCAAATGAGTGAAAAGAGAGGAGAGAAGATTCTGTGACAGTGATGTAGAAGTGAGCCTTTTATTTTAAGGATGTTTTCAGTCTTTTCTCTGCAGGATAACTGCTAGTTTGTTATCTGTGGGACTTTGGACAGTGAATTATACAGTCATAGAAAATTAGGACACCCTGTATAAGCCTGTGTGTTTTTTTTCCATATTTGGACATATGGATACTTAATATCGATGTTAAAAATACTGGGAGATTCATGGAATACAACTAAACAGTTAAAAATTAATTAAAGACTTTTTTTTCAAATTTTCTGTCAAATGTAATTCTAAACAAGTAGCGAGGAATAAATTAGGACACCCCCACATTCATTCCCACTTAAAATGGCTAAAATAAATGTTAAAAAAATGCAAATACAAATAAAAACTAGAAAAGCACTCGGAGAGCGCAGACCTCCGCCAAGCACCACAGTTCCCCCCCATACAGTGTTTGTGTGTACGTTTTGAGATTCCTTGACCATGAAAACATGTGACTAGCAATTGGATTCACAATGATAGGATTAGTGGTTCAGTAGTAAAAGCATTACCTCCTTGGTGGAGGTAATAAACTGAAGTGTTGCTGTTGTGTCCATCTCCTCCATCTGCAAAGTGCCAGGCTGCGATCTGTCAAGGCAGAATCAGAATCAGAATCAGGTTTATTGCCATTGTTCATGTAGTACACAAACTAGGAATTTGTCTCGGTACAATGCTGCAACATTAAACATGATAAGATAAGAGAAATAAACTATACATGTAATAAAGTGTAGGATAAGATTAAGTGATACTGGTCAACAGTTAAAATATATATTAGCCAGCAGCAGATACAGTGGAGAACTATATAGTGCAGTCGGTAATGCAGGAAGAAAACAGTGATGATTGACATGAGTCTGGTTGAGCTGCTGTACATGGTGCACGAGAGTCAATAAGTCACTTAGTGTTCAGCAGTCTAATGGCAGAGGGGAAGAAGCTGTTCATGTGACGGGAGGTTTTAGTCTGGATGGACCGAAGTCTTCTACCAGAGGGGAGGGGGGCAAACAGTAAGTGACCAGGGTGTGAGGGATCGGCTATGATCCGGCCAGCACGCCTCCGGGTCCTGGAGATGTACAGATCCTGGAGAGATGGGAGCTTGCAGCCGATCACCTTCTCAGCAGTGCGCACGACGCGCTGCAGCCTTAGTCTGTCCCTGGCAGTGGCTCCTGCGTACCACACGGTTATGGAGGTGGTGAGGATGGACTCGATGATGGCTGTGTAGAACTGCACTAACATCTTGGTGGGTAGCTTGAGCTTCCTCAGCTGCCGCAGGAAGAACATCCTCTGCTGGGCTTTTTTGATGAGTGAGCTGAGTGAGGCATACCTCATGCCTCCCTTATTGGGGGGGGGGGCTTTCACACCTGTACTGAGTGCTTAAAAACTGTATTTATCGGCAGATGAAAGAAAACTGAAGCAAAAACAAACAAACAAACACTAAACAAACAGCAACTGCAACATGAACTATTTCAAACATATTTATTCAAATGTACACTTATATGGACACAATCTTGAGCCATAACTTTTTGGTAATGTGAAAATAATAAGCCAAGTAGCACAAAAAAATTGAGCGCTCTTGCTGTCAGGAAACAATGTTGGCACCAAATCACTGAAGTGATCTGCCACAAAATGACAAAACATCACTTCTGCTAGTGATGCATTGGATTTGGAAGGCGTCGGTTCTCTCACTGGCTGAAAATGTTCATCCATCGATCAAATTTGGCTACACAGTTTTTGTGGCTCTGTGTATCAAAGTGCGACTTCAGGTCGAAAATCCCTGATGCAGTCACTTTTAGCATTAGAGTGACACATATCAGGCGCAGCATTACTGGCGCCGGGATTCCTCTCTGTTCCGGAGCCGCAGCACAAAAGAAGGTGCGATAATGGTTGCCGTGGGTTTTACTGGGTTTGCGCTCCGCGAAAAAAAGAGTATTTGGAAGCTTCCCCGGCAGAGAGCTGGTTTTTGCGCAGCCCCTATGGCTGTCCGGGGAATTTCTGCCAAATAATCCGGCGCCAGACAGTTGCCCGTCTCAGCTTTTGCAGCTTAGCGCAAACACAGGCACGCTGGCGGGCCCTGCCCACCACTGTTTTCCGCGTGCTTTTGTGCCTAAAACTTTGAAGAACGCGGAGTTTGTGTTTGTCAGACACGACGACCAGCGCCCTCTATTGCCCCTGCACACATGTTGAAAATGGCTGTATCTCACAATGTTAAAGAATCCTTTAAAAAATTCCTGTATCCAGATGGTGATCCAGATCATTCCCAAAATTTAATCAGTTCTTCCTTGTACCATTTCCAACAACGCCTGAAAGTTTCATCGAAATCCGTCCAAAACTTTTTGAGTTATCTTGCTAACCAACAGACAAACAGACAAACAAACAGACAGACAAACAGACAAACGCTGGCAAAAACATAACCTCCTCCTGGCCTTCAGCCTGGCGGAGGTAACAAGGTTAGCTATAGATATGTGAATATTTATTAATAAAGAACTGAATATTTAATGGGGTGTCCTAATTTTTTCACGACTGTATATGCAGATTGTCTGTTAGTGCCATGCATTTTTTTTAAATTATAACCAATATTTAGTTCAGCGGAAGAAGATATTTTTTAAACGTTTTTCCACTCTGCTGTAATTATTTCTAATTTCTGTAATTTCCCCATTGTGGGACTTCAGCTTGGTGGAACAGTGGTTAGCACAGTGGCAGCACAGTAAGAAGGTCACGGGATTGATTCCACCCCTGACCATTGTGGGTTCAATCCCACCCCCTGACCATCAGTGACCCTTCTGTGTGGAGTTTGCATGTTCTCCCCGAGTCTGCGTGGGTTTACCCTGGGTACTCCGATTTCCTCCCACAGGCCAAAAAACATGCAAGTTAGGTTAACTGGAGACTCTAAAGTGGCCTTAAGTGTGAATGTGTGTGTGAATGGTGAAGGGATGGCACCGTACCGTGGCTGCTTCATCCAGCTAAGTGGATGCCCTGAATTTCCCCTCTGGGGATCAATAAAGTACACAAAATAAAATTTAAAAAAAATAATAAAGGCTTATCTTAATTGGCTTAATTTACACAAAATTTTTTTTTTTTTTTTGTAACTTAGATTTTTATTCATTTTTCATCATATATATTGCATTCAGATCCCAGTCTACATTTAAAAAACAAAGGGGCTAGAGTAAAAAAGAAAAAGAAAAAAAAAGGGGGGGGGGGACAAATGTTGGAGCATCAAGTTTTTAGTTTCCATCTCTTAATTCTTCTGGTTTTTACAGCGTCTTTGGTTATTCTTTCAATATCTGTCTTGTTGTTGCACTTTGTAGTGTGTCCATTTCCGCCATTTTTTTTCCCATAGTCCTTCTTGCATTCTTTGTCGATATGTTAGTTTTTCCATCATACGTATGTCCTCAACAATGTCAGTCCATTGCTCTTGGTCAGGAAGAACTTCTGATCGCCATTTTTTTGTGATAGTTTTTTTACATGCAATCAACAAGATTTTAACTAGATATCTGTCCTCAGCCTGTATAACATTGTCTCTTTTAAGATCACATAAGTACATCAGGTTACAGTTCATTGGTATATTATATCCTAATATCCTCTGTATTGTCACATGTATAGATTTCCAGAATGATGAGATTTTGCAGCATTTCCAAAACATATGTGAGTGGTCTGCATTTTGAGCCCCACATCCCCTCCAGCATAAAGATTGGGTATTTGTATATTTTCCTTGAATCTGTGGTGTAATGAAAAAGCGAATCAGGTTTTTCCATCCAAATTCCCTCCATGTCCTTGAATTTGTTGATGTGTGTTGTGTTTTCCATATTTCCTGCCAGCTTTCTTCTGTTATGTTTAAATTGAGCTCTTTCTCCCATTTCTCCTTTATATAGTTACTTGAATGATTGTTTGCCATAAGTTTCTGATATAGCTTTGAAATAATTCTTATTTTATTTCCTGTATATGAGCTTAAAATGAATTGTATAATCTCGCTCACATCTGTTTGGAGGTTATGCCTAATCTTCTTCATATAATAGTCTCTCATCTGCAGATATCTGAAGAATTCCGATCTTTCTAGTTTAAATTTTCTCCTGATGTTTACAAAGCTCCCGAGATCTTTTTTTCCGATATTGCCCCATGCTGTGATTCCCTTGTTCACCAGATTTTTGTATCCCCTATCTTGTTTTGCCGGTTCAAACTGACTGTCAAATGCTACCCATTTCAATAGTTTTATGTCTTCCTTTATATTATACTTTTGTACTATTTTATACCACAGTTCTAAAGTAAATTTAGTGATTGGGTCTATTTGTTTGATTTGCTTATATGCATCTTTATCTCCTATTATGCTTTGTACTGGGAGTCCCTCAATTTCCTTTTCCTTTTCCATTTCTTTCCATTTTGCCTCATATCCCTCGTCGCACCAACATATGATATATCTTATTTGTGCTGAGTAGTAATATTCCTTTAGACTCGGTAGGCCCATGCCTCCTTTCTCTTTTGGTAACTGGAGAGTTTTATATTTCACTCTTGGCTTTTTACCTCCCCAAACAAATCTCGATATCATCCTGTCCCACTTTGAGAATTGGGCATCTGGAATCTCTGTTGGTATAGCCTGGAAGAGGTAAAGTAATCTAGGTTGTATGCTGATTTTGACTGTCTCAATTTTTGAATTCAGATCCATATTCAAGATTGACCATCTATCAATATCTTTTTTTATTTCTTGTTCCAACCTATCATAGTTTGCTTTATAGATTTTGCTTAGATCTTTAGGTATGTTCACTCCAAGGTATTTTATTTCTTTTTGTTTCCAGTTTAGTTTGATCTTATCAGTTATCTGGTTTAGAGGGTTATAGTGGAATGTCAGTATTTGTGTTTTTGTTATGTTTATCTTGTATCCTGATAATTTTCCAAAATTTTCTATCAAGTTCATCATTTCTATTAGTGATTCATCTGGTTGTTCAAGGTAAACTATAATATCGTCTGCAAATAGCCCAATCTTGTGTTCCGCCCCCTTTATTGTTACACCTTTTAATTTCTTATTTTGTCATATCGCTTGAGCCAGTGGCTCTATGAACAGAGCAAACAAGGTGGGCGATAAGCAGCATCCCTGTCTAGTTGATCTTTGTATATTTACTTTGTCTGTTAAGCTACCGTTTATCTTGATTCTTGCCACAGGTTCTTGATACAGCGTCCTTATGCATTGTACTGATTTTTTGTTAAATCCAAAGCGTTCCAGCACACTATATAGGAATTTCCAGTTAACCCTGTCAAATGCTTTTTCTGCGTCTAAACTCATTATTACTGCGCTTTTCTTTTCTTTATGTATTTGATTAATTATATGTATTGTTCTCCTGATATTGTCATGTGTTTGGCGTCCCTGTATGAAACCAGTTTGATCATCTTCTATCAATTCCGTCAAGAATGTCTTTATTCGTTTACATATAATTGTTGTATATATTTTATAATCCACATTTAATAAAGAGATTGGTCTATAGTTTCCGCATTGTTCTCTATCTTTCCCTGGCTTTAAAATAACTGAAATAATGGCTTCGTTCCATGATGGAGGTATTTTGTTGTTGTTCAACGTCCAATTAAATGACTTTAGAAGCTGTGGCTTGAGTTCTTCTATAAACAGTTTATAAAACTCAGATGGGTATCCATCACTACCTGGTGATTTACCGTTTTTTAAGTGACTTAATCACATCTCTAATCTCTTGTGTTGTTATTTCTGCTGTTAGCTTTTCATTTTGTTGATTTCCTATTGATGGCAAGTCCAATGTGCATAGAAATTTTTTAATATCTTTAGTATTTGTTTCTTCAGGTTGCGAGTATAGTTCTTGGTAGAAATTATGGAATATTTCTTCGATGTTTTCTGGGTTAACTGTGGTTTTATTTGTGGTGGGGTCTTTAATCTTATATACATTATTCATTGTTTGTTGTTTTCTTAACCGTTTTGCCAGCAGTTTTGTGGCTTTTGGTCCTGTTTCATAATATTTTTGCTTTAGATATCTATTTTTCCTTTCAATTTCATCCATTTGTGTTTCTTTTATCTTTATTTTTTCTTCTTTAATTTCTTGATATATTTTTGGGTCATTTGTGCTTTGATGTTTACGTTCTAATTCCCTCAGTCTCTCACATCTTTGTTCATATGCTTCCAGTTTAGTCTTATTTGCTTTTCCTGTTTCAACAATTAATTTACCTCTTAACACGGCTTTTAGTGCATCCCATAGTATTGTTGGGTCCACTTCTTCATTGTCATTCTCTTGGATATACTCATTTATGTTTACTTTTATTCTTTCTTTCATTTTATCATCATTTAACAGTCCTACATTAAGTTTCCATGTTGTTTGTCGTTTTCTATTGTTTAAATTTATTTCCATGTATATAGGATTATGATCTGATATTTCTGCCCCTCCAATCCAACAATTTCTCACCCTGTGTCTGTCACCTTCATTCATAAGGAAGTAATCTATTCTAGAGTGTACTTTATGGACTGCTGAATAATGTGTATAGTCTTTTTCGAGTGGGTGCAGGTCCCTCCATATGTCTACCATACCCATTTCTGCCAGTGAGGTTCTTATGAACTTTGTTACATGTTTTTTTGTCTTCTTAACACTTGTTGTATCAATTTCATGATCCATGACAGCATTTAAGTCTCCTCCACAAATTAGGACTCCTTCACTGTGTGTTGCTATGAGATCAAACAGATGTTGAAAAAAACCCTTGTCACTTTCTGGTGGGGCATAGATGTTCACTAATGTAATCTGCATTCCATCTATTCTTCCCTTTATTATTACATACCTGCCTTCTTTATCCTGGATTTCCTGTTCACATTCAAATTGTATTTTATTTGAAATTAGTATCATAACCCCCCTTTTAGCTCCTCCCTTAAATGAACTGTAGTAGGAGTTCTTATAGCCAAATCTCTTTAGTTTCACATGTTCTGTCTTGCTCAAATGTGTCTCTTGCATAAATATAATTTCGGCTTTTTCCTTCTTGAATTTTCTTATTATTCTTTCCCTTTTAACAGGTGAGTTCAGACCATTCACGTTTAATGTCATTATCTTCAGATTTTTAACCATATTCATGTTTTTCCATTTTTTTAACTTGTGCTCCTAGCCCCTTTAACAACAAAAATAACACATATTTATATAAAAACACATTAAAAAATCTCGACCTCCGTACTTTGGGCCTTTCTTCTGCCCACTGGTCCCTGTTGGTGGGTGGAGGGAATGCCCTCACCGAGTGAAGGGCCCTCCCTAGACCTGTATTTACTATCCAAGTAACAGTCATTAGTCTAGAAATGTCCAGCAAATATCACTTAAACCTCTCCTAGCCGTCTGTTTCTCTTTTACCTTGTCTTCTTGGCCTTCATTTCTTCTGTGTCTTTCTTAATCTTTGTTATAATCTAGGCTTTCAGTTGAAAGCCTTGTAGTCTTTCCTGGGCCCGCTGCTCCACGTCTCCCCCCGTCTTCTGCCGCTCACTCGCCTCCACTCCGGCTGTCGTGATGCGTTCAGGGCCGCCGCTGCTCCAGCCGCTTCCTCCGGCACGTACACCACAAGGCCCCGCTCCATCATGTCCTGCGCTGCCTCTCTGGCTGTGTTGTATGTCCTCACACCGTCCTCCCAATGAATCCTCATCTTCGTTAGCGGCGTTTGGAATCTAATTTTTTTTTCTTTCAGCGTTTTTTTAATGTTGGCATATTTCTTCCGCTGCTGCACAATTTCTGCCGGGTAGTCATGATCAAAGAATATCTGCTTGTCGCCGATTCGTATCTTTTTTTTCCACGCTTGTGTCAGGATTCTTTCCTTTACATCATATTTCAGAAAGTTTACCACAACTGACCTGGGTGTAGAGTGTGGGTTCGGGTTCTGTGCCGAGGCTCTGTGCGCTCGTTGAATCTGCAGATCCGCTTCACCGGGCAGTTCCAGCTCTTTTTTTAAGAACTGATCCATGAATTTCGTCATCGAGTTGCCTTCAATGCCCCCCGGGATCCCAAAGATGCGTATATTGCCCCGTCTGGACCTGCTCTCCAAGTCGGTTATTTTCTCCTGCATCCTCTGCGTTTGTGCCGTCAGGGTCTGTAGCTGCTCGCTTGCCTCGCTCTTCCAGTCTTCCAGCTCCGATATTCAGGCCTGTGCTTCTGTCATACACGCCCGCTGGGAGCGCAGCTCCTCCATGTTTTCTGCTAGCTTGCGCTCCATTTCTCTTCGGAGGCCCATAATTTCCTCCTTAATCTCTTTTTTCAGCTCCTCCTTAAGAGCCGCTAAATCCTGTTGTAGCTGCCGCTTGAAGTCTCTCAACTCAACTTTACCCAAACTGGCGATGCCAGTGTTCATGTTATCAAGTTTTGTGTCCTCCATTTTCTCTGCTGCAGTCACCTCGTTTTTTTGGGCCCTGTGTTCAGCGGTTTCTCCTGCGTTGTTGAAGAGGAATTCTTTAATTTTACCCTGCTTTTGTCCTTGTGCCCGGCTCCCTCGTGTTTTCATCCCTTAGTTTATTGATCCGCTTATGTCGAGTTGGCTATTTACCAATGATTTTTAATCCGGCTAGGGAGAGCTCTCTGTTTAAGCGTTATGTCTCTCCGCCATCTTCCCGGAAGTCCACACAAAATTATTTTTAAAGTTATATTATTTAGAAAGTTGTTTAAAATTCTTTTTGTTTTATTCCAAAATAAAGAAGAATATCAGACAACCAATCCACTAGTTGTCAGATTGTAGAGTCTGGAGAACAGGATACAGGATACAGATTTATATTATATTAATACATTTGAATAAGGAGCATTTTGAGGCAACATAAAAAGGATAAAAAGTAGCTTCTTCTAAATAAAACTTTCATCTCTAATTTATTAAAATATCAGGAACTAAAGCTGGTGAAAGTAGGAGATGGGTGATATTTTTCAGATTTAAACAATTTATATATTTTGTGCATAGGTTCTGTAGGCACCCATGCACAACAATGACAAATTATTTTTTTTTTGACCAATTAAGAAGTGAAATTAGACAGTTTCCCACAGAAACTAGAAGGTTCCCAAAAACCCGACTGAAAAATGCTGGGTTACAGGTAGAATATGCAGTATTTTCTACTTTCAAAGATTCCAGAAATACATAAAAATATAATTAGACTGTAAAGAAACATCACTTTTGCTGTCTTGCAAAATATGACAATTTATGATATTGCAGAGTTATGAATTCATTTGTGATGTGTGCCAGGCTGATAAAGTGCCACTTTACACCAGCAGGGTGAGTATATGGGGGGGGGGGGGGGGTGAAAAGTTCATAGGCTGAAAAGTTCATAGGGTCAAATTTGACCAAATGTCATTTATTTTTCAGCCATAGGGATCCAAGTGCTGCAACACTGATGGAAGAAGTGTGTGGACCAAAGGAGAGACTATGTTGAAAAATAAACCACATTTGGTCAGATTTGACCATTATGAACTTTTCAGCCTCCCAATAGAGCCAGTTTTGAGATCAGAATAACGTCATTAGATTAATTTCTAGAGTAGGACAGAACATGTAAGGATACCAATTAATTACCAGTTCACCCGGAGTAGACAAAGTAGACAAACTTGAAGAAGTCATCACTCTATATATAATTTAAGTAATCTCTTCTTCTTTTAGATCTGATGGGCGGTTGGCAACCAGCTCACAGGTGCATTACCACCACTGACTTGATTATCATCACTCTATATCTTTGTATAAGTAGTTCTTATAAGGAGTTCTGAACAACTCCCCATGTGCGAAAAAATCATCTGTCCTTGGACTGGACTGTGTCCTCCACTACCATCTCTGGGTTCTGTCTGTTTGTGTATGTGTGTCAGTGTGTCACATAACGATCATAGGACTCGCAAAGATCATAGGACTCGCTATGACATCATCAAAAGATCAAAGGCAGGCATCACTCACGGTCATAGGGCTTGCTATGACATCATCAAAGATCATAGGACTCACTATGACATCATCAAAGATCATAGAACATCAGTAACTTTCTACAGGCATGCAGAAATGCTTGCTTAGACCTGCTTTCTACGGGTATGCAGAAATACTTGCTGATACTTTGTTTCCACGGGCATGCATGGGTATGCACTAGTCATTAAAAAAAACTATCAAATTTGCTTCAGCCTGGTGGATTGGGGAGGAGGGGTATGTTGCTCATTACTGCCACCTGGTGTTGCCAATCACCTGCAATTTCTACATAGTCCACCTTAAGCTATGAATATCAGGCATTACTCGCCAGTATATCATCATATAATTCAAGAAATCTCTGTGTGTCTGTCACGATCGTAGGACTTTGTGTTGCCATGGTAGCCATGTCAAAGATCAAAGGCAGGCATCACTCACGATCATAGGACTTGCTATGACATCATCAAAGATCAAAGGCAGGCATCACTCACGATCATAGGACTCACATAGGACTCACTATGACATCATCAAAGATCATAGGACTCACTATGACATCAAAGATCATCATCAACAGCGTCACTCACGATCATAGGACTTGCTATGACATCATCAAAGATCATAGGACTCGCTTTGACATCATCAAAGATCAAAGGCAGGCATCATTGAACGAGTGGTGACGTCAAAGATCAAAGGCAGGGTTCACCAGGGTTACTGTTGCCATGGTAACCATGTTAAAGATCAAAGGCAGGAATACAGAAAGGAGGAGAAGGAGGAACAGCTCCTGAGCATCCAGGACACAGTCCAAAGATGGATAATTTTTTCACACATAAGGAGTTGTTCAGAACTCCTTATAAGAACTCCTTTTACAAAGATATAGAGTGATGATAATCAAGTCAGTGGCGGTAATGCACCTGTAAGCTGGTTGCCAACCGCCAGTCAAATCTAAAAGAAGAAGAAGAAATGCTTGCTTATACTTGCTTTCTATGGGCATGCAGAAATACTTGCTTATACTTAGTTTCTACGGGCATGCATAGGTATGCACTAGTTATAATAAATTAACCATTAATAAAACTATCAAACTAACCAGTGAATTCATCCATTCTTCACTCCTGTTTTGTAGGATCAGCAAACTTGGGTCAGGCAGTGATTTTGAGGCCTACTTTATCCGTCTGGGTATTGCTGCAGGCAGAGCCAGATACACCAAGGACAAGGTCAGACCTGATTTAACTGCACAGATATTACATTTTGCGATTGATATGAAGTCGTATTGCTTTATTTGTCAAGCAAAGCAGTGCATATATGGAAAACATGATTTGTTAGCTGTAAGTTGTGTGCTTTTATTTTATTATTAGTTGGATGAAGTGGTAGTGTGTTCTCAGTGGGGAGAGAGTGGTGATTGGAGTGGACTTTAATGGACATGTAGGTGAAGGGAACAGAGGTGATGAGGAGGTTCTGGGTAGGTATGGTTTTAAGGAGAGAAATGTGGAAGGACAGATGGTTGACGATTTTGCTAAAAGGATGGAAATTCCTGTGGTGAACACATACTTTAAGAATAGAGACAAACACAGGGTGACTTACAAGAGTGGAGGAAGGTGCACACAGGTGGACTACATTTTATGCAGAAGGGGAAATTTGAAAGAGATAGGAGACTGCAAGGTGGTGGCAGGGGAGAATGTAGCTAGACAGCATCGGATGATAGTCTGTAGGATGACTTTGGAAAGCAAGAAGAGAGTGAAGGCAGAGCCAAAGATTAAGTGAGGGAAGTTACAGAAGGAAGAAGGTCACACAGAGTTCAGGAAGGAGTTGATGCAGGCTCTGGGTGGTAGGGAAGAATTCCCAGATGACTGGGAAAGTACAGCAAAAGTATTGAGGGAAACAGGTAGAAAGGTATGTGGTGTATCCAGTGCTCAGAGGAATGAAGACAAGGAGACTTGGTGGTGGAATGAGGAGGTACAGCAAAGTTTTCAAAGGAAGAGGTTAGTAAAGAAAAAGTGGGATAATCAGGGAAATGAAGAAAGTAGGAATATTTGGAAGCTTGGCACATGGCAAAGAGAGAGGTGGCAAAGGCAAGGGAAAGGGCATATAGTGAGTTGTATGAGAGACTGTACTCTAAGGAAGGAGAAAAGGACTTGTATCGATTGGCTAGACAGAGAGATCGAGCTCGAAAGGATGTGCAGCACATTAGGTTGATTAAGGACAGAAATGGTAATGTACTATCGGGCAATGAGAGTGTGTTGAGACGGTGGAAGGAGTACTTTGAGGAGCTGATGAATGAAGAAAATGTGAGAGAGAGGGGGATGGATGAAGAAAAGATAGTGAACAAAGAAGTCCCGAGGATTAGCAAGGCAGAAGTGAGGGCAGCTTTGAAGAGGATGAAGAATGGAAAGGCGGTTGGTCCAGGTGACATGCCTGTGGAGGTATGGAGATGTTTCGGAGAGATGGCAGTGGACTTTTTAACCAGATTGTTTAACACAATCTTGGAGAGTGAGAGGATGCATGAGGAGTGGAGAAGTGTTTTGGTACAAATTTTCAAGAACAAGGTTAATGCACAGAGCTGTAGTAACTACAGAGGCATAAAGTTGATCAGCCACACTGTGAAGCAATGTGTAAGAGTTGTTGAAGACAGGTTATAGAGTGATGATAATCAAGTCAGTGATGGTAATGCACCTGTAAGCTGGTTGCCAACCGCCAATCAAATCTAAAAGAAGAAGAAGAAGGTTAAGAGGAGAGGTGACAATCAGTGAGCAGCAGTATGGTTTCATACCAAGAAAGAGTACTACAGATGCAATGTTTGCTCTAAGAGTGTTGATGGAGAAGTATAGAGAAGGTCAGAAGAAGTTGCACAGAGTCTTTGTGGATCTAGAGAAGGCGTATGATAGGGTGCCAGGAGGGAGAAGTGTGGTACTGTATGAGAAAGTCAGGAATGGCAGAGAAGTATGTGAGGGTGATGCAGGTCATATATGAGGACAGTGAAATGGTGGTAAGGTGTGCTGTAGGAGTGACAGATGGGTTCGAGGTGGGGGTAGGGTTACATCAGGGATCGGCTCTGAGCCCCTTCTTGTTTGCCATGGTGATGGACAGGTTGACAGACGAGGCCAAGCAGGAGTCTTCGTGGGCCATGATGTTTGCAGCTGACATTGTGATCTGTAGTGAGAGTAGGGAGCAGGTGGAGGTTTGCTCTGGAGAGAAAAGGAATGAAAGTCAGTAGAAGCAAGACAGAATACATGACTGTGAATGAGAGGGAAGCAGGTGTAACAGTGAAGATGCAAGGAGTAGAGGTAGTGAAGGTAGATGATACGTGGGGTTAACCATCCAAAGCAATGAAAAATGCACAGGAGAAGTGAAGAAGAGAGTGCAAGCAGGGTGAAGTGGGTGGAGACGAGTGTCGGGTGATTTATGACAGAAAGATAGAAGCTAGAGTAAAAGGGAAGATTTACAAGACGATAAACCAAGACGGTAAATGTATGGTTTGGAGACGGTGATGCTGACAAAAACACAGGAGGCAGAGCTGGCAGAGTTGAAGATGCTAAGATTCTCATTGGGAGTGACTAGGAGGGACAGGATTAAAAATGAGTATATTAGAGGAACAGCTCAGGTTGAGCGGTTTGGAGTCAAAGTAAGAGAGGCAAGGCTGAGATGGTTTGGACGTGTGCAGAGGAGGGATACTGGATATATTGGACAAAGGATGTTGAAGATGGAGCTGCCAGGCAGGAGGAAAAGAGAAGGACCACAGAGAAGATTCATGGATGTAGTGAAGGAGGACATGGAGAGGTCTGGTGTTTCAGAGGAAGATGCAATGGGATCCAGTGAGATGGAGACAGATAATCCGCTGTGGCGACCCCTAAAGGGAGCAGCGGAAAGAGGAAGAAGTTGTGTGCTTTTATTTCCACTTTAACATAGATTCTCAAAGGATTTACTTAAAGCTTTGTGTGTGTGTGCGAGCCAGACCTGTGTATATGAGCTAAAGACTGTCATACTGATTGGAGATGACTGGTTAACAAAGGTTTATTGCAGCCTTAAAATAACTTTATTGCATTTAAACTGAATTTTAAATGACAGCTAATGTTGACCAACCCTGTACTCAGTGATTTGTTCTGTGTCCCCATTCAGAAAACAGAGCGATACAGTAGTTATCCAGTCTATCACAGTGTGTATGAAACCTACGAGATTGTGGAGAAATTTTACGACCCCTCCTTTAAGAGGCTTCGGGCCGTGGCCCAGGTAAGAGGTGGGCTCATCTTCCTGCTAGCTGATTCCCAGCTGCTCCCTCTTGATGCTAACCAGTATGCAGACTCACTGCGGACGTATGCACAGAAGATCGCACAGCTGGCCCAGAAGAACCCAGACAAAATGGAGATGTACAGTGTGTCATTTGGTGAGTTTATTATGTCTGTTTGTTTTACTACTGATAATGAAACAAAACTGTCGAGCCAGTATGTGTAATACATTTTCATTTTGGTTATATTTTCCAGATTCACTGTTTTCAGCAGTGGAGAACTTCACTGTTGCAGCCAGAGATTTCCATGAGCGCCTTCAGGCTTTGAACAAAGACGAGTAAGAGTGTTTAGCATGACAAATGCTGAAATATGGAGAATCTATACAGGCAGACTGAGTGTGTGTTTATGTTTGTTAGTTCTCTGCAGGTACGCATCATGAACGACCAGCTCATGTACTTGGAGCGAGCATTTATCGATCCCTTAGGCTTACCCGGTAGACCTTTTTACAGGTTAGTGTCACAGGCATGCACACAAAAACACACATTCGACTCACTTGTTTTACATGTACATGCAAAAGATAGTACACATAAATACAGCTGTTGGCAGCATAGACTGCATTTGATTTGTTATGGTCAGTAAAATTTAGTTCAGTTGCACCAGATTTACATCACGAGTACTGCTATTCATTCCTTCATTTTTATTTTTAATTTTTATTATAACCTTTATTTATACAGGGGAGTTCCATTGAGAGACAACCTCATAAAAAGTGTGAGAGAATATTTTGTTTATGCAGAAACAAACTATATAAATGTTATTTTTCTTAAATGAAGCCTCTTGTAAAATTGTTATTATCATAGGCTGGTTACTCCTTAATGATGCAGTGTACAGTATATTACAGGGGTGTCAGACTGGGGTTAATGGTGGAACAAATTACCCTGGCCCACAGTGGATAGGGGACCCAATGAAAGCGTGAACTGTTGAGTTTAAATTAGCTTTTTATGTATGTACACAACTTACACTGTTGTACCCAGGGCCTAAAATGTGTTCCTAGTCATTCCGGTGTGATATTCAGTGCATTCAGCTGGAACCAGTTCACATGTCATCAGTCATCACCCCTTTCCAAAGCATATAGGAGAACCCACAGAAGCATTTGTGCAATTAAAGTTTGACATAAAACAAAACTTGAAAAGATGTTATGGTGCTCCAAGATGGCGACATATGGACCCTGTTCCTGCGTATAAAGAAAACTTAAATATAGAAAATGCAACAAATTGTATTTAAGAGTGATTATGCAACAATGAAAACAAAGTTGAGATTTTTTTTAAATTACATACTGTACCTTTACAAACATTGAAAATTGGGTGAAGAGCTTAGTAGAGAGATCCAGGGACATGGCTGGAAACCAAACCAGGAATCAATGCAGAATTTGTCTTATCCAGCTGCCTCACATACTGATTTCTTTTGAGTGACTACACTATTCATTGTATTCTTCTTATTCATAATTTTAATCAAAATCTAATTCAAATTGCATGCCCCGGAGACCCGAGTCACAGTTTTCTTCATTTACTGGTATACATCATAAGAGGTGAAATCTACCAATGATTAACCTGTTATCAGCTTTAGTAAAGGAGTGAGATGACTTTGCCCCATTACAGGCGATATCTCATCATTGTGTTTGGTTGTGATCAATGATACCAAAAGCCAGATAGTTATACTCTGTTACCAGAAAAAAAAAAAAAAAAGCCTTTTTGTTAGTTTGGGATTTTTTTTTCCTCCAAGACTTCGGCCCCACCACTGATTCAGGATCAGGAAGGGAGTTAAGACCAGTGGTGATTTCAGTGCTGCAGTAAATATGCCTGTTGAGGTGTTTTCACTACTGTTATCTGTCACTAAATAAAGTTTCTCAGTTGAGATTTGCCATAGATTTTTAGCTGCCTGCATTGGTACATCTGTTAGTCAAAGCAGCTGTCCTTTTAATTTAACCAGACTTTTTTTTTTTAAGTTGATCTCTCAAAGTGAATTGTTAAGCTTTAAGAATGCCCCCCCCCCCTCCAAGTTTTTCAGATTTTTGTGGGGGGAGTTTCCCAACGCCCTTGACAGTTACCAATTTTACACAAATTTGCATGTTTTGTTTGCGCACAATTTATTTTTTTTTTAACTTGGAATGTCTGTCACTGGGGGAGTAGATAAATTTGGGCCAAAAGAAAAGCATTAAATATTTTTCTCATTAATGTATAGCCATAGGAGCATTTATAATATGCCCATATTTTGACTCTAGTGGTTATGAAAAAAGAGACCAAAACCATTTTCCGCTAAACTGTCAATAGTTTTACTCATCCTTCAAGACATGCAGCAGGGTTCCATGTTGGTTGGGGTTGATTCATAACACCATTATTGTCATGTTCAGGGTCGTCACCCTGAACATGATTGGCGGCTGTTGGGTCTAATTATTACTTATTAATTCCAGCTGACGGCTTGAGCTTGCTCTTCGCCAGTCCCACAGCCATGCATCCCCCTCACCAGGCATCCACCAGCAGTATGGATCATCACATACACACTCACACACTCATGCATGCACGCACACATTCACACACACTCATTTTCATCCATATACTTACACACACGCACACACACACTAGTTCAATCAGTCACGCACCTGTTGCCACACGGCTGGTCTGCTTGCTGTCATTAGGGCTTTGTATTAATAGCAGGCCAGCATGACCAGCCAGTGTGGCAGCTTTGCAATGTCTACTCTGGACATCCAGTCTCGCATTGGTTGGTTCTCCCCTGGACTAAAATTGTGTTGTTCACCTTGTTCAGAGCCTTTCCGCTCCAACACCATTGTAAGTCCTGTGCCTTTTCCTCCGATCCAGCCTGTTTGAGCGCGTTAGGCATCCTTTGAACTACCGAGCTTGTAGCGGGGTGTCTTCCCCTTTGCTGTGACTGTTTTTGGACTAAATGTACATTCACCCATTGTAAATAAACACGTTACTTACTTTGCATTTCGGGCTCGCTGCCATTTCATATGTTCGCTGCGCAGTTGCGCAGTGAACATGACAATTATAGTTTATAATTATGTAAATGAAGGTTCTATCTTGTATTTAAAAAAGATGTTATTATATTAAAAAAGAAAAAAACTATTTGCTCTGCTTATTTTATTTTTATTTTCTTTTATTATCTTTTAGATGCCATTGGAGCAATTCAATTCTAACTGTGTAAGGCAATATTAGACATTATTTATTCCCTATGTTTGCCTTTATTTTCCTTGCCTTCTTTTAATTTAAAGCATATTGAGGTCTGTTTTTGCTGCTGATATAAAGCAGATTTTGGGATGGGTTTGTGTATTTACCATTTATTAAAAGAGGTAAAGATAAGACATCAACTCTCCAATAAAAATTTTGTGCTATCCTGTACCTCAGAAAACCGATCTTAAAAACATCAGCTGTTCTCATGGTTATGTTAATTGATTTCTGTATCTCTTCACCATAACACTCCTTCTCTTTTCTCATCTCCCTTGTTGTAGGCATGTGATTTTTGCTCCCAGCAGCCATAATAAGTACGCTGGGGAGTCCTTCCCAGGGATCTTTGATGCATTGTTTGACATTGAGAATTCAGCTGACCCCGAGAAGGCCTGGAGCGAAGTCAAGCGTCAAATCAGCATAGCCGCATTCACTGTACACGCTGCTGCCATGACCCTGATGCCACCCGTGTGAACACAAACGACAGAAATAAGTGTGGTTGAAGGAGTGATAGGACACTGATGTTATGGGATCTGTATATAATCAGACAGTATTGACTACATTCAACAGCTAGAGGGTTTGTGCGCTTGTACATTTTCTAAAAACATCTAGACCTCAGTAACACCAATGTCTTTATCACATCATTTTCAGAATTAAGCTTTTTCTCTCCCTCTTTAAAGTTTCATCTCTATAGTGTGTTAGATTGCTGTAAAGTAATGCATCTTTGTAATGTAAGCTGTATTGGAGTTTTGTACCACTAAAGCTCATCTTTTACATGGTGGGAGAAAAAAATGAAGTTATGGAATGGTCACAGAAAAAAGGTAAAGTCCATATTTTGCAAAATGTTTATTTTTTTACATGTTTATACTAATGTTAACATTGTGCACAAGAATATAATTTCTTCTTAATCTGAAAACTCAGTGAATATCATTATGAGACAGTGAATCTGAACAGTTTGGACAATAGTTAGTTGGTTTTACTTTCCATTGTAATACTAGTTTTTACCTGTGTGTGACAAAAATTTGACAATTAAAGGTGCAATGTGTAATATTTTGGGTAATCTGAATTCTGAAAAATAATGCGGCATTTATTCATAGTTTTGTTTTCATTGTTATATGGCATTTCTAAGTAAAATTTGTTGTATTTTCTGTATCATAACATTAGTTTTTATACACAAGAAGGAGGGCCCCCTTCCATGGAAGTGGCCATTTTGGACCCTTACAATGTCTTTCCAAGTTTTTATGTAAAACTTTAATTACACAAATGACTTCTGTAGGTTATCCTAAATGCTTTGCAAAGGAGTAATGACCAGTGATGGAAAATATTTTCATTTTTGAAATCTGACAGATTGCACTTATTATTACTCACTCCGTGGGCTGCACGGTGGCGCAGTGGTTAGCACTGTGGCAGCACAGTTTTACCCTCGGCCGGGGGATCACGGGGACCGTGAGATCGTGGGTTTGATCCCTGCCCCCGGCCAACAGTGATCTGTGTGGAGTTTGCATGTTCTCCCCGTGTTTGCGTGGGTTTACTCCGGGATTTGTCCGGTTTCCTCCCACATGCCAAAAAACATGTAGGTTAGGGAGTTAAGGGGCGCTTGCGCACGCAGCGACCGGCAGCTGGTGGTTTGTCACCAGACTGCAAAACAAATCTACCTACGGGTACAAAATAAGTAATAAAAAAAATAAAAATAAAACACTCCGCCTTAAAAATCTTTGTGACAATTACATGTTGTAGGGTTTTATAAGTGTTTATTGTGGGTACAAGTACTAATGTAAATATACATGTGAATAGGAATGACAATTTCTTTTCATTACCAACACACATAAGCTTGTGGGGCACCAGTCCAAAAGAATGGACAATTTTATTAATAATTCTGTATTTGTACCAATAATGAATCAGTCAAAAGAAACAAACAAACTGTGAGTTCTTGTCTGCTTTAATCAAGAAGATGGACATGAAATTAAACAATAACTCCCGCATGTCTTTTCAATAGTTTAATGTGAAATTTCAGGATAGATGAACATATTCAAATAACTTCAAGACAGGGAATTCAACATGTATCATGAGCACCATAGACTGTTATAACTGAGCATAACTTGTATGATCAAACATTTGTGGAACCAAAGAAAACCATAGCTTAAATTGGCAATGTAATGGAAAATGAAAAACCATAAAATAGCAATGGTTAAGAAAAATGGATGCAATTTTATGAAGAAAATGATGATTAAACTTTTTCATAAAAAGGAAAATTTGTGTTACTCTGAAAAGGAATGGAGATTAATGAAAAGACAAATGCATTTGAAGTTCTGAAAGGAGTTTGAAGATATTAGATTTATAGAACCTATACCAGGAATATTCTGAAGAGTTGAATCTAATTTGGACAACAGACCTTCAGCACAGCAGAGTCAGAGTGCGCCCCCTGGTGGTAGCAGGCCTCCCATGTGCCAACCTTGATCCAGATGGATGTCCATGGATTCTGTTGAGAGAGACTGGCAGACAGGTTCAACCACACGGCCCTGCTCCTGGAAATCACAAACGTAAGCTGGGTACTCATTTGGCTGGCCGATGTCTTTATCTACAGCAAAAGGAATTTGGCCAGGTGGTCAAATTCCAGATAATACTTGTTTATTGTTCAAAGTCCAATCAGAAAATCAAACTTGATGAAAAAAACAAACCACAAATCCGTTTCTTCCAATGTGCTGTGGTCAGAACAAAGTTGATTTAAGCTTAGTAAAAATCAAACAAAATCTTAACACAGTAATTTAAAGAAAAGAAGTAAAATAGGAAAAAGTGAATTTTAAAGAAAAGAAAAAATTTTGCACAGAGCATGGACTCTGAGCCTACTTAGGAAAAAGGGGAAAAGAAAAACGTGGAAGCGCAGAAGCTCTGTTCCTTCCAGAGTCACTCCCAGCCTGCCAGACTGCAACTCACCAACTGATGAACAAAGGAAAGTTTTTCCAAGGTGTGGTAGGATGGCACAATAAATTTTATGACAACTGAGCTTGACCAATTACATTCAAAGATCAGGGTTGGATCTGCCCATTAACATAAACTTTTGAGCAATTGCACTGAGTTTCTTTCTTTGGCAGAGGTCGTAAACTGACTAAAAAGGAGATGTGGGGAGACTTGGAAACTGATCAGTCAGTTAAAAGTTCTGAAATGTGTGTCTCCCACAGAAAGGGGAGAGAGAATTTGATATGAAACATGCGATCCTCCTAAAATATGCATATGCTGCCTATTAAAGCATAAATTCTTTAAAATTTTAGTGACTAAGATATTCTACTTAATAAAGAAACCAACAATGTGTCTACATTTTAAATGTGATCATTTCTTTATGGTAGGCATGCAAAAATTAATTCTTCCTGAAAATAAAGCAACACATATCAAATCATCAATAAAAGCATTTCAAACCATAATTGTCTATCACAGGGTCCCGCCATATCTTCAATAGCGGATACTATCGGCAGAGAGGGAGATGAGTTAATTCATTGTTCACAATTCATAGTTTAACTTCAAAGAGAGAAATATTCCTGTTATCCATTGGAGAGCAATGTTGGACTTTTGAGTTTCAGTGAGGAGCCTTGCTGTCAGGGTCTGTGGAACGTCATTTTCGCATTTCATTGGCAAATGGATGTGAGGGGAAATGCTCCAGGTCTTGAGCAGGGATTAACTTATCCACTTAATGGCCTGATGGCGTAGGGTTTCACAGCTCTGATCTTGGGTGAAGAAAAGCAATTCATGACCAGACTTTTGGGTGAAACAATTTCTCCTCAGCAAAGAATGATTTTATAAATTGGAACCCAGCAATTAATGCTACACATGTCAATCACAACACAGGAGGAAAAGGTTACAGTGTGAAGGTATCAATGTGGACTGAGGTCATAAACAAAGATCTGCACCCTGTAATGAGGAACATCCATAATTTAAAAATAGTCTGAGATAGTGTCCTCTGGCAACAGCACTGATGCTCCTGCTGTCAATTCAATGCCTTTTTTTTCCCCTCAATCTTTCATTTATAAAACTTGGTTGTCAGACTCTGAATGCAATATAATACTGTAGGTCAACTTAAGTGAAGTTGTGTTACTCTCTGTAAAACTATAAAACTTTTGAGGTCCCTTTGTCCGCTGAAGGGTAACAGGTGCAGGGCCTGACATTGTTTGTGCTCACCAGCCACTATGAATAGTAAATTTCCAATGTTAGTAGCACACAGCATTTTCACAAGCCAAGAAATCAGCAACCACTAGTATAGAAAGAGCCATTTTTGCCTACAAGAATCTGCAAGGAGCCAGAAAAAAAAAAAAAAAAATCATTCATAATTCAGTTCAGTTCAATTCAGCTTTATTTATATAGCGCCATACCACAACAAAAGTCATCTCATAGCACTACCAAATGCAGGGAAAACCCCACAATTGCAGAAAGACCCAGCAATCAGATGATCCCCTGTGAGCAAGCACTTAGTGACAGTGGAGAGGAAAAACTCCCATTTAACAGGAAGAAACCTCTAGCAGAACCAGGCTCAGGGAGGGGCAGTCATCTGCTGCGACTGGCTGGGGGTGAGGGGATAGAGAGGATGAAGAGAACAGACATGAAGAACATATCATAAGATCATATCATAAGATCAAGATAACCGTAAAACAGAGTTCTAAATGTTGTTGTGATTTGTACAACTGTGATAAATACTCGTATTGCGGAGGAAGGAATCAGATGAGACCACGAGTGGACGGATGACACCAACTTTATTCTCCTCCATCAAACATAACAGACTGAATCTGAGTGCCAGAGCAAACTTTCTTATACACTTTATTCCCGCCTCCAGCACCCAGGGTTAACACATTAACATACAAGCTGTGAAACATGCACACACATCCACATACACATTAACATACCGTCACAGACCAGGTCTTGATATATTACATTCACACCCCTGTGTCCTCAGGTGTGAACCTGGCACAGCGGAGGCGGAAGGCACATCTTTCTTTGGCTTTATACCCCCTAGCGCTCTGGCGCCCTTTGCTGGCTCTTCTCGCCTTTTCCCCATTGCCATTTCTGACTACCTTCTCCCCCACCAACTCCCTGTCCTGGGTGGAGTTCCATGTCCTCTTGTGTCCCCCACAGTATATTATTATAACAAACTATCCTGTCATTACTAACAATAAAGAAGTTTCTTTGAAACTTGCAACTTTTTTGCTGTGACTTTTTTATTGGTATATTTGTGTGCTTTTCTTGAAAAATTAAATGCTGTAAATCTGCAAATTTTGTCTTGTAAATTTGTGGTGGTTTCTTACAGTTTTTTTTTATACATAAATTTGCATTTTTTTTCACAATACACAACTTTTTAATAATGAATTTGTCATTTTCTTTCTTATGAGTTTGCAGCTTTTCTGTTATAATATTGGGACTCACTTATGGTAAATTTGTTAATTTTTATTGTAAATTTACATCTGTTTTTTATCATAAATTTGTGACTTTTTCTTACAGATATTTAGGTTCCCCCTATAAGTTGGCTAATGGCAAATTATACAATGGTGATTTATGATAAAAACACTTTTTCTTTAATAAATGCAATTATTACTTCAGATTATTTTTGCTGGGACTATATATAAGACCCACTAGCACCCCTACTCTTCATCATTTTCTTAGACTACGCCCTCCGCATAGCCCTCCGTGCAGACAATGGTCTCACACTTATGCACCGACATAGCTCATGCCATCCCGCTATCCATCTAGCAGATCTCGATTTTGCTGATGATATTGCTCTTCTTGAGGATACCGTTACCTCTGCTGAGGCCCTTCTACATCGCATCGACCTCGCTGCCAAGTCTGTCGGCCTTCAGTTGAGCGCAAGCAAAATGAAATGAATGCATGTAAACCCATCATCTGTCCAGGACCTGCATACACTTGACAGCTCTGTTATCAAGACAGTAGATGATTTCCAGTATCTTGGTAGCTGGACGAATATGGCACATGACATCGAATGCAGAAAGGCTAAGGCCTGGGAGCTCTTAATGCCCTCTCCAAAATCTGGCCTGCCCCCCGTCCAGAGACATAAAAATAAAGGTGTTTAAAGCATCTGTTGAATAGAATAGAATAGAATAGAATAGAATAGGCTTTATTGTCATTGTACAGTTGTATAGCACAACAAAATTGTGGGTGCTCCACCAGGCTACTGCACAATAAAGTAAGAGAAGAAATTGAATAAAACACAGTTACAGAGCACATGATTAAACATACAACTGAAATAAAAATAAAGATAAAAGTAAAAATAGCCCATAGGTATATATACAGGTACGGTGGTGGCTTCACGGGTGGAACTATGTACAGGAGAGTGCAAAACATATAACTGAATAAAATGGCACAAGGATTATGGAAAATATGTACAGTAGGGAATTACACGGATGGGTCAATATACATGAAAGTGAGGAGTGCAAAGACAGGTGAGTTATAGTGATAATTAAAAGGACCTCAGTTCTGTACATGTGAGAATTCGGAGGGAGGGGGGTGGGGCCTCTGACTGTTTGTGGTTTGGATGGCCCAAGGGAAGAAATTGTTTGTCAGTCTGGAGGTGTAGGACCTGATCAGTCTGAACTTTCATCCAGAGAGAAGCAGGTCAAACAGGTGGTGGGCGGGATGTGAGGGGTCTCCTGTGATGGCCTTGGTCCTTCTGAGACAGGAGGATCTGGAGATGTCTTCCAGGGAGGGCAGAGGACTGCCGATAATCTTTTGGGCGGTGTTGATGACCCTCTGCACAGCCTTTCTGCTCTCGGCCAAGGAGCCAGCGTACCACACACCCAGACAGTAGGCGAGCACGCTCTTCACTGAGCAGTGGTAGAAGGCCAGTAGCTGCTTCTGGTCCAGGTTGTTCTTCCTCAGAACACAGAGGAAGTGCAGCCACTGCTGGGCTTTCTTCACCAGGGCCTTGGTGTTGACAGTCCAGGGGAGGTCAGAGGAGATGTGGGTGCCCAGGAACCTGAAGGTGGGGACGTTTTCCACACTGTCGCCATTTATGGGAAAAGGGGTCCTGTTTGTTCTTCCTGAAGTCCAGTATGAGTTCTTCGTTTTTTTGGACATTCAGTTTCAGGTTGTTTGCTTGGCACCACAACAGCAGATTCTCTACCTCCGCCCTATGTGCCTTCTCATCATCGTCGGTGATGAGCCCAACCAAGGTGGTGTCGTCCATGTATTTCACGATGACAGTGGTTGGGTGCGTTGGAATGCTGCGTCGTCAGCAAGATGACGCCTGTGACTGGTACGGCCTCTGCTGCTCTTTTGCTGCTGGCATTTTTATTCCTACTATGTCTATCTAAAGCCATTTCAGCATACCCCTCTGAGCTACGTTATGATCGTACAATGCTGATGCAAATTAAGGCATCTATGGAACAACACAGTGCAAAGTGGGGCCGATGCTTCTTTGCTCCACCATTTGTTTGTGCTGACCTGTCACTTGGAAGTCTACTGCTGCTGCCTCCACTGCATAGAAGGCCACGGAGGCGTGGATCCCGAGACGGCGTCCAGGTGAGGCTGAGGCGCACCAGCCGCCTAAACCGACAGGGATACACAAGTTGTTTGTGTCTCATCCACGTGCAAACACCTGCGGAGGTCTACAACCCCACGCCACTGCTCCGGTATGACCTGTTCTACCACCGCCTTCGCTCCTGGAGAATTTCTACTCCACGATACCGCTGTTTGACAGCTGTCAACATTCAGTCAGCTGGGCGTGACACTGCGCCGTCGTTATGGATTAAGATGGCTCTGCTGAACACTCGTTCCATCGTTCCATCTCAAACAAATCCTTTTTCCTGAACGATTTGATTGGGAAAGAAAACCTGGATTTTCTATTTCTGACTGAAACGTGCCAATGACAGGATGAATTCGTTCACCTGAAAGAGATCTGCCCTACAGACTGTGTCTTCATTGTGGCCCCTCGTCTGAGTGGACGCGGTTAACCTTCCTCCCGTGTTAGCTTTCTGTTACCATCCCTGGTGTTAACGGGTTGGTTTCGACCCGTGTCTTAAATCAGCTTTAAAATACACTAAAAACAATAACCTATCATCCAATTTTTTTGTCATCTCTTGGTTACCTTGTTAGGCTTCCTTATCATGAAAATGTTGGGTTTAATATTTTTGGTGTGGGTCTCTGGGCCTTTTTTTTTATCAGTATACCTCTCAATTTCAATTTCAGCATCGCTATGCTGATCTGTGTCTTCTCCCTCATTTTCTCCAAAAATGTTATCTAGAACTTGGCTCACCGTAAATCTTTTTTTCATTTTTGCATGCTGCAAATTGGAGATGTGCCCTCTGCAAGTCAAATGAGTGAAGTGACCTCACATGTCTGGACATGCCCGTCTTTGTTTGTTTTGGTTTTTTGCAGCTATACTGGACAAATGAGCATTCCCTGAAGCTCACATGATTGAGAGAGGAGGTGGCTGTCAGTGTGTTGGCTGACAGTGCACTTATGATTTCAATTTTGGCTCTAATTATTGCTTTATAATCTTATTTTTATAACCGGGTCGAAACCGACCCTAACACCACAAAGGACATAATTTCAACCAGAGCATTTTATAATGTAGTGAAAAAAAATTTTTTTGTTTAATTTTGTTGAAATCAAGGTTCCTGACAAAGTCAAAAAGACTTGATGCAGTAAACAAATTTTAAGTGATTCTTTTATGCATTTAAAAACTAAAACGGGTCGGTGCCGACCCTAACACAAGAGGAAGGTTTTAACCTTCCTTCTTAAAGCCACTTCCTATTAAATGAAGGTTAACCTTCATTTAATAGGAAGTGGCTCCTATTAAATGTAGCTATACTTCTCCTAAGAAACCATGCCCTTGGTTAAATGAAGAGATCTGTATTCTTAGGAGAAGTTGTCGGAAGGTGGAATGTTTGTGGAAGGCCACCAAGTTTGAGGTGCACAGACTCCACCTCAAATACCTCATAACCTCACTAAATGATATAATGAAGGATTAGAGAACAAACTACTTTGCTCAGCTTATAACCTTAAACAAGGGAAATCCCAAGTTTTTGTTTGACACTGTAGCACCTTGGGGGAGTCAAGATTATTTAGCATCTCAGACAAGAGACAGTGGATAAGCATGGGAGAACAATGCTCAGGAGGTTCCTGGCGAGATAGCAGGAAGGAGTCAAGGACGTAGGAGGTTGAATGCAGTGAAATGCAAATGTCATGTTGTGTGTGGGAAAATGCCATGAAACTTGTGAGGAGAGATTTGGGTAAAAGAAGAGTGCCTGCTTAAATGTGTCAGTCTGTTCTGTGCTTGAGAGATGTGAAGTGTGTAATAAACTGTCTGCCATGAATCAGCCTCTTATTTCACACACTCCACACTGGTGACCCAAGACGTATTATGGCACATGAGGCAAGAACCCCGGAGCCGGCCCGGTCAGGAAGCTCCAGCAAGGCGGCAGCCATCCCACAGACAGCCCGGACTGGAACCCCCAGCCACGCGTGTGCGGTTTCAGTCAAGCTACTGGATTTTTGGCAGCACAACCCGCGCTCTTGGTTCCACCACACCGAGGCCCAGTTCGCCCTCCGGGGAGTAACGGCAGACGACACCAGATTCTACCATGTGGTCGCAGCGATGGACGCCCGCACAGCTCAGCAGGTAGCAAGCCTGCTCGATCAGCCTCCAGCCAGCAACAAATACGAGGCGCTCAAGGCTGCGCTGACCCGGCGCTACACGCTCTCGGACTGTGAGAGAGCGGAGAGGCCCCTGATGCGGGCCGAGTTAGGAGATGGTTCGGCCATAGACCTGATTGAGAAGATGCTGGCGTTAATGGGCACGGACGACGGGCACTTTCTGTTTGCCCACCTCTTTCTCTGGAACCTTCCAACAGTGGCGAGAGCGGTTCTGGCCAATTCGCCGTTGCTGGCCATGTGTGACTATCATGCGCTAGCCCAGGAGGCAGACCGGATCATCCTCACCACCAGGGCAATCACAGTCAACGTGGCAGTGGCGGAGCCCAGCGAGACGACCAGAGGAGGCGAGGAGCCACCAACGGTAGCAGCAGCAGGAGCCAAGGAGCGCCAGAGAGACACGCTCTGTTTCTACCACCGCCGCTTCGGAGAGAAGGCACGCAGATGTGTGCCACCGTGCCAATTCAAGCGCTCGGGAAAACACCGAGGCCGGCGGTCGGTAGCAGCTGCGACCCTCGGTGAAGAGAACAAGCTACTCTACCTGACGGACGCGCGCTCGGGAAGGCGTTTCCTCGTGGACACCGGAGCCCAGAAGAGCTTCATCCTGCTGACCTACGCCGACCGGCTGGCAGGACCTAGCGGCCCCGAGATGTTGGCAGCAAACGGCTTGGAAATTAAGACCTTTGGTGAGAGGACACTGATCTTATCTCTACACGGCCGTACATATGAGTGGACTTTTGTCGTAGCAGCACTGAATTACCATATCCTGGGGGCTGATTTTCTGTGTGCACATGGTTTACTGGTTGATGTTGCTAACAGACGCCTGGTTAATGCACTGTCCTTAGACTCTCTCCCCTGTATAGCTCGAGTCACCCGGCCAACAGCACAAGCCAACGTCACAGCTCCAGGCGGTAAGTTCCACACACTGCTCACTCAGTTTCCAGCACTCATGGTCCCGACGTTTTCAGCGGCCATCGCTAAACACGGGGTGGAGCACTTTATCACCACCACCGGGCCGCCCGTTTTTGCAAGACCTCGGCGCTTGGACACAGCTAAACTGGCCATAGCGCGCGAGGAGTTCGCTAACCTGGAAAGGTTGGGCATCATCAGGCGCTCGAACAGCCCATGGGCATCCTCGCTACACGTGGTCCCTAAGGCTGAGGGATTGTGGCGACCGTACGGTGATTTCCGCAGGTTGAACAACGCCACAGCGTATGACCGCAACTCAATTCCCCACATACAGGATTTTTCCGTTCACCTCGCCGGAGCGCGCATTTTTTCTAAAATAGACCTGGTCCGCGGTTACCACCAAGTCCCAGTGCGCGCGGAGGACGTACCCAAAACAGCGGTAATAACTCGGTTCGGTCTATTCAAGTTCCTGCGCATGCCATTCGGGTTAAAAGAAATGGCACAGACATTCCAGCACATGATGGATGCAGTGCTGCGCGATCTCCCGTTCATGTTCGTCTACCTGGACGATATCCTGGTAGCCAGTGCGTCCGAAGACGAACACGAAACCCACCTCACGACGGTTTTCCGAAGGTTGGAGGAGCACGGGTTAATAATCAACCCGGCGAAATGCCAGTTCGGCGTGACGGAGATTGATTTTTTGGGGCACCGCGTCTCTCCTGAAGGAGCGATCCCTCTGCCCGACAAAGTGCGCGCCGTGGTGGATTTTCCCCGGCCTCAGACGGTCAAACCGCTGCAGGAATTTTTGGGGATGGTGAACTTTTATAACCATTTCCTTCCCCGCGCGGCGCGGCTCATGCAACCATTGTACGCCGCGCTCAAGAAACAGAAACCCGCGGATAGGGTCGAATGGACCCTGGAGCGAGAGCGGGCGTTCTCGGAAGTTAAAGCAGCCCTGGCAAACGCCGCACTGCTGGCGCATCCAGACCTGGCGACCTGGATAGCGCTCACCACCGACTCTTCAGACGTGGCTATAGGGGCTGTCGTAGAGCAGCACGTCGCCAGGGCTTGGCAGCCGCTCGCCTTTTTCAGCAGAACTTTGCGCGACAGTGAACGTAAATACAGCGCGTTTGACAGGGAGTTGCTGGCTCTCCACCTGGCCATACGCCACTTCCAACCCCGCCATCACAGGGGTGCACACACCTCCTGACAGTAGTGGACCGCACCACGCGCTGGCCAGAAGCAGTCCCGCTGGCGGCAACCACGTCTGCAGACGTAGCATGCGCTTTTTTAGCAGCATGGGTGGCGTGTTTTGGAGTCCCGTCGGACATTACGTCCGACAGGGGCCCTCAATTTGTTTCCAAACTCTGGTCCGCGATGGCCCACAGCCTGGGTGTTACAATTCACCGCACAACCCACAGGCCAATGGTTTATGCGAGCGTTTTCATAGATCACTGAAAGCAGCGCTCAGGGCTTCACTGACGGATGCAAATTGGGTAGACAGGCTGCCGTGGGTTTTATTGGGGTTGCGCTCCACGCCAAAAGAGGATCTGGAAGCTTCCCCGGCAGAGCTGGTTTTTGCACAGCCCCTACGGCTGCCCGGGGAATTTCTGCCAGATAATCCAGCGCCAGACAGCTGCCCGTCTCAGCTTTTGCAGCATAGCGCAAACACAGGCACACTGCCGGGCCCTGCCCACCACTGTTTTCCGCGTGTTTTCGTGCCTAAAACTTTGAAGAGCACGGAGTTCGTGTTCGTCAGACACAACGACCACCGCCCTCCATTGCGCCCACCCTATGATGGACCGTTCAGAGTGTTGGAAACAGGGGATAAGCATTTTTTGCTAGACTTGGGGGGTAGGCGGGAAAAAATTGGCATAGACAGACTCAAACCCCCTTTCGTTGTTCCGGACGAGCAAGTGCTGTTGGCTAGGGCCCCTCAGCGTGGAAGACCCCCACGGAGAGCTCCCCAGGGAAACGATTCACCAGAGCAGCCACATGGACAGACCGAAATGCCCCCCCCCTCGTCAAGGCCCACCCGCAGTCAGACACACTCCCAGCAGCCCCCCACCGGCACAGCAGCGCCACGGAGGCAGTAAACCCCAGTTATAGCAGATACAGGAGGAGACGGAAGCCCAGACGGCGTGTGGACTGATGTTTTATTGTTCTATCTAAGATGCTGGGGGGGAAGTGTAGCACCTTGGGGGAGTCAGATTATTTAGCATCTCAGACAAGAGACAGTGGATAAGCATGGGAGAACAATGCTCAGGAGGTTCCTGGCGAGATAGCAGGAAGGAGTCAAGGACGTAGGGGGTTGAATGCAGTGTAATGCAAATGTCATGTTGTGTGTGGGAAAATGCCATGAAACTTGTGAGGAGAGATTTGGGTAAAAGAAGAGTGCCTGCTTAAATGTGTCAGTCTGTTCTTTGCTTGAGAGATATGAAGTGCGTAATAAACCGTCTGCCATGAATCAGCCTCTTATTTTACACACTCCACAACACCATTAATTCCATTGTCTCACCTGATTTAGCCATGGTTCCTGCTTATTCTAATGCTGAATGTGATGACTTTGCTAATTTTATGGTGAATAAGGTGAATTGATATTAGAGCAAGCACTACACCATCTGCTGAGGACCTTGGCCTGAATCAGGCCCCCTCTAACACGTGGTCCTCATTCACTCCAGTCACGCTACTGGATGTAAATGGTCTTCTGGCCTCTATAAAGCCCTCTTCAAGCCCCTTAGATATCTGCCCAACATCACTACTTTTCAAAATATTTGACTCTGTAGGGCCTTTAATTGTCAAAATCATTAATTGGTCACTTTTATCAGGCACTGTTTCCAGTTCTTTTAAACAAGCAGTGGTCGAACCCAAATTAAAGAAACAAAACTTAGACCCTACAGAACTGAACAATTACAGTCCAGTTTCAAAGCTTCCCTTCTTATCCAAATTGCTTGAGAAAGTAGTAGCCGAGCAATTAATTACATTCATAGAGACAAATAAAATCTTAGACACCTTCCAGTCTGGTTTCCGCAAAACGTACTCCACCAAGACAGCACTAATTAAAGTCTCCAGTGACATCATGATGGCAGCAGATTGTGGTCAGTACTTGGTCCTGGTGTTGTTGGATCTCACCACTGCTTTTGACATGGTGGACCACAATATATTGATAAATAGGATGAAGGACACGTTTGGTATTTCAGGATTAGTTCTGAAAGGTTCTCATCTTATTTAACTGACAGACGGTTTTGTGTTTTATTTAATGAAAAGATGTCAGAGGTTAAAGGGCTTTCCTGTGGGGTTCCTCAAGGCTCAATTCTGGGCCATACTCTGTTTTTATTGTATTTAACCCCACTTGGCCAGATTATTAGTCAGTTTAAGGGTGTTTCTTACCATTTTTACGCAGACGACATTCAGCTTTACTGCTCTTTTAAAGAAAATGAGCTGAACATTTTATCAAACTTAATCTCTTGCCTGTCTGCCATTAACAAATTGTTAAACAATAACTTCCTACAATTAAATCTTAATAAGACAGAATCACTGATCATCGCTCCAGACAGTAAAATTCCTCTGATAAAGCAACGCTTAGGTCACCTAGGCTCTTCTATCCAGCCCAGCCTGCGTAACCTGGGTGTTGTTTTTGACAATGCTATGTCACTGGGCTGCCATGGTCGGCAACTAGTCAGAAATTGCTTTTTTCATCTGAGGAATATACAGTGGGGCAAAAAAGTATTTAGTCAGCCACCAATTGTGCAAGTTCTCCCACTTAAAAGATGAGAGAGGTCTCCAATTTTCATCATAGGTATACCTCAACTATGAGAGACAAAATGAGGAAAAAAAATCCAGAAAATCACATTGTCTTATTTTTAAAGAATTTATTTGCAAATTATGGTGGAAAATAAGTATTTGGTCAATAACAAAAGGTCATCTCAATACTTTGTTATATACCCTTTGTTGGCAATGACAGAGGTCAAACGTTTTCTGTAAGCCTTCACAAGGTTTTCACACACTGTTGCTGGTATTTTGGCCCATTCCTCCATGCAGATCTCCTCTAGAGCAGTGATGTTTTGGGGCTGTCGCTGGGCAACACGGACTTTCAACTCCCTCCCAAGATTTTCTATGGGGTTGAGCTCTGGAGACTGGCTAGGCCATTCCAGGACCTTGAAATGCTTCTTACAAAGCCACTCCTCCGTTGCTCGGGTGGTGTGTTTGGGATCATTGTCATGCTGAAAGACCCAGCCACGTTTCATCTTCAATGCCCTTGCTGATGGAAGGAGGTCTTCACTCAAAATCTCACGATACATGGCCCCATTAATTCTTTCCTTTACACGGATCAGTCGTCCTGGTTCCTTTGCAGAAAAACAGCCCCAAAGCATGAGGTTTCCACCCCCATGCTTCACAGTAGGTATGGTGTTCTTTGGATGCAACTCAGCATTCTTTCTCCTCCAAACACGACAAGTTGAGTTTTTACCAAAAAGTTCTATTTTGGTTTCATCTGACCATATGACATTCCCCCAGTCCTCTTCTGGATCATCCAAATGCTCTCTAGCAAACTTCAGACGGGCCTGGACATGTACTGGCTTAAGCAGGGGGACACGTCTGGCACTGCAGGATTTGAGTCCCTGGCGGTGTAGTGTGTTACTGATGGTAGCCTTTGTTACTTTGGTCCCAGCTCTCTGCAGGTCATTCACTAGGTCCCCCCATGTGGTTCTGGGATTTTTGCTCACCACTCTCGTGATCATTCTGACCCCACGGGGTGATATCTTGCGTGGAGCCCCAGATCGAGGGAGATTATCAGTGGTCTTGTATGTCTTCCATTTTCTAATAATTGCTCCCACAGTTGATTTCTTCACACCAAGCTGCTTACCTATTGCAGATTCAGTCTTCCCAGCCTGGTGCAGGTCTACAATTTTGTTTCTGGTGTCCTTTGACAGCTCTTTGGCCTTGGCCATAGTGGAGTTTGGAGTCTGACAGTTTGAGGTTGTGGACAGGTGTCTTTTATACTGATAACGAGTTCAAACAGGTGCCATTAATACAGGTAACAAGTGGAGGACAGAGGAGCCTCTTAAAGAAGAAGGTACAGGTCTGTGAGAGCCAGAAATCTTGCTTGTCTGTAGCTGACCAAATACTTATTTTCCACCATAATTTGCAAATAAATTCTTTAAAAATCAGACAATGTGTTTTTCTGGATTTTTTTTTCTCATTTTGTCTCTCATAGTTGAGGTATACCTATGATGAAAATTGGAGACCTCTCTCATCTTTAAAGTGGGAGAACTTGCACAATTGGTGGCTGACTAAATACTTTTTTGCCCCACTGTAGCAAAACAACACCTCAGGTGTTGAGGTGGTCTCAACACCTGAGTAGGAAAAGATCATTCATGCTTTTATCTCGTGTCGCTTAGATATTGTAATGCCCCCTTTATGTGTTTTAATAAAACTGCTGTTGCCCGTCTTCAGACTGTGCAAAATGCAGCAGCTCGGCTTTTAACCCGGACGAAGAAAAGGGAACACATTTCCCCAGTTTTATCATCCCTTCATTGGTTGCCAGTTGCTTTTAGATTTCATTTTAAGATTTTGAATTCTGACTTTTAGAGCTCTTAATGGCCAAGCCCCTTCATACATCTCAGCCCTCTTGACTCCTTATGCCACGACACCATCACTAAGATCCTCAGACCAGAGACTCCTGGTGGTCCCTCGGACCAAGTTCAGAACCCGTGGAGATTGATCTTTCCAGGCCACTGCACCATGGCTTTGGAACACACTTCCCCTGTCCTTGCGTTGCCTTGAGTCTGTTGACTCTTTTAAGAAGGAGTTAAAAACTCCAGTGGGAGACACTTTAGCAGTAACACCCTTCCGGGCGACAGTAGCAGAGTGGAAAAACAGTATGAAGTAGTGGTATGACAGCAAGCATCATGCAAAATGCCCTGCACTCACAGTACTGGACTGGGTCCTGATTCATCAACCCAGTCACTCTTACAAGCTGCTCTCATTCTGGTCCGCACCACACCAGATTATGGCACAGCTGGGACCATCTACCTTTTGCCTGGCTGATAGTTCCTGTTTGGCATGCTAGTTGTCTTAGACGGGTGACACCACTGCCCGCCTTGGATCAGGCAATGATAGCTGATCCACACCACACGGATGGGGACTGGGACTTCCCGTACGCATGGCCTAAGACCCCAGCTGGGCATTTCCCTGACCCAGTGTGCCGGTCAAACTTCTGCAGCCTGGGTCCCATCCTGCTCAGGTCCATCAGAGGTCTTCTTACCTCAGAGACTATGTTACAGACTTTTAAATTGTAGAGTAATGCATAGCCTGTCATGTGACAGAATAATCCACAAGACTACGGGGGTAAACTGGCAGTCTACCCAGTTTATCCAGTCAGGATGGCCCTGTTCAGGCCTAATATTGCTCTGTGCACTAATTTGTCTCAAGCCCAATTGCATTGTTCAAAGGGTTTAAAAACGGGGGGTAAATGTAACATACCACCATGCAGTTACAACAGTGTGACGTGGCGGCCGAAAAGCACAGAGTTAGAGAGAGCCTTGGTGTGTACAATTGAGCAGATTAGCTAATAAAGCTGTGTTAAACATGCAATCATTGTCCGCACCTTACTAGACACAGTAAGTATCTATTTAGCAAACTACACAAACAGATTATCCCACCTGCCAAAGTAGTAAGAGTGACTGAGCTACAGGAGATAGTTGTTTACCAGCATTTGGCTAATCACTTAACAGTGCTAATAAGAAGGCCAAGAAGGTCTTTTGCATTTTTACTTAAAGTATCTCAAAAAAGTGAGTACGCCCCTCACATTTTTGTAAATATTTTATTATATCTTTTCATAGGACAACACTGAAGATATGACACTTTGATACAAAGTAAAGTAGTCAGTGTACAGCTTGTATAACAGTGTAAATTTGCTGTCCCCTCAAAATAATTCAACACACAGCCGTTAATGTCTAAACCAATGGCAACAAAAGTGAATACACCCCTAAGTGAAAATGTCCAAATTGTGCCCAAAGTGTCAATTTTTTTTTTTTTTTTAATTTAAGTTTTTGTAAAGGGTATACAGGTCATTACAGCATTGCATTGTTTACATTTTCATCACATGTTCCCTTATTTTTTGCTATTTGACAACATTGGTAGGATAGTTATTACAACAACCCCCCCCCTTTTTTTTAAAGTGAAAGAAAAAGTGAAGTTAAGGAGAATTAAATAAAAAACAAACAAACAAACGAATAAACAAACAAACAGAACAGCAAAAAACAAACAAACAGAAAATTAAGTAATTAAAAGTAAAAGAGCAACTGAGTAGCGTTGGAACAAAGAGCGGAACCATTATTGAAATGGTATTTGTCAAAGATTAGTTCTAATGGAAGACACATATGCGATCCAGGGTTGCCAAAAGATTATGAACCCATCCATGTCCTGTCTCAGTGCGAATGTCAACTTTTCCATCGAGTAAATGTCTTGAATCACGTTAATCCAATCTTCAGGTGTAGGACAGTCCTTCAGCATCCATTTTTTAGTTAGGGCTTTTTTACTTGCCAATATTAAAACATTGAAGAAGTATTTATCTCCTCGTCTTTGCAGTGAGTCCGGTAATAAACCCAAATACAAAGTTACAAAAGAAAAGGGAACTGTTATTTTGAATATTTTCCCCAATATTGTCTGTATGTTGGACCAATATTGGTGGATAACTGGGCATGACCAAAACACATGAAAATGATTTGCAGTCTTTTCACCACACAAGCGCCAACAGTTCAACCCTTTATGGGTAAATTTGTTTTGTGCAGGTGCTCTGAAAAATCTTACCAAGTTTTTCCATCCAAATTCTCTCCACTGCAGGGATGAGGTACTTTTCCATTGCTGTTTATTTAGCTTTTCCCATATTTCCAATTGTAAAGTGAAATTCCCCTCTTTTTCCCATCTCTCTTTTATATACGATGTGTTGTCTCCTTTTAAGTCTTGAAGACCTTGGTATATTTTAGAAATGTATCTGATCCCTGGGATCCCTTTATATGCCATTAAGAAGACCTTCAGAACACCTGACTGGGCCCTTTCCAAATCCTCCTTTTTAAGTATATTGTTTATGTGCTGTCTAAGCTGAAAGAACCTGTAAAGATCTTGATTTATTAGACCTTGTTTTTTCAAATCTTCAAAACTTCTTAAAGTTTGCCCCTTAAAAAAATCGTAATATTTTATCAGCCCTTTCTCTTTCCACTCTTTAAATCTAGTGTCTGTTTTATTGGGGGTAAAGTCTTGATCATAGGCAATCCATTGCAGAAGTCGATAGGGCTCTTTAGCTTGATTCTCTCTGACTATCTTAAACCAAATTTTTAGCAGGGTCTCTATCCACGGGTTAGTGTTATTCAGGAGTTTAGTTAAGGCATTGTTCCCTATTATCGCCTGTAGGGGGATGTCACTTGTTATTTGGCATTCCATCTCCTTCCATTGTGCAGTGTAGACTGGGTTACATATCTCTACTAAAGTTTTAATTTGTGCAGCTATAAAATAGTCCCTGATATTTGGCAGTGTGAGCCCACCTTTGTCTTTGTTTAGCTGTAGGGTTCTATATCTGATTCTAGGTCTCTTACCCTGCCATATGAATCTTGAGATCCTTCTGTCCAGTTCCTGCCATGTTTTTTTGGGAGGTTCTACCGGTATTGTTTGGAAAAGGTATAGAAGACGTGGAAGTATATTCATTTTGACTGCTTCAATTCTTTGTGCGGTACCTAAGAATGGTATCATATTCCATCTTGCTAGGTCAGATTTTATTTTTGTCACCAGTGGATCATAGTTTAGTGGTATAATTTTGTCGAGTTGTTTCGGGATATTGACCCCCAGATATTTCATAGATTCCAACTCCCAGTTAGTTTTGAGTTCATTTAGTGAAAAATGATTTGGGTCATAGTTGAATGTTAAAACTTGGGTTTTATGCATGTTTAATTTGTACCCTGATAAATATCCATAGTCTGAAAAAACTGAGATTAGTTCTGGTAGAGAAGTGTCTGGCTGCCCTAGGTATATTAAAATATCATCAGCAAAGAGTGCTATTTTATGTTCTTTCTGACCAAGTGTAATACCTTGAATTTCTTGATTTTGTCTTATCCATTGGCTCAGAGGTTCTATGAAGATTGCAAAGAGCAGTGGAGACAGGGGGCAGCCTTGACGACATCCTCTTTCCAGCTCAAAAGATGATGATAAATTACCGTTAATCCTTATTTTAGCTGTTGGTTTTTTATATAATGCCTGTATAGTTCTAATGAAGTTGTTATGAAAATTGAAACTGGATAAGATTTTATAGAGGAAAGACCAGTCAACCGAATCGAATGCTTTTTCAGCATCTAATCCCAATATGACTGCATTTAAGTTATATTTTTTTATATGATGAATTATGTGTAAAGTGCGTCGAATGTTGTCTTGTGTCTGTCTTTGTCTTATAAAACCTGTTTGGTCTAAGTGAATTAAGTCTGTCAGTATGTTTTCTAACCTTTTGGCAAGGATAGTGGTAAAAAGCTTATAGTCCTGATTTAATACACTGATTGGTCTGTAGTTGGAGCATTCTAGTTTATCCTTTTCAGGTTTAGGTATGACTGCAATGACCCCTTCTCTCCAGGAGGGGGGGATTTCCCCTGTGTGGAGGACGTAGTTAAATGTTTTCAGGAGGAGAGGAGATAGTTGCTGTTTAAAGGTTTTGTACCATTCTGCTGTATAGCCATCTGCTCCTGGGGATTTGTTAGCTTTAAGTTTCATAATTGCTTTTTCCAATTCTTTAGGTTGTATTTCTGACAGTAGGGTTTTATTTTGTGATTCCATAAGTTGGGGAAGGTTTAATGTGTTTAGGAATGTCTCGGATGCGTTTTTATGTTTTTTGTGGGAGTATAAGTTCTTGTAGTAATTCTCGAAGCTTTTAAGAATATCCTGAATTCTGAATTTTATTTCCTTTGATACTGGGTCTCTGATTTTGTAGATTGCTCTTTCCGTTTGTTGTTTCCTCAATTTATAGGCTAGTAATTTTGCCGATTTACTGCCTGCTTCATAGTGTTTTTGTTTCAGAAATGTAAGTTTCTTCTGGATTTCTATTGTGTAGATCTCATTTATTTGATTTTTAATTTCTTTGATCTTGAGCGAGCCATTAGAATGAGTGTTATCTTTGTGTTCTTTTTCTAGGTTCTTGAGCTCTGACTCTAGTGTGATTAGTTTTTCTTGTCTCAGTTTCTTTTGGGTTGCCAGTTTTGCAATAATTTTTCCCCTTATTACAGCTTTGCACGCATCCCACAGTATTAAAGGGGATACTTCTCCATTATCGTTTTCTTCCAAATATCTGAGAATATCTGATTCCAATTCATCTTTCAGTGGCCCTTTGAGGACACTTGAATTCAACCTCCAGGAAAATGTATTATTTGTGTATTTTTGGATGTTTAAATCCATATAGATCGGACTGTGGTCGGAGAGATCCATCAGTCCTATTTTACACGTTTTTACTCTTCCAATGTCTCTATTAAACATAAAAAAGTAATCAATCCTTGAGTAAGATGAATGTGGCGTTGAATAAAAAGTATAATCTTTTACATTGGGGTTGAATTCCCTCCATACGTCACAGATTCCCATTTCTTTTAGTAGCATCCGAGTATTCCTATTTTGGGTGTTATTTTGATGTGAAGAATTACCTGTTGCATCCCAGTATGGATTCAGTCTTAGATTGAAGTCTCCACCACATATCACTAAACCTTGGGCTTTAGTTATCATTAGGTCGAATACATTTTTATAAAATTTCCATTTAGCCCCTGGTGGTGCATATACATTCAGCAGGGTGATATCTTCTCCCTCTAGCCGCCCAGTTACCAAACTGTACCTCCCTTCTTTAGCTTTGTGTTCTGATTTTTTTTCAAATGTAATTTTGGTTGATATCAATGTCGCTACTCCCCTCCTCCTCCCTGATTTATATGAAGATGAAGAGATCATTTTAAACCCTTGTCTACTGAGTTTAGTGTGTTCCACGTCTGTTAGGTGGGTTTCTTGTAAAAAATACTATTTCTGCTTTGTCTTTTTTCATTTTGCGTAGAATCTTGGATCTTTTAACTGGATTCAGGATCCCTTTTACATTATATGAGGCTATTTTGGTTACACCCTGTTTCTCCTTTGTATTTTCTTATTTAGTATAACAGTGTGGTGGCCCTCTTTTTTGCTACTCAGAAACTGAAAGAACATTAAGAACATAAAAAACATTAAGTACATAATGAACGAAACTTTAAAACAAAAAACTGTCAAAAAAACTTCCTGAGCTGGGGTCTCTTTAAAGACCCTGTAAGAGCCCTGATGGAGTATGGGCTCTGAGGGAAATTCCTCAAACTCTGTTACGTGTTGAGGGCCCTCTCTTACCCCTGTAAGTTGTCCCATGTTTTTAATGTGAATTTCAGATCCCAATCCGAATTTGTAATGATTTTTTTTTTTTTTTTTTTTTTATGCCTATACTCTATGAGCTTGTGTGCACCCTCCCACCCCCATCACAGCAAACATTCACTCTAATACAGTATTTGTTAGTGTGGGGAGAACATGTGGGTCATTGTTACACTTCTATTTTAACATGATTTTTTTTTTTTCCCCTTTAAATTAAGAAGACATTTGTTTCTAATGCTAAAACTGCTCCATGAAAGGTTTTTACCACATGCTGATTCTGCATCTTCTTTAATGTTTGTTACCTTGTAGGAGGGGGGATGGAAGTGCAGAGTGACTGTAGAGAGAAAGAAAAAAAAAAAACAAAAAGGTCGCTATTCCTTCCTGGAACTGGAAAGCTTATCTTTGTAGCTCTGGGGCTGGGTGTTCCCGCTGCTGGCCCGTGGATTTTGAAGGTCTCTGAGTGGACCACGTTTGAGCTCTGATTTTCTCGTTCAGATCCGCTGCGGGTTTAAACACCGTTACCGGGAGTCCTCTTCTTGCCATGTCAGTTGTTGCTTCTTCCGCTGAATTGTAGAGACATGACTCTTCCCCGTAAAAGACCCTTAGCTTCGCCGGAAATGGCGTCTGAAAGCGTAGATTCTTTTCCCGTAAAACCTTTTTGGCGTCGTTATATTCCCGTCGCTTTTTAAGAACTTCAGGGGCGTAATCGTGTTCCACGAAGACTTTTCTTTCTTGATGCATAAATCCTTTCTTCTGCCAAGCCCGTCTTACAACTTCTTGTTTTATTTTGAAGTCGGAGAATCTTACCAACACTGAACGTGGGGGCGCTTCCGGGGCTGGCTTTGCGGCTAATGTGCGATGTGCCTTTTCTATCTTCAAATCGGTGGATTGTGGAATATCCAACTTCTCTCTCAATAAGGAGTCCACGCATTCTGCCACTGTGTTGAAACCATCTTCAGCTCCTTCTTTCAGACCGTGAATTCTGATGTTATCTCGTCTCTGTCTTCCTTCTTGGTCGGCTAGCTTAGCCTCCAGCCTTGACTGTTTTCTGTGTAAATCCAGTACAGAATCTTCAAGCACTTTTATTCTGTCTTCAGCTTCCAAGATTCGGTTTTCGGCCTGGTCCATTCTGCTGTTCGCCTTTTTTAGATCCTCTCTGAATTCAAGAAATTCGGCCCGAAATCGTCGTAATTCGTCAAATAGCGATTTCAAGCTAATCCTTTTGTTAGCTAGGCCCAGGCACTCGTCTTCTGAACGGAGGTCTTCTGGTTCCGATTCCGCGGCTGCTGTGCGTCCTGATCTGGGGAATGTCAGTTTCCTCTGCTTTTGGTTAGGCATGGTGTTATTGTCTTTTGAATTTTAATCTTCCAAAAATCCGTTAGGTCTGATTTTGAGGAGGTTTTCCTTGGATTGAGTCTGGGAGTTTCACCGTTAGGTTGCTATCACCATGGCGTCCAGACCAGAAGTCAAAGTGTCAATATTTTGTGTGGCCACCACTATTTTCCAACACTGTCTTAACTCTCTTGGGCATAGAATTCACTAGAGCTTCACAGGTTGTCACTGGAATCCTCTTCCACTCCTCCATGACAACATTACGGAGCTGGTGGATATCAGAGACCTTGCGCTCCTCCACCTTCCGTTTGAGGATGCCCTACAGATGCTCAATAGGGTTTAGGTCTGGAGACATGCTTGGCAAGTCCATCACCTTTAACCTCAGTTTCTTTAGCAAGGCAGTGGTCGTCTTGGAGGTGTGTTTGGGGTCGCTGTCATGTTGGAGTACTGCCCTGTGGCTCAGCTTCTGGAGGGAGGGGATCATTCTCTGCTTCAGTATGTCACAGTACATGTTGGCATTCATGGTTCCCTCAATGAACTGTAGCTCCCCAGTGCCGGCAGCACTCATGTATATTTCAATCTATACCAATCTTCCTTCCTCTAAGCTTTTTTCATAAAATTGATACTACTATTAAGGAATTTATTTGAAATTTAAAAAAAACACCAAGGATTAGACAACAATTTTTACAGAAACCTAAAGAAACTGGAGGCATGGGCTTACCGAATATAAAATTTTATTATTGGGCGGCTAATTTAAGACTCATTCAATTCTGGTTGCACTCTGAGCTCTTCCAACCTCCTCCTGTTTGGCTTACAATGGAATCTACCTCTTGTGGCCCAGTATCTCTGTCAGCCTTAGCTCACTCCATTAAAACTTCCTCCCCTGATTATACAAGAAATATCATCATCAAGACTTCACTGAGAATCTGGAATCAATTCAAACATAGTTTCCATCTTCAAACATATTCAATTTCTGCTCCTATAACCGCTATTTGTTTTCTCCATCCTTAGTGGACGATGCATTTAAAACCTGGTTCAACCTTGGTATTAAATCATTCATTCATTCATCTTCTTCCGCTTAATCCTTTTCGGGTAATGGGGGGGGGGGGGCTGGAGCCTATCCTAGCATCTTTGGGCGAGAGGCAGGGTACACCCCTGGACAGATCGCCAGTCCATCGCAGGGCCAACACAGAGAGACAGACAACCATTCACTCTCACAGTCATACCTAAGGACAATTTAGAATCCCCACTTGATGCCAATTAACCTAACTTGCATGTTTTTGGCATGTGGGAGGAAACCGGAGAAATCCCGGAGCAAGCCCACGCAGACACGGGGAGAATATGCAAACTCCACACAGATCACTGTTGGTCGGGGGCTGCAAAGATCTATATATTGATAACTTATTGACCTCCTTTGGCCAGTTGTCCGATAAATTTGAATTGCCTAAGCATCATTTCTTTAGATATTTACAAATCCGTACCTTTGTGACCAAGACATTCCCTCATTTCCCACCTTCACCTGACAATTCCCCTCTGGATATCTTCTGAGAGCCTATCAGTAAATTAAAAGGAATGATTTCTCCTATTTATTCCTTGATTCATTTCGTTTGTTTGGTCTCCCTCGATTCTATCAAAGCATCATGGGAAGCAGAGTTAGGCGATAATGTTCCAGATGATCTTTGGAGAAATATTCTCTATAGAGTACATAAGTCATCTATTTGTGCAAAGCAAGGATTATTTCATTCATTCATCTTCTTCTGCTTAATCCGTTTCGGGTCGCGGGGGGGGGGGGCTGGAGCCTATCCCAGCATCTTTTGGGCGAGAGGCAGGGTACACCCTGGACAGATCGCCAGTCCATCGCAGGGCCAACACAGAGAGACAGACAACCATTCACTCTCACACATTAATTCAGTTTAAAATTGTACACCGTCTTCACTTCACTAAGGTTAAACTATCTAAAATTTACAGAGACGCAGACCCAATCTGTGACAGATGTTGCCTAGCTCCAGCAAACCATGTTCACATGTTCTGGTCCTGCCCTGCCTTGCAATCCTTCTGGGCAGAAATTTTCAATTCCTTATCAAGTGTTATTGGAAAACATATTGAACCAAATGTTCTGATGGGTTTGTTTGTGATTGCTTCGACTGTATCACTCACATCAACAGAATCAAACTTTATTGCTTTTGTCACTTTGTCGGCTAGACGCACTACATTACTTAAGTGGAAATCTCCAATAGCTCCTTCACACATTCAGTGGATAAAAGAAATCCTCAATTGTTTCAATTTGGAGAAGATTCGACATGTGCTAAGAAGCTCTAATAAGAAATTTTACAGGACTTGGGACCCTTTTTTTTTAAACACGTCAGTTAGATTTTCCCAGTATCTCTGACCTTACATGATCTACTTGGGCATGGTGTTATGTCGGTAAAAGGGAGCCAAGGACGAGACCGAGCGTTGAACTGGACATATCTTTATTAGTGACTCACTCTCACAATACAGGTGCTGCCGTCATGCTGAGAGGAGGCTAAAGAGACCGCCCCTCTTCCTCACAGCCCTCTTAAGGTGTGTTCACACCAAACGCAAACGGGCAGCGCGAATCCATACAAAGTGAAAGGGAAGACACGCAAATTTGCGCACTTGCGCATTCGTGCATCACCGGACGCGCGTTAGGTGCTGTCACCGGAGTAAAAATATCACCACTGCAGAGTAAACTAGTTTGAAAATGAAACTCACTCACCAGGAGACAGGAAGACCGGGAACTCTTCAGCTGAATCAAGATTTTGGAGTTCTTTACCCACAGTTTCCAGCCACGGATGTCCTAGCAAGCTAGCAACGTAAACACCCATCATCTGTGAAGTTTTGGAGGCTTGAGACAACATTTTCAGGTGAGCCCCCGGTCGGATAATGTAAACCTAAGCATGACGTTATTTTGGGAATTTCCACAGCAGGTTGAACACAGCTGCAGAAGTTTTAAAGACAGCCTGTAGCTCACTATTCATGACTGTTCGCGTGTTTAAATTGAGTTATAATGTAATCGTGCCCCGCGAAAAATTCGCCCGTTTGCATTTGGTGTGAACGCACCTTTATACCCCGGGTGGCAGCGGAACCGGAAAGGTGGAGCCACCACCCGTGTCACACAATAATATGTCCCCATAACAACACAACACTCACCCCCTCTTCAAAAAAAATGGTCCAAAACACATGCACACAATCGAGACCCTCCCCAATTTGGAACCCGAATCACACACTAAAACTAAACAGAAATGCTTAAAGGCCTATCACACTCACTCAAAACAATTAAAACTAGGGGGAGCAGGTGGACTACCATCCCACCCCCACACGGCAAAACAGATTATTCTGCCGTCTCGACTAAAAGAACAGTCCACTAAGCAGAAAACTGCCGTGTTCCTAAAATAAGTGATATAAAACACAAAACAATCCCATTAACAGAACTAATTTACAACTCGGTTATCCCCCATTTCCATCACCATGCATCATGTACATTGCTCAACCATCAGTCTGCCCCAGTAGAGGAACCGCCCCCCGGAAAACTGTCAGACAGCTCTCCTCCGATGCACCTTTTTTTCTTCACTCCTGGGGATGACCCAGTCGAGGTCCAAACACCTCCTTCTTCTCTCGGGTGCGCCGCAGCTCATTTGGATGCCTCCACGAGCCATCAGAAAGCTAGAGGTAGGCATCCTCCCCAACAGCCACCACCTGCAGCTGCCCCTGGTCATCTTCTCGTCGGCATTTGCCCCTAACACCTCTTGATCGGGCCTCCTCTCTGGGTCAGACTACATCCGCGACTGCCAGAGGAGCCCTACTCTGCTTCCAGTGTCTCTGTTTGGCACATCATTTCACCGTGCCAGTTGGTCCTGCCCCACGCTCTTTCATTTTTGCTGCTGGCGAAGCCGTTGTGACCCCCTGCTCACCAATACCTTCCAGCCGAACTCCGGGAGTAGAATGGGTCAGCCACTCTGTGCCACCTGCTGTCATGGGCATCCCACCGCGCCGACCAATTCCCTCAGCTAGGGTTACTTGGGCACTGGTACCAGGACCCTCCCATGATGGCCCTGGTGGGGTTGGTCCTGCTCATCGTCCAGAATGCTAGGCAAAGGTTTGTCCCACACAGCTCTGTCCATCATTCGCGGGACCAGCTGGTCCTACAAACCACAGCACGACTGCTCTTCTCCAACGCTGCTGGTGATGGCAAAGTCCAATCTATAAAACAAATCACACCCCATAATGTTCTCTCCATGGGTAGTCAATCTCAGGCTGGACACCTCCGCCGACTTGTACCTAGCCATCAGTTCCACCAATCCCACCGTGGCCAATCTTCCTCCACCATACTCCACACAGTGGTGCTAAATCACCTCTCACTCGATACTGTGGGAAGAAACTCCTCACGGTTGGCCAATTCAACATGGATCTCACCGCTCCCGTGTAAGTCAGCAACGGCACCGTTACCCTGTCCAGTTTCACCATACAGTAGGCCGTCGGTACTTGGGGATATGGTGTGAATAACCGTGGGAGTTGAAGCGGGGGGGGGCCTCATTGCATCTCGGAACCCCTCGCTCGAACCTGTAGCATGCCCTGGCGAAATGATGCAGAAGTCCGCACTTGCTGCAGCGTCCTCCTCTTGCCGGACACTCTCTGGCCTTATAACGGTGCTTGGTGGACCCACAACCCAAACACCTGGGTGATCCCAGGGCGGACCTCATCCTGACAGCATTAGTGTATCTTTCATCATCCTCCACGCCATCGTCACTGTCCGGGTCCACTGCCTGCACCATTGACTGTGGTTCAAAATGGCGATGTGACGCTCTCTCACCAAGCTCCCGTGATAACTTGTCGGCCGCCTCAAACTGCTGAGCTAACTCGATGGACGTGGCTAACGTCAGCTCAGCCAAGTATGTGAGGAGCTTCGATCTTGTTGCCGGGCTCTCAGTATGTTCCTCCAACTGGTCGCGGACCAGCTCTTCCTCCAATGCTCCAAACTGACATTCCTTGGCCAGCTGACGTAGGTCTGTTACATACCACCGCACTGATTCGCCAGTCCTCTGGGGGCGCTGCCGAAACTGGATCCTCCAGAAGATGACGTTTTCCAGGGCGCGAAAATGTCACGTCATTAGCTCAACCACTTCCTCAAAGCTATCACCCTCGCCTAAAGTACTAAGGATACGTTGTCCTTCCATTCCTAGGTTGTGAACCAACAGTGCCCGTGCCCGCAACTTCTCCAGTCTTCCAAGGTCCAATACCACTAAATAAGTTTGAAATGCAGTGAACCACCTCGTCCAAGGAACGGGCGGCTCACTGGGGAGCTCCAAAAACAGCCGAATTGATTTAACCCCCGCGTCCATACATTTTACCCTCATTGCCAAATGTTATGTCGGTAATAAGAGCCAAGGACGAGACCGAGCATTGAACTGGACACAGCTTTATTTGTGACTCACTCTCACAAGACAAGCGCTGCCCTAAGGCGGAGAGGAGGCCAAGAGACTGCCCCTCTCCCTCACAACCCTTTTATACCCCAGGTGGCAGCGGAACTGGAAAGGTGGAGCCACCACCCATGTCACACAATAATATGTCCCCATAACAACACAACAGTGTCGGCTTGTTTAGTGATGTGGCCTTCACTATATGAGGGGGTGCTGAAAAGTTCATAGTAGTCAGATTTGACCAAATGTGGTTTATTTTTCAACTGCAGGGATCCAAGTGCTGCAACATCGATGGAAGAAGTGTGTAGACTGAAGGGGAGACTATGTTGAAAAATAAACCATATTTGGTCAAATTTGACCACTATGAACTTTTCAGCCCCGCTCGTATTTCTCCCACTGTCTGTCGTGATGCAGACTTCTTTGTCTTCACACAGTCTCCAGGATGCAAGTGCTTTGGTCAGTCCTAAAGCAATGACTTCACCTGTATGGTCTTAAGGAAAGTTTGAAGATATTTGCTTTTCAAATTCCAATCTTGATCAGTGAAGTGGAAAGTGAGGCTCATATATGGTTCAGATGTGCGACTTGACCACAAATCTGATGTAGTAGCAAAGCATGGCACACTTTGCAGCTCCTTTCAACTGTTTCTCTATATTCCATGTACAGCTGGGGAAGTGCCGTCTGGAAGAAATATTCACGACCATGGAGCTGATAACGAGGGTCAATAACTTTAATCAACCGCTTAAATCCCACATTTTTGACTGTGCTTAATGGCAGCATGTCTTTTGCAATAAAGTGGGCTACTGCGTTTGTAATATCACTGTGTCTCTATGTTTTTTGTCGCAAGGCATGGCGCTGGAGAAACTGGCCACTATGGTCTGTTGTTGTCCAGGTATCATACTGGTAGTTTTAGGAGAACCGACAGTACTTGCTTGGGTCTGGGATTGTAAAGTTTTGCATTCTATGTACTCAACAGGATGGCACTGCTTCAGATGGTAAAAAAAGATTTGTAGTGTTACCTGATTTTGTGGAAACATGCTTGCAACACAGTTTGCAGCACACGCCAAGCTGCTACTTGTCGGACTTTAAATAGCCAAAATAGTATCTCCCCCCTATGAATTCCTCGGACCCTTCTTTTCAACAATCTCCTCATCTATTGAGCATTGGGCAGCAGCCATTTTGGTGTCTTCTTTGGTAACACTGTCACTGGACTTTTCATTAATGTTTTCTGTCATTTTCTTTTTAACCCGTTCCAACTGCTACACGACTGCACTAGCATAAACATTAGCCGGTGTGCTAAACCCCAGCTGTGTGCATGCGCTTACACACGTTGTTGTGTGCGTCAGTCGAACTTGACTTCGCTTTTCTTACATGAAAATAACATCTGGTGTCTGGTGCTTGTTTATTATTGTGCCTGCCATAGTTATTGACTCCATTTTATGGAGTCAAAACTGGAAATTGTTATAAGTAAATAGTGAAGATTAGTTCGCTAGATATTACACAAAGTGCTTGCATACACATATCTTTTAGTTCCACACACACACACACACACACACACCAGTCACTCACACACACACATACAAGTCACACACACGTACACCTTTTACACATACACATCAGTTACTTGCACACATACAAAAGCTCTCCACACATGCACACACACACAAGCGCTACAAAGAAGTCTGTTCCTGCTTCCATATATGGGCATGGGGGTCATGTAGGACTGAAGAAGACCTGCCCAAACAACAGGATATGGAAGAGGCCATAAAAGCGAGGAGACATCTGGAGAAGATAACGCTGAGAGGACCAGTTCTAACTAGTTTGGACAATGCCCAGTGTATTGTTGGAAAGTTACTGGGAAACACCCAGTAACTTTAAGCCTATATGCAGGTGTGGATTGCTTTGTTCTGGGTCTTTTTCCACCAGAGGGGTGGGTGAAAGACCCACGGCGGTGTTCTCTGACTCTCTGCGTGTTTCAATAAAAAGTTAAACTGAGAAATAGTATTTTTTCTGTGATCATTGATTGGTTAACTGAAAAGATTCTGCTAACTGTACTAAATTAATTTTTACATGGCATTTTCAGATGAAACAAAGAGTCCAAAACTATTGTAGTTTTATGGCGTTATCCTCGTTTTTGCTTCTCTCCAGATTGTCCAGGTCAGCTCATGAAATTCTTGCACACCAGGAGGTTTCCATGGTGTAGCTGTCACAGTGAAAAGGTTTATGTATCTTTGGTTCTTTTTCTGAAATAATGTTTGTTTATGGATGTGTGCGCCTTGTTTTGTCCATTGCTGCCACCTGCTGGGAAGATATGGTGCAAAAATGGGTTGTTGTAAGATGTGTCTAACTCGTGTGTTTAGACAGGGCAGCTCAGTGTGTGAACGTGAGTGAGTGTGTGCGCACAGCCGAGGCGCGCCCCCGGCCCCTGTGTGAATGGCCCCGCGGAGCGAATGGTGTGTGTGAAATGTGCAGGTGAGTAGAGAGAGAGGCGACCGGAGCAGGTAGCGAGCTAGAATTGCTGCTAATAACAGTGCGGTCTGTTAATAAAGCCTCAACTCTTCAGCAAAATGGCCTGTTCTTCTGCGTACCACCATACTGCTGTTAACAACCGTAAGGTTTACTCGGGAGTTAACCCCGGAGGAAAAGCTGCCTCCGGCCCTGGAGAAGACAGATCTCCCCTGTGTCCCCCAACCACGGTTAGGAGACCAAAGCAGGAAAGGTTAACACTGGCGACCACGAAGGGACTCTCACATTGTTAAGAGGGTGGTGAGTACTAAAAGCAAAGGACAATAACAACTAGGCCGAGTGACTGTGATAGCAGCTAAGCTAATGCGACATGGCGGCCGCTCGCTATCCCGCCGATATATACAAGAAACGAACTACTCAAACCCGTTCATGTCGCTAACTAATAATCTAACTAACTAACTAACTAACCTGCACTTATATAGCGCTTTTCTAGTCACAAAGACCACTCAAAGCGCTTTCATTAATACTAACCCTCTATTCTAAGGGCCTATAGGAAACAGATATCTAGGGACAATTTAGAACAGCCAATTAACCTAACATGCATGTTTTTGGCATGTGGGAGGAAACCGGAGAAATCCCGGAGTAAACCCACGCAACACGGGGAGAACATGCAAACTCCACACAGATCACTGTTGGTCGGGGGCTGGGATCGAACCCACGATCCCACGATCCCCACAATCCCCTGGCAAAGGGTAAACTGTGCTGCCGCAGTGCTAACCACTGCGCCACCGAGGAATACAGACAAGGTACTGTGGAAGCTCATGAACGTCAGGCTGAGACAAAGTGTGGACATTATAACCCATTTCTGTGTGATGAAAGCTGCGCAAACACACTTGTTGATGGAGAAGATTTGTTCGCGCCATTCAGCAGCCCCGCTCAATTTGCCCCCACAAATCCCTTTTTCAGAGCCGACAATCAAAGCCAAGCCCCCGTGGGAGGCCTAGACATTTACGTGCCCCTGAATCCTGCTCCAAACACATCGTTAAAGTTGTATTATGCAGATACAAACCCCTTTACCACTGCTCACATAAGAAGTTTTGTACACAGCACACCAGCTACTTCCAAACCAGAAGCAGGTTTGCTCCCAATGTCTACTCCTTTCATCAATTCAGAGGAGACTGATAAACAGGGGCATTCACCATTGAGCCATTCCTGTCACTCACATACACATAAGAGCCGCTCTGCGCCCCGTCAGCCTCTTACATCGGACAGTGATGAGGACTATGATCCCAAAGAAAGAGTCCCCACTCTGCGTCCAGGCCAGTACGACGGCAGCACACCATGCAAAGAGTTCCTGCACAGATTTGAGAGCTGCGCAGAGGCAAATCACTAGTCAGAAAAGACAATGGCCATCCAGCTGAAATTCTGCCTTGTTGGAGCTGCAGGCGCCATCATCCACAGAAACCCTCGTTCATCCAAATGGGACTACCACCGCCTACTGGAGGAACTCAAAACTGCATACGGCCCTTCCTCATATCACTCAGCGGCTGTGGCAGTGGAACTGAGGCAAAGAGTACGCAAATTTGGTGAGTCCCTTCATGTGTTCAGAGATGACATTTATGGGAAAGTAGCTGTAGCTTATGGAAATTGGTCAGAGGCCGAGCAAGATGCTATAGCTGTTGAAGTTTTCACAAATGGCCTGGGTGATGCAGAGCTAATCCAAAAACTGTTAGAAGAACGTCCAGCCACACTAGCCAGAGCTTACGAGATAGCCCATCGCCATGAAACCACAAAGAGAGCTGCGTCCTATGTCACCAGCGTCATGCAGCCAGGGGCCCATAACCTCACTGAACGCAGGCCCCGGGCCGCTGTTGTCACAGAAACACACGAAAACGAGACTGTAACTGCCACTACACCTGCAGCTAGCTCCTCACCCAATCGCTTTGCCCCACACACGTCCGCAAAAACACCAGGGCAACACAGGAACTTTAAAAAGGGTGACATTCGCTGCCATAACTGTAAGGGCTGGGGTCACAAAGAGAGCCAGTGCTCATCCCCTCAAAGAAATGCAAAGACTTTCATTCCGAGCACTCCCCAAGGAAGCCCACAGGCCACTGTGCTCCACTTTAAAGGCCAGAGTCGTGACATGAGCATCCACATGCGCATATATGAACTGGAGGTGTGCGCAGTCTTGGACAGTGGAGCGCGGAGGAATGTGCTGCCCCTTCACCATTACAATGCCATTCACCAAGACATGAGACCCCCACTACGATCATCCATCATAGAGACTCTGCTCGGGGTGGGACCAGGAGGCGTGCTTGTGCGTGGTGAGGCCAAAATACCTATCAGTATTAACAACTGGCAAGTTGAAGTGGACTTCCTCGTGGCGGACATAACGGGCAATGAAGTACTGCTGCGCCACCCATTCCTCACCCAAGCCGAGGCCCGCCTTGATTTTGGTAAGCGCCGCATAGTGCTGTTTGGAGAAGAAGTGCCATACTTTCACCCAGAGACTGTCCCAAAGTCGCATACTGTGAGAGTAGCCAGAAGTTTCGTGGTTGAACCTGGACAAGAGTACCTAGACAAGGGCACTGTGCCTTGTGGCAAAGCAGCTCAGGGAGACATGATGCTCAGCCCCACAAAAGGCTTTGTTGAGAAGCACAAAATACTCATTGCCAGGGTCCTAGTCAATGCTCAGCCCACTAATGTTGTTCCACTACGCCTCTTTAACCCTGGCAACAAGGCCGTCACTATTAAAGAAGGTGCCATTGCAGGCCTCCTCCAGCCAGCTAAAGCTCTTCCCCCGCCCAGTGCCTCCACAGCAGCAGACTTCCCAGCTAGCTCCCCTGCAGTCCCAGACCACCTCCAGGAGCTCTATGCCCAGAGTTCCACCGAGCTTAATGACAATGAAAAACTTGTCTAACCTGTTGTGTGCCTATGAAAATGTGTTTTCCAGAGGGCCCGGTGACCTGGGACGGACCAGTCTTGTGCAGCACGACATCATAACCAGGCCTGGAGCTCCCATGAAGCAGCCCCCTCGTCGCATGGCTGGGGAAAAGCAGCAACACGCAGACCAGCAGATCCGTGAGAGCCTCCAGAATGGCCTCGCCACCCGCAGCCACAGCAGTTGGGCCCCACCGATTGTTATGGTACGTAAAAAGGATGGGACTTACCGCCTTTGTATAGACTATAGAACACTCAACAACCACACCATCACTGACGCGTACCCGCTACCCTGCATCCAAGACACATTAGACACCCTCGCCACCGCCAAATGGTTCAGCACCTTGGACCTTGCTTCAGGTTATTGGCAAGTCGAGCTGACTCCAAGAGCTCGCCGCGCAGCTGCCTTTTGCATCCGAAATGGGCTATTTGAATGGAACGTTATGCCGTTTGGGTTATGCAATGCGCCAGCGACGTTCCAACGCCTTATGGACCGCGTCCTTGCCGGCATGCAGTGGGAGACCTGCCTCGTCTACTTGGATGACATCATCGTGCCGGCCAAGGATGTGTCCGGGATGCTGCAGCGGCTGAGTCAGGTGCTCCAGAGACTTAAACATGCAAACCTCAAACTAAAACCAGCCAAATGCTGCCTCTTCCGCCGCCAAGTGGCTTATCTAGGTCACATTGTGTCCGAGCACGGTGTAGCCACTGACCCCAATAAAGTCCACAAAGTCCAAGCTTGGCCCACTCTCACATCGTTCCAAGAGATCAGACGTTTCATTGGCCTCGCCTCCTACTATCGCAGGTTTGTGAAAGACTTTGCCTCCATTGCCGAACCGTTACACAACCTGACAAGGAAAAACGCACATTTCCAGTGGCACGCTGAACACCAAGCTGCTTTCAACATGCTCAAGCACCGCCTCACCACAGTCCCTGTCTTAGGCTACCCACTGGACCATGGTGAAATGATCTTGGACACCAATGCTAGTGACACAGGCATCGGCGCCGTCCTCTCACAGATGCAGGATGGCGCGGAACGTGTGTTGGCATATGGCAACCGCAAACTAGCCAAAGCTGAACAGAACTATTGCACTACAAGACGAGAGCTGCTAGCCATTGTCGATTTCACGTCACATTTTCGGCAGTATCTACTTGGGCGGCCTTTCAAAGTACGTACCGACCACAGCAGCCTGCGTTGGTTAACCCGAATGAAAGAGCCAGAAGGTCAGTTAGCCCGGTGGCTTGAGAAGCTAGCAGAGTACGAGTTTGAAACCATTCATCACCCAGGTCGCTTACACACTAATGCTGACAGTCTCTCCCGCAGGCCCTGCCGCCAGTCCTGTCCTTGTAAACTGCAGGACCCCTCCTCACAGCCGAGAATCACAAGCCACCAAGCCATTCAGTGTGAATTGGACTCTGACACCAGCTCCCTGTCGCTGAGTCCAGTGGGGGTAGAGACATGCCCTACAACTACAGCCGTGAGTCCGGTGGGGGTAGAGACATGCCCTACAACTACAGCTGTGAGTCCAGTGGGAGTAAGTGCAGACAGCTTTACCAATACAGACACTTTAAAACTAAAAGAGACAATTTATGTGACGAATACAAACAAGACCACACTGTTTCCTGGCTGGACTATGGAAGAGTTGTGCCAGGCCCAAGCCGCTGATACAGACATTGCACCAATAAAAGCTTGGTTAGAGGCCAGCAGTGAACGCCCTCCCTGGACAACAGTCGCCCCTTGCAGTCCAGCCACCAAAACATACTGGAGTCAATGGAAAAGACTGTATTTCCGAGATGGAGTTCTGGTCCGCCGTTTTTACTGTTTGGACGACACACAGTACTACCCCCAAATTGTCCTGCCACGCAAAAAGCAAACCAACGTCATGCGCCAGATGCACGAGGGGCCAATAGATGGACATTTTGGTATTGAACGGACTGTGGCCAGACTTCAAACCAGATACTACTGGTACCACATGAGAGAAGACGTGGCCCTCTGGTGCCGGACTTGTACCAACTGTGCATGCAGAGCCAGACCCCACAAAATGCCACAAGCGCCCATGGGAACTGTCAGGGTCGGAGCCCCCATGGAGCGCATTGCACTGGACATTATGGGCCCACTCAATGAGACAGAACGCAAAAACAGCTATGTGCTCGTAATACAGGAGTATTTCACAAAATGGGCTGAAGCACTTCCTATCCCAGACAAAAAGGCTGTCACCGTGGCATGCGTTGTTGCAACAGAATGGGTGTGCTGCTTCTGAATGCCTCACTCTTTGCACAGCGACCAAGGGCGCAATTTTGAGTCAGAGGTGTTTCAAGAAATGTGCCGTCTATTTGGCATTGAGAAAACCCACACTACGCCATTCAGACCACAGTCAGATGGCCAGGTTGAGCGTTTCAATGCCACACTTCAAAAGATCTTGGCCTCTACTGCAGAACGCTGTCACTGGGATTGGGACCTGATGACCCCATATGCAGTTATGGCCTACAGAGCGACCAAGCACAGTGCTACTGGTTTCACCCCCAACTATATGATGTTCGGACGTGAAATAAATGAGCCAGTGGACCTTGTAGCCGGTCTGCCCCTGGACTCTGACCATGTACCTTCAGCCCCAGAGTACGTGCAACAAATACGCGAGCGGCTGGAGCTGGCTCACAACATTACTCGAGAAGCCCTGGGTGAGTCAGTCACACGTGCAAAAAGTCAATATGACAAAAACGCTTGCCACACACAGTACAAAGTTGGAGCTGCAGTGTGGTACCTCATCAAAGGAACACGGCATGTCAAAAACAGAGTCAAAAAGTTCCTCCCCTCCTACAAAGGACCCTTCTTTGTTATGGGACAGTTGGTTGATCTAGTCTACTGGATCCAAAAGAGCCCCAGAGCCAAAGTCAAAGTCGTCCACCATGACCAACTGAAACACTACCGCAGCCGTGAGCAGTTGGACAACACTTGGGTCCTGGACCAAGCCCAGAACTGGACACCTTCTGAGATCTTGCCACCAGCTGTGGAGGGGGACCCAGCAGACCAGGACCTCAGCCTGTACAAGTTGTTCGCTACTGCCTCCAGTGATGGCCCCAGTAATTCCTGGCCATCTACTCCACCTGCTAATGTTCCCAATGTGATCGGGTCTCTTCCATCCACTCCTTCCCATGTGATATTTGGCCATGGTGGGGGTGCGGTGGGAGAGCCACATCATCAGGCTCAGCACGTGTCACGGCCAAAACGTCGGCGCAGAGGACCGGACCGTTACGGGGACTGGGTTACTGAGTGAGCCAACTGTAGCAGTTCATATTTGCACTAGAGACTCTCCAGTTTACATTTTTGGACTCTAGTCTAGTTATAATTGTGGTGTAATCTAAGTATTACATATGTGGAGCCACTAGGGGGCGACACAGACCGGATGTTGTCAGGAGTACAACAGGATGGATATTAATATGGCAGAGTTCGTGTGTTAATGTTGTTCCAGCCAGTCAATAAAGGAGGCTCCGTGTTCACCCAAAGCAGCAGTCTTTATTTATAAAAGAACCCAACACAACATGGTGTCAGAAGTTGGTGCGCTTTGAGGTGAGAAAAGTCAGCTTTGCAACCGGCTAGCGGCTATGCCAGACGAAGTTCAAAGGGCTGCAGCTGCGCCAATTGATCCGGTAATGGCGGCGGCTACTCCAGCGGCAACCTTCACCATTAAACCACCGGAGCCCTTCGACTTTGCGAGACCCCAAGAGTGGGAAAAGTGGATAAGACGTTTTGAGCGTTTTAGACTGGCAAGTAACCTGAATAACTCAGCAGAGGCGAACCAAGTAAATATGCTGGTTTATTGCATGGGAGATGAGGCTGACGACGTGCTAAGAGGGCTCGAGCTAACGAGTGTGCAGCGCCAGCAGTACGATGCCGTTAAAACAGCCTTTGATAGACATTTCGTTCCCAGAAAGAACGTGATTTATGAACGAGCAAAATTCAACAAGCGAGTGCAACAGCCGGCAGAACCAGTAGACTCGTTCATAACAGCACTCTATGCACTGGCAGAAAACTGTGAGTACGGTGCACTTCATGATGACCTCTTGAGGGACAGGCTTGTAGTGGGTCTGAAAGATTTGTCGCTGTCAGAAAGAATGCAGCTTGACAAAGATCTTACCCTAGCTAAAGCTATAACAATGGCAAGACAATCTGAAGAAATAAAACGACAACAAACTGACCTAAGAGGTGAAACTAGCATTAACAGAACAGCCGTGGATGCGGTACACATCAGAAAAGCCAAGCCAAATAAGTTCATAATTAAGGAACAAAAACAGATTAAGTCCTCAAGGCCTCAGCAGACAAAACAAGACAGTAAAGTTTGTTCCAAGTGTGGCAAAGCACCAGCACATGCAGCAGTACGGTGCCCAGCTAAAAACGCGGAATGCCATAACTGTAAAAAACGTGGACACTATATTAGAGTTTGTAGGTCCAACCCAACTGTGAATGAGGTCACTGACAATGCAGACAGACTTTTTCTGGGTGAAGTGGATCTAGGAGAGGATCCGTGGCTGGCAGACATAAATGTGAGAGGAAATAAAGTGACTTTCAAATTAGATTCCGGAGCGGACATCACAGCGGTTTCTGACCAAACATTTGAAATCTTCAAGAAGAAAAATGAACAGTTGGAAAAGGCACAAAAACCACTCTACGGACCGGGTGGAACTGCACTAACCGTGTTGGGGTCTATGACAGAGACTATTACATACGGTGACAAGAGCGCTACTGAGAAAATCTATATTGTCAAAAATCTGCGCATGGCACTACTGAGTAGAACAGCTTCCGTGAGACTGAAACTAATTGCCAGAGTTGACACTATAGACCAAGAGACAGTGAGAAAAGCGTACCCCAAGTTATGCGATGGACTTGGGCTTGTTCAAAAGCCATACACAATTAAACTGAAACCTGATGCTAAGCCCTTTTCGCTCAAGGTGCCAAGGCGTGTGCCACTGCCGCTCATGGGTAAAGTGAAAGAAGAGCTCGAGAGGATGGAAAAGTTGGGAGTCATCAGTCGCGTGGAGCAGCCAACAGATTGGTGCTGTGGCATGGTTGTAGCTCCCAAAAAGGACAAAGAAAAGGTGCGTATCTGTGTGGACATGACACCTTTAAACGAGTCAGTGTGTCGCGAAAGATACATCCTCCCGTCTGTGGACCAAACGCTAGGCATGCTCACAGGTGCTCAGTATTTTTCAAAGCTTGATGCAAATATGGGATTTTGGCAAATACCACTGTCTAAAGAGTCGGCCTTTCTCACCACATTCATTACGCCATTTGGCAGATACCACTTCAACCGTTTGCCATTTGGTATTTCCAGTGCTCCTGAACATTTCCAAAACATGATGGTAACAGAGGTTACAACGGGTCTCGACGGAGTCGTCTGTCACATGGACGATATCCTGGTCTGGGGATCCACGAAGGAGCAGCACGACGCAAGACTGCACGCTGTCTTGAAGCGCGCGGAGAAAGCCGGCGTTACGTTGAATATGTCAAAATGTGAGTTTGGCAAAAGAGAGGTCAAATTTCTTGGGTTTATTGTTTCAGCAGAAGGAATGAGGCCAGATCCAGACAAAACCCAAGCTGTTCAGGACATGAAAGAGCCAAGCAACGTGAGTGAGCTCAGGAGCTTTCTCGGAATGGTGAACCAGCTGGGGAAGTTCATTCCGAACCTTTCTGAAAAGGACAAACCATTGAGAGACTTGCTTTCAACAAAGAACATGTGGTACTGGGGGCATGAACAACAAAATGCGTTTTGTAATCTCAAACAAGAACTGTCCTCTGCTCCTGTATTGCAGCTCTATGACCCAAACAAACCACAGAAAATATCTGCAGATGCCTCTTCATACAGATTGGGGGCAGTCATGCTACAGAAGGAGAGAGACGTGTGGTCACCAGTTGCTTACGCTTCTCGATCATTGACACCTACAGAGCAGCGCTACGCCCAGCTGGAAAAAGAAGCGCTGGCTCTCACGTGGGCCTGCGAAAGATTCAATGACTTTATCCTGGGTCTGCACTTTGAACTAGAAACTGATCATAAGCCACTAGTGAGTCTACTGGGAGGACAAGCTTTGGATGCGCTTCCACCGTGTATACAGAGATTTCGTATGCGCCTAATGAGGTACTCATACACTATAAAGCACATCCCGGGCAAAAGTCTCACCACTGCCGACACGCTCTCACGCTTACCGCTCACAAACAGTGTTACTCACACAGACACAGATCTTATGGAGGACACTAACATTTATGTTGACTCTGTGCTAGAGGGACTCCCTACAAGCAGCAAATATCTTGCAGATCTCCAAGAGCAACTGCAGTCCGACAGCGTCTGTTCACAAGTCATGAAATACTGCACAGAAGGCTGGCCGGATCGTAACCAGCTACAGGGAGCGGTGAAGCACTACTGGTCTGAGAGAGCCGTTTTGAGTGTGCATAACGGACTACTACTGAGAGGCACGAGGTTAGTTATCCCTGCTAACATGAGAAATGCAGTTTTGGATAAGATACATGAGGGCCACCAGGGGGTGGTTAAATGCAGAGAGCGCGCCCGTCAGGCTGTATGGTGGCCAGGTTTAAGCAACCAGATCAGTGAAGTTGTACTCAAATGCAGAAAGTGCATACAGGAAAGAGTTAATGTGAGAGAGCCTTTAATGCCCACAGATTTACCAGAAAGGCCATGGCAGAAGTTGGGAGCTGATTTGTTCACGCTACAAGACAAAAACTACCTGTTATTAGTGGACTACTTCTCTAGGTATATAGAGATTGCCCAGCTCAGCCCAACTCGCTCTGCCAATGTCATTGTGCATTTAAAGTCTATGTTTGCACGTCACGGAATACCAGAGATACTGATCACGGATAACGGCCCGCAGTTCGCAAGTCAGGAAATGGAAGACTTTGCAAAGGAGTACTGTTTTGAGCACGTGACCAGTAGTCCCAGGTACCCCCAAAGTAACGGTGAGGCAGAAAGAGCTGTCAGAACAGTCAAAAACCTAATTAAGAAAGCCAGTGATCCATACCGAGCACTGTTAGCCTACAGAACCACAGCGTTGGCAAATGGCTACAGCCCAGCACAGCTTCTCATGGGGCGTAGGCTTCGTACCACCCTGCCAATGCTTCCAGAGGCCTTGCAGCCATGCGTGCCGAATCTGCAACAAATTCGTCATGTGGAAAAGGAGAGACGGATGAGGCAAACAGAATGTTTCAACAAAAGACACAGAACGAGAGATTTGGATAAACTGTTACCCGGAAACTCTGTTTGGATTACAGATGCAAAAGCACAGGGCACAGTGACATCTGTCCACAAAACTCCACGGTCCTATGTCATCAGTGGACCACAAGGGACAATCAGGAGGAATCGCACTCATCTTGTGCCTATGTCGATACCAAAGACTGAGATGGAACCACAACAGACCCAGTCAAATGGAAAAGACACTCCTACAGAAACTGTTTCTGAGCCCAATGCACAGGAAACACCAGGTGTTGTTAGAACCAGGTCTGGTAGAGAAGTGATAAAACCAAAGAGACTGGATCTGTAGAGTTGCATGTTAATATTTGTGAAAACAGTGTTGAAGAGAAAAAAAAAAAAGAAATGTTATATTTTGTGTTTTCAGCTAAAAGGGGTCAACTTGGCTTCAGTAAGGGGGATGTGGTGTAATCTAAGTATTACATATGTGGAGCCACTAGGGGGCGACACAGACCGGATGTTGTCAGGAGTACAACAGGATGGCTATTAATATGGCGGAGTTCGTGTGTTAATGTTGTTCCAGCCAGTCAATAAAGGAGGCTCCGTGTTCACCCAAAGCAGCAGTCTTTATTTATAAAAGAACCCAACACAACAATAATGTTCTATATGTTTGTTTAAAAAAAAAGCTGAAGAGACAATGCTTTCATATACCTACATGCACTTTATTTCATTTGAATGTATTGTATTCTGATTAGTTGGTCAGTATTACTCCCGGTTGCCAAGGAATAGGTTTTCAAAGTGTAATGTACTCCTTGTTTAATTAGAAACAATTGTATTTCAACGTATTTGTCCCTCATGTTTTCACTGCTAAATGAGCTAATTTTATCACTGCATAGACACTCGTTATTATAGTATAACCTACCTACCTATTTGAATTCATGTTATATATTGGACACTGCTACTGCTACTGCTAGGCCTACGAATGTAGAGAGTGTGTACCAGTTTTATATTATTTAGATGGAATGGAATTAATGTTAATTGCCAGTCCATGGTGGGGGTAGTGTTGTAAGATGTGTCTAACTTGTGTGTTTAGATAGGGCAGCTCAATGCGTGAACGTGAGTGAGTGCATGCGCGCAGCCGAGGCGCGCCCCCGGCCCCTGTATGAATGGCCCCGCGGAGTGAATGGTGTGTGTGAAGTGTGCGGGTGAGTAGAGAGAGAGGCGACCGGAGCAGGTAGCGAGCTAGAATTGCTGCTAATAACAGTGCGGTCTGTTAATAAAGCCTCAACTCTTCAGCAAAACGGCCTGTTCTTCTGCGTACCACCATACTGCTGTTAACAACCGTGAGGTAACCCCCGGAGGAAAAGCTGCCTCTGGCCCTGGAGAAGACAGATCTCCCCTGTGTCCCCCAACCACGGTTAGGAGACCAAAAGAGGAAAGGTTAACAGGGTGGTAGGCATGTGCTGTTCACATGCCTGATTAGAAGAGACACATGGCTGCTGGAGGCTGTCCACAATTAGATGCAGAGAGAGGACTTTGTTTGGGAAACTTGAGACATGACTAACAACTCCTAAATTTTAGGCAGAAGGCGCACACGGTATGTGATTATTTTTGTTTATGAACATTTGTTAAGTGTTAGAATTTATTTTGTATTCATGTTTTTCATGTCGGTTTTTTTAGTTTTTCACGGTGTTTAAGGGCGAAGATTTCCTGTGACAAAATAAATTTAAAAAAACATGTCAACATCAGTTGGAGCGTGGTTTTCTGACCTAGAAGAAGACGTTGGGAGCGGTTACACATGGTAATAGCCTGGCTTCTTCCTTTCTCCTCCTTCTCCTCTTCTTCTGATGACCATTCATAATTTAACTCAAATGCTATATTCTGAAACATGTACATCGTTTTGCCATATTCCATTAATGTTACCTTAAAGTGCCGACCAGGAGTCATCAATAGTCACTACAAGTTGTGCTGTACACCTTGTACACATAAAATATTAAAAAAAAAAAAAACAACCACACAGTTTACAATCCAAACTAAAAATAGACAATAGAAATATAAAAAAAGTATAATAAAACCGAATAAAATTAATAAATTAAGCAAACAAATTAGCTACAACAATAAACGCCCGTTGCCTTAAAAAGGCACAAAAAATCCTGAAGGACCCCTTCCATCCCGATCACTCTCTCTTCCAAGTGCTACCATCAGGAAGGCGGTTTAGAGCAATCAAAACAAGGACAAACAGATTCAAAAAACAGTTTTTATCCGACCGCAATTACCTGTCTGAATTCTAGTAGAACATGAGGTTTGAAACTGTGAAATTGAGGGTGTGTGATATTTAAAATTAGTAATTTGTATAATTTTTTTCAAACTTCTTTTTACTCCTCATTCACTGATTGGTTTGCATTTTAATTTCGTTGTACTTGTTATAATGACAAAGTCTATTCTATTCTATATCCGGTTACTAATAAGTAACGGTTACTAATTAATGTTACTAGAATGTGGGGAGACTTGAATAACGAAACCGAATTGTCTTTCATTTCAGTTTATTCAAGAAATCATTCCACTGTCTGCTCTTATTCTTGAGCAGCGAACAAAGAGAGTGAACACACCAAAGTTCTCTCATTTAAACCTTCTCACATCAAACCATTTCCCTCGCGGGGGAAATCACACATCTATATCAAAGTCTCTTTATTCACATTCATTAGCCTTTTATTTACATAACTCCCCCTTCTCTCTTCCCGAGCCTCAGTGGTCAGGAAGTCTTCTGTCCCCTGTCCTCCGCAGGGGGTCCAGGCTCTGTGGCTCCGCACCGCAGGGGGCTGGCTCTCCTTCATCGTGGTTAAATCACATATGCAGTGTCCAACATATACATGTCTCACAACACAGCCATATAACCCCCCCCCAAACGATGAAGAACAGACTAATTCCCAAAATTTAATAGCACCTTACTCACTACTGAATAATCAACACCAACATTCAGTCTGTGCGCCGCTTGGGCTTCAGCCGTCTGCCGAATCTGCTGTGCGTTGGCCCCGCCTTGCCTGCGGTGCTGTTCTGCTCCGGGTCTGTTGACTGAGGAAGAGAGTGGTTAATTGCCCTCTGCGGGGGCCTGCCTCGTCGAGGCGCCACCGCGACCGGTACAGACACGTCCTTCATGACAAAAGCAGGTTTTAGTCTGTCAATACTGACTGTCTCTTTTCTGTCCCCAAAATCTAGCACAAATTGCTTATCACCTGCCTCCAGCACTCGAAATGGCCCTTCGTAAGGTGGTTTGAGCGTTGCTTTAAGGGCTTCGCGCCTGACAAAAACGAAATCGGCATTTTTCAAAGCCTTGGGGACGAAAACTCGTGGAAAAGCGTGATGAACCGGACCCGGGAGCGTGTCTGCCCCCGTGCCAACTAACGGTCCCAGAGCAGAGAGAGGTGGGGGCTCTGGGTGCTCTGGTAAAAACTCGCCCGGCAGCCTCAGAGTTTGTGCGAATACCAGCTCCGCTGGGGAGGCGTCTAAGTCCTCTTTAGGCGCAGAACGCAACCCTAATAAAACCCAAGGGAGTTTATTTACCCAATCTGCATCCGTGAGCGACGCTCTGAGTGCTGCCTTCAAAGACCTATGAAAACGCTCGCATAAACCATTAGCCTGAGGGTGGTAAGCCGTAGTGCGGTGAATTTTGGCTCCTAAGCCGTTGGCCATCGCTGACCACAGCTCAGAGATGAATTGCGGTCCTCTATCGGACGTAATGTCCGACGGAACCCCGAAGCGCGCCACCCAAGCCGTTAAAAAAACGCGAGCCACCTCCGCGGCCGTGGTCGTCGCAAGTGGGACCACTTCCGGCCAACGTGTGGTGCGGTCCACCATTGTCAAAAGATACGTGAACCCCTGTGATGCCGGTAGGGGGCCCACAAGGTCGACGTGCACATGGTCGAACCTTCTGGCCGGAATGCGGAACGGTTCTAACGGGGCTCTTGTGTGCCTGTGAATTTTGGCCCGTTGACAGGAAATGCAGGTTTTTGCCCATTCCTTCACGTGCTTGCGCAGGCACGGCCAAACAAACTTTTCCGCCACTAGTTTCACCGACGCGCGCACCCCCGGGTGCGCCAGTGAGTGGACCGAGTCAAAAACACGGCGGCGCCACGTGGCCGGAACCACCGGACGCGGGCGCCCCGTCGACATGTCGCAGATCAGGGGGGGCATACCGGTTTGTAAACACTTGCTCTCCAGCCTCAACCCTGTTGGTCCAGACTGGAGCGCGCGCACGTCTGCGTCCGCCCCCTGGTCCGCTGCCATGGCTGCGTAATCTATACCCACGTGCACCGGGGCTGCGCGCGCCACCGTGCCGCTCTCCCGCGGCGCGGTCACGGTGGCCCGTTCTGCCTCTGCGCGTGTCGGGGTCGTGAACGCGCGTGAGAGACAATCCGCTACTACATTGAATTTGCCCGCGACGTGCCTAATGTCAGTGGTAAATTCCGAGATTGCGGCCAGCTGCCTCTGCTGCCTGCCGGACCACGGATCTGAAATTTTGGCCATGGCGTATGTGAGCGGCTTGTGGTCCACATAAGCGGTGAAGCACCGTCCTTCCAGCCAGAACTGGAAATGACGAATAGCCAAATGCAGCGCCAACAGTTCTCTGTCAAACGCGCTGTATTTTCGCTCAGCCGCGCTTAAAGATTTGCTAAAGAAAGCCAAAGGCTGCCAAACTCCGGCTACCTGTTGCTCAATAACGGCCCCTATGGCTAAATCTGAAGCGTCTGTCGTCAGCGCGATACGTGCTGCAGGGTCTGGGTGGGCCAGGAGCGCAGCGTCAGCCAAGGCTTTTTTAACCTCTGTGAACGCGCGCTCCCGCTCCGGGGACCATTCGACCGCCTGGGTCGGCTTTTGTTTTTTGAGCGCGGCATATAACGGTTGCATGATTTGAGCTGCGTGGGGCAGGAACCGGTTATAAAAATTCACCATCCCCAAGAATTCCTGTAGTGATTTGACCGTTTGTGGACGGGGAAAATCCGCTACCGCGCGTACTTTCTCTGGTAACGGAACCGCTCCCTCCGGGGAGACGCGGTGACCCAAAAAATCAATCCGCTCAACGCCGAACTGGCACTTGGCTGGGTTAACTATTAAGCCGTGCTCTCCCAGCCTCCTAAAAACTGCTGTGAGGTGCATTTCGTGTTCGTCCTCTGAAGTACTCGCGACCAAAATGTCGTCGAGGTACACAAACACGAAAGGGAGATCGCGTAACACGGCATCCATCATCCGCTGAAATGTTTGCGCCGCCCCTTTGAGACCAAACGGCATGCGTAAAAATTCGAAAAGTCCGAACGGGGTTATTACCGCTGTTTTAGGAATGTCCTCCGGTTGGACCGGGACTTGGTGATAGCCGCGAACTAGATCAATCTTTGAAAAAATGCGCGCCCCCGCCAGGTGCACCGAAAAATCCTGAATGTGCGGGATGGGATAACGATCGTGTGCCGTAGCGTTGTTTAGCCTGCGGTAATCCCCGCACGGTCTCCAGGAGCCATCGGCTTTCGGTACCATGTGCAGCGGCGAAGCCCACGGGCTCTTCGACCTACGAACGATGCCCAGCCTCTCCAGGCTGGCGAACTCCTCGCGCGCAATGGCGAGCTTAACTGCATCCAAGCGCCGAGCTTTTGCAAACACGGGAGGACCAGAAGTGGGGATGAAGTGTTTCACCCCGTGCTTCGCGACCGTCGCTGAAAAAGTGGGCACAGTGAGCGCTGGAAATTGGGTGAGGAGTGTGTGAAACTTACCACCTGCTGTAGCGACGTGGGTCTGTACTGGTGGCGGGGACACTCGAGCTGAACAGGGGAGAGAGTAAAAAGAGAGTGCATTTACCAGCCGTCTATTAGCAAGATCAACTAACAGATTGTGTGAACACAAAAAATCCGCGCCCAACATGTTGAAACTCACCGCCGCTACTACAAAAGTCCATTCATATGTGCGGCCATGTAAGCATAAAGGCAAGGTCCTTCTCCCGTAGGTGTTGATGTTCGAGCCATTTGCCGCTGTAGCTCCGTCACCGTGGGGTCCAGCTACCCGGTCCGCGTATGTTGGGGTGATGAAGCTCACTTGTGCTCCGGTGTCAATGAGGAACACTCGTCCGGAGCGCGCATCCGTGATGTAGAGCAGCTTGTTGCGTTCTCCGAGGGTCGAAGCTGCTAGCGACCCCCGGTCTTGCCGTTTCCCGAACTCCTGAAGATGCAGGGCGGCACACACCTGCGTGCCTTCTCTGCGAACCTCCGATGGTAAAAGCAGAGATCTTCTCCTCCGCTGTGTCGTGCCCGCGCCTCTGTCGCCGGGCTATTGGCTCCCCCTCGTCGCGGCCGTGTTGCCGCCATCGTCGGCCAGTCTGGTTCTGCCGCCTCTGGCTCCCCGCTGTCTCGGGTCGCTGCTGTGGTTGCTTGCCCGCCGCAGGCGTCCAGGATCCCGTCTGCCTCCTGGGCCAGCTCCCGGAACTCCTCCAGGGTGTGACACTTTTTGCCGGCCAGCGTGCTTCTCGCATGCGCCGGGAGGTTGGAGAGGAAGATGAACTGAAAAATGAAATCATCGTTGTCCAACCCTCTCAGCTGTATCATCTCCTCCATCAGGGCGCTCGGCCTGTGTCCACCTTGGTCTAGCAAAGACAGGATCCTCCTCGCCCTCACTTCAGCCGAGGGGGTGAAAAACTTGATGAGGGTGGATTTCAGCTTGCTGTACCTGTCGGTCGCGGGTGGCTGCTCCACCAAGCTTTGCACGCACCGAGCTGTGCTGTTGTCCAGTTTAGCGATGACATGGTGGAACTTAGTGTCATCCACCGTTACTCCTGCGAGCGCGAACTGCGACTCTGCTTGCAGAAACCACGACCGTGGGTTATCCTGCCAGAAATCAGGCAGCTTAACGGCCACTGCGCTCGCCAGCTCTGAGCGCTGTGAGTCCGGGACCCTGAGAATTTCTTCGTTCATTCTCAACGTCGTCAGTCACCAATGTGGGGAGACTTGAATAACGAAACCGAATTGTCTTTCATTTCAGTTTATTCAAGAAATCATTCCACTGTCTGCTCTTATTCTTGAGCAGCGAACAAAGAGAGTGAACACACCAAAGTTCTCTCATTTAAACCTTCTCACATCAAACCATTTCCCTCGCGGGGGAAATCACACATCTATATCAAAGTCTCTTTATTCACATTCATTAGCCTTTTATTTACATAACTCCCCCTTCTCTCTTCCCGAGCCTCAGTGGTCAGGAAGTCTTCTGTCCCCTGTCCTCCGCAGGGGGTCCAGGCTCTGTGGCTCCGCACCGCAGGGGGCTGGCTCTCCTTCATCGTGGTTAAATCACATATGCAGTGTCCAACATATACATGTCTCACAACACAGCCATATAGAACACCTTTGAAACGAATAAATATCCAGTGAAACTGAAGTGCAATTATTGGGATTAGATAACCACTCCTGGAATCCCTACTGTCCAATCAAATCACTCTGTCGGAACTAACTGTTGTATAATACTTAATAATATGTATACAGTATATATGAAAATGCAGATTTCTGAGTGTACCTGAAAGCAACACCACAGCGCAGGTGGTGACCCTTCCCTTCCGCTGCCGCAGACAGCGTGAGCGCCGAGCGGGACTATTCAACTCGCCTGCAGCAGCCAGGTAACCCATGTTAGGCTTTATGATGCCAGCCTTGGCTGTTATGATTACTGTGCAAAATGCTGAGTATTTTTGGGTCTGTTGGAATTTATTTTGTAAGAGATAAGATACATAACGACCAACACTGAGGTGCTTTTTACGAGGGGGGGTGGGGGGGGTTAAACAGAGGCTAATATAAAAACAAAGTGACTGCATCTTTGGTCAGTCTAATGAACTTTATTGAATTAAACAGTTTTATTCATAATTACATTTTATTTCTTCAAAAACAGAGGTAAACTTATTGTTTTGTTCTGTCTGCAAAATATGTTCAGATATTCAAGATTCAAAGATTTTATTGTCAGTACTACTATACGTACAGGACATACAGAAGAATTGAAATGGCGTTTCTCTCTCTCTTCATTGGTGTGTATAATATAAAAAGAAAAAGGAATAAGGCTGGAAAAAGAAAACAACAACAGCAGTCTATGTACAGTAATGCAACCCGTAGTGCAAATGGCTACAGATAGACCCAGACCTCTGAAAGGGTTAATGTATAGTTAGTGCCAGAATAATAATTCTGTAGGTGATCTCCCATTATGCTCTACACATATTCCATACAAATTCTGTTTGCATGCTTATGAACAAGTATGTTATGGTATATTGATAACAGGAATGAGACAAAGGTATAGAGCCCTCTCTGTCTTTTCTCTCTCTCTTTTAAGTCAGGTCTTTAACATTAGATACACACCCAAACCCAACACCCACGCACACTGTTGATAGCACATTCTAGAATGAAGAGGCGTGTTCAGTGGATGGCCTGTTCCCGCCATAGGTAGATTAGCCAATCAGATAGTCGCGTACAAGCCCATCCTATTGTACTGGCTCGCCCAACCCGAGGGGATAATTGTAACCTGCACCCGGAAGTCGGGGTTCAGTCTGACCAGCTCCAGAGGGAGCTGCGTCACGCTGCACCCAGCGCTGCTTGCTTTACATGTGACTTCTAAATAAATGTACCATCCTTTCAAGTGAAGAAATCTCCGGTTTGTTCTTGGACCTTTCAATCAAAGAATCGGGTATTTTTCTAACAATTGGTGCCGGTGACCCGGATTGAATCACGTATTCCGAGACGAGCCTGAAAAAACTACATCGGAAGGACCCTTTTTAGTCGACTGTGGCGACGCCTGAATGAAACAAAAAGGTAAGCAGAAAGCCTTTTTACGCAAATTTCTGCAGTTTGGCCATTCTAAATTTACAGTCGTCTGATTAAGGGGTATATCCGATCTCGAAATTTATCATTTGGTTGGGAGTCACATGTAAAGTTTAAATAATAGTTTGAAAAGTTTAAATAATAGTTTGAAAAGTTAAAGGGAGTGCACGTGTTCTATTTTCAGTCTGAGATAGAACGGCCGCGGTCAATGGACATGTATGACGGGTGCATGGTCCGCCAAATTTTGAAACGTTTTGGATTCAGTCTGAGCCAAAATGACGAGACTTAGGATGCCAGGGTGACTAATAATCACCCAGGTTCGTCTCCCAAATGAAAAGAGCCAGGTTTTAGCAACCTGATGCCGGGGGGAGCCATGGAAGTGTTCGACCCGATGCCACTCTGGGAGTGAGGCCGCGGTCATTTAATTTGCTAAACACAAGACACCGCTTGTTCTCGTGGCCGAAAAGAGGCCACGAGAGAAAGTGTCCGCTGTGATTAGAGTTAATCACGGTACCGCTTGTGCATCGGGGGATCTGCCGAGACCTCAGCGAAAGTACCCTCTGTTTGACAAAAGATTAAATGGATCGGCGAGATTGTGGGTTGCAGTCTGTACCCAGAATTGATAAGACAATAGGAGGCAACGGCCGTGCCTGTCTTCCAAATTGAAATCCAGGGTTAGCCTGATTTCGGTTGCAGCAGTGAGTTTATATAAAGATACTCTTAATACGTTATAAGAACCTCAGACTACATCATGAGTGAGTAACGTAACAAGCAGCCGCAAGAATCTTTGTTCCACCTTTAAGTGAGGGTCTGCTCATAAGTATAAAATAATAGCTTACAGAATTGCATAAGATTCTTTTATACCAACAATAGTGAATGCATTCATAAGTACAGAACTGATTTTGTGTCCTTAGGGGATAAAAGTGTGGGTTGGGAAATACTGGGAGCTGAGAATATTTAGTAAAATTTTTTCCCCACAATGATTTAACTAATGGCGGTCTCCAGACCGCATGGTCAGAACAAAGGACTGGACCCACCACTGAGTGGAGGTGAAATTGGTAAAACAGGTTACTGAGAGGAGAATTGTTTGAGGTAACAGCATTAAAATGAAGCGCGAAATTAAAGCTGGGATTAAGGAGGCAGTGCTCCATTTTTCTTAAACTTAAAAAAAAAAAAAAAAAAAAAAAAAAGCACATGGTTTGTGAACAATAGGCTCAGGGGCCATTTTGCACGTGTCCCATTTACTGCGCATGCGAGGGCGCCATTTTGAATCACCTTCAAGCTGGGGCACAGTGCCTCCATCATGTGGCCAAATATAGGAAGTGCACTATTTCACAAAATTACTGCCAACAAAAACTTAAAATCTTAAGAATAAATCTGGAACTTTATCTCTCTGGTTGAAAGGAAGGCTTTAAAAATTCCATGCATGGTGAAAAAACAAAAGACCTCAGGGACCTGCTAGAATGCAGGTTTGCCCATAATGAGGCAAAGCGTACCCGTTCGGCTTGGAGAGATGAAAGGTTCGATTTTAATTGGGCAGAAGGAGGTTTACAATAAAACTGGAGAATAAGGAGATTTATTCCTCAACAAAACTAGGAAATCCTAGGTGGACACTATATAAAGGTGAGAGAATTTAAATGAAAAATTGCAGGTTGGTATAGATAAGTAAATATATAAATGAATTAAATTATAAATACAAAAATAATTAAATACAACAAACGAAAATATGAATGAATAAAATAAATAGGAGTTTTTGTTGTGGAGATGAGAGTGGGCAGAATATGGAAACGGAAATTTGTTCTTGAAGAAAATTGAAAACTGATGAAATGTTGAAGTTTTGTGCAGGACGCAAGACAAAAAATATGGAGAAACGATTGGAGGAAGAAAAAATGTAAGAATGAGAGACTTATGCTGCAACGGTGAGAACAAATGCAAAATAATCAATAAACACGATATAACAGAGAAGGACAAAAACACGCTGTTTAATAGCTTGTTTCTCTCCATTAAATTTGAGACAGTGTTGGCTGTGGACGACCCCTCCCCCAGCAGCTGCCTCCTCCTTCACGCCATCAGTGACCCCCCTCCTCCTTCCACTTCGCTGTCCCACTCCAGCAATCAAAGAAAGCAACACAATGGATCAAAAGAGGAACAATTGAGCACACCAGCAGAGTGAGTCCTCACACATCTGATATTGTATAGTATTCCTGTATATGTATCAAGCCGCTGAGGCTGGTAGAAAATTAAGGTTGTTGTTCTCTATTTGTGAAATGTGGGGTGATTCATCACTCCATTGATCAACCAGTTGAGACTGATTAACACCTATATGAAATGTCTCTAGCCTGTAAGCCCGGCTCCCTGGGGTCGGCGCTATCCTAGACAAGGGCTAGATGGTTGACAAAGGTCCCAATCACAGATCAAAAGAAAGGAAGGGAGAAATTTGCCAGATGGGTCAAACAAATGCAGGACAGAGGAATGTTCGAAGGATGTGAAAACAGCCCCCCCACCAGGGAGACCTAGCTATACAGTATTGTTGCCTTCCATATCAGAGATGTGCCAAGACCACATACTGAGCAGACACAATACATGACCAATCTTCAAAAAAGCCATACCCATGCCCCATCTAAGTTGACCTGTCAGTATCGGCTGCATGACCACAGGAGGTCAGAATAGTCAGAGGCCCCCGTGGGACTAATACTTCCTATGTTAAGCAATTTGGCCACTGAGCTCAAACACCCACAAGGGCCCCCAAGGGGTCCCCCAAAATTAGCAACACAACAGGTATCCTTCCCTACAGGATGTTGAAAAAGAACTGGCTTTGATATTAAGCCGTTCTGTTTCAAGGGGGGAGAGGTCAAGATGAGAGGTCAAGACAGGAACAGATAGAAAAGTTACTAGTCCACTAAGGTTTGAAGGCTCCATTAAAGGAATAGAACAATGTATCAAGGAAGAGGAATCCAACGGGGTCAAATTAAACAATGGCTCCTCTGATTGCACAATTCAACATAAGTTATCCAAAAAGCGTGATGGCTGAAGCTGCAGCTTATATTGCTCACCCATGCTCCATCTAAGAAACATCTAATAAAACAAAGGCTAGCAACTAAGACCAAAATCTGAAAATTTCTTGACGCTTGAAAGGTCATTATTCCACAGAATATTAGGCAGTGGGAACTTTTGCTACAAGAAAACTAGCCACCTAGTGACCAAGAGAAATGAGGCAGGTTTAGGGCTCCTTAATATTTAAGGGCCAATACATATTTGGAGGTTCCCAGACCCTCCTAACTGTATTTTTTGCACATCTCTACAAATCTGGTGAAATCTAATAACATTGTTAAAGACTTGCAATAGACATTTTAACTTAACATAAGATTTGAGCATGGAGGTGCAAAATATGATAAAAATGCTGATTTACAATCACAAGTTAAGACAAGGGTTGAAAATTTATGCAAAAAGGTATAAGGGTAAAGCTGCAACTTTCAGGAAATTGCACAATTGAGAAATTTGCCAAATATTAGAAAATGTCACGAATTCCTGAAAAGGAACTTGCAAATTTACAAGGAAAAGATCCAAAATTTGTTAGGAGAAAATAACTATTAAGAGAAAAGGTTGCAAAGTTAGAAGGGAAGTGTTTAAATTTGAGAAAAGCTGTAAGCTTACATGAAAGCCACATTAAAATAAGGTAGGCCTGTATTGGTCCCACAATGGGGGAGATTCTAGGATTGCAATGGCACAGGGATAGCAACACTCAGAGCAGTAATTTAGAAGATACGAAAATAAGAGCAGTGAATATACATATGTACGCATAAATATAAATACACGGTGCGGAGCATTACAGATTTCCTTACACTTTGTATGGAGATGGGGGATGGCAGCGTAACAAGGGTTATGGTTTTGGATCATCCAGAGATGAGTAAAAAGCATTATGGAAGACGATGAATTAAAACAAACACAACCAGAGTAGACTAGAGAAACAAGATAATTTGGGGTAAAAACAGCAAACACTCGGCCGAATAGACTCAAGAATGAAGCATATACATACATATAGCTGTGTGCACACCAGCCCTATCCAAGGGATCATCATAGAGCACGCACAGAGCGGAGGTGGAGCATGAACAAGGCTTTAATGTCCTGTGCACATAGATCTGCAGCTCTGACACACACAAGACAACCAGTGTAGCTTGACAAACAAACCAGCGGTTCACACCCGCATGGTCTGTGTGTCACATGGTTAAGTCCTGATTTAAATGTTATTTAGAATTGTTTTTGGAGGCTAATGAAAGCTCTATATTTTTGTATCTAAAATTGTTATAGTTTTGTAGGCATAGTGTTAGTTCATCTGGAGGTTATCTGTTCAGAAGAAAAAAGACAGAAGACTCCACCACACCAAGATACAGATGACTCTGTTAAACTTAAGTTTTCATAATAATCAGCAGACGTCTTAGTGTAATACATTCCTTGAAAGGCAGGTGTTCAGACCCAGCGGCATTATTTAATTCCAAAACAAATTCAAAAGGTCAGTAATTAAAAGGCATCCAAGGCCAGGGTATAAATCAAGAGATGAGTGTTGTCACAAAACAGAATTTTGAATGGAGCCATGTTGGTTTATTTATAAAGCTGACTTTTCAGAATGAAACCGATCACTTTTATGTGCAGGATCTTGCATGGAGCATTAGCTGTGGACAGTAGTCAGTAGTATGAACGACGGGACAGTGAACAGAAGGAAGTTCCAATACTGAAAGAGATTATAGATGTGAGATGTTTCATCAGCTAGTCCAGGGAAAGGTGAAGTCTTGTACACAGATGGATAGTGGTTGGAAAAGAATTGAGTGAGTGTTTCTGATGGGAAAAAGTACTTGGGGGAAGAGAAGAAGAACGGTGGATTTAGCAAGTGTAGAAAATATTTCTGATGTTGAGATGGAAATGGAAAAAGAAATTAAAGCAGAGCATGTCTAACCAAAGAAAATAAAGTTCCACGTAAGATTTGCAGCTGTAGCTTTAAAAACCAACCAAACAGAAAACCAACAATAAATAAATTAAATTTTTGGCTAAGAGTGTCAGGAAGAAGGCACAAATGCAGGCAACCATCTTAGATGTTTCCAAGTACTTAAAGCAGCAATGAGACATTAGGTGTCCATTCTTTCAGTGCATTTCCTTAATTGTGAATATTAACATTAGTTATGTTCCTCCCCAACAGAGGGTATGCATTTGATGTTACTCACCACATAATGGTGTGATATGTGATATATGATACATCATATTTCAGGAATATGACAGTAATGAGGAATGTGATTTTTCCTGATTCGGCGGTGGCCAAGCTGGGTCAGGGTAAACTACATTCACTCCACACTTTACCAAGGAATATATAAAATGAGGCATTCAAGAAAATTTAAATCAAATTCTAATTAGGCAAAACGTCCACCTTTCGCTTGACTGAAAGTGTGACACAACTTTTAATCATTTATTTAAATTCAACTGGACAAACTGATCTTATTTATCAATGCTGAAGCATATCAAAATGCACAGGGGGTTATTTTGTTTTTCTTAAATGAAATTTGTAAACTAGTTAAGCTGTGACTATTGAAACCTTATTGAACAGAACTCTTGGAAGACAAAGGTCCACAAGGTTCAATTACAGTAGTGCAGACAATATCTGTTGGCATGGTGGAGAGTTAATCTTATCCCATCTTGTATTAATTAGGAAAATTAAATGTAGACTTTGAAGCAGTTCCTTTCTTGACTCAATGTTGGAAATCTAGATAAGAAGGGAAAAGAAAATTTGGAGAAAAACTGAACTTATTTATGGAATGGCTGACACAAAGGGAGCCTGAGGCTCCCCATGAATCTGTTTCTCTTATAAAAGGAAGCCAAGAGGACGAGGGGAGGACAGCGGGGAGGAGGAGGAGGAGAGAGCACGCCCCACAATGGCCGCTGCTGGCAGGAGAGGGGTCCACCTCCACCACTGAAAACTGGACTGCATACTTAAAGACTAGAACAGATAAGTGGACTCACTTCTACACGTATGCAGAAAATTAGCAAAAATTAAATTATTGCATGTAAAGTAAGAATTCTGGGTAATGACGTACAGGACTCTGAGTCAGAAAAATAACGATCAAATTCTGCAAATGACAAGCTACCAGTAGAACACCTATCAACATCTGTAAAATTAGCATTGTACCCAATGTACTATAGGCAATTGAATGGATCTGATCCAAATTGTGAACTACCATCATTTGTAAATCCATCCTCTAGATTGGTCATAAAATTAGACTGATAAACAAGGAAATGTGTGGAAGCATCCATTGTCCTAACTGAAGAGGATAAGAGACATTTCAACCAATGGGGGGTTCCACACATCCCGCTGGTTAGACCCAAACACATGGATTGGAAAATGTTGGACATATTGTCATCTCTAGTGCAGAATAGAGCCATCCATGGAAAACCAATACCTGACCTTAACATAGAATATTCTCCCAAAATAAAACCATAAGCATCAGCACAAAAGGCGGCACAAAGATGCCCAGAAATCTCCTATATGACCAATCTTAACATTAACAAATGAGGGGATGAGGAAAATTTGAATCAAATTCCAAATTGGTTTTGGTAAAGGGATAACCAAATGCAGAGTACGACACTATAGGCCATATATTCAGAAGCCCAGAAGGGCGTTAACAAATGCAATTTTCCACAGTGGGAGTCGTCAGCAAGTCTTAGACCAACTGCTGGGTCGAGAGGAAGAGCTGAGGACCCCAAGACGAAAGATGATGATGAGGAAGACCATTCTGCCATCACAGATTATTTGTAAACACAGTGTGCTAATGATAATACATAAATCATACATAGCTCACCACACGGATGTAGGGGTGTGAGACTTATAGGGTTCTTGCGTTATTTATCTCCATCATGCTAATTACGGTTAGGTAATCTGAATAAGGGAGAAGGTTAGAAGCTCTGAATGCCTGAATACAACAATGCATGAATAAGGATGTCTCCTAACGTTGAATAATATTGTTTACTACCTACCCACTGAACATATAGGTCCCATCACCCAACACACACACCACAACACAAACACCACATGCAGATTTCACATAGCCAACAATCACACACTCAAGGCTACTGGGAGATAACTTACAACAACACATAGATAACTACAGTTGTAGTGAATAAGGATAAAACTTTACAAGCTCCATGCATTGTGATGGCAACCCCTCAGACCATTATTGGTCCTGCCCCAGCTGAGCCCTTTGTGTCGACACTTGACCAAAGGTGTAGGGTAGAGGGAAAATGCACGCCGGAGAGCACCAGACCATCACGACGTGTGCCTGTGACATTGAAAAGGTCGTAGGGCGAGTGACTGTATGACTTCAGTCCCCAGAAGAAGAATGGACTGGTACCCGAGCGCATCCACCGCACCTCCAGCATCCAGGGTGGAGCCAGGAGCTCGAGCCTTACCAACACCAGCGTGTCCACCTCTTTCCAGCGACAGGGGGGTGGCATCCCTGGGACAGCATCACTGAGCTGTTCACTGGCTGGACTGGATGTTACATACCCTCTGCTGCACCCACCAGACTGTCCTGTAGACCTCATGGGATGAGGTGTGCCTCTGAGAGCGGGGACACAGTTGTTTCGTTCCTGTGTCACCAAGATGGAACTGTGCTCCACAGCTGCAGATACGGGAAGCAGACACAGAGGAAGGTCGAACCTCTGTTGCAACCGTGTGATGAGTGCAGCTGAATGATGTGAGCCCTGGCAAGGGTTAACCGGTGGACAAAGGTTTTGTGGACCGATTCTATTCGACCCTATGACCCCTACATGGTCCACTCCACTGGACAAAGAACAATGATCATGAGGAGACCTCGAGGAGGGTACAGGACCTGGTGACAGTTCACCTCTTAGACATCGCTGCACCGTGCTAAGGTGTCCACAAGGGGGGAGGCACGGGTAGCAGAACCAATGGTGCAAGCCTCTTGGGTTGACACACAATGCAGGGACCTGCCTTATTCACCATCTGTTAATTGCTAGAGTCTCTCACACCATAAATGGTTGACATGATAAAATCATGTCAAAGGGGGGATTGAAAGGGTTAATGTATAGTTAGTGCCAGAATAATAATTCTGTAGGTGATCTCCCATTATGCTCTACACATATTCCATACAAATTCTGTTTGCATGCTTATGAACAAGTATGTTATGGTATATTGATAACAGGAATGAGACAAAGGTATAGAGCCCTCTCTGTCTTTTCTCTCTCTCTTTTAAGTCAGGTCTTTAACATTAGATACACACCCAAACCCAACACCCACGCACACTGTTGATAGCACATTCTAGAATGAAGAGGCGTGTTCAGTGGATGGCCTGTTCCCGCCATAGGTAGATTAGCCAATCAGATAGTCGCGTACAAGCCCATCCCATTGTACTGGCTCGCCCAACCCGAGGGGATAATTGTAACCTGCACCCGGAAGTCGGGGTTCAGTCTGACCAGCTCCAGAGGGAGCTGCGTCACGCTGCACCCAGCGCTGCTTGCTTTACATGTGACTTCTAAATAAATGTACCATCCTTTCAAGTGAAGAAATCTCCGGTTTGTTCTTGGACCTTTCAATCAAAGAATCGGGTATTTTTCTAACACCTCCCATAGTGCAAATAGAGATAAGCAATTAATGATGATAAAACCCAGCAATCCTATATACAGACTGTTATGTCCATAACTGAGACAAAGCAAGCACTCGGTTGCTGCAGTTTAACGGAGCTTTATTACAAACAGTGTCAGGTATATATACAGGCTTATGGCACACACCCCGCTGACCAGGTGGCTCCACAACGAAAGAGGCAGAGCCTCTTCCGCCCACTCCTTTATACCATGGGCGGTGTCACCACTAGAAACCAGCAGTAGCCACCCCGGTCTAGCCCATGACCAACCCGGCCGCCATCTCGCTACTACAGCCTATTTCCATACACAACACAGACAACTAGAGATGTAATACCCGTAGCAGCAGTTCAATGCGGTAGTGTAGGTGCAGATAGTAACAGATAGGAGTGCACATGATCAGTATTGCACTGACAGACAGACAGCAGCAGATATGACATTTGTGCAAATGGTTGTGGTTAAAGTGCTGGGACATACAGCAGCAAATGTATTATCATTGGTGTGCCAGTCTTTCTGTGCCAACAGCTGAGGTAGTTATTGTGCAGATGATTGCAGGACCGTCCAGGGGGGAGGAACAGAGTTAAGGGACCTGATGGCCTGATGAACGAAGCTGTTAAGCAGTCTTGTGGAACGGGCCCGGAGTCTTCGGCACCTTTTCCCTGAGGGCAGGGGGCTGAAGAGGAAGTGTGAGGGGTGGGAGGTGTTGCCTGTGATGTTGATGGCTCTGCGGGTGAGGTGGGTGAGGTAGATGTCTGAGAAGAGGGGCAGAGGGGCACCGCTGATCTTGCTGGCTGCTTTCACTCTGCGTTGTAGTGTCTTCCGGCAGGAGGCAGTGCAGCTTCCATACCACACCGTGATGCAGCTGGTGAGGATGTTCTCAGTGGTGCCCCGGTAGAAAGAACACATGATGGGGGGTGGGACTCGTGCTCTCCTCAGTTTGCGGAGGAAATGGAGGCAAGGTTGAGCCTTCTTGGCCAGTGATGTGGTGTTGTTGGACCAGGAGAGGTCCTCAGAGATGTGCACCCCTAGGAACTTGGTGCTGTTCACCCTCTCCACAGCTGCACCATCGATGATCAGAGGGGGGTGCTGTGTGTGACCCCTCCTGTGGCCTTCCTGTGAGAAAATCCAGCACCCAGTTACAGAGAGAGGTTTTGAGTCCCAAGTGACTGAGTTTTTGTATCAGGTGCTGGGGATGATTGTGTTGAATGTTGAACTGAAGTCCAAGAACAACATTCGCACGTAGTAGTTTTCTGAGTCCAGGTGGGGGAGGGATGGATGGAGAGCAGCAGCGATGGCATCTTCTGTGGATCTGTTTGACCTGTATGCAAACTGGGATGGATTGTGAGAGGGAGGCAGGATGGACTTAATGTTCTGCATGACCAGCTGCTCGAAGCACTTCATTATAATGGGGATCAGTGCTACAGGCCGGTAATCATTGTAGCTGGATGGGACGGGCTTCTTTGGGACTGGTATTATGGTGGCAGTTTTGAAACATGTGGGGACAACAGCTTGAGTCAAGGAGATGTTGAAGATGTCGGCCAGGACATTCATGAGCTCCTCTGCACAGTCCTTCAGGACCTGACCCGGTATGTTGTCTGGGCCAGCTGCCTTGCTAGCCACGCTAGCCAGATCCAGATTCATGGCCTGCTCGTCTGGAGGAGGAGTGGTCTTCTGTGCTGATGTGCTGTTTTGTGCTTCAAATCGGCCAAAGAAGTTGTTTAAGTTGTTGAGCAGTGTGATGTCACTCACACAGATCTGAGGTGGAGGTTTGTAGTCGGTGAGGGTCTGTACGAGAACGTGCATCTCTGGTGTTGTGCAAGTGTCCAGATATTTTCTTGCTGTACTGTTGTTTTGCCTCCTTGATACCATGGGACAGGTTGGCTCTGGGCTGTTGTTAATCCTGCAGTGTCGCCAGCCCCAAAGGCTGCGTCCCAAGCCCTCAGGAGCCTGAGGACCTCTGCTGTTATCCATGGCTTCTGGTTAGCATGAACAGTGTAGGTTTTGCAGTGAATGACATCATCAGTGCATTTAGCTATGTATGCCACAACAACCTCAGTATACTCCTCTAGGTTTGTGTGTCCATTGTAAGTGGCTGCGTGCTTGAAAGTGTCCCAGTCTGTAGTGCTGAAACAGTCTTTCAGAGCATCAGAGGCCCCCTCTGGCCACACACGTACCTGCTTTTTTGTTGGTTTGATTGTATTCACTCTGGGTTTGTATGCCGGCCTTAACAAGATGGTGACGTGATCAGCGAGACCCGGGGGGAAGGGGGAGGGTCTGTATGCTTTCTTGTGAGTTGTGTACACCAGGTCCAGCAAATCATCTCCTCTTGTGGGAAAGTCACCATGTTGATGTAGATTTAGTAGGAGGGCCTTTAAATCTGTATGGTTGAAGTCTCCTGCTGTGATGAGGAATCCGTCTGGATGCGCTGTTTGTGTCTCACTGATGGCCTGATAGAGTTCTTTTAGTGCTTTGCTCCTCTCGCTGGTGCCAGTGGGCAGGGCATACATGGCGACTAGCAGGACAGATGAAAATTCTCTCAGCATGTAAAAGGGTCTGCACTTGATCATAAACTCCACCAACGGAGAAGAGTGTTTATACACAACAATAGAATCACGGCACCAGGCGTTATTAATGTACACACAGACACCGCCGCCTCGCATTTTCCCTCCTTTCGTGAGCACTCTATTGCTACGGTAGCATGTTAGATTAAATTAGATTAGATTAAATCACCCTTTATTGTCTTTCAACCATACAACCAATCATGTACAGTAGAACGAAATTGTGCTTTATCCTATCTACAGTGTCAATCACACACACCCTATGTGTAGAATCAGAAGGGCCGCTGCCATGCAAGGCGCCGCCACAGATTTCCCTCCTCCATTCCATTATTGCTGAGCACCAAGCTGGATGGCAGGAAGTTCCGCTTTTATATGGTCTTCGGCATGACCCGGCCGGGATTTGAACCCCTGCCTCCCGGGTGTGGGGCAGATGCTCTACCAACTGAGCCACCACTCCGATATGCCATCCAGTTAGCCCAGCTAACTGGATGGCAGAGTCCGGTACATTGTCATTTAACCACGTTTCCGTAAAGAAAGACACAGCAGTTCTGTGCATCATGTTGTGTAGATCTCAGGAGCTGTATGTGGTGTATTTTGTTGTCTAGTGAGCGTACGTTGGCCAGAATGAATGAAGGAATCGGCAGTCTGTGCGGGCTAGCAGTTAGCTTTGTTCGGATACCTCCACGTTTACCTCTCTTTTGTCTCTGCTCACACCATCTATGGCATCTCCATTTGGGATGAAACACGGCAGATTAAAGGAACACTTTTTAATCTGAGTAAACTGGACTTGTCACGGCTGGCCCTCACGAGCCAGCATAAGACGCCTCAGTTCAGTAGATTGCAGTTCAGTTCTTTTATTTATAAAGCACAGGACTTAGGTGTACAACATAACTTTGCCACGCAGGCTTCGTTACACAACACAACATAAATTCACAATAGAGAGTTGAGGCAGTGACGAGGAGCTCTCGTCTGCCGTACATAGGAAGGAACGTCAGCGAGGGAGAAGACAGTTCCAAATAAATCACTTACATGCCGCGGGATACGTCGAGGAACCCAGGGAGCATGTGGTAAGGAGACAGGGGAAAGTCATAGGACTTCTGACGAGACAGCCGCGCCGTCCAGTTCACTCGCACTGACATTTAAAGCCAGCTGCTCATGATTGGAAACTCGGCACAGCTGCCCAGGTTCTGACAGCTGAGAGCTCCCGAGCGTCTGGCCAATCAGAGCCCGGGAAACCCGTGTGACGACACCAGCTGTCAAAAGCTGACAGGGATGAGGAATAACCCGAGCGCGGACAAAGCGCTCGGGATATGACAGGGCCCCTCCCTCTACGCGAACTCCTGGTCGCGCGCAACATCCAGACCCCCCCACCCCACCCCAGGGAGGGTGGAGGGGGAAGCAGGTGGAGGGAGAGCAGGGCCAACTCACAACAAGGGAACAAAAACATCGGGGAAGGGAGGGGGAGAGAAAAAAAAAGGCAGAAACCGTACATAAACGGGGACAGAGATGAATAAAAATTAAAGTCAACGCTAGATTGACATCACTCACATAACCACAAAAAAGAAAGCCAAGATGAGGGTACAAGGAACACCAGTCAATACCACAAGGCAGGATCAAGGAAATAAAAGGACAAATAATACCCTCTTCTCCAAGTTAATGTGAACAGAAAACCGTCAAAACCAAAAGACAACACAGGTGCCAAAAAAAGAGAACTAGACCCGAGTAAGGGAGTAACATAGGAAATAAACAACCACACCCTAAGGAAACATGCAATACCCATGATAGCCACGGCAAGAGAACATATGTCCATCCACGGAAAACAGTCACCTAAAACATGAAGTCCAATCCCCAGTGGGGTATTTCAGTCACAAGTCAGTGGTGGGGCAAGAGAAGGAGAGAAAAAAAAAACAACATTGGGGAATAGAGTAAAACAACTCCGCTCAGGAGGCCTTCCAGCACCCAGCATCCAGGCCGCCAGCAAAAGCAGCGGAACGTGCCCTAACGGCCCAGCCAAACACCGGGCTGAGGGAAACCATGTCTCCGGCGGGCGGACCAGGGCGCCAAAAGAACCATCCAGCTTGTCAGGAGGCCGGACCCGGACGCCAAAAGGAAAGAGCCGGTCACCGGGTGGTCGAGCAGTATCGGCCTGCCAACAGAATGGCTGGGGGAAGGTCGGCGAACCGGGCCAGCCGGAATTTACCCCCGCAGTCTCAAAGGTGGGGAAAAAGGGGCCACGGCGAGGACGGGGCATGGCCTGGAAAACGCTCAGCGGCGTGTCAGCTACACAGTCTCCAGAACCCACCTGGGTCAAAACGACCATGGTGCCGAGCTCCGATTGAGCGAGAGCGGCACCCGCGTCGGACCCCGATTGGGTCGGAACCCCCATGACGTCAAGCTCCGATCGAGCGAGAGCGGCACCCGCGTCGGACCCCGATTGGGCCGGAACCCCCATGACGTCAAGCTCCGATCGGGCGAGAGCAGCACCCGCGTCGGACCCCGATTGGGCCGGAACCCCCATGACGTCAAGCTCCGATCGGGAGAGAGCAGCACCCGCGTCGGACCCCGATTGGGCCGGAACCTCCATGACGTCAAGCTCCGCTTGAACCGGCGGAGCACTCCCGGTGGACCCCATGCCGAGAGCCGGACCCTCCAAGGTGGCACCAAGAGCAGGTTCGCCTCCAGTGACCCTGGGGAGAGGCTCAGAGGGACAAAAGGAACCGGGATCAGGATCACCGGCAGCGGCAGGGCCCGGCGAGACAGGCTCGAGCGCAGCAGATGGCTGCACCCGGCTCGCCCCCCCGAGAGACAGGCAATAATGCTCCAGAAAGAAGAGGAGGGATAGAAAATAGAGCACTTGCCTGATCTCGGGTTCTGCCGCCATCCAGGACTTCGATGCTCCGGGTTCAAACGGGAGGAGGTCGTCGTCCGGTTCCCACTCCGTCGCGACGTCATCCGCCCCTGGAAGAGGGGCTCTTGCAGCTCGAGGACCCCCCGACGTCATCGTCCACGCTGGCAGTTCATGCGGCGTGGAGGTGAGGGGCTCTCGGCCCGCTGGATCGGACTGTTCATCTGCGGAGTCCCGGGGACGCTCCGTCGTCGGCACAGGCTCCAACCAATCGTCCGACCTCCTCTGCCCAGAAAATGGCTGCGGGGCTGGGGTCTTCTGCCCGAGAGCCGCAGGCTCACTCCTCGTCTGGTGACGCTCCTCAGAGGTCGAAGCGTGCTCAGCAGGGGGAGACACAGAGGCAGCGGGTTTAATTAACATATCAGCAGGGAGTTGAGGCTCGGGGGGCTGCAAACCCCGAGCCTCACCCCCAGGAGTCAGACAGAACAAATCACTATTAGATGGAAAAAAGTGAACTTGAACTTGCCTGGCTCCCGGAGGAGCGGTGGAACCTGCCGTTGGGAACGTCATTCCATCCTCCTCCCACCGGGTGGTGGCCGGAGACTCTCTTGGAGGGGAGGGGGCCACTCGGGATGGTGCAGCCGCGCTGTCCACTGGAGCACAACTTCTCAAACTCCCAGCCGCTGGAGAAGGCGTCGAAGCGGAGGGGGCAACAGCCAAGTCAGGCCGGGCGTGACGCGCTGACAGCTCAGCGGGGAAAGCAGGCCCGGGGGGAAAGGCTGCTGGGGTCTCCTCCAGGTGAGACGCTGAAGAGACAGCAGTGGGATGAATGGGGTCAGCCCAGTGAACCGGAGCGGATTCCGGAGGGGAGTCACGCTGAGAACGTCTCTGGCCACGGTGTCGACGTCTACGACGGGCCCCGGATGGTGCGAACTCCAGGACTGGATCGAGGGAAGGATCCGGATTCCAGAGCGGGCAGCGGGAGCTCCGGTTACTCCGCCTTTGGCCTCGTTCCTCCTCGATCTCCTGGAGCGCCTCGCGGTGGACGGCGATCTCTTGTCTCCTCGCTTGGACGTCCAAGTGGTCGGTGTAGCGGGAAGACAACCGGTCGAGCGTTCTCTCAGCGCAGTCCAGGTAGTAGTGCGCTTCGGATGAGTCGTCAAGGCTGGCGGAAGCGCTGATGAAGTCATCCACCTCCTCCAGCGCCTCAGGCAGCTGGAGCCAGAGATCACTCCACCTTGCAGCCTCCTCCTCTTCGTACATCAGAATTGTCTGGCGTTGGGCAGCGATGTCGAGTCTCCTCGCGTCGACCTCGGGGTGACCGTTGTAGCGGGAAGGCAGACGGTCAAGCACCTCCTCAGCCCGGTCTAAATACCACTGTTCATTGGGCTGATAACCGAGGAGAGGAGGGGCGAGGGAGGTGTCTGGATACCCATCGAGGTCGGAGGCGATAATGAGGATTTCATCTACCTCCTCCAACGCCTTGGTCAGCAGGACGTGGGAACCCCGAGAATGACTCCGCTGGGATGGCATATTTCCAACGCCGCGTACCTGGACAGGAAGGACAAAGTTCCCAGAACGCAACTTACTGAGAACGGCGTCTCCTTCTGGCGGCTGTCTACTGTCACGGCTGGCCCTCACGAGCCAGCATAAGACGCCTCAGTTCAGTAGATTGCAGTTCAGTTCTTTTATTTATAAAGCACAGGACTTAGGTGTACAACATAACTTTGCCACGCAGGCTTCGTTACACAACACAACATAAATTCACAATAGAGAGTTGAGGCAGTGACGAGGAGCTCTCGTCTGCCGTACATAGGAAGGAACGTCAGCGAGGGAGAAGACAGTTCCAAATAAATCACTTACATGCCGCGGGATACGTCGAGGAACCCAGGGAGCATGTGGTAAGGAGACAGGGGAAAGTCATAGGACTTCTGACGAGACAGCCGCGCCGTCCAGTTCACTCGCACTGACATTTAAAGCCAGCTGCTCATGATTGGAAACTCGGCACAGCTGCCCAGGTTCTGACAGCTGAGAGCTCCCGAGCGTCTGGCCAATCAGAGCCCGGGAAACCCGTGTGACGACACCAGCTGTCAAAAGCTGACAGGGATGAGGAATAACCCGAGCGCGGACAAAGCGCTCGGGATATGACAGGACTAGCCTGCCACAATTTCGATATCCAGCTTTTTTTTCCCCATTAAAATCTGATGTGTTTTCAAAGTGTTCCCTTTATTTTTTTGAGCAGTATATATTCTTAATTACATGAGCAGTGGAAAATATAACAGTTTACTGTTATCATCGAATCCCACTCTCCCCAGATATCCTGCCGTTGTGTCCCTGGGCAAGACACTTCACCTCCAATTGCTCCTGGTAGGTCTGGAAGTGCCATGTTAGGCAGCATGCCACCATCAGTGTGTGAATGTGTGTGTGAATGGGCGGATAGCAGGATCTGTAAAGCGCTTTGGTCATCAAGAGATGAGAATAAAAGCGTTATATAAGTGAATGCCATTTACCATCATTTATGACCATTATGTAGCTAAATTATTAGATGCTCTGCCCTATATCAGCTCTGACATTTAGTTTTAATGTTTAAAAGCAGACCACAGTCCTGAACTGTAGGATGATGACCCTCAATGATTTTCAGCAGCAGTAAAACAGATTCCATCTTCAGCTTCATCTCAGTTGTACCAGTGCATATAAGTAAATTAGAAAATCATGATTTGTCATTTAATTTCAAAAACTATAATTATTATCATCAATATTAAATCAGGTTTAAAATGTTTCACTCTGTGTGTAATAAATATATGGAAGTCTCTTTTAGAATTAGCTTTAAAAAAAAAAATCATCTTTTTCAAAAAACTACTTCATTGAAATCCAGTTTTTCTATTTGTCATAATCGCCCGGCAGGGGCGGACTGAAGACCCAAGTGCTGACCTGTGAGTTTGTAAAAACGTTTAATGAAAACACAAAATAACACAAAGGCACAAAACGTACAAGACTTGAGTAGAGACAAAAGGCAGGATGAGAGGAGGTTGAATAGCCAATGACTAAGATGTGGAACACACGTTGGGGATGGGAGGAATAGTCACTGGCTCAGATGTGGAATGCACGTTGGATTAAATAAGGATAAAGTGTGGTACACACGCTGAGAAACAGGGAGAAAATAAGATGGGGGACTCCCGTCTGAACATTGGGAAGGACGCAGCAATGGACTACGTTGCAGCCATCCTTAAATAAGGCTAGGATGAATCAAGACAAATGGTAACAGGTGTGGGTGACATGAGCAAGGATACTCAGGCCAAATTAATGACAGCTGAGACAGTCCACAAACTTGAGCTGGGAGAGGAAGTAAACACAAAGTGCTGTCACAATAAAAGTACAGGAGAGTAAGACAAAAGGTGACTGACTATAAATATGAAATGATTACAAAGCAACAAAGTGGATAATACAAAAAGGGGAACATGACCCATGAAGGTGAGGATAAGATAAATACAAAACAAAAGATACAATTATAGAAATACTACATTACAAAAGGAGGACTGAAGGAAAAGGTGAGGGTAGGCTCATGTCAAAATGGATAATATAATAATACCAAACTAGATGGACATAGACATAATAACAGACTAGATGGGACTAGGAATAATAAACTAAGAAACAGGAATGCTAATGAACAAACAGAAACACAAGACAAGTCAAATATCATCATACATATTAAATACAAACAGAAGTGGGGAAATACAGAAAAAAAGGTAGATGAACTTAAAGCATGGGCACGGCTCTCCACCCGTGCTCAGCATTGTGACACTATTGAGTAAACATGCAATATTTTTACTTAGCTTGTTTCAGTTTGCAGTGTAACCTGCTAAAAAAAATCACAATCAATAAAACAATTCATCAAATCTCTTTTGTTGTGGTTATTTCAGTCAGATATCAGTTTTATAAGGCTGCGTATCCACTAGGGATGGGCATAATTTACCGATTAACCGATAATTGATCATTAAGAATTTCACCGAGGAAGTTCATTTTCGTCGACAAACCGTTTTTTTTTTTTAAACAATCCGAGGTTATTAGGCCTAGTGCACGGCCGTCCTCAAACAATGCAATGGCAAAATTTGGGCACCAGGGGGCAACAATACACCATCGCCGTACCCTGGCGTGCCTCAGTTGATACATGCGGGCTTCCGTAGGGCAATCGCCAAATCACGAAGCGGTTACGGCGAAGTGTTGCGTGGGACCATTTCAATTTAAAAAATGACCAGGTGTACTGCAATCACTGCAATGCAGCATACAAATATACCTCATCGACAGGGTCCATGGAACACCCTTATTACGCGAAGAAACCGCCAACAGTGGTTGCGCGCTGAGTAATGGCGGTCGTGAAGATTCTTTTTTTTTTTTCAGAAACTTTATTGAGAAGGTCATGAAGATTCGGTGTACACACGTCGAGGGAAGCTGCAGGAGGCGGCGTAATGGCTCGACGGGAAGACTATTTTGCACAAAATGGCACAAGAGAACAGCAAAAAGTTCTGCGCGGCTAGACTAAGTAACACGAGCGATAGAGCAATGAATGCGGTCTTCGTTTGTTGGGTGGCCGCTCGGCAGGGACAGAAGCTGGGTAAAACGTCTCGGTCAATCAGCTTGCGGGGTGAAACGTCTCGGCCAATCAGCTTGCGAGATTCCCGAGCCGAGCCAACACGAAAACAGAGAGAGGGCTCTCCGTGCTGATTCCTGATGTTCTAATGTAGTCTACCTGCCTTGTTACGTACCTAAAAATGTTAATGATTAACCGATTATTAATCATTAATTCTCCCGACGATCGGTGAAGAAAATTTCACCGAATGCCCATCCCTAGTATCCACCAAACGTGTTTTTTGTCACCTGACCGACCTGAGCATCTTTTTCTCAGCGTTTGTGAGTGGCACTCTGGTGAAAAAAAAAAAAAAAAAGCCTGTGCCCTGTATCCCAACAACAGCTTGTCACTCTCAGCGCAGCACTTCCACTTTTCCTATGGTCAGACTTTCTACTGATTTTTTAATAGCAGTCTCTAAATAACAATGGACAGGAAACCTATTCTAGCAGCTCTGGATGTCATGAATCGCCTCTAACGAGGCGAGGAGAGAGACAGATTCACGCGCAGGGTTACACTCAAGACAGATTTATTAAAGTCCCAAAAACAGTGCTGACATACCAAAACAACAAGAGAAAAAAACTTACAGCTTTTCACGGCTTTTCAGCTTTCAGCTCTTCAGCTTTTCACGTGGCAGAGCATAATAATGTAAGAAACCATGGCGTAACATGGCAGTGACAAATAATAATCCAGCAATGAGACAAACATCATGAGCTGACTAAATACACAGACAAATAATGCAGCAATTGGATGCACCTGAGCGAGGACACACGGGGAGTAATCAGAAAACAGAAAATAGCTGAATGTCAAAAGAGGGGGAGTGGTCTGGCTGGCAGATTGACAGGCAACGCCCACACCAAGTGCAGACCCAATGTGCTGCCTGACAGCTGCCAGTCAGAGACTACTACAACACAAACAACTCAGAAACAGACTAGAGACAAATGCAAAATAAGACATGACATGGCAAGCACAAAACACACATACATATGAAACTCAAGAGACATAACAAGGCACAAACAAATACACAGATGAATATAACACACGGAGGAAAGTTATGGAACCGAGCCTGAAGGACAAACCGACTCGGCTCATGACACTGGATGTAAAATATGATGACACGGACAGTAGTGCTGTGTTCGAAATGCTCACTCCTTCCCCATATAGTGTACTATATAGTGAATCAGCCATCTTGTAGTACTGTTCGAAATCTTAACTGAAAATTTCATTCACCATATAGTACACTCAAAATATCCCACAATGCATTTTGAAAAGTAGTGTACAACGGATGGTCACATTAGCCAATATATCCCATAACGCAATGCGCAGCCAACGGAGCAGTGAGAGGAGAGCTTCACATTACAACATAAACTACCTTAAGGTATTTATATTTATTAGTTCAGCAAAAACAATTTGATTTAATACATATTTACTACAAATTACATGCAGGTATTCACCTTTTTTTTTTTTTTTACCACCGTTAGTCTGTTAGGTTTTACTGTCTCGCGTGATGACATCATTAACCGTGCCGCAAAAACAAGCCAATAGTGTCCGAAAGCCATTAACTTTATTGTTATATTGAGTTTACTATATAGTCCACTATATCTAAATTCACTATATAGGGAGTAGGGAGGGAGGGAATGAACATTCCGAACACAGCCCAGGAGTCTGAGTACAGACTAGTACCGGTGTCCTGTGTCCGGCCCACGCAGCAGTTCTGATTGTCTGCTTAAGGTCTGACATTGGCGAGCTCAGCTGCCGTCTGAAAAGTTGAACTTTTTTCAGCTCTGAGCGCCGTGCCGAAAAACGGCCACCACCAAGAGCGTTTCCTCACCGCTGAAACGCTGTACTACATTGAGAATGAATGGAAAATAGTCGCCCAGAGCTGAAAAAACGCGTTTGTTGGACACGCAGCCTGTTTTGAGTCCAGCCCATTCTCTCCACAGCTGATCGTCGGTTCCTGCAGGATCACCACCGTGCACTTCACAAATAAATCAGAAAAAGGGGGGGGGAAATCAGAGAAATATGATTATCACTTCAGATGTGACAGACATTTTTAAGGTCAGCATTATTATTACAGATGTCCTGTCCCTCCTCAGCTTCATAAACTGCTCCGTTTTCTCTAAAAATAACAGGTGTTTTTTTACAGCACCACATAAGCAAATAAATAACATTAACTTCCCGATTTCTCTATGGACTTTAAAAGTTATCTTAAAGCAAGTTATTTCAACCACGTCATACTGTATGTATATATTACTACATTAGTTAATTAACTAATGTGGTTAATGTAGTTAATGAACTGCTTGAACTGCTGCCTCCGCGACCCGGACCTCTGGAAAAGCGGTAGAAGATGGATGGATGGATGGATGGATGGATGGATGGATAGTTAATAAACTGACATTAATGGTGAAAAAAAGATTTGACTTCAGAAAAAGTAACAGTTCAACATGTTTAATTAATACATTAAGCGAAACATACAGCACATCAGAAAAAAATAATGTCATATAACATGAGCTTAAATAATCAGATGTTGCTGTTTTCTGCATTATTGGTGTCTTCATGTTCAAACCGCTGCAGAATTCAAGCAAAAAAAAACTTACTTTGAACTATTTCTGACTTCATTCCACTTCTGCCTGAGCCCAGAAAAAAAAAAAAGAAGCCAGGCTGAGCCACGTGCTGAATGCTAGGATATGTTAAGGCCACAAGGATGTATGTATCATGTATCCTTCCTTTTCAGGGTTTTGAAGGCTGCATTTGTCAGCCGCATGTGAAGGAGCCCACGGAATGGGGCAGCCTTGGACGCAGCACAGTGACGTATCTGGCCTAGAAATGTGGACTTGGAGGACGCAGAACCTGAATTGAGACACAACCAATGTGTGTGGTCTGTTGGCTTTGTGTGGAGGTTGTATTTGATAGGCAATCACTTTGAATTATGGGAGTTTTCTGGAGAAACATCATGTTAGCATGTATGAGAGGATGTCTGTTTATAATCATGTTCTAATGATGTTTTCAAACGGGAACTGAATTGGCTGTTTTGATGGTAAACACATTATCAAGCAAAATTTTAAATATTGAGTTCCAAACAGCAGTTTGTATACATTTGTTTTTTGCAAATCCATTTCTGAAAGCAACACATAACCCACAGCTACAGAAACTGGATTAAAGGGTAGCCTACTCATCTCACGTTGCAGTTTGGCTTCAGTTATGTGCATCTTGTTTTGTCAGTATTATCTTGTCTTAAAAAGTATGATATTGAATTCTGCAATGCAAAGATGCCTCGTAAACAGAGGAGACAAAAAGTGAAGGTGCTGCAAGAAGCAGCTAAAGGCAGTCAGGGGCGGTCTTGGCTACACATTTCCACCTGTCCTCTCACTGATAGGTGCATCTCAGTAAATTAGAATGTCATCGAAAAGTTGATTTATTTCAGTAGTTCAATTAAAAAAATTAAATTCATTACACACAGAGTGATATATTTCAAGTGTTTATTTATTTTAATTTTGATGGTTATGGCTTACAGCTAATGAAAACCCACAATTTAATTTCTCAAAAAAATAGAATATTTCATAAAATTAATTTAAAAAAAAGATTTTTTTTTATTCAACGTCAGCGCAGCCATCTACCTGGAAATTTTAGAGCACTTCATGCTTCCCTCTGCTGACAACCTTTATGGAGATGCTGATTTCATTTTCCAGTAGGACTTATCACCTGCCCACACTGCCAAAAGTATCAAAACCTGGTTTAATGACCATGGTATCACTGTGTTTGATTGGCCAGCAAACTCTCCTGACCTAAACCCCATAGAGCAGGGGTGCCCAACCTGGGGCTCCTGGAACGTTCAGGTTTCTGTGGGAAATTATCTCATTTCACTTCTTAATTGGTCCAAAGTGTAGAATTGTAATATACAGTATATATTATATTAGTATGGCGATGCCCTAGGCTAGGGAGGGGTGATGCCCCACCTTTGGGGGGTGGCGTCACCTGTGGTATATAAGCCAGTAGCGCGAGACTTTTTACTGTGGCTCCTACACTCGCGGCAGGAACTCCTGTGTATAGTTTGTGTTATAATAAAACTTATAAAACATCACCTCACCTCCTCATTATTCAGACACAACATTTGGCGACGAGGATATACGTAGATGGAGAGGGCTGCGACCACGCTTCATCCTTTTTTGGAGGCTCCGGGTGAGGGCGTTAGACCTCGGCGACCTTGACAAATTGTGTGCAGGGGCTATTCTGGTCCATAACCTGGATGTGGAAATCTGGAGGGTCCTGACCACGCTTGGAGGAGGTGACACATTCGGCAATATAGTGAGGCTCATGGCGGGCTACTTTCGCGCCCCTGAAGACATCATAATGTGATGCATGCGATTCAAGCAGCGACGCCAGTGACCCGGAGAGTCGGTTAGACAGTTTGTGGCGGACCTTCGGCGGCTGGCGGGTGAGTGCAGGCTTAGGACTTTGGAGGAGGAGATGGTCCGCAACCAGTTAGCAGGACATGTGGCCAACTCCTCGGCAAGAGTTCACCTGTTAACTCACATTGGTGAGCTAACACCACTTGCAGCCATGGAGCTAGCACAGCAACACAAGGCAGCAGAACAACTACCGAGAATTCTCAATCGTGACGGCACCCTGCCCAGGAACGACGCACGGTAGAAGACTCTGGCCTTGGATCTGGATGATGGCGGCGACGTTGAGTGCACAGTCATCATAAAAATAAAGTCCACCCCGGGGACGCCGAGTTGCTATGGCTGCGAATCCAGCAGGCACTGCTTTGGAGCGAGGGAGTACACAGCGGAGGGCAAGCGTTGTGGACGGTGTGATTTGCCCCATCACTTCGCCAGGGTTTGTCGCAATTTTAACATGGAGGAACGAAGACCTGCAGAGGACAGTGTATGGATGAAAGCGCCTATGGTGGTCCACACTGTTTCACCTAACACGGGATCAGCGGTCTCCATTTTGAACTTGGAAACAGTAAGACGGTGTTTTCCCCACTACAGTGAGTAACGTGAGCATAGCCTGTTACGGATATGGTGATAAACCCCTTGACATCGTGGGTTCGGTGTGGCTGTCTGTGAGGTATAAGGAGGCCTCTACGGGCGCAGCTGAGTTCATGGTGTCTCAAGAAGGTAATGATCTGATGGGCTGTGACTTGTTTTACGAGCTTGGTTTCTCCATCACCTGAGGAGATGTGGAAGAGTGGGCAGGTGGTGGTCTGTGGGACCGGCCATTTTATGTGGTAAGTGACGAAGAAGTGTGGGACTTTGGGTGGCCCATTTCAAGTGAAGAGGGACGCCGCCAGCACCATACTACGCCGACAAGGCGAGGGTCCCGTGCCAATGTTCGTGGTCCCGCGGACGGTGGACTCAAACGGCGTGGTTTGACCCCTGCGGTGGCGGAAAGGTCGAAAGAGCGTGAGCTGCAGGGCTCCGGTGGCCGACTGGATATGGCTGCTGAGCCAACAGTGGCTGGTGCCGCTTCAACGCAAAAACATCATCAACATCTAGCAACCGGGGTACCATCAGATGGCACAAACCCTGGCCGTGCCGACACCAAAAGCACGGGACTTAGCTCGAGTCAATTTGGCGAACCGCTGAGGAGCCATAAGGTTGCCAGATCGCAATGCAGATGATGGAGGAAGCCAGTGAGCACTCCCCTAGGTGAGGGTGATGACATCCGCTCTAGGGTCGAGCCTCGGCTTGGTCGGGTGCGCAGTACCAGAGAGCTAAGAGTTGGACAGGATAATCTGCGGGTGGTCCAGTCCAACGGCGACAGGTACCTGAGTTTGACTGATGGGTCGAGACGGCATCCCAAAGAGCTGCGGCGTCTGAGCAGGAAGGGACATCAATGCAGCCTGTCTTCTGTCACGAATAAGCGGAGACGCTCTGGAAGCAGGCTGCAGGACAGACACTCCGGGGGGGGGGGGGGGGCCTTCAGGAGACCCGGGTTAGGTTTGAATAGGGGCTTACGGTGTGTCTGATTTAGTGCATTTAAATTGTGTCTGCTATTGTTGATTTATTGTGTTCAAGATTTGTTCCGTGGTTTTGAAAAAAGCACGAGAGACACTGCTTTGTCAATATGGTAATGTAAATGTTGTATAATTGCCTGCTTGACTGTTTGATTTTGTGCACTTGACCACCGTTGTGCGTGTGTATGCCTGGTGACTGAATGTTGTGTGTGTGTTGAAGGTGCAGTAACACCTGGGTGTGATTGTTTGTGTGAGGTCTGTGTGTATTCATTGCCCTATATTGTGTATTTGTGTATTTTATCAGGAGGTCTCTGTGTTTTCTTATGTATATCCTATGGGGGTTGGGTACCACCTTTGTTTATTTTGTCATTACTTGTTTATGTATATATGTTTATTTTAACGGGATTATTTTAGTTTGGTGTGTGGCCCTTTTTCTTTTCACTGACTGTTTATTTACATAGCGGAGAGCTCCACTGGGCCAGTGTGGTGTGTGAGTGTGTAGGCCTATACTCCTTTGTATTAGAGTGTGAATCGGGTGCAACTTATATGGTTGGGTGAATTTTGTGCTTGCGTTTTTCAAAGGGGGGGAATGTAGAATCGTAATATATATATATATATATTATATTAGTATGGCAGTGCCCTAGGCTAGGAAGGGGTGATGCCCCGCCTTTGGGGGGTGGTGTCACCTGTGGTATATAAACCAGTAGCAGGAGACATACTGTCTCTTCGCTGTGGCTCCTACACTCGCGGTAGGGACTCCTGTGTATATAGTTCGTGTTATAATAAAACTTATAAAACATCACCTCGCCTCCTCATTATTCGGGCACAAGACAAAGATTTGCAAATAATTTGCTGTTGTTGTGCATAGGTGTAAGGGTGCCTACAGAACACATGCACAACAATGACAAATTACTTGCAAATCTTTGAACCAATTAAGAAGTGAAATTAGAGAATTTTCCACAGAAACCCGAATGCTTCAGGAGCCCCAGGTTGGGCACCCCTGCCATAGAGAATCAATGGTGTATTGTCAAGAGGAAGATGAGACACCAGACCCAACAATGCAGATGAGCTGAAGGCCACTATAATAACTAGAAAAGCACTCAGAGAGCGCAGACCTCCGCCAAGCGCCACAGTTCCCCCCATACAGTGTTTGTGTGTACATTTTCAGATTCCTTGACCATGAAAACATATGACTAGCAATTGGATTCACAATGATAGGATTAGTGGTTCAGTAGTTATTCACGAAAATCGCATTTTCCGTAATGGGGGTTTTCGCCACAGTTCCCCCCATACAGTGTTTGTGTGTACGTTTTCAGATTCCTTGACCATGAAAACATATGACTAGCAATTGGATTCACAATGATAGGATTAGTGGTTCAGTAGTTATTCACGAAAATTGCATTTTCCGTAATGGGGGTTTTCGCCACAGTTCCCCCCATACAGTGTTTGTGTGTACGTTTTCAGATTCCTTGACCATGAAAACATATGACTAGCAATTGGATTCACAATGATAGGATTAGTGGTTCAGTAGTTATTCACGAAAATCACATTTTCCGTAATGGCGGTTTTCGCCACAGTTCCCCCCATACAGTGTTTGTGTGTACGTTTTCAGATTCCTTGACCATGAAAACATATGACAAGCAATTGGATTGACAATGATAGGATTAGTGGTTCAGTAGTTATTCACGAAAATGGCATTTTGCGTAATGGCGGTTTTCTTGTGGACGGTGATCCGGATCACCACCAAAATCTAATCATCTGTAGGATACCCCATTTCTGACAATCGGTAAAAATTTCATGAAAATCCGTCCATAACTTTTTGAGTTATCTTGCTAACAAACAGACAAACAGATAGACAAACCAACGCCGATGATCACATAACCTCCTTGGCGGAGGTAATAATGGATTAGATTTATATGGTGCTTCACATGTCAAGTGACATCTCAAAGCGCTGGCTATCAAAGCAACCTGGCCTTCATAACACCTCAGCAGTACCACTGGCTGATCACCTCCATGACATGCCACACTGATGCAATAATTCATGCAAAAGGAGCCCCGACCAAGTATTGAGTGTGTACATGGACATACTTTTCAGTCAGCCAATATTTCTATTAAAAATCAATGTTTTAAAAAAATTAGTTATACGCAATCTTCAAATTTTTTTGAGAAACTGGATTTGGGTTTTTCATCAGCTATAAGCCTTAACCATCAACATTAAAAGAAATAAACACTTGAAATATAGCACTCTGTGTGTAATGAATCCATATAATATATAACTTTCATTTTTTTAACTGAATTACTGAAATAAATCAACTTTTCGATGACATTGTAATTTATTGAGACACATCTGCACTACATTGTCCTGTATAAACTATCCTTGCAGTCTTTGTGGAGATGGAGGGGGGGCAGTTTAACAGAGGGGATGGTTTGGGCTCATTTTGCTGTCTAGGCGTAAGCGGAAGAAGGTGAATGAATGAATGAATGAATGCTGACTAGGCGATTGGCCTTTTTAATTTTTTTGCAATGATTTAGCCATTTGAATGAAGTTTTAATTATTTGTTTACTGAAAGAAAAGCTTTATTTAGATTTTTGCAAACACGTTTTTATTTTGAAGAGATAATCATTTTTCAGTGGAAGCTGCCCATTTTTTATTTTTATTTTTTGCCACTGACCTTTACATAATTAATAATGAAGACTGTGGTCTTTGTGGCAGTTGCTAATTTGTAAAAATCTGTGGGGTATTAAATATGTCCATGAGTGTATAGTTATTAAAGTAAAATAGATACCAACTAAGTAACATATAAAGCTGACATACAGTGGATATAAAAAAATCTACACACTCCTGTTCAAATGCCAGGTTTTGGTGATGTAAAAAAATGAGACCAAGATAATTCATTTCAAAACTTTTTCCACCATTAATGTGACCTACAGTCATGTAAAAAAATTAGGATACCACATTAAATATTCAGTTCTTTATTTTTTTTTCCACAATATCTTTATTGAACCTTTTTTTTTTTTTTTTAACAAACATGATACAAACAATCAAACACTAACACTAAAGTACTACAAAAAAAAAAAAAAATGCACTAAAAACACCAACAACCACCAACAAAATCAAGTCTTCAACAATGCTCCTCTGTTTAGTCTAGACAATCCAATACATAAGTATACATATTATGTTCACCAGTTTGGAATTTACAAGGTCCACACACATCATTCACCTTCTTCTTCAAGAGTTATGTTTAAATTTTTTACATAATCAATAAAAGGTCTCCATATATTCTCAAACACAATTTCCTTTGATTTTAGTATATATGTTATTCTTTCTAATGGAAGGTTTGTTAACATCTGTCTTAACCACTGAGTCACATCTGGTCTATGAGTCTTTTTCCATAATAGTGCAATACATTTTTTGGCATTAAGCAAACTGAGGTCTATGAATGTTCTTTCACTTTTATTAAAATTATGCTTTTCTGGGTACAGACCCAACAAAAACAGTTTAGGATTCAATATGATTTGTTTTGAGATTATTTTTTCAATTGTTACCCTCACCTCTTCCCAAAACATTCTTATTAATCTACATTCCCATAAACAATGAAATAGGGTTCCTTTACTTTCCATGCATTTTGTGCATGTATCTGGTATATTTTTGTTATATCTATTTAACTCCTCCGGTGTAACATACATCCGCATTAACCATTTGAAATGTATCAATTTAAGGCGTGCATTTATTGATTTGGTTTGAGCTTCTGTACAAGCCAATTCCCATTGTTCCTCTGAAATTTCAATTTGCAGATCTTCTTTCCAGTAGTTTAATCTTTTCAGTGAATTTTCACTTGAAGATAGTGTCAGTGTCCTTTCTTTTACTATCTTTCATCATCATTTTTTCCAAGGATGAATAAATAGGTCGAGTGAGAGCTTTATTTTGATTTGATCGAATAAAGTTTCTAAGTTGAAGATATTTAAAAAAATGTGTTCTATTGAGATTAAATTTGATCCTCAGCTCTTCAAAAGACATTATGTTGTCTGCACATGGCAAATATAAATCCTGAATCTTTTGTATCCCTTTTAAATTCCATACTTTAAATACAGCGTCCGCTCTCCCTGGTTTAAAATATTGATTACCCCATATTGGACTAAATTGTGACAATAACTGTGGTTCTTTTAAATAGTTTTTAGCTTCACACCATATTTTGATCATATGCTTTACAAATGGATTTTTAACTTGTTTTTGTAATTTTTTTGCCGAATCTGAGTATATGAATATGGGAAGAGGTAAAGGTAAATTGTATGATTCCATTTCAGTCCAGTGAGGGAGATCATTTGATGAAAAATAATATGTCATAGACCTCAGTTGTGCCGACCAATAATACAACATAAAATTTGGACATTTCAGACCTCCACGATCAAATGGTAAATATAATAAAGACAAACGTAATCTAGCCCTCCTGTTGTTCCATATAAATTCCACTAACTTTTTTTTTATTCTTGAGAATAGATCTAAAGGTGGTGATAAGGGAATGTATTGAAATAAATAAAGTATTTTAGGTAAAATATTACTTTTAAGTATATTGATTCTCCCGATCATCGACATTGGTAGTGACATCCATCTCTGAGTTAACTCATTGATATCTGACATTAAGGCTTCATAGTGGACACTGGCGACTGATTCTAGCTTAGGCATAATTTGGATTCCTAAATATTTAAACTGATTTACAACATTGAATTGATTTACCTCAGGGGCTGGGTAATTTCTCTGGGTCTCATTTAGCATTAATATTGAAGATTTAGTTTTATTTATTTTATATCCTGATATTTCCCCAAAATTCTTTATTAAATTCAACAAGGTTGGAATTGATTTTTTTAGATTCGACATAAACAAAATTATGTCATCGGCGTACAGGGAGATTTTATGTTCTGTTGGTCCAACTTTAATTCCATATATTTGTGAATGTAAACGTATCGCTATCGCTAAAGGTTCAATTGCCATAGTAAACAGTAAAGGTGAAAGTGGACAGCCTTGTCGACATCCTCTATTGATTTTTATTGGTTTTGAAATATTGTTATTTGTTAGGATTTCTGCTGTAGCATTATTGTATATTATTTGAACCCATTTTATGAAATTATTTCCAAGTCCAAACCTTTGTAGGACTTCAAAAAGAAAGGGCCATTCAACTCTATCAAAGGCCTTTTCGGCGTCCAATGATAGGAGAGCTGTATCCGGTGCTTCTTTATTAAAATAAATAATATTAAATAGTCTTCTTACATTATGGAAGCCTTGTCTACCCTTTATAAAGCCATTCTGATCTCGATTAATAATATTTGGTAAAATTTCTTGTATTCGTCTTGCTAAAATTTTACAGATTATCTTAAGGTCGGCGTTTAATAGGCTTATTGGTCTCATATTTTCACATTTATTAGAGGGCTTACCTGGTTTTGGCAGCAGTATAATTAAGGCATTATTTATGTATGATGGTAAATTATTATTTTGAAATGCTTCTAAAACCATTTCCAAAAAAGGTTTTATTAATTTATTCTTAAATTTTTTATAAAGGTCAACTGGAAGACCATCTGGTCCTGCACTTTTTCCTGATTTCATATTATCAATGGCTAGCCCAACTTCTTCTTGACTAATTTTAGAATCCAATATCTCCCTGTTTTCATTTGGAATACACGGTATAGATAGTTCGTTCAAAAACCCATTTAGTTTTGTTAAATCAGGTTCATTTTTGGTATCATATAATTTTTCATAGTAATCTCTAAAGGCTCTATTAATTTCTAAAGGATCTATAACTACCTGTCCGTTACTTATAATACTGGTAATTGGTGTTTTAATTTCCAATTGTTTAATCTGCCATGCTAATAATTTTCCCGATTTTTCACCTTGTTCATAAAAAGATTGTTTCAATCTTAGAAGACTCGAGGCAGCTCTATTCGCTGATTTTTTGTCGTATTCAGCTCTCAAAATCAGTAATTCATTCTCCAACCTTGGGTCACTTCCTGCATACACTTTTTCCTGAAGATTTTTTATTTTATGTTCCAATTTAGCTCTCTCCTCTCGAGTCTTCTTAGATTTTGATCCTGTATAACTAATAATATGTCCCCTAATAAAAGCTTTGAAAGCCTCCCACTTTACACATGCTGATGTTTGTGTAGTATTGATGTCAAAGAACTCGTCTATCTGTTTTTCTATATACTTGACAAATTCCTCATCCTGAAGCCATTTATGCTGAAATTGCCATCTACCTGATTCCTTTGTCAATTTTTTATCTACATATATTAGACAACAGGGTGCATGATCAGAGATCACGATGTTATCATAAAAGCAGTTTTGAATCTTGGACCTTAATTCTGTGGAAATCAAAAAATAATCAATACGTGAGAATGTCTTGTAGGTACTGGAATAACAAGAATAGGTTTTAACTTGTGGTTTCATTTCTCTCCATATATCTAACAATCTCAATTCTTTCATAAAATGATTAATAGTCATCCTACATCCAATGTGCGTACAATCCAGTCCTGTTGATCTATCCACACCTGGATTCAATGTACAATTAAAATCCCCTGCTATTATATGTTGCCCTGTAAGTGATGATAAGATGAGAAATAAATTAGCAAAGAACTTCTGATCATCTATATTGGGACCATATAAGTTCACAAGATTTATATTTTCTAATAGCAAAGAACCTTGAATGATTACATATCTTCCAAATTTGTCTCCAATTACATTTTTCACTTGAAAAGGAACTGATTTATGTATGAGAGTCATAACTCCCCTGGCTCGGGATGAAAATGAAGAGGTGAATACACTTCCCTGCCATCTACTCCTAATTCTTTTAACATCCTCCTCTATCAGATGAGTTTCTTGTAAAAACACAATTCTTGAACCCATGTCCTTTATTTTATTCATAACTTGTTTAAGTTTTTTTAAATTTTGTAGACCTCTGCAATTCCATGAAGTTAAATTAAGATTAACACTTTGGTCCATGATCAATAGAGAGTTTGGGATTACCTTGCAGTGTAAACATGCTCATACAGAGAAGCAAAAACATGAGTGGTTGAACATTCATCCTACAAACTACACACAAACAAATTTCCCCTTCCCACACTTGTGGCAAACCCCCCAAAATCAAAAGAAAAATTCTGTCTCCCGATATAGCCATCGACCGTTCCTCACCCACGGGGAACAGCCTAAGCCACTCCTTCTTCATCCTCCCAATCACCCTAACTCTACTGCTTTTAATGACGTAACATTAACTCTCCTCTGTAGTTTTCCAACTTAACTCCAAAATTTTTAACAACTTTGTACATCATAGTTTTTTTTTTTTGTGTTTGTTTTGTTTTTGTTTTGTTTTTTTAATATATAATACAATCTATATTTTGTAAACTTACTATTTACTTCAAGTCAGTCAGATGCCTGTGCAAATGCTTAATTATTCTACCTTATATTTTGTTCATGCTTAGCTCCCACCAGTCTCTTCTTCTTCTTTGATCTTCTTGATGAACTCCTGCGCCTCCTCTGGGGTCTTGAAGATGTGGGTTCTGCCCTCATACGTGGTCAACAGTCTCGCAGGATAGATTACACCATGACGAATCCCAAGGTTGCGCAGCTCCTTACGTACGGGATCAAACTGCTTCCTCAATTGCTGGATTCCTGTGGCCAAATCTGGGTAGAACCGCACCTGCTGGTCCTGGTGTTTAATCTCTCCTTTAGCACGTGCAGCGTTGAAGATCTTCATCCTGTCTCTGTTGCTAAGAAACTTCATAATTAAGGTCCTCGGCGGTCCCTTATCTCTCCGTGGGCCAATACGATGTGCTTTTTCCAGAACCACTGCTGATTGCAACTCCTCGCTGCCCAGCACCTCCGGAATCCACTTTTCCAGAAAGGAACATACGTCCCGACCTTCTGATTCCTCTGGAAGACCCACCAGCCTCAAATTATTCTGTCTCGACCGAGATTCCAAATCCAAAATATTATCTTCCAGAGATTTTTTTTTTTTTTCCAAAGTGCGCACCTTTAATTGAAGACGGGTGACGTCATCTTCAGCACTAGCGAGACGGAGCTCCATCTGCGCCGTTCGTTCTACACAGTCACCCAATTCCTTTCTTATTCCTTCCAGCGCTGTCATAATCCCATCAAATCTAGAGGAAAAGTCCGCTCTCATTGAACTCATGGCAGCCATCAGCGCATCTGCGCCATTCCCCGCAGAAATCGCACCGCCGCCAGCCTCCTCCGCCATATATGGAGCCTTGTTTGCTGCGTCACAGACCTGAAAGTCCGTTAATTTGGACTGTTTCGGCGGCTCGCTTTTTCCTTTTCCTGGTTTTCCAGCCTTAGGCTTCGCCGACATATCCTCGCCCAAATGCTGGGATACGTTCTGTCCCAAATGAGAGAGTTATTTGCCGATTTTTTTTCTCCAGGAGCAGAGCAGAGCGAGACACGTCCGTCCTACGTGGCAGCCATAACCGGAAGTCTTCAGTTCTTTATTAATAAGAAAAGAAAATAAAGCTGCAACAGAGCGACATCGGTGGGGTCTGGAGAAACCTTTTTTTTTTTTGTTTTTTTTTTGTTTTGTTACTTATTTGTACCCGTAGGTAGACTTGGTTTGCAGTCTGGTGACAAGCCACCGGCTGCTGGTCGCTGCGTGCGCGAGCGCCCTAAACCTACATGTTTTTGGTATGCGGGAGGAAACCGGAGAAATCCCGGAGTAAACCCGCACAACACGGGGAGAACATGCAAACTCCACACAGCTCACTGTTGGTCGGGGGCTGGGATCGAACCCACGATCTCATGATCCCCGCGATCCCCCGGCCGAGGGTAAAACTGTGCTGCCACAGTGCTAAACCACTGCGCCACCGTGCAGCCCACCTTAAAACCATCTCTGGGCTCCAGAATACCTCCCCCCAGGCCACGGGGGGCAGGGAGTGGGCGAACAATCTGAACCTGTTTTTTAATAGGTTTGACCAACCGCCCTCCCCCCTGACTGCACAACAACCACTGCTGCCTCTAAAGACATTGAGTCCTGCTGCCCACACCCCACTCCACCAACACCCCTCACTCCCAACACACAGCCCCCCAACTTGACCCTCACTAAGACCCAGGTGAGGACGGAGCTGAGGAAGAACAAGGCGAGGAAGGCGTCGGGACCGGACGGCATCAGCGCAAAGCTCCTCAAGTCCTGTGCAGATCAGCTGTGTGGGATTGTGGAGCTCATCTTCAACCTGAGCCTGAAGCTGGGGAGGGTACCACAGTTGTGGAAAACATCTTGTGTGGTACCTGTACGAAAGACTTCCTGCCCCAAAGACCTGAACAGCTACAGACCAGTGGCCCTGACGTCCCACATGATGAAGACCCTGGAGAGACTGCTCCTTGCTCACCTCCGCCCCCTGGTGGGACCAGCGATGAATCCACTCCAGTTCGCCTACCAGCATGGCATTGGGGTGGAGGATGCAGTGATCTTCCTCCTTCACCGTTCTCTGTCCCACCTGGAGAAGCCCGGGAATGCGGTGAGGATCATGTTCTTTGACTTCTCCAGTGCTTTCAACACCATCCAACCGATGATCCTGAAGGACAAGCTGCTGTGCGCAGGGGTGGACCAGCACCTGTCATCATGGATTCTGGACTACCTCACTAACCGGCCACAGTTTGTGAGAACCCGGGACTGTGTGTCCAACATGATCATCGGTAGCACGGGGGCCCCCCAGGGAACGGTTTTGGCTCCCTTCCTGTTTACCCTTTATACTGCGGACTTCTCACACAACACAACACACTGCCATCTACAGAAGTTCTCTGACGACTCTGCGATCGTCGGCCTCATCTCTAACGGAGATGAAGCTGAGTACAGAGGACTTATCCAGGACTTCGTGGACTGGTGCCATCGGAACTGCCTCCAGATCAACGCAAGGAAAACTAAGGAGCTGGTGGTGGACTGCCGCAGGCAAGGACAACCCCTCACAGCACCAGTAAACATACAGGGAACAGACATTGAGATGGTGACATCCTACAAGTACCTGGGTGTTCATTTGAACAATAAACTAGGCTGGTCACACAATACCGACACACTCTACAAGAAGGGACAGCGCAGGCTGCTCCTACTGAGGAGACTCAGGTCTTTTGGTGTACAAGGGGCGCTGCTGAAGACATTCTATGACACGGTGGTGGCATCAGCCATCACTTTTGGAGTGGTCTGCTGGGGCAGTGGCATTACAGCAGCCGATAGGAAGAGACTGAACAAACTAATCAAGAAAGCTAGCTCTGTCCTGGGGCAGCGCCCTGACCCAGTGGAGGAGATAGGAGAGAGAAGGATGGTGGCTAAACTGTCATCTCTGCTGGAGTCCGAGTCCCACCCTATGCAGGACATACTGAACACACTGAGGAGCTCATTTAGCAGCAGACTACATCATCTTAGATGCGCAACCGAGAGGTTTCGCAGGTCCTCCCTACCTACGGCTGTCAGACTGTATAACCTAAGCAGGGCTGCTCGCAGAGATAGCAAAAAAAAAAAAAAAAAAACCATAACGACCTAATAGTATTGAATGCAAAAGACGCAATAGACTTACACAATGGTCCACACAATGGTCCACAATGGCTCCAGTATATACAACTAGGACAATATCGGTCGCTACGGAGGGTGACAATATGTATGGGTACATATTCATACTATGTAGGATAACTAAGTAGACGGTTATGCTGTTTATTCCATCTTGCTATAATGCTCCGTGTAAAGAACTGAGGTCCACACGAATAGTGGTTTCAACAAAGTTCTCTTTTAAAACTAGGAGCGGGAACATTAACAGGCGGCAACATCAACACATCGCCATTTTCATATCATATCACTCGGTGAAGGTCAACTCTGACCTGTGACGTCACCACAGTCTTAAAGACACACCACATATAAATATCACATTATATGACATCTCCCCCTTTTTTCGCTTTTTTTTTTTTCAGAACAAAACAATTTTCAATTCAAACATTTTCCATTTCCATTTCACCCTTCCCCACAGCCCATGGCTTAATTATTGAACCACATATAACCACACTTATCACAGTGAACACGTGAATTTCTCTCTTTTCATTTTTCTTTTTTTTTTTCTCTACAGATCTAGTCTTTGCACAGGTTTAATCATTCTACCAGACCGGGTAAACAACAGTCCTTGCTTTGGGTCTGGCGGTTTGACACTGGATTCTGGTAAAATAGTGTCAGCGGCAGCTGCAGTTTCAGGCTGCTGATCGACAATCTCTGGCTGCAGGTCATTTGGAGCTGAAGAGTGTATCTCTCTGGCTGATTCAGGATCATGTTGCAAGTGACGGCGGTTGCGTCGCAAAGTTGCTCCCTGGGGTGTTTCAATAAAAAAGGAGCGAGGTGTGCTGCTTTCTCCTGTGACAACAGCGGGTGTTTTCCAGGATTTCTGATGGTCCAGCTTTGTGAGGACTGAATCTCCTGGCTTCAACAAAGGTAGGGGTTTAGCTCCATGGCGCTGATTGAAGTAGAATGCTTGTTTCTGTTTCTCCATTGCATCCTTGTTCCTGACGACTTCCAGATCAGGCCATCGGGGCTGAAGATTCACTTCGAGTGTAGGAAGAGTTGTTTTGATCTTTCGACCCATAAGTAGCTCTGCGGGACTCACGCCTGTGGTGGTGCAGGGCGTTGATCGAAAGCACATGAGGGCGAGCAAAGGATCTTGCTGCTTTAAGATTCTTTTTGCTGTTTGAACTCCCCTCTCTGCATGTCCGTTTCCTTGGGGGTTATGTGGACTTGAGGTGATGTGCAAAAAGTCAAACTCCCTTGCAAACTTTTTAAATTCTTGGCATGAGAATTGAGGCCCATTGTCAGATACAACCACATCTGGACAACCAAACCTCGCAAACACTGCCTTCAGCTTTAAGATCATCTGAGAAGCAGTGGTTACTGGCAGATGAAGTATCTCGAGGAACCGAGAGAAATAGTCTGACACAACAAGGTAGGTGTGCTTGTTATGCTCACACAGGTCAACAGCAAGTCTCTTCCAGGGTCGATCAGGTAGAGGGGTTGACAAGAGAGGCTCTTTTCGCTGAGCTGGTCTCATCTCACGACACACCTGACAGGACTGGACTTTGCGTTTGATTTCAGATGAGATGCCAGGCCACCACACAGATGTGCAGGCCCGCTCTCTGCATTTTGTCAGACCTTGATGTCCATCATGTATTCGATCCAAGATGTCTGCTCTGAGCACATGCGGAATCAACATGCGGCTTCCTCTGGTGATAATTCTATCGCATTCAGACAGTTCATTTTTAATGGGAAAATAGTCTCTGATAGCTGCTGGGACATTGCCTATGTATTCTGGCCATCCTGACTTGATGTACCACAACACCAACTGTAGGTTACAGTCAGCTGCTGTAGCGGTCTTTATAGTGTCTATTTTATGTGTAGTAGCTGGCAAGTTATCAATAACTGCTGCTATGTAGCACGCTACATCAGAGTGAGAATCAGTCTCGTTTTCTACGCACTGTAGTGGACTTCTTGAGAGTGTATCAGCTACTACCAAGGTCTTTCCCGGAGCATATTCGGCTGTCGGTTTGAACCTCATAAGTCTCATAAGTAGCCTTTGGCACCGTATTGGCACATTGTCCAGGTCCTTTTTGTTCATGAGAGGCACCAAGGGTTTGTGATCTGTAACCAACTTAAAATCTTCCAGACCACAGAGGTACTTCTCGAATCTCTCACATGCCCAGACACTCGCCAAACACTCCTTCTCTATCTGTGCATATCTAGTCTCGGCCTCTGACAGACGACGTGAGCAGTATGCCACAGGTTTCCAGTTTCCATCGTGCAGTTGCAGTAGTACTCCACCTATACCATAGCTGCTGGCATCGGCTGATACGGCAGTAGGTCGATTCACATCATAGAATTTCAGAACTGGAGAAGTAGACAGAATGTCTTTGATGCGTTGAAATGCCTCCTGCTGAGAATGGTCCCACATCCACACTGACTTGGATTTCAACAGTTCATATAGTGGCTGGCCCACTGTCGACAGATTTGGGATATATTTCCCTAGGTAGTTAAACATGCCTAGGACACGCTTGAGGTCATGCACGTTCTGTGGTGGAGGGAGCTCGCGGATTGCCTTGACTTTATCAGGGTCGGGTCTCACGCCTGATTTGTCAATTTCTTGGCCCAAGAAGTGAAGCTTGTTTTGTCTAAACTTACATTTTTCTCTGTTCAGTTTAAGTCCGGCTGACTCGATCCTTTCCAGTACCTTGCTGAGACGCTGGTCGTGCTGTTCAGGAGTGTCGCCGTACACCAGTATGTCATCCATGTAGATAGCCACGCCTTCCAGGCCGTTGAGGGTTTCTGTCATTTTGCGCTGAAAAATTTCAGGAGCGCTTGTGATCCCAAATGGAAGACGTTTGAATGCATATCTCCCAAAGGGTGTGATAAAGGTTGTTAATTTACTGCTTTCTGGATGGAGAGGAATCTGCCAAAATCCGGAGGCAGCATCCAATGATGTGAATGTGGTTGCTCCACTAAGTTTTGCAGTGATTTCCTCTGCAGTAGGAAGAACATACCTCTCTCTTCGTACAGCTTCATTTAACCTCTTTAAATCGACACAGATCCGCACTTTTCCATTTTTCCTTGGGACTGGTACCATTGGCGCGCACCAATCTGTAGGATCAATCACAGCTTCAATCACATTATTCTCCTCCATACGCTGCAATTCCTCTTTAACCTTCTGCAAAAGTGGCAAAGGGACACGACGGGCAGTGTGCACTGTGTATGGCTGAGCATTCTCTTTTAACAGGATTTTAACTGGTTCTGTTTTAAGTGTTCCATGCTCACCAAATGCTTTGTGTACTTCTTCAACACGCTTCACAAGCCCCATCGACATTGCTGTGTCTCTGCCCAGCAAATTGTTTGCATTATTGCCACTGATGACATACACAGGAAAAGTATATGGTTTTTCTTTGTATTCTGTGAAGGCTTGAAATTTCCCTATACAGTCCAACTGACCACCCGGGCTGCACAGTGTGACATTAGATGGCTCTAATTCCTTCTTAGGAACTAGTTCGTTAAATGTCTTTTGTCCCATAATGTTTGCATCTGCACCCGTATCAATTTTAAAATTGACTGGTGTTGTTCCAATTGTAAGCTGTATGGTCCATGGGTCATCATTTCTGTCTGTTTTTGTGACTGCGCCCAAAAAAAATGGTGTCTGGGAAACTGTCTCTTCAGTGACTTCTCTGACTGATTTACTGTGACATTTCTTTTCCCAGTGACCCACCTTTTTACACTTGTTGCATGTTGACTTCATGGCTGGGCACTTTTCAGCATCTCTGTGTTTAAATTTTCCACATCTTCCACACCATGAGTCTTTTTGCTCTCCACTTTTTCCCTTCCTTGGTTTAAATGGAGATCTTCCTCTGCCTGCTGCTTTTCCCTGGATCTCCTGCACCGTGGCGTGTGCTTCCCCCTGCTGGTGAACCTGGAGGACAACCTCCTCGGACTGGCGAACTGTTTGAATGGTTTGGGCAAGTGTTAGATCAGCCATCATCTGCAGTTTACGTGACAGCTCTTTATCAAGGATGCCCACAACAATTAGGTCACGGATATGTTCATCTCTCTTTACACCAAAGTCACAGTGTTCTGACATCTCAAAAAGGGCTCTGATAAACATTTCCACTTTCTCACCGGGCCGCTGCAGCCTCTGGTGAAAACAAGCGCGCTCATGGATCACGTTCCGTTTAGGACAGAAGTACTCGTCGTATTTTCCTAACACAACGTCAAACTTCTTTTGATCCGCTTCCTCAGTAAATGAGAATGATTTGAAGATGTTTTCAGCTTCGGGGCCCATGGCGTAAATCAGTGAACTGACCTGAATTTCGCCGTCCTCTTTATTCAGTTTTGTAGCCGTCCGGAAACGCAGAAAGCGCTCTTTCCAGCCCGCCCATTCATTTGGACGATGAAAAGGAAAACTTTCCGGGGGATTAAACTTGGCCATCTTACTGAAGCAGAGCGTCCGTCAAGCACTTCTGACACCATGTAAAGAACTGAGGTCCACACGAATAGTGGTTTCAACAAAGTTCTCTTTTAAAACTAGGAGCGGGAACATTAACAGGCGGCAACATCAACACATCGCCATTTTCATATCATATCACTCGGTGAAGGTCAACTCTGACCTGTGACGTCACCACAGTCTTAAAGACACACCACATATAAATATCACATTATATGACACTCCGCACTTTGTATATATATTTATATATTTATGTGTATGTATGTATATCCACTGCTCTTATTTATATCTTCCGTATCTTCTTAATTATTGCTATCCCTGTGCTGTTGCAATCCTGGAATTTCCCCATTGTGGGACTAATAAAGGCTCATCTTATCTTATCTTATCTTATCTTATAAATGTTCACATATCTATGTCTAACCTTGTTTTTGTTTTTATTTGCATTTTTTAACACTACCAGTGCATGCCCGTAGAAACCTATGCATGCCCATAAAAGGGATGCATTGGAACAGAATTCTTGCCAGTTACAGGACAGTTGGTATAGCAACACAGCACTAAGTGCCAATCACATGTGACGGCTTTTGTATGCAGCAAAACATAAAAATCACACAAAATATGCCCTGCCATCTGGGGCTGTTTGCCCCTGCTTGTTACTTCTTCTCCTGCCTGTCACTGTTTTGTGTTATGTTGCTTACCTGTGTCTATATATATTGTATATGTCTTGTAGGGAGTCATGTGCTCTGTCTATGTGCCGTCATATACACATCATCTGGGGGGGGTCTTCTTCTTCTTCGTTCAGACCACCGAAGGGTCTCCTCCTGTCTCAGACGGCTGTGTTGTTCACAGTCATGCCTGTGGTGTACTGGTGGAACCTGAGGTGTTTCATGTTCACGGCATCCTTTCTGACGTGCAGCAGTTCTCATTCTATTGCTCTCCATCTGGTGGGTCTGCTTCTTCTTCGTTCAGACCACTGGTTGAGGCATAGGTGCGTCGTAATTCCAGTTCATGGGCACAGTCCTGAAAAAGTGGCTTTCGACCCTGTTCATGAAGGCCTGTGCATGCCCATAGAAACCAAGAAACCGCAGCACCCGGAGAAAATCAGCGCTTTGCTTGGCATTTTACACATTTGTAGTGTAGACTGGCATTCGTCAAGGTTACACATTTTCCGTCATATAGGCATGGCGAGTCCTATGATGCCTGAGTTCATAGGATGCGCTATGATGATGGGGCAGAGATCATAGGCCGTCCTATGATGTCCTAGAAACATACTTTAAAGTCTGTCGTACCCTATGCTGGTGAAGGGTGTCCTCCTGTCTCAGACGGGTGCGATGTACTGCTGGAACCTCAGGTGTTTCATCTTCATGGCATCTTTTCTGACGTGCAGCAGTTGTCGTCATTCTATTGCTCTCCATCTGGTCCTCCTCCTCCTCCTCCTCCTTCTCCTTCTTCTTCTTCTTCTTTGTTGAGACCACTGATTGAGGGATAGGTGTGTCGTAATTGCAGTTCATGGACAGGATCATGAAAATAGATCTGAGCAAAAAGTGCTCATAGGACGTCCTATGATGTTCAGGCAGAGATCATAGGCCGTCTTATGATATCCTATGAAGCGTGACACACACACAGAGATTTCTTGCTTTTACAGAGTGATGATGATGATTTATATTAGCCATTTTAAGTGGGAATGAATGTGGGAGTGTCCCAAAAAAGATGGGGGTATCCTAAGTTATTCATCACTATTTGTTTAGAATTACAGTTAGGCCCAGAAATATTTGGACAGTGACACAATCTTCATGATTTGGGCTCTGCATGCCACCACATTGGATTTGAAATGAAACAACTACAACAGGATTGAAGTGCAGACTTTAAGGTTTAATTCAAGGGGTTGAACAAAAATATATGATTAAACATGTAGGAATTGTAGCTATTTTTATACAAATGCTCCTCATTTCAGGGGCTCAAAAGTAATTGGACAAATAAACATAACCCTAAGTAAAATGTTACTTTTCAATATTTTGTTGAGAATCCTTTGCAGGCAATGACTGCCTGAAGTCTGGAACCCATGGATATCACCAAACGCTGGGTTTCCTCCTTTGTGATGCTTTGCCAGGCCTTTACTGCAGCTGTTTTCAGTTGTTGCTTGTTTGTGGGTCTTTCTGCCTTAAGTTTTGTCTTGAGCAAGTGAAATGCATGGTCGATTGGGGTGAGATCTGGTGATTGACTCGGCCATTGCAGAATATTCCACTTTGTTGCTTTAAAAAAACCCTGGGTTACTTTTGCAGTACGTTTTGGATCATTGGTGAAGCGCCGTCCAATCAACTTTGCTGCATTTGGCTGAATCTGAGCAGAAAGTATATCCCTATACACTTCAGAATTCATCCGGCTGCTTCTGTCTTTTGTCACATCATCAATAAACACAAGTGACCCAGTGCCATTGGAAGCCATGCATGCCCATGCCATCACACTGCCTCCACCATGTTTTACAGAAGATGTAGTGCTTTGGATCATGAGCTGTTCCAATTCTTCTCCAAACTTTCTTCTTCCCATCATTCTGGTACAGGTTGATCTTAGTCTCATCTGTCCAAAGAATGCTGTTCCAGAACTGGGCTGGCTTCTTCAGGTGTTTTTTGGCAAAGTCAATTCTGGCCTTTGTATTTTTGAGGCTGATTCATGGTTTGCACCTTGTGGTGAATCCTTTGTATTTACTCTCATGAAGTCTTCTCTTTATGGTAGACTTAGATACTGATACATCTACTTCCTGGAGAGTGTTCTTCACTTGAGTGGATGTTGTGAAGGGGTTGTTCTTCACAGGAAAGGATTCTGTGATCATCCACCACTGTTGTCTTCCGTGGATGTCCAGGCCTTTTTGAGTTCCCAAGCTCACCAGTGCACTCTTTTTTTCTCAGAATATACCAAACTGTTGATTTGGCCACTCCTAACATTTCTGCTATCTCTCTGATGGATTGGTTCTTTTTTTCAGCCTCAGGATGGTCTGTTTCACCTCCATTGAGAGCTCCTTTGACCGCATGTTGTGTGTTTACAGCAACAGCTTCCAAATGCAAACGCCACACCTGGAATCAACTCTGGACCTTTTAACTGCTTAATTGATGACAGGTTAATGAGGGAAGAGCCCATGCAGCCTTGTTACTTATTTTTTTTTTTTTTTGCAGCCTTCTGAGTCAATTGTCCAATTACTTTTGGTCCCTTGAAAAAGAGGTGGCTACGTATTAAAGAGCTGTAATTCCTAAACCCTTGCTCCAATTTGGATGTGAATACTCTCAAATTACAGCTGAGAGTCTGCACTTTAAGTCCATATTGATTATATAATTGTATCCTGAATATGTTTTCGTAAACAGCTAAAATAACACAACTTGTGTCACTGTCCAAATATTTTTGGGCCTAACTGTATATTTTACAGAAAATTTGAAGTCTTTAATTCACTTTTAATTGTTTAGTTGTATTACATGAATCTCCCAGTATTTTAAACACTGATATTAAATATCCATATGTCCAAATATGTTAAAAACACACACACACAGAGAGAGAGAGAGAGAGAGAGAGAGACTGTGAAAAAGCCTTTATTGCACACTTCAAAAAAATGTAAGCACACCAAAATCATTCCTCCAAGTGTCACATTGGAAAAAGTGCAAACTGAGATGTGCCCCCCCACACACACACACACAACACAGAGCAGTCCCTGCAGTCCACCTATTCAAAGATCCAGTTATGTGACAGTCAATTACAGTCAATTAAACGTCATCTACCAGTCTGTTCAAACAATATCCCAAAAAAGGGTAAAACAGGCAGAGGAACGACCGCCATTCAGTCCTCCTGCCGGGCGCGCTTGACCGGCATTCCCCCTGCTGCTTTACGCAGGGCTGTCAGGTGTTTCTTGAGGCGATAACGCTTCCTTTCATCCAGGAGGTCCAGACCAACCTGCCTTCTTAGCACATCCACAGACTCAATGAATTTATCAGTGTCACTGAAGTAGTCGGCGACCCTAATGGCTTTGTTATAGGTTGCATCCAGGAATGCATTTATTTCTTCCAGTGAATACAAACTCGCGTTTGTACTGCATTTTGCCTCAATAGACTCAGCATTAGACACAGTGTCATTCTCAGATTCCATTTCCTCGGCAGCACCACTCAGCTGACTGCTTGGTTCTCCCGGGCCAGTGGATTTATCATGGGCCACATTTTCCTGGACGCCACCCTCAGTAGGTGACTGTCGCTGATCCATCCCCCGCCGTGTAACAGTAGCAGCCTCCGGAAGCACAGCCGCTGATGTCACACAGCGAGATTCTGACGCACCATCAGGTCGGTGCTCCTTCCCCTCCTCCGATGCGGCAGCAGCTGGCGGAGGCACAGCCGCTGACATCACACAGCGAGATGGTTGTGACGCACCATCAGGTCGGTGCTCCGTCCCCTTGTCCGAAGCGGTAGCAGCTGCCTGCGGCACAGCTGTTGACGTCACACAGCGAGATGATTGTGACGCACCATCAGTGACCTTCTTGGCGCCATCACCATCCACGCTCCCGACCGCAAGCTGGGCTGCATGCGGCGCAGCCGGGTCGTCCGCAGACACAGCGGCAGGCTCCGGAGCTGGGGTAGCGGGAGCAGAGGCCGTGCCGCCGTCCGCAGCTGCAGCGTGAGTGGAGGGCTCGCCACCGGCACCATCCGCGGCGCCATCAGGGCCCTCCGCCCGCTGCCTGTGCGGACAAGTGAACCGTTTATGGCCCACGTCTCCACATTCAAAGCACTTCATCTGTCCCGAGCTCGCATACACCATGTAAGATCCGTCCCCGTGCTTGACCCTGAAGGAGACTTCCAGAGTCTGAGTGGGCGAGTCGAGAAACATGAACACCTGTCGCCTGAGCGATTTCACATGTTTGAACTTGGCGGCCTTGCATCCCAAAGGCAGAGTCGTAAACGGGCCCGCAAACTTCCCAAATCTGCGGAGCTCCGTCGCCAGCTGCTCGTCAGTGATGAAAGGTGGAACACCTGAGACGGTGATTCTCGTTGATGGGACAGATAAGGGGGACACCTGTACATACATTTCCCGGATCACGAGAGAGAGAGGCTTATACAGGGTATCCTAATTTTTTCACATGACTATATAACCTGCACAACCCAACTGAAAAACAAATCAAGCTATTAAAACTCTTATGATCTGATTAATTTGAAAAATTTATCAGTCATGTTTGGAGCATCACATGGGTCATTGCCAGTTCATCTAAAGAGATTGTCATGAGAAAAAAAATCTTCTGGGCATTGGAGAAAACTTCACTTCATGGTCAATTTGTCTAGGACATCTTTAAAACAACAGTGTATTTCAGTTTATGGTGTTAAACTGTGGAACAGTTTGAACAAAACTTTGTATAATTCTAGGAATATTAGATAATTCTTATTTGCCAAAGTAACATTTGAACAGTATGGTACTGATAACCTACACTGTTAGTTTTGTTTGTTTTCTGCCTAAAGTTGTAACTGGTTATGTTTGGTTTTCCTTCTTTTTTTTTTTTTACTTTCCTTTCATGTGTACATGAATTTGGTGTGGTATACCTGAGTACGTGACTAGGCATGAACAAATGCACTTTTGTGAATGTACTCCAATATCAATAGTTGTTTGTACAAAGGGCAGGTTCATAAGGTTATCTTCTTCCTGCACCTTTTTGTTCATTGTTATTGGAGTAGTTTTTAGGATGTGTTGATTTCATGTTGATGTGGATGAAATAACTCCATCAATCAAACAATCAACAAGTGTTATCAAATGAATTAATTTAGGTTTATGGTCATGCTTACATGCAGTTCCTGTGCAGCATCCCCTTAATAAAATTTCTCATTGTTGCGTGACATAGAATATTTACATGCTCTGCCTGGAAACTGATAAGCTCACATTTGAGTCCAATTTGGATAAACGTATTATTACAGTGAAGTATTATTTCCATACCTTTGCATAAGGTGTGGGATGGAAAAGGGAACTTGGCATTTATTTAGAGACACTAATCCTTTTGACATCTCTGAAAACACAGACTGTGTCCTGCAGCATGCAAATGAAGCAAATAGATAGATGTACTTTATTGATTCCAAACTGGGAAATTCAGAAAAATCCAAGTTAGAAGAAAAGGTGAACTTTTTACTCATCAGTTTCAACTCAGTATCTGTAAGATTAATTAATGTTTAGATTAAAATGTATGGAAGTGTCCTGCATTCATCTTAAAAAAGCTATTTAAAAGTATTGTTTTTCTGAATTAATGAGATGGTTTTTCTTGAAAAAAATCTTGCTGTTTTGTCTGAAATAATTAATTTTTTTGGGAATAAAAAGATTCTTGCTGTTTTTCTGATTTTACATGACTTTTTTTTTTATTTTAAAAAATCATGGTTTTTTTTTAATTACAAAATACTTCAAGGCCATGTGAGAAGCTCTCAACTGCAGAAAGTCACAACAGCAGAATCATAAACCAAAGGTATGTAATTAGTATCATAAATCCTAATAATTTTGCTATATTGCAAAATTTATTCTTTTACTGTGGGCCAGGGATGACTACAACTTTGGTGTGCATTAAGTAGTCAAGTAGTCTCCCAAGACCAAGAATAAAGCTGGATTCATGCTGCATTTCCTCTCTGGTCCGCTTTGGTCCACATCCGCTTTGGAGAAGGCCAGCGCGCACACGGCTCTATATATACTTCACTTTTTCGTCAACCAGGCCAAGCGGTTGACACATGCGCACAACTGTTGTTTGTACAGCCATGGACAAAATAGTTGGTACCCCTCTGTTAATGAAAAAAACCCCACAATGGTCACAGAAATAACTTGAATCTGACAAAAGTGGTAATGAATAAAAATTCTATGAAAATTAACCAATGAAAATCAGACAATGCTTTTGAATTGTGGTTCAACAGAATTACTTTAAAAAACAAACTCATGAAACAGGCCTGGACAAAAATGATGGTACCCCTAGAAAAGATTGAAAATAATGTGACCATAGGGACATGTTCAACCAAGATGTGTCCTCTAATTAACATCACAGGTGTCTACAAACTTGTAATCAGTCAGTCGGTCTATTTAAAGGGTGACAAGTAGTCACTGTGCTGTTTGGTGACATGGTATTTACCACACTAAACATGGACCAGAGGAAGCAAAGGAGAGAGTTGTCTCAGGAGATTAGAAAGAAAATTATAGACAAGCATGTTAAAGGTAAAGGCTATAAGACCATCTCCAAACAGCTTGATGTTCCTGTGACTGCAGTTGCACATATTATTCAGAAATTTAAGATCCATGGGACTGTAGCCAACCTCCCTGGATGTGGCCACAGGAGGAGACGGATAATACGAATGGTAACAAAAGAGCCCAGAACAACCTCTAAACACATTCATGGTGAACTCTAAGGTCAAGGTACATCAGTGTCAGATCGCACCATCTGTCGTTGTTTGAGCCAAAGTGGACTTCATGGGAGACGACCAAGGAGGACACCACTGTTGAAAACAAATAATAAAAAAGCCAGACTGGAATTTGCCAAACTCCATGTTGACAAGCCACAAAGCTTTGGGGAGAATGTCCTATGGACAGACAAGACAAAACTGGAACTTTTTGGCAAGGCACATCAGCTCTATGTTCACAGATGTAAAAATGAAGCATACCAAGAAAAGAACACTGTCCCTACTGTGAAACATGGAGGAGGTTCTGTTATGTTCTGGGGCTGCTTTGCTGCATCTGGCACATGGTGTCTTGAATCTGTGCAGGGTACAATGAAATCTCAAGACTATCAAGGTATTCTAGAGAGAAATGTGCTGCCCAGTGTCAGACAGCTTGGTCTCAGTCGCAGGTCATGGGTCTTGCAACAGGATAATGACCCAAAACACACAGCTAAAAACACCCAAGAATGGCTAAGAGCGAAACGTTGGACTATTCTAAAGTGGCCTTCTATGAGCCCTGATCTAAATCCTATTGAACATCTGTGGAAGGAGCTGAAAGATGCCGTCTGGAGAAGGCACCCTTCAAACCTGAGACAACTGGAGCAGTTTGCTCATGAGGAGTGGGCCAAAATACCTGCTGAGAGGTGCAGAAGTCTCACTGACAGTTACAGAAATCGTTTGATTGCAGTGATTGCCTCAAAAGGTTGTGCAACAAAATATTAAGTTAAGGTACCATCATTTTTGTCCAGGCCTGTTTCATGAGATTGTTTTTTCAAATAATTCTGTTGAACCACAATTCAAAAGCATTGTCTGATTTTCATTGGTTAATTTTCATAGGATTTTTATTTATTACCACTTTTGTCAGATTCAAGTTATTTCTGTGACCATTATGGGTTTTTCTTTGATTAACAGAGGGGTACCAACAATTTTGTCCACGTGTGTAGTTTCGCCCCAGCCCTATAGGTAGCGCAAATGCGCTAACACGACAGTTTGTTTACTGGCTATAAACGTGAGAGGAATGCACATTTTTTTTGTAGCCACAACAATGGCATCGTTTCAAGGAAAAGGAAGAATTACCGTTTTTCAGTGCTTTTCACCGCTCAAGCTGCTGTTGCTGCAAAATGATTCATGTACAGTATGTTTATTCTCGTCTTCCGCTTCCTCTTCGTCTTCTTCGTCTACTTTGATTTTGTATGCTGTGTCGATAGCGCAACCTCGTGATTAGGACTTTCACATGCGCAGTCAACGCAGGCAGGCCGCGGGCAAACCGTGTGGTCAGAAAATTTGGGCCGCACGCAGTTGTCCACAGAACAGCGCTGAGGACACTAGTGGACTGGAGATGATGATATGAATTTCGTTGCACAAGCCTTCTGGTCATGTGTATGTGGACAGCAGAGGTGCAGCATGAATCCAGCTTACCCAAAACCACCACACACAGTGGTCTTGGTCTTGACACTTTAAAGTCTTGGAGCCCTATTTTGACGGTTATCCACACACTTTTCAGACAGACTTTGAGATTGAGATTGAGATTCAACTTTATTGTCATTACACATGTATGAATACAAGGTAACGAAACGTGACTTGGCATTTGGGCACGCTCTGCAGAGCGCATCCAAGGCCGGGGCAGCCGCTAGGCGCCAGTCATAAAGAAGAAAGGAAAAAAAAGAAAAAGAGTGGATATCACACAGTAGGCGAGAGAAAAAAACATGTTTTATCAAACTGACGCTTAAGTAAGTAAGCGAAATTTTGATTGCAGGCAAAAAAATCCTCAATGCTTATTTAGCAGACATTTAGTAGACAAATCACACAGCAGGGAGAGAGCAGTGTATGTATATCAGTATGATGATATCAGTGTGTGTGCAGTGTTGAGTGTATCAGTTACTGGAGCACAACAAATAGTCTCCTAGGCAACGATAGATGTTATAGTTCATGAATGCTGTCTTGACACTTTAAAGTCTTGGAGCCCTATTTTGACGGTTATCCACACACTTTTCAGACAGACTTTCCGCTGTGCGCCAGTGTTTTTGTTAGTTTCTGTCAGTTCATTGCCTGTTTTTTAACGCCTTGCGTCACGCCTTCAAATTACCAGTAGACAGTGCGTCCACTATGCACTCGGAGGAGGTCCCTCATTTCAAAGAGGTGTGGCGGCACACAATCTAATGCACATTATGCGCATCAAATTCAATCTAAGAAATTTTAAACAAATTAGACCATCGCTGACAGTTAGTGCGGCCAAAATATTTCTGCATGCAATGATCTTCTCACACATCGATTACTGTTTTACCAACTGGTCACTCACTGGTGTAACCATAATCAAACCTAATGAATCTTTATACAAAAAAGCCATAAAAATCTTTGATAAGAAAGATCCCACATATCATTGCTGTCACATTTACAAGAAATACAATTTTCTGTCTTTTGAAAATTATAAAACTGTCAAATTTGCCTGTTCAATTTATAAAATATTAAATAGCTATGCACCCCCCCCCCCACCCCCGGTGGGAGAATATATTAAACTGAGGATTGTCACCGGTACAACCACCAGAGCAATCACTAGAGGAGACTGTGAGGTCCCCCACAGACGCACCACATTTGCTCAATCTGTGCTATCAGTGAGGGGCACCAAGCTCTGGAATAATATACCACCTGCAATCAGAGAACATACCACACTAAACACTTTTAAGACACATTTTAAAATTGGCTTTTAAACAACCAAAACTGTACCCATAACTAGTGGTTGCTCTGTGGCATACGCATATATGTATATACTGTATGTGCCCGTGCATCACACACATATGCCCCGCCTCTTATTTGTTGCTGTGAGGTGCTTGAGTGCATGTGTGTGTACGCATACACAGCACTTTACTTGCGTGACATTTGAATGCTTTGTTTTGTAACGCCTTAACTCTTGCACTTTAGCATATTCACTTTGTACAGTTTCATTGCAGTTGTTCTGCTCGTGTATAATTGTTTGTGTGTTTTTGTGAGTTGCCAGGGGACTACAGATGCAAATTAGCAGTATTGCTAAATCTGGCATACTTGCATTTGTATTAATGTTGATTAGTATGTAATGTCCCTTTCAAATAAACATTAAACTTAAACTTACTATTATAGTGCATTCCATGAGAATCCACTTTTGATCAGGAAGAAGGAGATGTATCATCAAAAGTGCATTGTTTAATGATATTTCAGTGGCATGTTTTGACATCATGCAGTTCCGGAACTCAGGAAACGGCATGCGCTGGGATCTTTTAACAGTCATAATCGCCAGTCATTTTAATTATATGATGATCACACACTAGTTTTTTTTTATTCCAGCCACACTCTCATTTTAATTGTGGACTTACCATTTGAGTCTATAGATTAGGCATTAATGTATATTTTTTTTAGGGGAATGAATGAATGAACATGGAGCACATGTTGCCAGTGTGTTCCAATGTGATGCGCGGTGCACGTGGCGGGGGGGGGGATTTTCATCACGGACTTATTAGGCATTACACCGCGTTCCAAACTATTATGCAAATTACATTTGGCTCTGATTTTCCTAAATAGTCGATGCAAATGACAGTCAGTATAATTTTCAAGTCATCAACCGTTAGCATAATTTAAATTTTATTGAACAAACCTCCCAATGATAACTATTTTTTTGCAAAAACAAAAAAACTTATTGGTTATGATGAACTGAAAATGGTCATTTGTTGAATTTGCAGCATTAGGAGGTCATATTTACTGAAATCAAAAGCTATTTCAGTCAAAAACATCTTAACAGGCCAAGTTACATGTCAACATAGGACCCCTTCTTTGATATAACCATCACAATTCTTGTATCAATTGAGCTTGAGTGAGTTTTTGGAGAGTTTCTGCTTGAATTTCTTTGCAAAAGTCAGAATAGCTTCCCACAGCTGCTGTTTTGATAGGAACTGCCTCCCACCCTCATAGATCTTTTGCTTGAGGATGCTCCAAAGGTTCTCAGTAGGGTTGAGGTCAGGGGAGGATGGGGGCCATACCACGAATTTTTCTCATTTTATGCCCATAGCAGCCTATGATAGAGGTATTCTTTGCAGCATGAGAATGGATGCTGCAATGACACATGCAATGACATGTGTATTGTCATGCATGAAGATAATTTTGCTACGGAAGGCATGTTTCTTCTTTTTGTACCAGGGAAGAAAGTGGCCAGTCAGAAACTCTATGCATTTCACCAAGGTCATTTTCACACCTTCAGGGACTGTAAATGGGCCTACCAGCTCTCTCCTCATGATTCTGGTCCAAAACATGACTCCGCCACATCCTTGCTGACCTCGCAGCCTTGTTGGGACATGGTGGCGATCCACCAATCATCTACTACTCCATCCATCTGGACCATCCAGGGATGCACGGCACTCATCAGTAAACAAGACTGTTTAAAAATTAGTCTTCATGTATTTTTGGGCCCATTGCAACCATTTCTGCTTGTGAGCATTGTTTAGGAGTGGCCGAATAGTAGGTTTATGTACAACTGCAAGCCTCTGGAGGATCCTACACCTTGAGGTTCATGGGACTCCAGAGGCACCAGCAGCTTTAAATACCTGTTTACTGCTTTGTAATGGCATTTTAGCAGCTGCTGTCTTAATCTGATGAATTTGTCTGGCAGAAACCTTCTTCATTATGCCTTTATCTGCACAAACCCATCTGTGCTCTGAATCAGCCACAAATTTCTTCAGTACGATAATCACGCTTAAGTTTTTGTGAAATATTTAATGTTTTCATACTTTGTCCAAGGTATTGCACTATTTGACGCTTTTCGGCAGCAGAGAGATCCTTTTTCTTTCCCATATTGTTGAAACCTGTAGCATGCTTAATAATGTGGAACATTCTTCTTAAGTAGTTTTCCTTTAATTTGACTCACCTGACAAACTAATTATGACAAGTGTCTGAGGTTGATATCAATGATCCAAAGAGCTGAGACACAATACCATCCATGAGTCTAATTGGAAAACAAAAAATTGAATGTTTGACACTAAAATTCTATTGGCATAATAATTTGGAACACGGTGTATTCCAGTATTTGTTACATCTATTTCCAGGGGATTATACACCGTGGGCAGCACAGTGGCATCACAGCAACTCACCCTTGGCCCCGGGATCTAGGATTCGATCCCTCCCCTTGACCAACGGTGATCTTTCTGTGTGGAGTTTGCATGTTCTCCTCATGTCTGCATGGGTTTACTCCGGGATTTCTCTGGTTTCCTCCCATAGGGGCCAAAAACATGCACGTTAGGTTAATTGGCATCAACTGGGGAGGTATGAATGTGAGTTGTCCCATGCCCCTTCCCCCCAGGTCACAGTTGTAAATAAGAATGTGTTTGTAATCTGTCCTGCCTGGCTAAATAAAGGTTAAATTAAAAAAAATACATGGAATAAGTTTTAGAAAGCTTGGGATCAGTCCACCAAGGTCTCCGCCTTTGACCGCCACCTAATCCACATAGCACCGGACCCCCACGATCCCTCCTGCAGGTGGTGAGCCCACTGGAGGGCGGACCCATGTAACTCCTTTTGGCTGAGCCCGGCCGGGTCCCGGGGGTGGATGAGATTCACCCTGAGTACCTCAAGGCCCTGGATGTTGTTGGGCTGTCAAGGTTGACATGCCTCTGCAACATTGCATGGAGGTCGGGGGCAGTGCCTTTAGCGTGGCAAACCGGGGTAGTGGTTCCTCTCTTCAGAAAAGGGGACCGGAGGATGTGCTTCAACTTTAGAGGGATCACACTCCTCAGCCTCCCTGGGAAGGTCTATGCCAAGGTACTGGAGAGGAGAGTCCAGCCATTGGTCGAACCTCGGATTCAGGAGGAGCAATGTGGTTTTCATCCTGGCCGTGGCACATCGGACCAGCTCTTTACCCTCTCGAGAATTCTCGAGGGTTCATGGGAGTTTACCCAACCAGTTTATATGTGTTTTGTGGACTTGGAGAAGGCATTTGACCGCGTCCCTCATGGTTTTTTGTGGGGGGTGCTTCAGGAGTATGGGGTATTGGGCTTGTTGTTACGAGCTATTCGGTCTCCGTATGACCGTTGTGAGAGTTTGGTTCGTATTGCCAACACTCGGTCGGACTCATTCCCAGTGAGAGTTGGACTCCGCCAGGGCTGCCCTTTGTCATCGATCCTGTTCATAATTTTTATGGACAGGATTTCTAGGCGCAGCCAGGGAATGGAGGGTGTCATGCTTGGTGACCACAGGATCTCATCTTTGTTGTTTGCAGATGATGTTGTCCTGTTGGCTTCATCCAGCAATGATCTACAGCTCTTGCTGGGACGGTTTGCCGCTGAGTGTGAAGCGGCTGGGATGAGAATCAGCACCTCCAAGTCCGAGTCCATGGTCCTCAGCTGGAAAAAGGTGGATTGTCCTCTCTGGGTTGGGGACAGGCTCCTGCCCCAAGTGGAGGAGTTTAAGTATCTTGGGGTCTTATTCACGAGTGAGGGGAAAATGGAGCGAGAGATTGACAGACGGATCGGAGCAGCATCTGCAGTGATGCGGACGTTGTACCGGTCTGTTGTGGTGAAGAGGGAGCTTAGTTCTAAGGCAAAGCTGTCGATTTACCAGTCAATCTACGTTCCTACTCTCACCTATGGTCACGAGCTTTGGGTAATGAGCAAAAGAACAAGATCGCAGATACAAGCGGCTGAAATGACCTTTCTCCGTAGGATTGCTGGACTCACCCTCAGAGATAGGGTGAGGAGCTCAGTCATCCGGGAGAGGCTCAGAGTAGAACTGCTGCTCCTCCACATTGAAAGGAGTCAGTTGAGGTGGTATGGGCATCTGATTAGGATGCCTCCTGGACGCCTCCCACTTGAGGTGTTTCGGGCACGTTCCACTGGGAGGAGACCCCGGGGCAGACCCAGGACTCGGTGGAGAGACTGTGTCTCCCAGCTGGTCTGGGAACGCCTTGGTATCCTCTCTGAAGAGCTGGAGCAGGTGGCTGGTGAGAGGGAAGTCTGGGCTTCTCTGCTTGAACTGCTGCCTCCGCGACCCGGACCTCCGGAAAAGCAGTAGAAGATGGATGGACATGGAATAAAAAGCATTAAAAACAAGACTATATGTACTCTTTTCAAATCATCATAAATAACGTTTATAGTATTCAGTTTTAGTCAGTATTTTAGAACTGCATCCCTTTCCGTTCATCCATCCATCTTCTACTGCTTATCTGGGGATCTGGGTTGCGGGGGCATCAGTCCAGGCAGAGCAGCCCAGACTTCCACCCAGTTCACATAGCACCATGATCCCTCCTTCAGGTGGTGAGCCCACTGGAGGGCGGATGCATGTGGACCCCTTTGGGTACACTGGGTCCTTGATGTAACATTTTTTATGGAGATCCACTGGAGCACTCTTAGTCAGGCCTTTCACCCAGGACCAGTTTGCTTTGGGAGACCCTACCAGGGGAAAGTTGCCCCTGACAACATAGCTCCTGGGATTACTTGGGCACTCAGACCCCTCCACCACGATAAGGTGGCGATCCATCCCTTTCTCTTATTAAAATTCTTAATCCATGGCGTGTTTACATTTCAATAATATGGAGTATACAGGTGCATCTCGATAAATTAGAATGTCATCGAAAAGTTGATTTATTTTAGTAATTCAGTTCCAAAAATGAAACTCATATATATTCATTACACACATAATGATATATTTCAAGTGTTTATTTCTTTTAATTTTGATGGTTATGGCTCACAGCTCATGAAAACCCCATATTCAGTTTCTCAAAACATTAGAATATTGTGGAAAAAGTTCAGTATTGTAGACTCATAGTGTCACATTCTAATCAGCTAATTAACTCCAAACACCTGCAAAGGTTTCCTGAGCCAAGGTCTAGTCTGGTTCAGTAGTTTGCACAATCATGGAAAACACTACTGACTTGACAGTTGTAAGACCGTCACTGACACCCTCCACAAGGAGGGTAAGCCACAAAAGGTCATTGGTGAAGAAGCTGGCTATTCACAGGGTGTTGTATAGAACAGAATAGGCTTTATTGTCATTATACAGTTGTACAGCACAACGAAATTGTGGAAAAATTGTATCCTAGCATATTAATGGAAAGTTGAGCTGAAGGAAAAAGTATGGCAGAAGAAGGTGCACAAGCAAGAGGGATAACCACAGCCTTGAGAGAATTGTGAAGTAAAGCCCATTCAAGAATTTGGGGGAGATTCACAAGGAATAGACTGCAGCTGGTGTCAGTGCTTCAAGATCCACCACACATAGACGTATCCAGGGCTACAACTGTTGCATTCCTTGTGTCAAGGCACTTCTGAACCAGAGACAGTGTCAGAAGCGTCTTACCTGGGCCAAGGAGAAAACAAACTGAACTGTTACTCAGTGGTCCAAAGTCCTCTTTTCAAATAAGAGTAAATTTTGCATTTCATTTGGAAATCACGGCCCCAGAGTCTGACGGAATAGTGGAGAGACTTGGAATCCAAGTTGCTTGAAATCCAGTGTGAAGTTTCCACAGTCACTGATGATGTAGGGAGCTATGTCATCTGCTGGTGTTGGTCCACTGTGTTTTCCAAAGTCCAAAGTCAGTGCAGTCGTCTACCAGGAAATTTTAGAGCACTTTTCTTAAAAGAGTGGTTCCTTAAATGTAAACATTTCAGAATGTACCTTGTTCTTCTTTGCTCTAAAAAAAAAGGTGCTTTCGGACAGAGAAGTACTAAGAATTCAGTTCTAAGAACTGTTTAGTCCTACGAACTACCCTCCCCTGGGGGAACCTTTTAATTTTTCATTCGCACAGGCAGTGAGGGGACGTGGTAGGGACTGGTGCATGGAAAGATCGGCGACAGTGACATGTACTTAAGCTCCACACTCAACAACAACAAGGAAGCCAGCATGGAGAGTGAGGAGGCTACAGCATTCGTGTTCTTCATCGTGGTATTATTTTGGAATGCCAAATGGGGCATTTTCACAATAAGTGTTGTGAGCATTTTTTATGTTGTCTGAAATAAAGATTTCCTGCCTTTAAGCTCTGTGTGCATTACGAAATCTATCAGTAGTACATCAGTAGTAGATTTTAGAGGTTACAAATTAATCAGTGACTGAAGGGGTTATTTGTGGTTTAAAAATGATTAATTATGAGGGGATACTGTCACAATATATGATCAGTATGTGAGGGTTAAAATGTGGAAGGAATATGGTGAAATGTTTGCTTTACTTTTATGGTGAAATGTTTGCTTTATTTTTATACAGTTGCATGAAAAAGTGTTTGCCCCTTCCTGATTTCTCATTTTTTGTATGTTTGTCACTGTCATGGCCGCCAATCATGGCACCTGTGCACGCACCTGCCTGTCATCTCCTGTGGCCCTATTTATTTCCATCAGGACCAGTGCTGGGCGCGGAGTCGTCTGATTCTCTCCTGTGAATCACGCCACACCCTGCCTCCGTGCTTCCCTGCACTCCTCTATCCAGCCTTCGGCTTCCAAGCCCCGCTGATCGACGTCTGGGTCAGTTCCGCCCAGACCAACGATCAGGTTTTAGTAGCAACTCTGTTGCTACTAAAACTTGTCCATTCTCCTGTGCACAGGCGGAGCCCGCAACGGCGGACCTCCATCTCCCTCCAGGCGGCGGACCTTTAATCCACCTTCAGCTAAACTGCCTGCAGACACTGTCACCCTGACTGCAGCTTCGGCGCCTCCTGAAGCAACTCTAACATCTGCTGACAGTAAGCGTTGCAACATCTAACGTGCTGCATAGGTTGAACTGTAAGCTAACGGCCCTTGTCTCTTTCCAGGGTTGCCAGTCTGTACGGTGCTCTTCCGGCCCAGCTGGAATACACGGATTGCACTACACTACATTACACCATATACCCGCACTCACGCACCCAATCACGCACGTTAACAAATAAGGTACGTTAATTGTGTTAATCCTGAGTCGTAAAGTTCTGTGGGTCACCTGAACCATGTCAGTACGACTCCGCCAAAGTGACCCGGCAGACAGCGCACTCGTGCGCCGTATTAACCATCTAGAGCAGGGGTCACCAACGCGGTGCCCGCGGGCACCAAGTCGCCTGCAAGGACCACATGAGTCGCCCGCAGGCCTGTTCTAAAAATAGCACAACTCGCAAGTGAGCTGCGTCTAAGATGTAATTTTTTCTGCCACTATTTTTTAAAATCACACTTGCATTTATATACATTTTAAAATGACAATGTCTTAAAAATAAAAAAAATGAAAATATGTTTATTATACGTAAAGTTAAGGTGAACTCTGACCTAGTTCAAAGGTCAGTATTGTGCGCATAACAAAACCTTAGCGCTTGTGGAGCGTAAGCTAGCGGCCAGTGAAGATGGTGAGCGGAGTGCAGTTTCCTAGCCCAAAAACATGGCAAAAAAAATTCAAAGTGAGTGGGAGGAAGAGTTCTTTTTTTACTACCGTGAAAGGAAGCTGCATGTGTTTCATTTGCGGGGCGACTGTTGCGACGGCGTTGCGGCACTATGTGGAGCGACACTTCACTCCGCGTCATGAGACTGCTGCCCACTCTCAGTGCTTGTTTAGCGTCTTCTCATGAAAGGACAGTGCTGGTTATTACTCAAGCATGATTCTTGGCAAGAACTGTATGGATATAATTCCAGTGAAGAAGAACACACAAAAGTGTGTTTATTAAATGTAACAGATTTTGAGCAGAATTGCAGCAGATTTGTTCAGTTAAAAATGTGATAAGATTTATTTAATATGAAAGTTGATTTTTCTTAAATGTTGCATAACTTTTTCAAACACGGTTCAACATAGTTCATGAATTAAAAGGGTTTAGTTTTTTATGGTTAAAAGGGACTGGTGAAAACTGGACATTTTTTTAATGAAATGTAGAAGTGAGCATCTGAACAATTGCTGAGATTAATAAAAATAAAGTGTTGAATATTGATCTTGTCTGTTACCCACTCTAAGTTATTGATAATTATTTATTTATGTGTGTGTGTGTGTGTGTGTGTGTGTGTGTGTGTGTGTGTGTGTGTGTGTGTGTGTATACAATTTGTTATTTTAGAGGAGTGTGTCAAGCTGGTGCCCTTCACATGACTCGATACCCATGAAGTAGCTCTTGGTTTCAAAAAGGTTGGTGACCCCTGATCTAGAGGCTCGGGTAGACCAATTAGCGTACCAGCAACAGGTGATGCTAACCCACATCACCGATAGGTTAGATCGTCTAGCTAGCCCACAGGGTTTCCCCACAGCACCAGCTAGCTCCTCAGCTCCCGCTAGCTCTACCGCTAGCTCCACCACTAGCTCTACTCTTAGCCCTCACTCTACAGGTCCCGCTAGTCGGCTCACTCCCGTCCCTACTCCTGCCCACTTTAAAGGGGTGTTGGGAGAAGCCAGGGGGTTCCTCATGCAGTGCGAAATCGTGTTCCAACGGGTTCCTGGAGATTTTCCCACTGACCAGAGCTGCATTGGCTATATGATCAATCTGTTAGAGGGGCGGGCTTTAGCATGGGCTTACGCGGTTATGGCTAGGGCCGATTATGCTTCCGTGACATACGTTCAATTTACCCAGGAATTCCAGGAGGTGTTTAGTCACTTGAATGTACTGAGGATGTACTCACCTCTCGCCTGTTAAATCTTCGGCAGGGGTCGAGGGCAGTCGCCGATTACGCTGTTGACTTCCGGGTCGTAGCTACGGAGGTCGGGTGGGAAGATGCCTCCCTGAGTAGTATATTCCTGAGGAGTTTGAGCCCAAGCCTGCAGGACGAGCTGGCCCGCCTGGAGAAACCCTCTACGCTGCATGAGTGTATCTCCCTGGCTATTAGCCTTGACAACTGTCTGAGGGAACGAGCGGTGGAACGCAAGACTTCCGGCCGTGTGGGGAATATGCTGCGCCGGTCTCTCCAGCCCCCCTGCTGGTCCTCCCGTCTACTGACCTCCCAGAGGACCAAGAACCAATGGTAGTGGGTGGGTCGAAACTCCCTGCAGCGGAGAGACAGCGCCGCCGTGAGTTGGGGTTGTGTGTCTATTGCCGGAGCGAGGAGCATGACCTGAATTCCTGTCCTAGGCGGCCAAAAGGGGAAGTCCGTGCGTCGAAGTAGGGGGCCTCACGGACGTAAACTGTAACAATCCCCTCACCCGTTTTCTCATTCCTATTCAGTTTTTCTTTGGTCACAAGGAACATTAGACACATGCACTCATTGACTCAGGGGCCGAGCAGAGCTTCATTTCTAGGAGTCTGGCAACCCGTCTGGGTCTACCTATGCAGCCGTTAAAGACTCCCCTTAAGCTTATTGCCCTGTCTAAGGCAGCGTTGGCCACTGTCACTCATCGGGTCGCCTCGGTGCCAGTTATCATTTCGGGCAACCATCGGGAGGAGTTAAATTTGTTTGTCCTACCGGTGTTGTCGTCCCCGGTCATTCTGGGCTACCCCTGGCTGCACCTGCATAATCCATCAATTGACTGGCGTTCGGGAAGTATCGTGTCGTGGAGCCCTTTCTGCCTAAGTGCCTGTCTGCAGTCTGCTGCATGCTCACCTGCCGCGCCTTTGGATGTCCCTGCCTCCCCCCCCCCCCAGATCTGTCAAAAGTGCCACCGGAATACCATGACCTTGGGGCCGTTTTCAGTAAATCCCAAGCCCTTTCCCTCCCCCCTCACTGACGGTATGATTGTGCTATTAATCTGCAGGCCGGCGCTCCTCTGCCATCTAGCAGACTTTACAACCTGTCTGCTCCGGAGCGCGTGGCAATGGACTCATATATTAAGGAGTCTCTCAGCTCGGGTATTATTAGACCTTCATCTTTGGCAGTGGGGGCGGTGGGTTTTTTCGCGGGAAAGAAGGACGGCTCCCTCAGGCCCTGCATCAACTTGCGGGAACTTAACAACATCGCTATCAAGGATAAGTATACTCTCCCCCTCCTCAACTCTGCATTCGATTCCCTCCAGGGGGCTTGCTGCTTTACCAAATTAGACCTGCGCAATGCCTATCACCTGGTGCGGATACGTGAGGGGGATGAGTGGAAGATGGCCTTTAGGACCCCTAGTGGGCATTTTGAATATCTGGTCATGCTGTTCGGGCTGACCAATGCCCCGGCCATCTTCCAGCGTCTTATTGATGTTTTGAGGGATTTTCTGGGCACCTTTGTGTTTGTCTACCTTGACGACATTCTCATCTTTTCACAGTCCATGGAGGAGCATCGTGTGCACGTCAGACGAGTCTTGCAGCAACTGCTGGAGAATAAGCTCTTCGTCAAGGCAGAGAAATGTGAGTTCCATGTCTCCAGGACCTCTTTCCTTGGCTTTATTATCGCCCCGAAGGAGATCATCCCGGACCCAGTGAAGGTGAAGGCGGTGGTGGACTGGCCTATTCCCGCATCGAGGAAACAGCTGCTGCAGTTCCTGGGCTTCGCTAACTTTTATCGCCGGTTCATTAAGGACTACAGCCGTATCGCCCTCCCCCTCACCAACTTGACCTCCACCAAGGTTCCCTTTCGCTGGACGGATGAGGTGGACACTGCGTTCTCGGAGCTGAAGGTTAGGTTTTCATCTTCACCTATCCTGACGCAGGTGGATTCCACCCTTCAGTGCCTGGTGGAGGTGGACGCCTCTGATTCTGGAGTAGGGGCTGTCTTGTCCCAGCACTCTCCGGCAGACAGTAGGATCCGCCCCTGCGCCTACTTCTCTCGTCGACTGTCCCCAGCAGAATGAAACTACGACATCGGAGATAGGGAGCTGTTGGCGGTTAAATTGGCCCTGGAGGAGTGGCGGCACTGGTTGGAAGGAGCGTCACAGCCATTCATCGTCTGGACCGACCACAAGAACCTGGAGTACCTTAGGACCGCTAAGCGGCTGAACGCCCGACAGGCCCGCTGGTCGCTGTTTTTTGGACGGTTCGACTTTACCATCACCTACCGCCCTGGGTCAAAGAACACCAAGCCCGACGCCCTGTCTCGTCAGTTCGCCCCAGAGACGGCGGAGAAGGCTGAGCACCCCATCCTCTCCCCAACATGTATCGTGGACGCCCTCGCTTGGGGCATTCGGGATAAGGTTATAAGGGCGCAGTCTGACGAAGCCGACCCGGGGGGGGGGGGGATGGGCAAATTATTTGTTCCCACAGCGGTCCGAGGGGAGGTCATCCAGTGGGGGCATACCTCCAAATTCGCCTGCCATTTGGGAAGAGTATGCACGGTGGCGCTCCTACAGAGGTCGTTTTAGTGGCCATCCCTCCAGAAGGACGTGGGAGAATACATCCGCACCTGTCCTGAGTGTGCTACTGGGAAGACGTCCTTGTCGCCGCCGGCCAGGCTGCTCCACCCCCTCCCGGTCCCTGGTAGACCATGGTCCCACGTGGCGCTGGATTTTGTCACAGGCCTCCCCACGTCCAACAGCTTCACCACCATCCTCACGCTGATGGACAGATTTTCCAAAGCGGCTCACTTCATACCTCTGCGGGGGTTACCGTCTGCCAAGGAGACAGCTGATCTGCTGGTTCAGCATGTAATTCGGCTGCATGGCATCCCACAGGACATAGTATCAGACCGAGGGCCCCAGTTTATCTCCAGAGTCTGGAAGGCTTTCTGCACCGCCTTAGTGGCTACGGCGAGCTTGTCCTCCAGCTACCACCCGCAATCCAACGGACAATGTGAACGAGCCAACCAGGAGGTGGAAGCAGCATTGCGGTGTGTCACAGCCGCCAACCCATCGTCATGGAGCACACACCTCCCCTGGATTGAATACGCCCATAACACAGCGGTGTCCACTGCCACTGGCATGTCCCCCTTCGAGGCCTCGTTGGGTTACAACCCCCCGCTGTTCCCTGAAGAGGAGGGGGACATTGCCGTTCCATTGGTTCGGGCGCATCTAAGATGTTGTCGGCGGATTTGAAAGACAGCCAGAATGGCACTGCGACGGACGGCGGAACGTAACACCACGGTGGCCAATCGACGCAGGGTTCCGGGCCCGGCTTATCAGGTGGGTCAGCAGGTATGGCTCTCTACCAAGAACATCAATCTGAAGGCAGAACGTAAGAAGACCGCCCAGCGGTTCATTGGCCCATTCCCTATATGTCGAATTATTAACCCAGTGTCTGTGCGTCTCACTCTCCCCTCCTCCCTCCACATCTGTCCAACTTTTCATGTCTCTCAGGTTAAGCCTGTCGCCTCCAGCCCGTTGTGTCCCCCTCCCAGGTCTCCACCTCCACCGAGGGTGATCGACAGCAACCCGGCGTGGTCCGTCTCCTCCATCCTGGACGTCCGCCGCCAGGGGCGTGGCCTGCAGTACCTGATGGACTGGGAGGGCTACGGGCCGGAGTGGATGTCCTGGGTGCGTCCTGCCCTCGTGCTCAACAAGCAGCTCATTAGGGACTTCCATCAGACGCACCCGGGTAGGTTGGAACGCACGCCGAGAGGCGTGCCGTGGGGGGGGGGGGAGTACTGTCATGGCCGCCAATCACGGCACCTGTGCATACACCCGCCTGTCATCTGCTGCGGCCCTATTTATTTCCATCAGGACCAGTGCTGGGCACGAAGTCGTCTGATTCTCTCCTGTGAATCATGCCACACCCTGCCTCCGTGCTTCCCTGCACTCATCTATCCAGCCTTCAGCTTCCAAGCCCCGCTGAACGACGTCCGAGTCGGTTCCGCCCGGACCAACAATCAAGTAAGCTCTATCGCTACTAAAACCTGTCCATTCCCCTGTGCACAGGCGGAGCCCGCAACGGCGGACCTCCATCTCCCTCCAGGCGGCGGACCTTTTTTCCACCTCCAGCTAACCTGCCTGCAGACACTGTCTCCCTGGCTGCAGCTTCGGCGCCTCCTGAAGCAACTCTAACATCTGCTGACAGTAAGCGTTGCAACATCTAACGTGCTGCATAGGTTGAACTGTAAGCTAACGGCCCTTGTCTCTTTCCGGGGTTGCCAGTCTGTATGGTGCTCTGCCGGCCCAGCTGGAATACACGGATTGCACTACACTACATTACACCATATACCCGCACTCACGCACCCAATCACTCACATTAACAAATAAAGTACGTTAATTGTGTTAATCCTGAGTCGTGTCTGTTCTGTGGGTCATCTGAACCATGTCATTCACACTTAAATGTTTAAGATCATCAAACAAAATTTAAATATTAGACAAAGATAACACAAGTAAACACAAAATGCCATTTTTAAATGAAGGTGTTTATTATTAAGGGTAAAAAAAATCCATACATACATGGCCCTGTGTGAAAAAGTGATTGCCCCTTCCCCGTTAAAACATAAAGTAACTGTGGTTTATCACATCTTTGGAAAGCTGAGTTCAATTTCTCTAGCCACACCCAGGCCTGATTACTGCCACACCTGTTCTCAATCAAGAAATCACTTAAATAGGACCTGCCTGACAAAGTGAAGTAGACTAAAAGATCCTCAAAAGCTATTCATCAATGCTGCGATCCAAAGAAATTCAGGAACAAACGAGAAACAAAGTAATTGAGATCTATCAGTCTGGAGAAGGTTATAAAGCCATTTCTAAAGCTTTGGGGCACCAGCAAACTATAGTGAGAGCCATTATCCACAAATGGTGAAAATATGGAACAGTGGTGAACCTTTCCAGGAGTAGCTGGCCAACCAAAATTACCCCAAGAGTGCAGCAACGACTCATCCAAGAGGTCACAAAAGACCCAACAACAACATCCAAAGAACTGCAGGCCTCACTTTTCTCAGTTAAGGTCAGTGTTCATGACTCCACCATAAGAAAGGGACTGGGCAAAAATGGCCTGCATGGCAGAGTTCCAAGACGAAAACCACTGCTGAGCAAAAAGAACATAAAGGCTCATCTCAGTTTTGCCACGAAACATCTTGATGAGCCCCAAGACTTTTGGGAAATACTCTGTGGACTGACAAAACAAAAGCTGAACTTTTTTGGAAGGTGTGTGTCCTATTACATCTGGCATAAAAGTAACACAACATTTCAGAAAAGGAACATCATACCAACAGTAAAATATGGTGGTGGTAGTGTGATGGTCTGGGGCTGTTTTGCTGCTTCAGGACATGGAAGACTTGCTGTGGTAAATGGAACCATGAATTATGCTGTCTACCAAAAACTCCTGAAGGAGAATGTCCGGCCATCTGTTCATGACCTCAAGCTGAAGCGCACTTGGGTTGTGCAGCAGGACAATGATCCAAAACACACTAGCAAGTCCACCTCTGAATGGCTTAAGAAAAACAAAATGAAGACTTTGGAGTGGCCTAGTCAAAGATCTGACCTGAATCCGACTGAGATGCTGTGGCATGACCTTAAAAAGGCGGTTCATGGTGGAAAACCCTCCAATGTGGCTGAATTACAACAATTCTGCAAAGATGAAAGGGCCAAAATTCCTCCACAGCACTGGAAAAGACTCATTGCCAGTTACTGCAAATGCTTGATTGCAGTTGTTGCTGCTAATGGTGGCCCAAGCAGTTAGGTTTAGGGGCAATCACTTTTTCACACAGGGTCACGTAGGTTTGGATTCCCCCCCCCCCAATAATAAACACTTTCATTTAAAAACTGCATTTTGTGTTTACTTGTGTTATCTTTGTCTAATATTTAAATTTGTTTGATGATCTAAAACATTTAAGTGTGACAAACACACAAAAAATGAGAAATCAGGAAGGGAGCAAATACTTTTTCACACCACTGTAAATGGCCACAAGTGCATCGTGTGACAAAATCAGGTCACCCTGTATAAGCCCGTGTGTTTTTAAACATATTTAGACATATGGATATTTAATGTTATACTGGGAGATTCACATTATATAATTGAACAAAACTGAAGTCTTTAAAATTTCACTAAAGAAACAGTGAGGAATAAATTAGGACATCCCCACCTTTATTACCATTTAAAAAATGGCTAAAATAATAATAACAAAAAAAAACATTGGGCATCAACATGAACTCTTAATAATTAACTGAATATTTAATAGGGTGTCCAAATTGTATCACCTGACTATGTGAATGCCAGACCTTTTTGTTAAACATGTTAAATTTGGTGCATTTTAAAAAGAAGTTTATAACCTGTAGTTCAACACACCTGAGGATGAGAAAGGCTTAAGATGCAGTGAGCAAAGATGGATGATTTAATGTTTCATAGCTCTGACCCAGTCACATCTAACATCCCTGTTGTTAACAAAAACAAAGAAAATTTCTGACTCTTCCGATGTTCATTTATTTATTTTCCAGTAAAATACTTCAAAAACTTCAAACATACAACAGACACACCATAAATTTACTGAAAACGAATACACTCCGATATTTCTTCTTGCTTCAGCATCTGACTCCAGCATGTTGTGCACAGCAGCCAGAAGAGTTTCACTCCACTTTCTCTTTCCTGAAAAAAAAAAACACAGGGAGGATGGAGACAAATATTAACAGACAACAATAATCCAGTTCTGTGAGGCTCAACAACATGTATGGCCAATGCACCAGTAATGTTCTTTTACCTGGTCTAAGGTGGCAGAGGGTACTGGCAGCAGCAGATGTCAGGCAGATGACAGTCTCTGAATAAAGACACATTTCTGCATCAGAACCATATTGTACAAAAAGGAGATGGCAAAACTGGCAAGGAAGATCACCTAGGCCAGAGGTCTGAAACCTGTGGCTCTTCTGCCCATACAGTGCATCCGGAAAGTATCCACAGCGCTTCACGTTTTCCACATTGTTATGTTACAGCCTTATTACCTCCGCCAAGGAGGTTATGTGATCATCGGCGTTGGTTTGTCGGTCTGTTTGTCTGTTTGTTAGCAAGATAACTCAAAAACTTATGGACGGATTTTCATGAAATTTTCACAGATTGTCAGAAATGGGGTATCCTACAGATGATTACATTTTGGTGGTGATTCGGATCACCGTCCAGAAGAAAACCGCCATTACGGAAAATGCCATTTTCGTAAATAACCACTGAACCACTAATCCTATCATTGTCAATCCAATTGCTAGTCATATGTTTTCATGGTCAAGGAATCTGAAAACATACACACAAACACTGTATGGGGGGAACTGTGGCCACCATTACGGAAAATGCCATTTTCGCGAATAACTACTGAACCACTAATCCTATCATTGTCAATCCAATTGCTAGTCATATGTTTTCATGGTCAAGGAACCTCAAAACGTACACACAAACACTGTATGGGGGGAACTGTGGCCGCCATTATGGAAAATGCCATTTTCGTGAATAACTACTGAACCACTAATCCTATCATTGTCAATCCAATTGCTAGTCATATGTTTTCATGGTCAAGGAATCTGAAAACGTACACACAAACACTATATGGGGGGAACTGTGGCCGCCATTACGGAAAATGCCATTTTCGCGAATAACTACTGAACCACTAATCCTATCATTGTGAATCCAATTGCTAGTCATATGTTTTCATGGTCAAGGAATCTCAAAACGTACACACAAACACTGTATGGGGGGAACTGTGGCCGCCATTACGGAAAATGCCATTTTCGTGAATAACTACTGAACCACTAATCCTATCATTGTCAATCCAATTGCTAGTCATATGTTTTCATGGTCAAGGAATCTCAAAACGTACACACAAACACTGTATGGGGGGAACTGTGGCCGCCATTAAGGAAAATGCCATTTTCGTGAATAACCACTGAACCACTAATCCTATCATTGTCAATCCAATTGCTAGTCATATGTTTTCATGGTCAAGGAATCTGAAAACGTACACACAAACACTGTATGGGGGGAACTGTGGCTGCCATTACGGAAAATGCCATTTTCGCGAATAACTACTGAACCACTAATCCTATCATTGTCAATCCAATTGCTAGTCATATGTTTTCGTGGTCAAGGAATCTCAAAACGTACACACAAACACTGTATGGGGGGAACTGTGGCGCTTGGCGGAGGTCTGCGCTCTCCAAGTGCTTTTCTAGTTCTAAAAGGGATTAAATTCATTTTTTTACTTCAAAATTCTAAGCAAAATATCCCATAATGATGATGTGAAAAAAGTTTTTTTGAAATTTTTGCAGATTTATTAAAAATAATAACCTAAGAAATCACATATACATAAGTATTCACAGCCTTTGCTCAACACTTTGTTGATGCACCTTTGGCAGCAATTACAGCCTCAAGTCTTTTTGAATATGATGCCACAAGCTTGGCACACCTATCTTTGGGCAGTTTCGCCCATTTTTCTTTGCAACACCTCTCAAGCTCCATCAGGTTGGATGGGAAGCGTCAGTGCACAGCCATTTTTAGATCTCTCCAGAGATGTTCAATTGGATTCAAGTCTGGGCTCTGGCTGGGCCACTCAAGGATATGCACAGAGTTGTTCTGAAGCCACTCCTTTGATATCTTGGCTGTGTGCTTAGGGTCATTGTCCTGCTGAAAGATGAACCGTCACCACAGTCTGAGGTCAAGAGCACTCTGGAGCAGGTTTTCATCCAGGATGTCTCTGTACATTGCTGCATTCATCTTTTCCCTCTATCCTGACTAGTCTCCCACTTCCTGCCACTGAAAAACGTCCCCACAGCATGATACTGCTACCAACATTGGCGTGGTTATGAACGGTGCCTGGTTTCCTCCAAACATGATGCCTGGCATTCACACCAAAGAGTTCAATCTTTGTCTTATCAGACCAGAGAATTTTGTTTCTCATAGTCTGAGAGTCCTTCAGGTGCCTTTTGGCAAACTCCAGGCAGGCTGTCATGTGCCTTTTACTAAGAAGTGGCTTCCATCTGGCCACTCTACCATACGGGCCTGATTGGTGGATTGCTGCAGAGATGGTTGTCCTTCTGGAAGGTTCTCTTCTGTCCACAGAGGAACACTGGAGGTCTGACAGAGTGACCATCGGGTTCTTGGTCACCTCCCTGACTAAGGCCCTTCTCCCCCTATCGCTCAGTTTAGATGGCCAACCACCTCTATGAAGAGTCCCGGTGGTTCCAGACTTCTTCCATTTACGGATGATGGGGGTCATTGTGCTCATTAACAACAGGTAGCTCATGCCAGGGGCGAAAATCCCATTTCACTGTTGGGGCGGGGGGGGGGGGGGGGGACAATAAACAGGAAAATATCTGAGAGCTTAATTTTTGAGGGGGACATAAAAAATGCCATTTTTTGCTGTGTTGTCTGATACTTTCTCAAATGTCTTATACAATGATATTAGATAATTATGTCATTGTTCCTTATTAGTCCATATCCTACCCGTCTACAGGTTTTTACATGATCCACCAGCAATACCAAAAGTTGTATTGGGTGGTTGGTATCAATTACACCATATATGATCTAACAAAATGTCTTTGCTCACCATGAACACTGGTCTGATCCCCACCACAGCAGCTTTACAAGAATTTAAAGCTCAAAATAAGTTCTAAAACTAGAAGAAATACCTTAATGAATAACTAAACTACATCAAACTATTCTTCAAAAATACGTATTTATTAACAAGCAACAACAAAACAAAATCTCAATATGTCTTAAAGCTAGGGCTATCAAACAATAACTTTTTTTAATCTGATTAATCATAGTGATACTGTGGATTGATTTACAGTAATCACGATTAATAGCCATCCATTATTACTTATGTTTCTTTTAGTGGAGGCAAAAAGACTCATGACTGAAGAAATGAACAAATATAGACAAAAATGCATCAAAATAAGCAAAGAAAACAAACACAACTGGCAGCAAAATCTAGAAAAAATGAACAAAAATACACAAACTTTATGGGCAACAGTGTATTTGAACCACTTTTCTACAGCAAAAAATGCTGAAAATATTACTCTGTTATACAAAATGGATTACACAGGGTTACAAAAATCATTTTTTATTTAAGTTGTCTGTGTTTTTTCAACTGATTTAAGACAATTTTGCACCGCTGAATCCAAAAATGACATCCGTTTCTCTCGAGCAGGTGCTAAGTAAAAACCTGTACTTACTTAGTACTGTGCATGTACTCACTTTTATATAAAGGTAAGTACATGTAAATTTAATGTCACATCATCATTGTTCAGAATTCAGAGAATTTCAAGACATAAAAAAGAATTTTGCATCATATAAAGCGAAAATACCCATACATGTAAACAAAAACATATAAAACAAAACATGACCATAATTCAAAAAGTTGACCCGATTGAGCAAAACCAATGTGACATTTGGATTCAGCACATCAAAATTGTCCTAAATCAGCTAAAACAAAAACGTAGACAATAAATTTGGTGTTGACCAGTGTTATTTATAATATAAACAGAAATGTCCCACTCCTTTTTATTTTATCCTGATGATTTTTCATCATCATTGATGCCAGATAAGAAAACAGTTTGTGTTTGCAATGAAGGAATGTGCACTTAAACTCATCCTCCTATCTATTTAAATGGTCATCAATGCATTTTATTACAATTGCAACATTTTTTTTTCCACAATATCTTTATTGAACCTTTTTTTTTTTTTTTTTTTAACAAACATGATACAAACAATCAAACACTAACACTAAAGTACTACAAAAAAAAAAAAAATGCACTAAAAACACCAACAACCACCAACAAAATCAAGTCTTCAACAATGCTCCTCTGTTTAGTCTAGACAATCCAATACATAAGTATACATATTATGTTCACCAGTTTGGAATTTACAAGGTCCACACACATCATTCACCTTCTTCTTCAAGAGTTATGTTTAAATTTTTTACATAATCAATAAAAGGTCTCCATATATTCTCAAACACAATTTCCTTTGATTTTAGTATATATGTTATTCTTTCTAATGGAAGGTTTGTTAACATCTGTCTTAACCACTGAGTCACATCTGGTCTATGAGTCTTTTTCCATAATAGTGCAATACATTTTTTGGCATTAAGCAAACTGAGGTCTATGAATGTTCTTTCACTTTTATTAAAATTATGCTTTTCTGGGTACAGACCCAACAAAAACAGTTTAGGATTCAATATGATTTGTTTTGAGATTATTTTTTCAATTGTTACCCTCACCTCTTCCCAAAACATTCTTATTAATCTACATTCCCATAAACAATGAAATAGGGTTCCTTTACTTTCCATGCATTTTGTGCATGTATCTGGTATATTTTTGTTATATCTATTTAACTCCTCCGGTGTAACATACATCCGCATTAACCATTTGAAATGTATCAATTTAAGGCGTGCATTTATTGATTTGGTTTGAGCTTCTGTACAAGCCAATTCCCATTGTTCCTCTGAAATTTCAATTTGCAGATCTTCTTTCCAGTAGTTTAATCTTTTCAGTGAATTTTCACTTGAAGATAGTGTCAGTGAGTTATAAAACTCTGAAATAATACCCTTTCTTTTACTATCTTTCATCATCATTTTTTCCAAGGATGAATAAATAGGTCGAGTGAGAGCTTTATTTTGATTTGATCGAATAAAGTTTCTAAGTTGAAGATATTTAAAAAAATGTGTTCTATTGAGATTAAATTTGATCCTCAGCTCTTCAAAAGACATTATGTTGTCTGCACATGGCAAATATAAATCCTGAATCTTTTGTATCCCTTTTAAATTCCATACTTTAAATACAGCGTCCGCTCTCCCTGGTTTAAAATATTGATTACCCCATATTGGACTAAATTGTGACAATAACTGTGGTTCTTTTAAATAGTTTTTAGCTTCACACCATATTTTGATCATATGCTTTACAAATGGATTTTTAACTTGTTTTTGTAATTTTTTTGCCGAATCTGAGTATATGAATATGGGAAGAGGTAGAGGTAAATTGTATGATTCCATTTCAGTCCAGTGAGGGAGATCATTTGATGAAAAATAATATGTCATAGACCTCAGTTGTGCCGACCAATAATACAACATAAAATTTGGACATTTCAGACCTCCACGATCAAATGGTAAATATAATAAAGACAAACGTAATCTAGCCCTCCTGTTGTTCCATATAAATTCCACTAACTTTTTTTTTATTCTTGAGAATAGATCTAAAGGTGGTGATAAGGGAATGTATTGAAATAAATAAAGTATTTTAGGTAAAATATTACTTTTAAGTATATTGATTCTCCCGATCATCGACATTGGTAGTGACATCCATCTCTGAGTTAACTCATTGATATCTGACATTAAGGCTTCATAGTTGACACTGGCGACTGATTCTAGCTTAGGCATAATTTGGATTCCTAAATATTTAAACTGATTTACAACATTGAATTGATTTACCTCAGGGGCTGGGTAATTTCTCTGGGTCTCATTTAGCATTAATATTGAGGATTTAGTTTTATTTATTTTATATCCTGATATTTCCCCAAAATTCTTTATTAAATTCAACAAGGTTGGAATTGATTTTTTTAGATTCGACATAAACAAAATTATGTCATCGGCGTACAGGGAGATTTTATGTTCTGTTGGTCCAACTTTAATTCCATATATTTGTGAATGTAAACGTATCGCTATCGCTAAAGGTTCAATTGCCATAGTAAACAGTAAAGGTGAAAGTGGACAGCCTTGTCGACATCCTCTATTGATTTTTATTGGTTTTGAAATATTGTTATTTGTTAGGATTTCTGCTGTAGCATTATTGTATATTATTTGAACCCATTTTATGAAATTATTTCCAAGTCCAAACCTTTGTAGGACTTCAAAAAGAAAGGGCCATTCAACTCTATCAAAGGCCTTTTCGGCGTCCAATGATAGGAGAGCTGTATCCGGTGCTTCTTTATTAAAATAAATAATATTAAATAGTCTTCTTACATTATGGAAGCCTTGTCTACCCTTTATAAAGCCATTCTGATCTCGATTAATAATATTTGGTAAAATTTCTTGTATTCGTCTTGCTAAAATTTTACAGATTATCTTAAGGTCGGCGTTTAATAGGCTTATTGGTCTCATATTTTCACATTTATTAGAGGGCTTACCTGGTTTTGGCAGCAGTATAATTAAGGCATTATTTATGTATGATGGTAAATTATTATTTTGAAATGCTTCTAAAACCATTTCCAAAAAAGGTTTTATTAATTTATTCTTAAATTTTTTATAAAGGTCAACTGGAAGACCATCTGGTCCTGCACTTTTTCCTGATTTCATATTATCAATGGCTAGCCCAACTTCTTCTTGACTAATTTTAGACTCCAATATCTCCCTGTTTTCATTTGGAATACACGGTATAGATAGTTCGTTCAAAAACCCATTTAGTTTTGTTAAATCAGGTTCATTTTTGGTATCATATAATTTTTCATAGTAATCTCTAAAGGCTCTATTAATTTCTAAAGGATCTATAACTACCTGTCCGTTACTTATAATACTGGTAATTGGTGTTTTAATTTCCAATTGTTTAATCTGCCATGCTAATAATTTTCCTGATTTTTCACCTTGTTCATAAAAAGATTGTTTCAATCTTAGAAGACTCGAGGCAGCTCTATTCGCTGATTTTTTGTCGTATTCAGCTCTCAAAATCAGTAATTCATTCTCCAACCTTGGGTCACTTCCTGCATACACTTTTTCCTGAAGATTTTTTATTTTATGTTCCAATTTAGCTCTCTCCTCTCGAGTCTTCTTAGATTTTGATCCTGTATAACTAATAATATGTCCCCTAATAAAAGCTTTGAAAGCCTCCCACTTTACACATGCTGATGTTTGTGTAGTATTGATGTCAAAGAACTCGTCTATCTGTTTTTCTATATACTTGACAAATTCCTCATCCTGAAGCCATTTATGCTGAAATTGCCATCTACCTGATTCCTTTATCAATTTTTTATCTACATATATTAGACAACAGGGTGCATGATCAGAGATCACGATGTTATCATAAAAGCAGTTTTGAATCTTGGACCTTAATTCTGTGGAAATCAAAAAATAATCAATACGTGAGAATGTCTTGTAGGTACTGGAATAACAAGAATAGGCTTTAACTTGTGGTTTCATTTCTCTCCATATATCTAACAATCTCAATTCTTTCATAAAATGATTAATAGTCATCCTACATCCAATGTGCGTACAATCCAGTCCTGTTGATCTATCCACACCTGGATTCAATGTACAATTAAAATCCCCTGCTATTATATGTTGCCCTGTAAGTGATGATAAGATGAGAAATAAATTAGCAAAGAACTTCTGGTCATCTATATTGGGACCATATAAGTTCACAAGATTTATATTTTCTAATAGCAAAGAACCTTGAATGATTACATATCTTCCAAATTTGTCTCCAATTACATTTTTCACTTGAAAAGGAACTGATTTATGTATGAGAGTCATAACTCCCCTGGCTCGGGATGAAAATGAAGAGGTGAATACACTTCCCTGCCATCTACTCCTAATTCTTTTAACATCCTCCTCTATCAGATGAGTTTCTTGTAAAAACACAATTCTTGAACCCATGTCCTTTATTTTATTCATAACTTGTTTAAGTTTTTTTAAATTTTGTAGACCTCTGCAATTCCATGAAGTTAAATTAAGATTAACACTTTGGTCCATGATCAATAGAGAGTTTAGGATTACCTTGCAGTGTAAACATGCTCATACAGGGAAGCAAAAACATGAGTGGTTGAACATTCATCCTACAAACTACACACAAACAAATTTCCCTTTCCCACACTTGTGGCAAACCCCCCAAAATCAAAAGAAAAATTCTGTCTCCCGATATAGCCATCGACCGTTCCACACCCACGGGGAACAGCCTAAGCCACTCCTTCTTCATCCTCCCAATCACCCTAACTCTACTGCTTTTAATGACGTAACATTAACTCTCTTCTGTAGTTTTCCAACTTAACTCCAAAATTTTTAACAACTTTGTACATCATAGTTTTTTTTTTGTTTGTTTGTTTTGTTTTTGTTTTGTTTTTTTTAATATATAATACAATCTATATTTTGTAAACTTACTATTTACTTCAAGTCAGTCAGATGCCTGTGCAAATGCTTAATTATTCTACCTTATATTTTGTTCATGCTTAGCTCCCACCAGTCTCTTCTTCTTTGATCTTCTTGATGAACTCCTGCGCCTCCTCTGGGGTCTTGAAGATGTGGGTTCTGCCCTCATACGTGGTCAACAGTCTCGCAGGATAGATTACACCATGACGAATCCCAAGGTTGCGCAGCTCCTTACGTACGGGATCAAACTGCTTCCTCAATTGCTGGATTCCTGTGGCCAAATCTGGGTAGAACCGCACCTGCTGGTCCTGGTGTTTAATCTCTCCTTTAGCACGTGCAGCGTTGAAGATCTTCATCCTGTCTCTGTTGCTTAGAAACTTCATAATTAAGGTCCTCGGCGGTCCCTTATCTCTCCGTGGGCCAATACGATGTGCTTTTTCCAGAACCACTGCTGATTGCAACTCCTCGCTGCCCAGCACCTCCGGAATCCACTTTTCCAGAAAGGAACATACGTCCCGACCTTCTGATTCCTCTGGAAGACCCACCAGCCTCAAATTATTCTGTCTCGACCGAGATTCCAAATCCAAAATATTATCTTCCAGAGATTTATTTTTTTTTTCCAAAGTGCGCACCTTTAATTGAAGACGGGTGACGTCATCTTCAGCACTAGCGAGACGGAGCTCCATCTGCGCCGTTCGTTCTACACAGTCACCCAATTCCTTTCTTATTCCTTCCAGCGCTGTCATAATCCCATCAAATCTAGAGGAAAAGTCCGCTCTCATTGAACTCATGGCAGCCATCAGCGCATCTGCGCCATTCCCCGCAGAAATCGCACCGCCGCCAGCCTCCTCCGCCATATATGGAGCCTTGTTTGCTGCGTCACAGACCTGAAAGTCCGTTAATTTGGACTGTTTCGGCGGCTCGCTTTTTCCTTTTCCTGGTTTTCCAGCCTTAGGCTTCGCCGACATATCCTCGCCCAAATGCTGGGATACGTTCTGTCCCAAATGAGAGAGTTATTTGCCGATTTTTTTCTCCAGGAGCAGAGCAGAGCGAGACACGTCCGTCCTACGTGGCAGCCATAACCGGAAGTCCACAATTGCAACATTTTACTTATTTATTTGGCTGTTTTTCATATAGTAGCAATTGTACAGGAAATGGGTCAAGTCATCATCATCATCATCATCATAGCAGTTTGTCCGGGGCGACAATGTCTGTTTCACCCAGGTCCGATCAGATTCCTCCAAACAGCTCTGTCCCTCGCCCTCCACCGCCAGGAACTCCCAACCTTGTCAACCTGGGCGACGTCCAAGCCGGTATGAGTTGCTTTCTGACTGACCATTTCATGAAACTGCTTGCAAAGTATTTGAGTACCGCTAGCTTTTGCTGGACTAGCGGCATATTCTTGACAGATAGAGGTATTATCAGTGGCAAGGACAGGCCAAGACGAACTGACTCCAGTATCTGTTCCAGTGACTGACCAGATGATAGGTTTGTTTATCCCTGCTCTTTGTGTTGTGCATGTCATGATGCACCGACTGGCAGAAGTCCACTACAGACCTTGCAACAGATGTGCTTATCTGCCAGGATGTCCAGTCTCACCCCATGTAACTGGGAGTGGTCCACCACAGACCTGTGACAGATATTGTTTTTAGTTCTGCCAGGATGCCCAGTTTCACCCTCCACGCCCTCGGAAGGGCGGGGTTGCCGGTTGAGTCGCCAACACCCCAACCCATGAGACAGGTAGTACCGGTTTTCATGGTTATCCAGTAGCAAGCAAGGCAGTGCCTGACCTGAGAAATGGGTCAAGTATCTTGAAGTAAATGCACTCTTTGGCTCCTAATGGAGGGAGGAACTATCTTGCATACTCTTTGGAACACCATGTAACAACAAACTGGTCTTCATCTCTCTAAACAAAAGAACCAAATGTTTTTCTTCTGGTGTCACTGGATCCAACAAACTCCTGGCAGATCATTTTTATGTCCAGTTTGTCCAGTCTCTCCTTATGGACATTACAGACAACCACACTGTTCAGTTGTCTTGGACCATAGTAGCCCGAAGCCAACTCTTAAGTCTGCGTAGTGCACTGAAACTCCTCTCAGCTTTACATGAAGACACTGGCAGTTCCAGCAAGATTCTGATGAGTACCTCCACTTGATCAAACAACCCCCTCACCTTCACTGGCAGCCCCCTGAGAATCTCTGCTGCCTCTACACTGCTGCTACGGGGGTACTTGTTGCAAAAGAGGGGCAACTGCACAGAGAAAGAAGGTCTGTTCAGCTCAGGGTACTGATCTAGACAGTCATCTAATTCCCCAGTGAGGAGTGCACTCTCCACCTTTTGCAGAAGCTTTAGACTCTCCCAGTCAAAGCACTCACCAAACTGAACCTCCACACTGTCCAACACTTGAAAGAACTCTTCCCTGTAGTAATCTATTGGTTTCCCAGCAACGTGTCTTGGATATTTCAACTCAATAGATTCATTGGCTTCAATGGAGTCAACCAATGTTGTAGCTTTCTCATATAGTGCAAGGTAGCTCTTGTCATTTCTCTTTCCGTCAAGAGAAGACCTCACACAATTTACTGCAGCCTGCGTACCTGAGACAGTCTGGGTTTTTGTTTGTAGAGAAATGTTCAGGCATTCCAGCTCTCCAACAACAGCAGTGGCAAGTGCGAGGCCCAACACAGTCTTGCCTTTACTAAAGTGCTCAAATAAGCCACTGGCAGTTGAACCTGTCCTGGATGTGCTTTCTGCCATCTCCTCTAGGCTTGTTAATACCCCTCATACTGCCCTAGCACAGACATTATTGCAGAATTCCACACAGTCCACCTTGTTGGGCACAGTGGTTTCAATGTGGTCAGAGGTGTATCTTCACACGTAGCAATGTTTTCAAACATACTCATGAACTTGCCTGACTGGCCAAAGAGGACACCTAACCGGTTGACCCAAGAAAGTCAGTCCCGAATCAGTGGGGAGGACATGCAGCCAGCCTGTGTAATTACATTTACACAGCGAGTACCACAATGCACATAGAGGGCTAATGGCTGCTGCCTCCTCAGTATTGCCTGTGTGCCTGTGAACCATCCTGCCATGTTTGAGGTGCCATCATAAGTCTGCCCACATAAACAAGACATAGGTAGATTAAGCCTCAACAACACATCAACTATGCCCTGGCCTGTTGTCTCAGATGCCTCATACAGCCCAACAAACTCCTCGTGTGGCACAAGGTCATGGCCCACATAGCGCAGACAGACTCTCTCCTGCTTGGCACCAGAAACATCCTGAGAACCATCAACAATCACTGAAAACTGAACAATGGGAAGAGACCTAATTTCAGGTGCAATGCCGCAAATTATGGTATTGGCCATGATATTCAGAATTTCATTTTGAGATTTGGGTCTTGTGTACATTGTGCCGCCCCCCGTTAACCACTTTTGCAAGACTGGGTCATCCTCTTCTGCCCTAAATTTCAAGGGTTGATATAGATTACCACTTTCAGTAGTGTGGCCTCTTAAGGCTTGTCCCTGTCTTGCTACATGCCACACAGAACTAACAGTTTTCGCTAAGCAATGTCTTACTACCTCCTGCTGTTTACCTCATGTGCTGGATAACTGGGCACTGATGGGATTCGGCTGATGTGCACTCATACTTAGATAGTGGTGGTGGGCTTGGGAGTTTTGGTGCTCTGTGACTTTTTCAGTGGCCTTTTTCCAGTTTCTGAAGCCTGCACTGATGAATGCAGCATCAGTTCTTTGTCCAAAAGAGAACTGGTGAGAGTAGCCTTTGCTGCAGTAAATACACAAGACCCCTTTAAGTGATGGATGGTAGTGTACCCATGGAAAATCCCGAAACCATTTGTCTTGGAATGTAAGTGTTCTATGAGTAAGAGTTTGTGGTTTAATAAATTGTGGATGTGGTTGATACGGTTTGGTACAGTCACTGAAAAATGATTTCTCTACTGTGCCTCTGTCCCCTGTTGCTGTGCTGGTCCTGCTGCTGGTGGAACGTTTCTGGTCTTGACCTGCTGTATCCCTGTCCCCTGGGCTGTCAAATGAAGTCTCCAGATCTCTGGTTTGCCCTTCCACCACTGTCCCTGACTGTGAACTGTCTGCCTCCTAGAAGAGAAATAATATATCTTTCAAACTTGGGCTGCACGGTGGCGCAGTGGTTAGCACTGTGGCAGCACAGTTTTACCCTCGGCCGGGGGACCGCGGGGATCGCGAGATCGTGGGTTCGATCCCTGCCCCCGACCAACAGTGATCTGTGTGGAGTTTGCATGTTCTCCCTGTGTTGCATGGGTTTACTCCGGGATTTCTCCAGTTTCCTCCCACATACCAAAAACATGCAGGTTAGGGATACGGGGCGCTTGCGCACGCAGCGAACGGCAGCTGGTGGCTTGTCACCAGACTGCAAAACAAATCTACCTACGGGTACAAAATAAGTAATAAAAAAAAAACAACAAAAAAAAAACTCACAACTACCCAATACACATATACAGTGCCTTGCCAATTCATTCAAAATTATCATGTGACACTTAGGGTGCTTTCACACCTGCAGGCTTTAGTTCGTTTCAATCGAACTCAAGTTCATTTTCTCCATTAGTGCGGTTCATTTTGTCTATTGAGAAAACAGTAATTGCACTCAAGTGCGTACCAAAACAACTGAAACCACCTGAAAGAGGTGGTCTCGGTTCGAATCAAATGGCAAACTCTGGTGTGGTCCTGCAGGTGAGAAAGCAACTGCACTAAAACAGGACCAGCGACAAAATGTAAAACATTTTATGTCACTGTACATACCTGAATCTATCTGTCTATCTTCTGGTCGTCGTTACAGATCACTGAAGGTCAAAACCACCCGTCACAGGAACAGTTTCTTTCCTCAAGCCATCACTCTGATGAACTCCTAACATTCACCTAGTCCTACCTGTTGCTGTACTCATGACTTTTCATCCATTATTACATTGCATATAACTCTCACACTGCTTTTTACTTCATTCACATTATATCACTGAATCTGAGTTCACATTGAAATACTGTGTGACTGTATATTTCTTCATATATTTCTGCAAAGTGTGGTTAGTCTGAGTAAATAACTGCATATATTCCTGTACATATTTGCATCCTTTTATAGAAACGTGGACAGACTGTAATTTACTGTACATACTCTGTTGTCATTGAATCCTTATTTAAATCCTCCACCTGAACAACGAGAGCAAGTTTTTAGCCAAAGTCAAATTCCTTGTATGTGTTGTGCATACTTGGCCAATAAAGCTGATTCTGATTCTGAAAGAGCTTTGAAAATATCTGTGGCTGAGCATGTCACGGTTCTGGAGGATTAACTCTTTGAGTGTGTCTGTTGCCGAATTGCGACATAACCCCTAGTGGTCAAGAGTGGTAAATATTTTTTGTCAATAAAATAGTTCAGATTTCCAAGGCTATAACTTGAAAGTGGTAAGAGAAAATGGCTTACTGTCAATTAGAAAGATGTAAAATATGATCCAAAGTTTCAGACAGGAATAAATTTACACATCTAATTTGCATAATATCATGGCAGCTCTTTAAATTCCATAACTCAGTCAAAACTGGACTTTGGACGTATTTACACAAAGAGTGGTTCAGTCTTTTGCCACTGTTTTTTGTACAGAGGTACCTCATCATCTTATCTCCAAAGTATATGAACAAGAAATCAGTACAATATTAAAAAAACACAGAAATTCCTCACTTACCGGCGGCTAAGGGGACTCGCTCGCTGCCCTGGTCGCTGCGTTTTCGTCCATCGTGGTTGTTATTTTGCGTTCTGTCGGTCATTTACGCTCTCTGCCACATCTACAAAGTCTTATGATTATCCCACATAAATTTCGCTTGTATCCCACGGCTATTTTCCACATACAAAGCCGACTAAGTGACGGTGCACAATGATGGATGGCAGCCATATTAGCTTTCTGGGCTAAAATGCTAAAAACAGGAAAAGGAAATGAGGAGTTCCTCTTCTTTAATGTATTACGTGTCATCCATTGAGTCCTCCAACGGATGTCTGCCACCTTCTGAAACTGGCAGATCAGTACAAATCAGTACAAATTCCCAATGCAGTCGGTCATGTCAGAGTGAGATGACAGGCGCAGCGCCACACTCTGCCACTAGGGGCACGCAAAATCTCACACTCAAAAGGTTAATGAACGTTAACATGTTATTTTCCATCTGTAGCAGCACTTCATTTTCAAACTGTACAATTTGCTGAAAGTGGTATATGCATGTATGTAATAAATGATAACCAGGGTGATGAAAACCTTCCGTAAATTACACTACAATTTTTATTATTTTATCCCCAGAAATGCATGGATACAGTAGTCACCCTACTTCCTGTATTTACCTTTCCTGTTCTCACGGCAAAAAAATCTGACCAATAAGAACAGAGAACATTCTGACATAAGTCTCGCGGGATTTAACGTGACACAGTCATGTCAGACAATTCTGCTTGAATTTTTGCCTGTGTGAAAGGTTACCGAACCAAGGAAAAAATGATACAAAGTAACAAACTTGTCAACTGATTCAGACCAAATTAAACAAATTTAGGTGTGAAAGCACCCTTAGATTGGACACAGGTGGACTTTATTTTACTATTCTTGTGACTTGCTACCAGAGTGGTGCCCTAGTTGGTAGAGCATCCATCCCACACCCAGGAGGCCTGGGTTCAAATCCTGGTCGGGTTATGCTGAAGACCATATAAAAGTGGAATGTCCAGCTTGGTGCCCAGCAATAATGGAACGGAGAAGGGAAATTTGTGGCAGCGACCCCTCTGATTCTAGATGTGATTAACATAAGAGAAATGTAATTTTGTTTTACTGTACATGATTGGCTGTATGGATTGAATGACAATAAAGTTGGCTTTACCTTTACTTCTGAAGGTAACTGATTGCACCAGAACTTTTAGGGGCTTCATAGCAAAGGGGTGAATATTGTACATATGCACATGTCAATGTATGTTTTTATTTATTTTTTTTTGTATTTTCATATTTCTTTCATTTCATTTCACAAATGTACACTTTTTTTTGCAAATTATTATATAAAATCCAGATTAAATACCTATAAATTACAGGTTGTAATGTAACAAAATAGGTAAAAAGCAAAAGGGGAATACTTTTACAAGGCACTGTCATTTTATAAGTAGTCTAAATAAGAGAGTCCTCCTTATTTCATCACATTAAACAAAAGCTAAACAGACTTACCTGAGACTCTACTGTATATCTCTGATTGACTGACTGTGTCTCTCTGTGCCCAACTCTCTGCCCTGACTTTGCTGTCCCTAATGAAACAGTTATTAAACATTTCCATAAACTCCTCATTCCTTTATATGGACATTTTTCAACAAACTGCCTTACTACCTCCGCCAGGCCGTAGGCTGCAGGAGGTTATGTTTTTGCCAGCGTTTGTCTGTGTGTCTGTCTGTGTGTCTGTCTGTTTGTCTGTCTGTTGGTTAGCAAGATAACTCAAAAAGTTTTGGACGGATTTCGATGAAACTTTCAGGCGTTGTTGGAAATGGTACAAGGAAGAACTGATTAAATTTTGGGGATGATCCGGATCACCATCCAGAAGAAAACCGCCATTACGGAAAATGCCATTTTCGTGAATAACTACTGAACCACTAATCCTATCATTGTCAATCCAATTGCTAGTCATATGTTTTCATGGTCAAGGAATCTCAAAACGTACACACAAACACTGTATGGGGGGAACTGTGGCCGCTATTACGGAAAATGCCATTTTCGTGAATAACCACTGAACCACTAATCCTATCATTGTCAATCCAATTGCTAGTCATATGTTTTCGTGGTCAAGGAATCTCAAAACGTACACACAAACACTGTATGGGGGGAACTGTGGCCGCCATTACGGAAAATGCCATTTTCGTGAATAACTACTGAACCACTAATCCTATCATTGTCAATCCAATTGCTAGTCATATGTTTTCATGGTCAAGGAATCTGAAAACGTACACACAAACACTGTATGGGGGGAACTGTGGCCGCCATTACGGAAAATGCCATTTTCGTGAATAACCACTGAACCACTAATCCTATCATTGTCAATCCAATTGCTAGTCATATGTTTTCGTGGTCAGGGAATCTGAAAACGTACACACAAACACTGTATGGGCGGAACTGTGGCCGCCATTACGGAAAATGTCATTTTCGCGAATAACTACTCAACCACTAATCCTATCATTGTCAATCCAATTGCTAGTCATATGTTTTCATGGTCAAGGAATCTGAAAACGTACACACAAACACTGTATGGGGGGAACTGTAGCGCTTGGCGGAGGTCTGCGCTCTCCGAGTGCTTTTCTAGTTATTACTGGGATCTTTCTACTTACTTGTCATTCCGGCACATTGAAAAATGATCGGATGTCTGTTACTTTTCTTTTCTCTGCCATAACTGCACAAGCACAGGGACCAGGACACAGGTTATTTTCAGATTTAGGAGAGATGCAACACCTAACTACAGATAATGTGCATAATTAGCCTAGATTTATTTTTCCTTAAGTAAAAGAAAAATGTTCTGGCATGAATGTGTAGGCTACAAGTCCAGAAGACTGTGAACTAAATATCCAGTATAAAACACATGACTTCAGATTTATGGTCCGGTCTAAAGTTCATAACACAGTGTATCTGTGTCGTGTTGCATTGTTACATTACATCCTTATCCAATTAGCTTTACATGCTGTATGCTGAGTTTATGTAAAACATGCTGGCAGACTTTGGACAAATGAGATGAAATATCGCTTTTCATGTTCTGTATGTGATTGTTGAAAACATGGACTTGTGGCACACATATGTGAGTTGCGTAGGCTGCATATGTATATTACTCTTGCTTCACGTCTCAGAATGAACAATAGGTCTGGGTCTCCTGGGGATAACAGGAGGGTGCGAAATGTGATCTTTAGAGATGGCCTTGAGAGATTTCCTGACCACCAGGGTTTTAGGTGGAGGGTGTGGGGAGGCTTGAATAACGAAACCGAATTGTCTTCCATTCCAGTTTTATTCAAGAAATCATTCCACTGTCTGCTCTTATTCTTGAGCAGCGAACAAAGAGAGTGAACACACCAAAGTTCTCTCATTTAAACATTCTCACATCAAACCATTTCCCTCGCGGGGGAAATCACACATCTATATCAAAGTCTCTTTATTCACATTATTTACATAACTCCCCCTTCTCTCCTCTCGAGCCTCAGTGGTCAGGAAGTCTTCTGTCCCCTGTCCTCCGCAGGGGGTCCAGGCTCTGTGGCTCCGCACCGCAGGGGGCTGGCTCTCCTTCATCGTGAGGTTAAATCACATATGCAGTGCCCAACATATACATGTCTCACAACACAGCCATATAACCCCCCCCAAACGATGAAGAACAGACTAATTCCCAAAATTTAATAGCACCTTACTCACTACTGAATAATCAACACCAACATTCAGTCTGTGTGCCGCTTGGGCTTCAGCCGTCTGCCGAATCTGCTGTGCGTTGGCCCCGCCTTGCCTGCGGTGCTGTTCTGCTTCGGGTCTGTTGACTGAGGAAGAGAGTGGTTAATTGCCCTCTGCGGGGGCCTGCCTCGTCGAGGCGCCACCGCGACCGGTACAGAAACGTCCTTCATGACAAAAGCAGGTTTCAGTCTGTCAATGCTGACTGTCTCTTTTCTGTCTCCAAAATCTAGCACAAATTGCTTATCACCTGCCTCCAGCACTCGAAATGGCCCTTCGTAAGGTGGTTTGAGCGTTGCTTTTAGGGCTTCGCGCCTGACAAAAACGAAATCGGCATTTTTCAAAGCCTTGGGGACGAAAACTCGTGGAAAAGCGTGATGAACCGGACCCGGGAGCGTGTCTGCCCCCGTGCCGACTAACGGTCCCAGAGCAGAGAGAGGTGGGGGCTCTGGGTGCTCTGGTAAAAACTCGCCCGGCAGCCTCAGAGTTTGTGCGAATACCAGCTCCGCTGGGGAGGCGTCTAAGTCCTCTTTAGGCGCAGAACGCAACCCTAATAAAACCCATGGAAGTTTATTTACCCAATCTGCATCCGTGAGCGACGCTCTGAGTGCTGCCTTCAAAGACCTATGAAAACGCTCGCATAAACCATTAGCCTGAGGGTGGTAAGCCGTAGTGCGGTGAATTTTGGCTCCTAAGCCGTTGGCCATCGCTGACCACAGCTCAGAGATGAATTGCGGTCCTCTATCGGACGTAATGTCCGACGGAACCCCGAAACGCGCCACCCAAGCCGTTAAAAAAACGCGAGCCACCTCCGCGGCCGTGGTCGTCGCAAGTGGGACCACTTCCGGCCAACGTGTGGTGCGGTCCACCATTGTCAAAAGATACGTGAACCCCTGTGACGCCGGTAGGGGGCCCACAAGGTCGACGTGCACATGGTCGAACCTTCTGGCCGGAATGCGGAACGGTTCTAACGGGGCTCTTGTGTGCCTGTGGATTTTGGCCCGTTGACAGGAAATGCAGGTTTTTGCCCATTCCTTCACGTGCTTGCGCAGGCACGGCCAAACAAACTTTTCCGCCACTAGTTTCACCGACGCGCGCACCCCCGGGTGCGCCAGTGAGTGGACCGAGTCAAAAACACGGCGGCGCCACGTGGCCGGAACCACCGGACGCGGGCGCCCCGTCGACATGTCGCAGATCAGGGGGGGCATACCGGTTTGTAAACACTTGCTCTCCAGCCTCAACCCTGTTGGTCCAGACTGGAGCGCGCGCACGTCCGCGTCCGCCCCCTGGTCCGCTGCCATGGCTGCGTAATCTATACCCACGTGCACCGGGGCTGCGCGCGCCACCGTGCCGCTCTCCTGCGGCGCGGTCACGGTGGCCCGTTCTGCCTCTGCGCATGTTGGGGTCGTGAACGCGCGTGAGAGACAATCCGCTACTACATTGAATTTGCCCGCGACGTGCCTAATGTCAGTGGTAAATTCCGAGATTGCGGCCAGCTGCCTCTGCTGCCTGCCGGACCACGGATCTGAAATTTTGGCCATGGCGTATGTGAGCGGCTTGTGGTCCACATAAGCGGTGAAGCACCGTCCTTCCAGCCAGAACTGGAAATGACGAATAGCCAAATGCAGCGCCAACAGTTCTCTGTCAAACGCGCTGTATTTTCGTTCAGCCGCGCTTAAAGATTTGCTAAAGAAAGCCAAAGGCTGCCAAACTCCGGCTACCTGTTGCTCAATAACGGCCCCTATGGCTAAATCTGAAGCGTCTGTCGTCAGCGCGATACGTGCTGCAGGGTCTGGGTGGGCCAGGAGCGCAGCGTCAGCCAAGGCTTTTTTAACCTCTGTGAACGCGCGCTCCCGCTCCGGGGACCATTCGACCGCCTGGGTCGGCTTTTGTTTTTTGAGCGCGGCATATAACGGTTGCATGATTTGAGCTGCGTGGGGCAGGAACCGGTTATAAAAATTCACCATCCCCAAGAATTCCTGTAGTGATTTGACCGTTTGTGGACGGGGAAAATCCGCTACCGCGCGTACTTTCTCTGGTAACGGAACCGCTCCCTCCGGGGAGACGCGGTGACCCAAAAAATCAATCCGCTCAACGCCGAACTGGCACTTGGCTGGGTTAACTATTAAGCCGTGCTCTCCCAGCCTCCTAAAAACTGCTGTGAGGTGCGTTTCGTGTTCGTCCTCTGAAGTACTCGCGACCAAAATGTCGTCGAGGTACACAAACACGAAAGGGAGATCGCGTAACACGGCATCTATCATCCGCTGAAATGTTTGCGCCGCCCCTTTGAGACCAAACGGCATGCGTAAAAATTCGAAAAGTCCGAACGGGGTTATTACCGCTGTTTTAGGAATGTCCTCCGGTTGGACCGGGACTTGGTGATAGCCGCGAACTAGATCAATCTTTGAAAAAATGCGCGCCCCCGCCAGGTGCACCGAAAAATCCTGAATGTGCGGGATGGGATAACGATCGTGTGCCGTAGCGTTGTTTAGCCTGCGGTAATCCCCGCACGGTCTCCAGGAGCCATCGGCTTTCGGTACCATGTGCAGCGGCGAAGCCCACGGGCTCTTCGACCTACGAACGATGCCCAGCCTCTCCAGGCTGGCGAACTCCTCGCGCGCAATGGCGAGCTTAACTGCATCCAAGCGCCGAGCTTTTGCAAACACGGGAGGACCAGAAGTGGGGATAAAGTGTTTCACCCCGTGCTTCGCGACCGTCGCTGAAAAAGTGGGCACAGTGAGCGCTGGAAATTGGGTGAGGAGTGTGTGAAACTTACCACCTGCTGTAGCGACGTGGGTCTGTACTGGTGGCGGGGACACTCGAGCTGAACAGGGGAGAGAGTAAAAAGAGAGTGCATTTACCAGCCGTCTATTAGCAAGATCAACTAACAGATTGTGTGAACACAAAAAATCCGCGCCCAACATGTTGAAACTCACCGCCGCTACTACAAAAGTCCATTCATATGTGCGGCCATGTAAGCATAAAGGCAAGGTCCTTCTCCCGTAGGTGTTGATGTTCGAGCCATTTGCCGCTGTAGCTCCGTCACCGTGGGGTCCAGCCACCCGGTCCGCGTATGTTGGGGTGATGAAGCTCACTTGTGCTCCGGTGTCAATGAGGAACACTCGTCCGGAGCGCGCATCCGTGATGTAGAGCAGCTTGTTGCGTTCTCCGAGGGTCGAAGCTGCTAGCGACCCCCGGTCTTGCCGTTTCCCGAACTCCTGAAGATGCAGGGCGGCACACACCTGCGTGCCTTCTCTGCGAACCTCCGATGGTAAAAGCAGAGATCTTCTCCTCCGCTGTGTCGTGCCCGCGCCTCTGTCGCCGGGCTATTGGCTCCCCCTCGTCGCGGTCGTGTTGCCGCCGTCGTCGGCCAGTCTGGTTCTGCCGCCTCTGGCTCCCCGCTGTCTCGGGTCGCTGCTGTGGTTGCTTGCCCGCCGCAGGCGTCCAGGATCCCATCTGCCTCCTGGGCCAGCTCCCGGAACTCCTCCAGGGTGTGACACTTTTTGCTGGCCAGCGTGCTTCTCGCATGCGCCGGGAGGTTGGAGAGGAAGATGAACTGAAAAATGAAATCATCGTTGTCCAAACCTCTCAGCTGTATCATCTCCTCCATCAGGGCGCTCGGCCTGTGTCCACCTTGGTCTAGCAAAGACAGGATCCTCCTCGCCCTCACTTCAGCCGAGGGGGTGAAAAACTTGATGAGGGTGGATTTCAGCTTGCCGTACCTGTCGGTCGCGGGTGGCTGCTCCACCAAGCTTTGCACGCACCGAGCTGTGCTGTTGTCCAGTTTAGCGATGACATGGTGGAACTTAGTGTCATCCACCGTTACTCCTGCGAGCGCGAACTGCGACTCTGCTTGCAGAAACCACGACCGTGGGTTATCCTGCCAGAAATCAGGCAGCTTAACGGCCACTGCGCTCGCCAGCTCTGAGCGCTGTGAGTCCGGGACCCTGAGAATTTCTTCGTTCATTCTCAACGTCGTCAGTCACCAATGTGGGGAGGCTTGAATAACGAAACCGAATTGTCTTCCATTCCAGTTTTATTCAAGAAATCATTCCACTGTCTGCTCTTATTCTTGAGCAGCGAACAAAGAGAGTGAACACACCAAAGTTCTCTCATTTAAACATTCTCACATCAAACCATTTCCCTCGCGGGGGAAATCACACATCTATATCAAAGTCTCTTTATTCACATTATTTACATAACTCCCCCTTCTCTCCTCTCGAGCCTCAGTGGTCAGGAAGTCTTCTGTCCCCTGTCCTCCGCAGGGGGTCCAGGCTCTGTGGCTCCGCACCGCAGGGGGCTGGCTCTCCTTCATCGTGAGGTTAAATCACATATGCAGTGCCCAACATATACATGTCTCACAACACAGCCATAGAGGGGAGAAGACCTGGAGGATGATGTATTGTGTCTTAGGATTTAAAGACAATGTGACTCTGTACTTTGATGTCCCGGGTATAAAAAGGACAGATGTGGGAGGATGGGTCTCTTTTCTGTTTGAGAGGATGTTGGAGATACGTGAATGTGAATAAACCTGAATTGAGAAATAAACTCAGCCTCATCTTTTCAAGCTCTCCACAGACTGATAAATAACATTAATTGTTCACTCATTAAGCTTTCAATGCATTTACTCACTGTTAACCGCTTTCTGCCTCCCTGTCAGCGTGTGTGTAAGGAGCCGCAGCAGCCCTGCCTGCAGGAGAGAAACAGATTGGACTAAACCACTGTGAGGATGGGGTGGGGGTCTAATCTTTCAGTAGTTATAAAGGTCAAACAATGTGTTTTTAAGTCACACCACTTGTATTGTGCCTTCAACGAACATTACTATGCTGTTCAAATAAAACATGTTTGTGTTTACAATGTGATTTTTTTTGGGGGGACAGCTTTATGGAAGGGGGGACATGACCCCTGCACCGCCCCCCCCCCGGGATTTACGCCCCTGGCTCATGCTCATCATTAGCATCAGGAACACATGTGCTCGTACAAGCAGCGTTGCTCTCTATCTACTCCTCGGGAGGGTTAGTCTCCTCACTGGTTAAAGTGAAAAAGGTTGTTACCTTTGGTAGCTTTGATTAAAAAAAAAATTCTGTGCTCTTCCCTTTTTCTCCATTTCTCTGCACTACTCTGATAACTTTGTTTCATTTTGCAGCTATTCCACACACTGTACGGTTTGTTTACAATTGTAACCAAAGATACAGCCATACCCATCGCTCAGAGACAACCTGGAAGAGTCCAACAGTCTGAGGAGAAGGGGGAGGATGTTACATTTGTGATTGGATTTGGCGTTTTTGTAAATACTCGTGTTTCGTTATTTTGTCAGACATCATGTTAGGCTAAACATTCTAAAAAATATATGGGGCTTCTAATAAATCAGGGCCCTTAACAGATCAGGGCCCAAGGCAGTTACCTGCTTTTACCTAATTGTACTGTAAGTCCACCTCTGTATCCATTTTTACTTTGTGGGCATGTTTCTTTAGTCAGAATGGGTGTGGTCTCACCAGCTCTATAAAGTCACAATATTCTTCAAACATTTCAGATATCTCATCAGCAAGTTCTTACTGAGTGGGTAAGTAATTATTTACCGATTCAGAGCTATTCATCTGTTTACTCATGTAATGAAATCCATTTTTATGAAATCACTTGAATATTTATATTGTAATAAATGAGTTATTTTGTACTGATTTTGTTATATTTGTGCATAGTGGTTTAACTCTAGATGTTATGTATTTAAATGTTTCAATTAACACAATCTGCTGCTGCACCAAACATTTTTACTGGCATGTTTCCTCTTTACGACTAATGTAGCTTCTTGCTCCAGCTGCTGTGTTAACCTGTCCTCTCTTATGATAACAGGTGATGGCACCTCTGGTTTATGCATTACTACTCTTAGGTATGTTTCTTAATTCTCTGTTAGAGATGACAGAAGGTTATTCTGTCCTCTCTCTCTTACATTGAATTGACTGAATTTTATTTGCATATTCATAGCACTGAGACTGCATCTTTTAAAGGGCTGTAATATCAACAGGCATGAAAATAGATTATTTTTCTGTTCTCATTATCTCAGAGACAAACAGCGCTAAACACATACATCAGAAAACTAATGGTAAAAACAATGAAAATTTGAAAGGAAAGACAATGAAAAAAATCACTGATGTGAAATAATTATATTAATATGCACATAATTAATTGAGTATTCATTTCTGTCAATATTCCCACTGGTGTTTACTCATCAACAAGTATCTGGGGTGGGGTGGGGTGGAGGGAGTACGGTTTTGCGCTCTTCTGTTTCAGAAAATCACAGTGAGAACAAATGGATTGGCAAATTTCTGAATTACAGTCAAGTTAGCAAACAAATAACTTTGGAAGCCTGGAATATCGCTACAACTGAGAACTGTGATGATACCTGCTCTAAATTCAAATACCAGATCAATCATTTTGGTTTGTCCCTAAAAAAGGTAAGTAGTTCTAATTTATAAAGCACATTTTGATAACTTGCAGAATGTTATCATTACTGAAAAGGTTTTGCACAGCAGCAAGTATAGCAAAAACTTGTCAGGCAAAGGCTGTTAAGAAATTTCCTTCTCTGACTTTTTACAACTCGTTTCCAAGGATCGTCCTGCACAGAGCTGCCTTCAGGGTGTAACCCAATATTGGACTCGCTACACTTCCCCTTCAGTTTTAAAAATCGGTAATTGCATCTTGTGTGCACTGCTAGCATTTATTTACTGCAGATGTTATCAGCTTAAAAAGCAGTGTGGTTTTGACTTTTTAAAGTGCTATACCCCAACCCCCCCCCCCCCCCCCCCCAGAAAACAAAGACATCAAGGAAGTTATCGTCCGGTAGTCAGCCTTAAGACTGGTTCTGCTCATAAAAAATACTGTGTCACTGAATGTAATTTATTTCTTTTCCTTATCCTTTTTTCTTTTTACCTGTTTCTCCTTTCTAAAATCCATCCAGGGACAAGAGTTGCAAATTAGCTAATAGCTATACACTCTTTGTGCAACACATCAGATTGATTGTCATTTGATTAATTGTCTATGTTTATTGCACTGTCCCTGTCAAATAAACAAATAATCTAATCTAATCTAATTATGATCTCACTGCTGGGAATGCAAATATTCAAAATTCAATATATGTACTTTTGGCATATGTTCACTTATCTGCAGTATAAAAACAGCATGAGGATATGGAAATGAAAGATGATATATTGACCATGATGTTAAAATAATGTGTGTGTTTATGGCTATGGCATTTTGTTCAGAGGGTTTACTTATTCCATGGTATCATGATAGTGATACATGAAGAAAAATGCATTGTCTGGTAACAACAAATGGCGACAGTAGAGTGATTGGGAATATTGCAATTCTCAAGTTTTTTGAAAAATGCCACATCTGAAGTTTAAGTTTAATGTTTGTTTGAAAGGGACATTACATACTAATGAACATTAATGCAAATGTAAGTATGCCAGATTTAGCAACACTGCTAATTTGCATCTGTAGTCTCCCGGCAGGTCACAAAAACACAGAGTCATACATGAGAAGAACATCTGCAATAAAACTGTACAAAGTGGATATGCTAAAGTGCAAGAGTTAAGGTGCTACAAAACAAAATATTCAGATGTCACATGAGTGGAGTGCTGTATATGCGTCCAGACACACATGCACCCAAGCACCTCACAGCAACAACAGCAACAAACAAGCGGTGGCGCATATGTGTGTGACGCACGGGCACACATACGGTATATATATGCACATGCCACAGAGCAACCACTCGTTAGGGGTATAGTTTTGGTTATTTAACAGCCAGTTTTTACAATTAGTCTTAAAAGTGTTTAGTGTGGTACGTTCTTTGATCGCAGGTAGTATATCATTCTAGATCTTGGTGCCCCTCACTGATAGCGCAGACTGAGCAAATGTGGTGTGTCTGTGGGGGACCAGACAGTTTCCTTGAGTGATTGTTCTGATGGTTGTACCAGTGACAGTCCTCAGTTTAACATCTATGTGGAAAAAGTAGGAGGTAGCACTAAACAAAACTCCAATATACAGTAAATTTTTTGGTATTAATCTAAGGCAGGGGTGTCCAATCATGTGCCATGGAGGGCCAAGACCCTGCAGGTTTTCTCTTCTACCCAGTCTCTTCAGCAGGTGTTTTCATTTATCAGCAATCAGTGGGAAGAAATTCAGTGGAATCTGCTGTTGAAGACACTGGTTGGAGGTAAAGCTTGCAGGGTCTTGGCCCTCCATGGCACATGATTGGACACCCCTGATCTAAGGTCTATTTTATTAAAAAAGTGAAGGTTCGGCCTTCCGGGAAGATGGCGGAGAGGCATAATGCTTAAACAGAGAGCTCTCCCTAGTCGGATTAAAAATCTTTGGTAAATGGCCAACTCGACATAAATAGATCAATAAACCAAGGGATGAAAACACGAAGAAGCCGGGCACACGGACAAAAGCAGGGTAAAACTAAAGAATCCCTCTTCAACAACGCTGGAGAAATCGCTGAACACGAGGCCCCAAAAAACGAGGTGACTACAACAGAGAAAATGGAGGACGCCAACCTCGATGTTATGAACACTGGCTTCGCCAATATAAGTAAGGACATAAAAGACTTCAAGCGACAACTCCAACAGGATTTAACAGCTCTTAAGGAAGAACTGAAAAAAGAGATGAAGGAGGAAATTATGGGTCTCCAAAAAGAAATGGACCGCAAGCTAGCAGAAACCATGGAGGAACTGCGCACTCAACGGGCATGTATGGCAGAAGCACAGGCTCGAATATCAGATTTGGAAGACTGGAAGACTGAGGCAAGCGAGCGGCTGCAGAACCTGACGGCACAAACACAGAGGATGCAGGAAAAAATAACCGACCTGGAGAGCAGGTCCAGGCGGAGCAATATACGCATCTTCGGGATTCCGGAGGGCACTGAAGGCAACTCGATGACGAAATTCATAGAGCAATTCTTAAAAAAAGAGCTTGAGCTGCCCGATGAAACAGACCTGCAGATCCAACGAGCGCACAGAGCCTTGGCACAGAACCCAAACCCAAACTCTACACCCAGGTCAGTTGTGGTAAACTTTTTAAAAAATGACGTAAAGGAAAGAATCCTGACACAAGCGTGGAAAAAAAAGATACGAGTCGGCGACAAACAGATATTCTTTGACCATGACTACCCGACAGAAATTGTGCAGCAGCGAAAGAAATATGCCAACATTAAAAAAATGCTGAAAGAGAAAAAAAATAGATTCCAAACGCCGCTAACGAAGATGAGAATTCATTGGGAGAACGGCGTGAAAACCTACAACATGGCCAGAGAGGCAGCGCGGGACATGAAGGAGCAAGGCTTTGTGGTGAGCATACCGGAGGAAGCGGCTGGAGCAGCGGCGGCACGGAACGCATCGAGACAGCCGGAGTGGAAGCGAGTGAGAGTCAGAGGGCGGGATACGGACGTGGCGCACCGAGCCCAAGAAAAACTGCAAGGCTTTCAACGGAAAGCCTAGATTATAACAAAGATTAAGAAGGACACAGAAGAAATGAAGGCCAAGAAGACAAGGTAAAAGGGAAACAAACGGCTAGGAGAGGTTAAAGTGATTTTTGTTGGACATTTCTAGACAAATGACTATTACTTGGATAGTAACTACAGGTCTAGGGAGGGCCCCTCACTCAGTGAGGACATTCCCTCCACCCACCAACAGGGACCAGTGGGCAGAAGAAAGGCCTAAAGTACGGAGGTCGAGATTCGTTAATGTGTTTTTGTACATAGATGTGTTAGTTTTGTTGTTAAAGGGGTTAGGAGCACAAGTTAAAAAAATGGAAAAACATGAATATGGTTAAAAATCTTAAGATAATGACACCGGAGTGGTGGCTCAGTTAGTAGAGCATCCGCCCCACACCCGGGAGGCAGGGGTTCAAATCCCGGCCGGGTCATGCCGAAGACCATATAAAAGTGGAACTTCCTGCCGTCCAGCTTGGTGCTCAGCAATAATGGAATGGAGGAGGGAAATTTGTGGTGGCGCCTTGCATGGCAGCGGCCCTCTGATTCTACACTTGGGGTGTGTGTGATTAACACAGTAGATAGGTAAAGCACAATCTCGTTCTACTGTACATGATTGGTTGTACAGTTGAATGACAATAAAGGGTGATTTAATTTAATTTAATTTTTTAAACGTGAATGGTCTGAACTCACCTGTTAAAAGGGAAAGAATAATAAGAAAATTCAAGAAGGAAAAAGCCAAAATTATATTTATGCAAGAGACACATTTGAACAAGACAGAACATGAGAAACTAAAGAGATTTGGCTATAAGAACTCCTACTACAGTTCATTTAAGGGAGGAACTAAAAGGGGGGTTATGATACTAATTTCAAATAAAATACAATTTGAATGTGAACAAGAAATCCAGGATAAAGAAGGCAGATATGTAATAATAAAGGGAAGAATAGATGGTATGCAGATCACATTAGTAAACATCTATGCCCCACCAGAAAGTGACAAGGGTTTTTTTCAACAACTGTTTGATCTCATAGCAACACACAGTGAAGGAGTCCTAATTTGTGGAGGAGACTTAAATGCCGTCATGGATCATGAAGTTGACACAACAAGTGTTAAGAAGACAAAAAACATGTAACAAAGTTCATAAGAACCTCACTGGCAGAAATGGGTATGGTAGACATATGGAGGGACCTGCACCCACTCGAAAAAGACTATACACATTATTCAGCAGTCCATAAAGTACACTCTAGAATAGATTACTTCCTTATGAATGAAGGTGACAGACAGGGTGAGAAATTGTCGGATTGGAGGGGCAGAAATATCAGATCATAATCCTATATACATGGAAATATATTTAAACAATAGAAAACGACAAACAACATGGAAACTTAATGTAGGACTATTAAATGATGAGAAAATGAAAGAAAAAATAAAGGTAAACATAAATGAGTATATCGAGGAGAATGATAATGGAGAAGTGGACCCAACAATACTATGGGATGCACTAAAAGCCGTGTTAAGAGGTAAATTAATTGTTGAATCAGGAAAAGCAAAAAAGTCTAAACTGGAATCATATGAACAAAGATGTGAGAGACTGAGGGAATTAGAACGTAAACATCAAAACACAAATGACCCAAAAATATATCAAGAAATTAAGGAAGAAAAAATAAAGATAAAAGAAATACAAATAGATGAAATTGAAAGGAAAAATAGATATTTAAAACAAAAATATTATTAAACAGGGCCAAAGGCCACAAAACTGCTGGCAAAACGGTTAAGAAAACAACAAACAGTGACTAATGTATATAACATTAAGGACCCCATCACAAATAAAACCACAGTTACCCCAGAAAACATCGAAGAAATATTCCATAAATTCTATCAAGAACTATACTTGCAACCTGAAGAGACAAATGTTAAGGATATTAAAAAATTTCTATGCACATTGGACTTGCCATCAATAGGAAACCAACAAAATGAAAAGCTAACAGCAGAAATAACAACACAAGAGATTAAAGATGTGATTAAGTCACTAAAAAATGGTAAATCACCAGGTAGTGATGGATACCCATCTGAGTTTTATAAACTGTTTATAGAAGAACTCGCGCCACAGCTCCTAAAGTCATTTAATTGGACATTAAACAACAACAAAATACCTCCATCATGGAACGAAGCCATTATTTCAGTTATTTTAAAGCCAGGGAAAGATAGGGAACAATGCGGAAACTATAGGCCAATCTCTTTATTAAATGTGGATTATAAAATATATACAACAATTATCTGTAAACGAATAAAGACATTCTTGACGGAATTGATAGAGGATGATCAAACTGGTTTCATAGAGGGACGCCAAACACATGATAATATCAGGAGAACAATACACATAACTAGAAAAGCACTCGGAGAGCGCAGACCTCCGCCAAGCGCCACAGTTCCCCCCCATACAGTGTTTGTGTGTACGTTTTCAGATTCCTTGACCATGAAAACATATGACTAGCAATTGGATTGACAATGATAGGATTAGTGGTTCAGTAGTGGAAGCATTACCTCCTTGGCAGAGGTAATAAACTGAAGTGTTGGTGTTGTGTCCATCTCCTCCATCTCCAAACTCCCAGGCTGCGGGCGTTGCAATTGAATGAATGAATGAATGAATCTTTATTTCAAATAGATTAAGAGTACAGGTTAAAAGAAAGTGAATAATATAACAAAGGGGGAAAGAAAATCCAACAAGGTCAAATTAGACAATAACTCCTCTGATTATACAGTTCAACATAAGTTATCCGAAATGTGTGATGGCTGAAGCCGCAGCTTATATTGCCCACCCATATTCCATCCAAGAATTCAAAAGAAAAAACAAAAGAAATAATGGCACAACCGCGTACAACCCACAGGCCAATGGGTTATGCAAGCGTTTTCATAGATCACTGAACGCAGCACTGAGGGCTTCACTGACGGATGCAAATTAGGTAGACAGGTTGGCGTGGGTTTTATTGGGGTTGCGCTCCGCGGCAAAAGAGGATTTGGAAGCTTCCCCGGCAGAGAGCTTCTTTTTGCGCAGGCACTATGGCTGCCTGTGGCATTTCTGCCTAATAATCCGGCAGCGGACAGCTGCCCGTCTCAGCTTTTGCAGCATAGCGCAAACACAGGCACGCTGGCGGGCCCTGCCCACCACTTTTTTCCGCATGCTTTTGTGCCTAAAACTTTGAAGAAGGCGGAGTTTGTGTTCGTCAGACACGACGAGCAGCGCCCTCCATTGGGCCTGCACACATGTTGAAAATGGCCGTATCTCACAATGTTAAAGAATCCTTTAAAAAATTCCTGTATCCAGATGGTGACCCGGATCATCCCCAAAATTTAATCAGTTCTTCCTTGTACCATTTCCAACAATGCCTGAAAGTTTCATTGAAATCCGTCCCAAACTTTTTGAGTTATCTTGCTAACCAACAGACAAACAAACAGACAGACAAACACTGGCAAAAACATAACCTCCTCCTGGCCTCCGGCCTGGCGGAGGTAATTAATCAAATACATAAAGAAAAGAAAAGCACAGTAATAATGAGTTTAGACGCAGAAAAAGCATTTGATAAGGTTAATTGGATGTTCCTATATATATATATATGTGCTGGAACGCTTTGGATTTAACGAAAAGTCAGTGCAATGCATAAAGACACTGTATCAAAAACCTGTGGCAAGAATCAAGATAAACGGTAGCTTAACAGACAAAGTAAATATACAAAGATCAACTAGGCAGGGATGCTGCCTATCGCCCACCTTGTTTGCTCTGTTCATAGAGCCACTGGCTCAAGCGATGCGACAAAATAAGAAATTAAAAGGTGTAACAATAAAGGGAGCGGAACACAAGATTGGGCTATTTGCAGACGATATTATAGTTTACCTTGAACAACCAGATGAATCAATAATGGAAATGATGGACTTAATAGAAAATTTTGGAAAATTATCAAGATACAAGATAAACATAACAAAAACACAAATACTGACATTCCACTATAACCCTTTAAACCAGATAACTGATAAGATCAAACTAAACTGGAAACAAAAAGAAATAAAATACCTTGGAGTGAACATACCTAAAGATTTAAGCAAAATCTATAAAGCAAACTATGATAGGTTAGAACAAGAAATAAAAAAAGATATTGATAGATGGTCAATCTTAAATATGGATCTGAATTCAAAAATTAAGACAGTCAAAATCAGCATACAACCTAGACTGCTTTTCCTCTTCCAAGCTCTACCAACAGAGATTCCTGGTGCCCAGTTCTCAAAGTGGGACAGGATGATATCAAGATTTGTTTGGGGAGGTAAAAAGTCAAGAGTGAAATATAAAACTCTCCAATTACCAAAAGAGAAAGGAGGCATGGGTCTACCGAGTCTAAAGGAATATTACTACTCAGCACAAATAAGATATATCATATGTGTGGCACACATATTTGAGTTGCTTAGGCTGCATATGTATATTACTGTTGCCTCACATCTCAGAATGAACAATAAGTCTGGGTCTCCTGGGGATAACAGGAGGGTGCGAAATGTGATCTTTAGAGATGGCCTTGAGAGACTTCCTGACCACCAGGGTTTTAGGTGGAGGGGAGAAGACCTGGAGGACGATGTATTGTGTCTTGGGATTTAAAGACAATGTGACTCTGTACTTTGATGTCCCGGGTATAAAAAGGACAGATGTGGGAGGATGGGTCTCTTTTTCTGTTTGGAGGATGTTGGAGACAAGTGAATAAATCTGATTTGAGAAATAAACTCAGCCTCATCTTTTCACGCTCTCCACACTGGTGACCTTCAGACGTATCATGGGCAAAAGAAATTCCCCCGAGCCGGACTCGCCAGGAACCAGCCAGGCGAACGCAGTCTCAGTCAAACTACCAGATTTCTGGCAGGACAATCCGGACTCCTGATTCCTCTTGGCAGAAGCTCAGTTCGCTCTCCAGGGAATAACAGCAGATGACACGAAATTCTACCACGTTATCGCCAAGCTCGACAACCGCACGGCTCGTCATGTGCAGAGCCTGGTGCAGCGCCCACTGGACGAAGACAAATACGGTGGGTTGAAGGCTGCGCTCATCCAGCGTTTCACTCCCTCAGTCCAGGAAAGAGCAGAGAGACTCCTGGCCCTGAACGACTTGGGAGACAGCACACCCGTCGACCTGATGGAAGACATGCTGAGGCTGAGGGGCTCAGATGGCGACGACCTGCTCTTCACCCACATTTTCCTGAGAACCCTACCGTCAGAGACGAGAGCGGCCCTGGCCGGTTCACCGTTGTTGGCCCAGCGGGATTTCCGCGCGCTGGCCCAGGAGGCACAGCGGATTCTCAACACCAGCAGGCAGCGCGTGGCCACCGCAGCAGCGACAGGACTCAACGCAAGGGCTGGAGATGGCAGGTGGCCAGAGGCAGTGGCAGCAGACCCACCGGCAACGGCGGCGGTGAAGGCCAAACATCACGGAGGAGATGACCTCTGTTTCTACCATCGTCGCTTCGCAGGGAGGGCACGCAAGTGTATACCACCGTGTCAGTTCAAGAGCTCGGGAAACGCCAGAGCCGAGGGTCGGTAGCAGCCGCGGCCCTCGGTGAACAGAACAAGCTGCTCTACTTGACGGATGCGCGTTCGGGGAGGCAATTCCTCGTGGACACAGGCTCCCAAGTGAGTTTCATCACGCCAACCTATGCTGACCGGCTGGCAGGCCCCGGGAGTCACGGAGCATCGGCGGCGAACGGCTCGAGCATTAAGACCTTCGGTGAGAAGACTCTGCTTCTGTCCCTGCAAGGCCGTACTTTTGAGTGGACTTTTATTATAGCTGCGGTGAGCTTCAACATGTTAGGGGCTGATTTTCTGTGCTCACATGGGTTGTTGGTTGATCTTCCCAATAGACGCTTGGTTAATGCACTCTCTTTTTACTCTATTCCCTGTGCAGCTCGAGTGACCCTGCCCACAGCACAAGCCAACGTCGCTACGGCAAGCGGTAAGTTCCACACACTCCTCACTCAGTTTCCAGCACTCACGGTTCCCACATTTTCAGCAGCCGTGGCTAAACACGGAGTGGAACATTTTATTACTACCGCCGGTCCCCCCGTTTTTGCAAAAGCTCGGCACTTGGATGCAGCTAAACTGACCATAGCGCGAGGAGTTCGCCAACCTTGAAAAGTTGGGCATCATCCGGCGTTCGAACAGCCCATGGGCTTCCCCGCTTCACATGGTCCCTAAAGCTGACGGCTCGTGGCGACCTTGCGGTGATTTCCGCAGGTTGAACAACGCTACAGCGCACGACTGCTACCCAATCCCCCATATCCAAGATTTTTCTGTTCATCTGGCGGGGGTGCGCATTTTTTCTAAAATAGACTTGGTCCGCGGGTACCATCAAGTCCCAGTACGCGCTGAAGACATACCCAAAACAGCGGTAATAACTCCGTTTGGCCTTTTTGAGTTTTTGCGCATGCCGTTGGGGCTTATAGGCGCTGCGCAGACGTTCCAACGCATGATGGACGCCGTGTTGCACGATCTCCCTTTTGTGTTCGTCTACCTGGACGACATTTTGGTAGCCAGCGCGTCCGAAGAGGAACACGAAAAACACCTCACGGCAGTTTTCCGGAGGTTGGGAGAGCACGGGTTAATAATCAACCCAGCGAAGTGTCAGTTCGGGGTGACGCAGATTGATTTTTTGGGGCACCGCATCTCTCCAGAAGGAGCAGTTCCGCTGCCAGACAAAGTGCGCGCAGTAACAAAATTTTCCCCAGCCATAAACGGTCAAAGCATTACAGGAGTTTTTGGGAATGGTGAATTTTTATAACTGTTTCCTCCCCCGCGCAGCGCAGCTCATGCAACCACTGTATGCCGCGCTAAAAAAACAAAAACCCACAAATGCAATCGAATGGTCCCCGGAGCAGGAGCGCGCATTCTCAGAGGTCAAAACAGCCCTGGCAAACGCTGCGTTGTTGGCACATCCAGACCCAACGGCCCGCATAGCGCTCACTACTGACGCGTCAGACGTGGCCATAGGGGCGGTAGTAGAGCAGCATGTTGCTGGGGCTTGGCAGCCGCTTGCCTTTTTCAGCAGGACTTTGCGCGATACCGAGCGAAAATACAGCGCGTTCGACAGGGAGTTGTTAGCGCTCCACTTGGCCATTCGCCACTTCCAGTTCTGGCTGGAAGGTCGTCGTTTCACTGCGTTCGTTGACCACAAGCCGCTGACTTTCGCGATGGCCAAGGTTTCGGAGCCGTGGTCAGGCCGGCAGCAGAGGCAGCTGGCTGCAATCTCAGAGTTTACTACCGATATTCAACACGTAGCGGGTAAACTTAATGTAGTGGCAGACTGTCTCTCGCGCGCCGTAACTGCTCCAGTCCGCGTAGGGGTAGATTATACTGCCATGGCCGCGGAGCAGGCTAGCGGCGCGGAAGTACGCGCGGCCCCAGTCCGCGTGGGGATAGATTATGCAGCCATGGCCGCAGATGAGGTTAGCGATGCGGACGTGTGCGCGCTCCAGTCTGGACCAACAGGGTTAAGGCTGGAGAGCAGGGTGCTGCAAGATGGTATGCCCCCCCTAATCTGCGATGTCTCCACCGGACGACTGCGTCCGGTGGTGCCGACCGCGTCCGGTGGTGCCGACCGCGTGGTGCCACCGCGTTTTTGACTCGATTCATTCTCTGGCGCACCCGGGGGTGCGTGCGTCGGTCAAAATGGTAGGAGAGAAGTTTGTGTGGCCGAGCCTGCGCAAGCACGTTAAGGAGTGGGCAAGAGCCTGCATGGCTTGCCAGCGAGCCAAAATACACAAACACACTAAAGCCCCCTTAGAGTCGTTTCATATCCCAGCCAAGAGGTTCAATCATGTGCATGTCGACCTCGTAGGCCCCCTCCTGCCGTCACAGGGGTGCACACATCTTTTGACAATGGTGGACCGCACCACGCGTTGGCCTGAAGTGGTCCCACTGGCATCAACCACAGCCGAGGAGGTGGCGCGTGCGTTTTTAACGGCTTGGGTAGTGCGTTTTGAAGTTACGTCGGATATTACGTCCGACAGAGGTCCTCAATTTGTTTCCGAGCTTTGGTCAGCGATGGCCCGCAGCCTGGGGGTAACGATCCACCGCACTACCGCGTAACACCCCCAGGCTAATGGTTTATGCGAACGTTTCCATAGGTCATTGAAAGCAGCCCTCAGAGCGTCGCTTACGGATGCAAATTGGGTAAACAGGCTACCATGGGTTTTATTGGGGTTGCATTCTGCACCTAAAGAGGACTTAAGCCTCCCCAGCTGAGTTGGTGTTTGCGCAGCCACTCCGGCTGCCCGGGGAGTTTTCCCGGATAATCCTGCGCCAGAGTGCCCCCCTGCTCAGCGGTTACTGAGCGACACGGGAGCGAGCACGCTTCCTGGCCCCGTTCATCACAGTTTTCCGCGCGTTTTTGTACCTAAGGCTTTAAAAAATGCGGAGTTTGTTTTTATCAGACACGATGCTCAGCGCCCAGGTATTAACATGTAGAGAGCACATTAGACAGGTGGTTAGTAAATGTAACATAGTCATAAATGTAATGAGGTGTCTGGTAGGGCTGGAGTGGGGAGCTGACTTTGTCTCTAAAAGAGATTGTGGAGATGCATATTGATATGTTGGTGTGACGGAGGATACGAGGCAAAATGGAAAGAAATGGAAAAGGAAACTGAGGGACTCCCAGTACAAAGCATAATAGGAGATAAGGATGCATATAAGCAAATCAAACAAATAGACCCAATCACTAAATTTACTTTGGAACTGTGGTATAAAATAGTACAAAAGTATAATATAAAGGAGGACATAAAACTATTGAAATGGGTAGCATTTGACAGTCAGTTTGAACCGGCAAAGCAAGATAAGGGATACAAAAATCTGGTGAACAAGGGAATCACAGCATGGGGAAATATGGGAAAAAAAGATTTTGGGAGTTTTGTAAACATGGGGAGAAAATTTAAACTAGAAAAATCTGAATTCTTCAGATATCTGCAGATGAGAGATTATTATATGAGGAAGATTAGGCATAACCTCCACACAGATGTGAGCGAGATTATACAATTCATTTTAAGCTCGTATGCAGGAAATAAAATAAGAATTATTTCAAAGCTATATCAGAAACTTACGGCAAACAAACATTCAAGTAACTATATAAAGGAGAAATGGGAGAAATAGCTAAATTTAAACGTAACAGAAGAAAACTGGCAAGAAATATGGATAACACAACACTCATCAACAAATTCAAGGACATGGAGGGAATTTGGATGGAAAAACCTGATTCGCTATTTCATTACACCACAGATCCAAAGAAAATATACAAATACCCAGTCTATATGCTGGAGGGGCTGTGGGGCCCAAAATGCAGACCATTCACATATGTTTTGGAAATGCTGCAAAATCTCATCATTCTGGAAATCTATACATGTGACAATACAGAGGATATTAGGATATAATATACCAATGAACTGTAACTTGATGTACTTATGTGATCTTAAAAGAGACAATGTAATACAGGCTGAGGACAGATATCTAGTTAAAATCTTGCTGATTGCATGTAAAAAAAACAATCACAAGAAAATGGCGATCAGAAGTTCTTCCTGACCAAGAGCAATGGACAGACATTGTTGGGGATATACGTTTAATGGAAAAACTAACATTTCGACAAAGAATGCAAGAAGGACAATATGAAAAAAAATGGTGGAAATGGACACACTACAAAGTGCAACAACGAGACTAGAAATTGAAAGAATAACCAAAGACACTGGAAAAACCAGAAGAATTAAGAGATGGAAACTAAAAACTTGATGCTCCAACATTTGTCCCCCCCCCTTTTTCTTTTTTTTCTTCTTCCTCTAGCTCCTTTTTTTTAAATATAGAGACTGTGATCTGAATGTAATATGTAATTTATTTTTTTTTTGTTACTTGTTTTGTACCCATAGGTAGATTTGTTTTGCAGTCTGGTGACAAGCCACCAGCTGCCAGTCGCTGCGTGCGCAAGCGCCCCGTATCCCTAACCTGCATGTTTTTAGCATGTGGGAGGAAACCGGAGAAATCCCGGAGTAAACCCACGCAACACAGGGAGAACATGCAAACTCCACACAGATCACTGTTGGTCGGGGGCAGGGATCGAACCCACGATGTCACGATCCCCGCGATCCCCCGGCCGAGGGTAAACTGTGCTGCCACAGTGCTAACCACAGCGCCACCGTGCAGCCCATGTATGATCATTTCATGTATGCTGAAAAATGAATAAAAATCAAAGTTACAAAAAAAAAGTGCAGGTTCAGTAAAGCGGAACATTCGTGCTTGCGCCGGTCGCTCGCAGGGGTTCATACGGGCACGCACACCCAACACCCCTCAGACGCAGGCTGGAGAGACACAGAGAAGCATCATGTCTTCATTGTTCCTGCTTTCGCCTGCTTTATACAGGTCGGTAAACCATGAGTAGGTCGTAAATATTAACTTAAACCTAGGCTCGTCACTTTGAGAGTCTCGTGAAAGTGTGGCATGTGCGTGTGGCACAGTTCAGGTTCAGGTTACTTTATTTGTACCCGTAGGTAGATTTGTAGTTAGTATGTTAATTGACGTGAAAAGGGTTATCCTGGTCAAAAATTTCCCACCATAAAGGCTCATGCTGCTGAGTAATTAGTCTGGTCCCGTTGGTTAGAGTATAGTAGACCTGAAGCTACTGTACACTAATTTCTGTTAACTTTAAAGTGTTTTCCTGAAACATGCACATGTAAATTAAAGTTAAATGACAAGTTGTGGGGGCATGGTGTTGGACTTCTCCACCCAGGGAACAATGGACCGAAAGAGGAGGTGTCACCGGGGGTATCAGACAGGACAGTAAGGACTATGCACCCCCCGGGGAGAGTAGTAAATGCCGGAGCCGCTGGAAGAAGAGTGAGAGTGGCGCCAGCGTTATGTCATGTTAATGTGCCACACATGCTTTGTTCTAAACATAATGTCTGATGTTCGGAAGTTCCGGGTCTCGGACAAAATTGTTGGTACCCCTCTGTTAATGAAAGAAAAACCCACAATGGTCACAGAAATAACTTGAATCTGAAAAAAGTGGTAATAAATAAACATTCTATGAAAATTAACCAATGAAAATCAGACAATGCTTTTGAATTGTGGTTCAACAGAATTATTTTAACCTCTTGCACTCCGTTGTACTGCGGGCGGGCAAGTCTCTGCGTCCTAGAGGGCGCACGAGGGCGCACGAGAGCGCCCTTGTGCGCTCTAGGACGCATGATGGAGATGGTGATGTAGGACATGATGTAGATGGTGATGGCGTCCAAGCGCGCACTGAAAGTAAAAGCTGCAGACACAGCCGCGAACAGATTAGTTCATCTGATTGACCTCTCATTCGACTAATAAGAGCCTTGAATTGGGTTTCTGAAACCTTGAAGAACCAATGACTGAAAACCTAGCAAGAAGGACCCGCCTACCAACGCTGTGAATGCAGTGAGCCAATTGAAGCAGAGAAGTTCGCCAGCTGTTTTTTTTAAGGCTGGGTGAAGACAGACTGCTGCAGCGGATCAAAAAATGACTCGCAGAAAGAACCGTCACAGACCCAGCAGCACGGAGACCATCCACAAATGCAAACTGTGTGACAGCATTCGCGCATCGGCATGTTCGGCCACAGGTGGTGCTTATTTTGTTTTTGTTCCAGCAGAGTAGACGTTATGATTTTCTTCCATGGTCATCATAGACCGACGGAGGCTGACGACGAAGGCTGAGTGACACACACGCCTTCGCCAGTCTTTTTTTAATTACTACTGTTATTTGTTTTGAAAAATCGTTCACCAAAAACCGCAATCATGGAAGCACAAAACCGCAATAATGGAATTGTGTTTTGATCGGGTCGCGAGACCAGAACCACGAGCGGACCAGCTTCGCGTTCGTCTGACAATGAGGAAGAGAAGTTCGCCAGCTCCGCTGCTGCTGTGAAGAGGTAAGGTGTTATAAGCTAAATTATTCTCTATCCCTGAAAATTGTAATCCAAAATGACTTTTGACCGATCGGTAAATTACAACTGTTCGGCGCACGAAGACTGAAGTTCGTGTGCCGCGGTACATGGTTCGTTAGTCGCGTCCAGACCGTGAACGCCCCCCCCCCGCTATTCTTCTGTAGCGAGGGGGGGGGAGCCACGATGACTGAGCTGCTGTCCCACATCGCGAGATGAGGCTAATCCGTCATGTAGCGATGGCCGATGTCCATCCTCTGTAGTGGGGGGGGGAAACAACCCCCCCACACACACACACACAGACACAGCCCTGAGTATGACCTTTCATTAGAGCCCAAAATGAAGCTTCTACATTGAAGCATTCAGAAGTTACAGACGTTTTTCCAAACTGTGCCATTTGGCTCAATTTGGCACAGTTCCAAAACGCCTGGGAACTACCTGAGGAAAAAGCTGTGTAATATATTCATTTTTTGTGGTATTGTTACAAAATTTGGACCTCAGCTGGATAACACTTGGTTCTACATTTCTGTTGCATTTTCCAGCCCGGATCTGAAGTTGTGTGTTATTTGCAAGCATTTGTATCCAAAAAAACACCCAGGCCAAATTTATTTTCTTCAAGTTCACTATGTTTAGATGACTGTAACTCAGTGGCCGGAGCACTTAGAGAGATTATGACTGTTTTGCCAAAAAGTTCAAAGTGTTTTCTTTTAAATGAGACCAACCCCATGAAGATGCTGCAAAGGGTTGAAGAACAGATTTCGATTTACTTTGGGCACATTATTTTTTGGCGTTTTTAGGAAAATTGACCGGAGTGCAAGGGGTTAAGGTATGATATGGTATTTTGAAACTGTTTGAGTGAAAAGTTTTTATCAGGTCAGGCATTGGCTTGCTTGCTGCCAGATAACCATGAAAACTGGTACTACCTGTCTCATGGGTCGGGCCGTCGGCGACTCACCCAGCATCCCTGCCCTTCCGAGGGCGTGGAGGAACTGGGCATCCTGGCAGAACTAAAATCAATATCTGCCACAGGTCTGTGGTGGACCACTCCCAGTTACACGGGGTGAGACTGAACATCCTGGCAGATAAACACATCTGTCGCAAGGTCTGTGGTGGACTGTGCCAGTCGGTGCATTGTGACATGCACTACACAAAGAGCAGAGATAAACAAACCTATCATCTGGTCAGTGACTGCAACAGATACTGGAGTCACTTTGTCTTGGCTTGTCCTTGCCACTGATAATACCTTTATCTGCCAAGAATGTGCTGCTAGTCCAGCAAAAGCTAGCAGTACTCAAATACTTTGCAAGCAGTTTCATGAAATGGTCAATCAGAAAGCAACTCATACCGGCTCGGACGTCGCCCGGGCTTACAAGGTCCACGCTGATCTGTTCACACTCCAACAGGCAGCAAAAAGTAAGCTAGGAGCAGGAAGACAAAAGAAGAGGAAAACAGCAGCCTTGTGTGTAGCAGAATGAAATGTACGTACGCTGTTGGACAGAACAACATCACAGTGCCCAGAAAGACAGATCACACTTGTGGCCCTGGAAATGAACAGGTACAATTGTAGACATAGCTGCACTTAGTGAAACAAGATTGCCTGGATATGACAGCTTGGAAGACCATGGGTACATCTTTTGGAGTGGGAGATCAACTCAAGAGAGGAGAGAAGCAGGAGCGGGCTTTGCAGTTAGAAAGGAGATAGCAGCAATGCTTGATGAGGAACCGGTGCCAATCAACGACAGGATAATGACTATGAGACTCCCACTACAGCGGAAGATGTATGCCACACTCATCAGTGTATATGCCCCAACAATGACCAACACAGAGGAGGTGAAGGAAGAGTTCTACAGTGATTTACATGAGACTATCAGGCGTGTACTGACTGATGATACTTGTTGGAGATTTTAATGCCAGATTTGGTTCGGTCACTGAGAAATGGAAAGGAGTGCTAGGCAGTCATGGAGTAGGCATGTGCAATGCTAATGGAGAACTTCTACTTGCATTATGTTCAGAGTACAACCTTGTGAAAACCAACACTCTATTAAAGCACAAGGACACACACAAGAAGACATGGATGCACCCATGATCCAAGCACTGGCACTTATTAGACTACATCATAGTCAGGGAGAGAGACATAAGGGATGTATTGGACACCAGAGCAATGAGACGTGCGGACTGTGGTACTGATTATGTTATGCTGAGATCTAGATTAAGGATTTGGAGACGAAAACAGCACTGCAGGATGGGTGCGAAGCCACCATGGAAGCTAAACACTAGTGCACTGAAAGGCCAAAAGAAGCAGGGAGACCCTACACAGGAAATGGATGAAAACTTGAAAGACTGGGACAGCAACAACTCAGAGAATGACATAGAAGAGAAATGGGCAACACTGAAGGATACGGTGTATCAGACTGGGAGTAATGTATTAGGCCACCCTGAGAGGAAACATCAAGATTGGTTTGATGAGCATGATCAACACCTGAAGAAACTACTAGAAGCGAGGAATACAGCTAGGCAGGAAAACCTACAGTGTAATACAAGGTCGAAGAAGAAGAAATACTCAAAGGCTCAGCGTGAGCTACAGAAGTACATCAGAGAGATGAAGTCCAACGGGTGGGATGAAAAAGCGGAGGAACTTCAAACTGCAGCAGACAGGAAGGACATGAAAACATTCTTCACAGGTTTGAGAGAAATCTACGGCCCTAAACCAAGAGGATTGATCCAACTAAAGGCTATGGATGGTGAAACAGTTTTGCAGGAGAAAGACAAGATCCTGGACAGATTTGCAGACCACTTTGACTAGCTACTAAACAACCCTGGAGAGCTCACTGAAGAGGCTAAAGAAGCGCTAGTGCAGCGACCAGCTGTATCAAGTCTGGATGAACCACCAACTTTTGATGAACTAATGGCAGCTATCAGGACAGCACAGGATGGTAAAGCTCCAGGAAGGGATGGAATTCCAGCAGAAGTGTGGAAATTTGGTGGTGTTCAGCTGACCAACTGCCTGCACAAGCTCATCCAAGAGATATGGGATGCCCAGAAAGTACCTCAAGACTGGAAGGATGCAAGTATTGTGCCTTTGTTCAAGAAAGGTGACGGGAAAGATTGTGGAAATTACCGAGGTATATCACTGCTAGCCACTGTTGGTAAGATTCTCTCACGTGTACTACTGAACAGACTCAATGAACATATCTCGCAGAATGTACTACCGGAAACCCAGTGCGGCTTTAGAAGTGGAAGAAGCACAATGGACATGATTTTCTGCTTGAAACAGATTCAAGAAAAGTGTATCGAACAGAACATGCTGCTTTATATAGTCTTCATAGACTTCAGTAAAGCCTTCAATACTGTTTCACGACAAGGACTTTGGCAGGTACTCAAGAAATATGGCTGTACAGAGAAGTTTGTCAGCCTGATCGAGGCACTCCACACAGGTATGCAAGCAAACGTGGCAATGAGTGATTCAGTATCTAAAGACTTTTCAATAAGCAACAGGGTGAAACAAGGATGTGTGCTGGCACCTACACTCTTCTCGCTATATCTGGCAGCCATGCTTGAGGTGGCCTTCAAAGACACTTCAGAAGGAGTATACATTCAAACAAGGAAAGAAGCAGAGTTGTTCAATGTGGCACAGTTTAAAGCCAAGAGTAAGACATCGATAAAGGTAGTAAGAGAAATGCTCTTTGCCGACGACAGTGCTCTAGTTGCACACAGTGTGGAAGATATGCAATCTTTAGTGGAGAAATTTGCAAGAGCAGCTAGCCAATTCAGCCTCCAAATCAACATCAAGAAGACAGAGTGCCTTTATCAACCACCAGAGTTCCAATTATCAACATCACTACCAGAAGAGATCAGCATTGGTACAGAGCCACTAGTCAAGTTGTCGTCGTCGGCCTCCGTCGGTCTATGATGACCATGGAAGAGAATCCTAAGTGTCTACTCTGCTGGAACAGCACCACCTGTGGCTGAACAGGCCGATGCGCACCGGTGTTCTACCTTCCAGCGTTGGCCGTTGGTAGGATTCAAGCCTGGGCAGGAAGATATGGAGGACAAGATGTTACCCATGCAGCATGTCCCCCCTCTCCACGTCACTGATGAATCCAAAGGAACAGCAGGGCTGCTATAGTTTGGCACCAGCGCCATCGCAGGAGCTGCCAGAACGATGTTGAGCACAACAGAGAACTGCCTTAGGGGCTCTAACTCCGGATTTTTCCTCAGGGTTGACTCCCGAAGCCTTTCCCGTGACCGGGTGTGCCGCAAGACAGCGGAGGTTTGAAATCAGGGTTTACCTTCCCCAAGATGGGCTACCTTCCCAGGTTGACAAGCCACCATCTACCCGAAGCATCTGGTTTTAAGGCGCCAGAGATCCACCCTCGCCCCTTCTCCTATTAGTAAAAGCAGTTCCGCCGGGCTTAGAGACTAAACCACACGGGCAGACTAGGAGTTGGACTTAGTTGTCAGAGGCTTTTCGAGACACACGCCGTAAGGAGCATTTTATGAGCACTAGGAGCTTAACCCCAGTGCTGCTCCTGGCTATGACAACCTTGGATCCAAGGTTGGAAGTCAAGTGCAGGACTTTCAAGTACCTAGGGAGTACTGTTTCAGAGAATGCCAGGCTGGAGGATGAACTATCTCTCAGAATGGGAAGAGCGAGCGCTGTGTTTGGAAACTTGAGGGAGAGACTGTGGAACAATCGACATGTGTCTATCCGTGTGAAATGTAAAGTGTACAGAGCGACAGTACTGGCTACTCTATTGTACGGTGCTGAAACTTGGACTGTCTACAGAGTGCAGATGAAGAAACTCCACGTGTACATGATGAGACACTTTTGAGCCATAATGAACATCTCATGGAAAGACAAGACAACCAACATAGAAGTGTTGAAACGAGCTGGTCTACCATCAATGGAGGACATGCTAATACAGATGAACCTGAGCTGGCTCGGACATGTTGAGAGGATGGACCACCAGCGTCTTTCTCAGCAGTTACTCTACTCACAGTTACGTGAGGGCAAACGCAATCAGGGTAGACCAAGACTCAGACACTGTAAAAAGAAACTTGAAGAAGTTGGATATAGACAGGAGTTCCTGGCAGCAGAAGGCTAAGGACAGAGCTGTGTGAAGGAATCTGATCAGACCTAAATGAAACAGTCATTGTCGCCCATGACAGACTGCTATGATGATGATGAGTGAAAAGTAGTTATTCCAAGTGTCAGGAGCCACTTTTGTTGTTGGGGAGCGTGTGGCGCACCTAAAGGAATGTGACCACAATAATAGATAATATTTGGAAGTGATGATTTGGCCAAATATTTTCGGAATTATTATCCTTGACATATCTGTATTTATGTGGAAAAAAAGTAGGAGGTAACACTATACAAAACTCCTATACAGTATACAGTAAATTTTTTGGTGTTAATCTAAGGTCTATTATTAAAATAGTGCAAGTTCAGTAAGGCGGAACATTCGTTCTTGCTACAGTCACTCACAGGGGTTCATACGGGCGTGCGCACGCAGCACCCCTCAGACGCAGGCTGGAGAGACACAGAGAAGCATCACGTCTTCATTGTTCCTGCTTTCACCTGCTTTATACAAGTTGGTAAACCATGAGTAGGTCGTAAATATCAACTTAAACCTAGGCTCATCACTTTGAGAGTCTGGTGAAAGTGTGGCATGTGCGTGTGGCAATGGTTAGTGTGTTAATTGACGTGAAAAGGGTTATTGTGGTCAAAAATTTCCCGCCGTGAAGACTCACGCTGTCCAGTAATTAGTCTAGTCCTGTTGGTTAGAGTATAGTAGACCTAAGGCTCTTGTTCACTAATTTCTGTTAACTTTAAAGTATTTTCCTGAAACATTACACATGTAAATTGTCACGATCTGAGTTCTGGACATTTTGCCAGACTCAGCTTCATGGCCTTTCCTCTGTAATTTTATCTTCCTGTTGCATTTTTGAGTCTATGTATTAATGTTTTGTTTGCCATTTTTCTGTTTATGCAGTGTTTTATTTTTATTTCTGTATTTATTCATATTTACACGATGTATTTTATTTTTCCTAGTATTATCCTCCCACTGTTGACAGCTGTCAGGGGCGTGAAGCTTCGCATGGACGTGCCCTGTCAGCTGTCAGTTTTGGAATTGCCCTCCTCTCACCACCTCAGGTGATTCAAATCTTGTATCTTCACCTTCTCCTGCCTGTTCAGACACTCACATCTGTTGTTAGTTCTGTTAATGGGGTTTATCCCTATTTAAGGACTCCATTTTCTGTTCACTTTGCCGTGTTATTGTTTGGACTTATCCTTGCCTCCGCCAGAAGCCCTGCTTCTCTCTGGCGCACAACCATTGTAAGTTATTCTCCCTCGTTATACTTTGTTTTTGTGAGCACCGTGTTTTACCTTATGTTTGTTGTTTTTCAATTAATTACACTAACGGCAGTTCAGCGCCTGGGTCTGCCCTTCTGCACCGGAGGGGCATTCATGACATAAATTAAAGTTAAATAACAAGTTACAGTAAATGCTTGTTGCACAATCACTCCCTTATTAGTCCATTTGAACGTTTTGTCACAACGCAAATTCATGTCATTTGGACATATTTAAAGGGGGAATGTGACTTTTTTGGGAAATGTACTGGGAATGTGCCAGGGTGTTAAAAACAGTCATATACTGTGAGAAAATTGTTTATTTACCTCTTTAGCTGAACATAAGGTTCAGGAAATGTGTTTATTTTATAACAAAACCCAACTGGTTAAAGAGAAATGTGTTTTGTAAATTATGAGTAATGTGACTAGAGAATGGACTTTTAACTACCATACTATGTACTTAAGTCATGTGAAAACTTGAAAATGGACTTTTAGAAAAATGTTGAGTGCTTTTGGATTATTATTTGTTGTTTAATAAACTGCAAGACGCAGGCTGGAGAGACACAGAGAAGCATCACGTCTTCATTGTTCGTGCTTTCACCTGCTTTATATAGGTAACATAATTGTTGCCCTGGCCTTCAGCCCAGAGGAGAGTAACATATGCTTAATGACCTTCTGCATGTTTGACTAACTTTGTTCAAATAATTTTACAGTGGTGTGAAAAGGTGTTTGCCCCCTTCCTGATTTTGCTTTTATTTTTGTATGTTTGTCACACTTAAATGTTTCAGATCATCAAACAAATTTAAATATTAGACAAGATAACACAAGTAAACACAAAATGTAGTTTTTAAATGAAGGTGTTTATTATTATGGGTGTAGAAGAGCTTGGAATAACGAGGCGATGTGACTTATAAACCAAAGTTTATTATCAGCTTCGCTCCTCTAACAAGTCTCATCTCAGTGCAGAAGCAGAAGTAGAATAGAGGAAGAACACATTCAGCTCTACATACTTATACCTACACATAACAAAAGACATGCATATCAAAGCTGACATCCCGCAATATCTTAATCCCCCTCCTTTGTCTTCGTATCCCTCCACCTGGCCCTGGGAGGTCAGGGCAATCGATCTGGTCTCCACCGCAGCGCCTCGGATGCTCTTTGATCTCCGCTGACGGCTGAGACCTCTTGTCCTGTTCTGAGGTGTGAAGTCGCTTTACATATGTAATCACCAAACATTCTCACATGCTTATACATATGTAGGTTATGGGATATATGATTAATATAGACCACAGCCCCCCCCCCCCAAACGACTAAGAAAAGGACAATTGATAATTATTATGACATACTAACTGCTACACCTCTTGACAAGGAAGAAACTTTCCAGCAGCTATGCTCCTGTAGAGAATTCAGTGGGAATCATAACAGCGTAGTAATATCACAAGTCAGTCTTAAACTGTTACAGCACAATTAGTGAACAACTTTTGAGTAGGTTGCATCAGTCCCTGTGCCGTCTGGGTTTTAATCTTCTCCCGAATCTGCTGTGGGTCCGCTTGGGCATCCTGGTGGGACCTTCCTGTAAGGAATCTGCAGCTTGGGGAGGAGAGTGATTATTTGTTCTCTGCAGGGGGGCTGAGTCTTTTCTCTTGGGGGGTCTACCCCGCCGAGGTGGTCTCGCCAACCGTGCAGGTTCGTCTCTCAACAAGAAGGCAGGTTTAAGTCTGTCACTGCTGACTGTTTCTTTTCTGTCCCCTAAATCAAGCACAAAATGCTTGTCACCAGGTTCCAGCACTCTGAAAGGTCCATCGTATGGTGGACGGAGGGTTGGTTTTAAAGCTTCATGCCTAACAAAAACGAATTCAGCGTTTTTTAAAGCTTGGGGGACAAAAACCCGTGGAAAAGAGTGATGTGCCGGTCCGGGGAGAGTGTCAGGACCGTTGCTGCCTAAAAGCCTCGGGGCTGGAAGATGCCCTGGCTCTGGGTTCTCTGGTAAAAATTCACCTGGGAGCCTGAGAGGTTGTGCAAAAACTAATTCTGCTGGGGAGGCGTCTAGATCCTCTTTAGGCGCAGCACGCAACCCCAATAAAACCCAGGGAAGTTTATTTACCCAATTTGTATCCGTTAGTGAGGCTCTGAGGGCGGCCTTTAAAGATCTGTGAAAACGCTCGCATAACCCATTAGCCTGAGGGTGATAAGCGATGGTGCGGTGAATTGTCGCTCCTAAGCTGCTGGCCATGGCTGACCAAAGCTCCAAGACGAATCGAGGCCCCCTATCGGACGTGATGTCCGATGGGACGCCAAAACGTGCCACCCAGTTTGTCAAAAAAACGCGAGCGACTTCCTCCGCTGTGGTTGACGCCAGAGGGACCGCTTCAGGCCAGCGCGTAGTACGGTCTATCACTGTTAACAGATGTGTGAAACCTTGGGAGGAAGGTAGTGGTCCCACGAGGTCGACATGAACGTGGTCGAACCTTCTAGCTGGGATTCGAAAAGGCTCTAGAGGGGCTTTTGTGTGTTTGTATATTTTGGCGCGCTGACAAGACATGCAAGTTTTTGCCCATTCTTTTACGTTTTTGCGCAGGCCGGGCCACACAAACTTTTCGGCGACCATTTTAACCGAGGCGCGCACACCCGGGTGCGCGAGGGCGTGAATTGAGTCGAAAATATGGCGGCGCCATGCAGCTGGGACTACCGGGCAAGGATGGCCGGTTGAGATGTCGCATATTAGGGGAGGTACACCGTCGCGTAAACCCCTTTCCTCCAGCCTTAACCCTGTTGGTCCAGACAGGAGTGCGCGCACGTCTGCGTCACTACTTTGCTCCTCTGCCATGGATGCATAATCTATCCCTACGTGGATTGGGGCCGCATATGTGTCCGCGTTGGCGAAGAGTTCTGCGGCTGAGGTAGTATAATCTGTCTCCTCGCGCTCTGGCGATGTCACAGCGCGAGAGAGGCAGTCTGCTACCACGTTAAGTTTGCCTGCCACATGTCGAATGTCTGTGGTGAACTCTGAAATTGCAGCTAGCTGTCTTTGTTGCCTGCCTGACCATGGTTCTGAAATTTTAGCCATCGCAAAGGTGAGCGGTTTGTGGTCTACAAAAGCCGTGAAACGCCGCCCCTCTAACCAGAACTGGAAGTGGCGGATGGATAAATGAAGCGCTAGCAGCTCCCTGTCAAAAGTGCTGTATTTACGCTCAGTTTGGTTTAACGATTTGCTGAAAAATGCCAAAGGTTGCCAGGTTCCGCCAACATGTTGTTCTACAACCGCCCCTATGGCCAGGTCTGAAGCGTCTGTGGTTAGCGCAATGCGGGCCGAGGGATCAGGATGAACCAACAATGTGGCGTTAGCTAGGGCACTTTTTACTTCCGCGAAGGCGCGTTCGCGCTCCGGGGTCCATTCGACTGCTTTGGAAGGCTTTTGTTTTCTGAGCGCGTCATATAGGGGCTGCATGAGTTGAGCTGCACGGGGGAGGAAATGGTTGTAAAAATTAACCATTCCCAAAAATTCTTGCAGCGATTTGACCGTTTGTGGCCGTGGAAAACTTTTTACTGCGCGAACTTTGTCTGGCAGTGGGACTGCCCCCTTCGGTGAAACTCTGTGTCCCAAAAAATCAATTTGTGGCACGCCGAATTTGCATTTGGCTGGATTGATTATTAACCCGTGCTCTTCTAGTCTCTGAAAAACCATAGTGAGATGCTGTTCGTGTTCTTCCTCTGACAAGCTGGCTACCAGCATATCATCGAGGTAGACGAACACGAAAGGGAGGTTGCGTAATACCGCGTCCATCATCCGCTGAAAGGTTTGAGCAGCGCCTTTGAGGCCAAAAGGCATCCGCAAAAATTCAAAAAGACCGAAGGGGGTTATTACAGCTGTTTTAGGAATGTCTTCCGCTCGAACGGGGACTTGGTGATAGCCACGGACCAGGTCTATTTTAGAAAAAATGCGCGCACCCGCCAGATGTAGTGAAAAATCTTGGATGTGAGGAATTGGGTAGCGGTCATGCACTGTCGCATTGTTTAATCTGCGGTAATCGCCGCACGGTCTCCAAGAACCGTCGGATTTCGGGACCATGTGTAGTGGTGATGCCCAGGGGCTTTTTGAGCGTCTGATAATGCCTAGTTTTTCAAGGGTGGTAAACTCGTCCCGAGCTATGGCGAGCTTGGTCGCGTCTAAGCACCGAGCTTTGGCGAATACGGGTGGGCCCGGTGTGGGAATAAAGTGCTCAACCCCGTGCTTAGCCACTGTAGCTGAGAATTTGGGAATTGTGAGTGCTGGAAATTGGGTAAGGAGTTGATCAAACTTACCTCCTGCTGTAGTGACGCTGGCCTGCACGGGTGGTGGAGAAACTCGAGCTGAGCAGGGAATAGAAGCAAATGACAGTGCATTAACCAAGCGTCTATTTGCTAGATCGACTAATAGCCCATGTGCACACAAAAAATCTACGCCCAACAAGTTAAAACTCACCGCCGCTACAACAAATGTCCATCTGTAGTTGCGGCCATGAATGCAGAGGGGCAGGTTCCTTTCACCATAAGTGTCGATGATTGAGCCGTTGGCTGCCATCGCTCCATTGCCCCGGGGGCCCATGGCCCGGTCTGCGTGGGAGGGCATGATAAAACTCAGTTGAGCTCCAGTGTCAATTAGGAACTGTTTGCCGGTGTGTCCGTCAGTCACATAAAGAAGTTTATTTTTTTCGCCGAGAACCGCAGCCGTTAACGGTTCTCGGTTTGGGCGTTTTCCCGAACTTTTGAACTTGCAGGGGGGGACGCATTTGTACGCTCCCTCGGCGAAACGGTGGTGGTAATAGCAGATGTCGTTCCACCTGCTGCGTCTTGGTCGTGTTGCCGCCATGGTGGGCGGGCTCTGCTCGGTTGTCTGTGGTTCTCCGTTGCTCTGGGCATCTGCGGATGCTGCTGTGGCCACCTGTTCCCTGCAGGCGTTGGTGAGTCGCTGCGCTTCTCGGGCCAGCGCGCGGAAGTCCTGTTGGGTGCTGCACCGCATGTTGATCAGCGTCCCTCTCATGTGTGGCGGCAGAATGCTGAGGAAGATGTGTTGGAAGAGGAAGTTGTCGTTGTCCTCCTCCTTGAGCTGCAGCATGTCCTCCATGAGGGCCTTGGGTCTGCATCCTCTGTGGCCGTAGATCGCCAGGATCTTCTCTGCTCTCTCCTCGGCTGAGGGGACGAAGTTCTCGACGATGGTCGCCTTCAGCTCTCTGTATTTGTCATAGGCAGGCGGCTGTCGGATTATGCTCCGCGCGCATCTTGACGTGGCCACGTCGAGTTTGGCGATGATGTGATAAAACTTCGTCTCGTCCGCCGTTATGCCCGCCAGTGCAAACTGAGCCTCAGCTTGCTGGAACCACGAGCTCGGGTCTTCTTGCCAGAATTCTGGCAGCTTGACGGTGACGGCGCTTGTGTGGGCCATCCTTGATGTGTCCGCCGGGTGAGAGCGCCTTTCTTCTGCTCTCACGGCGGGGCTGGTGCTCGGTTGAGCCCTCTCTTCTGCCGTGGGGGAACGTCTTCCATCCGTTCCCCTGTCTGCATGGGTGCCGGCATCTGCCTGGGTCGCCTGAGATGAGTCAATCGCGGGGGAACGCCTCTGGTCCATCCTCGCGTCAGGGTCACCAGTGTAGAAGAGCTTGGAATAACGAGGCGATGTGACTTATAAACCAAAGTTTATTATCAGCTTCGCTCCTCTAACAAGTCTCATCTCAGTGCAGAAGCAGAAGTAGAATAGAGGAAGAACACATTCAGCTCTACATACTTATACCTACACATAACAAAAGACATGCATATCAAAGCTGACATCCCGCAATATCTTAATCCCCCTCCTTTGTCTTCGTATCCCTCCACCTGGCCCTGGGAGGTCAGGGCGATCGATCTGGTCTCCACCGCAGCGCCTCGGATGCTCTTTGATCTCCGCTGACGGCTGAGACCTCTTGTCCTGTTCTGAGGTGTGAAGTCGCTTTACATATGTAATCACCAAACATTCTCACATGCTTATACATATGTAGGTTATGGGATATATGATTAATATAGACCACAATGGGTAAAAAAAAAATCCAAACCTACATGGCCCTATGTGAAAAAGTGACACCCCCCACCCCTGTTAAAACATAAATTAACTGTGGTTTATCACATCTTTGTGAAAGCTGAGTTCAATTTCTCTAGCCACACGCAGGCCTGATTACTGCCACACCTGTTCTCAATCAAGAAATCACTTAAATAGGACCTGCCTGACAAAGTGAAGAAGACCAGAAGATCCTCAAAAGCTAGACATCATGCTGTGATCCAAAGAAATTCAGGAACAAATGAGAAACAGATTAATTGAGATCTAGCAGTCTGGAAAAGGTTGTAAAGCCATTTCTAAAGCTTTGGGACTCCAGCAAACCACAGTGAGAGCCATTATCCACAAATGGCATGAACATGGAACAGTGGTGAACCTTCCCAGGAGTGGCCGGCCAACCAAAATTACCCCAAGAGTGCAGCGACGACTCATCCAAGAGGTCACAAAAGACCCAACAACAACATCCAAAGAACAGCAGGCCTCACTTGCCTCAGTTAAGGTCAGTGTTCATGACTGCGCCATAAGAAAGAGACAAAATGGTCTGCATGGTAGAGTTCCAAGACAAAAACCACTGTTGAGCAAAAAGAACATAAAGGCTCGTCTCAGTTTTGCCAGAAAACATCTTGATGATCCCTAAGACTTTTGGGAAAATACTCTGTGGACTGACAAGACAAAAGTTGAACTTTTTGGAAGGCGTGTGTCCCATTACAGCCGGCGTAAAAGTAACACAGCACTTCAGAAAAGGAACAGCATACAAACAGTAAAATATGGTGGTGGTAGTGTGATGGTCTGGGGCTGTTTTGCTGCCTCAGGACCTGGAAGACTTGCTGTGGTAAATGGAACCATGAATTCTGCTGTTTACCAAAAAATCCTGAAGGAGAATGTCCGGTCATCTATTCTTGACCTCAAGCTGAAGCGCATTTGGGTTCTGCAGCAGGACAATGATCCAAAACACACCAGCAAGTCCACCTCTGAATAGCTTAAGAAAAACAAAATGAAGACTTTGGAGTGGCCTTGTCAAAGTCCTGACCTGAATCCAATTGAGATGCTGCGGCATGACCTTAAAAAGGCGGTTCATGCTGGAAAACCCTCTAATGTGGTTGAATTACAACAATTCTGCAAAGATGAGTTGGCCAAAATTCCTCCACAGTGCTGTTAAAGACTCATTGCCAGTTATCGCAAATACTTGATTGCAGTTGTTGCTGCTAAGGGTGGCACAATAATCTGGTGGGTTGGATTCTGGATTTCTTAACCAACAGGACGCAGAGAGTAAGGGTCAATGGCACATTGTCTGACCTAAAGTGCTCTTCTACTGGCTCTCCTCAGGGGTGTGTGTTGTCACCACTACTCTTCATCCTGTACACAAACATGTGTCGGAGCAGACATGACAACAGACACATTATAAAGTATGCTGATGACTCAGTCATTGTCAGTCTCCTCCAGGATGGTGAGAGTGGCCACGGCCCAGTAGTTGATGACTTTGTTCACTGGTGTGAGGATTCCTACCTGCAGCTGAATACAACAAAAACGAAAGATATGATTATTGACTTTAGGAGGAAAACACCCTGGCACAAAGTCACCATACTAAAAGGCCAGACCACCGAATGTGTACAATCGTACAAATATCTTGGGACGATTATTGATAGTGGATTGAACTTTGAGGTGAACTGTGAAAGGGTGTGCAAAAAGGGTCAGCAAAATTTGCATTGTTTGAGGAAACTTGCACGCTTCCAAATTGACCGAACCATAATGACTATGTTCTATCGGGCTTTTATTGAATCTCTTTTATCCTTTTCTTTAATGTCATGGTTTGGTCAGATAAAACTGAAACAGAGGAAATCCTTGGATCAGGTAGTCAGATGGTCCAGTCGTTTGCTTGGTGAGTCACAGCTGAGCCTGACATCCCTGTACACCAGACAAGTACAGAGGATGGCCGACTCGATTTTAAATGATGACTCCCACCCTTTGCACTGCAACTTTCAGCTTCTTCCCTCCAGACGGAGGTTTGCTGTCCCAAAAAGTAGAACCCAGCGCTACAAAAACAGCTTTGTCCCGGCTGCTGTCAAAGAGTTGAACAAGCTATAAAAATTATATTGTACATATTTTATATTTACCTATTTTGTAAGATGTGTGCCTGTGTTTGTGTCTATGTTGAATGTAATTAGTGGCTTGTAAATATGGATGTCACCAACTGCAAAACAAATCTACCTACGGGTACAAATAAAGTAACCTGAACCTGAACCTGAACCTGAACAAGCAGTTATTAGGTTTAGGGGGCAAACACCTTTTCACACAGGGCCATGTAGGTTTGGATTTTTTTCCCCTTAATAATAAACGCCTTCATTTAAAAACTGCATTTTGTGTTTACTTGTGTTATCTTTGTCTAGTGTTTAAATTTGTTTGATGATCTGAAACATTGAAGTGTGACAAATATACAAAAAAATAAGAACTCAGGAAGGGGGCAAACACATTTTTGCACCACTGTATGTATTCATACAATTGTGTGGGCAGCAGGTTTAACATTTTGCACGTATTAGTAAAAAGCTGAACTCGTAGATCGCCTAGTAGATCGTCTGGTAGACCGTCTGTTTGACTTCAATGTCAGTCTATTGCATAACATCCTTGACTGTTTAATCCATTTTACTGTGAATCATATAAAAGGATAATGGAGGACAATGAAAAAAATAATTATCTAATATTAAAATTTTAAAAAACCCATATTAATGACATGTTTTAGCAAACTTTATTTTTTATTTTGTCTGCATATACTACCATAGGTGTTTACCCATGAACAAGAAAGGTACTGGGGGGGTTGGGCTAATCCCAATGTGCTCTTCATCCGTTTCAGTAATTTTGTCAAGAGGAGAAAATAGCTCTGATTCCAGTAATGAATTGTTTCCTAATGGAACAATTCCACAAATCTACAAAGACAGCCAATGGACCTGGAAACTTGAACATTATATTGCCTCCTCCAGCACTCAAGTTACTTTGGAGGTCATACCTTTGACCTGGGATGATGCTACTCCTGACAACTGTGTTGGCACCTGCTCTGAAGTTGAATACAAAACCAAACATTTTGTTTTGTCCCTCAAAAATGGTCAGCACATTAAACTTATACATGGGGCGGGGGGGGGAGCAAGGGTGTTTAGGATTACACAGTAAAAGAATTATCAGGTATTTCAGAAAATACTTCTTGTTCTTCTTCCTATTCATTTTATTTCCAAGGACCATCATGCAAAGAGTTGACTTTCACCTGTGAACCAGTGACAAGCAAAGTCTTGTTATCTGCGTAAATATTCCTTGTGTGCACTGCCAGTGTTTGTCTGCTACAAATTTTGTCAATAATTAAAAAAAGGTGTGGTTGTGTCAAATACACTTTAACACAGCTAAATTGTTTACATTTGTTTCTCTCCAACCGCACAGAGGACAAGTAATTACATATGAGCAATCATTTAATAAAACAGTAAATAAACTTACTCATAACGGTCTTAAAGAATTCTGTGTTGCTGACTGTACAATAAGTACTTTTATTTATTATAGTCAAACTAAAATGTACTCAAGCATCAAGCAGAAATTAGTCTGTAGCCTTCTACTGAGATTTTGAAAATTTATTGTATGCTACATCAGTATATTCTAGTGTGAAAACTACAGCGTTGTCATGGCTCCCTCTGGGCCGTCATCCGCTACAGCTGTACACACACCTGCTGCCAGTCTCCAGCGGGCTTTATAACCGGTCCTGCCTGAGACCCGGCACGGAGCCGTCTGTCATTCTGCCTGCAGATACGCCTCTCGTCAACAGCCAAATCCCTGGCCTCATCGTCCGAGATCTAAATCTCCTCCTCACTTCAAGTAAGCTCATTATTACTCACCTTATTAGTTGTATTCCCCTGTGCACAGGTGGATTCCTCCGGTGGTGGAATCTACTCCTCCTGGCGGCGGTCCAAGCCTCCATCTCTGCTACAGGGCCACCTGCCCTTTTCCCGGCACAGACCAAGAACACTGTCTCCCTGGCCGAAGCCCTTAGGCCAACCTGAGCATCCCACGTCCATCTGCAAATGTTGCCAGGCTGAACGGCATTCTGCTCTCCCCCGGGCACGATTCCTGCACAACACTTCATCTTCACACACACTACACACACAGCGCATACACGCACTTATGCACTCACTGTGAACAATAAAAGGATAACTGTATTCACTCGAGTCTGAGCGTTTGTTCCCTGGGTCTGATAATTATGTCAAGCGTATTCACATGTCTGGTGAATACGACTGTGAATAATGACTGAAGTCATTCTTGTTGGTCCAAAAAACCTTAGAAATACCTTTCCAAACCAAACTTTTAGTTTGGATGCAGTTACTCTTTCTCTTAATAGTTCTGTGAGGAACCTTGGAGTTATTTTTGATCAAGATCTGTTTTTCAATTCACATATTAAATTTGTTTCTAAGACTGCCTTCTATCATTTGCGCAATATTGCCAAGATTAGGAGCATCTTGTCTCAGAGTGATGTTGAGAAACTGATCCACGCTTTTGTTAGCTCTAGATTAGATTATTGTAACTCTTTATTATCAGGTTGTCCTAAAATAACTTTAAAAAGTCTTCAGTTGATCCAAAATGCTGTTGCAAGAGTTTTAACAGGTACTAGAAAGAGAGATCATATCTCTCCAGTTCTGGCCTCCCTTCACTGGCTTCCCATAGAGTTCTGAATTAAGTTTAAAATCCTTCTCAATTACAAAGCTCTTAACAGTCAGGCCCCTTTTTATTTAAAAGATCTGATACTACCCTATCATCCTAACAGAGCATTACCCTCCTAAAATACTGGATTACTTGTAATACCTAGAATCTCCAAAAGTACAATGGAAAGCAGAGCCTTCAGTTATCAAGCTCCTTTCCTGTGGAACCAGTTACTAATGTGGATTCGTGAGTCAGACTCGATCTCTGTTTTTAAGAATAGGGTTAAAACCTTCCTTTTCAATATAGCCTACAATTAGGGAGGAATCATGTGTCTCTGAACCCTCCATTAGTTATGCTGCTAATAGATTTAGACAGCTGGGGGACCTCTAATATTGTACTGGGCTTCACTCCTTTAAAGTGCTGATGACACCTTTTTGACCTTTTTTAGCATGTTATCAGAATCAGAATCAGCTTTATTGGCCAAGTATGCACAACACATACAAGGAATTTGACTTTGGCTAAAAACTTGCTCTCGTTGTTCAGGTGAAGGATTTAAATAAGGATTCAATGACAACCAGAGTATGTACAGTAAATTACAGTCTGTCCACGTTTCTATAAAAGGATGCAAATATATACAGGAATATATGCAGTTATTTACTCGGACTAACCACACTTTGCAGAAATATATGAAAAAATATATGTGTTTATAACCGCGCCTGCATAAACTAGTTAGCAAAAAACAGCAGCCACTGACAGGACTGTGGAGCCACCCACCGAATTAAGGGCGGCATCCCCATGATGTAATCGACAGAACGGACTCTGGTCTTGTTAACTGGAATGACAGCAGCTTTGTAGCTCACAGTTTCTCTGGTTTCTTGTTTTAATTTTATGGCTATGCCTTCACGTTGTGTCGCAGGCTTAGATAAAGTGTGTGATGTGTGAAAGACCACATCACGCGCTTCAGCTCCAACTGTCAAAAGCCTGCGCTCCTCCTGCGCTTTTATGCAGGAGGAGCGCATGAGGAGACTTAATAACAGTTGGAGCTGAAGCATGTGATGTGGTCTTTCATGGTTTGATGTTTATCTAAGCCTGCGACACAACGTGAAGGCACAGCCATAAAATTAAAAGAAGAAACCAGAGAAACTGTGAGCTACAAAGCTGCTGTCATTCCAGTCAACGACACCGGAGTCTGTTCTCCCGCTTACGTCATGGGGGTGCCGCCCTTAATTCGGTGGGCGGCACCACAGTCCAGTCAGCAGCTGCTGCAGGCGCGAATGTAAATGTTATATTGATCATTGACAATGACGTTTGGGTTTACACAACATCCTAAAAAATGTCAAAATTGTTCTTGACTTCCTCTAATTTTTCAACACATAATACAATATTACAAAATAGGTTGGTCTGTGCAGTTCTAAGTCAAACAGGCTTTTTTTCACGCGAACATCTGACGTTTTCACGAGCGCAACGTCACCCATTGCGTCAGTGGCTGGAAAACCCCCCGACCATGTTGTAACGTCATCGATGGAACACAGCGCTTGGCTTCCTTTTGTACACACAGGATGGAAGCAGTTGAAAACATCGACGATGGTTCCAGCACATGTAGTCTGGACATGTGCACATGGCGTGCCTGCATAAACTAGTTATCATCAAAAAACAGCAGCCGCTGACTGGACTGTGGTGCCGCCCACCGAATTAAGGGTGGCACCCCCATGACGTAAGTGGGAGAACGGACTCCGGTGTTGTTGACTGGAATGACAGCAGCTTTGTAGCTCACAGTTTCTCTGGTTTCTTGTTTTAATTTTATGGCTGTGCCTTCGCGTTGTGTCGCAGGCTTAGATAAACATCAAACCGTGAAAGACCACATCACACGCTTCAGGTCCAACTGTTATTAAGTCTCCTCGTGCGCTTTTATGCAGGAGGAGCGCACGAGGAGGGGAAGGATTAATGGATTTACACTTAGCTTTGACCTACTTTCTGTGATCCCATGCTGACATCTCGCCGGTCCGAGCATGTCCCCTCTCTCATTATCACCAGCTGATTCAAACTTCTGCTGATCATGTTTCCCGGTCCTTGCCCAGGTGCTTCTAATCACACCATCACCAGCAGTGCGTGTACTTCGCGGCCATTTGCCAGTCATGCACTAATGGTCCATAGTATTGTCATCTGTGCTGTTTGTCTGCCAATATTTTCAGCACTCTCACAACGCGCTAGTCACTCCATGTTTGCCGTGGCTCTCATGCGCCTTTGAAGCGATGTCTTCTGGGGTGCACCTGTGGCAAACACGTCTCCTCTCATTCATTCGCTGGGCGATGTCTGCCCCCGAACGTAATCAGTAAGTGTGTCTGTTTCTTGTACGTCTTCACCTTTCAGGGAACTGTCTGTCTTTCTGTATTAAATATGCTGTGGTGAACCCTGCACGTAAATCCTCGTTATTTCATCCTCCCTCTCCCTGCCCTGCGTAAGAGCACACAGAGGGTCATGATGAATGGATTTAGGCACAGAATTCACCACAGCATATGTACTGAACATAAGAATGATGACAACAGTTCCCAAAAAGGTGAAGACCTACAAAAATAAAGAAACACTTACAGTTGGCATTCAGGGCCGACATCGCCCAGCAAACATGAAGAGGAGACGTGTTAACCATGGTTGCGCCCCAGGGCCGACATCGCTTCAAGGGGCACAACAGAACCACGGCTGTGTGGAGCGGCCAACACATCGTGATAGTGTTGGCAATATTGACTGGCTGACAACACGGCAGATGATGCACACAAAACATGAACAGCTGACTGTCAAAGAGAGAGGGCGCGTGTGTTTGGACTGACGAATCTTGGACAGTGCCCACCTGAAAGTGGCTCAAAACGCACATAAAACACATGTACAAAACAAAAACAACAAGAACTCAAAATATAATCCATAATAAGCCCGATGCCTCAGCCACAGAGAATACACTGCTATGATTTTATTGAAAAATCGGGTTTAAATAAATTATATTTATGAACAAATAATTTGTTGTTCAACATTGGTGTTCCCCTGCTGTGTGTTTGTCGCTGCTGCTGTGGCGGGCATTTGTGCCTCTCCACCCGTCACTCTCTGAGAGTGACTGGCTTGGCACAATGCCCGCTTGGCACAGCTCAAACCTATACGGTCTGATGCCTCAGATTCTTCATTATCATCCCATTCTTTGGAACTATAATCGTCTGAAGATTGGACAACACAAACCAATTCCAGACTACATGTGCTGGAACCATTGTTGATGTTTTCAGCCGCTTCCATCCTGTGTGTACAATGTGCAGCCAAGCGCTGTGTTCTATCGATGACGTGACTACATGGCAGCGGGGTTTTCCAGCCACTGACGTAATTGGTGACATGGCGCTCATGAAAACGTCGGATATTCATGTGAAAAAAAGCCTGTTTGACTTAGAACTGCACAGACCAACCTATTTTGTCATATTATATTATGTGTTGAAAAATTAGATGAAGTCAAAAAAGTGTCATCAGCACTTTAATGTTGCTCTCTACATGTCTGTTCTTTTCATCTTCTCTATCCCCTCACCCCCCAGCCAGTCGCAGCAGATGACTGCCCCTCCCCGAGCCTGGATCTGCTAGAGGTTTCTTCCTGTTAAAAGGGAGTTTTTCCTCTCCACCATCGGCAAGCGCTTGCTCACAGGGGATCGTCTGATTGCTGGGGTCTTTCTGCAGTTGTGGGGGTTTCCCCTACATTTGGAAGTGCTATGAGATGACTGTTGTTGTGAAATGGCGCTATATAAATAAAGTTGAATTGAATTGAATGTCAAACATTTTGTTGGACTGCAGCAGGCTGATCACATGTAACTATGAGTTTTGAATAAATATGAATCTCATCTTATTTTTTGTGTTAAGATACAAATCTGCACTTTTATGCTGAAGCCAAAAGTTGGATTGATGCCTTGGAGCAATGTCAGAAGGAAAATTCCAGCCTGGTTGAAATGACAAACGGAACAGTGAATCAAGTGAAGGATCTCATGCAAAATGAATGTCAGGATGAGTTGTGGATTGGCCTGGAACGGTCAATTTTTGGCACAAATCGACCGTGGACATGGATATCGAACTCAGTGGATATACCTGTACACCTACAGTGGAACAGCACAGATGATGACTTAAACCACCACTGTGGAAAAATCATCTTGGTTGAATCAGAAATCCAGTTAATGCATGCCAACTGCCATGATGAATTGCCTTACATCTGTCAAGGTTAGTTAACAGTATTGTTTAGGGAGATCTAAATTTTATGTTTGAATGAAATTATGTGATAATGAATTAAATCACTGCTGGGACTGCAAGTATTGTGGAAATGAAAAATGATGCAAGATTGATTGATTATAACCTTTGAATTGTATTGGTGTTTTAGGTTACAGTTTTGCCCATCAAGATTCAGGGGATACATGATACAGATGAACCGATGAAAAATGTCTGTTGACACATCAGTGACAGCTGTAAAGACAACTGTACTGGGGACAGAGAGATGGACAATAATGTATTTCTTTCAAGCTTTTTGGAATACTTACCACCTGAAATCATGAACCAGAATAGATTGTAAACTTCTGGCAGCATGAAAGAAATTTCAACTGTAGTACCTGCATATCACCGATACCTGAATTATAGGAATTCAACAAGGTAAACAGAAATCAGAAGAATATAGCGGGTTTGATCAAGAAGCATTTTGTGTTACTCTAATGGTGAAGGAATATAATCTGCATCTATCTACAACCATAAAATGCATGTTAAACTGTCAAGATTTACGTTCAATTAAATTTTTGGAGGTACTTAATGTGTAACGTGTCTACATTTGTAAATATTAATAAGACTGACAATAGAATTGATAATATAGAGCCTCCTTTCTTAGACTGACTTCATTGTAAAAGTGACACTCTGCCAAAAATCATGGTTTTTTTTTTCGTCAACATGTCTGTAACATATTTTCCGTCACTTACAAGACATATCAAGAGGAAAATCAGGGTTAAGTGCCAAGTCTGTGTTTTTCTGCTGTGAAACTTCAGTTAAGCTCCTCCTCTTGGAAAGAGGCAACTTTTGATGGCGAGTTTTTATGATGTCACAAGTGAACCAATCAAGACCAAGCCTTGCCTGTTGAAATTTGCCAGCTTGCAGATTTTTGTGCCCTGGTGAGTGGGGTAATTAGATTGTGGCATTTGAAAGAGGAGGAAAAGGGAAAAGATTTTTTTACAAGCAACTGTAACACAATGAAAGGTTTTTTTTGGTAGTTAAAGGGCATAAAATACCATTTTAGACAATATAGATTTGTTTTTAAGGGGATTTCTAGCCACTATAGTGCATTTTTAACCGATTGTTGTAAACTTGCTTAATGACTTTTTAATCCATTTTACTGTTGACTGGTTTCATCCTGAACAAGAACTAAACAAATATTGTAAAGTTTTGCATTTCATGTCTCCCTTTAACTTACTGTGGTGTCCTCACTGAGGTAAAATATAGTGTACACCTTGCTGTTAAGACATTTTAGAGGGTCTTGGTAGTGTCTTAATCGCAAAGGTACTGTTGTACCTTTGTGTCATGCTTCTCTCTTCATAATATAAGACCAACACTTTTAACAGCAAAGAAATCCTAAGAAACAGTTATACTATTAATAGATTTTTTTTAACAATTACTAACAATTTTAAACAAAATCAGAAAGTGGTGAGATACACACTATGAAATCAAAGTACAGAAATGGAACTAAAAAGGTACAAATGCTTGTCACTTCAGCAGTACCCTAAAAGAAACAAGAACTATGAAGAAAGTTTCTAAAACAGTAAAAAAAAATCTGAACTGCTTTAAATTAATTAGATATTACAGTACATACCATACGAAGCAGCTGTACTGTATATGCATTCTATGGTTTTTTTCTCATATATCATACTGTTTGACAGTCCGGGCTCAAGCAGCCCCTTCCACAATAAAACATATAGGTTCATTATATAATCAAACTCTAAAATCTTGGACAAAAAGCCCATTAGGTGGCATCACTGTTATATTTTAAAAAAATACATTCTATTGAGTTTTGAGAGTTTCATTGACCTCTGTTTTCTGAAATTAATTTTCAAATGTTTCCATAAATCGGCGCCTGAGCCACTTGCTGGTTTCATCCAAAGACAGGACAGCAGCAGAGCCACCAGGAGTTCTGTTAACAATAACTGTAAAATATTCCACCGCAGAACCACATTTGGACAAACAGCTTTCTCTATAAAGGGCAGTCACATCTGGAACACAATGCCAAATGAAATTAAAATAATAATGGACTTTAAAACATTTACTACAAAGGTTAAAAACTGGCTGAAAAATAAACAAGAATGTACCCATGTATGAAATGATTGTCTGCAGGGTAAGAGTGAATGAAGGGAAGGAATGAATGAATGTGTTTGTTTATAGTGAGTGAGGAAGGGAGGGAGGCCTGAAATAGGCAAATGTGAGTCAGGTTTTTATATTGTGTATTTATAATATTTATAATATTTATAATTGTGTATTTATAATGTATTTATAATCTTTTTTGCATTGATGTATGTGGTTATTGTTTATTCTGTTTTCATTTTTTCTTTTCCTTATCCTTTTTTTTTTTTTTTTTTACCTGTTTCTCCTTTCTAAAGCCCATCCAGGGACAAGAGTTGCAAATTAGCTAATAGCTATACACTCTTGGTGCAACACATCAGATTGATTGTCATTTGATTAATTGTCTATGTTTATTGCACTGTCCCTGTCAAATAAACAAATAATCTAATCTAACTGTACCTTGAAGAACATATCTGGAACCCCAATGACAAAAATGTACCTTTAAATCCAAACATAGTTGCCACCTTATGGCCCGTTTCTGTACGTTACAGGGTACTTTTCTGAAAAGTACCCTGTAAGTTACTGAAATGATACTGTGATGTATCAAGGGTTCACACACATAATGAGAGCGGATTTGTGACGCAACAGGCATTTATTCTCCACTCACTCACTACACAGAATGGAGGGGAGGTCTATCACATGCAGGGAAAACAACACTATCGCAGCTGGTCTGATAACACAGTTATAATGGCACAGCAATAACAGAACACATGGATCAATAACAGTCTTTGAATCCTCCATGGCACAAAGCGTGCCGGGAGAATCCCCGGCCCTTCCTCACAGCCCCGATGTTATACTGTCCCCCGGACTGGTTTCTGTTCCCAGAATAATAAGTCCAACTTAAAAGTCCAATACGAATTTGTCCAGGCATCGGGGCAGCTACCGTTGTCGGCAACCACCACGCGCGGGCCTGACCCGTGGCTCGCCAGCTTTGGTGGCAGTCCCTCTTTCCTTGCCGGGCAGAAAAAGTCCAGTAAAGTCCCTCCCCTGGCAGCGGGAGTCGTACACTCGCTTCTGTCGACTCCCTGCCGCTACCAAGGTCTCCCGAGCCAGTTCGGGTACCGTGTGCAGACATTCTCTCAAGTAGAACAAATAATCCAGCCCTGGTTTGCCGTCCATCTCATACTGCTGCAGGGGGGCGTGGGATTACAGCGTCAGTCCTTTCTGAGCCATGCAGGTGTCACAACGATGGACATGGAGCTTCACATCCTTAGGACACCCCAGCCAGTAGAACCAAGCCCAAAGCCACCACCGACCTGTGGACCGTGACGCTGCCCAGCTGGAGACTAGCACCACCAATAAACAACACCTTCGTGACAGCAGAGGTTGGACCACTGGGAATGCAGGGCCTTGGTCTCTGGGTCCAGCGCAGCCACAGCCTTCCGGGCAGGCTGCTGGTCCCTGTCCAGACACTGCCGGACCTGGGAGATGACAGGATCTCCATCCTGCTTGAGCTGAAGCTGCTGCACACCAAGAGCCTCAGTGATCAAATCAAATCAACCTTTGTTGTCATATTGCTGTACATACAACTGTAGTGCAGGCAAGATGAAATTGCGTTTCTCTCGGCATCCATATAAGTAAAAAGAACATAATTTAAGACACACTCACACGCACCCTCACCCCCCACCCCAACACAGCCATTCACACATCCCTGAGACATACTTGAAAACTAACTAGAACTATAATATACAAATAATATACATAATGTCTATAAGGTGCATTAGTATGTATGAAAGATTCCGGATCAACTGTTCAGCATCCTAACAGCTTGTGAAAGGAAGCTGTTAATCAGTCTGGTGGTTCTGCCTCTGATGCTCTGGAATCGTTTGCCAGATGGCAGAAGTTCAAAGTGTTTATGCAGAGGGTGAGAATGGTCCTTGACAATGTTCAGTGCCCTGCTCCTACAACAGTTCTGAAAAAGTTCTTGGACAGAGGGGAGGGAAACTCCAATTACCCTCTCAGCTCCCTTTACTATCCTCTGCAGGGCTTTTTTGTCTGACATGCTGCAGCTGGAGTACCATGTTGCAATGCAGTACGTCAGAACACTCTCCACCACACCTCTGTAGAAGGTCCTGAGGATGCAGAGGGGGAGAGAGGCCTGTTTGAGTTTTCTCAAGAACTGCAGTCTCTGCAGGGCCCGCTTCCTGATCCCCAAGGAATTCTTGCTCCAGATCAGGTCCTGCGAGATCTGCACTCCGAGGAACTTGATGTTCTCCACTCTCTTCACCAAACGGCCACCGATGCTGAGAGGGACGTGTTTAGGCTGTGACCGCCGGAAGTCAATAATCATCTCCTTCGTTTTGTCCATGTTGAGCACCACATTGTTCTCCCTGCACCAGCCCTCCAGGTCTCTAACTTCTTCCCTGTACATTGATTCCTCATCCATCTGAATAAGTCTCACCATTATGGTGTCGTCTGCAAACTTAATAATCTGGTTCCCCTCGTGTCTGGATACACAGTCATGTGTTAGAAGTATAAACAACAGTGGACTGAGTACGCAGCCTTGAGGGGATCCGGTGCTCAGCATGATAGAGTTGGAGATGTTATTTCCAACACGGACAGACTGAGGTCTCTCAGTCAGGAAATCCAGGATCCAGAGACATGTGGCAGTGTTCAGACCAAGAAGGAGTAATTTCTCCATCAGTCTCTGGGGAATAATGGTATTGAATGCTGAACTGAAATCAATGTACAGGAGTCTGGCGTAGGTGTCTTTCTGATCCAGGTGGGTGATGACAGAGTGCAGGGTGGTGACTATAGCATCCTCCGTGGAGCGGTTTGAACGATATGCAAACTGGAGCGGGTCATGTGATGCAGGGAGGCAGGCTGTGATGTGTGGTTTGACAAGCCGTTCAAAACACTTCATCACAATTGGTGTCAGTGCAACAGGACGATAGTCATTCAGACAGGACACAACTGGTTTCTTTGCCACCGGTACTATGGTAGAGGTCTTAAAGCATCTGGGAACGATGGCCTGACTCAGGGAGATGTTATAAATGTCAGTCAGGACATCCGCCAACTCGCTCGCACAGTCTCGGAGCACACATCCCGGGATGTTGTCCAGACCTGCAGCTTTACGTGGATTGACCCTGATTAGGGTCCTCTGTGTGTCCGCTGCGTTGATGATGATAGCTGGCCCAACAGATGGTGGAGATGGGCCAGCCCTCCCTCTGATTGTCGGGTTTGATGCTTCAAAGCGTGTAAAGAAGTTGTTGAGCCTGTCTGGAAGCGAAGTGTCGTCATCATCGACCCCTTGCCTAGACTTATAATCCATCAGCGCCCGAACTCCCTGCCACATCCGTTTGGTGTTCCTTGTGTTACAGAGGTGTCCCTGGATTTTCTCCACATCGGTGCGCTTCACCATCTTAATTCCCTTTGAGAGCGCAGACCTGGCTGAGCGGAGGGCGATCCTGTCCTTCGCTCTGAAGGCTGCATCTCTAGCTGTGAGCAGCGAGCACACCTCTGCAGTCATCCAGGGCTTATAGTTGCCCCGTGCAGTGATAGTCTTCACTATAGTGACATCCTCTGTGCACTTTGCGATGTAGCTGGTGACCGTTTCAGCATACTCCTCCACATCTGTCCTGTCTCCCTGGGAGGTTGCCATTTTGAAGACCTCCCAGTCTGTGTGCAGAAAACAGTCCTGAGGTGGCGAGGCTGCACCCTCTGGCCAAATCCTGATTTGTTTCTCTACTGACCTGCTGCACTTCAGTAAAGGTTTGTAGGCAGGCACCAGCATCACGGATAGGTGGTCAGAATGGCCGAGGTGGGGGCGAGATGTTGCCTTATAAGCATCTGGAAAGTCTGTGTACACCAAGTCCAACATATTCTCTCCTCTGGTCTTAAAGTCACCAAACTCTGGTCTTAAAGTCACACCAAAAACATGTAGGTTTAGGGCGCTCGCGCACGCAGCGACCAGCAGCCGGTGGCTTGTCACCAGACTGCAAACCAAGTCTACCTATGGGTACAAATAAGTAACAAAAAAAAAAAAGTCTACACATTGTTTAAACTTGGGGAGGACAGTCTTTAAACTGGTGTTATTAAAATCCCCCGCAACCACCACAAAACTGTCTGGGTGTGAAGTTTGAAATTCACTAATAGCATTGTGCAGCTCTCCGACTGCCTCGTTAGCATTAGCTTTAGCATTAGCGCTAGGAGCTATGTAAACAGCAGCTACAAACACGTTGGTGAATTCCCTCGGCAGACAGAATGGCCAACAATTTACGATAAAGAACTCCGCCAACGTAGAGCAGTGTTTAGATACTAACATGGTATTAACGCACCAGTTCTTGTTAATATAGATGCATAGCCCTCCCCCCCCCCGGCTCTTACCGGAGCTAGCAGCCTCTCTGTCTGCCTGGAACAATGTCATCCCTTCCAGCTGAATGGCCGCGTCAGGGATGTTGTCATGGAGCCATGTCTCCGTGAACGCAAACACACAGCAGTCCCTCCACTCTCTCCGGGTTTCTCTCAGCAGACGCAGCTCGTCCAGCTTGTTGTCGAGGGAGTGGACATTGGAAAGGAGCTACGGTACTGCTGGTCTGGAGGGGTCGCTTTTGTTTGCATTCACGCCGCTTACGCTTCCTCCTCTCCCAGGTAGCTGTCAGCGGAATCTCCGACAGTATTCCATGCTGGCGTAGAATGTCCAAGTCACATCCGAGCTCCGCAGTTCTTGCAGCGTGCAGTACCTTGATGTTTAATAAGGTCTCACGGTTGTAAGTTTTACAGAATGTATGTCTGGGATGATCAAAACACTCAGAACTCTCACACTCACTGATGCCTAGAGGGGCCACAGCGTCCATGCGCGCCACCATCTTCCTACCCATTTTGCTGGGTAGAACTGCCCAATGATCTGAAGAAACACTGTGAGCCGCTGCGCTATTCTGGGCCGTCCCAGTCTGGAGAGCCCTTGAGACTACTGGGTCACAATCCTCGGCTTGTGCTGACGGCACTGGTCCTTTGATCGTGCAGGCCCCCTGGTTCCTCGCCTGGCTGTTGCCATGAAGCATGACTGTCTTTGCCCCCAGAAGGAAAGAAGAGCTGGCGCTGTCAATCTTCACACCCCATGCTGTGAGCAGATCTAGTCCAATGATGCACGGGTCCTGGATGTCAGCCAGCCAGAACGGGTGGTTTGTGTTCTGACCGGCCACTCACACCCCAAGGACTCATCGCCCCCCCAGCCTGGCACACTCACCAGTGGCTGCAAGGATGAAGCACCTGGTGGGTTCCCATTCTTGCGGTCCGAGTCCGTCTGTACCAGGCAGCGCCCCGGGTCAGACCAGGTAGATGGTGGAACCGGTATCGATCAGGGCCCGGATTGGTGTGCTGTCCAGGCTACCCGGCTGTCCAGGTACAGCCCTGGTGATTGTCCAAATCAAACTAGCTGTCCATTGGGGAAAATGTCTGTGGGAGGTGGCAGGTCCCCGTCTGTGCCATCTCGCTCTGGGGTTAAAGCCGGTGAGAAGGCTGGTTGTCGCGGGGTGAGTACAGGGCAGTAACGCTCGATGTGTCCTGGTTACCGCAGCGGAAGCATCCCTCCTTGTGCCACCATATTCGTATCCTCGCTGGCCACGCAGCTGTGGTCTGGCACAATTCCTCCTCATCCTTGCTCTCAGCTGTAGCCTGGAAGGCTCTCTGGCTCGGTGACGACACGTCAGCTGGGGCTGCATAATCCATCATCAGCCCCACCCGCTCCGCTTCTGCCACAGCCATCTCCCAGCTGCTCGTTGCGTGAATCCGGATGTGTTCTTGGAGCTGGGCCAGGGGGAGCCCACGGATGAAGTTCTGTAGAGCGAGCTTCTCCACCGCCTCCAGCTTGAAATCCAGGTAGCCATGCTGTGTCAGCAGTCACACGTCCACTGCATAGGCTCCCAGGCTCTCCCGGTTGTCCCGCTGGCGGCTGGCCAGCTATTCCCGGACATGATCGGCATGAGTCGCTCTCCCGAATCGCCTCCATAGCGCTCCTTGTAGCGCTGGCCAGCTGTGACGTTCCTCAGGCCAAAGATCAGACAGCATAAGTAAGTAAGTAAAATTTATTTATATAGCACTTCTCACAGAAAGAATCACAAAGTGCTTCACAATAAAATAAACACACAATCAGAAATACAATGAAGGCATTGAAAAAAAAACAAAACATAAAAACCATAATCCATAATCAAACTAAAAAGCCTGTTTAAACAGCAATGTCTTCAGCTGCTTTTTAAAAGCATCAACGGAGACTGCTGAATGCAAAGACAGTGGTAGAGCATTCCACAATTTTGGTGCCACTGCCTGAAAGACTATCACCTTGAGTTTTAAAATGGGTTTGAGGGACAGCCAGTAAAAGCTGATTCAAGGACCTCAAAGACTGTGAGGGGTTATACACTTTATACAGCTTATACACTTTAAGCAGCTCAGTGATGTATTTAGGGGCCTGATCATGAAATGCTCTAAAAACAAGAACTAAAATTTTTAACTGAATCCTAAAACCAACTGGGAGCCAGTGAAGTGCTGCTAAAACCGGTGTAATGTGAGCCCTTTTCTTAGTGTGAATTAAGTCTGGCAGCCGAATTTTGAACAACCTGGAGGCATTGAAGATGCTTTTGGCTCAGACAGGTAAAAAGACTATTACAACTGTCTAAGCGAGAAGAAATAAAAGCATGAATAATCATCTCAAGTTCCACCTTCAACACTAGGGTTCTCAACTTGGAAATATTCTTTAGATGGAAGAAACTATTTCTAATTAATTGATTAATGTGGTGCTCAAGAGACATAGCCAAGTCAAAACTACCACCAAGATTCCAAAGACTCACCTGGACAGAGGGACCTAGGGTACTCATGTGGTGCTTAATAAGCGGGATCTTGTTTTCAGGTGGTCAACACCAAATTTACTGTCTAAGTTTTTTTTTAGCTGATTTAGGACAGTTTTGATGTGCTGAATCCAAAAATAACATTGGTTTTGCTCAGTCAGGTCAACTTTTTGAACTACATGTACATCTCAAAAAATTAGAATATCATGAAAAAGTTCAATATTTTTTGTCACTCATTTCAGAAAGTGAAACCCATATATTATATTGATTCATTACACAGAGAGTGATATATTTCAAGTGTTTATTTATTTTAATTTTGATGATTATGGCTTACAACCCATGAAAACCCCAAATTCAGTTTCTCAAAAAATTAGAATATGATATAAAATTAATTTTAAAAAATAGTTTTTAAAAAGAAATGTTTGCCGACTGAAAAGTATGTTCATGTACACATTCAATACTTGGTCAGGGCTCCTTTTGGATTAATTACTGTATCAATGTGGCGTGGCATGGAGGTGATCAGCCTGTGGCACTGCTGAGGTGTTATGAAGTTCCAGGTTGCTTTGATAGTGACCTTCAGCTCGTCTGCATTGTTGGGTCTGGTGCCTCTCATCTTCCTTTTGACAATACTCCACAGATTCTCTATGGGGTTTAGGTCAGGAGAGTTTGCTGGCCAGGGCAGTGCAGTGGTGGAGTGGTTAGCACTGCAGCAGCACAGCAACTCACCTTTGGCCAGGGGATCCTGGGTTCGATCCCAGCCCCCGACCAACAGTGATCTGTGTGGAGTTTGCATGTTCTCCCCATGTCTGCATGGGTTTACTCTGGAATTTCTCCGGTTTCCTCCCACATGCCAAAAACATGCAGGTTTGGTTAATTGGCACCAAAACTGGGGATTCTAAATTGTCCTTAGGTATGACTGTGAGAGTGAATGGTTGTCTGTCTCTCTGTGTTGGCCCTGCGATGGAATGGCGATCTGTCCAGGGTGTACCCTGCCTCTCTCCCAAAGATGCTGGGATAGGCTCCAGCTCGCCCCCCCACCCCCCACCCCCATGACCCGAAAAGGATTAAGCGGATGGAGATGGATGGATGGATGGATGGAGTTTGCTGGCCAGTCAAACACAGTGATGCCATGGCCATTAAACCAGGTTTTGATACTTTTGGCAGTGTGTGGGGGGTGCCAAGTCCTGCTGGAAAATGAAATCAGCTTCTCCATAAAGCTTGTCAGCAGAGGGAAGCATGAAGTTCTCTAAAATTTCCTGGTAGACAACTACGCTGACTTTGGTCTTGATAAAACACAGTGGACCAACACCAGCAGATGATATGGTTCCTCAAGAATCATCACTGACTGTGGAAACTTCACACTAAACCTCAAGCAACTTAGATTCTGTGCCTCAACACTCTTTCTCCAGACTCTGGAACTTTGATTTACAAATGAAATGCAAAAGTTACTTTTATCTGAACAGACGTCATCTGCTGGTGTTTGTCCACTGTGTTTTATCAAGACCAAAGTCAGCGCAGTTGTCTACCAGGAAATTTTAGAGCACTTCATGCTTCCCTCTGCTGACAAGTTTTATGGGGAAGCTGATTTTATTTTCCAGCAGGACTTGGCACCCCCCCCCCCCCCGCACTGTCAAAAGTATCAAAACCTGGTTTAATGACCATGGCATCACTGTGTTTGATTGGCCAGCAAACTCTCCTGACCTAAACCCCATAGAAAATCTGTGGAGTTTTGTCAAGAGGAAGATGAGAGACACCAGACCCAACAATGCAGATGAGCTGAAGACCACTATTCAAAGCAACTTGGACCTTCATAACACCTCAGCAGTACCACAGGCTGATCATCTCCATGCCACGCCACATTGCTACAGTAATTAATCCAAAAGGAGCCCTGATCAAGTACTGAGTGTGTACATGAACATACTTTTCAGTCGGCCAACATTTTTATTGGAATTTTTCTTATTTGTGAAAATTGTTTTTGAAAAATACTGATTCCTGGCATCCCTCAGCATGTCATTTAAGCTAAGCTCCCTTAGATGGAGTCTGTGAATCTCTAATTGGGTGGATTTCCATAAGCGTTCTACCTTACGACAATTTCTCCTAAAGGATCGAATGAAGTCATTTATCCAGGGATAAGGCTTTTTAGGAGAAGCAAGGACAGATTTCACTGATGCCACTTTGTCTAAAATAGCCGTACAATGGCTGTTTAATGTCTGAGTGAAGGCATCAGGATCTTTAATTCCCATCAGCAAGTGTGACTCACTCGCCAGAGGAGGACTCAGCCTGTAAAGGGAGACAAGAACTGATTAGCAAATGAGGGAGACTGGACAAGGGGAAAGTAGGACAACACTCACGTGAAATGAGCAGCTAGCCTGGCAGTGAAACCCAGCAGGGAAAAGGCAACCCAGCGAAGAGGATGCCGGTAGGAATTATGGCAGGAGCTGGGTGAGGTGTCTGACAGGGTGGAAAAAGGCAGCTGAAGTGGTAATGAGGATGCTGGGGCAGGTAGGCGCACAACGAACCCTGGAGATGCACCACGAAGATGGCAGCAACCTGGAGGAGAAAAGGAATTAAATCACAGTTCTTCAGAGAGCGAGACATAAACTTACATGCTGTTTGGGCAGTATACCCAATGAGCCAGCACTGGAGCGTTCACAAACTGGTCCTTTTCAGCGCTGGCAGAGAAGAGGCAGCAGGTGCGTCTAATCACACAGGTGAGATGATTACCTGCGGAGCTGGGGAAAGCCTCACAGGAAGGGAGGGGGAGCACATGCTCACCTGATCATGACAGTGCCCCCCCCCCCCAACGGGTGCCTCCTGGCAGTCCACTGGGCTTGTTGGGGTGTACCTTGTGAAAGGCCCGGACCATTCCCTTATCATGGAAGCTGGAACCTGAGATCCATGACCTTTCTTCGGAGCCATAGCCCTTCCAGTGGACTAGGTACTGTAGCCCTCGGCCACGACGGCGGACGTCCAGAATCCTCTGGACCGTGTAGGTGGTCTGGCCGTCAAGGACCCAAGGGGGAGGAGGCAGCTTCGGGGAGGGAGGGGCTGGCAGAAAGGGGCTTGATTTTGGAGACATGAAAGGTGGGGTGAATATGGAGCACCGGCGGGAGCTTAAGCCGGACCGTGATGTCATTAATGACCCGGGAGATGAGGAACGGGCCCAGGTAGCAGGGGGAGAGTTTCTGGGACTCTGTCTTCAGGGGCACCTTGTCCACCGACAGCCATACACACTGCCCGACAGAATATTTGGGCGCAGGGATCCGCCTGCGGTTCGCGTACAGGCGATTTTGTTCAGCAGAGTGGAGAGGAGCAGCCCGGGTGGCCTTCCAAAGCCAGCAGCAGCGACGAGCATGAGCCCCCACTGATGGTACGGCAACCTCCCTCTCCGCCATAGGCAACGGGGGGGGGGGGGAGTATACCCCATGGAAGCCTTGAAAGGAGTTAGTCCCGTAGCTGCTGAGACTGCAGAATTATGTGAGTACTCCACCCAGGTCAGATGGGTGCTCCACGTGCATGGATTGCAGGCTGCTATGCACCTTAGGGTGGCCTCCAGGGATTGGTTGCCGCACTCAATCTGCAAGTTACTTTGAGGATGGTACCCGAACGTAAGGCTGACAGTGGTTCCTAAGGAGCGGCAAAAAGGATCTCCAAACCTGGCAGGTAAATTGTGGACCCCAGCCAGACACAGTGTCCAGGGGGATGCCGTGCAGATGGATGATATGGGTGGTTAACAGGTTGGCGGTCTCAGAGGCGGAAGGTAATTTGGGGAGGGGCACCAGATGGATCGCCTTGGAAAAATGATCCATGAAGGTGATGATAATGGAGTTGCCTTGTTGGGGGGGGGAAGTCCAGTAATAAAGTCCAGGGGGATGTGGGACCAAGGTCAGCTGGGAATAGGTAACGGGTGGAGAAGTCTGGCAGGGGGCGAGAAGTCGGACTTGTTACGGGTGCAGACTTGGCAAGCCTTGACGAAGTTCCAGACGTCCGTCCGTAGGGTGGGCCACCAGAACATCCGCCGGATAAGGTTAATGGTCCGGGAGACTCCAGGGTGGCAGGCGAAGTGGCTGGTGTGGCCCCACCAGATGACGTCGCTGCAGAGGCCCGCCAGGACAAACAGACGGTCGTCGGGGCCCCCCTCGGGCTTGAGTTCAGTGGATTGAGCCTGCTGGACCCTTTGCTCAATCTCCCACGTAAGAGCCCCTAGGATGCATGAGGGCGGGATAAGGGGTTGGAGGAGGGGATCATGGGCTGAGGGGTCGGGACTAAACTGGTGGGAGAGAGCGTCCGGTTTGACAGTACGGGAGCCAGGCCTGTAAGTGATAGCAAGATTAAACCTAGCGAAGAATAAGGCCCAATGGGCCTGCCTGGCGTTAAGTCTGCAAGCCAACCAAAGGTATTCTAAATTTTTGCGGGTGGTCCACACTATGATGGGATGGACTGCTCCCTCCAGCCAGTGCCTCCACTCCTCAAGGGCCAATTTAATGGCCAAGAGCTCTCGGTCCCCTACGTCGTAATTCCTCTTGGCTGGCATGAGCCACCGAGAGAAATACACGCATGGATGGAGCTTCTGATCGAAGGCTGAACGCTGTGAGAGGACAGCATCCACCCCTGAGTCAGAAGCATCCACCTCAAGAATAAACTGGAGCTGAGGGTCGACCTGAGCCAAGATGGGGGTGTTAGAGAACAGGTCCTTTAATTTGGAAAAGGCCCGTTCGGCTGCCTCAGACCAGGTGAAGGGCACCTTGACCGAAGTCAGCTGGGTCAGAGGCTGTGCTACCCCACTGTAGTCTCTAATGAAATGGCGATAAAAATTCGCAAATCCCAAGAAGCGTTGGAGCTCCTTCCGGAAGTGGAGCATAGGCAAATCAAGCACAGCCTTCACCTTGGCCGGATCAGCCCTCAGTTCCCCCAGCTCTTTAAAACCAAGGAAAGAAGTGGAGCGGGTGGAAAACTCACACTTCTCAGTTTTAACAAAGAGCTGGTTTTCCAGGAGCCGCTGTAACACAGTCCTGACATGGACTACATGCTCCTCTGGCGTGCAGGAAAAAAAACCAAGACAGACAAAAACAAACTGATTTACTATATCACGGCAGATGTCATTGATTATACGCTGGAAGACGGCAGGGGCATTGGTGAGCCCAAAAGGCATCACAAGGTACTCAAATTGCCCCAAGTGTGTTTTAAAGGCCGTCTTCCATTCGCCCCCTTCTCGAATGCAAACCAGATGGTAGGCGTTACGCAAATCCAATTTAGTGAATACTCGCGCTTGCTGAAGGAGCTCAAACGCGGAGTTGATCAAGGGCAGAGACTATTTGTCTTTGACTGTTATGGCATTTAATTCAGTCATCAATTTAGTCTATGCATGGACACAGGGATCCGTCCCTCTTCCCCACAAAAAAGAATCCCGCCCCAAGAAGGGCTGAGGAAGGCCGAATGAGGCCGGTGCTCAAGGAGTCTTTGATATAGCACTCCATCGCCTCCCTTTCCAGCCCAGAAATGCTGTAGAGCCGGTTGGACGGCAGCCGCGCACCCGGGAGAAGGTCTATGGCACAGTCGTAGGAGTGATGAGGAGGCAAAGAAAGCGCTCTCGACTTGCTAAAGACCTTTCCAAGGTTGTGATAGACTGAGGTCCGGCGGCTCTACTGGAGGGGAGGAGATGGGTAGTGACCGCAAACACTCAGCTGAGCTGAGCCAGGATGCCAAACAAAAGGGGATCCAGGAAGAGATGGAATTATGTGCCCAATTAATAATGGGGTTATGCTTCCAGAGCCACGGAAACCTAGGACCACCGGGTGAAATGATTTAGGGAGAATGAAGAACGATAGTGTCTCCCGGTGATTCCCGGAAAGGAGGACTGAAACCGGTGCCGTACTTTCGGTAACGGAAGCTACGTTACCACCTGATAGGGTCGTGACGTTAAGAGGCATCGGCAATTTGGTCGTGGAGATGCCTACTTCCCACACGAGCTGTGAAGAAACAAAATTTTGCTCTGCCCCTGAGTCAATTAATGCCATGACGCTCCTCTCAGCCCCCGGCAACTGGATGAGGGCTGAAATGGAGAAGTTGCCTGGGGGATGAAAAGAATTCCCGCCTGTCAGACCCCCCACAGCTACTGACAGGCCACGTGTTTTGGGCTTCAGGTGGCACTTAGACAGTCTGTGCTCCATAGAGCCACAGTACATGCATGCGCCAGCTCTCCTCTGCCACTGGCGCTCCTCCAGAGCCAGGTGGGCTCAGCCACGCACCATAGGCTCCACCTGTGTCCATAGCCGAGGAAGGCACACTCGCAATGGACGGGTAAGAGAAGGATTTGCACTCCCTCGCACGCTCGCGGTATCAGTTGTCTAAACTGACAGCCTGATGGGATGCAGAGACGCAGTGGGATGCAGAGACTTGCCCACCTGCAGTACAACAGAGTGCAAGAAGTTAAATTGAGCGTTAATTTGTTTGAATCAAACCACAGTTTAAGCTTTCCTAATTCCTTTCCGAGTGTATCCAAAAGTTGTTCCAAATTGTTTCCACTGCATAACAGATTAGTGTCATCGGTAAACAATATTAAGCCCATTTTTTATGAAACTTTACATATATCATTTATATACATATTGAATAACAATGGCCCCAAAACTGAACCCTGTGGGACTCCACAAGTAACCTTCAGTAAATGTGAGTTTTTGTTACCAACACATACATACTGATATCTATTCTTTAAGTAACTACATAACCAGGACAGTGCTACCCCTCTAATACCACAATTTTGTAGTTTCTTTAATAATAAATTATGATACACTGTATCAAATGGAGAGGAGAGTCCGGCCGTTGGTCGAACCTCGGATTCAGGAGGAGCAATGTGGTTTTCGTCCTGGCCATGGCACATCGGACCAGCTCTTTACCCTCTCGAGAATTCTTGAGGGTTCGTGGGAGTTTGCCCAACCAGTTTACATGTGTTTTGTGGACTTGGAGAAGGCATTTGACCGCATCCCTCGTGGTTTTTTGTGGGGGGTGCTTCGGGAGTATGGGGTATCGGGCTTGTTGTTACGAGCTATTCGGTCTCTGTACGACCGTTGTGAGAGTTTGGTTCGTATTGCCAACACTCGGTCGGAGTCATTCCCAGTGAGAGTTGGACTCCGCCAGGGCTGCCCTTTGTCACCGATCCTGTTCATAATTTTTATGGACAGGATTTCTAGGCGCAGCCAGGGAATGGAGGGTGTCATGCTTGGTGACCACAGGATCTCATCTCTGTTGTTTGCAGATGATGTTGTCCTGCTGGCTTCATCCAGCAATGACCTACAGCTCTTGCTGGGACGGTTTGCCGCTGAGTGTGAAGCGGCTGGGATGAGAATCAGCACCTCCAAGTCCGAGTCCATGGTCCTCAGCCGGAAAAAGGTGGATTGTCCACTCCGGGTTGGGGACAGGCTCCTGCCCCAAGTGGAGGAGTTTAAGCATCTTGGGGTCTTGTTCACGAGTGAGGGGAGAATGGAGCGAGAGATTGCCAGACGGATCGGAGCAGCATCTGCAGTGATGCGGACGTTGTACCGGTCTGTTGTGGTGAAGAGGGAGCTTAGTTCTAAGGCAAAGCTGTCGATTTACAAGTCAATCTATGTTCCTACTCTCACCTATGGTCACGAGCTTTGGGTAATGACCAAAAGAACAAGATCGCGGATACAAGCGGCTGAAATGAGCTTTCTCTGTAGGATTGCTGGACTCACCCTCAGAGATAGGGTGAGGAGCTCAGTCATCCAGGAGAGGCTCAGAGTAGAACCGCTGCTCCTCCACATTGAAAGGAGTCAGTTGAGGTGGTATGGGCATCTGATTAGGATGCCTCCTGGACGCCTCCCACTTGAGGTGTTTCAGGCACATCCCTCTGGGAGGAGACCCCGGGGCAGACCCAGGACTCGGTGGAGAGACTATGTCTCCCAGCTGGTCTGGGAACGCCTTGGTATCCTCTCTGAAGAGCTGGAGCAGGTGGCTGGGGAGAGGGAAGTCTGGGCTTCTCTGCTTGAACTGCTGCCTCCGCGTCCCGGACCTCCGGAAAAGCGGTAGAAGATGGATGGATGGATGTATCAAATGCTTTTTTAAGATCCAGGAATACCCCAACTGAATACTCTTTATTTTCAATGGCAGTTGATATTTTTTCTATAAATTCCATTAGAGCAAATGCAGTTGTCCTCTTGTGTCTGAACCCATATTGCTGCTCACACAATAAATTATTCTTCAGTATGAAGTTGTCAATTCTCTCATAGAACATTTTTTCAAGTATCTTGGAAAATTGCGGCAATAGTGAAATTGGTCTATAGTTTGAGAATTCCCCTCTGTCACCCGTCTTGTATATCGGAATTACTTTAGCTATTTTCATTGCATTGGGAAACATACCTGTTTGGAGAGACAGGTTACAGATATACGTCAGTGGTTTCACTAAGCATTCAATAATAGTTTCGACTAAGAGCATGTCAATACCATCACAGTCTGTAGATGTTTTACTTTTAAACGATTTAACAATTTCAATTACCTCTCTCTCGTCTGTGTTCTTTATGAAAATGGAGTCTTTTATAGCAGTGTTTTTGCTTATTGTATCACCTGTAGGCGCCGTAATGGGTATTTCTCGAGCCAAATTAGGACCAATGTTAACAAAAAAGTTATTAAATTCATCTGCAGGTGAAGCTGCATTCACACTCTGAGTCGTTTTATTATTTTTTGAAAAATCTGTTGGGTAGCTTGTATTTCTGCTTTTATTTCCAAGAATACTGTTAAGTATTGTCCATGTGTTTTTAATATTGTCTCTGTTTTTCTCCAGTTCTTTACTGTAACAGTCTCTCTTACTACATCTTATTATATATGTTAACTTATTTTTGTATGTTTTATACCGCTGCTCTGCTTTTTTTGTCCTTTTCTTTAGGAAAGCTTTATATAATAAATTTTTCTTTTTACACGCCTTTTGTAATCCTTTGGTTAACCATGGCTTATCGGCAAATTTATGTTTAAGCTTTTTCTTTACTAATGGACAATTTTTTTCATAAAGAGTGGTTACAATGTTTATAAATGTGTCATAGGCTTCATTTACATCTGATACATAGACTTCTGTCCAGTCTTGCTTCAGCAAGTCCTCTTTAAAAGAACTGATTGCATTTTGTGATTTGTATCTGAACGATTTTAAATTTTTTTCTGTATTGGCCCCCGTGTGGCCATGGATAAGTGCAAAGGTTGGCAAGTGGTTATATCATTTATCAATAATCCACTTTCTATTTTCTTATCAATAATATTAACAAACAAGTTGTCAATAAGTGTAGCAGTGTGAACTGTGATTCTACTGGGATGTGTTATTGTGGGATATAGACTCATGCTGTACATAGAGTTCATGAACTCTGTAATTACATTTTGTTGATGTGGATTTAGTAGATCAACATTGAAATCTCCACAAATTACTACCATTTTCTTACTAGTAATATTATTGTACAGCTCGACTAATTTATCTCTGAATGTCTCAATGCAAGTTCCCGGCGTTCTATATATACAACTTATAATTAGATTTTTTGTTTTATCTTGGTCAATCTCAACAGTAACACATTCCAAAATCCCTGGTAGTGCAAAGGACATTCCATTTACAAGCTTACACCTATACAGGTCACCAGTATACAGTGCAACACCACCACCCTTTTTTTGAGATCTGTTAATATGAAACATCTGATATCCCTCTATTGCCATCAGGGGAGCCTGCTCTTCATTAAGCCAAGTTTCAGAGACTGCGATAGCTGTAAATTTTCTGTCTAGCTGTTTTAAATAGTCCTGAATCTGTGGAAAGTTTTTAAGACTTCTGCTGTTGAAGTGTATTATTGATAGTTTACCATCTAGTTGCACTTGACTTTTGAATTGCTTTTCAGTGTAATATTCACAATGGTTATGAATATTATTGAAAGAGTGGTTATCAGGATCAATATCATTCTCCATCTCTTGTAGTTTATGTTCAGCATAATGGCATATTTTCAGAGTTTGAGTTTCCTCACTCTGTGTCAAATGACTTCCTCCAACTGGGGATAATTGATGTCTACTCAAGTCAGTCATAAGTTTTTTGTTTGTTTTGCTTATTTTTTTATTTTTAAAGTACATTGACATGGTATGTCAAAAGAACTATTCTTGCCCTGTGTGTGGATATGGATTATCATTGTCTCTTAATTTTCTTAATCAGTGTTCATCTGTATTTAAGTCAGTAACATCTCTGATCATTATACTCTTTGCTTGCTCAGGTGTTCCATTTAGTTTGATCCAAACTCTACAATTTCTTGTCCATGTTGCCTGTATCTTATTTTGTCTTTTCAGCATCCGTGCTTGCCGTGCTATTTCAGCATTTGTTTTTGTTAGGTGTTCATTTAGGTAAACTTCTGTTCCCCGGAGCTTTCTGGCCTGCCTCATTATGTCATTCTTTACCCTTCTGTTCACAAAGCACATCACAATTGATTTCTTTGTTTTATTAAGTTTTCTGGGTAAAGCATAACAGGCTGAAATTGCGTTTGCTTCGACCTTTATATCTCTACTATCAAGGAACTGAAGCACCTGGTTTTCCAGGGAGACTGATTCACTCAGGGGAGCCTCCTCACCTCTCAGTCCAGTTGTAGCATGAGCGTATGATTGATTTTTGATGTCTAGTCCACTTATAATTAGATCATCCATACGAGAACCTTGTTCAAGATCCTCGACGCGTCGCTCCAAGTCCGTAATTTTTTTGTCTTTTTCCTGAATTGTTAATTTTAATTCTCGGACTTCTTCCATTAGGCCTATTATTTTGGCCTGCTGGCTAACCATTTTGGTCACTTCTTCTGACAAGAAGTTCAGAGATTTTTTTGATCTCTTCCATTTCCTCCTTCTTTGGTGGCATTTTTACTGACCTGTGGATAGTAAAACAATCTCTGCTGGTGTCGCCGGTATCCGATCCGACCGACCTCGAATCCAGCTGGGCCTCAGCTAGCCCCCTCCGCTGCTAGTCCCGCTGCTTACCGCCGCCGTAACTGAGCTCCTGTCCAACCGGGGTACCGGCAGCTCCTCCACCGAGTCCCGCCGCACACCGCCGCTGTAGCCGAGCTCCGATCCTGCTTCTGTCCAGCTGGGATCCCGGTAGATCCTCCGCCGTCTGCCTCAGTAGTTCCTCCGCTGAGCCCTGCCACCTACCGCCGTCTGCCTCAGTAGTTCCTCCGCTGAGCCCCGCCGCTGTAACTGGGCTCTGACTCAGGCTATTGTCTGGCTAGAGCCCCGGTGGTCCTCCACTGGTCCCCGTCTCCCACCACCGCTGCACCCGAACTCCGATCCGGCTCCCGTCCAACTGTTGCCTCGGTTAGTTCCTCCGGCGAGCCCCAGTCACCGAGGACAGAGTTGCTTCGTGTTGGTGTTAGGTGCTACTACTAGCATTAGCTTAGCAAACGCTTCAGGTAAAGCGTAGCAGCGAACCACAAAAAGAAACGCTTGTCAGTTTACTCACAGTGCCCGGTGAAAGGCGATTAAAGGGGTATTTCAACGAAGGTGGAAATTCAGCCTGTGCGTGTGCGTCACAAATGCCGATCGCTGTTGGTTAGTTATTTTTATGGCAAAATCAGCAACTTTGTCTCAGCACTGAAAACGTGTGACCATCCCGGCCGCCATGAACAAATGAAAAACAAAGTAATTGAGATCTATCAGTCTGGAAAAGGTTATAAAGCTACTTCTAAAGCTTTGGGACTCAAGCAAACCACAGTGAGAGCCATTATCCACAAATGGCAAAAACATGTAACAGTGGTCAACATTCCCAGGAGTGGCTGGCTGACTAAAATTACCCTAAGAGCACAGCGATGATCCATCCAAGAGGTCACAAAAGACCCCACAACAACATCCAAGAACTGCAGGCCTCAGTTAAGGTGAGTGTTCATGATTCCACCTAAGAAAGAGACTGGGCAAAAATGGCCTGCATGGCAGAGTTCCGAGACGAAAACCACTGCTGAGCAAAAAGAACATAAAGGCTCACCTCAGTTTTGCCAAAAAAATCTTGATGATCCCCAAGACTTTTGGGAAAATACTCTGTGGACTGACGAGACAAAAGGTGACCTTTTACATCCATTACATCCAGCGTAAAAGCAATAGTATTTCAGAAAAGAAACATCATATCAACAGTAACACGTGGTGGTTGTGATGGTTTGGGGCTGTTTTGCTGCTTCAGGACCTGGAAGACTTGCTTTGGTAAACTGAGCCAGGAATTCTGCTGTCTACCAAAAAGGTCCTGAAGGAGAATGTCCGGCCATCTGTCACATCTGCACACTTGGATTCTGCAGCAGGACAAGGATCCAAAACACACCAGCAAGTCCACCTCTAAATGATTCAAGAAAAACAAAATGAATACTTTGGAGTGGCCAAGTCAAAGTCCTGACCTGAATCCAATTGAGATGCTGTGGCATGACCTTAAAAAGGTGTTACATGCTCGAAAATCCTCCAATGTGGCTGAATTACAACAATTCTGCAAAGATGAGTGGGCCAAAATTCCTCCACAGCACTGGAAAAGACTCATTGCCAGTTATCACAAACGCTTGATTGCAGTTGTTGCTGCTAAGGGTGGCCCAACCAGTTATTAGGTTTAGGGGGCAATCACCTTTTCACACAGGGCCATGTAGGTTTGGATGTTTTTTCCCCTTAATAATAAATACCTTCATTTAAAAACTGTGTTTTGTCATTACTTTTGTTACCTTTGTTTAATATTTAAATTTGTTTCCTGATCTGAAACATTTAAGTGTCACAAACATACAAACAAATGAGAAATCAGGAAGGGGGCAAACACTTTTTCACATCACTGTTTTTGATTTCAAAATATTTTTCACCATTAATGTGACCTATAACCTGCACAACCCAATTGAAAAACAAACTGAAATCGTTTAAGGGGAAAAATAAAAAGCACAATAACTTGGTTGCATAAATATGCACACCCTGTTATTACTGGGATGTGGCTGTGTTCAGAATTAACCAATCACACATTCAAACTCATGTTAAATGGGAGTCAGCACACACCTGCCACCATTTAAAGGGCCTCTGATTAACCCCAAATAAAGTTCAGCTGTTCTAATAGGCTTTTCCTGACATTTTTATAGTCACATCTTACAACACAAGCCATGGGCCACACACAGCTTCCAAAGCATCAAAGCGATCTCATTGTTCAAAGGTATCAGTCAGGAGAAGGGTACAAAAGAATTTCCAAGGCATTAAATATACCATGGAACACAGTGAAGACAAGTCATCATCAAGTGGAGAAAATATGGCACAACAGTGACATTACCAAGAACAGGATGTCACTCCAAAATTGATGAAAAGCTGAGAAGAAATCTGGTCAGGGAGGCTGCCAAGAGGCCGACAGCAACATTAAAGGAGCTGCAGGAATTTCTGGCAAGTACTGGCTGTTTAGTACATGTGACAACAATCTCCCATCTTCTTCACATGTCTGGGCAAAAACCACCCAAGCCTGGCTACATTTTCCAAAAACACATTTGAAATCTCCCAAACGCATGTGGGAAAATGTGTCATGGTCCGATGAAACCAAGGTTGAACTTTTTGGCAATTCCAAAAGGTATGTATATTTGGCACAAACACAACACTACTCATCCCCAAAAGAATACCTTAGCTACAGTGAAGTATGGTGGTGGCAGCATCATGCTTTGGGGCAGTTTTTCCTTCAGCTGGAACTGGGTTATTCAGGGTGGAGAGAATTATGAACAGTTCCAAATATCAGTGTGTTGGCACAAAACCTTCAGGCTTCTGCTAGAAAGCTGAAGATTTTTTAACCTTTATTTATATAGGTAGTCTCATTGAGACAGAAGGTCTCATTTTCAAGAGAGACCTGTCAAAACAACACACAAGATGATGTGGGAAGAAGAACTTCATCTGTCAGCACAATGACCCAAAGTACACATTTAAATCAATAAAAGAAAGGCTTCACCAGAAGACTGAGGTTTTGGAATGGCCCAGCCAGAGTCCAGACGTGAATCCAATCAAACATCTGTGGGGCTATCTGAAGAGGATTGTGCACAAGAGATGCCCTTGCAATCTGACAGATTTAGAGCGTTTTTTGCAAAGAGTGGGCAAATATTGTCACCAAGATTTGTCATGCTGATAGACTCCTACCCAAAACAACTTAGTGCTGTAATAAAAGCCAAAGGTGCTGCAACAAAGTATTAGTGTAAGGGTGTGCATATTTATGCAAACAGGTTATTTGAAGTTTTTTTTCCCCTTAAAAGATTTCAGTTTGTTTTTCAATTGAGTTGTACAGGTTATGGGGTCGCATTAATGGTGGAAAAAGTTTTGAAATGATTTATCTTGGTCTCATTTTTTTTTTACATCACAAAAACTTGGCATTTGAACAAGGGTGTGTACACTTTTTTTTATATCCACTGTAAGTGCCAAATTATATTTCTATGACTTTGTGGTCTATATTAACCATATATTCCATAACCTACATATGTTGAAGCATGTTGAAATGTTTGGTAATTACATATGTAAAGGACTTCACACCTCTGAAAGGACAAAGGGCTCTCACCCGCCGAGTGAAGAATAAAGACGTTCCCGGACGCGGCGGAGGAGCCACCCTCACCACCCAAGGCGAGGAGAGGAAATACCAAGACAATGGGGGGATTAAGATTATGAGGGATGTCAGCCTTTGTTATGCATGTCTTTTGATGTGTGCCAGTATAAAGTCAGTGAGCTGGAGACATTCTGTCTCTTTTCCCTTCTGCCACTCTCTGCACCTGATGAGACTTGTTAGAAGAGCTGAATATTAAACTTTGCTTATAAACCAAATCGCCTCTTCATTTCCAAGCTCCTCTACACTGGTGACCTTGACGCGAGTATAGACTGGAGGCGTTCCCCCGCAATCGACTCATCCGTGGCGACCCAGGCAGATGCCAGCGGCCACGCAGACGAGGGAACAGATGGACAACTGTTCCCCCCGGCAGAAGAGATTGAGAGGGCTCAACCGAGCACCAGCACCGCCGTGAGAGCCGAGGCAGGGCACTCTCACCCGGCGGGCACAGCAGTGATGGTGTGCACGAATGCCGTCGCTGTCAAGCTGCCAGACTTCTGGCAAGAAGACCCCGCCTCTTGGTTTCAGCAGGCTGAAGCCCAGTTCGCACTGGCGGGCATCACGGCTGACGATACCAAATTTTATCATATCGTCTCCAAACTCGACGCCGCCACTTCGAAGTGTGTGCGGAGCATGATCCGGCGACCACCGGCCCGGGACAAATACGAGACGCTCAAAGCGACCATCGTGGCGAACTACGTCCCATCAGCAGAAGAGAGAGCCGAGAAGATCCTGGCGGTCTACGGCCACAGAGGGTGCAAACCGAAGGCCCTCATGGAGGATTTGCTACAGCTCAAAGAAGAGGACAATGACAACTTCCTCTTCCAGTTTATATTCCTCAGCACGCTGCCGCCACACATGAGAGGGACACTCGCCAGCATGAAATGCAGCAACCACCAAGACTTCCGCGCACTGGCCAGCGAAGTTCATCGGCTCATCAACGCCTGCAAAGAGCTGACACCCACAGCAGCATCCGCAGACATCAAAGCTGACGCCCCGAGCCGCGAGGAGCCACAACCCACGGAGCAGACCCAGCCCACGGTGACAGCGACGCGGCCAAAACATAACAGACAGAGCGACGTCTGTTATTATCACCACCGCTTCGCCGAGAGGGCCCGCAAATGCGTTCCCCCCTGCAAATTTGCGATTTCGGGAAACGCCAAAGCCGAGAGCCGTTAACAGCAGCGGTTCTCGGCGAGAAGAATAAGCTGTTGTACGTGACGGATGGACACACAGGCAAGCAGTTTCTCATCGACACAGGAGCCCAGCTGAGTTTCGTCATGCCCTCCCACGCAGATCGAGCCACGGGCACCCGGGCCAACGGAGCCGTGGCAGCCAACGGCTCTAGCATCGACACGTTCGGCGAGAAGAGCCTGCACCTCCTCATCCACGGCCGCAGCTACAGATGGACATTTGTTGTAGCGGCAGTGAGTTTTAACTTATTAGGCGCAGATTTTTTGTGTGCACATGGGTTATTAGTGGATCTAGCAAATAGGCGCCTGGTTAATGCACTGTCCTTTGCTTCTATCCCATGCTCAGCCCGGGTTTCTCCACCACCTGTGCAGGCCAACGTCACCACGGCAGGAGGTAAGTTTGAGCAACTCCTCACCCAATTTCCAGCACTCACAATCCCCAAATTCTCAGCCACTGTGGCTAAACACGGGGTTGAACACTTCATTCCCACAACGGGGCCTCCCGTTTTTGCCAAAGCTCGCCGCTTAGACACGGCCAAGCTCAACATAGCACAGGACGAGTTTACAACTCTTGAAAAATTGGGCATTGTTAGACGCTTGAAAAGCCCCTGGGCCTCACCACTTCACATGGTTCCGAAATCCGACGGTTCTTGGAGACCGTGCGGAGATTACCGCAGATTAAACAACACTACAGCGCATGACCGTTACCCAATTCCTCACATTCAGGATTTTTCACTACATCTAGCGGGTGCGCGCATTTTTTCAAAAATAGACTTAGTACGCGGTTATCACCAAGTCCCAGTCCGAGCAGAAGACATTCCTAAAACAGCGGTAATAACCCCTTTCGGCCTTTTTGAATTTCTGCGAATGCCTTTCGGCCTCAAAGGTGCTGCTCAAACTTTTCAACGAATGATGGACGCGGTCCTACGCGACCTTCCTTTTGTCTTCGTCAACCTCGACGACATGCTGGTAGCCAGCTCGTCTGAGGAAGAACACGAGCAGCACCTCACTGCGGTTTTTCAGAGGCTAGAAGAGCACGGGCTAATAATCAATCCAGCCAAATGCAAATTCGGCGTGTCACAAATTGATTTTTTAGGACACAAAGTCTCTCCGAAGGGGGCAGTTCCACTTCCAGACAAAGTTTACGCTGTAGAGGAGCTGGAAATGATGAGGCGATTTTGTATTAAAAACAGAGTCTTTAATGAACAGCTCTCCTATCTTGTCTCATCTGGTGCAGAGCTTGGCAGAAGGCAAAGAGGAAGATTTCTGCCCAGCTCGCTGGTTAAATACAGGCACACATCAAAGACATGCATCACACAAGCCGACATCCCGTTATCTTAATCCCCCCATTGTTCTGTTATCTCCTCTCTTCGTCTTGGGAGGTGATGGGAACTCCTCTCCTCGCCATGGGGGGCGAAGGTGTCTAGTCCGTCTCTGCCGCCGCGTCCTGGGACGTGTTTGTTCTTCACACGGCGGGTGAGATTCCTTTGTCCTTTCAGAGGTGTGAAGTTCCTTACATATGCTGTCACAAAACATTTCCACTTGCTCTAACATATGTAGGTATGGAATATATGTGTAATATATACCACAGGCCCCCCAAACAACTAGGAAAGGACACAGAAAGGTTCACAGTCTAGGGTAATTACTACGACATACTACGTGTTACCGCTGTTGCCACAGAAGAAACTTTCAAGCAGCCATGCTCCTAAGAGAGTTCAGTGGTAAACATAACAGCATAGTACAATCATAAGTCAGTCCTAAACTGTTGTAGCACAATTAATGAATAATTGCGGAGTGGTTAATATCAGTCCCTGTGCTGTCTGGGTTTTAATCTTCTCCCAAAACTGCTGTAGGTTGGTTTAGGCGTCCTGCTGGGACCTTCTTGTGAGGAATCTGCAGTGTGGGAAGGAGAGAGATTATTTGTTCCCTGCCTGGGGGCTGAGACTTTTCCCTTGGGGGGTCTACCTCGCCGAGGTGCTCGAGCCAGCTGTGCAGGTTCGTCTCTCAACAAGAAGGCAGGTTTGAGTCTGTCAATGCTGAAGGTTTCATTTCTATCCCCATAATCAAGCACAAAGTGTTTGTCACCATTTTCCAGCACTCTGTACGGGCCATCGTATACTGGGCGTAACGTTGGTTTTAGAGCTTCATGCTTAACAAAAACAAACTCAGCGTTTTTTAAAGTTTGAGGAACAAAAACTCGTGGAAAGGAGTGATGAGCTGGACCGTGGAGAGAGTCCGGTCCGTTACTGCCTAAAAACCTTGGGACTGGGAGGTGCCCTGGTTCCGGGTTTTCTGGTAAAAATTCACCTGGTAGTCTGATAGGCTGAGCAAAGACTAATTCTGCAGGGGAAGCGTCTAAATCCTCTTTAGGTGCCGCACGCAACCCCAATAAAACCCAGGGAAGTTTATTTACCCAATCTGTGTCCGTTAATGAGGCTCTGAGGGCGGCCTTTAAGGACCTGTGAAAACGCTCGCATAACCCATTAGCCTGAGGGTGATAAGCGGTGGTACGGTGAATTGTTGCCCCTAAACTGTTGGACATGGCTGACCAGAGCTCTGAGACAAATTGAGGCCCCCTATCTGACGTGATGTCTGATGGGACGCCGAAACGTGCCACCCAATTTGTTAGAAAAACGCGAGCGACTTCCTCCGCTGTAGTTGCCGCTAGAGGGACTGCCTCTGGCCAGCGCGTGGTGCGGTCTATCATTGTTAGCAGGTGTGTGAAACCCTGGGAGGAAGGTAGTGGCCCCACGAGGTCGACATGAATGTGGTCGAACCTTCTAGCAGGGATTGGAAAAGGCTCCAGAGGGGCTTTTGTGTGTCTGTGTATTTTGGCACGTTGACAAGGAATGCAAGTTTTTGCCCATTCTTTTACGTTTTTGCGCAGGCCTGGCCACACAAACTTTTCGGCAACCATTTTGACCGAGGCGCGCACACCTGGGTGCGCGAGGGAGTGAATTGCGTCGAAAATGCGGCGGCGCCAAGCAGCTGGTACTAACGGGCGAGGTTGGCCGGTTGAAACATCGCATATTAGGGGGGGCACGCCGTCGCGCAACCCTTTTTTCTCCAGCCTTAACCCTGTTGGTCCAGAATGGAGCGCGCGCACGTCTGCATCACTGCTTTGTTCTTCCGCCATGGCTGCATAATCTATCCCTTCATGGATAGGTGCTGCGTATGTGTCTGCGTTAGTGAAGAGTTCCGCTGCTGAGGCAGTGTAATCCGTCTCCTTGCGCTCTGGCGGTGCCACAGCGCGAGAGAGACAGTCCGCTACTACGTTAAGTTTGCCTGCTACGTGTCGAATGTCTGTGGTGAACTCTGAAATCGCAGCTAGCTGTCTTTGTTGTCTGCCCGACCATGGTTCTGAAATTTTAGCCATAGCAAAAGTGAGCGGCTTATGGTCCACAAAAGCCATGAAACTCCGCCCTTCTAACCAAAACTGGAAGTGGCGGATGGACAAATGAAGCGCCAGCAGCTCTCTGTCAAAAGTGCTGTATTTGCGTTCAGTTGGGTTTAGCGATTTGCTAAAGAATGCTAAAGGTTGCCAGACCCCGCTGACAAGTTGTTCTACAACTGCCCCTATGGCCAGGTCTGAAGCATCTGTGGTTAGTGCAATGCGGGCCGCGGGATCTGGGTGGACTAACATTGTGGCGTTAGCTAGGGCGTTTTTTACTTCCGCGAAAGCGCGTTCGCGCTCCGGGGTCCATTCGACCGCGTTGGAAGCTTTCTTTTTTTTAAGCGCGTCATATAGGGGCTGCATGAGCTGAGCTGCGTGGGGGAGGAAGCGGTTGTAAAAATTAACCATCCCCAAAAATTCCTGTAGCGATTTGACCGTTTGGGGCCGTGGAAAACCTACTATCGCATGAACTTTGTCTGGAAGCGGAACTGCCCCCTTCGGGGAGACTTTATGTCCCAAAAAATCAATTTGCGATACGCCGAATGTGCATTTGGCTGGATTGATTATAAGACCATGCTCTTCCAGCCTCTGAAAAACGGTAGTGAGGTGCTGCTCGTGCTCTTCCTCGGACGGGCTGGCTACCAGCATGTCGTCGAGGTAGACGAAAACAAAGGGGAGGTCGCGTAGGACTGCGTCCATCATACGTTGAAAAGTTTGGGCAGCGCCTTTGAGGCCGAAAGGCATTCGCAGGAATTCAAAAAGGCCAAAAGGGGTTATAACCGCTGTTTTAGGAATGTCTTCAGCTCGGACTGGGACTTGGTGATAACCGCGGACTAAGTCTATCTTTGAAAAAATGCGCGCACCCGCTAGATGCAGTGAAAAGTCCTGAATGTGAGGAATGGGGTAGCGGTCATGCGCTGTAGCATTGTTTAATCTACGGTAATCTCCGCACGGTCTCCAAGAACCGTCGGATTTCGGAACCATGTGAAGTGGTGAAGCCCAGGGGCTCTTCGAACGTCTAACAATGCCCAATTTTTCGAGAGTTGTAAACTTGTCCCGTGCTATGTTGAGCTTGGCCGCGTCTAAGCGGCGAGCTTTGGCAAAAACGGGAGGTCCCGTTGTCGGAATGAAGTGTTTAACCCCGTGTTTGTCTACAGTGGCTGAGAATTTGGGGGTTGTGAGTGCTGGAAATTGGGTGAGGAGTTGCTCAAACTTACCTCCTGCCGTGGTGACGTTGGCCTGCACAGGTGGTGGAGAAACTCGAGCTGAGCATGGAATAGAAGCAAAAGATAGTGCATTAACCAGGCGCCTATTTGCTAGATCCACTAATAACCCGTGTGCACACAGAAAATCTGCGCCTAACAAGTTAAAACTCACCGCCGCTACAACAAATGTCCATCTGTAGCTGCGGCCGTGAATGAGGAGGTGCAGGCTCTTTTCCCCGAACGTGTCGATGTCAGAGCCGTTGGCTGCCACTGCTCCGTTGCCCCGGGTGCCCATGGCTCGATCTGCGTGGGAGGGCATGACGAAACTCAGCTGAGCTCCTGTGTCGATGAGGAACTGCTTGCCTGTGTGTCCATCCGTCACGTATAACAGCTTATTTTTCTCGCCGAGAAGCGCTGCTGTTAACGGCCCTTGGCTTTGGCGTTTTCCCGACATCGTGAACTTGCAGGGGGGAACGCATTTGTGGGCTTTCTCGGCGAAGTGGTGGTGATAATAACAGACGTCGATCTGTTTGTTACGCTTGGGCCGCGCTGCTGTCACCGTGGGCTGGGTCTGCTCCGTGGGCTGTGGCTCTCCATGGCTCGGGGCGTCAGTTTTGAGGTCCGCGGATGCCGCTGTAGGTGTCCGCTCCTTGCAGGCGTTGACGAGCCGATAATCCTCGCTGGCCAGTGTGCGGAAGTCTTGGTGGGTGTTGCACTTCGTATTGGCGAGTGTCCCTCTCATGTGTGGTGGAAGCGTGCTGAGGAAAATAAACTGGAAAAGGAAATTGTCGTTGTCCTCTTCCTTAAGCTGCAGCAAATCCTCCATGAGGGCTTTCGGATTGCCCCCTCTGTGGCCGTAGACCGCCAGGATCCTCTCGGCTTTTTCCTCCGCTGGTGGGACATAGTTCGCCCCAATGGTCGCTTTGAGCGTCTCATACTTGTCCCGGGCCGGTGGTCGCCGGATCAAGCTCCGCACACACTTCGAAGTGGCGGAGTCGAGTTTGGAGACGATATGGTAGAATTTTTTATCGTCTGCTGTGATGCCCATCAGTATGAACTGGGCTTCAGCTTGTAGAAACCAAGAGGCGGGGTCTTCTCGCCAGAAGTCTGGCAGCTGGACAGCGACGGCGTTCGTGCACACCATCACTGTTGTGCCCGCCGGGTGAGAGTGCCTTGCCTCGGCTCTCACGGCGGTGCTGGAGCTCGGTTGAGCCCTCTCAATTCCTTCTGCCGGAGGGGACAGCTGTCTGTCTGCTCCCTCGTCTGCGTCGTTGCTGGCGTATGTCAGAGTCGCCACGGATGAGTCGCTTGAAGAACGCCTCCGGTCCATACTCGCGTCAAGGTCACCAGTGTAGAGGAGCTGGAAATGATGAGGCGATTTTGTATTAAAAACAGAGTCTTTAATGAACAGCTCTCCTATCTTGTCTCATCTGGTGCAGAGCTTGGCAGAAGGCAAAGAGGAAGATTTCTGCCCAGCTCGCTGGTTAAATACAGGCACACTTCAAAGACATGCATCACACAAGCCGACATCCCGTTATCTTAATCCCCCCATTGTTCTGTTATCTCCTCTCTTCGTCTTGGGAGGTGATGGGAACTCCTCTCCTCGCCATGGGGGGCGAAGGTGTCTAGTCCGTCTCTGCCGCCGCGTCCTGGGACGTGTTTGTTCTTCACACGGCGGGTGAGATTCCTTTGTCCTTTCAGAGGTGTGAAGTTCCTTACATATGCTGTCACAAAACATTTCCACTTGCTCTAACATATGTAGGTATGGAATATATGTGTAATATATACCACAACGCGATAGAAAGTTTCCCACAACCACAAACGGTCAAATCGCTACAGGAATTTTTAGGGATGGTTAATTTTTACAACCGTTTCCTCCCCCACGCAGCTCAGCTCATGCAGCCCCTATATGACGCGCTCAAAAAAAAGAAAGCTTCCAACGCGGTCGAATGGACCCCGGAGCGCGAACGCGCTTTCGCGGAAGTAAAAAACGCCCTAGCTAACGCCACATTGTTAGTTCACCCAGATCCCTTGGCCCGCATCGCGCTAACCACAGATGCTTCAGACCTAGCTATAGGGGCAGTTGTAGAACAACTTGTCAGCGGGGTCTGGCAACCTTTAGCATTCTTTAGCAAATCGCTAAACCAAACTGAACGTAAATACAGCACTTTTGACAGAGAGCTGCTGGCGCTTCATTTATCCATCCGCCACTTCCAGTTCTGGTTAGAAGGGTGGAGTTTCACGGCTTTTGTAGACCATAAACCGCTCACCTTTGCTATGGCTAAAATTTCAGAACCATGGTCAGGCAGGCAACAAAGACAACTAGCTGCGATTTCAGAGTTCACCACAGACATTCGACACGTGGCAGGCAAACTTAACGTAGTAGCAGACTGTCTCTCTTGCGCTGTGACACCACCAGAGCGCGGGGAGACAGATTATACTGCCTCAGCAGCAGAGCTCTTCACTAACGCAGACACATACGCAGCACCTATCCATGCAGGGATAGATTATGCAGCCATGGCGGAGAAACAAAGCAGTGACGCGGACGTGCGCGCACTCCTGTCTGGACCAACAGGGTTAAGGCTGGAGAAAAAGGGTTTACGCGACAGCGTGCCCCCCCTAATATGCGATGTTTCAACCGGCTGACCTCGCCCGTTAGTACCAGCTACATGGCGCCGCCGTATTTTCGACGCAATTCACTCCCTCGCGCACCCAGGTGTGCGCGCCTCGGTTAAAATGGTCGCCGAAAAGTTTGTGTGGCCAGGCCTGCACAAAAACGTAAAAGAATGGGCAAAAACTTGCATTTCTTGTCAACGCGCCAAAATACACAGACACACAAAAGCCCCCCTGGAGCCTTTTCCAATCCCTGCTAGAAGGTTTGACCACGTTCATGTCGACCTCGTGGGACCACTACCTTCCTCCCAAGGTTTCACACACCTGTTAACAATGATAGACCGCACCACACGCTGGCCAGAGGCAGTCCCTCTGGCGTCAACTACAGCGGAGGAAGTCGCTCGCGTTTTTTTGACAAACTGGGTGGCACGTTTCGGCGTCCCATCGGACATCACGTCCGATAGGGGGCCTCAATTTGTCTCAGAGCTCTGGTCAGCCATGTCCAACAGCTTAGGGGCAACAATTCATCGCACCCCCGCTTATCACCCTCAGGCTAATGGGTTATGCGAGCGTTTTCATAGGTCTTTAAAGGCTGCCCTCAGAGCCTCACTAACGGACACAAATTGGGTAAATAAACTTCCCTGGGTTTTATTGGGGTTGCGTGCTGCACCTAAAGAGGATCTAGACGCCTCTCCCGCAGAATTAGTCTTTGCACAACCTCTCAGGCTCCCAGGTGAATTTTTACCAGAGAACCCAGAACCAGGGCACCTTCCAGTCCCAAAGTTTTTAGGCAGCAACGGACCGGACTCTCTCCCCGGTCCAGCTCATCACTCCTTCCCACGGGTTTTTGTCCCTCAAGCTTTAAAAAACGCTGAGTTCGTTTTTGTTAAGCATGAAGCTTTAAAACCAACTTTCCGGCCAGCATACGATGGGCCATTGAGAGTGCTGGAAAATGGTGACAAACACTTTGTGCTTGATTTTGGGGATAGAAAAGAAACAGTCAGCATTGACAGACTTAAACCTGCCTTCTTGTTGAAAGACGAGCCTGCACAGTTGGCGAGAGCACCTCGGCGGGGTAGACCACCCAAGAGAAAAGACTCAGCCCCCAGGCAGGGAACAAATAACCTCTCTCCTTCCCACACTGCAGATTCCTCACAAGAAGGTCCCAGCAGGGCGCCTAAACCAACCTACAGCAGTTTTGGGAGAAGATTAAAACCCAGACAGCACAGGGACTGATACAAACCACCCCACAATTATTCACTAGTTGTGCTGCAACAGTTTAGGACTGACTTATGATTTTACTATGCTGTTATGATTACCACTGAACTCTCTTAGGAGTTCTTTCTGCTTCTGCCCTTCAGAGAGAACAGACGCCTTTTTCTTTGCTCCCTTTTACCCTCCTTCCCTCCCTAACTGAGAATCCCAGCTTGCTGTCTTGTCTTGTCTTGTCTGCGTCGCTGTCTTCTGGCTGAATCTCGAACCAAACGAAAAGAATGGATTTGGTGAGCGGCTTTATTAAGATTAACAACATTTTATATAAATTCGGGCCAGGGGGAGCCCCTATGGAGAGACCCATGGATTGGAATGCATGTGTCTGCATGATTCGACTGAGGATGTGGAAACATCTACCTGGTTTGGCTAGGATCACAGGATTTTCTGCTGATTGGCCCTGGAGTTTTTCCTGGTGTATCGAAAAATTAACTGGAAGAGCTAATTAAAAGCGGTCCCGGCATAGCTGCTTCTCAACAATTCGACTAGACGGGGGAGTGCATTAACTATCGGCAATGATAACATGGAAATTACCACCTGCATGCATTGTCGAGGGATGGACCCTACCGGACATGTTTACCCATGTTCTAGAAGGGAAACATCTGGAGTCGTCTTTGGTGCCTCCAAGGAATGGATTTAAAGCCTATGTATGGAAATTATGAACACAGGATTGCTGGAGGTGTAAAATTCTATGCTCTGAGTGATCTGTGTCTATCAGACCTTGAATTCGCCCTGTTGTCTATTTTCCTCCTGGTTTAAGACAAAACAGAAGATTGTGCTTCTCTTTCATAAACATACTGGGACTGCATCTGAACTCTCATTGACATGTGACTGGCTCAGGAAATTTCCACCTGCCATGCCTCAAGGACATGCTTCCGAGTTTCAGACACTAAGACATAACATCTCGGCTGGGAGAGATTTTGCTGCCTCCAGTAACTGATAAACACCCACCTGCATTCAACATACACGAACACACTGATTCATAATACTGAATTACACCCATCCATTCACTGATTCTCTCTGACTTTTGGTCTTTTTGGTTTTTTGTGGTTGATTGTTGCTCTGTGCTATTGAGAGATTTTTTTTCCATTGTAATCATAATCTGCTTAAAAATAAGCTGTATTCTGATAACGAAGTTTTTTTTCTCTCCTCCCCCCTTGTGTCGTTCCCTCCCCTCCCCTCCCTTTCTTATCTATCTCTGTTTGATGAGGCGCCTATTATGGCTGCCGTGTCGTTGTGTCGCGTGCATGCGCACCAATGTCAAGTCAAGTTCCTCGTGTGTTTTTTTTACATGCTTGGCAATAAAGTTTATTCTGATTCTGAGCATGGCTGCTGGAAAGTTTCTTCCGTGGCAACAGATGTAACACTTAGTATGTCACAATAACTATCTTAAGCCCGTTTTCCACTAGCCCAGCACACCTCGGTACGGCTCGATTCACTTCAGTACAGCTCGGAACGCTTCTGTCTCCATTAGCACAGTGTTGCGGGGCAGCAGCAGATTCTCAGCGAGGCGGGGCCACACTCCCGTGATGTTATGCACCGGACTGAGTCCTTATTTACACCAGACAAAAAATGGAGGATCCAAGGATTATTGCCTTGCACGCTCTGTGGTTTTATCTCACAATTAATTTTATCTCATAATTAAGCTGCAACAACACAAGTCACTTTTGTTTTGAATTAACTGCCAAATGACCTAGAAATAATGAGCTGAAACTTGTTTTTATTCGTATTAAATAATGAGACGGTGGCACACTGGACTACACCACATCCTAGGGCATTTTGGATGTACTGAATTAAAAAAATTCATGTTTTTCACCTTCAGGTCAACGTTTGGAACAACAGTATTATTATTTTCCGTTTAGATGATGCTACACTCCTAGAGTATTGTAAATCTCTGAATTTGGAATGCCGATAGAACATTCAATTTACATATACTTGTACCTTTGACTTGGTGCTAATTTTTTATGATATTTCAATAAAAAGAACAGAAAGCGTACAAAAAGATTTCTTTTTTGGTCTAGTTAAAAATTACATGACCTTTACAATGGTTGACCTTCAGTATCATTTTGATCAGACTAGGCAATGGAATTTCTATGTAATTATACTGTTTTATAATTCAGTGTTATAACAGACAAACAACACTTTCCAAAACAATTCCATTTTATTATATACAAAATATTAAAATAAAAAAAAACTTTGCAACACAACATGAAGGTTAATCGACATTTTATACACGCCGACCACTGAGTGCTGAGGCTCGGTAGAATTAATCCGTCTCTGCCAGCTGTGGGTCAGGAAGGCTCGGTTGAATAATCCGGACGGGCTGTCGCGGCGGACGCGTGGGATGATTCTACAAGGAAAATGCACACAATAAAATACAACACGAAATATATACAGAAAAGACAATAGTTTTTAACAAGAATACATAAGCTTATTTCAGCGTATTGTTCACATGAATAATTACAATAAAAGCTTTAGTCCGCAGTGTGCTGCAATAAAGCTGCGATCCATCCACAAATGAACAGCTTTTTTATTGCATAAATAAACTGAGCGTCTTACCGAATATATTTGCGAAAAAACACACAATAAAAAAAAATTAAAACTCACCGTTAAAGGACTCCGATGTCGAGACCTCCCGGTATATTTTTTCATTCCGGGCGGCTCCGTGTAACTCGCGCTGAATACGTTAGTCTGACAATGCAGTGAGTAGACACTGCAGCTCCTTACTGGTCCATGGAACACCCTTATTACGCGAAGCCATTTTTGATAGAGAATAAATGAAAAATAGCACAGCAATACACTGAAAAGGAACCGCCAACAGTGGTTGCGTGCTGAGTAGGTCGTGAAGATTCTTTTTTTTTTTTTTTTCAAAAACTTTATTGAGAAGGTCATGAAGATTTGGTAGAGGAGGAGGAGGAGAGGGGCGGTTACAACCTGACCAATCAGCGCCGGTTACGACCTGACCAATCAGCGGCGACCAGTCTGTTAACGTCACAACACGGCACAGCTCAGCACTGCTGTACCCTGCCCTTCAGCGGGGCTGAGAATCGCGGCTGTTAAACCGTGTTGGGGCTTGTGGAAAAGCGTACAAAGCGTGCCGAGCCGTCCCGTGTCGTGCTAAAGCGTGCTAGTGGAAAAGGCCCTTTAGACTGTGAACCTTTCTGTTGTCTTTTCTTAGTTGTTTGGGGGGCCTGTGGTCTATATTAACCATATATTCCATAACCTACATATGTTGAAGCATGTTGAAATGTTTGGTAATTACATATGTAAAGGACTTCACACCTCTGAAAGGACAAAGGGCTCTCACCCGCCGAGTGAAGAACAAAGACGTTCCCGGACGCGGCGGAGGAGCCACCCTCACCCCCCAAGGCGAGGAGAGGAAATACCAAGACAATGGGGGGATTAAGATTATGAGGGATGTCAGCCTTTGTTATGCATGTCTTTTGATGTGTGCCAGTATAAAGTCAGTGAGCTGGAGACATTGTCTCTTTTCCCTTCTGCCACTCTCTGCACCTGATGAGACTTGTTAGAAGAGCTGAATATTAAACTTTGCTTATAAACCAAATCGCCTCTTCATTTCCAAGCTCCTCAACAGACTTCTTATTAATCTGCTAAGTGTTAATACAAAAGCATATTGCATTAACTTGGACAAAATAAACAAAAATCTGTTTTTCTGAATTGAGGAAAATGCTCTCAATTCAGAAAAACTGAGTTTTTTATTTTTTATGTGAATGCAATATGCTTCCTTATATTAACTGTGTGGTGACTTTCAGTTGCATATTGTTGTGAAGGTGGGCTTTCATGTTTTCTTGCAGCCGTTTCACAAGTTAAATTAAACTGTCTTTATAGTGTGTATATGTACTAAATACAAATAAGTATTTTTTGTAATAAAAATGCATGTATTGTAGGGAACCCACGCTGGGATAATCATCTCAGACTGGAAGCAGAGGGGAGGGGAATATTCCCTCTGCCGGTAGAGCGTGGGTGATTAAATGGAGGACAGTACATATTTTAATGTGTGAATGTATTGTGATGTAAGATTTCAGGCAACGGGGGAAGGAATGCAGCGATATAAAAGAAGAGACCCTGGTGTATTGAAAGATGTCTTTTTCTGTGTATGAATGAAGTGAGAGAGAGAAATAAAGTCGTCTGTCGTGCAGGTCTGGTTCCTTTATTTGCACTCTCCACACTGGTGACCCTTGACGAATTATGGAACACGAGGAAAGAACCCTGGAGTCAGCCCAGACGGGAAGCCCCAGCAATGCGGCAAGCATCCCAGAGACGACCCGGACGGGAAGCCCCAGCAACGCGTGCGCTGTTTTGGTCAAACTACCGGACTTTTGGCTGCACAACCCACGGTCTTGGTTCCACCACACCGAGGCTCAGTTCGCCCTCCGGGGAATAACGGCAGATGACACTAGATATTACTATGTGGTCACAGCGCTGGATGCTCGCACGTCTCGACAAGTAGCGAGTCCGCTCCAACAGCCCCCAGCCCACGATAAATATGGGGCTCTCAAGGCCGCGCTGACCCGGCGCTACACATTCTCGGACTGTGAGAGAGCGGACAGGCTCCTGAGGCGCTCCAAGTTAGGAGATGGGTCGGCGGTCGAACTGATGGAGAAGATGTTGGCATTGATGGGCACGGACGACGGGAATTTTCTGTTTGCCCACTTTTTCCTCCGGAACCTCCCAACAGAGGCAAGAGCGGTCTTGGCCAACTCGCCGTTGCTGGGCGCACACGACTACCGTGCGCTAGCCCAGGAGGCAGATCGGCTCATCCTGACCACCAGAGCCCTCACAGTGAACGCGGCGGCGTCGGAACCCAGCGAGATGATCAGCGGAGGCGAGGAGCCGGCGACGGTAGCGGGGGCCAGAAGGCGCCAGAGAGACACACTCTGCTTCTACCACCACTGCTCTGGAGAGAACGCACACAGATGTGTGCCACCGTGCCAATTCAAGCGTTCGGGAAACGCCAAGGCCGGCAGTCAGTAACAGCTGCGACCGCCGGTGAAGAAAACAAGCTGCTCTACGTGATAGACTTTGGCTCGGGGAGACGGTTCCTCATAGACACCGGCTCCCAAAAGAGCCTCATCCTGCCGTCCTACGCCGACTGGCTAGCGGGAGCTAGTGGCCCCAAGCTGATAGCCGCAAACAGCTCAGACATTAGGACTTTTGGTGAGAGGACACTGACTGTATCCCTACACGGCCGTATATATGAGTGGACATTCGTCATAGCGGCATGCAGTTTCCCGATCTTGGGAGCCGATTTTCTGTGTGCACACGGGTTGCTAGTCGATGTTGCTAACAAGCGCCTGGTTAATGCACTGTCTTTTGATTCTCTCCACTGTACAGCTCGAGAGGCCGGGCCAACAACACTAGCCAACGTCACAGCTCCAGGCGGTAAGTTCCACACACTGCTCACTCAGTTCCCAGCACTCACAGTCCCGACGTTCTCGGCGGCCAGCACTAAACACGGGGTGGAACACTTTATCACCACCACTGGGCCGCCCGTTTTCACACAACCTCGGCGCCTGGACGCAGCTAAACTGGCCATAGCGCGCGAGGAGTTTGCCAACTTGGAAAGGTTGGGCATCATCAGGCGCTCAAACAGCCCAAGGGCATCCCCGCTACATATGGTTCCTAAGGCTGAGGGATTGTGGCGACCGTGCGGAGATTTCCGCAGATTGAATAACGCCACAGCGCACGACCGCTACCTGATTCCCCATATTCAGGATTTTTCCATTCAACTCGCTGGGGCACGCATTTTTTCTAAAATAGACCTGGTCCGCGGTCACCACCAGGTCCCGGTGCGCGCGGAGGACATACCGAAAACAGTGGTAATAACTCCATTTGGCTTGTTTGAGTTTTTACACATGCCCTTCGGATTAAAAAGCGTGGCACAGACATTCCAACGCATGATGAATGTGGTGTTGCGCGATCTGCCGTTTGTGTTTGTATACCTGGATGATATCCTGGTGGCCAGCGCGTCCGAGGATGAACACGTAACCCACCTCAGGATGGTTTTCTGGAGGTTGGAGGAGCACGGGTTAATAATCAACCCGGAGAAATGCCAGTTCGGCGTGACGGGGATTGACTTTTTGGGGCACCGCATCTCACCGGAGGGAGCGATACCCTTGCCGGACAAGGGGTGAACCGTGGCGAGTTTTCCCCGGTCTCAGACGGTCAGGGCGCTGCAAGAGTTTCTGGGGATGGTTAACTTTTATAACCGGTTCCTCCCCCACGCAGCTCAGCTCATGCAGTCATTGTACGCCACACTCAAGAAACGGAAGCCGGCGCACAGAGTCGAATGGACTCCAGAGAGGGAGCAGGCATTCTCTGAGGTTAAAACAGCCCTGGCAAACGACGCACTGTTGGTGCACCCGGACCCGGCGGCCCGGATAGTGCTCACTACCAACGCCTCGGACGTGGCCATAGGGGCCGTCGTGGAGCAACGCGTCGCCGGTTTTTGGCAGCCCCTCGCTTTTTTCAGCAGGGCTTTGCATGACAGTAAGTGTAAATACAGCGCGTTCGACAGAGAGTTGCTGGCTCTCCACTTGGCCATACGCCACTTCCAGTTCTGGCTGGAAGGGCGCAGCTTCACTGCATTTGTGGACCACAAGCCGCTAACGTACGCGATGGCCAGGGTTTTGGAACCATGGTCAGGCCAGCAGCAGAGACAGCTGGCCGCGATCTCGGAGTTTACGACCGATATTCAGCATGTGGCCGGTAAACTGAATGTGGTGGCGGACTGCCTCGCGCGCGCAGTAGTGGCCCCAGTCTGCGTAGGGATAGATTATACAGCTATGGCCGCAGAGCAGATTGGCAATGCGGATGTGTGCGCGCTCCAGTCTGGACCAACAAGGTTAAGGCTGGAGAGCAGAGTACTGCAAGACGGCAGCCCCCCGCCCCCCAATCTGTGACATCTCCACGGGACGCCCGCGCCCGGTGGTCCCAGTTGCTTGGCGCCGCCGAGTGTTTGAGTCAGTTCACGCTCTGGCACACCCAGGAGTGCGCGTGTCAGTCAAAATGGTGGGAGCGAAGTTCGTATGGCCAGGCCTGCGCAAACAAGTGAAAGAGTGGGCTGCAACCTGCGTAGCGTGCCAATGAGCCAAAGTACACAGACACACGAAGGCCCCTTTGGATCCGTTTTGTATACCGGCTAAGAGGTTCGACCATGTTCACGTGGACCTCGTGGGCCCCCTCCCGCCATCACAGGGGTTCACGCACCTTCTGACAATGGTGGACCGCACCACACGCTGGCCAGAAGCAGTCCCGCTAGCGGCAACCACGTCCGCGGACGTGGCACGTGCCTTTTTGACAACATGGGTGGCACGTTTTGGCATCCCGTCGGACATCACGTCCGATAGGGGCCCTCAGTTTGTTTCCGACCTCTGGTCCACGATGGTCCGTAGCCTGGGTGTAGCAATTCATCGCACAACCGCGTACAACCCACAGGCAAATGGATTATGTGAGCGTTTCCATAGGTCACTGAAAGCAGTGCTCAGGGCTTCGCTTACGGATGCAAATTGGGTAGACCGGTTGCCGTGGGTTCTGTTAGGGTTGTGTTCCGCACCAAAAGAGAATTTGGAGGCTTCCCCGGTGAGCTTGTTTTTTCTCAGCCACTGCGGCTCCCCAGGGAATTTTTACCAGATAATCCCACGCCGGACAACTGTCTGTCTCAGTGTTCGCAGCATAGTGCAGATACAGGCACGCTACCGGGCCCGGCCCACCACTGTTTTCCAAGCGCTTTTGTACCAAAATCTTTGAAGAACGTGGCGTTTGTGTTTGTCAGGCATGAAGCCCACCGCCCCCCATTGCGCCCACCCTACAATGGCCCGTTCAGAGTGCTGGAATGTTGCAGCATTGCACCGAGACAAATTCCTAGTTTGTGTACTACATGAACAATGGCAATAAATCTCATTCTGATTCTGGAAACAGGGGACAAACATTTTTTGTTAGATTTGGGGGGGTCATCGGGAGAAAATATGTATAGACAGACTTAAGCCCGCCTTTGTGGTGGCAGACGAGCAAGTGATGTTGGCTCGGGCCCCTCGACGTGGAAGACCCCCACTGAGAACTCCCCAGGTAGAAGATTCAGCAGAGCAGCCACACGGGCAAGTAGGCTGTCCCCCCCCCCCCCCCCTTGCCACTGCCCACCCGCAGACACATCCCCAAGAGCCCCCAACCCGCACAGCAGCGCCACGGAGTCGAAGGAACCTTGTTACAGCAGATATGGGAGGAGACTGAAGCCAAAAGGACGTGAGGGTTGAAACTCAATCTGAGACTCGGGGGGGGGGGGGGGGTGTAGGGAACCCACACTAGGGTATTCATCTCAGACTGGAAGCAGAGGGGAGGGGAATATTCCCTCTGCCGGTAGAGCGTGGGGGATTAAATGGAGGACAGTATGTATTGTAATGTGTGAATGCATTGTGATGCAAGATTTCAGGCAACAGGGGGAAGGAATGGAGTGATATAAAAGGAGAGACCCTGGTGTATTGAAAGAAGTCTTTTTCTGTGTATGAATGAAGTGAGAGAGAGAAATAAAGTCATCCCTCGTGCAGGTCTGGTTCCTTCATTTGCACTCTCCACAGTATAACCAAATTTTACAGGACAGTCAGCCCACAAACCTTATCATGACATACAGGTACATCTCAAAAAATTAGAATATCATGAAAAAGTTCATTATTTTTTTGTCACTCATTTCAGAAAGTGAAACCCATATATTATATAGATTCATTACACAGAGAGTGATATATTGCAAGTGTTTATTTATTTTAATTTTGATGATTATGGCTTACAGCCCACGAAAACCCCAAATTCAGTTTCTCAAAAAATTAGAATATTACATAAAAATTAATTTTAAAAATAGTTTTGTAATAGAAATGTTGGCCGACTGAAAAGTATGTCCATGTACACACTCAATACTTGGTCAAGGCAAATTTTGGATTAATTACTGTATCAATGTGGCGTGGCATGGAGGTGATCAGCCTGTGGTACTGCTGAGGTGTTATGAAGGTCCAGGTTGCTTTGATAGTGACCTTCACCTCGTCGGCATTGTTGGGTCTGGTATTTCTCATCTTCCTCTTGACAATCTTCTATAGATTCTCTATGGGGTTTAGGTCAGGAGAGTTTGCTGGCCAATCAAACACAGTAATGCCATGGTCATTAAACCAGGTTTTGATACTTTTGGCAGTGAGTGTGTGTGTGTGGGGGGGGGGGGGGGGTGCCAAGTCCTGCTGGAAAATGAAATCAGCTTCTCCATAAAGCTTGTCAGCAGAGGGATGCATGAAGTGCTCTAAAATTGCCTTGTAGATGACTGTGGTGACATTGGTCTTGATAAAACACAGTGGACAAACACCAGCAGATGACCTCTGTTCAGATAAAAGTAAATTTTGCATTTCATTTGGAAATCAAAGTCACAGAGTCTGGAGAAAGATTCTGTGCCTCTCCACTCTAAGTTGCTTGAGGTTTAGTGTGACGTTTCCACAGTCAATGATGATTTGAGGAACCATGTCATCTGCTTGTGTTGGTCCACTGTTTTATCAAGACCATAGTCAGCGCAGTCGTCTACCAGGAAATTTTAGAGAACTTCATGCTTCCCTCTGCTGACAAGCTTTATGGAGAAGCTGATTTCATTTTCCAGCAGGACTTGGCATCCCCCCACACAGCCAAAAGTATCAAAACCAGGTTTAAAGACCATGGCATCACTGCATTTGATTGGCCAGCAAACTCTCCTGACCTAAAGCCCATAGAGAATCTATGGAGAATTGTCGAGAGGAAGATGAGAAACACCAGACCCAAATATGCCGACGAGGTGAAGGTCACTATCAAAGCAACCTGGACCTTCATAACACCTCAGCAGCCAGTGCCACAGACTGATCACCTCCATGCCACGCCACACTGATACAGTAATTAATCCAAAATTTGCCCCGACCAAGTATTGAGTGTGTACATGGACCTACTTTTCAGTCGGCCAACATTTCTATTACAAAACTATTTTTTTTAATTTTTATGTAATATTCTAATTTTTTGAGAAACTGAATTTGGGGTTTTCATGGGCTGTAAGCCATAATCATCAAAATTAAAATAAACACTTGAAATATTTCACTCTCTGTGTAATGAATCTATATATGGGTTTCACTTTCTGAAATGAGTGACAAAAAATATTGAACTTTTTCATGATATTCTAATTTTTTGAGATGTACCTTTAACTGTACATATTGTGTATCGCAATAGACATTTTATCCACATACATTTTATGAACTGTATCACCCAGCCCTAAAACATTTTCCCTGCCCAGCTGCTGTTTGCTTGCAAAGCTCTCCATGACTGAAATCATGCCAGAAAATAAGCATTTGTAATTTATGGATATTTATTATTACCTTTACAGCTCTCTTAAGTTTCATCAGTGCAGGCAATTCAGAAAAGGACCAATGGAAACTGTGCAAAATAACTTTATTGACAAATGTGCAATTAAAAGAAAAAATCTGATTAAAAATGAGAATCACATGATGTCCTGAGGGACAAGAATGGAAAAAAAAAAAAATTATATAAGAAGACCAGTAAAGAACAAGGTAAAACATGGTAAACAAGGTAAAACAACAGCAAAAAACAAGGCTGATGAATATGTACAGCACTGGGAATCATTTCTTACACTTTCATCCTCTGCATCATCTAAAAGAAACAGAAAAAGGAAAAAGTCAATCTCACAGACAAAAAAAAAAAAAAAAAACCCTTTCATTAATACTGACCGCAACACATCAGTAACTGCAGTTAGTTATTTAGGGGAGAAACTTGGAGACAATCCAGGTTATTAGACACACCATGAGTCAGAGCAATGTGAGAACCTCCAAGAAACCATTACAAATGCACAATAAACCCACCACAAAAGAAAATAAAATTGCTAGTTTTTAATATTGGCTTTACCTAAGTGAGACAAGGCTGTCTTCATTTCTGATTCTGAAAACAGTATTCAAATTCAGCAATTACTGAAATGTCGACTGAACACACATCCATGCACACTAAGAGACAAGATCAAGCAGCAAGACCTTTGATAGGAAGTGCTGTGTCTAATGTGCAAAGAGGTTTGAATAACTTGTGGTTACCAGAAATTATGCACCTTTAGACTTTTATTAATTTACAAGTTTATAATTTATCATTATTGAATTTATTAATATTGATATTATTGATAGTTTAAAAAAAAAAATCACTTCTTCTATTCTTGCTCAGGAAATTGTATTTATTTCACTCCTGGAGAAGATGATGAACTATTGTGATGAGACGGACCAGCTTTTGTCTATGAAGATTTGAAGACACCCCACCACCACCACCACCCAAAAAAAAAATCCACCCTAGATTATTTAAGTGCGCCATGCAAAAGCTTTAATGTTGTGTGTGTGTTTACCTTGCGAGCACTGGCCGTCAGTCCAGGAGACTTCGCAGACCTTGTAGAGGCGGTCCGGGGAGACTTTCTCAGACCTTTAGTCATCACCTGTGGTGACTTGGAGCTGCCAACTCTGCCAGCGTGGCCCACTCCAACACGGGAATTCCCTGAAGGCATGTTGCGCAGGCTTGGATGAGTGGGCGATTTCTTTAAACTTTGGCCTGGGGACTTGCGTGTGGAGCTACGGAGTTTGTTCAGTCCTTTCTTTAGGTAGCTGTTGCTCTTAGGGGTATTGTCAATTGTAAACATCATTGACTGCCTCCGTTCAGCCTGAGGAGAAACGTGAAGGAAACTATTTAAATCCAAAGCAGAATTTTCATCAAAGCAGGAACATTTAAAGAAACTGTGCCAGTGCACCACTCACTGGACTGAGGGCGGGCTGAAGATGAGAGCTGGAAGGTCTACTGTTCTGATTTTTGTTTCTGGGAGTGAGCGGACGAGGGAAGCAGCTTGCTTTCATCTTTTTCTTGCAATTGAAACAAGAAGCAAACATGAAAAGAAATGTAATTTTATGCCATCTTATTACTGTTTAGACAAAGAATTAAATTAATAGCTATAACCAAGGGATTGCTCTCAGCTTACCAAAGTAGTAATTGACTCATAGATCACTATTAATTTGGAAAAGAATCTTGAAGCATACTTTGAGAAGACTTTGACTGGGATTAGGCTCTTTGTAGAGAAAGGTGAATTAAATTTTAGTCAGATGCTAGTACTCAGATTTTCAATGATGATCATTTAATTCAGTAGTACTTTAAAGAAGTCACCATATGTAGGTTTTAACCTTCTGAAATGCATTTATTGGTCACCTGATTAGTGTGACCAATAGACCCTTCTCATTTTTCTCTCCAAAAAGTCATTTTAACTCTTCCGGGTATTTTCCTGTACATCAAGAAATGGGAAACGTCACCAATCTGCCCGCTGCTCTATTATTGGCCAGCCTAGCTGTCTGATGCATTACACTGATCAACACCAAATTTATTGTCCAAGTTTTTTTTTAGCTAATTTAGGACAATTTTGATGTGCTGAATCCAAAAGTCGCATTGGTTTTGCTCAACCAGGTCAACTTTTTGAATTATGGCCACATGTTGTTTTATAGGTTTTTGTTTACATGTACGGGTATTTTCGCTTTATATGATGCAAAATCATTTTTAAAAATCTTTATGTCTTGAAATTCTCTGAATTTTGAACAATGATGACGTAACATTCAATTTACATGTACTTCCCTTTATATAAAGGTAAATACATGCACAGTACTAAGTAAGTACTAAGCAAGTACAGGTTTTTACTTAGCACCTGATCGAGAGAAACGGAGGTCATTTTCGGATTCAGTGGTGCAAAATTGTCTTAAATCAATTGAAAAAACACAGACAACTTACAAAAAAATTATTTTTGTAACCCTGTGTTATTTCATTCATTTTTTTGAGACAAATTTATGTTAGTTGGCTATTTAATTTATGTCAATTAACTAACAAATTCATGTTGGGTGGCTATGTTAGTTGGCTCTGAGGTAGGCAGCTAATGTTAGCAATAGTGATGAAAGAGGGTGGGCAGAGTTGAATATGGTCTGAGATTAAAGAAAACTACACTGAAACCAGCCTTTCTCAGCAAGACTGCAGAAATAAAAAATCTGGTGCAATAATTAAATAATTGAAGAAAATTTAAACAAAATACACTACTCACAAAAAGTTAAGAATATTTGGCTTTCGGATGAAATTTATGGAAAATGTAAAAAGTTCATGCTACAGTGATATAATATCATGAAAGTAGGGAATTTAAGTAGAAACATGCAGTGGCGATTTCCTCATCTCAAACAATTTATTGAAACAAAAGCCAACAACAGTGGTGGGTATACCACAACAAAAAATGTCAGTGTCTCAATAACTTGTCATGTGCCCTTGAGCATCAATGACAGCTTAACAACGTCTCATGCTGTTCACAAGTCGACTTATTGTCTGTTGAGGCATGGCATTCCACTCTTCTTGAAGGGCGGCTCTCAGGTCACTGCGGTTGTGGGGTACAGGGTTACGAGCCTCTACACGGCGACTCAGCCGATCCCATAGGTTTTCTATGGGATTCAGGTCTGGAGAAAGTGCAGATCACCCCATTTGAGGTATCCCAGTCTCCAGCAGCCATTCCCTAATGATACGACCTCGATGAGCTGGAGCATCGTCATCCATGAAGATGAAATTAGGCCTGTGTTGTTTATGCAGGGGCACAATGACTGGATTAATGATGTTATTCAGGTAGTATCAGCTTGTCACTGTATCATTCACAAGGTGTAGGGCAGTTCTGTATTGACTACACACACCTGCCCAGACAGTAATGCCACCACAACAGTGACTGATGCATAGTGCTCTCCTTGGCATCTACAACATCGTTGGCGGCCATCATTTCTGCTCAACGTGAATCGACTTTCATCAGTGAACAGCACTGAGGTCCACTGGTCCCTTGTCCAGCGTAAATGCTCCCTAGCCCATGCAAGACGATGACGCCTGTGCCTGATGGTGTGGTCAGGTACCCTTTGCAGGTCGTCTAGCATGCAGATCACACTGATGTTAACGTTTCGAACGGTCTGACGTGACACTTTGGTTCCTCTCACCTCCCTTAAATGGGCCTGGAGTTGAATGGCATTCATCATCTGGTTTTGCAGGGCACTGTTCACAATGAAGTGGTCATCAGCGTGGGATGTGGCCAAAGGACGTCCACTTCTATGCCTTTCTGTGACTCTTCCAGTCTCTCTGTATCTCTGTTGCAATGGCCTCAATGGCCACTTCCCTATGAGAACATCCTGTTTGAAGCCTCGCAATGGTGAGGTGCTGTTGATCAGTTAAGTGTCGTCTTGGTCTCATGATGTCAAAATGTGGACAGCATGATGAAGAGGACTGTTTAAATATCAATTCCAATAGAACCAGAAAATTTATTGGTCGATTCATGGATCAAACACCTGTTGTGAATTTTGCCATTAAGCACCTTGTTCGAGAAAAGCAAGTTACACAGAAAGTACTGAAACACTGAAGAGTTGGAAATGTGCATTCAAAAGGTTAGAGAAGGTCAAATTAAGTTCACCTTGTTACCAGAGGAGAATGCAGCATACCTAAAAGTAGGACAGCATTTGGTAAATTGTCTTCCTCTTCTGTTGCCTTAAATCAATGGAACACCTTCCCAACTGAGCTCATCACATGTACAGACTTTAAAACTTTTTCCTGTCAAACCAAACGCTGGATACTGTCACAACAGTTATGCAAACATTTGTGAGTTTGTGCGAGTGTACGTGAGTTTGATAGTGGGTCTATTCTAACTTGGGGAGCTGGGGAAATTAGATTTTAGGATATTGGGGACATGTGTATGATGTTAATTGTATCTTTGCAATTTTGCACAATTGTGTGGTTTGACTGACTATACTGTTTTTTATGTTTGTCTCTCTGTTTTTGATTGTACCATCAACCTGCCCAGGGACTACGGATGGAAAACAGCAATTTGCGAAAACCTGGTGCAATGCATCTTTCCTTGTTTTAAGCAAGGTTTATGTTTTATTGTACACTGTCCCTGTCTAAATAAAATTACAATTACCTGTAAAGGTTATAGTGCATTTTAGGTGCATCCTGAAACTTCACCTGAAAGCAGAATATCCATAACTTTTTGTGAGTAGTGTATGTCACAAACATTTCATTAAGACATGTATGAGCTGTTAAAATGTGGAAAAAAAAGTTTTATCAATGACCCCTTTAAAGCCATTTTTTAAAAATGTTGCACAAAAGCTAAAGTTAAAATTAAAAAAAAATATATATATATTAATTGGCAGGCGCTCAGCTCACTTTAAAGTCTAAATTAAATTGTAAATTTTGTTAGTACCTGTACTAAATTTCAAGACACTAACAGGTTGGTGAATCCCACAAGCTCATGTAAATTGATTGTGTGTCACATTCACGAACAAATCTGTTAATGCTAACGGTTCTTGCATAAGGCCTAATGTTTATGTTCATACATCTGGGGAAAAAAAAAACCAACCTCCGGTGAACTGTGATGTGCAGGCAAAGTAGAAGAGGACTGCTTTATAGTTTTCGGGCTTTTCAGTTGGGAGGAGCTGAGAGTCCGTGAAGGCAGCTGGCCGGGCATCAGGGACAGGCGGTGAGAGCGAGTTCCGGCAGCAACACCTGTCTGATTCGGCATGAGAGAGTGACGATGGGAAATAAGGGATTCTTGCAACTGGCCCGGCATCATTGTCGCCCGACGGATCGTGTCAGATGGATCCCCCGTGCGGAGCTCTTCGTCTGTAAAAACAAATCCACCATTTCGGCCAGTCTACAAGAACAGAAGGAGATGTTAGAGATTGTGGCCAGATGGGAAAATAAAATGTCAAATTTTCAAGTTACCTTTTAAGATTCCAGAGTGCTACACTTCTGAGATGCTACAGTAACTTTTACATAAAATCCTGAACTCATCATTATATTCACTTCTGATAAAGAATATGCTCAGTTTTAAGCAACAACAAAGACTCAAGCAGACAGGGATGCCCGTCTCATCACCTCAGACTCCACAGGGTAACTGCTTTTCAGATGTGGAGGACAAGCCTTGTTCCTGGCCTGAAGTTCAGCAATCCTCAGCCAGTCTTCAGGTCCGCCATCAGGCTCGTTCTCTGCTCCCACACAGAAGGTACTGGAGGCTGAAATAGATCAAAGAAATATTTAAAGTTATCCAATACCATTGTGATGGTACTGGATGTTGTCACCTGTTGTCACCTACCATGACAACATAATTACATGAGTCCCGTTCTACCATAAATGCACACAGCAGTGCATAAGTTGCTAAAGTACAAATCTAAATAAAAAGTTACTTAAATTAGAAATAAGTGCAATAGGGAGCTAAACAAAGTTTCACGAGGCTTGAGAAGTATTGAACCAGTGTCCTTTATTTGTTAGTCAACTCTAATGTGCAGGGTGGTACACTTCCATAGAGGTGCAGCTACTGCACTACTGTAAAATATAATATTACAAATTATTACAGGGAGGTGTGAAGAAAAGATTTTAAAAAAAGTAAATTTTTAACCACAGAAGTGGATCTTTCCAAATACACTACTCATAAAAAGTTAGGGATATTCGGCTTTCGGGTGAAATTTCTGGATGCATATAAAATGCACTATAACCTTTACAGGTGAACTTAATTTGACCTTCTCTAACCTTTTGAACACAAATGTCCAACTGTTCAATGTTTCAGTATTTTTTGCATAACTTGCTGTTCTCTAACAAGATGCTTAACGGCAAAATTCACAACAGGTGTTTGATCCATGAATCGACCAATAAATTTTCTGGTTAAATTAGAATTGGTATTTAAACAGTCCTCTTCATCATACTGTTCCCATTTTGACATCATGACACCAAGACGACACTTAACAATTGATTAACAGCACCTTGCCATTGCGAGGCTTCAAACAGGATGTTCTCAGAGGGAAGTGGCCACTAAGCTTAGAGTGTCAGAGTGTCATCAGCAGGTTGCAACAGAGATACAGAGAGACTGGAAGTCACAGAAAGGCATAGAAGTGGATGTCATTTGGCCACATCCCACGTTGATGACCGCTTCATTGTGAAAAGTGCCCTGCAGAACCAGATGATGAATGCCACTCAACTCCAGGCACATTTAAGGGAGGTGAAAGGCACCCAAGTGTCATGTCAGACCATTCAAAACCATTTAACTCAGCGTGGTCTGTGTGTTAGATGACCTGCAAGGGTATCTGGCCATACCACCAGGTGTCATCATCTAAAATGGGCTAGGGAACATTTACGTTGGACAAGGGACCAGTGGGTATCAGTGCTGTTGTCTGATTAAAGTCAATTCACGTTAAGCTGAAACGATGGCTGCCAACGATGTTGGAGACATCAAGGAGAGCGCTATGCATCAGCCACTGTTGTCACCAGACAAGCCTTTGGTAGTGGTGGTGTTACAGTCTGGGCAGGTGTGTCTAGTCAATACAGAACTGCCCTACACCTTGTGAATGGTGCAGTGACAAGCCGATGCTACCTGAATAACACCATTAATCCAGTCATTGTGCTCCTGCATGAACAACACACGCCTGATTTCTTCTTCATGGATGACAATGCTCCAGCTGATCAAGGTCGCATCATTAGGGAATGGTTGCTGGAGACTGGGGTACCTCAAATGGAGTGGCCTGCACTTTCTCCAGACCTGAATCCCATAGAAAACCTATGGGATCAGCTGAGTCGCGTTTAGAGGCTCATAACCCTGCAACCCACAACCTCAATGACCTGAGGGTCGCCCTTCAAGAAGAGTGGAATGCCATGCCTCAGCAAACAATAAGCTGACTTGTGAACGACATGAGACGTCGTCAAGCTGTAATTGATGCTCAAGGGCACATGACAAGTTATTGAGACGCTGACATTTTTTGTTGTGGTATACCCACCACTGTTGTTGGCTTTTGTTTCAATAAATTATTTGAGATGAGGAAATCACCATTGCATGCTTCTACTTAAATGCCCTACTTTCATGACATATCATCACTGTAGCGTGAATTTTTTACATTTTCCATAAATTTCATCTGAGAACCAAATATTCTTAACTTTTTGTGAAGTTAAGTTAATCCCTTCCACACCATGTGGTGTATGGGGCAGTGCCTATCTCCGTTTCACTGACCCTAGGCCATGCAGCTACTGTGTGCAGTGAAAGCTACAGTGTGTGTGTGTGTGTGTGTGTGGGGGGGGGGTGTTAGTCCTCTGGTAGCGCTGTGCATTAACTTTCCTTTCCCCGTTCCGCTATGATGAGCACCAAGCTCCACCAACTAGGCCAACTTTTTGTGAGGAGTGTATATATTCAAGTTAACAATAGCCTGTTAATAATGATGTATTAACCATATTTTGTTCTTTATGGTTCATTAATTGCAATACAGATGTATTTCCTATAGAACTAATTTGCATGCACACAAACCAGCAGTCACACTTCCCTAAATAATAAATAATCAGGATTACCAGTCTTTTCTTGAAATTATTTTCCAGGAGTTTTCCAGCTGCTACAGTATGACACATAACAAGACGGAACATACTAATGCATTCCCCATCCCACCATGCATTGCATAAGTGTTCTCTGTAGTTGTTCCTTGTATTTTGTACATTTACCCAGATTGCTTCTACAGGTGCATCTCCATGAATTAGAATATCGTCAAAAAGTTAATTCATTTCAGATTTCAAAAAGTGAAACTTATATTATATATAGCCCCTCTAGGATTTCGCGGGATGTTTTTATGATTGTTGCGGCCCAAAAAGCCTGAATTCGCGGGAGCTTTTTAAAAAGTTGCAATAAAAGTTGCGATGCTTTGAAAGTTCTTTTGCACTAAAAGTTGTGGGAAGAATTACACATTTTTAAAGCAGATGGGTTTTTTTCCAGTTTACTGCAGTGATACAAGAAAAGCACAGGATTGTCAAAAATTTCCTATTACAGCGATTTGTAAATTAAGCAGAAACTTCTGCCATACAGAAAAACTCTTTTGTGCAACAGCAAATACAGACTTTAACACAATATCCATTACAACAGCTAAATTGCATTGAATTCATGTTAAAGAGTGTAGATTTGAAAATTACTGGCAGCACCTTCATTTGAAAACTCCCTATGGTCCCCAACCATTCAGTACCAGCGGAGAGGAAAACCAGCTGCCGGAGGCACCCACAACAGGCATGGGAGGCACACGGTCGGAAGGCCGAACTAGAGAGACGTCTGCTCTCAGGGGATGAAGATGCCAAGACCACCACCTGTCTGTTTTGCAATCGTTTGACTCAGTTCGATGAAAAGGTTTGGGTTTTTGTTTTGTTTTGTTTTTTGGGGGGGGGCACAAAATCTCCTGGGCACTGCATTCCAGCCCTGAAAGGGAGGACGGACGAGGAGACATCTCTCAGAGGAGAGGGGAGGGCTGGCCTTGCAGCATACACTACTTGTGGTTGGGGGTATGGGAGGAGCCAATTAGAATATTCATAGATCTGTGCATACTTAAGTAGGGGCAAGATGTAAAAGCTCTTTCCAAGCAATTCTAAGGCAATGAAACTTTTTTGTGGGTAAAAAGCCACAATGTACTATTTTGGGCAATACATATTTGTTTCTGAGGTGGTTTTACAGTCACCGGAGTGCATCTTTAAGAAGCATAATCAGCTGAGCATACAATATTGTTTTGGGCAATTCCCACCTCAGCTTTCCCTTTCCTCTTACTTTCTCTCCTGTACTTTCTCAAAAAATGTGTTTCTATTTTCAGTAAATCACAAAACCAGACCATCAGTGATGAAGTAGCTCATTCTGGCCTGACGAAATCATCCCGGGAGTTCGCAAATCTCCTCTTGACCTTGAGCACAGCTTAGACACAGACCTATCTAGGATGTATTTGAAGTCAAGGTCAGTGACCCAAGAGGTCTAACATTTTTCGTGAAATCATAAATGCCTAGATCTTCTGACCTTTTACAATAACAGGGATGTGATTTGGGGTTGGGGAAATTATCTGAAAATTTAGCAGGGGGTCTGGGGGACATAGTCCCCCAGCGGGGTCCGGGGCAGAGCCCTGGTGGGGGGTTAAGGGGGGCGAAGCCCCCTGAAGCTCCTGGGTTTTTATGATTTTTAAGTACCAGAACTGTGCTTAAATGACATAAAACAAACAGCTGAATGCCACTTATTACTGTATAATATTGACTTACGTTCCAAGAAGATAGCATTCCTAAAATATTCCAACAAGCATTATCCATCACATGCTTTAACACTTGATCAAATCAAAATCAGTTAATTTTATCTATTCCATAATAGAAATAAAATTCCAACATACCATTACTTTTTATAATTTCAGAATTCATTTCAGATCACCAGTTTCAATCTCCATTGAGTCTTGAGCAGTTCATTTTGTACAATCACTGATGTAGCTAAGTCTTAGAAATATTCAAAAGTTATGAGTCAATGTCCACTGTGCACTGTTAATTTCAAACTGTTTGGAATCATAAAAGTAATCTAACTAAATTGTTTTGCTTTTTTTTTTTCTCCTCAACATCAATGTCAGGGCGCTGCAGGAGTTTGTGGGGATGGTTAACTTTTATAACCGTTTCCTCCCCCGCGCAGCCCAGCTCATACAGCCGTTGTACGCCGCATTCAAGAAACAGGAACCGGCGGACAGAGTCGACTGGACTCCTGAGCGGAAGCAGGCATTCTCTGAGGTTAAACCAGCTCTGGCAAACGCTGTACTACTGGCGCACCCAGACCCGGTGGCTCGGATAGCGCTAACTGCCGACGCCTCGGACGTGGCCATAGGGGCCGTCGTGGAGCAATGCGTTGCCGGTTCTTGGCAGCCGCTCACCTTTTTTAGCAGGTCTCTGCACGACAGTGAGCGTAAATACAGCGTGTTGAACAGAGAGTTACTGGCTCCCCATCTGGCCATACACCACTTCCAGTTCTGGCTGAAAGGGCGCACCTTCACTGCGTTCGTGGACCACAAGCCGCTAACGTACTTAACGTACTTTATCTTCCTGGAAGATAAAAAAAAGCGGAATTCCGCAAATTAGCGGAAAAATCACATCCCTGCAATAACCTTGACGTCAACTTGGATGCTGACCTACAGTGGGGCAAAAAAGTATTTAGTCAGCCACCAATTGTGCAAGTTCTCCCACTTAAAAGATGAGAGAGGTCTCCAATTTTCATCATAGGTATACCTCAACTGTGAGAGACAAAATGAGAAAAAAAAAAAATCCAGAAAATCACATTGTCTGATTTTTAAAGAATTTATTTGCAAATTACGGTGGAAAATAAGTATTTGGTCAATAACAAAAGTTCATCTCAATACTTTGTTATATACACTTTGTTGGCAATGACAGGGGTCAAACGTTTTCTGTAAGTCTTCACAAGGTTTTCACACACTGTTGCTGGTATTTTGGCCCATTCCTCCATGCAGATCTCCTCTAGAGCAGTGATGTTTTGGGGCTGTCGCTGGGCAACACGGACTTTCAACTCCCTCCAAAGATTTTCTATGGGGTTGAGATCTGGAGACTGGCTAGGCCACTCCAGGACCTTGAAATGTTTCTTACGAAGCCACTCCTTCGTTGCTGGGCGGTGTGTTTGGGATCACTGTCATGCTGAAAGACCCAGCCACGTTTCATCTTCAATGCCCTTGCTGATGGAAGGAGGTTTTCACTCAAAATCTCATGATACATGGCCCCATTCATTCTTTCCTTTGCACGGATCAGTCATCCTGGTCCCTTTGCAGAAAAACAGCCCCAAAGCATGAGGTTTCCACTCCCACGCTTCACAGTAGGTATGGTGTTCTTTGGATGCAACTCAGCATTCTTTCTCCTCCAAACACGACAAGTTGAGTTTTTACAAAACGTTCCATTTTGGTTTCATCTGACCATATGACATTCTCCCAATCCTCTTCTGGATCATCCAAATGCTCTCTAGCAAACTTCAGACGGGCCTAGACATGTACTGGCTTAAGCAGGGGGACACGTCTGGCACTGCAGGATTTGAGTCCCTGGCAGCGTAGTGTGTTACTGATGGTAGCCTTTGCTACTTTGGTCCCAGCTCTCTCCAGGTCATTCACTAGGTCCTCCCGTGTGGTTCTGGGATTTTTGCTCACCGTTCTCATGATCATTTTGACCCCACGGGGTGAGATCTTGCGTGGAGCCCCAGATCAAGGGAGATTATCAGTGGTCTTGTATGTCTTCCATTTTCTAATAATTGCTCCCAAAGTTGATTTCTTCACACCAAGCTGCTTACCTATTGCAGATTCAGTCTTCCCAGCCTGGTGCAGGTCTATAATTTTGTTTCTGGTGTCCTTTGACAGCTCTTTGGTCTTGGCCATAGTGGAGTTTGGAGTCTGACTGTTTGAGGTTGTGGACAGGTGTCTTTTATACTGATAACGAGTTCAAACAGGTGCCATTAATACAGGTAACGAGTGGAGGACAGGGGAGCCTCTTAAAGAAGAAGTTACAGGTCTGTGAGAGCCAGAAATCTGGCTTGTTTGTAGGTGATCAAATACTTATTTTCCACCATAATTTGCAAATAAATTCTTTAAAAATCAGACAATGTGATTTTCTGGATTTTTTTTTTTTCTCATTTTGTCTCTCATAGTTGAGGTATACCTATGATGAAAATTGGAGACCTCTCTCATCTTTTAAGTGGGAGAACTTGCACAATTGGTGGCTGACTAAGTATTTTTTTGCCCCACCGTACCTGAGAATCATTGTGAGATTCATGAAAATTGAGGTAATTGCCTAGAAGGAGCAGTGATTTTTCTAAAATCATGCAAGGGCCAAGATCTCCTGACCTTTGACCTTGACAATGACCTTGAGCACAACTTTGATGCAGACCCTCCTGAGGATCATTGTGAGTAAGTTTGGTGGGCATTGGGGAAAATGCCTAGGAGGAGTAGTGATTCCCACGAAATGTGGACAGATGACCGACAGATGTCACATCATCGGATTAGCGTTTTCAGTGTTGCCTGAATGAGCTAAAAACAATTTTCTTGTTCCATCTTTCTTATTACACACCTAAGTTTATACATGTGACACCTGTATTTCTCACAGATATTAAAAAACAAAATCCACTATAGCCATCTGCCGCTCCTTCCATCCATCTTCTACCACTTAACTGGGGATCCAGGTTGCGGGGACATCAGTATAGGCCAGAGGTTACCATCTGGCGGACTCTGGTCCGGATCTGGACCCCAAGAGTCCTCCATCCGGACACCGAAGCCTTTTGATAGAATTTGAGAAAAAGGGAGACAGTTTTATTTTGGTGATAAAAAAGTGGAACTGAACTGCTGTAATGGCAACTGCCTGGACAGATTATAGCAGGGTTTCCTCTGGTAGCATTTTCGTGTGGCGGGCCGCCATGCTTGCAGTTATACCACTACGCCAAGGAAGTGTAAATTTAAGAAAAAAATATGAAGGAATGACGCTCCGTAAGCGTGTACAAGAACAACGCATGTGACTGTCATCCACGCGGAGTTCGGAAGCGCCTCGCCCACGTGTTCCAGTCGGCAGGCAGTGTTTCGCTACTAGCATCACTGTATGAGAGAAGCATGAGCTTATTAAAGTACTTTAAATGCGGAAAAAAGAAGAAAAGGTAGTATGTAAGCAGTGGATGCATTTATGGTGGTTTTAACCCACTGGTAACAGAAACAATAATGAAGGGTTGCTAACCAAACAAGTGTGGTTAGGCTTCATATGCAGCTGACTTCAGAAGCAGGGAAAGGCAAGGTGGACTGAAGAATTACTCAGGATTTATTTCACCAACCACTATATTAACCAAGTTATGTTCACTATTATGTACCTGGCAAGTTAAGGTGACCAAAATTCACTAAGTTAATGACTTTAATCCGTCAGCTTTCAGACAAACTAAATGTGCCAACATTTGGATTTCAAAATGAGGGAGGGTTTTCCTGCTGTCTGGTTGATGAGGAGAATTCTAAAAAACTATAAATATATAGAAATATTATGACAGAAATAACTGAATCTTTGGTCATTTAAATTAATTTATTTCATTAAATATAATTTTATTGATTTTTTTTCTTTGAAATCAGAGTTAAATTATTGTTCTGTTCTGGCTCTGCAAAATTATGGTCAAAAGTGTGAACTGTATCAGAAAAAAAAGTCAACATTTTACCACAATCTGTTTCAAATTTATTTAAAAAAAAAAAAGCAATTTTATTTTAAAAAATAGACAATAAACGCCATAAAATAATCCACAAATTTATAATAAAGTCTCAAATGTAGAAGAAAAGTCAATTTTACAAGAGGAAATTACAAATTTGAGGAAAATAGTTCAAATTTAGATAAATTTACGGAGGAAAGTAGAAAACCATATGAAAATTGTTATAAATTTGAGAAAAACCTCAAACCTTCAAGACTGAAGCTATTACTCAAGTTTTGAAGTGAGTGCCTTTTGTATCCTTAACTAGAAATTTTTGGTTGTCTACTTTTAATTATTAATTTCAAAGCACTGCTTTTACATGAGTAGAATTTCTGGCTACTATACCCACCTCTGATCATATAATTTAAGTATGCATGAGTAAATTACTATTATGAAAGACTTTTCCCTTCCCTACTCTCTCAATGGAATAAAGAAACATTAGAATAAAAATACAAAAAATACACATGTTTTTGTAATTTATGTAAACCATGACAAAAAAATTATGCAGGACAAAACGTGACACTTGGTATTTACTAACCTGTTTGTATACCACCATAGACAGAGAGAGAACCTGAGTTAGAAAGGGCTCAGAGAGGGAAAGATGAGACAGAGAAGGTGAGCCAAGGAGAGGAAAGTGTTCAGGCAGAGGGTCCAGGAGAGGTGAGAGCAGAGGAAGGAGAGAAGGATAAACCAGTAAAAAGTCCAAACACAGAACGTCTGGGTCGGACCCCAAATGGCCCAGTATTCCAAGATTCAAGCCTAATACTTCAAATAATAAGTTCCATATGCAAAGTTACTGCGCAAATTTGTTTAAAAAAAAGAAATGGTATAAAATTAACATGCCCAATTACAATAGTCAGTCCCTCCAGGATTTTGCGATGTTGCGATTGCGTCAATTCACGAGAAATCAGCCAATCAATGCAACTATTACACAATCTTGCAACTTTGCCCAATCGCTGCAACTTTCCCACAATTTTGGCCAATCCTCGTCAATTTCTGCCAATTTCAGATTTGTCTGACTGGCACTCAAACGCTCAGTCTAACCAATCAAATGCATCGTTGCACTGCATTCATTTCCGTGTCTACATTAAGTATTACCAGAACACATCAGCAAAAACGGAGTGTGTGATTTAAAAAGAAACACTCACTCACCAGGTTTCCAACACTGTCCCTTCATCCGTCATTCCCAACCTGCTGGTGGACGTCTCGCCACGTCTCCATCCTGATCGTGTGTACGAAGCGCTGGGTTTGTGTTGAAAAACGTCCGCCTGCCCCAAAGGCACCCCATCGCGGGAGCACACATGAGGACAAACACCATAAAACCACAAATAAAACGAGCAAATCTAACACTACAGCCAGTGTTTGATCACTTTATACATCTTTAGAGGTAAAATCATTACTACATCTTATCAATGAGCTCTGAAGCTGCGAATCTCCCATCTGGACGGACAAACGTACCCACCCCCATATCCCGCTGTAAATGAAAGATGTGTGTCTGAAAAGGCAAGTGTGGGTGTCAAGACCGACACGCAGCAGACAGACAGGTAGGAGTTAGGCACGGAAAGAGAGAGAATACTGTCTGTAATTTTTTTCCAGAAAAACACACTCCGATAAACAATACAGACTAACAAAATAAATTAATTTTTTCCTCTCTGCTCGGTACCAAGTGGTTGGGGACCGTAGGGAGTTTTCAAATGAAGGTGCTGCCAATAATTTCCAAATCTATACTCTTTAACATGCATTCAATGCAATTTAGCTGCTGTAATGGATATTGTGTTAAACTCTGTATTTGTTGTTGCACAAGAGTTTTTCTGTATAGCAGAAGTTTCTGCTTAATTTACAAATCACTGTAATAGGGAATTTTTGACAATCCAGTGCTTTTCTTGCATCACTATATACTGTAGAATATCACTGCAGTAAATTGAAAAAAAAAAACAAAAAAAAACATCTGTTTTAAAATTTGTAATTCTTCCCACAACTTTTAGTGCAAAAAAAAAAAAAAAAAAAAAAAAACACTATAAAAACATTGCAACTTTTATCGTAACTTTTTAACAAAGTTCCCGCGAATTCAGGCTTTTTGGGCCGTAACAATCATAAAAACATCCCAGGAAATCCTGGAGGGACTGAATAGTGTCATGCGTCCCCCCCCACCCCCACCACCGAAAAATACACTACCGTTCAAAAGTTTGGGGTCACTTAGAAATTTCCTTATTTTTGAAAGAAAAGCACTTTTTTTCAATGAAGATAACTTTAAACTAATCAGAAATACACTCTATACATTGCTAATGTGGTAAATGACTATTCTAGCTGCAAATGTCTGGTTTTTGGTGCAATATCTACATAGGTGTATAGAGGCCCATTTCCAGCAACCATCACTCCAGTGTTCTAATGGTACAATGTGTTTGCTCATTGCGTCAGAAGGCTAATGGATGATTAGAAAACCCTCGTGCGGGGACTTCCGGGAAGATGGCGGAGAGACATAACGCTTGAACAGAGAGCTCTCCCTAGTCGGATTAAAAATCATTGGTAAATGGCCAACTCGACATAAATGGACCAATAAACCAAGGGATGAAAACACGAAGAAGCCGGGCACACGGACAAAAGCAGGGTAAAACTGAGGAATCCCTCTTCAACAACGCAGGAGAAATCGCTGTACACGAGGCCCAGGGAAACGAGGCAACTACAGCAGAGAAAATGGAGGACGCCAAACTCGATGCTATGAACACTGGCATCGCCAATTTAGGTAAAGACTTAAAAAAAGAATTAAAAGACTGAGCGACAACTCCAACAGGATTTCACGGCTCTTAAGGAAGAGCTGAAAAAAGAGATGAAGGAGGAAATTATGGGTCTCCGAAGAGAAATGGAGCGCAAGCTAGCAGAAAACATCGAGGAGCTGCGCACTCAACGGGCGTGTATGACAGAAGCACAGGCTCGAATATCGGAGTTGGAAGACTGGAAGACCGAGGCAAGCGAGCGGCTGCAGACCCTGACGGCGCAAACACAGAGGTTGCAGGAAAAAATAACCGACCTGGAGAGCAGGTCCAGGCGGAGCAATATACGCATCTTCGGGATCCCGGAGGGCATTGAAGGCAACTCGATGACGAAATTCATGGATCATTTCTTAAAAGAACTTGAGTTGCCCAATGAAGCAGACCTGCAGATCCAGCAAGCGCACAGAGCCTCAGCACAGAACCCGAATCCAAACTCTACACCCGTGTCAGTTGTGGTAAACTTTTTGAAATATGATGTAAAGGAAAGAATCCTGACACAAGCGTGGAAAAAAAAGATACGAATCGGCGACAAACAGATATTCTTTGACCATGACTACCTGACAGAAATTGTGCAGCAGCGAAAGAAATATGCCAACATTAAAAAAATACTGAAAGAGAAAAAAATTAGATTCCAAACGCCACTAACGAAGATGAGAATTCATTGGGAGGACAGCGTGAAAACGTACAACACAGCCAGAGAGGCAGCGCGGGACATGACGTTGCGAGGCTTTGTGGTGAGCGTACCGGAGGAAGCGGCTGGAGCAGCGGCGGCACTGAACGCATCACGACAGCCGGAGTGGAGGCGAGTGAGCGGCAGAAGGCGGGAGACAGACGTGGCGCACCGGGCCCAGGAAAAACTGCAAGGCTTTCAATGGAAAGCCTAGATTATAACAAAGATTAAGAAGGACACAGAAGAAATGAAGGCCAAGAAGACAAGGTAAAAGAGAAACAAACGGCTAGGAGAGGTTTAAGTGATTTTTGTTGGACATTTCTAGACTAATGACTATTACTTGGATAGTAAATATAGGTCTAGGGAGGGCCCTTCACTCTGTGAAGACATTCCCTCCACCCACCAGCAGGGACCAGTGGGCAGAAGAAAGGCCCAAAGTACGGAGGTCGAAGTTCGTTAATGTGTTTTTGTACAAATATGTGTTAGTTTTGTTGTTAAAGGGGTTAGGAGCACAAGTTAAAAAAATGGAAAAACATGAATATGGGTAAAAATCTTAAGATAATGACATTAAACGTGAATGGTCTGAACTCACCTGTTAAAAGGGAAAGAATAATAAGAAAATTCAAGAAGGAAAAAGCCGAAATTATATTTATGCAAGAGACACATTTGAGCAAGACAGAACATGAGAAACTAAAGAGATTTGGCTATAAGAACTTCTACTACAGTTCATTTAAGGGAGGAACTAAAAGGGGGGTTATGATACCAATTTCAAATAAAATACAATTTGAATGTGAACAAGAAATCCAGGATAAAGAAGGCAGATATGTAATAATTAAAGGGAAGAATAGATGGTTTGCAGATCACATTAGTGAACATTTATGCCCCACCAGAAAGTGACAAGGGTTTTTTCAACATCTGATTGATCTCATAGCAACACACAGTGAAGGAGTCCTAATTTGTGGAGGAGACTTAAATGCTGTCATGGATCATGAAGTTGACACAACAAGTGTTAAGAAGACAAAAAAACATGTAACAAAGTTCATAAGAACCTCACTGGCAGAAATGGGTATGGTAGACATATGGAGGGACCTGCACCCACTCGAAAAAGACTATACACATTATTCAGCAGTCCATAAAGTACACTCTAGAATAGATTACTTCCTTATGAATGAAGGTGACAGACACAGGGTGAGAAATTGTCGGATTGGAGGGGCAGAAATATCAGACCATAATCCTATATACATGGAAATATATTTAAACAATAGAAAACGACAAACATGGAAACTTAATGTAGGACTGTTAAATGATGAGAAAATGAAAGAAAGAATAAAAGTAAACATAAACGAGTATATCGAAGAGAATGATAATGAAGAAGTGGACCCAACAATACTATGGGATGCACTAAAAGCCGTGTTAAGAGGTAAATTAATTGCTGAATCAGGAAAAGCAAATAAGTCTAAACTGGAAACATATGAACAAAGATGTGAGAGACTGAGGGAATTAGAACGTAAACATCAAAGCACAAACGACCCAAAAATATATCAAGAAATTAAGAAAGAAAAAATAAAGATAAAAGAAATACAAATAGATGAAATTGAAAGGAAAAATAGATATTTAAAACAAAAATATTATGAAACGGGGCCAAAGGCCACAAAACTGCTGGCAAAACGGTTAAGAAAACAACAAACAGTGAATAATGTATATAAGATTAAGGACCCCATCACAAATAAAACCACAGTTAACCCAGAAAACATCGAAGAAATATTCCATAATTTCTATCAAGAACTATACTCGCAACCTGAAGAGTTTTAAGGATATTAAAAAATTTCTATGCACATTGGACTTGCCATCAATAGGAAACCAACGAAATGAAAAGCTAACAGCAGAAATAACAACACAAGAGATTAAAGATATGATTAAGTCACTTAAAAACGGTAAATCACCAGGTAGTGATGGATACCCATCTGAGTTTTATAAACCGTTTATAGAAGAACTCACGCCACAGCTCCTAAAGTCATTTAATTGGACATTAAACAACAACAAAATACCTCCATCATGGAACGAAGCCATTATTTCAGTTATTTTAAAGCCAGGGAAAGATGGGGAACAATGCGGAAACTATAGGCCAATCTCTTTATTAAATGTGGATTATAAAATATATACAGCAATTATATGTAAACGAATAAAGACATTCTTGACGGAATTGATAGAGGATGATCAAACTGGTTTCATAGAGGGACGCCAAACACATGACAATATCAGGAGAACTGTACACATAATTAATCAAATACATAAAGAAAAGAAAAGCGCAGTAATAATGAGTTTAGATGCAGAAAAAGCATTTGATAGGGTTAATTGGAAGTTCCTATATAATGTGCTGGAACGCTTTGGATTTAACGAAAAATCAGTACAATGCATAAAGACACTGTATCAAAAACCTGTGGCAAGAATCAAGATAAACAGTAGCTTAACAGACTAAGAAAATATACAAAGATCAACTAGACAGGGATGCTGCCTATCGCCCACCTTGTTTGCTCTGTTCATAGAGCCACTGGCTCAAGCGATGAGACAAAATAAAAAATTAAAAGGTGTAACAATAAAGGGAGCGGAACACAAGATTGGGCTATTTGCAGACGATATTATAGTTTACCTTGAACAACCAGATGAATCAATAATAGAAATGATGAACCTGATAGAAAATTTTGGAAAATTATCAGGATACAAGATAAACATAACAAAAACACAAATACTGGCATTCCACTATAACCCTTTAAACCAGATAACTGATAAGATCAAACTAAACTGGAAACAAAAAGAAATAAAATACCTTTGAGTGAATATACCTAAAGATCTAAGCAAAATCTATAAAGCAAACTATGATAGGTTGGATCAAGAAATAAAAAAGGATATTGATAGATGGTCAATCTTAAATATGGATCTGAATTCAAAAATTAAGAAAGTCAAAATCAGCATACAACCTAGACTGCTTTACCTCTTCCAGGCTCTACCAACAGAGATTCCTGGTGCCCAGTTCTCAAAGTGGGACAGGATGATATCGAGATTTGTTTGGGGAGGTAAAAAGCCGAGAGTGAAATGTAAAACACTCCAGTTACCAAAAGAGAAAGGAGGCATGGGCCTACCGAGTCTAAAGGAATATTACTATTCAGTACAAATAAGACATATCATATGTTGGTGCGACGGAGGATATGAGGCAAAATGGAAAGAAATAGAAAAGGAAATTGAGGGACTCCCAGTACAAAGCATAATAGGAGATAAGGATGCATATAAGCAAATCAAACAAATAGACCCAATCACTAAATTTATTTTGGAACTGTGGTATAAAATAGTACAAAAGTATAACAAAGGAGGACAAAACTATTGAAATGGGTAGCATTTGACAGTCAGTTTGAACCGGCAAAGCAAGATAGGGGATACAAAAATCTGGTGAACAAGGGAAAAACAGCATGGGGCAATATCGGAAAAAAAGATTTCGGGAGTTTTGTAAACATCAGAAGAAAATATAAACTAGAAAAATCGGAATTCTTCAGATATCTGCAGATGAGAGATTAATATGAGGAAGATTAGGCATAACCTCCACACAGATGTGAGCAAGATTATACAATTCATTTTAAGCTCATATACAGGAAATAAAATAAGAATTATTTCAAAGCTATATCAGAAACTTATGGCAAACAAACATTCAAGTAACTATATAAAGGAGAAATGGGAGAAAGAGCTCAATTTAAACATAACAGAAGAAAGCTGGCAAGAAATATGGAAAACACAACACACATCAACAAGTTCAAGGACATGGAGGGAATTTGGATGGAAAAACCTGATTCGTTATTTCATTACACCACAGATTCAAGAAAAATATACAAATACCCAATCTTTATGCTGGAGGGGCTGTGGGGCTCAAAATGCAGACCACTCACATATGTTTTGGAAATGCTGCAAAATCTCACCATTCTGGAAATCTATACATGTGACAATACAGAGGACATTAGGATACAATATACCAATGAACTGTAACTTGATGTATTTATGTGATCTTAAAAGAGACAATGTAATACAGGCTGAGGACAGATATCTAGTTAAAATCTTGCTGATTGCATGTAAAAAAACAATCACAAGAAAATGGCGATCAGAAGTTCTTCCTGACCAAGAGCAATGGACTGACATTGTTGAGGATATACGTTTGATGGAAAAACTAACATATCGACAAAGAATGCAAGAAGGACTATATGAAAAAAAATGGTGGAAATGGACACACTACAAAGTGCAACAATGAGAGAGAAATTGAAAGAATAACCAAAGACACTGGAAAAACCAGAAGAATTAAGAGATGGAAACTTAAAACTTGATGCTCCAACATTTGTTCCCCCCCTTTTTTTTTCTCTTTTTTTTTTTCCTTTCTTTCTCTAGCTCCTTTTTTTTATAGACTGTGATCTGAATGTAATATGTATGATGAAAAATGAATAAAAATCAAAGTTACAAAAAAAAAAAAAGAAAACCCTTGTGCAATCATGTTAGGTCTGCAATGCTATAATTGCTGCAAATGGAGGATTCTTTGACGAAAGCAAAGTTTGAAGGAAAAAATTATTATTTCAAATACAAATCATTATTTCTAACCTTGTCAATGTCTTGACTATATTTTCTATTCATTTTATAACTCATGGTGGTAAATAAGTGTGACTTTTCATGGAAAACACAAAATAATTGTCTGGGTGACCCCAAACTTTTGAACGGTAGTGTAAGTTGCCACCGCGCCAAGCTCTTTAAGCCAGAGGAAACGCTGTATAGCATCAGCCCTTGGGCACTCTCCTGCTGCAGACTCCCCTCTTCACTGTCCCACGGACACCACTCTCTGCAGAGACTCTGTGGCTCCAACTGCTCCACAAAGTATGCAATGGGTTGCCAAATCACAGTTTGCTGTGGGACACACACACACACACACACACACACACACACACACACACACACACACACACACACACACACACACACACACACACACACACACACACACACACACACACCACAAGGCCGACAGCCAGGCCATCCACCCCGACAGACCCACTTCATTTCAGGTCTGTACCCATAAAAAGGAGCACTGTTATGAACTTGAATGCCTTTACCGGTGCACATCTTCCTCTATTCTGCTGAGAGTAGTCCATGCTGGGATGCAGAGGTGAGGTAGCTGGTTATGGAGGCCCTTTTTGTAGCCTCCGATATGACATAAACACTCAGTAAAAGTGTGTTGCTGAACATGAAAAGTTCCACCTCCCTTCTCCCTGTAACCATGTAGTTACAGCTCCATCCATGCTGTAACAGAATTTACTGTTGAGTAGGGCTGCACGATTAATCAAATTTTGATTGCAATCATGATTTTGGCTGCCACAATTAAATTAATGTGATCGTTGGTGATGTTAGTTAAGTTAATTCCCTTCCACAGCATGTGGAACACCATGTGGTGTATAGGGGCGGCGCCTATCTCCGTTTCTCTGACCCTAGGCCACACAGCTACTGTAAGTAGTGAAAGCTACAGTGGGAGGTCAGTCCTCTGGTAGTTCTGTGCATTAACTTTCCTTTCCCCATTCCATTATGCTGAGCACCAAGCTAGAGGGTGGAAAGTACCATTTTTATATGATCGTCACGATATTAACATTTAAAATGCGGGCTCTGCTGCATATCAAGCACTTTCTCAACCAACAGCCAGCCAACCACCAGGGGGTGAACGCACGTTAGGTCAACATTAAGCTGCAGAACTGACAAGCGAGCGCACCCTGTAGCGCACCCTGTAGAGTTTTCAATAGCGGACTGGTGTGATGGTGAAACACAACCCAGATGTTGGGAGGAGAAGGTAACAAAACAGCAACACATGGAAGCGAGGAGCTAGTGTCTCAAAAGGATCATCATCTGTTGTCTGGATGTGTTTTGGATTCAGGGCAATTGATGACTAAAAAATTATATGCAAAGAGTGCCACAGAGCTGTGTCTGCGCCGCAGGGCAACACAACTTACTATTCAACCACCTGAAAAAAACACCATAAATACAAGTACAATAAATGCATGAAGGCTAAAGTGAATGTTACTTCACTAAATCACAGGCTGTGTCCGGCGCCAACCCAGGCAACCATAGTATCAACCCTGCACAGAGCTTCACCATATCCACCCGCCTCCCAAAGACACGCTAAAGTAACTGATGCAATAGCGTTTTATTTAGCCAAAGACGTGTCCACTAGATACTGAGCAACGAAGGCTTCAGAAACATGGTCAAAACACTGGACAAGAAACACGTGATCCCCACATGATTCTCCAAAGTTGCATTACCTGCGCTGTATGAAAAATCCAGACAATATCACAACTGTCGAGTACTTTGCAACCACGACTGACCTATGGTCAAGCAGAACATGTCGTCAAAGCACCTTCTCTAAATAAATGGACGAGGCTCCAGTGCTTTGTCCACAGGCTTCATCTAGCAATTGGTAAGTAGGATGAATAAAAAAAACAAAACTGAATTTTATGTAATCTGTGTTTTTTCTAAAGTTAATGAATAATTGCGATTAATAATCATGATTTCTATATTGGTCAAAAAATTATCCTGATCATCATTTTGGCCATAATCGTACAGCCCTACTGTTGAGATAAAATAGAAAATGACGGAGGAATTCTGTAGTATGGAATTATATTTTATGTCTGGGTTTTTTTGTCTTACAGTTTGAAGCAGTTTTTTTCTGCACTGAAAATATTGTTTAGAAGTGGACTTTGTGAAATTTAGTTTTGTAGATATTAATTTTTATTTTATTTTATTTTTTAAATGTAGCACAATTTAGTTTGTTAAATTAATTCCCTTCCACGTGGGACACCATGTGGTGTATGGGGCGGTGCCTATCTCAGTTTCTCTGACCCTAGGCCACACAGCTACTCTAAGTAGTGAAAGCTACGGGGGGGGGGGGGGGGGGGGGGGGGTCAGTCCTCTGGTAGCTCTGTGCGTTAGCTTTCCTTTCCCCATTCCATTATGTGGAGCACCATGCTAGAAGGTGGAATGTACCATTTTTTTTTTATTATTATTATATGGTCTTTGGTATGACCCGGCCGGGAATTTTGTTTGTGTTCTCCTGTAAAACATTTGTAGGATTTTAGTTGTAGATTTTAAAATTTTAGACCCATTTATTTGGAGTCAACAAACACATTTAGGGGCCGATTTACTAATGTGCTGAGCCATTGCAAAACCCAGTTTTTGCGTTAAAAACTACTGTTGAGATTTACTAAAGGGCGCAGGGCAAAGTTAGCAGTGTAAAGGCGTGGACTATGTTAATTTTGCGCCTGACGTCACTGCATATGTATTTGTGGGAATTGTCATGTCAACATGCAAATTTGAGGAAGGGGAGTGTTTAAATGACTGGCGCAAAGTGATTTACTAAGGTTTGCGGTTGTCAATCTTCTGCTAAATGCGACAGGATTTAACATCCTAAAAAAGCTCGTCTTAATTCATCTGCTCCTGATGACAGCGATCGTCGGTGCCGAGACAGCGATGATTACCAAGGGTGCGTGGCCAGGGAGAGAGAGAAGCTTCTCCCTGCACGTGACTTGATTTGGCATGACAGAACAGATTAATATGAACAGAAATGATCTCACAGAGATCGATGTTGTGCTGAACTGGACATCAGCCGGCAGAGGATTTATTTTTTTTTAATATATTTCGTTTGTTTATATATAACCTAATAATAATTTATTTAATTTATAACGCACTTTACATCTAGGGGCAAAATCTCTCCACAAATGTAGTCATGTGAAAAAATTAGGACACCCCATTAAATATTCAGTTCTTTATTAAGAAATGTTCACATATCTATGACTAACCTTGTTTTTCTTCTTATTTGCATTTTTTAACATTTATTTTAGCCATTTTAAGTGGGAATGAATGTGGGGGTGTCCTAAAAACATGAGGGGTGTCCTAATTTATTCCTCACTATTTGTTTATACATTTTACAGAAAATTTGAAAAAAGTATTTAATTCATTTTTAATTGTTTAGTTCTATTCCATGAATCTCCCAGTATTTTTAACATTGATATTAAATATCAATATGTCCAAATATGTTAAAACACACACACACACACACACACACACACACACAGAGGCTTATACAGGGTGTCCTAATTTTTTCACATGACTGTAGGATTAAGAACAAGAATAAAAGCAAACACTAACTACATACGATGACACACCAGGACATCCCTGGTGAGAATCGCTCTCAAATATTTTACCTGGTAAAATAAAGGTCAAATAAATAAAATGAAAAAGCTTTCCTAAACAATGAATTCATATCCATAAAATAGTACAGTCCTTCCTACCTGGAGTGGACAAAATAAAAAGCACAGATACATATACGTCCCCCAACATTGCAACATCGTAGTAACTCAATGACAGCAGTCTCTGCTGTTGTTGTTTGAGGAATAAGTGAAATCGTGTGTGCTTAATTTTATTATATTGAAGACTTCAGAACAGATAAAATGCACGTACAGTATTTATGAAAAGTCATGGACTGGGAGACCCATAGATTTTGTTAAAGTTATTCACATAATAAAACCCCAGAGTCTCCATCAGACCATCTTGATGGTTCTTGTGTGAATAAAATAAACACGTTGGTCAATAATCAGTTTATTCATGAGTAGTCCTTAATTTATACATATTAAACAAAGGAGTCTGCCATGTGAAATGAAAATCAAAACTTTGATATACGATGAACAAATATAAACTATTTTGTTGGGGTCTGCGCTTAAACAAAAGCTTAAAATAAAGCTTAAAAAAAAACTATATTATACTCCTCCGAACTGGCTGTGCCTTTGTTGATGACTTGCTTCCTCATCAGGTGTGCCTGTGTGCAATTTTGCGGTGCTTTTGGTGGGTGGGTGGGCACTACTGAAATGAAGTGTCTGCGTCTGTGTTCATAATTTTGCGTGTTGTTAGTAGATCACTGGCAAAAATTGGCCACCCCCTGATGTGCTCTGTCTAATTTGCACACTCGCTAATTTGCACTGCCTTAGTAAATCTGCCCCTTAGTGTTTTCTTGTATTATAAAATTTTATATTACATGTTTTGTTTGAAATTGATCAAAGAATTCATTTTAATTCTTTTTGTTTGAAATTAATATAGAGCTAAAAGCAGCTAAAACATGAGCTAAATAAAATGTGTGAAAGCAAGTTAAAAGATACTGGCCTGTCTATAGACAGCTGTGGTCTTCTGAAAGAATGTCCATGAAAGGATGACCATTCTAAAAGCACATTTTAAGATAAATTTGTCCATGTGCCAGATTTCTCTTCCATTTGTTTTAATAAAAGGTGTTGGAAGTAAATTCATGGGTCATTGCAAATACTTTGCTTTAAAAGGGCCCAGCTGTCACACAGTGGGAGGGAAAAATCCTGAAGAGAAAAAAAATGCATCACGACGCATTGAGAATGGTTTTAGATTCAAGTTGGAGTTCTGAATCATAATCGAATCATGAGGTGCCTAAAGATTCTCACACCTAGTTCGGCCCTCGGCTGGGGAGGAGGACCGACTTATCAGACCTTTTGCAGTTTTAGTTGGTGACCCCTGGTCTAGGCAGAGTAGCCCAGACGTCCACCCGGTTCATATACCCCATGATCCCTCCTGCAGGTGGTGAACTCTCTGGAGAGCGGACCTATGTGCCTCCTTTGGGTAGACTGTGTCCTTGATGCAACTTTTTTCATGGAGATCCACTGGACTCTTTTAGTCTGGCTCTTCACCCAGGACCAGTTTGCCTTGGGAGACCCTACCAGGGGCATGTTGCCCCTGACAACATAGTTCCTGGGATCAATCAGGCACTCAAACCCCTCCACCACGATAAGGTGGCAGTCCACAGAGAGGTACTGCTGCCCCTCTTATCACTCAACGGAGGAAACAGAGAGAAGCCTGTGGCCGTAGGACAGAAAAACCTCATGCTCATAGACCAATACTAGCAACACTTTTCATTTGAAAGGCACTAGTTTTGTCTCTAGGTGCTTCTTTGAAAAAAAAGAAGTCGTCACGGGGATCTGAAAAGATGCTATATCTACGACAAAGTCAAAAGGAAACAATGGGTAGCAGGACTACTCTGACGGGACGTGCAAATTTGATTGGCTGATAGCGTCACACGGGGCACTGCGCCAGCTAGAAGCAGAGAAGCGCTGTGCCCTCCCTGAGGTGCACATCATTGGTTGACACGAGTCCTGGTGGATGGGCTGTTCCAACCTGTTCATGATGCGTCAGCACATTAAACTTACACCTATATCCTCAAAGTACACAACAAAACATGTTTCTGAAAACTAACAAGGCAAGAAATAAGTATGTAGTTGCTGAATGATTGTTTACTTTTTACTAACAACTACTACTGTGATCGCCTGGATTACTGACTACCTGACAGGCAGGCCACAGTTTGTCCGGCTGGGCAGTGTCTTGTATGATGTGGTGGTCAGTGATACGGGAGCTCCACAGGGGACTGTGCTTTCTCCTTTTCTCTTTACCTTATACACTACTGACTTTCAGTACAACACCAAGCCATGCCACCTGCAGAAATTCTCTGATGACTCGGCTGTTGTTGGGTGTATAAGAGGGGGAGAGGAGGGGAAGTACAGAGCACTGGTAGATAGATTTGTGGAGTGGACCGAGTAGAATCACCCGAGGCTGAACGTCAACAAGACCAGAGAGATGGTGATTGACTTCAGGAAGAAGAGGATGCCTTCACAGCCACTGCGGATTAGGGGGGAGGATGTTGAGGTAGTGGAAGACTACAAATACTTGGGTGTCATGATCAGCAACGGACTGGACTGGAAATCTAACGCCGATGCTGCGTACAAGAAGGGGATGAGCAGACTACTTTCTGAGGAAGCTGAGATCTTTCAACGTGTGCAACAGGATGCTGGAGCTTTTCCACCAGACCATTGTCGCAAGCGCCATCTTCTTTGCTGCTGTATGTTGTGGTAGCAGTATCGGAGCCAGCGACACCAATAGACTTGAAAAGATTATCAAAAAGGCTGGCTCTGTGATTGGTCTCAGACTGGAGGCCTTTCAGACTGTGGTGGAGAGGAGGACACTAAAACTGCGATCCATCATGGACAATCCTGATCACCCCCTCTACCACACACTGGACAGACAGCAGAGTACTTGCTCCAGCAGACTGCTACAACTTTGCTGCCGAATGGTCAGGTATAGGAAATCTTTCCTGCCCCATGCCATTTTACTGCACAATAACTCACTCTAATGTTGCATTCTGGTCATAACTATGCTGCCACACTGCATCTTGCAGTCTAACTGGTACCTCGCATTGCACCCTGCGCCCGATAGTCTTGCATTGTATAGTGAGTACGATTCATGTATCTATACGGGTCATCATCTATTCATCTGTGATGTATACAAGTTATCTAGGCAGTTTTACTTTACATTGTTGCACTGCCACATATTTTATTGCATCGTCCCTTTTACGGAGAGAATGGTGAACACAAAGGGAGAGCCTTGGTGTCATAAATGATATGATGCAATATTTAAAAATGCTCCATTTCATTGTTTGTGCCTCTTTAATAGTCATGTTCCATGACTAAATGCATGTAGGTATGTTGAAAATATAATCAACCTGGCACAACGTCAGCTGGTCATGGGAGGGGTTATCAGCTGATTTATAGTAGCTGGTAGCAGCTTTAAAAGGAAGGTGGAAGTCGCTGCAAGAGAAGGATTCACACAGACATACACGCCCTCAGACACACAGAGCCGCAGACTCAATGAGGAGCAGAGGAAAAGGCCTTTCCGAGACTACAGGAGCAACCCAAAGGAGCGTTGGACAGCAGGAAGACGACGTGGGGCCTGCGGGTGTCGTGGCGTCCATGCCGTGAAATGGGAAGTTGGTTGGCCAAGGAAGGAGGACACCAGGCCATGGGGAATCCACTGCACAACCGGAGCGAGGGGCAGCAGAACCTTAGGCTGGTGAGAGCGTTCTCTTCTCGTCTCTCACAACATTTTTTTCTCTCATCATTTTGTATGTATTATTGTGTAAATACATTGTGGGTGTAGAAAATAAGGTATATGGTTCCGGTTCCGGTTCCGCCGGACCGGCGGCGCCACACGAGTCGGCTGCCTGTTGCAACAGCCTTTTTTTTTTTTATCTTCCTTCTTCTTTCTACACCTTTCACTCTGTATATATATCACGGACGCACGGATCGCCCCGGGGGTCTCCCGGGTCGGCGGACGGAGCCACGGTTTGCAGCGGGAGACGTTACAGCGGGGAGGAGCTAGTGCTAGCTAGCACTTGGCCGCCGCCCGGTGCTAATGGGAAACTCGACATACCGGGAGCTGTAGCGAAAACGAAGCGGGTGCCGGGCTGGAGTTTAGGCGGCGTGAAAGAAATATAAGACAGAATAATAAAGAGCGATGGCAAGAACCAAGCAGACCGCCCGTAAAATCTACTGGAGGAAGAAGCCCCCCAGGAGACAGCTAGCCACAGGGCTGCTCGGAGAGGCGCTCTGGCCACCGGCAGAGTGAAGAGGCCTCGCCGTCACAGGTCCGTGGCTCTGAGAGAGATCCGTCGCTACCAGAAATCCACGGAGCTGCTCATCCGTAAGCTGCCCGTCCAGCGCCTGGTGAGGGAGATCGCTCAGGACTTCAAGACCGTCCTGCGTTTCCTGAGTTTCGCCGTCATGGCTCTGCAGGAGACCAGCGAGACCCACCTGGTGGGTCTCTTCTTCGCTAAGGGGGTCACCATCATGCCCAAAGACTTCCAGCTGGCCCGCTGCATCCGCGGAGAGAGAGCTTAGACTTTCTGCTGCACATCCACCAGCCATAATGCTCTGCACTGTGTGTCTATATATATACATTTATAGTAATATGGACATATGTTTACTAGATGTTGTTTTTTCTTGCCTTCTGATTGTTGCTCTGAGTGTTGCTATCCCTATGCTGTTGCAATCCTGGAATTTCCCCATTGTGGGACTAATAAAGGCTTATCTTATCTTATCTTATCTTATATGGCAGGAATTGTTGTATAATTACCTCCGCCAATGAGGTTATGTTTTCATCAGCATTGGTTTGTCTGTCTGTTTGTTAGCAAGATAACTCAAAAACTTATGGACGGATTTTCATGAAATTTTCACAGATAATCAGAAATGGGGTATCCTACAAATGATTATATTTTGGTGGTGATCCGGAAAACCGCCATTATGCGAAATGCGATTTTCCTGAATAACTACTGAACCACTAATCCTATCCATGTGAATCCAATTGCTACTCATATGTTTTCATGGTCAAGGAATCTGAAAACGTACACACAATAAATGTAGGATTAATATTTATAATGTAAAACACTGTATGGGGGGGAACTGTGGCTCTTGGTGGAGGTCTGCGCTCTCCGAGTGCTTTTCTAGTTATTATTTTGTTCATTTGATCATCAATAATAATCCACAAAACCAAAAAAGCTTGTTTAGAGTGGAATCATTTCACCCCTTGTTTTTTGGTGATATTCTCTATTTAACAGAAGAGTGTTACACCACCATGGGTAATTCCTTTTTCTTTAATGCTCTGTGTGTTTCTGTCATTTTGGTTGTCTGTCATGCTGCTGTTACACTGTAATTTCCCAGTTTGGGATCAATAAAATACATCTATCCATCTATCTATCTATCCATCCATCCATCTACTTTAAAAGTTCAATACAAATTCCAGGAAGCGATCACCCACTCCTCATTTGCGTAAACTGGACTGGAGCAGGGATTCGTCCAAATGAGGAGTGGGCACCTCCACGTGACAACTCGAGATTCTTGACGCCACATTACCAGAATGCATGCGGGCTGTGCTAAATAGACAATGAATCTGAAGCATGAAAGTGCACGCCTTGGTGAACACAGCTTCAGTGATGCCCATTAAAAGACAGCGTGACAACAGACTTGCATGCACATAACTTTTAACCCGTTTGCATTCACTCACAAGGTGAGAGAAGCAGAAGGTGGAGGAAAAAAAATTTCCAGGGGAACTTGAGCTTTTCCAGGACATTTGACTTTTTTATCCTCATTTCCACGTTTTCCATGATTGGAAAATTGGTCAATCATTTTCCAGGTTTTCCAGGACAAGTGGGAACTCTGATAATGTGATCAACTGATCAGTGAATCGCATAGTGAAATATTCAGTGCTTTCTCAATCCCCCCCAATCCATCCCATACAGGGATATTTTTATTTACTTATATTTTTTTAATTACACATTTTTATCTCTTATTATTCCTTACATTACTTTAACATTAGATGACAAGTGCAACTGATAAATTTAAGTGGGTAGAGCAGATGTTATTTACTTACATTGTGAATGAATAGTGCTTCGTCTGTAGCCTGGAAGACCAATAAGCTGATCGCTAGCACCACTGGTCACCTCGGCAGGTGTGTTGAACAGTTTCATAGAGACTGGTTGTGCAGAGTCGGGATGGGTCAGGTTTGGTTGGGAGCGAGTTGAAGCCAGGCTGTAGAACATTTCATCCTCACTGTAGCTCTCAGTCTTCTACAGATCAGAAAAGTATCCGGTATTTCAATAATACTGTAGTGGGAGAGTTCTGAAGAGCCAAGTAAAATGTTATTCATAAACTGTTATTGTTATCTTAAAGTTGAGAGTAGTGCTCCCAGTGAAGAGACATCCAGTGTAAATTTGGTTTTAGCAAAAGTAGTTTTGATGTCTCACTTTTAGTCAAAAAGAACAGTGTTAGAGATTTTTTTTAAAAAAAAGTACTAAACATGTTTCAAATGCAACAGAAGAAGTAACAAATAATGCAGAAGTTAACCATATTTAAGCACGAGTGAGCCAAAAATCTTTGTCAATTCGCCAATGTACAGTGATTACTGAAAAACATCCGTATGTGTCACAGTGAAAATCATGCATTAAGTGAGTGACTGTTTCCTCCACCTTGGACATGGTGATGTTTATAACCTGTGTGGTCCTGCGTCGTTTTACAGATGACGTTGGATTTTTGAAGGGTGGATCCACTTCTACATCTTTCTCTGCAGCATTTCTGGATGGAGCAAAAACAAGTAGTGCATAACTAATATGAATACAAAAAAAAAAAATGGGACTGTACAGTATATGGTAATATATGCGCCATATTACCCATATATGTTAATGTGTGCATATGAAAATGGGATTTAAAATATGATTCAATTGTTTTGAAGATAAATAAAATCACTCGAGTTTAATCTCTTGATTTGTTTAATAAATATAGTCATATGTTGAATTTAAAAAAAAAATGGACAGATGTGCAGCTATTCAAGCACATTCTAGGATGCCATGGAATTATACAGTCTAAAAATTTGATTTAGAATTCTTAAAACTCTTAAATAACCCTATCTTAATGCAAAAAAAAAAAAAAAGTATAAGCAAGCAGTTAGGTGTACAGTCTGACACATCTCAATAAATTAGAGTATCACTGAAAAGTTCATTTCAGTAATTCAATTCAAAAAATGAAACATATTGTATAGATTCATTACACACAGTGATATATTTCAACCATTTATTTCTTTTAATTTTGATGATATGGCTACCCAATAATGAAAATCCAAAATTCACTTTCTCAAAAAATTAAGATTACATGAGATCGATTTTTTTAAATTATTTTTAAATCAAAATGTTGGCCGGCTGAAAAGTATATACACACACTCAATACTTGGTTGGGGCTTCGGGTTTTTTTTGCATGAATTAGGGTGTTTGTCCACTAAACGCGTTTTTTGTCAGCCGATCGCCCTGAGCTTTTTTTTCCCTCCGGGTTTTTTTTTTTTTTAATTTAAGTTTTTGTAAAGGGTATACAGGTCGTTACAGCAATGCATTGTTTACATTTTCATCACATGTTCCCTTATTTTCTGATATCTGACAACATTGGAAGAATAATTATTACAACACCCCTTTTTTTTTTTTAAAGTGAAAGAAAAAGTGAAATTAAAGAGAATAAAAACAAAACAAAAACAAACAAACCAGCAAAAAACAAACAAAAAGAAAAAGTAAGTAAATAAAGGTAAAAGAGCATCTGAGTAGCTTTGGAACAAAGAGCGGAACCATTATTGAAATGTTATTTGTCAAAGATTAGATCTAATGGAAGACACATATGCGATCCAGGGTTGCCAAAAGTTCATGAACCCATCCATGTCCTGTCTCAGTGCGAATGTCAACTTTTCCATCGAGTAAATGTCTTGGATCACGTTAATCCAATCTTCAGGTGTAGGACAGTCCTTCAACATCCATTTTTTAGTTAGAGCTTTTTTGCTTGCCAATATTAAAACATTGAATAAGTATTTTTCTCCTCGTCTTTCCAGTGAGTCCGGTAGTAAACCCAAATACAAAGTTACAAAAGAAAAGGGAACTGTTATTTTAAATATTTTCCCCAATATTGTCTGTACATTGGTCCAATATTGGTGGATAACTGGGCATGACCAAAACACATGAAAATGATTTGCAGTCTTTTCACCACACAAGCGCCAACAGTTCAATCCCTTATGGGTAAATTTGTTTTGTGCAGGTGTTCTGAAAAATCTTACCAAGTTTTTCCATCCAAATTCTCTCCACTGCAGGGATGAGGTACTTTTCCATTGCTGTTTATTTAGCTTTTCCCATATTTCCAGTTGTAAAGTGAAATTCCCCTCTTTTTCCCATCTCTCTTTTATATATGATGTGTTGTCTCCTTTTACCACGTACCAAAAGCCAGTTTAGAAAGCTTGGGATCAGTCCGCCAAGGTCTCCGCCTTTGACTGCCACCTAATCCACATAGCACCGGACTTCCATGATCCCTCCTGCAGGTGGTGAACCTACTGGAGGGCGGACCCATGTAACTCCTTCGGGCTGAGCCCGGCCGGGTCCCATGGGTGGAAACCCGGCCACCAGACGCTAGCCTTCGAGCCCCTCCCCCAGGCCTGGCTCCAGGGTGGGGCCCCGGTAACCCCATACCGGGCGGGGTACACTGAATCCTTGATATACAATTTATCATGAGAGTCTGTTGCCAACACTCGGTCGGAGTCATTCCCAGTGAGAGTTGGACTCCGCCAGGGCTGCCCTTTGTCACCGGTCCTGTTCATAATTTTTATGGACAGGATTTCTAGGCGCAGCCAGGGAATGGAGGGTGTCATGCTTGGTGACCACAGGATCTCATCTCTGTTGTTTGCAGATGATGTTGTCCTGTTGGCTTCATCCAGCAATGACCTACAGCTCTTGCTGGGACGGTTTGCCGCTGAGTGTGAAGCGGCTGGGATGAGAATCAGCACCTCCAAGTCCAAGTCCATGGTCCTCAGCCGGAAAAAGGTGGATTGTCCTCTCCGGGTTGGGGACAGGCTCCTGCCCCAAGTGGAGGAGTTTAAGTATCTTGGGGTCTTGTTCACGAGTGAGGGGAAAATGGAGCGAGAGATCGACAGACGGATTGGAGCAGCATCTGCAGTGATGCGGACGTTGTACCGGTCTGTTGTGGTGAAGAGGGAGCTTAGTTCTAAGGCAAAGCTGTCGATTTACCAGTCAATCTACGTTCCTACTCTCACCTATGGTCACGAGCTTTGGGTAATGACCGAAAGAACGAGATCGCGGATACAAGCGGCTGAAATGAGCTTTCTCCGTAGGATTGCTGGACTCACCCTCAGAGATAGGGTGAGGAGCTCAGTCATCCGGGAGAGGCTCAGAGTAGAACCGCTGCTCCTCCACATTGAAAGGAGTCAGTTGAGGTGGTATGGGCATCTGATTAGGATGCCTCCTGGACGCCTCCCACTTGAGGTGTTTCAGGCACGTCCCACTGGGAGGAGACCCCGGGGCAGACCCAGGACTCGGTGGAGAGACTATGTCTCCCAGCTAGTCTGGGAACGCCTTGGTATCCCCTCTGAAGAGCTGGAGCAGGTGGCTGGGGAGAGGGAAGTCTGGGCTTCTCTGCTTGAACTGCTGCCTCCGCGACCCGGACCTCCGGAAAAGCGGTAGAAGATGGATGGATGGATGGATGGATGGATGTCTCCTTTTAAGTCTTGAAGACCTTGGTATATTTTAGAAATGTATCTGATCCCTGGGATCCCTTTATATGCCATTAAGAAGACATTCAGAACACCTGACTGGGCCCTTTCCAAATCCTCCTTTTTAAGCATATTGTTTATGTGGTGTCTAAGCTGGAAGAACCTGTAAAGGTCTTGATTTATTAGACCTTGTTTTTTCAAATCTTCAAAACTTCTTAAAATTTGCCCTTTAAAAAAATCATAATATTTTATCAGCCCTTTCTCCTTCCACTTTTTAAATCTGGTGTCTGTTTTATTAGGAGTAAAGTCTTGATCATAGGCAATCCATTGCAGAAGTCGATAGGGCTCTTTAGTTTGATTCTCTCTGACTATCTTAAACCAAATTTTTAGCGGGGTCTCTATCCACGGGTTAGTGTTATTCAAAAGCTTAGGTAAGGCATTGTTCCCTATTATCGCCTGTAGGGGGATGTCACTTGTTATTTGGCATTCGATCTCCTTCCATTGTGCAGTGTAGACTGGGTTACATATCTCTACTAAAGTTTTAATTTGTGCGGCTTTAAAGTAGTCCCTGATATTTGGCAGCGCGAGCCCACCTTTGTCTTTATTTAGCTGTAAGGTTCTATATCTGATTCTAGGTCTCTTGCCCTGCCATATGAATCTTGAGATCCTTCTGTCCAGCTCCTGCCATGTTTTTTTGGGAGGTTCTACCGGTATTGTTTGGAAAAGGTATAGAAGACGTGGAAGTATATTCATTTTGACTGCTTCAATTCTTTGTGCAGTACCCAAGAATGGTATCATATTCCATCTTGCTAGGTCAGATTTTATTTTTGTCACCAGTGGATCATAGTTTAGTGATATAATTTTGTTGAGTTGTTTCGGGATATTGACCCCCAGATATTTCATAGATTTCGACTCCCAGTTAGTTTTGAGTTTGCTTAGTGAATAATGATTTGGGTCATAGTTGAATGTTAAAATTTGGGTTTTATGCATGTTTAATTTGTACCCCGATAAATCTCCATACTCTGAAAAAACTGAGGTTAGTTCTGGTAAAGAAGTGTCCGGCTGCCCTAGATATATTAAAATGTCATCAGCGACTTCCGGTTATGGCTGCCACGTAGGACGGACGTGTCTCGCTCTGCTCTGCTCCTGGAGAAAAAAAATCGGCAAATAACTCTCTCATTTGGGACAGAACGTATCCCAGCGTTTGGGCGAGGATATGTCGGCGAAGCCTAAGGCTGGAAAACCAGGAAAAGGAAAAAGCGAGCCGCCGAAACAGTCCAAATTAACGGACTTTCAGGTCTGTGACGCAGCAAACAGGGCTCCATATATGGCGGAGGAGGCTGGCAACGCTGCGATTTCTGCGGGGAATGGCGCAGATGCGCTGATGGCTGCCATGAGTTCAATGAGAGCGGACTTTTCCTCTAGATTTGATGGGATTATGACAGCGTTGGAAGGAATAAGAAAGGAATTGGGTGACTGTGTAGAACGAACGGCGCAGATGGAGCTCCGTCTCGCTAGTGCTGAAGATGACGTCACCCGTCTTCAATTAAAGGTGCGCACTTTGGAAAAAAAAAATAAATCTCTGGAAGATAATATTTTGGATTTGGAATCTCGGTCGAGACAGAATAATTTGAGGCTGGTGGGTCTTCCAGAGGAATCAGAAGGTCGGGACGTATGTTCCTTTCTGGAAAAGTGGATTCCGGAGGTGCTGGGCAGCGAGGAGTTGCAATCAGCAGTGGTTCTGGAAAAAGCACATCGCATTGGCCCACGGAGAGATAAGGGACCGCCGAGGACCTTAATTATGAAGTTTCTTAACAACAGAGACAGGATGAAGATCTTCAACGCTGCACGAGCTAAAAAAGGAGAGATTAAACACCAGGACCAGCAGGTGCGGTTCTACCCAGATTTGGCCACAGGAATCCAGCAATTGAGGAAGCAGTTTGATCCCGTACGTAAGGAGCTGCGCAACCTTGGGATTCGTCATGGTGTAATCTATCCTGCGAGACTGCTGACCACGTATGAGGGCAGAACCCACATCTTCAAGACCCCAGAGGAGGCGCAGGAGTTCATCAAGAAGATCAAAGAAGAAGAAGAGACTGGTGGGAGCTAAGCATGAACAAAATATAAGGTAGAATAATTAAGCATTTGCACAGGCATCTGACTGACTTGAAGTAAATAGTAAGTTTACAAAATATAGATTGTATTATATATTAAAAAAACAAAACAAAAACAAAACAAACAAAAAAAAACTATGATGTACAAAGTTGTTAAAAATTTTGGAGTTAAGTTGGAAAACTACAGAGGAGAGTTAATGTTACGTCATTAAAAGCAGTAGAGTTAGGGTGATTGGGAGGATGAAGAAGGAGTGGCTTAGGCTGTTCCCCGTGGGTGTGGAACGGTCGATGGCTATATCGGGAGACAGAATTTTTCTTTTGATTTTGGGGGGTTTGCCACAAGTGTGGGAAGGGGAAATTTGTTTGTGTGTAGTTTGTAGGATGAATGTTCAACCACTCATGTTTTTGCTTCTCTGTATGAGCATGTTTACACTGCAAGGTAATCCCAAACTCTCTATTGATCATGGACCAAAGTGTTAATCTTAATTTAACTTCATGGAATTGCAGAGGTCTACAAAATTTAAAAAAACTTAAACAAGTTATGAATAAAATAAAGGACATGGGTTCAAGAATTGTGTTTTTACAAGAAACTCATCTGATAGAGGAGGATGTTAAAAGAATTAGGAGTAGATGGCAGGGAAGTGTATTCACCTCTTCATTTTCATCCCGAGCCAGGGGAGTTATGACTCTCATACATAAATCAGTTCCTTTTCAAGTGAAAAATGTAATTGGAGACAAATTTGGAAGATATGTAATCATTCAAGGTTCTTTGCTATTAGAAAATATAAATCTTGTGAACTTATATGGTCCCAATATAGATGATCAGAAGTTCTTTGCTAATTTATTTCTCATCTTATCATCACTTACAGGGCAACATATAATAGCAGGGGATTTTAATTGTACATTGAATCCAGGTGTGGATAGATCAACAGGACTGGATTGTACGCACATTGGATGTAGGATGACTATTAATCATTTTATGAAAGAATTGAGATTGTTAGATATATGGAGAGAAATGAAACCACAAGTTAAAGCCTATTCTTGTTATTCCAGTACCTACAAGACATTCTCACGTATTGATTATTTTTTGATTTCCACAGAATTAAGGTCCAAGATTCAAAACTGCTTTTATGATAACATCGTGATCTCTGATCATGCACCCTGTTGTCTAATATATGTAGATAAAAAATTGACAAAGGAATCAGGTAGATGGCAATTTCAGCATAAATGGCTTCAGGATGAGGAATTTGTCAAGTATATAGAAAAACAGATAGACGAGTTCTTTGACATCAATACTACACAAACATCAGCATGTGTAAAGTGGGAGGCTTTCAAAGCTTTTATTAGGGGGCATATTATTAGTTATACAGGATCAAAATCTAAGAAGACTCGAGAGGAGAGAGCTAAATTGGAACATAAAATAAAAAATCTTCAGGAAAAAGTGTATGCAGGAAGTGACCCAAGGTTGGAGAATGAATTACTGATTTTGAGAGCTGAATACGACAAAAAATCAGCGAATAGAGCTGCCTCGAGTCTTCTAAGATTGAAACAATCTTTTTATGAACAAGGTGAAAAATCAGGAAAATTATTAGCATGGCAGATTAAACAATTGGAAATTAAAACACCAATTACCAGTATTATAAGTAATGGACAGGTAGTTATAGATCCTTTAGAAATTAATAGAGCCTTTAGAGATTACTATGAAAAATTATATGATACCAACAATGAACCTGATTTAACAAAACTAAATGGGTTTTTGAACGAACTATCTATACCGTGTATTCCAAATGAAAACAGGGAGATATTGGAGTCTAAAATTAGTCAAGAAGAAGTTGGGCTAGCCATTGATAATATGAAATCAGGAAAAAGTGCAGGACCAGATGGTCTTCCAGTTGACCTTTATAAAAAATTTAAGAATAAATTAATAAAACCTTTTTTGGAAATGGTTTTAGAAGCATTTCAAAATAATAATTTACCATCATACATAAATAATGCCTTAATTATACTGCTGCCAAAACCAGGTAAGCCCTCTAATAAATGTGAAAATATGAGACCAATAAGCCTATTAAACGCCGACCTTAAGATAATCTGTAAAATTTTAGCAAGACGAATACAAGAAATTTTACCAAATATTATTAATCGAGATCAGAATGGCTTTATAAAGGGTAGACAAGGCTTCCATAATGTAAGAAGACTATTTAATATTATCTATTTTAATAAAGAAGCACCGGATACAGCTCTCCTATCATTGGACGCCGAAAAGGCCTTTGATAGAGTTGAATGGCCCTTTCTTTTTGAAGTCCTACAAAGGTTTGGACTTGGAAATAATTTCATAAAATGGGTTCAAATAATATACAATAATGCTACAGCAGAAATCCTAACAAATAACAATATTTCAAAACCAATAAAAATCAATAGAGGATGTCGACAAGGCTGTCCACTCTCACCTTTACTGTTTACTATGGCAATTGAACCTTTAGCGATAGCGATACGTTTACATTCACAAATATATGGAATTAAAGTTGGACCAACAGAACATAAAATCTCCCTGTACGCCGATGATATAATTTTGTTTATGTCGAATCTAAAAAAATCAATTCCAACCTTGTTGAATTTAATAAAGAATTTTGGGGAAATATCAGGATATAAAATAAATAAAACTAAATCTTCAATATTAATGCTAAATGAGACCCAGAGAAATTACCCAGCCCCTGAGGTAAATCAATTCAATGTTGTAAATCAGTTTAAATATTTAGGAATCCAAATTATGCCTAAGCTAGAATCAGTCGCCAGTGTCAACTATGAAGCCTTAATGTCAGATATCAGTGAGTTAACTCAGAGATGGATGTCACTACCAATGTCGATGATCGGGAGAATCAATATACTTAAAAGTAATATTTTACCTAAAATACTTTATTTATTTCAATACATTCCCTTATCACCACCTTTAGATCTATTCTCAAGAATAAAAAAAAAGTTAGTGGAATTTATATGGAACAACAGGAGGGCTAGATTACGTCTGTCTTTATTATATTTACCATTTGATCGTGGAGGTCTGAAATGTCCAAATTTTATGTTGTATTATTGGTCGGCACAACTGAGGTCTATGACATATTATTTTTCATCAAATGATCTCCCTCACTGGACTGAAATGGAATCATACAATTTACCTTTACCTCTTCCCATATTCATATACTCAGATTCGGCAAAAAAATTACAAAAACAAGTTAAAAATCCATTTGTAAAGCATATGATCAAAATATGGTGTGAAGCTAAAAACTATTTAAAAGAACCACAGTTATTGTCACAATTTAGTCCAATATGGGGTAATCAATATTTTAAACCAGGGAGAGCGGACGCTGTATTTAAAGTATGGAATTTAAAAGGGATACAAAAGATTCAGGATTTATATTTGCCATGTGCAGACAACATAATGTCTTTTGAAGAGCTGAGGATCAAATTTAATCTCAATAGAACACATTTTTTTAAATATCTTCAACTTAGAAACTTTATTCGATCAAATCAAAATAAAGCTCTCACTCGACCTATTTATTCATCCTTGGAAAAAATGATGATGAAAGATAGTAAAAGAAAGGGTATTATTTCAGAGTTTTATAACTCATTGACACTATCTTCAAGTGAAAATTCACTGAAAAGATTAAACTACTGGAAAGAAGATCTGCAAATTGAAATTTCAGAGGAACAATGGGAATTGGCTTGTACAGAAGCTCAAACCAAATCAATAAATGCACGCCTTAAATTGATACATTTCAAATGGTTAATGCGGATGTATGTTACACCGGAGGAGTTAAATAGATATAACAAAAATATACTAGATACATGCACAAAATGCATGGAAAGTAAAGGAACCCTATTTCATTGTTTATGGGAATGTAGATTAATAAGAATGTTTTGGGAGGAGGTGAGGGTAACAATTGAAAAAATAATCTCAAAACAAATCATATTGAATCCTAAACTGTTTTTGTTGGGTCTGTACCCAGAAAAGCATAATTTCAATAAAAGTGAAAGAACATTCATAGACCTCAGTTTGCTTAATGCCAAAAAATGTATTGCACTATTATGGAAAAAGACTCATAGACCAGATGTGACTCAGTGGTTAAGACAGATGTTAACAAACCTTCCATTAGAAAGAATAACATATATACTGAAATCAAAGGAAATTGTGTTTGAGAATATATGGAGACCTTTTATTGATTATGTAAAAAATTTAAACATAACTCTTGAAGAAGAAGGTGAATGATGTGTGTGGACCTTGTAAATTCCAAACTGGTGAACATAATATGTATACTTATGTATTGGATTGTCTAGACTAAACAGAGGAGCATTGTTGAAGACTTGATTTTGTTGGTGGTTGTTGGTGTTTTTAGTGCATTTTTTTTTTTGTAGTACTTTAGTGTTAGTGTTTGTTTGTATCATGTTTGTTAAAAAAAAATAAAAAGGTTCAATAAAGATATTGTGGAAAAAAAAAAAACGCAGCAAATTTCTGAAAAAAAGTTTTACATGTTTGAGAAAAAAAAAATAAAAATTTAGTTGGAAAAAAAAAAAAATGTCATCAGCAAAGAGTGCTATTTTATGTTCCTTCTGACCAAGTGTAATACCTTGAATTTTTTGATTTTGTCTTATCCATTGGCTCAGAGGTTCTATGAAGATTGCAAAGTGCAGTGGAGACAGGGGGCAGCCCTGACGAAATCCTCTTTCCAGTTCAAAACATGATGATAAATTACCATTAATCCTTATTTTAGCTGTTGGCTTTTTATATAATGCCTGTATAGTTCTAATGAAGTTGTTATGAAAATTGAAACTGGATAAGATTCTATATAGAAAAGACCAGTCAACCGAATCGAATGCTTTTTCAGCATCTAATCCCAATATGACTGCATTTAAGTTATATTTTTTTATATGATGAATTATGTGTAAAGTGCATCTAATGTTGTCTTGTGTCTGTCTTTGTCTTATAAAACCTGTTTGGTCTAAATGAATTAGGTCTGTCAGTATATTTTCTAACCTTTTGGCAAGGATAATGGTAAAAAGCTTATAGTCCTGATTTAATACACTGATTGGTCTGTAGTTGGAGCACTCTAGTTTATTCTTTTCAGGTTTAGGTATAACTGCAATGACCCCTTCTCTCCAGGAGGGGGGGATTTCCCCTGTGTGGAGGACATAATTAAATGTTTTCAGGAGGAGAGGAGATAGTTGCTGTTTAAAGGTTTTGTACCACTCTGCTGTATAGCCATCTGCTCCTGGGGATTTGTTAGCTTTAAGTTTCATAATTGCTTTTTCCAATTCTTTAGGTTGTATTTCTGACAGTAGTGTTTTATTTTGTGACTCCGTAAGTTGGGGAAGGTTTAATGTGTTTAGGAATGCCTCGGATGCGTTTTTATGTTTTTTGTGGGAGTATAAGTTCTTATAGTAATTCTCGAAGCTTTTAAGAATATCCTGAATTCTGAATTTTATTTCCTTTGATACTGGGTCTCTGATTTTGTAGATTGTTCTTTCTGTTTGTTGTTTCCTCAATTTATAGGCTAGCAATTTTGCCAATTTACTGCCTGCTTCATAGTATTTTTGTTTCAAAAATGTAAGTTTCTTCTGGATTTCTATTGTGTAGATCTCATTTATTTGGTTTTTAATTTCCTTAATCTTGAGCGAGTCAGTAGAATGAGTGTTGCCTTTGTGTTCTTTTTCTAGGTTCTTAAGTTCTGACTCTAATGTGGATAGTTTTTCTTGTCTTAGTTTCTTTTGGGTTGCCAGTTTTGCAATAATCTTTCCTCTTATTACAGCTTTGCATGCATCCCACAGTATTAAAGGGGATACTTCTCCATTATCGTTTTCTTCCAAATATCTGAGAATATCTGATTCCAATTCATCTTTCAATGGTCCTTTCAGGACATTTGAATTTAATGTCCAAGAAAATGTATTATTTGTGTATTTTTGGATATTTAAGTCCATGTAGATCGGACTGTGGTCAGAGAGATCCATCAGTCCTATTTTACACGTTTTTACTCTTCCAATGTCTCTATTAAACATAAAAAAATAGTCAATCCTTGAGTAAGATGAATGTGGAGTTGAGTAAAATGTATAGTCTTTTACACTGGGGTTGAGTTCCCTCCACACATCACAGATTCCCATTTCTTTTAGTAGCATCCGAGTCTTCCCGCTTTGGGTGTTATTTTGATGTGGAGAATTACCAGAAGCATCCCAGTATGGATTCAGTCTAAGATTGAAGTCCCCACCACATATCACTAAACCTTGAGCTTTAGTTATCATTAGGTCAAATACATTTTTATAAAATTTCCAGTTAGCCCCTGGGGGAGCATACACATTAAGCAGGGTGATATCTTCTCCCTCTAGCCGCCCAGTTACCAAACTGTATCTCCCTTCTTTATCTTTGTGTTCTGATTTTTTTTTCCAAATGTAATTTTGGTTGATATCAATGTCGCTACTCCCCTCCTCCTCCCTGACTTATATGAAGATGAAGAGATCATTTTAAACCCTTGTCTACTGAGTTTAGTGTGCTCCACGTCTGTTAGGTGGGTTTCTTGTAAAAATATTATCGTTATATATTGTCCCATGCTTTTAACGTGAGTTTCAGAACCCAATCCGAACTTGTAATGATTTTTTTTTTCCCTTTATGCCTATACCCTGTGAAATTGTGTGCACCCTCCCACCCCCATCACAGCAAACATTCACGCAAAAACAGTATTTGTTAGTGTGGGGAGAACGTGTGGATTATTGTCACATTTCTACTTTAACAAGTTTTTTTTTTTTTTTTTTCTTATTAAAAAGACTTATTTGTTTCAAATATTATGACTGTTCCATGAAATGTTTTACCACATGCTGAATACGCATCTCCTTTAATGTTTGTTACCTCGTATGAGGAGGGTTGGATGTGCAGATTGACTCAAAAAAAAAAAAAAAAAAAAAAATGGTCGCTATTCCAACCTGAAAACGGACAGTTTATCCGCGACGCTCTGGCGCTGGGTTTCCCGCTGCTGGCCCGTGGATTTTGAAGGTTTCTGTGCTGTCCATGTTTGCGTTTTGATCTTCTCACTCGGGTCTGCTGCGGGTTTAAATACCGTTACCGGGAGCCCTCTTCTCGCCATGTCAGCTGTTGCTTCTTCCGCCGAATTATAGAGACATGTTTCTTCGCCATAGAAGACCCTCAACTTCGCAGGAAATGGCGTCTGAAAGCGCAGTTTCTTCTCACATAGTACCTTTTTGGCGTCATTGTATTCCCTGCGCTTTTTAAGGACCTCCGGGGCGTAATCGTGTTCCACGAAGACTTTTCTCTCCTGGTGCATAAATCCTTTTTTCTGCCAAGCCAGTCTTACAACCTCTTGTTTTATTTTGAAATTGGAAAATCTTACCAACACCAAACGTTGGGGCGCTTCCGCCGCTGGCCTAGCGGCTAATGAACGATGTGCCTTTTCTATCTTCAAGTCAGTGGTTTGTGGAATATCCAATTTCTCTCTTAGTAAAGATTCCACGCATTCTGCCATTGAGTTAAAACCGTTTTCGGCTCCTTCTATCAGACCATGAATTCTTATATTGTCTCTTCTCTGTCTTCCTTCTTGGTCGGTTAGCTTAGCCTCTATAGATGCTTGTCTTTTGCGTAGGTCCAGCACAGAATCTTCGAGCACTTTTATTCGTTCCTCTGCTTCCAAGATTCGGTTCTCGGCCTGGTCCACTCTGCTGTTTGTCCTTTTCAATTCGTCTCTGAATTCCCGAAATTCTGCCATAACCTCTCGGCGAAATCGTCGTAGCTCTTCGAATAGCAATTTCAGGCTAACCTTTTTGTTAGCTACAACCAGTTCCTCGTCTTCTGAACGGAGATCTTCCAGTTCAGATTCTCCGGCCGATACGTGTCCTGGCCTGGAAAATTTCAGTTTCTTCTGTTTTCCTTTAGACATGATGATTTTCTTTTGATTTTCACTCCTCCAAAAATCCGTTAAGTTTGATTTTCAAGGTATTTTCTTGGATTGGGTCTGAGAGTTTCAGCGTTAAGCTGCAGTCGCCATGGTGTCCAGACCGGAAGTCCTCCCCAGCGTTTTTGCAGGGTGCTCTGGGAAAAAAAAAAAAAAATAAGTCTGTGCCCTGTATCCCTGCAATACCTCGTCACTCTCAGCTCAGCACTTCCGCATTTCCCATTGTCAGACTTTCTACTGATGTTTTAATAGTAGCCTCTAAATAACAATGGACAGGAAACGTGTTTTAGCAGCTCTGGATGTGAAATATGACGGCACAGAAAGCAGGAGTCTTGAGTAAACACTAGTACCGGCGTTCTATGTCCCGCCCACGCAGCAGTTCGGATTGGCTGCTTAAGGTCTGACATGACGAGCTCAGCTGCAGTCTCTGAAAAGTTGAACTTTTTTCAGCCCTGAGCACTGTGACAAAAAAACGGCCACCGCCAACAGCGTTTCTGCGCCGAGGGTGCTCAGCGCTGTAAACGCTGGACTACATAGAGAATGAATGGAAAATAGCCACCCAGAGCGGAGAAAACGTGTTTGGGAGACAAGCAGCCTTACTCAATCCCTTAAGGATTTTACAATGTTGCGATCGCTTGAATTCACGCAAAATCACTGATTGGCCGGGTTTTTTGTGAGACCTTGAAACTTTGTCAAATTACTGCAACTCTCCTGCAATTTTGCCAATCGTCATCAACTTCCGCCAATTTTGCCAATCAAATTTGTCCCTGAGTAACGCTCAAGCGCTCAGACTAACCAATCAAATGTGTCACTGTACCATGCTCACTTCCATGTTTAAAGTGGGTATTAATGGAAGACATCGACAAAAAACAGTGCGATTTAAAAAAAAAAAAAAAACAAAAAACAAAAAAAAAAAACACTTACCTACAAGTTTTCCCCACACCGTACCTACCTCTGTCTCCCCTGGCTCACCGCTGGACATTTCTCCCCATGTCCATCCTGACGGCATGTTCAAAGTGCCGGGTTTTTGTTGAAAAAAAGTCTGCATGCATGAAAGCAACCCATCGCAGGAGCACGCGTGAGGAGAGACGCAGTAAAATCACAAGCAAACGAGCAAATCGATCACTACAGCCAGTGTTTGAACATTTTATACATCTTTAGAGGTAAAATCATGACTACATCTTGTCAATGAACTTTAAAGCTGTGAATCTCTGGTCTGGACACGGACCAGTGCGCACCCCTGGCAAACACCCATGGAGAGCAACTCCTCCCAGTACAGCTCCCGGTAAAGGTAAGAAGAGTATCTAATAAAACAGATGTGTGTGTGTGTGTGTGTGTGTGTGTGTGTGTGTGTGTGTGTGTGTGTGTGTGTGTGTGTGTGAAAACACGCAGACAGACAGGTAGGTAGGAGTCAGGCATGGAAAGAGAAAATTATTTTTTCAGAAAAACACAAACTTTGACAATACAGAGCGACAGAATAAATTATTTATTTTTTCTCTGCACTTGGTACCGAGTGGTTTGGGACCACTGCAATTAAGGTGTTTTCAAATGAAGGTGCTGCCAATAATTTTCAAATCTGTACTCTTTAATGTACTCTGTAATCTGTACTCTTTAATGCAATTTAGCTGTTGTAATGGATATTGTGTTAAAGTCTTGTATTTGCTGTTGCACAAAGGAGTTCTGCATAGCATAAGTTTCTGCTTAATTTACAAATCACTGTTTAATAGGAGGGCAGCACGGTGGCGCAGTGGTTAGCACTGTGTCAGCACAGCAAGAAGGTCACGGGATCGATTCCACCCCTGACCATCGGTGACTCTTCTGTGTAGAGTTTGCATGTTCTCCCCATGTCTGCGTGGGTTTACTCCAGGTACTCCGGTTTCCTCCCACAGACCAAAGACATGCAGGTTAGGTTAACTAGTATCAACTGGGGATTCTAAATTGTCCTTAGATATGACTGTGAGAGCGAATGGTTGTCTGTCTCTCTGTGGTGACCCTGCGATGGACTGGCAATCTGTCCAGGGTGTGCCCTGCCTCTCGCCCAAAGATACTGGGATAGGCTCCAGCCCCCCCCCACGGCCCAAAAAGGATTAAGCAGTAGAAGATGGATGGATGGATGTTAAATAGGAAATTTTTGACAATCCTGTGCTTTTCTTGTGGTGTTATATAGAATACAGTGGTGTGAAAAAGTGTTTGCCCCCATCCTGATTTCTCATTTTTTTCCTATGTTCGTCACACTGAAATGTTTGAGATCAAACAAGTTTAAATATTAGACAAAGATAACACAAGTAAAACACAAAATGCAGTGTTTAAATGAAGGTGTTTATTATTAAGGGAAAATAAAATTCAAACCTACATGGCCCTCTGTGAAAAAGTGATTGCCCCCTAAACCTAATAACTGGTTGGGCCACCCTTAGCAGCAACAACTGCAATCAAGTGTTTGCATAACTGGCAATAAGTCTTTTACAGCACTGTGGAGGAATTTTTGCCCATTCATCTTTGCAGAATTGTTGTAATTCAGCCACATTGGAGGTCCTATTTAAGTGACTTCTTGATTGAGAACAGGGGTGATAGTAATCAGCCCTGGGTGTGGCTGGAGAAACTGAACTCAGCTTTACAAAGATGTGATAAACCACAGTTAATTTATGTTTTAACGGGGGGGGGGGGGGGTCACTTTTTCACACAGGCCCATGTAGGTTTGGATTTTTTTTTACCCTTAATAATAAACGCCTACATGTAAAAACTGCATTTTGTGTTTACTTGTGTTATCTTTGTCTAATATTTAAATTTGCTTGATGATCTGCAACATTTAAGTGTGACAACCATACAAAAAAAAATGAGAAAACAGGAAGGGGGCAAACTTTTTCACACCACTGTATCATTGCAGTAAACCAGAAAAAAGCATCTGCTTTAAAATTTAATTCTTCCCACAACTTTTAGTGCAAAAAAAACCCTCAAAACATTGCAACTTTTTTTAGAAAAAAAAAAAATTAGGTGAATTTGGGCTTTTTGGACCGCAACAATCATAAAATCATCCCACGAAATCCCAGAGGGAGTCATTGCTGCATCAATGTGGCATTATCATGGAGGCAATCAGCCTGTGGCACTGCTGAGGTGTTATGAAGGCCCAGATTGCTTTGAAAGCAGTCTTCAGCTCGTCTGCATTGTTAAGTTTGGCATCTCATCCTCTTGACAATAAATACACCATCGATTCTCTATGGGGTTTAGGTCAGGCAAGTTTGATGGCCAATCAAGCACAGTGATACCATGGTCATTAAACCAGGTATTGGTACTTTTGGCAGTATGGGGCACCACCAAGTCCTGCTGGAAAATGAAATCAGCATCTCCATAAAGCTTGTCAGCAGAGGGAAGCGTGAAGTGCTCTCAAAATTTCCTGGTAGACGGCTGTACTGACTTTGGACTTAAAACACAGTACACCAACACCAGCAGATAACATGTCTCCCCAAATTAGGTGCCAAGTCCTGTCATGTGGAAATCAAGGTCCCAGAGTCTGAAGGAAGAGTGAAGAGTTACAGAATCCAAGTTGCTAAAGGTCCAGTGTGAAGTTTCCACAGTCACTGAGAATTTGGTGCGCAATGTCATCAGCTGCTGTTGGCCATCTGTGTTTTATAAAGTCCAAAGTCAGTGCAGCCATCTACCAGGAAATTTTAGAGCACTTCATGCTTCTCTCTACTGACGAGCTTTATGGAGACACTGATTTCATTTTCCAGCAGAACTTTGTAGCTGCCCACACTGCCAAAAGTGCCAATACCTGCTTTAATGACCATGGTGTCACAGTGCTTGACTGGCCAGACCTAAACCCCATAGAGAATCTATGGGGTATTGTCAAGAGAAAGATGAGACGCCAGATCCAACAATGCAGACGAGCCGACAGCCACTATCAAAGTAGCCTGGGCTTCCATAACACCTCAGCAGTGCCACGGGCTGATAAGCTTCATGCAATGCCGCATTTATGCAGTAATTCACGCAAAAGGAGCCCCGACCAAGTATTGAGTGTGTACATGGACGTACTTTTCAGACAGCCAACATTTTGATTGAAAACCCATTTTTTGAAATTGACCTTATGCAATTTTCTAATTTTTTGAGAAACTGAATTTTTTTTTTTCCACAATATCTTTATTGAACCTTTTTTTTTTTTTTAACAAACATGATACAAACAATCAAACACTAACACTAAAGTACTACAAAAAAAAAAATGCACTAAAAACACCAACAACCACCAACAAAATCAAGTCTTCAACAATGCTCCTCTGTTTAGTCTAGACAATCCAATACATAAGTATACATATTATGTTCACCAGTTTGGAATTTACAAGGTCCACACACATCATTCACCTTCTTCTTCAAGAGTTATGTTTAAATTTTTTACATAATCAATAAAAGGTCTCCATATATTCTCAAACACAATTTCCTTTGATTTCAGTATATATGTTATTCTTTCTAATGGAAGGTTTGTTAACATCTGTCTTAACCACTGAGTCACATCTGGTCTATGAGTCTTTTTCCATAATAGTGCAATACATTTTTTGGCATTAAGCAAACTGAGGTCTATGAATGTTCTTTCACTTTTATTAAAATTATGCTTTTCTGGGTACAGACCCAACAAAAACAGTTTAGGATTCAATATGATTTGTTTTGAGATTATTTTTTCAATTGTTACCCTCACCTCTTCCCAAAACATTCTTATTAATCTACATTCCCATAAACAATGAAATAGGGTTCCTTTACTTTCCATGCATTTTGTGCATGTATCTGGTATATTTTTGTTGTATCTATTTAACTCCTCCGGTGTAACATACATCCGCATTAACCATTTGAAATGTATCAATTTAAGGCGTGCATTTATTGATTTGGTTTGAGCTTCTGTACAAGCCAATTCCCATTGTTCCTCTGAAATTTCAATTTGCTGATCTTCTTTCCAGTAGTTTAATCTTTTCAGTGAATTTTCACTTGAAGATAGTGTCAATGAGTTATAAAACTCTGAAATAATACCCTTTCTTTTACTATCTTTCATCATCATTTTTTCCAAGGATGAATAAATAGGTCGAGTGAGAGCTTTATTTTGATTTGATCGAATAAAGTTTCTAAGTTGAAGATATTTAAAAAAATGTGTTCTATTGAGATTAAATTTGATCCTCAGCTCTTCAAAAGACATTATGTTGTCTGCACATGGCAAATATAAATCCTGAATCTTTTGTATCCCTTTTAAATTCCATACTTTAAATACAGCGTCCGCTCTCCCTGGTTTAAAATATTGATTACCCCATATTGGACTAAATTGTGACAATAACTGTGGTTCTTTTAAATAGTTTTTAGCTTCACACCATATTTTGATCATATGCTTTACAAATGGATTTTTAACTTGTTTTTGTAATTTTTTTGCCGAATCTGAGTATATGAATATGGGAAGAGGTAAAGGTAAATTGTATGATTCCATTTCAGTCCAGTGAGGGAGATCATTTGATGAAAAATAATATGTCATAGACCTCAGTTGTGCCGACCAATAATACAACATAAAATTTGGACATTTCAGACCTCCACTATCAAATGGTAAATATAATAAAGACAAACGTAATCTAGCCCTCCTGTTGTTCCATATAAATTCCACTAACTTTTTTTTTATTCTTGAGAATAGATCTAAAGGTGGTGATAAGGGAATGTATTGAAATAAATAAAGTATTTTAGGTAAAATATTACTTTTAAGTATATTGATTCTCCCGATCATCGACATTGGTAGTGACATCCATCTCTGAGTTAACTCATTGATATCTGACATTAAGGCTTCATAGTTGACACTGGCAACTGATTCTAGCTTAGGCATAATTTGGATTCCTAAATATTTAAACTGATTTACAACATTGAATTGATTTACCTCAGGGGCTGGGTAATTTCTCTGGGTCTCATTTAGCATTAATATTGAAGATTTAGTTTTATTTATTTTATATCCTGATATTTCCCCAAAATTCTTTATTAAATTCAACAAGGTTGGAATTGATTTTTTTAGATTCGACATAAACAAAATTATATCATCGGCGTACAGGGAGATTTTATGTTCTGTTGGTCCAACTTTAATTCCATATATTTGTGAATGTAAACGTATCGCTATCGCTAAAGGTTCAATTGCCATAGTAAACAGTAAAGGTGAAAGTGGACAGCCTTGTCGACATCCTCTATTGATTTTTATTGGTTTTGAAATATTGTTATTTGTTAGGATTTCTGCTGTAGCATTATTGTATATTATTTGAACCCATTTTATGAAATTATTTCCAAGTCCAAACCTTTGTAGGACTTCAAAAAGAAAGGGCCATTCAACTCTATCAAAGGCCTTTTCGGCGTCCAATGATAGGAGAGCTGTATCCGGTGCTTCTTTATTAAAATAGATAATATTAAATAGTCTTCTTACATTATGGAAGCCTTGTCTACCCTTTATAAAGCCATTCTGATCTCGATTAATAATATTTGGTAAAATTTCTTGTATTCGTCTTGCTAAAATTTTACAGATTATCTTAAGGTCGGCGTTTAATAGGCTTATTGGTCTCATATTTTCACATTTATTAGAGGGCTTACCTGGTTTTGGCAGCAGTATAATTAAGGCATTATTTATGTATGATGGTAAATTATTATTTTGAAATGCTTCTAAAACCATTTCCAAAAAAGGTTTTATTAATTTATTCTTAAATTTTTTATAAAGGTCAACTGGAAGACCATCTGGTCCTGCACTTTTTCCTGATTTCATATTATCAATGGCTAGCCCAACTTCTTCTTGACTAATTTTAGACTCCAATATCTCCCTGTTTTCATTTGGAATACACGGTATAGATAGTTCGTTCAAAAACCCATTTAGTTTTGTTAAATCAGGTTCATTGTTGGTATCATATAATTTTTCATAGTAATCTCTAAAGGCTCTATTAATTTCTAAAGGATCTATAACTACCTGTCCATTACTTATAATACTGGTAATTGGTGTTTTAATTTCCAATTGTTTAATCTGCCATGCTAATAATTTTCCTGATTTTTCACCTTGTTCATAAAAAGATTGTTTCAATCTTAGAAGACTCGAGGCAGCTCTATTCGCTGATTTTTTGTCGTATTCAGCTCTCAAAATCAGTAATTCATTCTCCAACCTTGGATCTCTTCCTGCATACACTTTTTCCTGAAGACTTTTTATTTTATGTTCCAATTTAGCTCTCTCCTCTCGAGTCTTCTTAGATTTTGATCCTGTATAACTAATAATATGTCCCCTAATAAAAGCTTTGAAAGCCTCCCACTTTACACATGCTGATGTTTGTGTAGTATTGATGTCAAAGAACTCGTCTATCTGTTTTTCTATATACTTGACAAATTCCTCATCCTGAAGCCATTTATGCTGAAATTGCCATCTGCCTGATTCCTTTGTCAATTTTTTATCTACATATATTAGACAACAGGGTGCATGATCAGAGATCACGATGTTATCATAAAAGCAGTTTTGAATCTTGGACCTTAATTCTGTGGAAATCAAAAAATAATCAATACGTGAGAATGTCTTGTAGGTACTGGAATAACAAGAATAGGCTTTAACTTGTGGTTTCATTTCTCTCCATATGTCTAACAATCTCAATTCTTTCATAAAATGATTAATAGTCATCCTACATCCAATGTGCGTACAATCCAGTCCTGTTGATCTATCCACACCTGGATTCAATGTACAATTAAAATCCCCTGCTATTATATGTTGCCCTGTAAGTGATGATAAGATGAGAAATAAATTAGCAAAGAACTTCTGATCATCTATATTGGGACCATATAAGTTCACAAGATTTATATTTTCTAATAGCAAAGAACCTTGAATGATTACATATCTTCCAAATTTGTCTCCAATTACATTTTTCACTTGAAAAGGAACTGATTTATGTATGAGAGTCATAACTCCCCTGGCTCGGGATGAAAATGAAGAGGTGAATACACTTCCCTGCCATCTACTCCTAATTCTTTTAACATCCTCCTCTATCAGATGAGTTTCTTGTAAAAACACAATTCTTGAACCCATGTCCTTTATTTTATTCATAACTTGTTTAAGTTTTTTTAAATTTTGTAGACCTCTGCAATTCCATGAAGTTAAATTAAGATTAACACTTTGGTCCATGATCAATAGAGAGTTTGGGATTACCTTGCAGTGTAAACATGCTCATACAGAGAAGCAAAAACATGAGTGGTTGAACATTCATCCTACAAACTACACACAAACAAATTTCCCCTTCCCACACTTGTGGCAAACCCCCCAAAATCAAAAGAAAAATTCTGTCTCCCGATATAGCCATCGACCGTTCCACACCCACGGGGAACAGCCTAAGCCACTCCTTCTTCATCCTCCCAATCACCCTAACTCTACTGCTTTTAATGACGTAACATTAACTCTCCTCTGTAGTTTTCCAACTTAACTCCAAAATTTTTAACAACTTTGTACATCATAGTTTTTTTTTGTTTGTTTTGTTTTTGTTTTGTTTTTTTAATATATAATACAATCTATATTTTGTAAACTTACTATTTACTTCAAGTCAGTCAGATGCCTGTGCAAATGCTTAATTATTCTACCTTATATTTTGTTCATGCTTAGCTCCCACCAGTCTCTTCTTCTTCTTTGATCTTCTTGATGAACTCCTGCGCCTCCTCTGGGGTCTTGAAGATGTGGGTTCTGCCCTCATACGTGGTCAGCAGTCTCGCAGGATAGATTACACCATGACGAATCCCAAGGTTGCGCAGCTCCTTACGTACGGGATCAAACTGCTTCCTCAATTGCTGGATTCCTGTGGCCAAATCTGGGTAGAACCGCACCTGCTGGTCCTGGTGTTTAATCTCTCCTTTAGCACGTGCAGCGTTGAAGATCTTCATCCTGTCTCTGTTGCTAAGAAACTTCATAATTAAGGTCCTCGGCGGTCCCTTATCTCTCCGTGGGCCAATACGATGTGCTTTTTCCAGAACCACTGCTGATTGCAACTCCTCGCTGCCCAGCACCTCCGGAATCCACTTTTCCAGAAAGGAACATACGTCCCGACCTTCTGATTCCTCTGGAAGACCCACCAGCCTCAAATTATTCTGTCTTGACCGAGATTCCAAATCCAAAATATTATCTTCCAGAGATTTATTTTTTTTTTCCAAAGTGCGCACCTTTAATTGAAGACGGGTGACGTCATCTTCAGCACTAGCGAGACGGAGCTCCATCTGCGCCGTTCGTTCTACACAGTCACCCAATTCCTTTCTTATTCCTTCCAACGCTGTCATAATCCCATCAAATCTAGAGGAAAAGTCCGCTCTCATTGAACTCATGGCAGCCATCAGCGCATCTGCGCCTCCCCGCTCAGACATCGCACCGTTGCCAGCCTCCTCCGCCATATATGGAGTTATGTTTGCTGCGTCACAGACCTGAAAGTCCGTTAATTTGGACTGTTTCGGCGGCTCGCTTTTTCCTTTTCCTGGTTTTCCAGCCTTAGGCTTCGCCGACATATCCTCGCCCAAATGCTGAGATACGTTCTGTCCCAAATGAGAGAGTTATTTGCCGATTTTTTTTCTCCAGGAGCAGAGCAGAGCGAGACACGTCCGTCCTACGTGGCAGCCATAACCGGAAGTCGAGAAACTGAATTTTGGGTTTTCATTAGCTATAAGCCATAATCATTAAAAGAAAAAAATAACAGTGGAAATACAGGTGCATCTGCACCTGTATTTCCTGCATGGTGGCGCAGTGGTTAGCACTCTGGCAGCACAGTTTACCCTCGGCCGGGGGATCGCGGGGATCGTGAGATCGTGGGTTTGATCCCTGCCCCCGACCAACAGTGATCTGTGTGTAATTTGCATGTTCACCCCGTGTTGCGTGGGTTTACTCCGGGATTTCTCCAGTTTCCTCCCACATGCCAAAAACATGCAGGCTAGGGATACGGGGCGCTTGCGCACGCAGCGACCAACAGCTGGTGGCTTGTCACCAGACTGCAAAACAAATCTACCTACGGATACAAAACAAGTAACAAAAAAAAAAAAAAAAAAAAAAATCTCACTTAATTAGAATATCATCAAACAGTTGATTTATTTCAGTAATTCAATTCATAAAATGAAACTCGTTTTATATAGATCATTACAGACAGAATGATATATTTCAAGTGTTTATTTCTTTTAATTTTGATGGTTATGGCTTGCAGTTCATGAAAACGAGAAAATCAGTTTCTCAAAAAATTAGAATATTACATACAGGTGCATCTCAATAAATTAGAATGTCATCGAAAAGTTAATTAAATTCAGTAATTCAATTCAGAAAATGAAACTCCTATATTATATAGATTCATTACACACAGAGTGATATATTTCAAGTGTTTATTTCTTTTAATTTTGATGATTACGGCTTACAGCTCAAGAAAACCCAAATTCAGTTTCTCAAAAAATTAGAATATTACATAAAATTAATTTTAAAAAATGGATTTTTAATAGAAATGTTGGCCGACTGAAAAGTATTACAGATGTGGACAAAATTGTTGGTACCCCTATGTTAATGAAAGAAAAACCCACAATGGTCACAGAAATAACTTGAATCTGACAAAAGTGGTAATAAATAAAAATTCTATGAAAATTAACCAAAGAAAATCAGACAATGCTTTTGAATTGTGGTTTAACAGAATTATTTTAAAAAACAAACTCATGAAACAGGCCTGGACAAAAAAGTGTTTATATATTTATATATCTATTCCATCTAGCTACAATGCTCCGCACTGTGTATGTACATATGTACGTATACTCGCTGCTCTTGTTTTTCTCTTGCCTTCTGAATGTTGCTCTGAGTGTTGCTATCCCTGTGCTGTTGCAATCCTGGAATTTCCCCACTGTGGGACTAATAAAGGCTTATCTTATCTCATCTTAAATGATGGTACCCTTAACTTAATATTTTGTTGCACAACCTTTTGAGACAATCACCGCAATCAAACGATTTCTGTAACTGTCAATGAGACTTCTGCACCTCTCAGCAGGTATTTTGGCCCACTCCTCATGAGCAAACTGCTCCAGTTGTCTCAGGTTTGAAGGGTGCCTTCTCCAGATGACATGTTTCAGCTCCTTCCACAGATGTTCAATATGATTTAGATCAGGGCTCATAGAAGGCCACTTTAGAATAGTCCAATGTTTGGCTCTTAGCCATTCTTGGGTGTTTTTAGCTGTGTGTTTTGGGTCATTATCCTGCTGCAAGACCCGTGACCTTCAACTGAGACCAAGCTGTCTGACACTGGGCAGCACATTTCTCTCTAGAATACCTTGATAGTCTTGAGATTTCATTGTACCCTGCACAGATTCAAGACACCCTGTGCCAGATGCAGCAAAGCAGCCCCACAACATAACAGAACCTCCTCCATGTTTCACAGTAGGGACAGTGTTCTTTTCTTGGTATGCTTCATTTTTGCGTCTGTGAACATAGAGCTGATGTGCCTTGCCAAAAAGTTCCAGTTTTGTCTCGTCTGTCCATAGGACATTCTCCCAGAAGCTTTGTGGCTTGTCAACATGCAGTTTGGCAAATTCCAGTCTGGCTTTTTTAGGATTTGTTTTCAACAGTGGCGGTCGTCTCCCATGAAGTCCACTTTGGCTCAAACAACGACGGATGGAGCGATCTGACACTGATGAACCTTGACCTTGGAGTTCACCATGAATGTGTTTAGAGGTTGTTCTGGGCTCTTTTGTTACCATTCGTATTATCCGTCTCCTCCTGCTGCCACGTCCAGGGAGGTTGGCTACAGTCCCGTGGATCTTAAATTTCTGAATAATATGTGCAAGTGTAGTCACAGGAACATCAGAATCAGATTTATTGCCATTGTTCATGTAGTACACAAACTAGGAATTTGTCTCGGTGCAATGCTGCAACATTAAACATGATAAGATAAAAGAAATAAAAACAAAACTAAACATGCAAGTGTAGAATAAGAATGAGTAATACTAGTCAAAGCAGTTTTTAAATATATTAGCGAGCAGCAGATATTGTGGAGTACCACATAGTGCAGTCGATAATGCAACAGAAAAACAGTGATGATTGACATGAGTCTGGTTGAGCTGCTGTACATAGTGCACGAGAGTCAATAAGTCACTTAGTGTTCAGCAGTCTGATGGCAGAGGGGAAGAAGCTGTTCATGTGCCGGGAGGTTTTAGTCTGGATGGACCGAAGTCTTCTACCTGAGGGGAGGGGGGGGCAAACAGTACGTGACCAGGGTGTGAAGGATCGGCTATGATCCGGCCTGCATGCCTCCGAGTCCTGGAGATGTACAGGTCCTGGAGAGATGGGAGCTTGCAGCCGATCACCTTCTCAGCAGTGCGCACAACGCGCTGTAGCCTTAGTCTGTCCCTGGCAGTGGCTCCTGCGTACCACACGGTTATGGAGGTGGTGAGGATGGACTCGATGATGGCCGTGTAGAACTGCACTAACATCTTGGTGGGTAGCTTGAGCTTCCTCAGCTGCCGCAGAAAGAACATCCTCTGCTGGGCCTTTTTGATGAGCGAGCTGATGGTCTGCTCCCATTTGAGGTCCCGGGTGATGGTGGTGCCCAAGAAGCGGAAGGAATCTGCAGTGGTGATGGGAGAGCCTGTGAGGGTGAGGGGGGGCAGAGGGGTTGTGACTTTCCTGAAGTCCACAATCATCTCCACTGTCTTCAGAGCGTTCAGCTGCAGGTTGTTGTGGCTGCACCAGGACGCCAGCTGGGCCACCTCTCTCCTGTAGACGGACTCGTCGCCGTTGGAGATGAGCCCGATGAGGGTGGTGTCGTCCGCAAACTTGATCAGCTTAACAGACTGGTGGCTGGAGGTGCAGGAGTTGGTATAAAGGGAGAAGAGTAGGGGGGAAAGTACACAGCCCTGGGGTGATCCGGTGCTGATGCTAACAGAGTCTGAGACAGTCTTCCCCAGCCGCACATGCTGCCTCCGGTCCGTCAGAAAGTCGGTGATCCACCTGCAGAGGGAGTCAGGCACGCCGAGCAGGGACAGCTTGTCCTGGAGCAGAGCGGGGCGGATGGTGTTGAATGCAGAGCTGAAGTCCACAAACAGGACCCTGGCGTAGGTTCCCGGGGAGTCCAGGTGCTGCAGGATGGAGTGGAGGGCCAGGTTGACTGCGTCGTCCACAGACCTGTTGGCACGGTAGGCAAACTGCAGCGGGTCCAGGAGGGGAGTGGTGATGGACTTGAGGTGGGGCAGGACCAGGCGCTCAAAGGACTTCATGACTACAGAGGTGAGCGCTACAGGTCTGTAGTCATTAAGTCCAGTGATCCGTGGCTTCTTGGGGACAGGGATGATGGTGGAGGATTTGAGGCAGGTCGGCACGTGGCATAGCTTAAGAGAGGTGTTAAAAATGTCTGAAGACAGGAGCCAGCTCTTTCGCACAGTGTCTCAGGGTGGAGGGAGACACGCCGTCCGGACCGGGGGCCTTGCGCGGGTTCAGTCTGGAGAACTGTCTGTGCACATCCTGCTCACTGATGACAAGGGCAGGGGGGGGAGGAGGGGGGGGCCGCTTTTGATGAATTAGAGACCGAGGAGGCAGTGGAGCTGGGGGGGGGGGGGGGGTTGGACACAGCTGACGAGGTGTCAAAACGGGCATAATGTTGGGACAGTCTTTGGCAAAGGGCTTTGTCATCCTGAGGCCGATAGTTGGTGATTTGCCTCAGTCCTCTCCACACAGAAGCCGAGTCATTAGCAGTGAACTGCTGCTGGAGTCTCTCAGAATACACAGATTTAGCTCTCCTCAGCTCTCCGATATTTAACCTCCCTGTAGCAGTCCCTGTCTCCACTTTTCAACGCTGCTTCCTTCTCCTTCCTGATCTGTCTGAGCTTAGCAGTGAACCAGGGCTTATCATTAGAGTACCTCACCCTGGTGCGCGATGGAAGAATGCTGTCCTCACAAAAGTGGATATATGAGTTTACAGTGTCCATGTACTCATCTAGATCATGCGTGGCTCCTTTAAACATGCCCCAGTCAGTTATTTCCATGCACGTGTTCAGCTTCTCCCCAGCTTCACTGGTCAATTTCTTCATAGTGGTCACAACAGGTTTAGTGAGCTTCAGTCTCTGTCTGTATGTGGGAACGAGGTAGACCATCACGTGATCAGATAGTCCGAGCGCAGCGCGGGGAACAGCGCGATACGCATCTTTCACTGTAGTGTAACAGTGATCCAGTGTGTTCTCTCCTCTGGTTGGGCATTTAATAAACTGTTTGTATCGGGGGAGATCGTGGCTCAGATTGCTCTGGTTAAAGTCGCCAACCACAATAACCAGAGAGTCCGGGAAAGTCCGCTCCGTATGTTGGATCCATCAAGCTGCTTGGAGATGGTCTTATAGCCTTTACCTTTAACATGCTTGTTTATAATTTTCTTTCTAATCTCCTGAGACAATTCTCTCCTTTGCTTCCTCTGGTCCATGTTTAGTGTGGTACACACCATGTCACCAAACAGCACAGTGACTACTTGTCACCCTTTAAATAGGCCGACTGACTGATTACAAGTTTGTAGACACCTGTGATGTTAATTAGAGGACACATCTTGGTTGAACATGTCCCTATGGTCACATTATTTTCAATCTTTTCTAGGGGTACCATCATTTTTGTCCAGGCCTGTTTCATGAGTTTGTTTTGGTTGTTTTTTTTGTTTTTTGTTTTTTTTTTTTTTAAATAATTCTGTTGAACCACAATTCAAAAGCATTGCCTGATTTTCATTGGTTAATGTTCATAGATTTTTTATTTATTACCACTTTTGTAATATTGAAATATTCTAATTTTTTTGAGAAACTGAATTTGGGGTTTTCATGAGCTGTCAGCCATAACTATCAAAATTAAAAGAAATAAACACTTGAACTACATCACTCTGTGTGTAATGAATCTATATAATATAGGAGTTTCATTTTCTGAATTGAATTACTGAATTGAATTAACTTTTTGATGGCATTCTAATTTATTGAGATGCACCTGTAAGATCAATTTTAAAAAACTGATTTATTTTTTTTTTTTATAGAAATGTTGGCCGACAGAGTATTTCCATGCACACACTCAATACTTGGTCAGGGCTCTTTTTGCATGAATTAATACTGCATCACTGTGGCATGGCATGAAGGTGATCAGCCTGTGGTTCTGCTGAGGAGTTATGAAGGCCCAGGTTGCTGTGATAACGGCCTTCAGCTCATCTGCATTGTTGGGTCTGGTGTCGCTCATCTCCCTGTTGTCGATATGTCATAGATTCTGTATGGGGTTTAGGTCAGGACAGTTTGCTGACCAGTAAAATATGGTGATACCATGGTCATTAAATCAGGCTGTGGTACTTTTGGCAGCAGTGTGGGCAGGTGCCATGTCCTGCTGGAAAATGAAATCAGCATCCCCATAAACCTTGTCAACAGAGGGAAGCATGAAGTGCTCTAAAATGTCCTGGTAGACAGCTGCATTGAGTTTGGACTTGATAAAACACAGTGGACTAACACTAGCAGATGACATGGCTCCCCAAATCAGTCGCCAAGTCCTGTCACTCGAAAATCAAGGTCCCAGAGTCTAGAGGAAGAGTGAACAGGCACAGAATCCAAGTTGCTTGAGGTCCAGTGTGAAGTTTCCACAGTCAAATCAAATCAACCTTTATTGTCATATTGCTGTACATACAACTGTAGTGCAGGCAAGATGAAATTGCGTTTCTCTCGGCATCCATATAAGTAAAAGAACATGATTTAAGACACACTCACACATATCCTCACCCCCCACCCCACCACATCCATTCACACATCCCTGAGACATACTTGAAAAACTAACCAGAACTATAATATACAAATAATATACACTACCGTTCAAAAGTTTGGGGTCACTTAGAAATTTCCTTATTTTTGAAAGAAAAGCACTTTTTTTTCAATGACGATAACTTTAAACTAATCAGAAATACACTCTATACATTGCTAATGTGGTAAATGACTATTCTAGCTGCAAATGTCTGGTTTTTGGTGCAATATCTACATAGGTGTATAGAGGCCCATTTCCAGCAACTATCCCTCCAGTGTTCTAATGGTACAATGTGTTTGCTTATTGCGTCAGAAGGCTAATGGATGATTAGAAAACCCTTGTGCAATCATGTTAGGTCTGCAATGCTGTAATTGCTGCAAATGGAGGATTCTTTGACGAAAGCAAAGTTTGAAGGAAAAAATTATTATTTCAAATACAAATCATTATTTCTAACCTTGTCAATGTCTTGACTATATTTTCTATTCATTTTACAACTCATGGTGGTAAATAAAAGTGTGACTTTTCATGGAAAACACAAAATTGTCTGAGGTGACCCCAAACTTTTGAACGGTAGTGTACATAATGTCTGAAGGTGCAGTAGTATGTATGAGAGATTCCGGATCAACTGTTCAGCATCCTAACAGCTTGTGGAAGGAAGCTGTTAATCAGTCTGGTGGTTCTGCCTCTGATGCTCCGGAATCGTTTGTCAGATGGCAGAAGTTCAAAGTGTTTATGCAGAGGGTGAGAACGGTCCTTGACAATGTTCAGTGCCCTGCTCCTGCAACGGTTCTGAAAAAGTTCTTGGACAGAGGGGAGGGAGACTCCAATTACCCTCTCAGCTCCCTTAACTATCCTCTGCAGGGCTATTTTGTCTGACATACTACAGCTGGAGTACCATGTAGCAATGCAGTACGTCAGAACACTCTCCACCACACCTCTGTAGAAGGTCCTGAGGATGCAGATGGGGAGAGAGGCCTGTTTGAGTTTCCTCAAGAAGTGCAGTCTCTGCTGGGCCCGCTTCCTGATCCCCAAGGAATTCTTGCTCCAGGTCAGGTCCTGCGAGATCTGCACTCCGAGGAACTTGATGTTCTCCACTCTCTCCACTAAACGGCCGCCAATGCTGATGATATGTGAAGCCATGCCATCTGCTGATGTTTTTCCACCGTGTTTAATCAAGTCCAATGTCAGTGAAGCCATCTAACAAGAAATTTTAGAGCACTTCATGCTTCCCTCTGCTGACAAGCTTTATGGAGAAGCTGATTTCATTTTCCAGAAGGACATGGTACCTGCCCACACTGCCAAAAGTACAAATACCTGGTTTAATGACCATGGTATCACTGTGCTTGATTAGCCAGCAAACTCTCCTGACCTAAATCCAATAGAGAACCTGTGGAGTATTGCCAAGAGGAAGATGAGAGACGTCAGACCCAATAATGCAGACGAGCTGAAGGCCGCTATCAAAGCAACCTGGGCTTCCATAACACCTCAGCAGCAACACAGGCTGATCGCCTCCATGCCATGCTGCATTGATGCAGTAATTATGCAAAAGGAGCCCTGACCAAGTATTGAGTGTGTACATGGACATACTTTTCAGTCGGCCAACATTTCTATTCAAAATCAATTTTTTTTTAAATTAATTTTATGCAATATTCAAATTTTTTTGAGAAACTGAATTTGGGGTTTTCATGAGCTTTAAGCCATAACCATCAAAAATAAAAGAAATAAACACTTGAAATGTATCACTCTGTGTGTAATGAATCTATATGAGTTTCACTTTTTGAATTGAATTATTGAAATAAATTAACTTTTCAATGACATTCCAATTTATTGAGATGCACCTGTATATTTACTCCGTGTGTAAAGAATCTATATGAGTTTCACTTTTTGAATTTAATTACTGAAAAAAATTAACTTTGTGATGATATTCTCATTTATTGAGATGCACTTGTATTGGATAAAAGGAAATCCCCTACCTCTTTCCCTCACTCTGCAAACATGCATCTAAAATATGACTACTAGAAATCCCTGATTATCTAAACTAGAGGGATACCTGTTTGGCTTGGCATTTATAGGTGTAAAGTACAGGGTTTCCAGTGACTCCGCCTGAAGACCACGACGTTTTGCCACCAGCCGTTCTGAACTGCGCACAAGAGGTGTACTGGACTCACAGGAAGCTGAAAGTTTCCTGCAAGGGTTAGAAATAAAGGGACATTGTAAGATTACAATGACTTCTCACCACAATAATTATCAAATAGTAATAAAGTCATGAGCTGGGTGTCACACAAGCCAAAATGGCAAATGTGACAGCATGGTTATCCTGGACAGTCAGAAATCAAATTCAAAGAAGGTAAGGTTCCACGAAAGTTCAAGGAGTGCCCAGTTACCATAACCCCATGCAAAACAAACTGTAGTCCTGTATGTTGGTTTTATCTTAATGCAATGAACTTGTTCTATCAGCCATCTATTGGATACCATTTCTGGATAGATACTACTCAAAAAAAAATAAAGGGAACACTTTAAAAACACATCACATTTTAATGGGAAAAAATAAGCTGGATATCGAAATTGTGGCAGGCTAGTCCAGCTTACTCAGATTAAAAAAATGTTCTTTGAATCTGAGTAAACTGGACTAACTTCAGCTTAAAAGTGGAATAGCGCTCCACTTTTTTCCACATTTTATTATATTATAGCCTTATTCCAAATTGGATTAAATTCATTTTTTTCCTCTAAATTCTACACACAATACCCCAAAATGACAACATGAAAATTTTTTTTGAGATTTTTGAAAATTTATTAAAAGTAAAAAGTCAGCATTCACAGCATTTGCTCAATAGTTTGTTGTGGCACCTTTGGCAGCAATTACAGCCTCAAGTCTTTTTGAATATGATGTCACAAGCTTGGCACACCTTTGGCCAATTTTGCCCATTTCTCTTTGCAGCACCTCTCAAGCTCCATCAGGTTGGATGGGAAGCGTCGGTGCACATTTTCATCATTCGTCATTTTCAGGTTTCTCCAGAGATGTTCAATTGAATTCAAGTCTGGGCTCTGGTTGGGCCACTCAAGGACATTCACAGAGTTGTCCTGAAGCCACTGCTTTGATATCTTGGCTGTGTGCTTTGGGTCGTTGTCCTGCTGAAAGATGAACAGTTGCCCCAGTCTGAGGTCAAGAGCACTCTGGAGCAGATTTTCGTCCAGGATGTCTCTGTGCATTGCTGCATTCATCTTTCCCTCTATCCTAACTAGTCTCCCAGTTCCTGCCATTGGAAAAACATCCCCACAGCATGATGCTGCTACCACCACTGCCGTGGTTCTGAGCGGTACCTGGTTTCCTCCAAACATGACGCCTGGCATTCACGCCAAAGAGTTCAATGTTTGTCTCATCAAACTGGAGATTTTTGTTTCTCATGGTCCTTCAGGTGCCTTTTGGCAAACTCCGGGTGGGCTGCCATGTGCCTTTTACTAAGGAGTGGCTTCCATCTGGCCACTCTACCATACAAGACTGATTGGTGGATTGCTACAGAGATGGTTGTCCTTCTGGAAGGTTCCCCTCTCTCCACAGAGGAATGCTGGAGCTCTGGCAGAGTGACCATTTGGCTCTTGGTCACCTCCCTGAATAAGGCCCTTCTCCCTCCATCGCTCAGTTTAGACGGCCGGCCAGCTCTAAGCAGAGTCCTGGTGGTTCCGAACTTCTTCCATTTACGGATGATGGAGGCCACTGTGCTCACTGGGACCTTCTAAGCAGCAGAAATTTTTCTGTACCCTTCCCCAGATTTGTACCTCGAAACTTCATGCTTGGTTTGTGCTCTGACATGCACTAACTGTGGGACCTTATATAGACAGGTGTGTGCCTTCACAAATCATGTCCAATCAACTGAATTCACCACAGGTGGACTCCAGTTAAGCTATAGAAACATCTCATTGACGCTCAGTGGAAACAGGATGCACCTGAGCTCAATTCTGAGCTTCATGGCAGAGGCTGTGAATACTTATGTACATGTGATCTCTTAGTGTTTTTATTTTTAATAAATGTGCAAAAATCTCAAAAAAAAAAAAAAAAAAAAAAAAAAAAAAAAAAAAAAACTTTTCACATTGTCATTATGGGTTATTGTGTGTAGAATTTTGAGGAAAGAAAGATTTTAATCCCTTTGGGAATATGGCTGTAACATAAAATGTGGAAAAAGTGAAGCGCTGTGAATACTTTCCAGATGCACTATATAGTGGTGTGAAAAAGTGTTTGCACCCTTCCTGATTTCTCATTTTTTTCCTACGTTTGTCACACTGAAATGTTTTAGATCAAACAAATTTAAATATTAGACAAAGATAACACAAGTAAAACATAAAATGCAGTGTTTAAATGAAGGTGTTTATTATTAAGGGAAAATAAAATTCAAACCTACATGGCTCTGTGTGAAAAAGCGATTGCCCCCTAAACCTAATAAGTGGTTGGGCCACCCTTAGCAGCAACAACTGCAATCAAGCATTTGCCATAAGTGGCAATGAGTCTTTTACAGCGCTGTGGAGGAATTTTTGCCCACTCATCTTTGCAGAATTGTTGTCATTCAGCCACATCGGAGGGCTTTCGAGCATGAACTGCCTTTTTAAGGTCATGCCACAGCATCTCAATTGGATTCAGGTCAGGACTTTTACTAGGCCACTCCAAAGTCTTCATTTTGTTTTTCTTAAGCCATTCAGAGGTGGACTTGACTGTGTGTTTTGGATTATTGTCCTGCTGCAGAACCCAAGTGCGCTTCAGCTTGAGGTCACGAACAGATGGCCGGACATTCTCCTTCAGGATTTTTTGGTACACAGCAGAATTCATGGTTCCATTTACCACAGCAAGTCTTCCAGGTCCTGAAGCAGCAAAACAGCCCCAGACCATCACACTACCACCACCATATTTGACTGTTAGTATGATGTTCCTTTTCTGAAATGCTGTGTTACTTTTACACTGGATATAACGGGACACACACCCCAAACGTCTTTTGGATCATCAAGATGTTTTCTGGCAAAACTGAGATGAGCCTTTAAATTCTTTTTGCTCAGCAGTGGTTTTTGTCTTGGAACTCTGCCATGAAGGCCATTTTTGCCCAGTCTCTTTCTTACGGTGAAGTCATGAACAAATGAGGCCTGCAGTCCTTTGGATGTTGTTGTGGGGCCTTTTGTGACCTCTTTGATGAACTGTCACTGCTCTCTTGAGGTAATTTTGGTCAGCCGGCCACTCCTGAGAAGGTTCACCACTGTTCTATGTTTTCGCCATTTGTGGATAATGGCTCTCACTGTGGTTTGCTGGAGTCCCAAAGTTTTAGAAATGCCTTTAACACCATTTCCAGACTGATAGCTCTCAATTACTTTGTTTCTCATTTGTTCCTGAATTTCTTTGGATCGCATCATGCTGATGAGGATCTTCTGGTCTACTTCACTTAGACAGGTCCTATTTAAGTGATTTCTTGGTTGAGAACAGCTGTGGCAGTAATCAGGCCTGGGTGTGGCTAGAGAAATGAGCTCAGCTTTTCAGAGATGTGATAAACCACAGTTAATTTATGCTTTAGTGGGGGGGGGGGGGCAATCACTTTTTCCACACAGGGCCATGTAGGTTTTGATTTTTTTTTTATCCTTAATAATAAACAATTTCATTTAAAAACTGCATTTTGTGTTTGTGTTATCTTTGTTTAATATTTAAATTTGTTTAATGATCTGAAACATTTAAATATGACAAACATACAAAAAAATGGACATTTGCCATTTTTTTCCCCCACACTTTTTCACACCACTCTGTGTGTGTGTGCGCGTTTTCTCTGATTCATTTTCCTCGATTCAGACTCAAAGGTGACATATGATGCATTTTTCCCCCCCACATGGCGACAGTTCCCAGAGGCCTTAATGAAATGTTTAACATGCTTTGGTAAAAATGCATTAGGCTTGAATTATTTCAGCACCATTTTCAACCAATTTTAGAACTGCTTCCTCAGTACTTATTTTAAAAATCCCCATAAACCCCAGTTCACCCTACTCCCTCTCCTTTATCACAACAGAGAGCCTAAATCACACCCCCTCAACTACCACATATGGGACCTTAAATTGGCTAAAATCTCCACTGAAATGAATGGCGAGAGCAAAATTATCTTTTGATCACAATTGAATTTTGTCACACACATACAGTGTTTGTCAATTTAAAAGAATTTTCCACATAATTAAAGTTGTCAGCTATTGTATAATAACGGTAATATTTAGTTTTTTTGAAAACGCTTAGCGGACTATATCTCCCATCATCCCACATCACCAAACATAATCATGGCGGTTTCCCTCTCAAAACTCACCTCCTGTTTCCTGAACGATGAAAGAAGGACCCAAAGAGGAGAAAAACAACACAAATGTATTGTAATTTGAGAGCCGGAGCTGATCCAGAGGACTGTTTGTTACTTCCCCATGGGCAGGCTTTGAAAACGATGACGTAAGTTTATGTGACTGTCTTTATTTACGTAATTTTGCCAACCTTATATCTTAACAGTTAGACAACAACCTACACCAGGGCTATTCAATTACAAAATCAGTTGGGCCACAATTTGAAATCAAGACATGTAACTGGGCTGCACATGTTGAACGATCTGTTGAATATGACAAATTTCAAACCAACACAGATCAATATGACGAAAAATATGTACTTTTTATTCATTGTCTTGGTTTTAAATGTGCGCTTGGCACATGACAAAGGCACATCAAAAGTGCATAAAAACACAATAACAGTGCTGGAGTTGAGTAGAACTTGAAGGAGTAGAAATATTTTTCCTCTTGAAAAACAATTAAATAAATAGAATAGGAAAAATAAAATTCTGTAAATAACCATTTTGGTCACATCTTACTCAGGCATATCTCAAAGTGCAAAAAAGCTCAAAGTGCACTGTTAGTAGCATTAACATTCGTTTCCCTGTTGAAATAAAATATACTACATCCCGATCGTAACTGACCTTGCACACCACAATGTGCATTTAGCCGAATAAAAAATGAACCGTCAAAGACTTCAGTGCACAATCCCCCCCAAGAAAAGATTGATAACATTAAACAACGTACATCCACTATTGTGATTTGCTTTGTTTTAAATCACCACATGTGTGAGTAGGAGCCTCTTGTTATAACTACGCATTCCATTACACACACATATCAGTCAACCAAAAATTTCTAGTAGAGTTAAGGATGCAAAAAGCAACCACTTAGAAACCTGAGTAATGACTTCAATCTTGAAGGTTTGAGGTTTTTCTCGAAAATTTATTAAAATTTTTCTTATAGTTTTCTACTTTTCTCTGCAAATTTATCTAAATTTGAAACCCTTTTTCTCAAATTTGTAATTTCCTCTTGGAAAATTTACTTTTCTTGTACATTTGAGACCATTATAAATTTGTGGATTATTTTATGGCTAATTGTTGTCATTTTAACATAAAATTACTTTTTTTTTTTTATAAATTTGAAACAGATTGTGGTAAAATTTTGACTTTTCCCTTATACAATTTACACTTTTGACCATAATTTTGCAGAGCCAGTACAGAACAATAACTTAATTCTGATTTCAAAGAAAAAAATATTACTAGAATTATATTTAACGAAATAAATTAACTTAAATTACCAAAGATGCAGTTATTTCTGTTAAACTACTTCTACATATTTCTAGTGTTTTAGAAATCTCCTCAGCACCTAGAGAACAGGAAAACCTCCCTTATTTTGAAATACAATCAGAAATGTTGACACGTTAGTTTGTCTGAAGGCTGTTGACGGTTCAAGTCATTGACTTCGTGAATTTCGGTCACCTTAACTTCCCAGGTATATAATAGTGAACATAAATAATTAGTTAATACTGTCATGGCTGGTGAAGTAAATTCTCAGCGATTCAGTCACTCTTGCCTTTCCCTGCATATGAAGTCTAACTACACCTGTTTGCTCAGCAACTCTTCATTATTGTTCCAGTTACCAGCGTGCTAAAACCACCATAAATGTCTCCACTGCTTACATACTTCTTTTACTTGTTTTCCCACATTTAAAGTACTTTAATAAGCTAATGCTTCTCTCGGACAGTGACACTAGCAAGACACTCTGCCTGCCGACTGGAACAGTCACATGGGCAGGGCGCTTCTGAACTCCCTGCGGATGACGGTCAAGCACATTGTTCATGTGCACACTTGTGGACCGTCATTCCTTCATAATTTTTTTTCTTAAATTTATATTTCCTTGGTGTAGCCTGGGCCACACTGAGGTTGGTCCTGGGCCGAATGTGGCCCTCGAGCCGCTAATTGAATAGGCCTGACCTACACCGTTATTTACGTGGAAAATTATATTTTAAATTGAAAAACATCATGTGTAACTCGTGGTAAAATTTGATAGGGATCAAAAGATAATTTCGCTCTTGCCATTCATTTCAATGAAGATTTTTTTTCCGATTTAAGGTCTCATATTTGGAAGCAGAAGGGGTTTGATTTCAGCTCTTTATATATGAGGTAGGGCAGGTGACATTTTGAGGCCATTAGCTGTTTAGCTACTAGCTCTGGATGGCAAAGGCAGATGAAATAATTGCTTTAAGTGTTGATGAAGATGTACAGAGAAGGTCAAAAGAAGTTGCACTGTGTCTTTGTGGAGCTAGAGAAAGCATATGATAGGGTGCCAAGGAAGGACGTGTGGTACTGTATGAGAAAGTCAGCAGTGGCAGAGAAGTGTGTGAGGGTGGTGCAGGACATGTATGAGGACAGCGAGACAGTGGTGAGGTGTGCTGTAGGAGTGACAGATGGGTTCAAGGTGGGGGTGGGATTACATCAGGAATTGCCTCTAAGCCCCTTCTTGTTTGCCATGGTCATGGACAGGCTGACAAATGAGGTCAGGCAGGAGTCTCCGTGGGCCATGATGTTTGCAGATGACATTATGATCTGTAGTGAGAGCAGGGAGCAGGTGGCAGATAATCTGGAGAGGTGGAGGTATGCTCTTGAGAGCAGAGGAATGAAAGTCCACAGAAGCAAGTCAGACTACATCCATCTATAAATACACAAAATCTCTGTATGTGTGTGTGTCTGTCTGTCTACCTGTGTGTCTGTTCCATGCAGCTCTTGAACAGTTCAGACTGGCCTCAGATTTTATAAGTGCTTTGCTGAGGTTACGAGGGTGTGCATCCCAAAGTATGGAATCGCTCATTCAAACTATGTAATTTTTATCAATAAACAATTAGCCACCGGTCTGTCTCATTTTGGTTTCAAATCGACTCCGTTCTGGTTGGATAATACGCGGCATTACAGTATCAGTAACCACAGCACTCAGTGTGCAAAACAAGGAAGCGAAACGTGACAAATTTGCAGGGATGAGAATGGGGTTTTGGAAAAAAAGAGGAAACTTAGCCGGGGGTTTGGGGGATGCAGGCCCCCAAGCCGGATCCAAGGCGGAGCCTTGGTGGGGGGTCCCGGGGGCAACGCCCCCCAGAAGCTAACAATATCTGGTGTTTTAGAATGCTCAAATGTGGTCTTATATTTAAAGTTAGAAGTAAGTACAAATGCATTTATAGTTTCTCTTTTTAATCTGCTGCTGCATCACATGTGTAATCATGTTCAATACTGTTTTGATTCAGTGTCACTTTCCCTGGTACTTTGCATTTCGCTATGAAGTCGGCCATTTTTTCAACCACAAAATAAAGTCAAACACAGTACATATGTATTAAATTTATGATATCTGAATAGTATGTTGATGTAATAATACTAAATTATATTTCACTACTATCTAATATGTTTAGAACTGACACAGAATTACATTTACATAGTTCTAGAACAGACAAAATAATTTAACCAAGTAAAATAAATTATAAATATTAACAAAATTCCATCACCAAGTCCATCACCCATTTATTAAAATATACTGACATTCTGCAAACATTTTGATTTATTAATGTGTGCATTTGTTAGTGTTACTAGGAATATAAAAAAAGTTGCATATTAGTATATTTTAACCCCTTGAACTCTTGTGAATTCAGCGGGCGGTCACGTCTCTGCATCTCAGTGCGCACTGAAAAAAAAAAGAAGCTGTATTTCCGGTCTTCCAGTACAGACACAGCCTTGTTACAATCTCAGAAAAAAGCTGTGTAATATATATTCATTTTTTGTGGCATTTTTACAAAATTTTGACCTGAGCTTAAAAACACTTGGTTCTACATTTCTGTTGTGTTTTTCCAGCCAGTATCTGACAGCTGTATGTTATTTGCAAGCATCTGTATCTAAAAAACACCCAGGTGAACTTTCCTGTTACTCAGTGGCAGGAGAACTTAAGAGAGATTATGACTGTTTTGCCAAAAAAATTCAGAGTATTTTCTTTTAAATGAGACCAACCCCATGAAGATGCTGCAAAGGGTTGAAGAACAGCATTGTGTAATGCTGTGATGCAGTAAGTTGTGATGGCATGCCATCACAACTTACACATGCTATTTCATAACAAATTCATTACGCGGAAATTCTCAAGTACATTACTTAAACGAGAAAAAAAAAAAAAATCTTACCTCGGAATGCGTCTTCCGATCACTAATTGCTGTAATCGGGGGCGACTGTGATGAACTTTGATTGACTGGCATCTGAGTTTGACCGTGTCCATCGATCGTTTTGAACGCAGCACCAAGTGAGTAGTTCGATCTCACTGTAGCCACAATTTTGAGATGTTTCTGTTTTGAACAGTGCTCAACTAAGGCAACACAACCACGAGATCCATAACTCAAGAAATCGTTGCAATAAACACACTGGGCTTTCCCTGGTACTTCGCATTTCGCTATGAAGTCGGCCATTTTTTCAACCACAACTTCGGTATTTTTACCGATCTTTACAGTCATTGGCACAGTTTTTTCAAGCCATTCCCAACAAAACTTGTTCTTTATCCCTTTGTCGATTTCTAAAATTCATGCTTTGTTGTCTTTCGTGAGTTTTAGGTTCACCATTTTGACGAAATCGGGAAAACTCAGTTGATTGAACTGATTGAACCGTCCGCCACTTGCATTTCACTCCGCGTGTTATCCGGATATGACATAGGAAATCTAACAACATCGCCGATTGGTTGCTTCAATAAGTATCAGCCTATCAGTGGCCTTGTTACATTACATTACTGATCTCGTTGGGTAGCGCGTTCTGCGCGGTGGATTTTCACAGCCGATCGAAAATACGACTCGCCGCCAGACCCCCCCCCCCAAAAAAAAAAAATTTCTCCTCGAATTTAGACGATTCACGAGAATGACCCTAGACATGATCAAATCCGAAGAATTCCTCGGATCCGAGGAGGATTCTCATCCCTAAATTTGACTAGAAAAAGATAATGCTTCAGAGTTAATGCTTAAAAAATTATAACATAAAGTTGACGTGATTGCGTAGGTCTAATGGATAATTCGGCATGGAGAACACGATGCGCTGGAGGAAGGAAAGGGGTGGAGCAGCAGCTAAACCGCTGGCACCACGGATAAAGCAACATCCAAGACTCCCGTTAACCGGGCAAGCTGGGCTTGGCTCCCTGTGAAGAACTGCGATCCACCAGTTCAGCTGCTGCTTCTCCAACACCGGTGTCTGACCGGGTACACGGTCGGACACCACGTGAATGATAGTTCACGGGGAGGCACGCCCAGTCAGTAGTAGACAGGATTAACTGCTTCGGCTTCACCTGTCTGGTACCACCGTACAGTGCAGGACCGCAAGTCCCTCCTCCCGCGCGAGTATCTAAAAATTAAAAACTTAATGCCACCATGATTGTGGAGCGGAATGGCCGGAATGACTTAACGACCAAACACAAGACACAAAAACACCCAAATAACAAAATAAATAATTTTTAATTAAATATTTACTGACAAATAGGCAACACTGATGCAACAGTTGTAGTCAAACGGGTCCTTCTGCTGTGTATAATAATCAGTCCCACCAGGATTTCGGATGTTTTTATGATTGTTGCGGGCCAAAAGCTTGAATTCGCGGGAGCTTTTTAAAAAAGTTGTGATGTTTTTAGAGTGTTTTCTGCACTAAAAACTGTGGGAAGAATTCCAAATTTTAAAGCAGATGCTTTTTTTTTCCAGTTTACTGCAGTGTTATTCTATATAACAATACAAGAAGGCACAGGTTTGTCAAAAATTTCCTATTATAGTGATCTGTAAATTAAGCAGAAACTTCTGCTATACAGAAAAACTCTTGCATGTTAAAGAGTATAGATTTGAAAATTATTGGCAGCACCTTCATTTGAAAACTCCCTATGGTTCCCAACCACTCGGTACCGAGCAAAGAGGAAAAAATAAATTATTCTGTTGCACTGCACTGGTTATTGAAGTCTGTGTTTTTTTGAAAAATAAATAAATAAAAATACAGAGAATATTCTCCATTTTTCCATGCCTACCAGTCTGCTGCATGTCGGCCTTCACTCTCTCTCTCTCTCACACACACACACACACACACACACACACACACACACACTCTTCATTTACAATGGGACGGCGAGGGGGAGGGGGGATGGATGGGTGGGTGTGTTTGTCCGTCCACAATGGAGATTCAGTTTTAAAGCTCATTGACAAGATGTAGTAATGATTTTACCTCTAAGGATGTTCAAACACTCGCTGTAATGTAGTGTACTCTCCTCACGCGCGCTCCCGCAACATGATGCTTTTGAGGCAGGAGTATGTTTTTCAACACAAACCCAGTACTTCGCACAGGCGGTCAGAACGGAGACGTGGCGAGACATCCACAGGCAGGCTGGGGGAGACGGAGGAAGGGACGATGTTGAAAACCTCACGGGTGAGTGTTTGGGTTTTTTTTTTTTTTTTTTTTTTTAAATCACACACTCTGTTTGCAGATGTGTTCCGTTACTCACTGTAAACTATAAATTCACTCCTCACTGTAAACACGGAAGTGAACGCAGTGCAACGATGCATTTGATTGGTTAGACTGAGCGTTTCAGCGCCAGTTAGACAAATTTGATTGGTGAAATTGGCGGAAGTTGACGAGGATTGGCCAAAATTGCGGGAAAGTTGCAGTGATTGGACAAAGTTGCAAGGTCGTGCAATAGTTGCACTGATTGGCTGATTTCACTTGAATTGATGCAATCGCAACATCGCAAAATCCTGGAGGGACTGAATAATAGATAGATGTACTTTATTGATGCTGACCAGAGTGATGGCCTAGTGGGTAGAGCATCTGCCCCACAACCAGGAAGCCAGGGCTCAAATCCTGGCCGGGTCATACCCAAGACCATATAAAAATGGTACTTTTTGCCTTCTAGCTTGGTGCTCAGCACAATGGAATGGGGAAAGGAAAGTTAACGAACAGAGCTACCAAAGGACTGACCCCCAACTGTACCTTTCGCTTCTCACAGTAGCTGTGTGGCCTAGAGTCAGTGAAACAGAGATAGGCGCTGCCCCATACACCACAGGTGTGGAAGGGATTAACTGTTAACCAACTTTACTGATGCTGGGTGTTTTGTAGTTAATTCGGTTGATTACAGTTTTAAAAAAACCTTTTAATAACAAAATATAGCTAAAATATAAATTGATGCACTACAATGGGTCTCAAATATTTGTAAATGTGTCTTGTTATAGTACTGCATGAGTTTATTGATACACAGAAGAAATTCACTATGACACTGAACTCATCACTGAACAGTGATATAAACTAAAATAATTATGATGACTGAACAACTCCCATTCCCCAAAGTGCAAGATACACTATTATGAATATAAGTGATAAAAGTGCACACAAATAAGTGATCTGACAAACAAAGGATCTGAAACAGTCGCTAATAATGAATGTCCCATTCATTTTCAGTAATGAGGTATTCTGTAATTAATATTCCATCCATTCATCTTCTACCGCTTTTCCGGAGGTCCGGGTCGCGGAGGCAGCAGTTCAAGCAGAGAAGCCCAGACTTCCCTCTCCCCAGCCACCTGCTCCAGCTCTTCAGAGGGGATACCAAGGCGTTCCCAGACCAGCTGGGAGACATAGTCTCTCCACCGAGTCCTGGGTCTGCCCCGGGGTCTCCTCCCAGTGGGATGTACCTGTACCTGAAACACCTCAAGTGGGAGGTGTGTGGCTAATTAATATTCACACAAATAAATCTTAGCGTCATTTAGCCCCTTTTATATGCATTTGTCAAAGTCTAACATGTGTGATTGCCGAAATATAGCCTACACCTCTTTGTATTCCACTTTACTAACTAACTAACTAACCTGCACTTATATAGCGCTTTTCTAGTCACAAAACACAGCCTACATTTGGGCCTGTAAAGCCTAAATGGGATACCTCTTTTCATGCAAGAATACTTGCGTTCTACGGCAATACACGAGTGTATGTGAATGAGAGAGAGGCAGGTGTAATGGTGAAGATGCAAGGAGTAGAGGTAGTGAAGGTAGAGGAGTTTAAATATTTGGAGTCAACCATCCAAAGCAATGGAAAATGCACAAGAGAGGTGAAGAAGAGAGTGCAGGCAGGGTGGAGTGGGTGGAGACGAGTGTCAGGGGTGATGTGTGACAGAAGGATAGCAGCTAAAGTGAAAGGGAAGATTTACAAGGCAGCAGTGAGACCTGCTATGATGTATGGTTTGGAGATGGTGGCACTGACAAAAAGAAAGGAGGTGGAGCTTGAGCTGGCAGAGTTAAAGCTGCACGGTGGCGCAGTGGTTTAGCACTGTGGCAGCACAGTTTACCCTCGGCCGGGGGATCGCGGGGATCATGAGATCGTGGGTTCGATCCCAGCCCCCGACCAACAGTGAGCTGTGTGGAGTTTGCATGTTCTCCCCGTGTTGTGTGGGTTTACTCCGGGATTTCTCCGGTTTCCTCCCACATACCAAAAACATGTAGGTTTAGGGCGCTCGCGCACGCAGCGACCGGCAACTGGTGGCTTGTCACCAGACTGCAAACCAAATCTACTTACGGGTACAAATAAGTAACTAAAAAAAAAAAAAAAAAAAAAAAAAGATGCTAAGATTCTCATTGGGAGTGATTAGGAGGGACCGGATTAGAAATGAGTATATCAGAGGGACAGCTCAGGTTGAGTGGTTTGGAGACCAAGTAAGAGAGGCGAGGCTGAGATGGTTTGGACATGTGCAGAGGAGGGATAGTGGATATACTGGACAAAGGCTGTTGAACATGGAGCTGCCAGGCAGGAGTAAAAGCGGAAGACCACAGAGAAGATTCATGGATGTAGTGAAGGAGGGCATGGACAGGGTTGGTGTTACAAAGATGCAAGGGATAGGGTGAGATGGAGGCCGATAATCGGCTGTGGCAACCCCTAAAGGGAGCAGCCAAAAGAAGAAGTTGCAGTTTAAAACGTGACTTGGCTTGCTCTTTGGGGTAACTTTGGGTGCCCTCTAGTGGAAGTATTGCTTATAACACCCATGCCAACATGAAGTATGTGGACAGTGACTGTTTTAAGTTAAAGAAAGTATTTGTGTACGTAAAGACAGCATAGAATAGCCCCTATTCATTACCTTGTTATGTTCACAGAGTCTTCCAGAGAGCTCTGGTCCAGGCTATCAGAGCTCATTGCTCTCTTAACTTGTGCTCTTGTGTGAACACCTGAGGGTGTGCTGGGAATCCCAAAGTAACATGAGCCTGTAGCACTTTCTGCATTGGAATTAACCTTAACAAAAGGATGAGTTCAGAGAAAGAATCATATACAAGTGAGTCCCATTACTATCAATCTGCATTCATATTATTCCATTCTCGTTCATTACAACAAAATACTTACCTGAGCCTCAAAGCTTGCCATTCTTTTTAAAAGTGCCTTCTCATTGGTTTTAGCCTTGTCCAAATCAAGCTGAAGTAGCTTTTTTTCCATTATCAAAGAATTTATTTCATGATCTTTAACCTCTACTGAACCTTTGAGTTCATCCACCTCCTTTTGGCTTTCCTGGAGAAGCTGCTTTTTGCTGTTGTAGTGAGTTGTTGCCTTCTCCATCTGGGACATTCAGAGAGCATAACATGATCATGTTTAACACAATTACAAAAGCATGACACTGCTGCAGAAAAAAAGCAGTGTCATGGCTTTCCATATCCACAAGAAGACATGGTGAAATGTGCTGAAGTTATTTGGGGTGATACCAACCTGAGCCTTGTAGTGTTCGACAGCCTCTGATTTAGCAGCAAGCTGCTCCTGAAAATCCCTCTTGAGAAGATCAATTTCTTCTGTTTTCGCTCTCTCTTTCAACAGTTTCTCCTTCTCAGTTTTCATTACTTCCACCTCCTGCTGTAGTACAGATACTAATTTACTTGAGGCTAGGTTCTCTCTTTCTAAGGCCTGATTGCATAGAACAAGTCTCTCTCTCTCCAAGACCGTTGCTTCAACTTTTTTCTCCAGTATAAGACGATCTTTTTCTTCCTTAAGTATTCTGACACCAAGTAATTCCTTTGCATGAACAAGAGCTTCCTTTTCCTTCAGTGTAGTCATCTGTAACTCCTGCATGCTCTCCTTCAGTCTGACATTGCTAGTTTTTGTCTCATTATACTGGTTTAGTTCAGCTTTTACCGATACAAGCTGCTGCTGGAGGAGGTTTATCTGCTCAGCAGACTTCTGCTGAGTTTGATGTAACATCTGCTCTTTAGCCAGAAGAATTTGAGAAATAGATTCCACCTCCCCTTTTAGAGTCTCAATTTCATTTTCATTTTTAGATTTCAACTTTTGAATCTCTTTTTCATGCGAGGAAATCTGGTTCTGCAGAACTTCCACTTGCTGCACTTTCTCCTGCAGGCTCTGGAGTTCCTCCCTCTGTTGATGGTTTTCTTGCTGATGCTGAGACAACAAAAAATCCTTGGATTGCATATCCTCCTTTGCCTTTCTAAGTGAGGAACCAAGAGTTTCCACTTCTTTCTTTAAAGATTGAATCTCATTTTCTTGCAACCCAGATTGTTCTGAGCTTTTAATCTTCAGCAGTACCATCTGCTCCTCTTTTGCTTGGATCAATTTTTTCATCTCCATCATTTCTGCTTCAGAAGCAGACAACTGCTGCTGCACAAGGTCCTTCTGATGAATATGGCTGTTTTCAGCTTCAAGTAACATATTCTCCTTTGCCTGAAGGATTTTAGAAATACTTTCCAGCTCCCCTTTCAAATTAGTTATTTCCTTCTTGGTCTGCAATTCTTTCAGAGTAATTTCTTCTTCACGCAGAGAAATTTGGTTCTGCAGAGTTTCCACTTGCTGAACTTTCTCCTGCAGGCTTTGGAGTTCCTCCCGTTGCTGAGATAACATAACATCCTTGGATTGCATATCCTCTTCAGCCTTTTTAAGTGAAGAACAAAGAGTTTCCACTTCTTTCTTTAAAGAGTGAACCTCTTGTTGTAGCAAACCAGACTGTTTTGAGGCTTCAATCTGTATGAGTTTTATCTGCTCCTCTTTAGCTTGGATCATTTTTTTCATCTCCATCACTTCTGCTTCAGAAGCTGATAATTGTTGCTGCAGAAGCTCTTTCTGCTGATCAGAGTCCTGCTGAACTGCAACCAACTGCTGCTCCTTAGCCTTAAGTCTTTGAGAAATGGTGTCCATTTCTTCTTTTAGATTCTGGACCTCATATTGGAGAGCTTCAGTTTGTTTGGTGCAGTCAGTCTTGAGTAGTATCATCTGCTGCTCTTTAGCTTGGATCAGTGTTTTTATCTCAATCACTTCTGAGTAAGATGCAGATAGTTTTTGCTGTATAAGTTCCATCTTCTCAACAGACTTCTTCTGATCTTCAAGTAACATCTGCTCCTTAGCCTGAAGCATTTCAGAAATGCTTTCCAGCTCCCCTTTCAAATTGATGATTTCATTTTCACTCGAAGATTCCTTTAGACAAAACTCTTCTTCACGCATAGAAATCTGGTTCTGCAGAGTTTCCACTTGCTGAACTTTTTTATGCAGGCTTTTGAGTTCCTCCCTCTGTTGACTGTTTTCTTGCTGTTGCTGAGATAACATAACATCCTTGGATTGCATATCTTCTTCAGCTTTTTTAAGTGAAGAGCAAAGAGTTTCCACTTCTTTCTTTAAAGAGTAAACCTCTTGTTGTAGCAAACCAGACTGTTTTGAGGCTTCAGTCTGTAGGAGTCCTACCTGCTCCTCTTTAGCTTGGATCAGTTTTTTCATCTCCATCACTTCTGCTTCAGAAGCTGATAATTGTTGCTGCAGAAGCTCTTTCTGCTGATCAGAGTCCTGCTGAGCTGCAACCAACTGCTGCTCCTTAGCCTGAAGTCTTTGAGAAATGGTGTTCGTTTCTTCTTTTAGATTCTGGATCTCATATTGGAGAGCTTCAGTTTGTTTGGTGCAGTCAGTCTTGAGCAGCATCATCTGCTCCTCTTTAGCTTGGATCAGTGTTTTTATCTCCATCATTTCTGCTTCAGAAGCTGAAAGTTGTTGCTGCAAAAGCTCCTTCTGCTGAACAAACTCCTGTTGAGCTTCAACTAACATCTGCTCCTTAGCCTGAAGTCTTTGAGAAATGGCAGCCACTTCTCTTTTCAGATTCTGGATCTCGTGTTGGAGAGCTTCAGTTTGTTTGAAGCAGTCAGTCTTCAGCAATATCATTTGTTCTTCTTTAGATAAGATCTCATTTTCCACCATTTTCAACTCTTCCTCATAGGCAGACAGCTGTTGTTGAAGAACCTTCTTCTCTACAGTACTGTCTTGTTCTTGTTTGCTGAGCGTAACAGTTTGAATGTGAATCTTCTCCTCAGCCTTTGTTAGATAGTTACTTGCATCATCAAGTTGTTTTTTCAGACTTAATATTTCTTGCTGTAGCATGTTTGAATGCAAGGACGTCTCTTTTTCAAGTGCGAGCAGTTGCTCCTCTTTAGCATGGATCTGTTCCCTGAGCCTGTTCTTCTCCTCATCAGAGGTCTTCATCAGGCTTTGAAATTGATCCTTTTCCTGAGTGATCTGAATTTCTTTTTGGGCCAACAGGTCTTCTTTTGCCTGGACCTCATCTTTGGCAGTTTTCAGTGTTTTAGTTAAACATTGGGTTTGCTCTTTAAGAGTGTGGATTTCATTCTTCAGGATCTCAGCCTCTCTGCACGTCTGAAACCTTAAGTCATCTATCTCACCCTCTTTACTTCGGATCTCCTGTTTAAACTGATTCACTTCTCCCTCAAGGACTCCAATGCACTTTCTAAGGTCTTTAACCTGCAAAGTGCTTTCTTGTTCCAGTTTAGCCATTTGCTCTTCTTTGGAGTGAAGCTGGTCCTTTACAGTCTCCAAAGAATGAGTTACATTTGTTAGTCGTTTGTTCAGCATTTCAGTTTCCTGCTGTAATAATTCAGCCTGTGTAGAGGCTTTATTCTTTAGCTGAGCCAACTGCTCCTCCTTGGAGTTCAATTCATTTTGAGATTCCCTTATCTGCTTCTGGAGTACCTCCATTTGTTTGGCATTCTGCTGTTTAAGTTCTTCCATTTGTTTGGCATTCTCTTGATTGACTTTATCCAGCAAGTCTTGCTTACAGTGAATTTCCACTTCAGCCTTTTGCAGAGATGTGCCAAGACCTCTGATCTGGTCCGTTAATGTATGAATTTTATCCTGAAGAGTTTCTTGCTCATTAGCCTTCTCAAGTAGTAACTTGGAAAGTGCGTCTTCTTTGACTTGAATTTCATCTCTTTTTTTGTTCGTTTCATCCGTAAGCAGGTTGACTTCCTCTCTGAGCTTTTCAATTTGTTTTTCTTTATTTGTTAACAGTGAAGTTGCAGCAGATAACTTCCCTTCTAGATCTTTTACATTATCCTCAGTCTGGAATAGAAGGTATTCCTTCTCTTTCTTAATTACTGTCAGTTTTTCAATTTCATCTTGACAAGCAGCAATTTGATGTTGAAGCCTGTCTATTTGTGCTGCATTTTGTTGCTCAGCTTGCTGAAGCTGAAGTTTAAGAGAACAGATCTCTTGCTGAAGAACCATTCTCTTTTCATTTAACTCCTTCTGCAGCTCCTTTATAATTTCATCTTTAGCATGGAGCATTTCTTCAGCTTGGGACTGATTTTGTTTGAGAAGCTCTTTATGTTGAGCGATTTCCTGTTGGCACCGAGCCAGCTGCTGACCTTTGGCAACAATCTCCACCTCAGCACTTTTCAGGGAAGAAACTGTGGTCTCCAGCTCAGTTTTCATTTGATAGATTTTGGATTCAAACATTTCTTTCTAAGAATTTGAAAAGACAAAGAAGTAAAATGGGGCGGGGGGGGGGGGCAGAAAATGTTTTGTTTGTTTAATCAATCTAACATGTTTTTGAGACAACCCCCGCCCCCCCCCCCGAAACTTCTTCACCTTACCTCTACTACAGGTCCCATATTTTCTCCTGCCTCTTCTTTGGTGACCTTGCTTATTTCATCTTCCAAACAGGAAATTTTTCCTTGGAGGATCTGAATTTGTTCAGTAAGCATTTCCTGAGAAAATGAACAGTTTATCAAACTCCTTTGTAGAACACAGGTATCCAAAGTTGTAATATTATTGTGCTCCATGAATAAAACAAGAAGAGAAATAAGTGTATTGTTTTTTTTCCTTTATTCTAATAGAAATTTCACCACTTAACATTTGTTCGTTTTTTCTTTAAAGTGACAAAAGTGTCTGACAGCCCAACAGTTAATTGTGTAAGCCAGAACATCTATGATTTGATTGAGCACTTTCCATAAAATAAGATCTATGATTAGTTATCATTTTAAATCTGTCACCTACCTTTTGAGCTGTGGCTTGGCTGAGCTCAGACTGTAGTTGTCTTGTTCTACCCTCCCACTCTTCCTGAGAAGATGCTTGATTTTGTTTAAGCATGCCAACTTCTGCCTCAAAGCTGGCGAGCTCGGAACATACTGCTTTCATCTAGAAAAAACAAAACAAAACACAAAGCATTAAAGTCCTCTGAATTTCAACAAAAATGACATGTGTGACTTCTCATAATGTTAAAGGGTTGCTGCTAGTACCAAGTCTACAACAGCAAAAAAAAATAAAAAAAAAATTAATACATGGGAGTCAGTGATTGTTTTACAGTGTTGTTGACTCCTTCCAAGAAGTAAAATGATAACTGATGTAAACATAAGAGAATAAGAATTTAACAACCATTACCTGAGAAGAGAGAACACCATTTTCATCAGTAAGCTCATCCACTTTGTGCTCCATAAGTAAAGAGGTCCTTTTGAGATCTTTATTTTGTTTTAAAATCTCATTAAACCGCATTTGTAACCTAAGATGACAAAGAGTTCGTTAATCAAACACTGGGAAACTGACTTCATTTTCATTATGGGAAAAAAACAACAGTAAACCTGCTGCACAAAATCTATGACTACTAGTATACTTTATAACAATACTTGCCATTTGTACTTAGGGTTTATGCATCCTTGACTACATTATAAGCCTTGTCCAGTCATTTACTGGAACTGAAATTACTGAAAATTTGGGGTCATTAATCCATCTCACATTAAATAGGAACTTCCCCACTATTAATGTTGCCATCTAGATAAATAAGTTATTCAAGTCTAAACTACTCCACAACACTACATCCCAAAACTGGCGACTTAACATGGGGGGGAAAAAAAGTCATGCATTTACATGAAAAAAGTTTTAAAAAAAACTGCGGGGTTTTTTTGTTTTGTTTTTTTTTCAAATTTATGTCAAGAAGCTGCAACTTTACATTAAAAAGTTGCAAATTTACACGGAAAAAGTCACCAGTTTAAAAGAAGTGACAGATTTACTGGGAAAAAAATTACACACAAAAAGTTGCAACTTCACATATTAAAGTCACAATTTTACATGACAAAGTCGCAAAAGATATGAGGAAAAGAACATGCAAATTTCTTTGGAAAAAAAAGTCAGAAATTTACATAACAGACAGATTTAGGAAACAAAAAGCTCCAAATTTACAAGTAAAAAGATACAGATTAACAAGAATTTTTTTCCCCAAATTTGACAAAAAAAGTCAAATTAGAATTTATGAAAAAAATACTCATTCCATTTATTTTACTTTATGCTAAAATGCAAAACCGTGGGGTGCTAGTGAGCATGCGAAAGGGGTAGATGCGTTTCCGGTGTGATCCTCTCCAAGTTTTGCTTAAAATGTAATAATACCGTATAAAACTGACGTACAGGCGGATAAACTTTGCCCACTCCACGCTTAAGATTAAGCGCTCGAAAAGCCCAAGATGCCAAAGCCACAAATGACCAGCAAATCAAAAGCCATCGACGCTCAAGCCACTGGAGCTTCGGCTAATGCTAAAGACGGGCCTACTAATCCATCATCCAGCCTGGACAAATTGCCAGATAAAACCTATGCTATATGCAAAGAACTTTGTCAGCAGATGTCTGACTCAATTCTACATGCTATTAATGAGCGCTTCGATGCCTTCCAAACCAGTCTTCAGTCACTGGTGACAACTCAAGCTGATCTTCAAGCCAGTGTGGCCAACTATGAGCCAACATCTAGCGACCTCGAAACGAGGATACAGGAGCTTGAAGCTATATCCTCAGAACTCGCTAACCAAAACAAACAGCTCCAAGCTAAAGTGTTGGACCTGGAGGCTCACTCTCAGACACACAACATTAAGATCGTGGGGATACCAGAGGGTGAGAAAGGCGGTAAACCCACAGAGTTTGTTTCACAGCTGATACCCCAACTGCTCGGAGATAAGTGCTTTTCACACCCGGTCAAAGTGAACCATGCACATCACTCTCTCCAGCCGAAGCCAGCGACTGGGGGCAGACCAAGCACCATTCTGGCATGCATCCACCACTTTCGGGATAAAGAGTTGATTCTGTGCTATGGAAGGTTTAATACTATGAAGTATAAGAGCAACAAAGTTCTAATTTTCCCTGATTACACTAAAGAGGTGATGACGCAGCACCGTGCCTTTCAAGATGTGATGCAGTCCCTCCGGAACAGAGGAATTAAACACACCCTGCGGTACCGGCTAAGTTGCATATCCACCAACGGGAGGGGGAAGCACCTGTGATTTTCAGCGACCCAAAGGAAGCAGCACAGTTCCTGGAAAAGATCAACATTGAGTCGGGGGAGTAGATTCATACACACACTGGCTTTTCAACTTAAAGCCACTCCTCTTTACATATTGTGGTATGGAGGAGCCACTACCTGCACTGTTTACTGTAAAAAGACCTCCCACATTACACTGGGATGAATACTGAGAACATTTTACACTTGAATGCTTACTTTGTTTGCAAATATAAAATCTCCCCTATGTCATTATGACAATGGTATCATTTTCTTCTTATTTGAGTTCTCTCGAAGAGGGCAACCCGCGATGGTGGAGTTAGTTTCCTGCCCGGTAGCTCCTGTTTAGATGGAAATGGCGATTTTCGTGTCTGATGCAGGAAGACACGATGGGGTGGGGGGGGGGGGGGGGTGAAAATATGTTCTGTTATGGCTCAAGTAGGTTTATTTGTTTTATTATGTACAGGTATTTTTCTGTTTTTTTTTAAACAGTCATTTTTTTCTGTCTGCCAGATGTTCCACATTGTGTGCCAGGTTGGTCAACTGAAATGTGGGCCTTACACTTTCTGGATGCAGAGGTCTCCCGGTAAAGCAAATTTAGAGGGGAGGGATGTCACAGTGGTCTCATGGAATGTCAAGGGGCTTGGCCACGCCGTTAAGAGAGAAAGTTTTCAGACACCTAAAATCCCTCTCTGCCAATGTGATTTTTCTACACGAAACTCATATCAAAACAACTGAGCAACGCAGACTGACATGCAGCTGGATATCACAGGTCTACCAGTCACCCTTCACTGCCCATGCTCGAGGTGTGGCTATCCTCTTCAGGAAAAGTATCCCATTTCAATTCATGTCCATGATAACAGATCCCCACGGCAGGTACATCATGGTGTCAGGCACCATAAACTCCCTCCCGCTGATGTTTCTCAACATTTATGGTCCAAATATAGGCGAGCCAAACTTTTTCCAAGGTCTTCGATCTGCTTCCAGATGATGGCAACTCAAATGCAATAATTGGTGGCGACCTAAATTGTTACTTGGACAGGCCGTCTTCCCACCCTCCCCCAAACACAGCATCGGTACAGGTCCTAAACAACCTGCTCAAATCTAAAAATTTGGTTGACATTTGGAGAATCCAACATCCTACCCAGAAAGACTACTCATTTTATTCCCATGCTCATAAATCATACAGCAGAATAGACTATTTCTTGGTGGACTCCCAGCTAATTCCTTATTATTAATTTGAAATACCATAATATTCTGATTTCAGACCATAGCTCTCTGACAATGTCCCTGAACTTCTCCCTTCCCAAACAAATGTATTCCTGCCGTTTTAATCCATCATTACTTTCAGATGAAAAATTCATAAATTACATTACTACCCGGTTAAAAGATTTTATAGAAATAAACGACAACGGTGAGGTGACAGACGCTACCCTTTGGGAAATGCTCAAAGTAGCTGTACGTTGGCATACAATTTCTTATGAATCTTCTGTTAAAGAAAGGGAGGGGTGCCTAACAGAGATTGAAAGCATTCTCCCCACCCTGGAACTGGCATATCAGCTCCAAATTCCATGGAAGATTATAATAAGATTATGAAACTCAAATATGAATATGAACTGCATCTTGGGCGATCAAGTAAACAAGCTTCTCCTAAAATTAAAAGAGAAACACTTCGAGCTGGGGGACAAGCCTGAAAGGCTTCTAGCACAGCAGCTTAAAGGTGTCCAGGCATCAAGGTCCATTCATTGCATTAACTCAAAGACAAGTGTATCATTGACCAACCCCAAAGATATAAATGGCTGTTTCAAGGAATTTTATAGTCAACTCTATAGTTCCAAATGTTCCCCCTCTCATTCTGATTTAAATGATTTTTTTGACTCCCTCATATCACCTAAACTCACAGACACAGCTAGGAAAGATTTCTGACTTCCCATTGGACAAGATAAAATCTGCTATTAAGTCATTTCCACCTGGCAAAGCAGCCAGACCTGACGGATTCAGTTGCGAATTTTCTAAAAAGTTGTGCAATATTCTCACCCCTCTCCTACTAAGAATGACATCTGCTTCAAAGGCGAATAATGCCCTACCGAAAACATTAAACAAAGCCAATATTTCATTCATCTTAAAGAAAGGGAAAGATGAGACGGACCCAGCCAGCTACAGGCCCAGAATTTTGATAGGAAGGTAATCACTAAATTGCTAGCTAATCGGCTAAACAAATATTTATCATCAATCATCCACCCCGATCAAACAGGGTTCATCCCAGGCAGATCCCAGGCAGATTTTCCTTTTTCAATGTAAGACAACTTCTGAACACCATTTATGCCGACCACAGTAAAGCTAAAGGAGTAGCAATTTTGTCGCTGAACGCACAAAAGGCTTTTGATCAGGTTGAGTGGACCTACATGTTAAGAGTCATTATCTAGATTTGGGTTTGGCGACTCTTTTATAGCCTGGCTGAAATTAATGTTTGAAAATCCAATGTGCTCCATTTTGACAAATGGCGACAGGTGAACTCCATTTTCTCTACACTGTTCCAGTGTTTCCTCTGGCTTAAAGACCTTGGCGCAGCGGCAACATATTTTTTCGTGGGATGGGGTGGGGAGCCAAAAACACAAGATACTATTGTAACCGGAATACAGTATGTTAATTTTATACTATTTATTTCTTTTTTTACATTTTGCACAGTAACTCTGCATATGGAACTTACCATTTTAAGTATTGTACAACCGAGGCTTGAATGTTGGAATATTGGGCCAGTTGAGGCCCCACCCAGGCGTCCTGTGTTTAGACTTTTTACTGGTGTTATCCTTCTCTCCTTCCTCTGCTCTCACCTCTCCTGGACCCTCTGCCTGAACACTTTCCTCTCCTTGGCTCCTCTCTTCTGTCTCATCTTACCCTCTCTGAGCTCTGTCTAATTCAGGTTCTCTCTCTGTCTATGGTGGTATACAAACAGGTTAGAAAATATCAAGTGTTATGTTAATTAAAAGTAGAAAACCAAAAATTTCTAGTTCAGGGTACAAAGAGCAGCCACTTAAAAACTTGAGTAAACTTGAGTGGGGCTGCACGGTGGCGCAGTGGTTAGCACCGCGGCAGCACAGTTTACCCTCGGCCGGGGGATCGCGGGGATCATGAGATCGTGGGTTCGATCCCTGCCCCCGGCCAACAGTGATCTGTGTGGAGTTTGCATGTTCTCCCCGTGTTTGCGTGGGTTTACTCCGGGATTTTTCCGGTTTCCTCCCACATGCTAAAAACATGCAGGTTAGGGAGTTAAGGGGCGCTTGCGCACGCAGCGACCGGCAGCTGGTGGCTTGTCACCAGACTGCAGAACAAATCTACCTACGGGTACAAAATAAGTCCAAAAAAAAAAAAAAAATGACTTCGGTCTTGAAGGTTTGAGGTTTTTCTCCAAAATTTATAACAATTTTCTGATAAGTTTTCTACTTTTGTCTGTAAATTTATCTAAATTTGAAACCATTTTCCTCAAATTTGTAAATTCTTCTTGTAAAATTGACTTTTCCTGTACATTTGAAACTTTATTATAAATTTGTTTATTTTATGGCTAACTTTTGTCTATTTTTTTAAAAATAAAATCACCAGTTTTTTATAATTTTGAAACAGACTGTGGTCATTTTTTTTTTTTTTACTTTTTCCTTATAACAATTTATATTTTTGCCCATAATTTTGCAGAGCCAGAACAGAACAATAATTTAACTCTGATTTCAAAGAAAAAAATATTAATAAAATTGTATTTAATGAAATAAATTAACTTAAAGCGTACCTGTGGTGGTCGTCTAAACGCATTCAACTTGAAAACATTAGGCAAAGTATTTGTTATTTCGTTAAATAATTATTGCCAGCCATATACCACCAGAGAAATATTCAAATACGACTGCAGGCATGGCCAGCCAATGAAAACTCTGCGCGCAGCCATGACACATGCGGATGTGACGTCATTACGTTGCCACTGAAAAGTCAATACTCCCGTCTGTATGAGCGACTAGGGTGCTGTTGTGAGTGTTTTTATTCTATTATGGCTGAATTGTCGGACTCTAACTAACTAACTAACCTGCACTTATATAGCGCTTTTCTAGTCACAAAGACCACTCAAAGCGCTTTCATTAATACTAACCCTCTATTCTAAGGGCCTATAGGAAACGGATATCTAGGGACAATTTTAGAACAGCCAATTAACCTAACATGCATGTTTTTGGCATGTGGGAGGAAACCGGAGAAATCCCGGAGTAAACCCACGCAACACGGGGAGAACATGCAAACTCCACACAGATCACTGTTGGTCGGGGGCTGGGATCGAACCCACGATCCCATGATCCCCACAATCCCCTGGCCAAGGGTAAACTGTGCTGCCGCAGTGCTAACCACTGCGCCACCGTGCAGCCCAAGCCCTTCCTCAGAACTCTGAGGAAGAATTCGTCCAACATGGCTACAGGTTTGAGCCAGAAAGGTCTTCTGAGGGTCAAAGTGACGAAGTGGTCCTCACACACAACGCAATTTCGTCTGAAAGGAGATGTCTGTGCCCTGTTCCGAGATTGCGCAATCACTTTTTCGCTACGATCTTCTGACAAGGTGAGCTGGGTTTGGGTACACAAAAGAAGTGTTTCTTTGTTTTTTCGCTTATTATTGAGACATCCAAAGGCTTTACATTCCGCCATGTTGCGATATCCATATCGCATTGTATGTTTTTGTTGTTACAAGAGCGCCGAGTGTCTGCCGCTCTGTATATAGTTTTAGAATCATCGGCAGTCTGGCGGCCGTTACGAGCTCAGATCAGACGAGACGACCCACTGAATTTAAGCATTTATTTATTTATTTTCTACTCGTTTTAGTTCTGCATTTAATATGAACCCTGAGTTTGAAATAAACGTTTGAATTTGAATATCCTGAAAGCCACTGCTCATCCGGGCACTCCAGGCTCAGCCAATATTGATCCAGATCGCGGTGCCAACGATATTACATCACAGGAAGCGTCCTGGCAGGCCATGTAGCCGCTAGTATGGCTGCACCCATGTTTTGCTGACATAACTGAACCAGCACATCAGCAATGGATTTATATCACATTGCTTTGAACTTGAACTTAAACTTGAACGAGAACATGAGACAGGGCTCAATATAATATCTTTTTATTCACGACCACCACAGGTACGCTGACCAAAGATGCAGTTATTTCTGTTACAATGTTTCTATATATTTATAGGTTGGGTTTTTTTTTTTTTTTTTTTTGTTGTTTTTTTTTGGGGGGGGGGGTTAGAATTCTCACCACCCAGACAGCAGGAAAAACCCTCCTTATTTTGAAATCCAAATGTTGGCACGTTTAGTTTGTCTGACGGCTGCTGACGGATTAAAGTCATTGAATTCGTGAACTTCAGTCATCTTAACTTGCCAGGTACATAATAATGAACATAAATTAGTTAATTAATATTAACAAAAGTAAAGGTAAAAGCATCTCCTTTTATTCTGGTCTGAAATAAGAAAAACAAAAAACTAACCACACGTGTTAGCTAAGCGACTCTTCCATTACTGCTTCCTTTACCAGCGGGTTAAAACCATGATAAATGCCTTCACTGCTTACATACCTCTTCTGATTTTTTTCCACGTTCAAAGTACTTTAATAAGCTCGTGTTTCTCTCGGACAGCGACGCTTGTAGCAAGACGCTCTTCTTGCTGACCAGAACACGTGGGCGGGGCACTTCTGAACTCCACGCGGATGACGGTCACGTGCGTTGTTCGTGTGTGCCCTTGCGGACCGTCATTGCTTGATATATTTTTCTTAAATTTATATGTCTTCATAGAGTGGCAGAAAATTTTCCAGGCGTGGTGGGCCGCCACCCAGAAATGTTACCAGAGGAAACCCTGCCATTCGGTTCAGCAGGGCTGCACCCCATCGTCAGCTCTTTTTGCAGTTGCACTTGACTCCCTCACCCTAAGCATATGAAGTCACCCGAATATTGTAGGCCTGAAGGTCGGAGGAGTCGAATCGCTCATCAGTTTGTACACGGATGACGTGATACTATATTTAGGCAACTCAGAAAAATCAATCCCCCACTCCTGAACTTGATTACCTCTTTTGACAGACTGTCAGGCTACACCATAAACTGATCCAAGAGTGAATTCATGCCTCTCTCAGATGGTTTTTCACCAGGGTTTCTGAAAAATGCCCCTTTCAAAATAGTCAATGATCATATTAAATACCTTGGCCTAACTATACCCAAAAATCCTAAATTAATATTTGAACTAAATTTTGGTGAGTTCATCTCAGACCTAAAACGGACATAGAAAACTGGAAAATTTTACCGTTGTCCATGATTGGTCATCTAAACTCAGTCAAGATGGTCTCCCTTCCCAGATTTCTTTATCTTTGTAAAAATCTGCCTACATTTCTCACATCAGCTTTCTTTAAGGATATGGACACAATAATTTTATCTTATGTTTGGAATTATAAAAACCATCGGATTTCTAAAACTCACTTGCAAAAGCCCAGATCGGAAGGTGGGCTGGGCCTGCCATTGTTCAAACATTACTACTGGGCCGCTAACACCAGGTCTCTAATGTTTTGGTCACATGGGTCCATGGATAACATGGCCTCTGAGGTACCTTTGTGGCTGCGCATGGAATCTGGCCCCGTCACTAACTCTTCCTTGCCCACCCTGCTGTTCACCAAATTGGATGATTTAAAAGTTTTGAATTGCTTAAGCTTCATGCTAAGAAATTTGGTCAAAATTTTAAACCAGTTGCAGGCATCACTGCATTTACCCGAGACATCTACAGAAACTCCAATTTGTTATTACCATTCATTTTTGCCCCCATGGTCAGACAAATCTTTCCATGCCTGGAGGAAGAGGGGTTTGGAATCCATTGGGGACTTGTATATGGGGGGAGTTTAGCGTTGTTCAGTTTGCTCAGAGAAAAAAATTAGTCTTCCTCATTCACATTTTTTTCGATACTTACAAATTAGACATTACGTCCAATCCAAAGTTAATAAATCTGGTGCGGTTCTGGGGAAACAATTTTTTCAATCTCAGTAAGAACCCCCTCCTCACTCCAGGCACCTTGTTTCCAAGTTTGTGAATGTGTTTGATGGCGGCTCCATCGCCCCCTCTAGGACTATCAGGGCAGCCTGGGAGGAGGAGCTGGGAATTGAATTGTCCGGAGATATTTGGGACAGAAGTCTGTCAGCGGTTCAGGCCTGTTCTGTCAACAGTAGACACCAGCTGATCCAATACAAAGTGGTTCACCGCCTTCATTACTCAAAGCACTGATTGCATAAAATCTATCCCTCCACTTCCCCACTGTGTGACAGATGTCAAACATCAGTGAGTATACCGTCTCATGCTTTTTGGTTCTGTTCCTCACTCTCTGACCTATGGTCCAGAGTGTTTGACTGGTACTCCAAGGCCTATCAGATCACTCTCCCCCTGGATGCAATTCTCGCCATCTTCAGATGTTCCCAACTCACTCAACGTTTTCCCAAATCCATACAGCAGTCACTGATGTTGGGCATGGCTGTCGCCAAGAGACTTATCTTGAGGGAGTAGAAAACCACTTCCCCTCCACCCTTTCACCGATGGCTAATGGACATTATGAACATCATATGGATGGAAAGACTCAGGTTTATAAGGACCAACTCACTGCAAAAATTTTCTGACATCTGGGGTCCGTTTCTTACTCATTTTGATAATGGTAAAGACTAAAGGATCGAGTCATGTTAACATCAATGAATAGGTACTTGTGGCCAACTGACAGCACAATTGTGTGATTTACTGGCAGACCTATTATTTTCCCTTTTGTTAAAATTTATTTTTCTGTATTTTGTTTTGTCTTTTCTTTCTTTGTCACGTTATCTATTTCAGTCTGTGTGCCTGTCTACATCTGTGTACGTTTATATGTTCATGAATGAGCCTGTTCACTGTACTTATTGCAACATAAAAACATGTAAATAAAATATGAGAAAAAAAATGCAAAACCCTAACTACAAAATGCAAGAAAACATAGCTATATCGTTTATCCCATCTATGGTATTTAAGAACTGTTTAAAAGGCTGAAAATTCTGGATCAATTAATTCAAGATTAAGGATACTCAGACACCAACATACATGGCTTAAAAATGTGAAAAAAAATGTATTCTAAATACTACTTAGTATTTTTTCCTTTAATTTTAAAATAGATCAAAGATCACAGTTGAGCTTTGTCTTTAGTTACTTACTCTGTGTTCTTGGTCTCAAGCTGACCAATATGCTCATTGGTATGGTGTTCCTCAGCACCTTGCTCTTCTTTCAGCTTATCCAGGCGATACTGCAACTGGCTTATGTGAGATTCTACAAGAAAAAGCAATGTTTCAATTCAATAAAGAAAATTATATGATATTACATACCTGCCAACTTTTCACACCTGAAAAGCCTAGTAACTAGCCGGGGTCCAGGGGCCGATGCTAATGCTAATAATGCTAATGCTAATGCTAATAATAATAATGCTAATATTTGCCAAACAAATATTAGCATTAAATCTAGTTAAATGTAGCTAACAACCTCATATTTCTTCAACTTTCAAATCTGAAAAGCCTAGTAGCTAGCCGGGGTCCAGGGGCCGCAGTGTCAAACAAATATTAGCAATTGACATAGAAGTCACATATTAATTATATTAAAGGTAAAATATCTAAATCAATTGCAATACTACACAGAGCGAAATATGTGCTGAATCAACAACCCACATTATATACTTTGGCGGAGGTTATGTGATCATCGGCGTTGGTTTGTCTGTTTGTTTGTCTGTTACCAAGATAACTCAAGAAGTTATGGACGGATTTTTATGAAATTTTCACAGATTGCCAGAAATGGGGTATCCTACAGATGATTAGATTTTGGTGGTGATCCCCATCACCATCCACAAGAAAACCGCCATTACGCAAAATGCCATTTTCATGAATAACTACTGAACCACTAATCCTATCATTGTCAATCCAATTGCTAGTCATATGTTTTCAGGGCCAAGGAATCTGAAAATGTACACACAAACACTGTATGGGGGGGAACTGTAGCGCTAAACCGCCATTACGCAAAAGGCCATTTTCGTGAATAACTACTGAACCACTAATCTTATCATTGTCAATCCAATTGCTTGTCATATAGCTACAATGCTCCGCACTGTGTGTTTATATATCTACATATTATTCCATCTAGCTACATTGCTCCGCACTGTGGGTTTACATATTCATATATTTATTCCATCCAGCTACAATGCTCTGCACTGTGTGTCTGTGTGTGTGTATATATATATTTTATAGTAATATGTACATATATATATATTAGCTGCTCTTGCTTGCTTGTTTTTTTTTTTGTTTGTTTTTTTTTTCTTGCCTTCTGATTGTTGCTCTGAGTGTTGCTATCCCTGTGCTGTTGCAATCCTGGAATTTCCCCGTTGTGGGACTAATAAAGGCTTATCTTATCTTATCTTATATGTTTTCATGGTCAAGGAATCTCAAAACGTACACACAAACACTGTATGGGAGGAACTGTAGCGCTACACCACCATTACGGAAAATGCCATTTTCCTCAATAACTACTCAACCACTAATCCTATCATTGTGAATCCAATTGCTTGTCATATGTTTTCATGGTCAAGGAATCTGAAAACGTACACACAAACACTGTATGGGTGGGAACTGTGGCCGCCATTACGCAAAATGCCATTTTCCTGAATAACTACTGAACCACTAATCCTATCATTGTCAATCCAATTGCTACTCATATGTTTTCATGGTCAAGGAATCTGAAAACGTACACACAAACACTGTATGGGAGGAACTGCGGCCGCCATTACGGAAAATGCCATTTTCGTGAATAACTACTGAACCACTGCTTCTTATAGGTTTTCATGATCAAGGAATCTCAACACTGTATGGGCGGAACTGCGGCGCTTGGCGGAGGTCTGCGCTCTCTGAGTGCTTTTCTAGTTCATTAATACTCCCATACATGACATATTGTACTGAAGTATGGGGAAATACATATAAAAAACATATATCCAGTCTTTATGCTTCAGAAGAGAGCTATTAGAATAATAAACAAAGCTGCTTACAGGGAACCAACAAACCCAGTTTTTCTTAAATTAAAAGCTCTCAAGTTGAAAGATCTGGTTGACTTTAAAACTCCAGTAATAATGGGTTTTTTTTGTAACTTAGATTTTTATTCATTTTTCATCATATATAATGCATTCAGATCACATTCTACATTTAAAAAACAAAGGGGTTAGGGTAGGGAAAAATAAAAAAAAAATAAACAAAATAAAAATAAAAAATAAAAAATAAAAGGGGGGGGGGACAAATGTTGGAGCATCAAGTTTTTAGTTTCCATCTCTTAATTCTTCTGGTTTTTTCAGTGTCTTTGGTTATTCTTTCAATTTCTGCCTCGTTGTTGCACTTTGTAGTGTGTCCATTTCCGCCATTTTTTCTCCCATATTCCTTCTTGCATTCTTCGTCGATATGTTAGTTTTTCCATCATACGTATGTCCTCAACAATGTCAGTCCATTGTTCTTGGTCAGGAAGAACTTCTGATCGCCATTTTTTTGTGATAGTTTTTTTACATGCAATCAACAAGATTTTAACTAGATATCTGTCCTCAGCCTGTATAACACTGTCTTTTTTAAGATCACATAAGTACATCAGGTTACAGTTCATTGGTATATTATATCCTAATATCCTCTGTATTGTCACATGCATAGATTTCCAAAATGATGATATTTTGTAGCATTTCCAAAACATATGTGAGTGGTCTGCATTTTGAGCCCCACATCCCCTCCAGCATAAAGATTGGGTATTTGAATATTTTCCTTGAATCTGTGGTGTAATGAAAAAGCGAATCAGGTTTTTCCATCCAAATTCCCTCCACGCCCTTGAATTTGTTGATGTGTGTTGTGTTTTCCATATTTCCTGCCAGCTTTCTTCTGTTATGTTTAAATTGAGCTCTTTCTCCCATTTCTCCTTTATATAGTTACTTGTATGATTGTTTGTCATAAGTTTCTGATATAGTTTTGAAATAATTCTTATTTTATTTCCTGCATATGAGCTTAAAATAAGTTGTATAATCTCGTTCACATCTGTTTGGAGGTTATGCCTAATCTTCTTCATATAGTAATCTCTCATCTGCAGATATCTGAAAAATTCCGATCTTTCTAATTTAAATTTTCTCCTGATATTTACAAAGCTCCCGAGATCTTTTTTTCCGATATTGCCCCATGCTGTGATTCCCTTGTTCACCAGATTTTTGTATCCCCTATCTTGTTTTGCCGGTTCAAACTGACTGTCAAATGCTACCCATTTCAATAGTTTTATGTCTTCCCTTATATTATATTTTTGTACTATTTTATACCACAGTTCTAAAGTAAATTTAGTGATTGGGTCTATTTGTTTGATTTGCTTATATGCGTCTTTATCCCCTATTATGCTTTGTACTGGGAATCCCTCAATTTCCTTTTCCATTTCTTTCCATTTTGCCTCATATCCCTCGTCGCACCAACATATGATATATCTTATTTGTGCTGAGTAGTAATATTCCTTTAGACTCGGTAGGCCCATGCCTCCTTTCTCTTTTGGTAATTGGAGGGTTTTATATTTCACTCTTGGTTTTTTACCTCCCCAAACAAATCTCGATATCATCCTGTCCCACTTTGAGAATTGGGCATCTGGAATCTCTGTTGGTAGAGCCTGGAAGAGGTAAAGTAATCTAGGTTGTATGCTGATTTTGACTGTCTCAATTTTTGAATTCAGATCCATATTTAAGATTGACCATCTATCAATATCTTTTTTTATTTCTTGTTCCAACCTATCATAGTTTGCTTTATATATTTTGCTTAGGTCTTTAGGTATGTTCACTCCAAGGTATTTTATTTCTTTTTGCTTCCAGTTTAGTTTGATCTTATCAGTTATCTGGTTTAGAGGGTTATAGTGGAATGTCAGTATTTGTGTTTTTGTTATGTTTATCTTGTATCCTGATAATTTTCCAAAATTTTCTATCAAGTTCATCATTTCCATTATTGATTTATCTGGTTGTTCAAGGTAAACTATAATATCGTCTGCAAATAGCCCAATCTTGTGTTCCGCCCCCTTTATTGTTACACCTTTTAATTTCTTATTTTGTCGTATCGCTTGAGCCAATGGTTCTATGAACAGAGCAAACAAGGTGGGCGATAAGCAGCATCCCTGCCTAGTTGATCTTTGTATATTTACTTTGTCTGTTAAGCTACCGTTTATCTTGATTCTTGCCACAGGTTCTTGATATAGCGTCCTTATGCATTGTACTGATTTTTCGTTAAATCCAAAGCGCTCCAGTACACTATATAGGAATTTCCAGTTAACCCTGTCAAATGCTTTTTCTGCGTCTAAACTCATTATTACTGCGCTTTTCTTTTCTTTATGTATTTGGTTAATTATATGTATTGTTCTCCTGATATTGTCATGTGTTTGGCATCCCTCTATGAATCCAGTTTGATCATCTTCTATCAATTCCGTCAAGAATGTCTTTATTCGTTTACATATAATTGTTGTGTATATTTTATAATCTACATTTAATAAAGAGATTGGTCTATAGTTTCCGCATTGTTCTTTATCTTTCCCTGGTTTTAAAATAACTGAAATGATTGCTTCGTTCCATGTTGGAGGTATTTTGTTGTTGTTCAGCGCCCAATTAAATGACTTTAGGAGTTGTGGCATGAGTTCTTCTATAAACAGTTTATAAAACTCAGAGGGGTATCCATCACTACCTGGTGATTTACCGTTTTTAAGTGACTTAATCACATCTCTGATCTCTTGTGTTGTTATTTCTGCTTAGTTTTTCATTTTGTTGATTTCCTATTGATGGCAAGTCCAATGTGTCTAGAAATTTTTTGATATCTTTAGTATTTGTTTCTTCAGGTTGCGAGTATAGTTCTTGGTAGAAATTATGGAAAATTTCTTCGATGTTTTCTGGGTTAACTGTGGTTTTATTTGTGGTGGGGTCTTTAATCTTGTATACATTATTCATTGTTTGTTGTTTTCTTAACCGTTTTGCCAGCAGTTTTGTGGCTTTTGGCCCCGTTTCATAATATTTTTGCTTTAGATATCTATTTTTCCTTTCAATTTCATCCATTTGTGTTTCTTTTATCTTTGTTTTTTCTTCTTTAATTTCTTGATATATTTTTGGATCATTTGTGCTTTGATGTTTACGTTCTAATTCCCTCAGTCTCTCACATCTTTGTTCATACGCTTCCAGTTTAGTCTTATTTGCTTTTCCTGTTTCAACAATTAATTTACCCCTTAACACGGCTTTTAGTGTGTCCCATAGTATTGTTGGGTCCACTTCTTCATTGTCATTCTCTTGGATATATTCGTTTATGTTTATTTTTATTCTTTCTTTCATTTTCTCATCATTTAACAGTCCTACGTTAAGTTTCCATGTTGTTTGTCGTTTTCTATTGTTTAAATATATTTCCATGTATATAGGATTATGATCTGATATTTCTGCCCCTCCAATCCAACAATTTCTCCCCCTGTGTCTGTCACCTTCATTCATAAGGAAGTAATCTATTCTAGAGTGTACTTTATGGGCTGCTGAATAATGTGTATAGTCTTTTTCGAGTGGGTGTAGGTCCCTCCATATGTCTACCATACCCATTTCTGCCAGTGAGGTTCTTATGAACTTTGTTACATGTTTTTTTGTCTTCTTAACACTTGTTGTGTCAACTTCATGATCCATGACAGCATTTAAGTCTCCTCCACAAATTAGGACTCCTTCACTGTGTGTTGCTATGAGATCAAACAGATGTTGAAAAAAACCCTTGTCACTTTCTGGTGGGGCATAGATGTTCACTAATGTGATCTGCATACCATCTATTCTTCCCTTTATTATTACATACCTGCCTTCTTTATCCTGGATTTCCTGATCATTTTCAAATTGTATTTTGTTTGAGATTAGTATCATAACCCCCCTTTTTGCTCCTCCCTTAAATGAACTGTAGTAGGAGTTCTTATAGCCAAATCTCTTTAGTTTCACATGTTCTGCTTTGCTCAAATGTGTCTCTTGCATAAATATAATTTCAGCTTTTTCCTTCTTGAATTTTCTTATTATTCTTTCCCTTTTAACAGGTGAGTTCAGACCATTCACGTTTAGTGTCATTATCTTAAGATTTTTACCCATATTCATGTTTTTCCATTTTTTTAACTTGTGCTCCTAGCCCCTTTAACAACAAAAATAACACATATTTATATAAAAACACATTAAAAAAACTCGACCTCCGTACTTTGGGCCTTTCTTCTGCCCACTGGTCCCTGTTGGTGGGTGGGGGGGTTTGTCTTCACAGAGTGAAGGGCCCTCCCTAGACTTCTAATTACTATCAAAGTAATAGTCATGAGTCTAGAAATGTCCAACAAATATCACTTAAACCTCTCCTAGCCGTCTGTTTCTCTTTTACCTTGTCTTCTTGACCTTCATTTCTTCTGTGCCTTTCTTAATCTTTGTTATGATCTAGGCTTTCAGTTGGAAGCCTTGTAGCTTGTCCTGGGCCCGCTGCTCTACGTCTCTCCCCCTTCTTCCGCCGTTCACTCGTCTCCACTCCGTCTGTCGTGGTGCGTTCAGGGCCGCCGCTGCTCCAGCCGTCTCCTTCGGCACGCTCACCTCAAGGCCCCGCTCCATCATATCCCGCGCCGCCTCTTCGGCCGTGTTGTAGGTTCTTGTGCCTTCCTCCCAATGAATCCTCATTTTCGTTAGCGGCGTTTGGAATCTAATTTTTTTCTCTTTCAGCGTTTTTTTAATATTGGCATATTTCTTCCGCTGCTGCACGATTTCTGTCGGGTAGTCATGGTCAAAAAATACCTGTTTGTCGCCGATTCGTATCTTTTTTTTCCATGCTTGCGTCAGGATTCTTTCCTTTATGTCATATTTCACAAAGTTTACCACAACTGACCTGGGTGGAGAGTTTGTTTTCGGGTTCTGTGCCGGTGTTCTGTGCGCCCGTTGAATCTGCAGATCCGTTTCTCCGGGTATTTCCAGTTCTTTTTTTAAGAACTGATCCATGAATTTTGTCATCGAGTTGCCTTCAATGCCCTCCGGAATTCCAAAGATGCGCATATTGCTTCGTCGGGATCTGCTCTCCAAGTCGTTTATTTTCTCCTGCATCCTCTGCGTTTGCGTCGTCAGGGTCTGTAGTTGTTCGTTTGCCTCGCTTTTCCAATCTTCTAGTTCCGAAATTCGGGTCTGCGCTTCTGTCATACATGCCCGCTGGGAGCGCAGCTCCTCCATGTTTTCCGTTAATTTACGCTCCATTTCTCTTCGGAGGTCCATGATTTCCTCCTTAATTTCTTTTTTCAGTTCCTCCTTAAGAGCCGCTAAATCCTGTTGTAGCTGTCGCTTGAATTCTCTCAACTCTTCACCCAAACTGGCGATGCCAGCGTTCATGTTGTCGAGTCTGGTGTCCTCCATTTTCTCTGCTGTGGACATCTCGTTTTTTTGGGCTTTGCGTACAGCGGTTTTTCCTGCGTTGTTGGAGAGGAATTCTTCAATTTTACCCTGTTTTTGTCCTTGTGCCCGGTTCCTTCGTGTTTTCATCCCTTAGTTTATTGATTCGTTTATGTCGAGTTGGCCATTTACCGATGATTTTTAATCCGGCTAGGGAGAGCTCTTTGTTTAAGTGTTATGTCTCTCCGCCATCTTCCCGGAAGTCCTCCAGTAATAATGTTTAAAGCTAAGAATCTATCACTGCCCGCAAATATCCAAAAGCTGTTCCAAATAAGGGAGAAACAATATCATTTCAGAGGAACATTTCAATTCAACTTTATTTATATAGCGCCATTTCACAACAACAGTCATCTCATGTATATTTCAAAAACCTTCAGTGAGAACTACCACCAAGCAACACTGTGTTTCAGTGCAAGGAGTCAGATTATGGAACGATTCTGGACCTGAATTAAAATCATGTACAACGCTTGGACAATTTAAACAAAAACTAAAGGAAGAAATACTCCAAACATATATACAAGATGACATGTAAAATCACATAAGGATTGTCATATCCAGTCTGTGTTGTGTTGTTACTTAGTTTTGTTTTTGTCACATTTTGTCTTAGCTTTGTTCTGAATTGTAATCGCTCTTGTTTTGTTTTTCTTTTGAATTCTTGGATGGAATATGGGTGGGCAATATAAGCTGCGGCTTCAGCCATCACCCATTTCAGATAACTTATGTTGAACTGTATAATCAGAGGAGTTATTACCTCCGCCAAAGGGGGAGGTTATGTGATCATCGGCGTTGATTTGTCTGTTTGTTTGTCTGTTTGTTTGTCTGTTAGCAAGATAACTCAAAAAGTTATGGACGGATTTTCGTGAAATTTTCACACATTGTCAGAAACGGGGTATCCTACAGATGATTAGATTTTGGTGGTGATCCGGATAACCGTCCACAAGAAAACCGCCATTACGCAAAATGCCATTGTCGTGAATAACTACTAAACCACTAATCCTATCATTGTCAATCCAATTGTTGTGAATCCAATTGCTAGTCATATGTTTTCACGGTCAAGGAATCTGAAAGCGTACACACAAACACTGTATGGGGCGAACTGTGGCGCTAAACCGCCATTACGCAAAATGCCATTTTCGTGAGTAACTACTGAACCACTAATCCTATCATTGTCAATCCAATTGCTAGTCATATGTTTTCATGGTCAAGGAATCTGAAAACGTACACACAAACACTGTATGGGGGGGAACTGTGGCCGCCATTACGGAAAATGCCATTTTCGTGAATAACTACTGAACCCCTCCCTTAGTTATGCTGCTAATAGGTTTAGTCAGCCGGGGGACCTCCAGTAATGCACTGGGCCTCACTCCTTTCCTCACTCTCTATGAAATATTTTTTTTTTTGCTGGTCATTAACATTTGTTTGTTCTCTCCCATAGATTGAGTCCCCATCGTGCTGTTTGCTCTCTACATGTCTGTTCTTTTCTTCTTCTCTGTCCCCTCACCCCCCAGCCAGTCGCAGCAGATGACTGCCCCTCCCTGAGCCTGGTTCTGCTGGAGGTTTCTTCCTGTTAAAAGGGAGTTTTTCCTCTCCACCGTCGCCAAGTGCTTGCTCACAGGGGATCGCCTGATTGCTGGGGTCTTTCTGCAACTGTGGGGGTCCTCCCTACAGTTGATAGTGCTATGAGATGACTGTTGTTGTGAAATGGCGCTATATAAATAAAGTTGAATTGAATTGAATTGAACCACTAATCCTATCATTGTCAATCCAATTGCTACTCATATGTTTTCATGGTCAAGGAATCTGAAAACGTACACACAAACACTCTATGGGAGGAACTGTGGCCACCATTACGGAAAATGCCATTTTCGTGAATAACTACTGAACCACTGCTTGTCATATGTTTTCATGATCAAGGAATCTGAAGACTGTATGGGGGGAACTGCGCCGCTTGGCGGAGGTCTGCGCTCTCCGAGTGCTTTTCTAGTTGTTTAATTTGACCTTGTTGGATTTTTTCGCCTTTGTTATATTAATCTGTTTCTTTTTAATCTTTACTTTTAATCTATCCGAAATAAAGATTCATTCATTAAATTTGCATTCAAAAGACTATCTTAACACTGCATAGAACTTTGAATAGGCCAGATGTGATGTATTATGAATACTAGAAAAGCACTCGGACAACGCAGACCTCCGCCAAGCGCCACAGTTCCCCCCATACAGTGTTTAACATCATAAATAAAATACTGAAAATGGCCCTATCTCGCAATGTTAAATAAAAATAAATAAATAAATAAATATTTAAAAAAAAAAAAAGAAAAGAATCCTTTAAAAAATTCCTGGATCCAGACGGTGATCCGGATCACCACCAAAATCTAATCATCTGTAGGACACCCCATTTCTGACAATCTGTGAAAATTTCATGAAAATCCGTCCATAACTTTTTGAGTTATCTTGCTAACAAACAAACAGACAAACCAACGCTGATGATCACATAACCTCCTTGGCGGAGGTAACTAGAAGACTAGAAATAGCAGGCAAAGGCACGTGCGTAAAAGACGGCAAAATCGCTCTGATATTTTATGTGTTTACATGATACACCAAGCATGACAAGGCTGTGCAATTACACAGCACATGTTCTTCAGAATCTTAGGCATTATATAAAATGTATTCTCCCTTTAGATGTGGAATCCATGGTCCATTTGCCAGGGCTGAAGTGCAGTCGTGCGAACGTCTGCAGCAGTTTACATCGTGTTTACATCTCGCCATGTACGCACGCCTCTCCGGGATTTTGCGCGAGAATAGAAACCTCAATACCCTCAATAACGATAGCGTTAGCTTAGCAAATGCTTCAGGTAAAGCGTAGCAGCGAACCACGAAAAGAAACGCTACTGACGCTACTATGTTCTAAATTTAGATACGATTCCTAGCGATCTCGTGTTTGGAATTGCTTTCGTGTTTTTTTTACGATTTAAAAATTTTTGACTGAATTTTTAGTGAAAAACCGTAATTTTGATTAATAAAGCCGTAACCCGGAATGGGGTCTTGAAAACCGTAACCCTTACGGCAAAACCGGAGTAGTTGGCAGGTATGATATTATTACACATAACACCCTGAAAGATACACTTTCAGCAGGACTTTAAAGACCTCATATTGGTATATCTATCCATATTAATAACAAAGATGCCAGTGTGGGCGACACACATTGTGGGCTCACATTTCCACAGAGATATGACTGCATGCGTATTGGGGGTTTCACGTCTGGAAGGACAAAGGACTCGAATCTGCAGAAGATAACGAGGAGGTGTGAGATTGGTCTTTTTGTCCCACAGAAGATGCCCCGGAGGGATTTCCGGTTCATCAAGAAATGAGAGACAATGGTGAAGGTTCAAAGGGATGCTTTGTGACTGTATGTTTACTGAAAACACCATGTGACTTGAATTCTGATGCTGGAAACATATAAAAGGGTGATGTGATATGATTCTGTCTCTTTTCCTGCTTTGAGAATGCTAGACGATGTGTTCTGTTAATAAAGCTGACTTAAGAACTAAACTCAGCCTCATCATTCGAGCACATCCTCTACACTGGTGACCTACGACAAAGAATGAGCAGACAGAATTCTCCCAAGCGGGGCTCGGCGGAAGCCAGCCTGCTGGCCGCCTCCACGATCCAGCTGCCTGATTTCTGGCAGCACAGCCCGCACTCATGGTTTAGCGCAGTCGAGGCGCAGTTCAACCTCCGGAGAATCTCCAACGACGACACAAGATTCTACCATGTGGTAGCGAAGCTGGACAGCAACACAGTCCAGAGAGTGGCGGATCTGGTTAATCATCCACCAGACAGCGACAAGTACAGCGCATTGAAGGACGCGCTTATCAGCCATTTCACCCCTTTGGTCCAACAGCAAGCAGAGGGGCTCCTGACGTTGACGGAGTCAGAGAACGATAGACCTGCGGACCTGATGGTGAAGATGCTGAGGCTCAAAGACTCTGAGGATGGCGAATTCATTTTCGCCCACCTTTTCGTTCGGACCCTGCCGCCAGCAGTGAGAGTGGCCCTGGCAGAGTCGCCCCGATTGGCCAGGCGAGACTACCATGGGCTGAGCAAAGAGGCGCAGCGGCTCGTCGACGCCCACAAGCGGAACGTGGTTTCGGCCGCGGCAGCTAGCCCAGGAACGGCGTTCGGAGACAGCGCAGGTCCAGCGGCCGCGGCGCCAGACGCACCGACGGCGGCGGCGATGGGGGCCAGGCGACGCGGAGCGGAGGACGGCCGGTGTTTCTACCACCGCCATTTTGCAGAGAGAGCACACAGGTGCGTCCCACCGTGCAACTTCAAGCGCCAGGGAAACGCCAAGACCGAGGGCCGGTAGCAGCTGCGACCCTCGGCGACGAGAACAAGCTGCTTTACCTGACGGATGCACACTCGGGGAAACAGTTCCTCGTGGACACGGGCTCCCAGCTGAGTTTCGTCACACCCACCTACGCGGAACGGCTGATGCCGTCTAAAGCTCCCTGGGTGTCAGTGTCAGCAGTGAACGGCTCTGCGATTAAAACGTTCGGTGAGAGGACCATGCTTCTGTCCTTACAGGGCCGTTCATTTGAGTGGACATTTATTGTAGCAGCAGTCAGTTTCAACATGTTAGGGGCTGATTTTTTGTGCTCACATGGTTTATTGGTTGACCTTGCTAATAGACGTCTGATTAATGCACTGTCCTTTCATTCTATTCCCTGCACAGCTCGGGTGGCCCCGCCGACTGCACATGCCAGCGTCTCAGCTGCGGGTGGTAAGTTTCACACATTGCTCGCTCAGTTCCCAGCACTCACAGTCCCCACGTTTTCGGCGACGGTGGCTAAACATGGGGTGGAGCATTTTATCACCACCACTGGGCCTCCCGTTTTTGCAAAAGCTCGGCGTTTGGACCCAGCTAAACTGGCCATCGCGCGCGAGGAGTTCACTAATCTGGAAAAACTGGGCATTGTTAGACGCTCCAAAAGCTCCTGGGCTTCGCCGCTACACATGGTCCCAAAGGCTGACAGCTCGTGGCGACCTTGCGGCGATTTCCGCAGGTTGAACAACGTTTCAGCTCATGACCGCTACCCGATTCCGCACATTCAGGATTTTTCTGTTCATTTGGCGGGGGCGCGCATTTTTTCTAAAATAGACTTGGTGCGCGGTTACCACCAGGTTCCAGTGCGCGCGCAGGATGTACCCAAAACAGCGGTCATAACTCCTTTCGGCCTTTTTGAGTTTTTGCGCATGCCTTTTGGCCTCAAGGGGGCCGCGCAGACTTTCCAACGCATGATGGATGCAGTTTTACGCGACCTCCCTTTCGTGTTCGTTTATTTGGACGATATTTTAGTAGCCAGCGCGTCCGAGGGCGAGCACGAAAAACACCTCACAGCAGTTTTTCGGAGGCTGGCAGAGCACGGGTTAATAGTTAACCCAGCGAAGTGCCAGTTTGGGGTGGCGCAGATTGATTTTTTGGGGCATCGCGTTTCGGCAGAAGGAGCGGTTCCTCTGCCAGATAAGGTGCGTGCCATAACAGATTTTCCGCAACCTCAAACGGTCAAGGCGCTTCAGGAGTTTCTAGGGATGGTTAATTTTTACAACCGGTTCCTCCCAAGCGCAGCACGGCTCATGCAGCCATTGTACACCGCGTTAAAAAAACAAAAGCCTGCAAATAAAGTTGAATGGTCTCCGGAGCGGGAGCGCGCTTTTGCCCAGGTCAAATCAGCCCTGGCAAACGCAGTTTTGTTAGCGCACCCAGTTCCAACGGCCCGCATGGCGCTCACCACTGACGCTTCCGATGTAGCGGTGGGGGCGGTAGTTGAACAGTTTGTGGCAGGTACCTGGCAACCCCTTGCGTTTTTCAGCAGGACTTTGTGCGATAGTGAGCGTAAATACAGTGCGTTTGACAGGGAGCTTTTGGCCCTACACTTGGCCATCCGTCATTTTCAGTTCTGGTTAGAGGGGCGACGTTTCACCGCGTTTGTGGATCAGAAACCGCTAACGTTTGCGATGGCCAAAATTTCAGAACCCTGGTCAGGCCGACAACAAAGGCAACTAGCCGCAATATCGGAGTTCACTACTGATATTCAGCATGTCGCGGGTAAACGCAATGTTGTGGCAGACTGTCTCTCGCGCGCAGTAGCAACACCAAGCCCCATGGGGGCAGACTCTGTAGCCGTAGCCGCGGGCAGCGACGCGGGAGCGCGCGCAGCCCCGGTCTGTGTAGGGTTAGATTATGCAGCCATGGCTGCGGAGCAGATTAACAACGCGGACGTGCACGCGCTCCAGTCTGGACCAACAGGGTTAAGGCTGGAGCACAGGGAGTAACAAAGTGGTATGCCCCCACTAATCTGCGATGTCTCCACGGGACGGCCCCGCCCCGTGGTGCCAGCCGCGTGGCGTCGCCGCGTTTTTGACTTGGTCCATTCTCTCGCGCACCCGGGGGTGCGCGCATCGATTAAGTTGGTGGGGGGGGAAATTTGTTTGGCCCGGGTTGCGCAAACAGGTCAAGGAATGGGCGGCAGCCTGCGTAGCGTGTCAGCGAGCCAAAATACACAGACACACTAAGGCTCCGTTGGAACCTTTTCACATCCCCGCTAAGCGTTTTGATCACGTGCATGTTGACTTGGTGGGCCCGCTCCCACCATCACACGGGCACACACATCTTTTGACGATGGTAGATCGCACCACGCGTTGGCCAGAGGCGATTCCTCTGACAACCACAGCGGAAGAAGTTGCGCGAGCATTTTTAGCAGCGTGGGTTGCGCGTTTCGGTGTACCGTCGGACATAACGTCCGACAGGGGTCCCCAATTTATTTCCGAACTATGGTCATTGATGGCCCGCAGCTTGGGGGTGAAGATTCATCGCACCACCGCGTATAACCCCCAGGCTAATGGTTTATGCGAACGCTTTCACAGGTCATTGAAAGCAGCCCTCAGAGCGTCGCTGACGGATACAAATTGGGTTGACAAACTTCCATGGGTTTTATTGGGGTTGCGTTCTGCACCTAAGGAAGATTTGCATGCTTCCCCGGCTGAATTAGTTTTTGCACAACCTCTCCGTTTGCCGGGGGAATTTCTCCCCGATAACCCCGCACCAAATGGCCCCCCTGCTCAGCCGTGGCAGAGCGACTCGGGAGCAAACACGCTCCCTGGCCCGGTCCATCACAGTTTCCCACACGTTTTTGTGCCAAAGGCTTTAATAAATGCAGAGTTTGTTTTTGTTAGACATGATGCTCAGCGTCCAAGTTTGCGGCCGTTTTATGACGGACCGTTCAGAGTGCTGGAGACCGGGCAGAAGCATTTTCTGCTAGATTTAGGGGGCAGAAGGGAGTTGATTTGCATAAACAGGCTCAAACCCGCTTTTGTTTTGGCTGATGAGGAAGTGCAGCTCGCGAGGCCCCCCCGCCGTGGCAGGCTGCCGAAAGGACATTCTCCAGAATCTTCACAGAAAGGTGCTAACAGCTTTAATCCACAGATGCAGAGAGATGTTGCAGGGGCAGCAAAGCCTGGTTGCAGCAGATTCGGCAGAAGGTTAAAACCCAGGCAGTTGGTGGATTGATTAGCAATATATGGAGTGTTTTGTATTTTTCTTTTTTTATGCCATGCAGGTTTTGCCCTTACTAGACGTTTGGGGGGGGGGGGGTAGTGTGGGCGACACACATTGTGGGCTCACATTTCCACAGAGATATGACTGCATGCGTATTGGGGGTTTCACGTCTGGAAGGACAAAGGACTCGAATCTGCAGAAGATAACGAGGAGGTGTGAGATTGGTCTTTTTGTCCCACAGAAGATGCCCCGGAGGGATTTCCGGTTCATCAAGAAATGAGAGACAATGGTGAAGGTTCAAAGGGATGCTTTGTGACTGTATGTTTACTGAAAACACCATGTGACTTGAATTCTGATGCTGGAAACATATAAAAGGGTGATGTGATATGATTCTGTCTCTTTTCCTGCTTTGAGAATGCTAGACGATGTGTTCTGTTAATAAAGCTGACTTAAGAACTAAACTCAGCCTCATCATTCGAGCACATCCTCTACACCAGGAAGGTTGTCCATTTCTTGTATTTTCAAGGTGATTTTTCATATTATAGGAACCAACAGTGTAGTACCTCTCTGTGCAATAAGTGAAATCTTGCTGGCCAACTCCCTCTCCAAACCATCTCTGTAGTCTCTCTCCTTGATCATCTGTCGTTGCATTTTCCGCAGTTGAAATTTAGGCGTGTTCATAATATCCTCCAGTGGAGATTTGCTGTAGAAGTTGAATCAGATGAATAAGTGAAAGATTTGAATAAATATAAACAGATTTGGACCTACACTATACACAAATTTGTCTTTTTTTGTCTTTCCTTCCTAATACAACCCTGCCCACACAAATTTGTCTGATTGACATTATTATAAGCACAAAATGTATTAGCTGTAAATCCATAGTGATACCTGACAGAGGAAGAAGCTACAGTTTCCATGGCCACAAATCTGATTTTTGGCGTGCGGTGAAAGATGGGAGACTCATCATCAGAGAATGAGGATATTGTCGAAACACTAGTAGTAGAGGTGGATGCTGATCGCTTTAATGACTCTCTGGGGACTGGCAGATCTGTGGCAAGAGTTTATAATTTGCATTAAAGCCAAGTCATGTAAAGTTGCATTTTTTTATTTTTTTTTTAAAGTAGAACTGAACTGAACGGCATTGAATGGCACTGGGTGATAGTACATACAATTATAAAGATAATTTATCATTAGCACCCCCTCCACAAATCCCGGAATCTTGGAGAAAATCGCGATTTTGAATTTCCCGCCCTGAAAAATCAGACGAATCCGCCAATTAACCGGAAGTGCAGCCGGAGTTCCGCGTGACGTCACGAGTGTGACCCAGTCCTCATGTTTACCATTGCAAGCACGTCGACACTGGTTGTTTTTGGTGCATTTTGTCGTGATAGTCGACTACAAAACACTTCCAACACCTGGGAAGATCTGTTCAGTGGCCAAGGAAAGCTGTCATGGCGACGAAAGAAAAGAAAGGGGGAGGAAAAGCGACCGGGAAGCGATGCGTTTCTAGATATACAGTGATCCCTCACTTATCGCATTTAATGGGGACCAGAACCGACCGCGAAAAGTGAAAAACCGCGAAGTAGCGTCACCCCCCCCCCCCCCCCAAGGGCGTCACAAGCACTATTTTGCACAAAAAGGCACAAGAGAACAGCGAAAAGTGCCACTAAGCAACACGAGCGATAAAGAACAATGAATGCGGTCTTCCTTCGCTGGGTAAAACGTCTCGGCCAATCAGCTTGCGAGATTCCCGAGCGGTGAAGAGGTGGGCGGAGAGGAGTGGAGCGGTGGTCAGAGAGGTAGATTTTGAGTTGTGCCGGCTCTCCGTGCTGATACCTGATGTTCTAATGTAGAAGGCAGGGAGAAGGCAGGGAGAAGGCAGGGAGACTACATTAGAACATCAGGTATCAACACGGAGAGCCGGCACAACTCAAAATCTACCTCTCTGACCACCGCTCCACTCCTCTCCGCCCACCTCTTCACCGCTCGGGAATCTCGCAAGCTGATTGGCCGAAACGTTTTACCTTGCAAGCTGATTGGCCGAGACGTTTTACCCAGCTTCGCTCCCTGCCGAGCGCCTATACCCAGCGAAGGAAGACCGCATTCATTGTTCTTTATCGCTCGTGTTGCTTAGTGGCACTTTTCGCTGTTCTCTTGTGCCTTTTTGTGCAAAATAGTGCTTGTGACGCCCTTGGGGGGGGGGGGGGGGTGACGCTAATTCGCGGTTTTTCACTTTTCGCGGTCGGTTCTGGTCCCCATTAAACGCGCTAAGTGAGGGATCACTGTAATAAGTTGGAAAAATGCTGATGGGTTTTCCCCCCCCCCTTTCTTTTTTATTGTTAATTTTCCTTATCCTGACACCCCAAACATGCCAAAGTAAAGACTCACCATTCTGTATTCAATAAGCGACTCTCCTCCCCATCACTGCTGCGGTCTGAGTCTGTGCCGGAATCCCCCGAAAATTCTGGCTCTAATCTGTACGGTTCGATGCCTCCCTCGCTCTCTTCCTGTTCACTTGACACTCCTGCATCCTCCTCTGTCTCGTCACCGATCCTGAATGCCTCTTCACTCTGAAAACTCTGGTGTTCTTGACTGCTGGAACTGCTATCATCTGCCATTGTTGTTTTGATAAGGGTCACACTCGTGACGTCACGCAGCGTCGTCTGCACTACTTCCGGTTTGTTTGGCACTGCCAGCCAGAGGCAAAAGTTTATTGGCTTATAGCTTGGCCATCGCACGGCCTAAAACTTTCTTTTATGTGTTGAAAAATACAATAGGTAATAAGGAATTAATCTGCTATTCTACTTTTTTGGCAAAAAGGTAAGTTCAGTTCTACTTTATATACACCAATTCCTTAAATACTGGGATATCATCAAGAAATCAGTTACAGTTTAAAGAGTTACTTACATTTCCTAGTCAAATGAGCGTCAAGGTTTTGGCTCAGGTACACACATCCTTCACTCTCTAACACAAAGTAACTAGCCAAGTATGCCAATTGTTGCTAATGGGAGGAGGATACATGAATATATAATTAACTTGTATCATATGGTAGCACAATATAAATTGTTATGAACAAACAAGCACAATGTACTTCAGCCATTTCCACAATTTTTGGGCAACATTAGCAGAAATGATTGTCACATGCAAACAGTAAACAATTACCCACTTTACTTGCATTTTCAATGGTGGAAATAATTTAATTCAGTTACTTGAGGGTAGGGCTGTTGCGAAAACCGCAATTATGTAATACCACGCAACAGACAAGCGTACTGTGGAGGAAAACAAGCAACCGCAACAACCGTGGTTCACTTTTTTTGTGTGTGGCTAAATCTCATTCACTTATGTGCCCCTATTGATAAATAAATAACTTGTTAAATGTTAAGTGTATTTTTATTGTCAACAGCATGTTTGCACTCGGTACTGATGGCGGCAGCGCCCAGTACTGGGGAAGCTTCCATAGCACTGGGTGCTGGCGGCGTCAGTAACGTGTGGGGCACTCTCTCTCCAGACGGACTCCAGCAGGCAGTTAGTGGCAGACACATTTGGACTCCTTTCTAAATACAGCCGTGACAGTGAACACTGAAAGGACACAAAGCGTGTCATTTCCTTCTGAGGGAGTGTGAGCTCCGAGAGTGAAACAACTACTGCGTAGTGAATTGCTTGTTTGAACATGATTTTTTGGACAGTGGGAAAAATCCAAAAATCACGGAGACAAGAGCCACACAGGGTTCTGTATAGAGGCTGTCTAGTTTAAATAAGATGAATGCTGCTGCAGTCTCCAGTCCACACACACACACACACACACACCGTAGTATACTGGAGTTCCCTCCACTGCTTTATGAAAATGATCGGGTTTTTTGTTTTTTTTTTTTTTTTAACAGAATCAGCAGTTCATGCCTACTAAGACTGGAGCTCCGCAAAATTGTCACACACGCACATAAAGTTGAGAGCGCAGCTGCAGCGAGTTTCTCACAGCTTCCATTGTTTGCCAGATAATTTATGAACCCCGTTTAAATTACGAGACCACAGGGTCCTAAAAACATTTGCAATAATACCACATACCGCGGTGTTGAGCTATCCACTATCACCGCAGGGGAAATTCCTCTACTGCGACAGCCCTACTTGAGGGACTTGTCTATACAGAGGGTATAGAAAACTGCATTCAATGGACAGAAATTAACAAAAGCACAAATAACACATTACACAGACTTTGGACTTGGAAGCAGACAGGTTAAAGACCATTAAATGTGTTCCATGAGAGAATGAGACATTTTCAGTCATGCATACATCTATATAGAAATTTAAGGCTGTTTACCTCCACATCAGATTCCAGCCTGCCAAAAGAGCAGCGCTCATTCATCATATCATAGTAAACGAGCAACAAAAGCACCTACACAGATCACAAAAATATATCACATCAGGTGTGTCATTGTTTAATGTTCTTCCTAATTTGTTGTTACTTTGTTTTTTCTACCTTTGATAATTCTATTGTCAAGTTAACACCATCTCTGATGTTCTCCCAGGATAAAGTGCCTTTGGTTGAATTAAATCTGCAATCCTCTAAGGATCAAAACAGATCAATGGAATCAGTTTCTGGTATTTAAACAGGGACAAAAGGACACCCTAGACCACACTCAAGAGAAGATTAGAGTGTAGTCAGAGGTGTATTAGATCAGGAAAATTAGATTAGAAACACTTGTAGATGGTAATCAGTTTGTGACAAGTTTTTTGTGGAGCAAGAGCTTAAACTAGGAAGAAAACTTCAATTAATCAAAATCAAGACAATTTCAAAAGACAAATGAACTCACTTTCCACAAAGTCTGCAATGCATCTGAACCTTTCCTCAGCTAAATGATTAGAACAGGGGGAGTAAGTTTCCTTTTTCCTGAGATAACAAAGCAGAAAAAAGACCAATGACAGAAGCATTTTCGAATGTGACTAGCACTGACTTTTTTCACAAATTCAAAAAGCACAAGTCAAAAGTAAAAAAGCAAACTCGGACAGAAGGGGAGTAGGCAGCCGCAACAGACTTTACACAGGCAAGTATCACATATTAGGCTCATACTTACAGCATATAGACAACTTTTAATAAGATTTCTCCATCTTTTAAGTCGTCAATATACACTTCAAGATCACACAATTTTAAACTGTTGACCTGCAAAAATTTTGGCAAATCAAAGTAAATAAAAGTGCAGAAATGTATGTGCTATAACTTAACATTTATATCCACATACCCAGCCAAGAAGAGCATCAACAGCCAAGCTCGTCGACATGTCTGACTGTTGGAATAAAACGTTTCAATCTCAAGACGACATGAATAAAGCCACGTTGAATTAGCCCTTGCGTCGACAAGCTAATAATATAAAACTAGTTTTACAAACAGTACAACATAATTTAATCCAGTTACAGAAATTCAAATTCACAGAATGGCTTGTTGATCTTTCATCTACCTCAGTTTTTTTTAATCAGCTCGGTATACAAGTTTAAACGAACATGTTCAATTTAATTAGCCGAGTTAACCTTAGTTTCAAACAGTCAAATACCGTTTGTTCTGAAAAACGTAAAAGCAGTAAAACGTAATACTTAGGGACTTTACAGACTTACCTTCAAACCCGACGAGTCTCATTCACTTAAATTATCATTTGTTTCTTCTTCAGAGAAAGATGCAAATACAGCGACCGCGGCTGCAAAACAAACAGACCCCTACGTAATGGGAATAGTTTTAAAAAGGGGTGACGAAAATTGAACCAGCCAATCCGTTTCTACGTATGGACGCATCTCGAAATATGCTGAGTTGATTGGTCGAAATACCAGTTGCGCTCCATGCAAAGTCCTCTTATTATTCGCGACTTTTGGGCTTGTTTCTCTCTAAAGTCGCTTGCAAATCTCGTCGGTTGCGGGTTTTTGGGCTTGTTTTTTAACGTGTACTTGCTTATTTGGGCTTGCTTTGCTGTCTGTGTGACAGCTCTCCCAGTTCCCCACAAGACACGACCGCGACAGGACCCATCCCACACCCTCATCCACAGCCTAAGTCACGCCCCCTCTACTTCCGCAATGGGACTTTTTTTAACTTTATTAGAACACACAATTTTTACAACAAAACCGTTACTGACAGGGGAATAATAATACTTTTAATAATAATAATAATAATAATAATAATAATAATAATAATAATACTTGGGGCCATTGTTTTTTTCCACAATATCTTTATTGAACCTTTTTTTTAAAACAAACATGACACAAACAATCAAACACTAACACTAAAGTACTACAAATAAAAAATGCACTAAAAACACCAACAACCACCAACAAAATCAAGTCTTCAACAATGCTCCTCTGTTTAGTCTAGACAATCCATTACATAAGTATACATATTATGTTCACCAGTTTGGAATTTACAAGGTCCACACACATCATTCACCTTCTTCTTCAAGAGTTATGTTTAAATTTTTTACATGATCAATAAAAGGTCTCCGTATATTCTCAAACACAATTTCCTTTGATTTCAGTATATATGTTATTCTTTCTAATGGAAGGTTTGTTAACATCTGTCTTAACCACTGAGTCACATCTGGTCTATGAGTCTTTTTCCACAGTAGTGCAATACATTTTTTGGCATTAAGCAAACTGAGGTCTATGAATGTTCTTTCACTTTTATTAAAGTTATGCTTTTCTGGGTACAGACCCAACAAAAACAGTTTAGGATTCAAAATGATTTGTTTTGAGATTATTTTTTCAATTGTTACCCTCACCTCTTCCCAAAACATTCTTATTATTCTACATTCCCATAAACAATGAAATAGGGTTCTTTTACTTTCCATGCATTTTGTGCATGTATCTGGTATATTTTTGTTATATCTATTTAACTCCTCCGGTGTAACATACATCCGCATTAACCATTTGAAATGTATCAATTTAAGACGTACATTTATTGATTTGGTTTGGGCTTCTGTACAAGCCAATTCCCATTGTTCCTCTGAAATTTCAATTTGCAGATCTTCTTTCCAGTAGTTTAATCTTTTCTGTGAATTTTCACTTGAGGATAGTGTCAATGAGTTATAAAACTCTGAAATAATACCCTTTCTTTTACTATCTTTCATCAACATTTTTTCCAAGGATGAATAAATAGGTCGAGTGAGAGCTTTATTTTGATTTGATCGAATAAAGTTTCTAAGTTGAAGATATTTAAAAAAATGTGTTCTGTTAAGATTAAATTTGACCCTCAGCTCTTCAAAAGACATTATGTTATCTGCACATGGCAAATATAAATCTTGAATCTTTTGAATCCCTTTTAAATTCCATACTTTAAATACAGCGTCCGCTCTTCCTGGTTAAAAATATTGATTACCCCATATTGGGCTAAATGGTGACAATAACTGTGGTTCTTTTAAATAATTTTTAGCTTCACACCATATTTTGATCATATGCTTTACAAATGGATTTTTAACTTGTTTTTGTAATTTTTTGCCGAATCTGAGTGTATGAATATGGGAAGAGGTAAAGGTAAATTGTATGATTCCATTTCAGTCCAGTGAGGGAGATCATTTAATGAAAAATAATATGTCATAGACCTCAGTTGTGCTGACCAATAATACAACATAAAATTTGGATATTTCAGACCTCCACGATCAAATGGTAAATATAATAAAGACAGACGTAATCTAGCCCTCCTGTTGTTCCATATAAATTCCACTAACTTTTTTTTAATTCTTGAGAATAGATCTAAAGGTGGTGGTAAGGGAATGTATTGAAATAAATAAAGTATTTTAGGTAAAATATTACTTTTAAGTATATTGATTCTCCCGATCATCGACATTGGTAGTGACTTCCATCTCTGAATTGACTCATTGATATCTGTCATTAAGGCTTCATAGTTGACACTGGCGACTGATTCTAGCTTAGGCACAATTTGGATTCCTAAATATTTAAACTGATTTACAACGTTGAATTGATTTACCTCAGGGTCTGGGTAATTTCTCTGGGTCTCATTTAGCATTAATATTGAAGATTTAGTTTTATTTATTTTATATCCTGATATTTCCCCAAAATTCTTTATTAAATTCAACAAGGTCGGAATTGATTTTTTTAGATTCGACATAAACAAAATTATGTCATCGGCGTACAGGGAGATTTTATGTTCTGTTGGTCCAACTTTAATTCCATATATTTGTGAATGTAAACGTATCGCCATCGCTAAAGGTTCAATTGCCATAGTAAACAGTAAAGGTGAAAGTGGACAGCCTTGTCGACATCCTCTATTGATTTTTATTGATTTTGAAATATTGTTATTTGTTAGGATTTCTGCTGTAGCATTATTGTATATTATCTGAACCCATTTTATGAAATTATTTCCAAGTCCAAACCTTTGTAAGACTTCAAAAAGAAAGGGCCATTCGACTCTATCAAAGGCCTTTTCGGCGTCCAGTGATAGGAGAGCTGTATCCGGTGCTTCTTTATTAGAATAGATAATATTAAATAGTCTTCTTACATTATGGAAGCCTTGTCTTCCCTTTATAAAGCCATTCTGATCTCGATTAATAATATTTGGTAAAATTTCTTGTATTCGTCTTGCTAAAATTTTACAGATTATCTTAAGGTCGGCATTTAATAGGCTTATTGGTCTCATATTTTCACATTTATTAGAGGGTTTACCTGGTTTTGGCAACAGTATAATTAAGGCATTATTCATGTATGATGGTAAATTATTATTTTGAAATGCTTCTAAAACCATTTCCAAAAAAGGTTTTATTAATTTATTCTTAAATTTTTTATAAAGGTCAACTGGAAGACCATCTGGTCCTGCACTTTCCTGATTTCATATTATCAATGGCTAGCCCAACTTCTTCTTGACTAATTTTAGACTCCAATATCTCCCTGTTTTCATTTGGAATACACGGTATAGATAGTTCTGTCATATCCGGGCAATCAGAGCCAGGGGCAAGCCAGTGAGTCGTGATATTTTATTCAGGGTAAAGGGGAAGGGATGAGGAGAGCACAGATACTCATGCAGACGTACACTCACAGGTTGCACAGCGCAGAGGTAAGCAGCTCGTACCGGACGTGGGGGTAACAAGACGTACATACTCAGCGGGATACAAACACAGGAATGCTGCAAGAGGAGTATAAGCTGACACCAGACGAAGGGGCTTCAGCTTAGCAATATGTTTATGTCGCAGCCCCGAGTCATCGAGGCTGCTCCTATTTATCCTCATTGGCAGCGCCCCAGCTGATGAAGACTAATTGGCCCCAGCCGTCCGTAATGCTGCCAGCTGGGGGCCAGCTGAGACGCTGCTCAATGGGAAGCAGGGATGAGGGAAAACATGGGCTGAGTGCCGAGACGGCATCTCAACCCATGGTGACAGAGCCCCTCCCTCAAGGTCGGGCTCCTGAACGACCAGGAACATCCCAGCCCCCCCCCCCCCCCCCCCCCCAGGGTGGGAGGAAGGGAGGCGGACCGGAGGGGAAGAAGCCAAGGGAAGGACAACACCAATGGGGCAATGTAGGGTAGCGGGAAAGAAAAACCCAAATACAATACTGACAAAACAGAATAATTAACCCAGGTACAGATGGGGAGAAGAACTGGGTCAGCACGCCGGTTACATACTACCCAGAGAGTACCAACCATGCGTGACCCAGAGCAAGGAAAAAAGAACCACCAAAAAGGTACAGGGCAAAAAATGCTGAGTACGGTTAAATAAAGGGGAACCTATACACAGCGCTAATTTAAGTACATACACACAGTCACCAAGAAAAGTGAGGGTGACTGGAACAAATGACAATTATAGAGCATGGTGTTACGGAAAACAAGGCACATGACTCTATAATGAACCAACAGGACAAAAAAGAAATACTGAGTGCAGGCAAAGAAAAACCCACACACACGAATATATAAATACCCAGTCACCTAAAGAAATGAAAGTGACTGGAATAAATGGATAACTGCAGAGCATGGTGTTACGGAAAACAAAACATAACTCTACAATACAAAAAACGAGGCTAAAAACATGGCACAAAAAGTAAAATGCTGAGCATGAGCGATGGAAAACAGCACTATAAAAACAAATCCACCAACAGGACAGAACATTACACCCGAGTGACCTTAATAACAAAAGAAAAAGTGACACCCGAGGTGAATGGCAGGCAGAGTCCAAAAATGGCCGAGATGGCTCCGGAGATCTCCCCGCCCATTGTCCAGCTGGCGAATCAGGGAAAGAGAAGTGTTCGGACGGCGAACTCTGGACCCAGATCCCAGGAATCCAGTCCACCGGCAGCCGAACCAGGCTGCCCAGAGGGAAACACAGACCAGTGGGGGGAACCAGATCACCGAACCGAAAGTTCTGTGGGTCGGGTCGTCGACCCGCATCACTCAACCACCAGGACCGTTGAGACGGGCGAAGGATCAGAGCGGATCCCGGTGGAAGAGGCTCAGGGGAGAGCCGATGACGAGGGCGGCGGGCGTCAGGCCGCAGGAAAACGGCCACCTCCTCACCGGACCTGGACAATACTGGGGCAGCACCCACGTCGGACCCCGATCGGGCCTCAGGCGAACCCACGTTGGACCCCGACTGGGTCTCGGGCGAACCCACGTTGAATACTGCACCAGAACCGACCTCCAACGTTGAACCCGGACCCTCCAGCACCACGAGGAACAGCAACTCCTTGCCGGTGACCCTGGAAGAAGGCTCAGAAGAGAAAACAGAACCGGGATCAGGATCACCGGCAGCGCCAGAACCCGGCGAGACGAGCTCAGACGCAGCGGACGGCTGCACCCGGCTCGTCTCCCCTGGAGATAGGCTGAAGTGCTCGGGGATAAAAAGAGAGAAAAGAAAGGAGAGCACTCGCCTGATCTCGGGTTCTGACGCCGTCCAGGACTGCGAAGATCCAGGATCCGTCGTCAGGAGGTCGTTGTCAGGCTCCCATCTAGCCGCGTTGGGCCCCGCAGCCAGCACGATGGTCAGCGCAGCTTGAGATCCCTCCAGCTCAGGTAACCCCGCCGACGATCCACTCGGCGTGAAGCCAGAAGAATCTCGTCCCGCCGGACCGAACCGCTCCTCCGTGGAGACCCGGGGACGCTCAGTCGTCGGCGTAGACTCCACGCAGCAGTCAGTCCCCCTCCTCCGTCCGCAATGTAGCTGCGGAACCACAGGCCCTCTCCATATCCCACCACGTTGACCCGGAGCCGGGGACCGCTCGGTGGAGAGAGACACAGAGGATGCGGGATTAGGCATACAGGTTACAGCAGGTGGGGAGAGTTCAGGGAGCTGCGAACCCTGAACTTCTCCTCCAGGGATGTGACAGAGCAAATCATTAAGCAGGTGTGAAAAAACAATGACTTGCCTGCCCCCTGGAGGTTGAGTATCGCCTGCTGTAGTGGAATCTGCTTCTTCCTCTCCCCGCCTGGCGATAACGGAGGACCCCCCGGGAATTCGTCTGAGGGTCGCTCGCGTTGTCTCCAGCAGAGAGCTCACCAGGCCGGGATTCCAGGCACACACAGCGGTCAGGAAGCGCGTCGAGGAGGAGGGGGAAACAGCCGGGGTGAGCCAGCCCGAATGTCCAGGAATGACAGCGGGGGAACGAGGCTCAGGGGACGAGGCTGTAGAGTCTCCACACTGACGAGGCGAAGGGATGACAGCTGCGTGGGAGGAACGGTCCTGACGATGACCCAGAACTGGATCCGGACGAGGTTCGTGCAGAGGTGACTCGGCGATGTGATGACGACTACTCCCAGGGGACGAAGCGAGGGGGAAACCCAGGATTCGCCGCTCCAGATCGGAGATCGAGACGAGGAAGGCGTCGAGCACGGGAAAGCTTCGTAGCCCTGAAGTCCTCACCATCAATCTCACTGCCGCCGCCACATGCCTGAAGGTGGTGACAGGAAACACAGTAGAGCTCGCGACAGCCACTCGACCCCGGACATAACTGCTGTCAGCTGCGGCTCCTTGAAGGGAATCCTGAGTGACGTGGCGCAGGTCGGGGGAAGTCCTCTGGTTGGCGCGAACTCCCGGACTGGAATAGCGGCAGGAACGGGACTCCGAAGCGGGGAAAGACGTCGCCCACTTCGACTCCCTGCCGGGATTTCCATCCACCCCGCGGAGCTTCTCTCGCTGTGTACCTGCAGCGTCTATCCTGGCACTGTCCTCCAGATGGTACAGAGAGTGAGGGTGACAGTCCAGGAGTTCCTCAGCACGGCCCGGATGCCAGCGTCTCGCGTTGGAGGCGTCGTGCAGGGTGAAGAACGTCCCGTCGACAGCCTCCGAGATGGACCTCAGCTCGTCGCCCTGGCGCCGGAAGTGACTCCTGGGAAACGGCATGCTAGCAGCGCTGACACCCGGACAGAAAGGTACATTTCCACGGCGACTCACGGCCGCCGGTAGCTCTTCTGGCTGCGACATACTGTCATATCCGGCTCTAGGGAGCCGGGCAATCAGAGCCAGGGGCAAGCCAGTGAGTCGTGATATTTTATTCAGGGTAAAGGGGAAGGGATGAGGAGAGCACAGATACTCATGCAGACGTACACTCACAGGTTGCACAGCGCAGAGGTAAGCAGCTCGTACCGGACGTGGGGGTAGCAAGACGTACATACTCACAGCGGGATACAAACGCAGGAATGCTGCAAGAGGAGTATAAGCTGACACCAGACGAAGGGGCTTCAGCTTAGCAATGTGTTTATGTCGCAGCCCCGAGTCATCGAGGCTGCTCCTATTTATCCTCATTGGCAGCGCCCCAGCTGATGAAGACTAATTGGCCCCAGCCGTCCGTAATGCTGCCAGCTGGGGGCCAGCTGAGACGCTGCTCAATGGGAAGCAGGGATGAGGGAAAACATGGGCTGAGTGCCGAGACGGCATCTCAACCCATGGTGACAAGTTCGTTCAAAAACCCATTTAGTTTTGTTAAATCAGATTCATTTTTGGTATCATATAATTTTTCATAGTAATCTCTAAAGGCTCTGTTAATTTCTAAAGGATCTATAACTACCTGTCCGTTACTTATAATACTGGTAATTGGTGTTTTAATTTCTAATTGTTTAATCTGCCATGCCAATAATTTTCCTGATTTTTCACCTTGTTCATAAAAGGATTGTTTCAATCTTAGAAGACTCGAGGCAGCTATATTCGCTGATTTTTTGTCGTATTCAGCTCTCAAAATCAGTAATTCATTCTCCAACCTTGGATCACTTCCTGCATACACTTTTTCCTGAAGATTTTTTATTTTATGTTCCAATTGGGCTCTCTCCTCTCGAGTCTTCTTAGATTTTGAACCTGTATAACTAATAATATGTCCCCTAATAAAAGCTTTGAAAGCCTCCCACTTTACACATGCTGATGTTTGTGTAGTATTGATATCAAAGAACTCATCTATCTGTTTTTCTATGTACTTGACAAATTCCTCATCCTGAAGCCATTTATGCTGAAATTGCCATCTACCTGATTCCTTTGTCAATTTCTTATCTACATATACTATACAGCAGGGTGCATGATCAGAGATCACGATGTTATCATAAAAGCAGTTTTGAATCTTGGACCTTAATTCTGTGGAAATCAAAAAATAATCAATACGTGAGAATGTCTTGTAGGTACTGGAATAACAAGAGTAGGCTTTGACTTGTGGTTTCATTTCTCTCCATATATCTAGCAATCTCAATTCTTTCATAAAATGATTAATGGTCATCCTACATCCATTGTGCGTACAGTCCAGTCCTGTTGATCTATCTATACCGGGATTCAATGTACAATTAAAATCCCCTGCTATTATATGTTGCCCTGCAAGTGATGACAAGATAAGAAATAAATTAGCAAAGAACTTTTGATCATCTATATTGGGACCATATAGGTTCACCAAATTTATATTTTCTAATAGCAAAGATCCTTGAATGATTACATATCCCAAATTTGTCTCCAATTACATTTTTCACTTGAAAAGGGACTGATTTATGTATGAGAGTCATAACTCCCCTGGCTCGGGATGAAAATGATGAGGTGAAAACACTTCCTTGCCATCTACTCCTAATTCTTTTTACATCCTCCTCTATTAGATGAGTTTCTTGTAAAAACACAATTTTTGAACCCATGTCTTTTATTTTATTCATAACTTGTTTAAGTTTTTTTAAATTTTGTAGACCTCTGCAATTCCATGAAGTTAAATTAAGATTAACACTTTGGTTTATGATCAATAGGGAGTTTGGGATTACCTTGCAGTGTAAACATGCTCATACAGAGAAGCAAAAAAATGAGTGGTTGAACATTCATCCTACAAACTACACACAAACAAATTCCCCCTTCCCACACTTGTGGCAAACCCCCCAAAATCAAAAGAAAAATTCCATCTCCCGATATAGCCATCGACCGCTCCACATCCACGAGGATCAGCCTAAGCCACTCCTTCTTCATCCTCCCAATCACCCTAACTCTACTGCTTTTAATGACATAACATTAACTCTCCTCTGTAGTTTTCCAACTTAACTCCAAAATTTTTAGCAACTTTGTACATCATATTTTTTTTTTTTTTTTTTTAATTATATAATGCAATCTATTGACCATTTGCTGTGACGTCACACCTTTTTTTTACACCGCCATATTGAACGGCGGAAGCGAGTGGACGGCGCATTCAGCAGCTGTTCAGCGTTGTACCAGATCGCGATATATTTACCTGATTTCAACCTACGTCTTTGTTTTATTTTATGTTGGCATTGAATTAGACTATGTTGTTTCACTGCTGTGCCTTTGGGTGTACAAATCGCCAGAAAAAGGGATCCAACTTGAAGTTTTACCGGCTCCCAGCTGAGGAAGACAGGCGCAGGAGGTGGGTGGCAGCGCTAAAGAGGAAAGATTGCATAGCCGCTTTACTCGCGGCTACGCAATCAACATTTTATGTGATGCACGCAATGAAATAACCTGAAAATTATATATACCGGTAACAATTAAATTTATTACTTAAGTCATGATATATTTTACATGCAATAGCTAAGCTAGTTGTACAACAAAGAAATATTATATTCTATTTGGCCAATACATTTTATTATTTTTAGTAAACCTCAGGTGATGATACAACCACAATCTACATGCCACACACACTAGTTCTTCAGATTTTTCTGACTCCTTGAAATTGCTCTACAATCTGGACAGCACCACTTTTTCTTTGGAACATTTTTCAACCTGAGACACTGTACATGGAACTGACCAATTTGACAAAAGCCAGACTCACAGGTTACAATAGATGCATCACCACAGGTTTTTCTGCAGTAGCAAATGACACTAGTATTATCACCTTTTGGGGTTTCTTTTGTCTTACAAGATATATGAAACAAATTTGGATTTTTTTGTATACCATTTGGCGAGTAGTTCTGGTAAAATGACAGACCTGTGATATTTACCAACAAGTTGAACTTTCTCATTAAAAAAGAGGTCATCAAACTCAATTCTTTGAACATTACAACCTTTTTCAGTCCAGAGAACAAAGTCACAGTAAGAAAGTTCTGTGACACCCAGTTGAGCTTGGATTTGGTAGAAATATTTATGAGATGGTTTCAGCTTGATGTCGCCATCACTGTTGCTTGCACAAAACTGAGGGTCTTCCACCGCATCCTCTAAAGCCTGATTCCTCTTACAGAAAGGACATTTCACCTCCACCAGACCCTCCCCACAGCAGCTACAGGAGACAAATCCATCCGGAGAGGCACCCATGAAGGGGAAGCGCTGACTGAGGACTAGTCCAGCATCACACACTAGTAGATCCTGGTGCTGAGAAGACCTGATTTCTTCATACTGGTCACGGGCCACTTTCTCATGGTCGCATCCCCATCTGTAAACAAATCGGCAAAATTATTGACAGAGTACCAAAAAAAATGTACCAGTATTCCTTAAAACCAATATAGAACTATTTTGTGAAAGAAATCTGAATATTTTACATAGCACAATGAAATTACAATTTTTTTAGAATTATGTCTTCTTTACAATTTAAATGTAGTCAGTTTCCATGATCAACCAACTTAGGACTCAATGATTCAATACAGCACCAAAAGTAGTTTACAGTAAGTAGCTAAGCATAGCAGGATAAAAAGAGATGATTACCGGTAAAAAAAACAATTCAGGAATTGCATGCAGGATGGTTTGCGCTCTCCGAGTGCTTTTCTAGTCTCTTACTTTGTTGCTTTACTGGTAAAACTAACTGGGTAGCATATCTTGTTCAGCAGGCTTCTCGAAGGAGCGTCAAGATGAGTCTGTGCAGCTTCTTTGAAGATGGATGCCGTTATTCTGCCAACTCGCTGCTGATGCCACAACACACACTTGTTCTGCGATCTGGTAGTTTCTTCAACAAATTTTACCTGCAGAAGAAACAATGTCTGATATAACTAACCTAAATTTTCCTGCATAGATATTATGACGTCCCACATAATGATTATGTAGCATTTAATAGACTGTAAAGCACTTTAAAAGTTGTTATTTTTAGAAATAAATTTTAAAACATATGCAGAAAAATTACCTGCTCAGGAGTGACTTTCAGAAGTTGTTGTACCTGTTCACATCTATTCAACAGCTGCTCAAAGGTAAGCTGAAGACAATCAGGACTAAAAAGGGTATCCAGAGAAGCAGGACAATCATTGTGGGCCACCTGCAAATATAATTAGATGTTCTTTTCAACTGACATGTGTAGTTATACAGTTGTGGAACACTGCATATTTAGTTCTGTTCATCAGTCTTCATTCATTTTCGATTATACATTAGACATGATGCCATTTTCATTCATCTAAAAAATCAAGGAAAAAAATTGTACCAAAGCTATTAACCTGTGGAATGTACTCCTGATTATAAGGCTCAACCAGAGATAGTATAGCACACCGTTTGCCTGTCATTCTAGAAGTTTGATGCAGCCTTTGATACAATGCTCGGTGATCATCATCTGATGGAGGGGCAATGGGCTTGCTTTCCCTTTTACGGGGAATATGTTTTTTTTTCTGCATTGACATCCGTTGTTTTGTTTTGGGTTTTGAAAAATCGATATCACGCAATGCAGCAAAAGGAAGCTTCAAGTTTGCTGTTGGTGTATTCCAGGCGCAGGGAACATCAGTGCAAGTCTGGCCTTGGGACAGGTGGACAGCACACTCAACAGCAAACAACACAGCTGCAACATGTGAACATGTCTCTCCTAACCCTGCCATACAAGTACAGTGTGAAGACAATATGACACCATCTTGATTCATGATCACCCAGGGTTTCAGTGGGGGGTCCGACATCTTCTGGGAGTGATGTACCTGTAGTGGATAAATATTCTTATAATTAATATGTGGGTATGATGACTTTTTATCTGGATATAAGTCTTTCTTGTATAGACTGAACAATAAAATTTGTAATATAGCTAATAGTGTTGGGAGTTGTTTATCGAGTATTCTATTGATAAGACAAGTATTTAAAAATCCTTTTACAGAATATATAGATCTATAAAAATATTTAATTATTTTTTAATTTAATTGAGATACTATATATACAGCTAATAATAATACTAATAATAATTGAATATTTTATAAAATTTTAATAATTTATCAGTTAATAGATTCTATATAACATGACAAATCTATACAGTAGGGGAGAGAATAGAGTCTGAATTTTGGAAAAAATAAAGGAAAAATACCTGAGCCATCACGACATAGTGGACCGTTGAAGTGATGACTGGGGATATCAGCACATTTCTCACAAGCCCAGCAACAAAATAACTATAAGCGTCCAAACTTTTGTAGGCTTTCAGAGACTCTCCAGTGTACCTAGACGGTGTGTTGACCAGGTAGTTGTAGATGTCCATATAGCGTACGTCAGGTTTGGGGCAAAAATCTATGAAACTGGTGAATTTTTCAAGCGACAAGTTGTAAGGGTCCACGCCGATAACACTGATATTTTCCATGTACCAGTCACGATGTTTTTTATCTAGTAGTTGCGCTACATCGGACAAAGCCGGCACATCTGACTGAACGGACGCCATGTTGAAACGCACTCACACAGCTCCCGACTTGCCGTCCGATATGGCGGAATCAACAAAAATCACGTGACGCGGGACGTCACTGGCAAATGGTCAATATTTTGTAAACTTGCTATTTGCTTCAAGTCAGTCAGATGCCTGTGCAAATGCTTAATTATTCTACCTTATATTTTGTTCATGCTTAGCTCCCACCAGTCTCTTCTTCTTGGATCTTCTTGATAAACTCCTGCGCCTCCTCTGGGGTCTTGAAGATGTGGGTTCTGCCCCCATACGTGGTCAGCAGTCTCGCAGGATAGATTACACCATGACGAATCCCAAGGTTGCGCAGCTCCTTACGTACGGGATCATACTGCTTCCTCAATTGTTGGATTCCTGTGGCCCAATCTGGGTAGAACCGCACCTGCTGATCCTGGTGTTTAATCTCTCCTTTAGCTCGTGCTGCGTTGAAGATCTTCATCCTGTCTCTGTTGCTGACAAACTTCATAATTAAGGTCCTCGGTGGTCCCTTATCTCTCCGTGGGCCAATACGATGCGCGCCCTCCAAAACCACCGCCGGCCGCAGCTCCGCACTGCCCAGCGCCTCCGGAATCCACTTTTCCAGAAAGGAACACGGGTCCCGACCTTCGGATTCTTCCGGTAGACCCACCAGCCTCAAGTTGTTCTGTCTCGACCGGGATTCCAAATCCAGAATGTTTTCTTCCAGACATTTATTTTTTTTTTCCAAAGTGCGCACCTTTAATTGGAGACAATTGACTTCATCTTCAGCACTGGAAATACGAAGCTCCATCTGCGCCATTTGTTCCACACAGTCACCCAATTCCTTTCTCATTCCTTCCAACGCTGCCATAATCCCATCAAATCTAGAGGAAAAGTCCGCTCTCATTGAACTCATAGCCGCCAGCAACGCACCTGTGTCGCTTCCCGCAGCTCCCGCGCCGTTGTTAGCTTCCTTCGCCATATTTGGTGCTTTCTCTGCTGCGTCACAGACCTGAAAGTCCGTTAATTTGGACTGTTTCTGCGGCTCGCTTTTTCCTCTACTTGGTTTTCCAGCCTTAGGCTTCACCGACATATCCTCGCTCAAATGCTGGGATACGTTCTGTCCCAAATGAGAGAGTTATTTGCCGATTTTTTTTCTCCAGAAGCAGAGCAGAGTGAGACGTGTCCTTCTTAAGTGGCAGCCATAACCGGAAGTCACTTGGGGCCATTGTTATTCAATATGTATATACGTAAATGATATATGTAAAGTTTCAGAAAAAATGGACTTAATATTGTTTGCCGATGACACTAATCTATTATGCAGTGGAAGCAATTTGGAACAACTTTTGGATACACTCGGAAAGGAATTAGGAAAGCTTAAACTGTGGTTTGATTCAAACAAATTAACGCTCAATTTAAGTAAGACAAAATTTATAGTCTTTAACAACCATCACAACAACTTAGTATCTAAGCTCAGTGTAAATGGTGTAGAGATTGAAAGGGTATCCGAAACTAAATTTCTTGGAGTAATAATTGATAATAAACTGTGTTGGAAGCCACATATTAATTATATTAAAGGTAAAATATCCAAATCAATTGCAATACTACACAGAGTGAAATATTTGCTGAATCAACCCACACTATATACCTTGTATTATGGTGACACATGGGGAGAGCATAATTGTTTACAATCTTAGACAAGAACAAAGAGCAGTGGTTCCCTAGTGAGATAACAGGGAGGTGTGAAGAATGAATGAAGTGAATGCAATGTGACGCCTTTTGTGTGTTAGAAGCTTCTAGAGGAATGCCATGTTATTTAAGAGAAGAGTCTCTGCTGAGATGTCATTCTGTCTATGCTTGTTGTGTGAGTTGTGTAATAAATCGTCTGAGCCAAATCCGCCTCTTCATTTACACGCTCCACACTGGTGACCCAAGACGAATCATGGAACATGGAGAAAGATCCCCGTAGCCAACCTTGACGGGAACCCCCAGCCACGCATGTGCTGTTGCGATCAAGCTACCGGATTTTTGGCAGCACAACCCGCGCTCCTGGTTCCACCTAATCGAGGTGCAGTTCGCCCTCCGGGGGATATCAGCGGATGACACAAAGTTCCACTATGTGGTCGCAGCGCTCGACGCCCGCACGGCTCAGCACGTAGAGAGCCTGCTCGATCAGCCACCAACCGACGGCAAGTACGACACGCTGAAGGCTGCGCTCATCCAGCACTACACACTCTCGGATGGTGAGAGAGCAGAGAGACTCCTGACGCGGACCGGATTGGGAGACGGGTCGGCCATAGACCTGATGGAGGAAAAGATGATGAGGTTAAAGGGCACAGATGACGACCATTTTATTTTTACCCACCTCTTCCTCCGGAACCTTCCGTCAGCGGCGAGAGTGACCCTGGCCAATTTGCCGTTGCTGGCCAAGCGGGACTATCGTGCGCTAGCCTGGGAAGCAAACCGGATCATTGTCGCCACCAGGGAGTTCACGACCATTGCGGCAGCGACGGAGCTCGGCGCGACGACCGGAGGAGGCGAGGAGCCATCGACGGCAGCAGCAGAGCCACCGACGGCAGCAACTGCGGGGGCCAAGGAACGTGGGGGAGACACGCTTTGTTTCTACCACCGCCGCTTCGCAGAAAGGGCACGCAAATGTATACCACCGTGCCAATTCAAGCAACTCAGGAAATGCCAAGACCGGGGGTCGGTAGCAGCCGCGACCCTCGGGGAGGAGAACAAGCTGCTCTACTTGACGGACGCACACTCAGGGAGGCATTTCCTCGTGGACACTGGCGCCCAGAAGAGTTTCATCTGGCCGACCTACGCTGACCGGCTGACAGGATCTAGCGGCCCCGAGATGGCGGCAGCAAACGGCTCGGAGATTAAGACCTTTGGTGAGAGGACTCCACTCTTGTCTCTACACGGCCGTACATTTGAGTGGACTTTTGTCATAGCAGCATTGAATTTCCATATACTGGGGGCTGATTTTCTGTGTGCACATGGTTTGTTGGTAGATGTCGCTAACAGACGCCTAGTTAATGCACTGTCCTTTGATTCTCTCCCCTGTATAGCTCGAGTGACCCGGCCAACAGCACAAGCCAACGTCACAGCTACATGCAGTAAGTTCCACACACTGCTCACTCAGTTCCCAGCACTCACTGTCCCGACGTTTTCGGCAGCCATTGCTAAACACGGGGTGGAGCATTTTATCACCACCACCGGGCCGCCCGTTTTTGCAAGACCTCGGCGCTTGGACGCAGCTAAACTGGCCATAGCACGCGAGGAGTTTGCCAACCTGGAGAGGTTGGGCATCATCAGGCGCTCAAACAGCCCATGGGCTTCCCCGCTACACATGGTCCCTAAAGCTGAGGGTTCGTGGCAACCTTGTGGGGATTTCCGCAGGTTGAACAACGCCACAGCGCACGACCGCTACCCAATTCCTCACTTTCAGGATTTTTCCGTTCACCTTGCAGGAGAGCGCGTTTTTTTCTAAAATAGACCTGGTCTGCAGTTACTACCAAGTCCCAGTGCGCGCTGAGGACATACCCAAAACAGCGGTAATAACTCCGTTCGGTTTATTCGAGTTTTTGCGCATGCCATTTGGGCTTAAAGGGACTGCACAGACGTTCCAACGCATGATGGATGCAGTGCTGCGCAATCTCCCTTTCGTGTTCGTCTACCTGGACGATATCTTAGTAGCCTGCGCGTCCGAAGACGAACATGAAACCCACCTCACGACGGTTTTCCAGAGGTTGGAAGAGCACGGGTTAATAATCAACCCAGCGAAATGTCAGTTCGGGGTGACGAGGATTGATTTTTTGGGGCACCGCGTCTCTCCAGAAGGAGCGGTCCAGCTGCCTGACAAAGTGCGTGCAGTGGCAGATTTTCCCCGGCCGCAAACGGTCAGGGCGCTACAAGAATTTTTGGGAATGTTGAACTTTTATAACCGTTTCCTTCCCCGCGCAGCGCAGCTCATGCAACCACTGTACGCTGCGCTCAAAAAACAGAAACCCGCGGATAGGGTCAAATGGACCCTGGAGTGAGAGCGGGCGTTCTCGGAAGTCAAAGCAGCCCTGGCAAACGCCGCATTGCTGGCTCATCCAGACCCAACGGCCCATATAGCGCTCACCACTGACGCTTCAGATGTGGCCATAGGGGCTGTCGTGGAGCAGCGCGTTGCCGGGGCTTGGCAGCCGCTCACCTTTTTCAGCAGGACTTTGCGCGACAGTGAACGTAAATACAGCGCGTTCGACAGAGAGTTGCTGGCTCTTCACCTGGCCATTCGCCACTTCCAGTTCTGGCTGGAAGGGCACAGTTTCACCGCGTTTGTTGACCACAAGCCGCTAACGTTCGCGATGGCCAAGGTTTCAGAACCGTGGTCGGGCCGGCAGCAGAGACAGCTGGCCGCGATCTCAGAGTTTTACTACCAATATTCGGCATGTGTCGGGCAAACTGAATGTAGTGGCAGACTGCCTCTCGCGCGCCGTGGTGGCCCCGGTCTGCGTGGGGATAGATTATGCAGCCATGGCCGCGGAGCAGGTTAGTGATGCGGACGTGCGCGCGCTCCAGTCTGGACCAACAGGGTTAAGGCTGGAGAGCAGGGTGCTGCAGGATGGCATGCCCCCCCTAATCTGCGATGTCTCCACGGGTCGCCCACGTCCCATGGTCCCGGCCGCGTGGCGCCGCCGCATGTTTGAGTTGGTTCACTCTTTAGCGCACCCAGGGGTGCACGCGTCGGTCAAAATGGTAGGAGAGAAATTTGTGTGGCCGAGCCTTCGCAAACAAGTGAGAGAGTGGGCGGCAGCCTGCGTGGCGTGCCAACGAGCCAAAGTACACAGACACACGAAGGCTCCCTTGGAGCCGTTTCACATTCTGGCTAAGAGGTTCGACCATGTTCACTTGGACCTTGTGGGCCCCCTCCCGCTGTCATTGGGGTACACGCACCTCCTGACAATGGTGGACCGCACCACGCGCTGGCCAGAAGCGGTTCCGCTGGCGGCAACCACGGCCGAGGAGGTGGCGCGCGCGTTTTTAACAGCATGGGTGGCACGTTTTGGAGTCCCATCAGACATTACGTCCGATAGAGGCCCTCAATTTGTTTCCGAACTCTGGTCAACAATGGCCCGCAGCCTGGGTGTCACAATTCATCGCACAACCGCGTACAATCCACAGGCTAATGGGTTATGCGAACGTTTTCATAGATCATTGAAAGCGGCTCTCAGGGCTTCACTGACGGATGCAAATTGGGTAGACAAGCTACCGTGGGTTTTATTGGGGTTACGTTCTGCGCCTAAAGAGGATCTGGAAGCTTCCCCGGCAGAACTCGTTTTTGCGAAACCACTCCGGCTGCCCGGGGAGTTTCTGCCAGATAATCCCGCGCCAGACAGCTCCCCATCTCAGCTGTTGCAGCGTAGCATAGACACAAGCATGCTGCCAGGCCCTGCCCACCACAGTTTTCCGCGCGTTTTTGTGCCTAAAACTTTGAAAAACGCGGAGTTCGTGTTTGTCAGACACGACACCCACCGCCCCCACTGCGCCCACCCTATGATGGACCGTTCAGAGTGCTGGAAACAGGGGATAAGCATTTTTTGCTAGACTTGGGGGGTAGGAGGGAAAAGATTGGCATAGACAGACTCAAACCCGCTTTCGCTGTGGCGGACGAACAGGTGCTGTTGGCGAGGGTCCCTTGGCATGGAAGACCCCCACGGGGAGCTCCCCAGAGAAAGGATTCCCCAGTGCACCCACACGGACAGACAAAAAGTTTCCCCCCCCCAAACATCAACCCCCCAGCATGACGGCGCCGCGGAGGCGGTGAACCCTGGTTACAGCAGATACGGGAGAAGACTGAAGCCCAAGCAGCATGTGGACTGATGTTTAATGGTGATACGGACTGTTATTCTATTGTTCTATCCAAGATGCTCGGGGGGGTGGTATGGCGACACATGGGGAGAGCATAATTGTTTACCATCTTAGACAAGAACAAAGAGCAGTGGCTCCCTAGTGAGATAACAGGGAGGTGTGAAGAATGAATGAAGTGAATGCAATGTGACGCCTTTTGTGTGTTAGAAGCTTCTAGAGGAATGCCATGTTATTTAAGAGAAGAGTCTCTGCTGAGATGTCATTCTGTCTATGCTTGTTGTGTGAGTTGTGTAATAAATCGTCTGAGCCAAATCCGCCTCTTCATTTACACGCTCCACAGTATCATTCATTAATACTCCCATACATGACATATTGTACTGAAGTATGGGGAAATACATATAAAACAAACATATATCAAGTCTTTATGCTTCAGAAGAGAGCTATTAGAATAATAAACAAAGCTGTTTACAGGGAACCAACAAACCCACTTTTTCTTAAATTAAAAGCTCTCAAGTTGAAAGATCTGGTTGACTTTAAAACTGCAGTAATAATGTTTAAAGTGAAGAATCTATCACTGCCCGCAAATATCCAAAAGTTGTTCCAAATAAGGGAGAAACAATATCATTTCAGAGGAACATGTATATTTCAAAAACCTTCAGTGAGAACTACCACCAAGTAACATTGTGTTTCAGTGCAAGGAGTCATATTATGGAACGATTTTGGACCTGAATTAAAATCATGTACAACGCTTGGACAATTTAAACAAAAACTAAAGGAAGAAATACTGCAAACATATATACAGGATGACATGTAAAATCACATAAGGACTGTCATATCCAGTCTGCGTTGTGTTGTAGCTTAGTTTTTTTGTCACATTTTGTCTTAGCTTTGTTCTGAATTGTAATCGCTCTTGTTTTGTTTTCTTTTGAATTCTTGGATGGAATATGGGTGGACAATATAAGCTGCGGCTTCAGCCATCACCCATTTCGGATAACTTATGTTGAACTGTATAATCAGAGGAGTTATTGTCTAATTTGACCTTGTTGGATTTTCTTTCCCCCTTTGTTATATTATTCAGTTTCTTTTAACCTGTACTTTTAATCTATCCGAAAATAAAGATTCATTCATTCATTCATTCATTCATTCATACTTTTTAATTCCTAAAAGTTTCAAGCCAAGGTTGCAGTACAAAAATAAAATTAAAATACGATATTTATGTACAAATAATTTCTCAAGAACACCAAACATCTTAATAGCTTTCTTATTTGTTATGCTGCTAATAGTTGTGCCATATTGTTTCAGTTCAAAATAAAAATGTTCAAAGTTTGGTTTCATTCTAGTCTCTCCACTTCTTCTTGTGTGTTTGAAACTTTCCTTTAAGCAATTATAATTGTATTGTGGGGCACATATATGCACATATGTATATGACTGCATGATTCATATGTATACCACCTTAGGCTTCACATCTGAGATGGAACAAAGGACTGAGCCGCTCTGGAGATAACACGAGGGTGTGAAGTTTAGTCTTTGGCATGCAAAGAGATAGCCTTGGGGGATTTCGCCCAGCGGCCAGAGACTGAGAGGTGGAGTGTGTTAAGATCGGGGGAAGTTACATTGTGACTGGGATTAAGTACCATGTGACTGTATGTTTGATGTCCTGGGTATAAAAGGGACAGATGTTGGAAGATTCATTCTCTTTTTCTCTTTCTGTGTTTGGATGATGTTGGAGAATGTGAATAAATCTGACTTGAGAAATAAACTCAGCCTCATCTTTACCCATTCTCCACAGTATGAAATAAACAAAGTCCTTGTCCATTGATTTTTGTTCAAATCCAAAAATGATGTCTCTTTCTTTAAACAGAATTCTTTGTCCGTCCTCTGCAAAATAAAATGTTCAACATCTGTCCAAAACATCTTTGTGTCAATACAATTAATAAACAGATGAGAGCTCGACTCTCTCGCCAGTCCACAAAAAACACAAGAATAATCTATTTCGAGTCCAAATCTTTCAAATAAATCTTTAACAGGGTATTGTGGCGGATGAAATAAGGGTCACCAGTGTGGTGGATGAAATAAGAGAACCCAGTGTGGAGGCACGGAATAAGTGCAGGCGGACACGGCGAACTGAAGTTTAAAAGGGTGTTTTATTCATCCTCCATCACGAGACTCGCCCCAGCGCTGTGGGAGCGCGCTGGAGCGAGCCCTGTGTCTCTAGTCAGCAAACAGGCAATGCAAGTGATCAAAAGAGCAGTAAGAGGGCGAGCAAGCGATATACAGGTGACTTATATACCCAGATAGACAATGCATGCATGGCACATTAGCATCACAGTAAACAGCAGGAAGGCACGGACATTTGCATTAGAGTCACACATATCAATAGCAGGATTACTGGCGCCGGAATTAGACAAAGAGAGGCTTGTAGGGAGCTCGAAATGAAGAAGCGATGTGATTTTATAAATCAAGTTTTATTATCAGCTTCCAGTCCCTAACATGTCTCATCTCGATGCAGAAGCAGAATAAGAGAGGTCGAGCGCAGTCAGACCTTCATACTTATACCCACACTCCACAAAAGACATTGCATATCAAAGCTGACATCCTGCATTAATGTAATCCCTCTCCATTGTCCTCTCTCTCCTCCACCTGACCCTGGGTGGTCAGGAAGTTCGATCCGGTCTCCACCGCTGCGACTCCGTCTGTTCCTTGATCTTCGCCGGTGGTCGAGACCTCTTGTCCTGCTCTGAGACGTGAGGTCATTCTACATATGCAATCTCTAAACATTCCACTTATGTCTATACATATGTAGGTATGGATATATGAATAATATAAGCCACAGCCCCCCCCCCCAAACGTCTAAGAAAAGGACAATCAAATTAAGTTTTACAGCTTAAGATAACCTCCATGACATATTATACTGTTATACATCTCGACAGGAAAAAGGAAAAATCTCTTCAGCAGTCATGTTAACCTTCCAGTTATGCAGCATGATTCTGTTAAAAAACCAGTGGTAACAACAACAGTATATTTAATGTCACAAGTCAGCCTTAAAACTGCAACAGCACAATCTGACAACATAGTTAACCACTCTTTGACAATTTTACATCAGTCTATGTGTCGTCTGGGTTTTAATCTTCTCCCGAATCTGCTGTAGGCCCACTTGGGCATCCTGGCGGGACCGTCCTGTAAGGGATCTACAGCTTGGGGAGGAGAGTGGTTATTTGTTCCCTGCAGGGGGGCTGAGTCTTTTCTCTTAGGGGGTCTACCCCGCCGAGGCGCTCTCGCCACCCGTGCAGGCTCGTCGCTCAACAGGAAAGCAGGTTTAAGTCTGTCAATGCTGACTGTTTCTTTTCTGTCCCCTAAATCAAGCACAAAATGCTTATCACCAGGTTCCAGCACTCTGTATGGTCCGTTGTATGGAGGGCGGAGGGTTGGTTTTAAAGCTCCGTGCCTAACAAAAACGAACTCGGCGTTTTTCAAAGCTTGGGGGACAAAAACCCACGGAAAGGAGTGATGTACGGGTCCGGGGAGCGTGTCCGGTCCCGTGCTGCTTAGGGGCCTCAGGGCTGGTAGGTGCCCGGGCTCTGGATGTTCTGGTAAGAACTCACCTGGGAGTCTGAGAGGTTGTGTGAAAACTAATTCTGCCGGGAAGGCGTCTAGATCCTCCTTAGGCGCAGAACGCAACCCTAATAAAACCCAGGGAAGTTTATTCACCCAATCTGTATCCGTTAGTGAGGCCCTGAGGGCGGCCTTTAAAGACCTATGAAAACGCTCGCATAACCCATTAGCCTGAGGGTGATACGCGGTGGTGCGATGAATTGTCGCCCCTAAGCTGCTGGCCATTGCTGACCACAGCTCTGAGACAAATTGAGGCCCCCTATCGGACGTGATGTCCGATGGGACGCCGAAACGCGCCACCCAGTTTGTTAAAAAAAACCCGAGCAACTTCCGCGGCTGTGGTTGACGCCAGCGGAACCGCCTCCGGCCAGCGCATGGTACGGTCTACCATTGTTAACAGGTGTGTGAACCCTTGCGACGAAGGCAGTGGGCCCACGAGGTCGACGTGTACGTGGTCAAACCTCCTGGCTGGAATTCGGAAAGGTTCTAGAGGAGCTTTTGTGTGTTTGTATACTTTGGCGCATTGGCAAGACATGCAAGTCCTTGCCCATTCCTTTACATTTTTACGCAGGACCGGCCAAACAAACTTCTCTGCGACCATTTTAACCGAGGCGCGCACCCCTGGGTGCGCGAGGGAGTGAACCGAGTCAAAAATGCGGCGGCGCCACGCGGCTGGAACCACCGGGCGAGGCCGGCCGGTTGACACGTCGCAGATTAGGGGGGGTACACCGTCACGCAAACCCCTTTCCTCCAGTCTTAACCCTGTTGGTCCAGACTGGAGTGTGCGCACGTCCGCGTCACTGCTTTGTTCCGCTGCCATGGCCGCGTAATCTATCCCTACGTGGATTGGGGCCGCGTACGCGTCCGCGTTGGCCATGAGTTCTGCGGCTGCGGTAGTATAATCTGCTTCCTCGCGCTCTGACGATGTCACAGCGCGGGAGAGGCAGTCTGCTACCACATTAAGCTTGCCTGCCACATGTCGAATATCTGTGGCGAACTCTGAAATTGCAGCTAGTTGTCTTTGTTGCCTGCCTGACCATGGTTCTGAAATTTTAGCCATCGCAAAAATGAGTGGTTTGTGGTCTACAAAAGCTGTGAAACGCCGCCCTTCCAGCCAGAACTGGAAGTGGCGGATGGATAAATGAAGCGCTAGCAGCTCCCTGTCAAAAGTGCTGTATTTGCGCTTGGTTTGGTTTAAAGATTTACTAAAGAATGCTAATGGTTGCCAGGATCCGCCAACATGCTGTTCTACAACTGCCCCTATGGCTAGGTCTGAAGCGTCTGTGGTTAACGCTATGCGGGCTGAGGGATCGAGGTGAACCAACAGTGTGGCATTTGCTAGTGCACTTTTTACTTCCGCGAAAGCGCGTTCCCGCTCCGGGGTCCATTCGACCGCGTTGGAGGGCTTTTGTTTTCTGAGCGTGGCATATAGGGGCTGCATGAGTTGAGCTGCGCGGGGGAGGAAATGGTTGTAAAAATTCACCATTCCTAAAAATTCTTGTAGTGATCTGACCGTTTGTGGTCGTGGAAAATTTGCTACCGCGCGCACTTTGTCGGGCAATGGGACTGCCCCCTCTGGTGAAACTCTGTGTCCCAAAAAATCAATTTGTGACACGCCGAATCAGCATTTGGCTGGGTTGATTATTAACCCGTGCTCTTCTAGTCTCTGAAAAACTGTAGTGAGGTGTTGTTCGTGTTCTTCCTCTGACGAGCTGGCTACCAGAATATCGTCGAGGTAGACGATCACGAAGGGGAGGTCGCGTAATACCGCGTCCATCATGCGCTGAAAAGTTTGTGCAGCGCCTTTGAGGCCAAACGGCATTCGCAAAAATTCAAAAAGACCAAAAGGGGTTATTACGGCCATTTTGGGAACTTCCTCCGGTCGAACCGGAACTTGGTGGTAGCCGCGGACCAGGTCTATTTTAGAGAAAATGCGCGCACCCGCCAGATGCAGTGAAAAATCTTGGATGTGGGGGATTGGGTAGCGGTCATGCGCTGTTGCATTGTTTAATCTGCGGTAATCGCCGCAAGGTCTCCAAGAACCGTCGGTTTTCGGGACCATGTGTAGTGGTGATGCCCAAGGGCTTTTCGAGCGCCTAATAATGCCCAATTTTTCTAGGCTGGCAAACTCGTCGTGTGCTATGGCAAGCTTGGTCGCGTCTAAGCGCCGAGCTTTAGCGAAAACAGGTGGGCCTGTTGTGGGGATGAAGTGTTCAACCCCCTGTTTCGCTAAAAATTTGGGAATTGTGAGTGCTGGAAATTGGGTGAGGAGTTGGTCAAACTTACCTCCTGCTGTGGTGACGCTGACCTGCACAGGTGGTGGAGAAACTCGAGCTGAGCAGGGGATAGAAGAAAATGATAGTGCATTAACCAAGCGTCTATTTGCAAGATCGACTAACAACCCATGTGCACACAAGAAATCTGCGCCTAACAAGTTAAAACTCACCGCCGCTATAATAAATGTCCACCTATAGTTGCGGCCGTGAATGGACAGAGGTAGGTTCCTTTCACCGAAGGTGTCGATGATCGAGCCATTAGCTGCCATCGCTCCGTTTCCACGGGGTCCCATTGCCCGGTCTGCGTTGGACGGGGTGATGAAGCTCACCTGAGCTCCCGTGTCGATGAGGAACTGTCTCCCGGAGTGTCCGTCAGTCACATAGAGCAGCTTATTTGTCTCGCCGAGAGCCGTAGCTGCTAAAGTTTTCCCGGCTTTGTCGTTTCCCGAGCTCTTGAAATGGCAGGGGGGCACGCATTTGTACGCCCTCTCGGTGAAACGTTGATGAAAATAGCAGAGGTCGTTCCGCTTGCTGCGCTTTGGTCGCATCGCTGCCATGGTGGGTGGGCTCTGCTCTGTTGTCTGTGGATCTCCGCTGCTCTGGGCTTCCGCGCCGGGATCTGCAGATGCTGCTGTGGCCATCTGTTCGCCGCAGGAGTTGGTGAGCCGCTGCGCTTCTCGGGCCAGCGCGCGGAAGTCCCGCTGGGTGCTGCACCGCATATTGGCCAGGGTCCCTCTCATGTGCGGCGGCAGAGTGCTGAGGAAGATATGTTGGAAGAGGAAGTTGTCATTGTCTGCCTCCCTCAGCTGCAGCATGTCCTCCATGAGGGCCATCGGTCTGTGTCCTCTGTGGCCGTAGATCGCCAGAATCTTCCCTGCCCTTTCCTCGGCCAAGGGGACGAAGCTCTCGATGAGGGTCGCCTTCAGTTCTTTGTACTTGTCGTGGGCAGGCGGTTGTTGTATCACGCTCCGCGCGCATCTTGATGTGGCGGCATCGAGTCTGGCGACGATGTGGTAGAATTTTGTTTCGTCCGCCGTTATTCCCGCCAGTGCAAACTGAGCCTCAGCTTGCTGGAACCACGAGCTCGGGTCGCTTTGCCAGAACTCTGGGAGTTTGACGGTGACGGCGTTTGTCTGGGCCGTCTCTGATGTGTCTGCCGGGCGAGAACGCCTTTCTTCTGTTCTCGCGGTGGGGCTGGGGACGGTGCTCGGTTGAGCCCTCTCTGACGATTCTGCTGTGGGAGAACGTCTTCCATCCGTTCCCCTGTCTGCGTTGGCGACGGCGTCAGCCTGGGTCGCCTCTGATGAGCTTGAAGCGGGAGAACGTCTTTGGTCCATCCTCACGGTGTGATTTTATAAATCAAGTTTTATTATCAGCTTCCAGTCCCTAACATGTCTCATCTCGATGCAGAAGCAGAATAAGAGAGGTCGAGCGCAGTCAGACCTTCATACTTATACCCACACTCCACAAAAGACATTGCATATCAAAGCTGACATCCTGCACTAACGTAATCCCTCTCCATTGTCCTCTCTCTCCTCCACCTGACCCTGGGTGGTCAGGAAGTTCGATCCGGTCTCCACCGCTGTGACTCCGTCTGTTCCTTGATCTTCGCCGGTGGTCGAGACCTCTTGTCCTGCTCTGAGACGTGAGGTCATTCTACATATGCAATCTCTAAACATTCCACTTATGTCTATACATATGTAGGTATGGATATATGAATAATATAAGCCACAGGCTGCCTATTGATATCAGTCCATACATCTCACTGTTCTGCTAATTGCTCCAGCTGAGCGCTCTGCTTGTCCCGGAGGCTGTGGGGGTCACCCACAGTATATACAATGCACAATTTTATAAGAAACTTGATACTGATCTGACCCTTGATACTGAGCTGAAAAAACAAACAAAATTTTTTTTACCTGTATTCCCACTGCTTTGACATTATTCCCACTGCCTGCATAGCACTTCTTATATATTTATCACATATGGAACCTTAAATCAAAAAAAAAAAAATCTCCATTGAAATGAATGGCAAGAGCAAAATTATCTTTTGATCCTGATCAAATTTTGCCACGAGTTATGATGTTTGTGAATTTAAAAGATAATTTTCCACGTAATTAAAGTTTTCGGGTGTCGTATAATAACAGAGTAATATTTAGTTTTTGTTTAAACAACTTGCAGACAACTCCCATCATCCCACATCACTAAACACGATTAGTTTTTCAATTTTTTGTTGACTGTCAACTTTATTGTCAGTTTGCCGTTGCTTATTCAGAATGCATATGTATTTTCCTTTAATTAGAGTTGGGCTAACTGGCATCAACTGGGGATTCTAAATTGTCCTTAGGTACGACTGTGAGAGTGAATGGTTGTCTGTCTCTCTGTGTTGGCCCTGCGATGGACTGGCGATCTGTCCAGGGTGTACCCTGCCTCTCTCACAATGATGCTGGAATAGGCTCCAGCCCCCCGTCCCCCCGCGACCCAAAAAGGATTAAGCGGAAGAAGATGGATGGATGGATAGAGTTAATAAAATTCAGTAATTCAATGCTGACTGTGTTTACAGTCAAATCACTGCAAACTCAAATAAATCTATACATCTATACTGTTATCAAGCAGCCTCTCTTACACAGTGTGGTAGGTTGGCTGTGGGGCTTTTTGGGGGGGCTTGTTTCCATGGAGTTGGTTGCTTGTTTCTCTCGCGAGATCTGGCAACACTGGCTCCATGTACGCAAGGCGCTGCTTGTTTTTTGTTTTTTTTTCTTTTCTTTTGACTCATTTTTATTGGTAATATTGACACAAGTTACAACAACACTAGATAGGAACATCTCACCAGTTTTTCATACCACAGACACCAAGGACACTTTCGACAAAAATAAGGCCACTAAGATTTTTTGAAGAGTTATTGTCTGTTTGGGAGAAAGAGGACAGCGGCTTCCTTCAACTTGCGAGTTTTCACAGTGGCAGAGGACCTTCAAGCGGCACGAACACTAGAAACTAAACGACCTACACATTTCACATGTCACAGTGGAAGGACGCGGCCACGTTTTACATTTTAGACAAACAAGTGTGGAGGCGACTGCTGAAACCCATGATGGGATGTGGCGCTACGTAACAATCGTTCTGTCATGGGGTTTTGTGTCATGGCATGATACCGCCTTTCCCCTGATGGCTGCTACAACACGGAACAGAATGGAACGGAACGGCGTGAATTTTTCATGTCACGAGGCCTGTCAAGTCGTCAGTCACAGGCCACAGTTTATAAATGCAGGCAGTGGAGGTGAGTGAAAATTCATCTTTCAGAGTAATAGGATAATGACGCCATGTGGTGGTCATCACCATCGACATCTATCAATGGAATACAGATAAATCTAAAACAAAAAAAAAATATAAATCCAGAAGGACATATCTGTCCATACAATGTTCTATTTCATTCCATACTAAGCTTTAGTGATCTCCTGAGCTTTTAAGTGGCATCATCATTTCATGTGACGTCTCTTTCCATGTCACAAGTTTCCCTCTCCCCATTCCATCATAGGTTTTAGTAGCCACCAAATGTGGAATACAGGTATGAATAAAATGTGTATTTTAGAGAGATGAGGGGCTAACAACAGCGACAGTATGGCATTACAATGTTTAACTCTTTAAATGTCTATTTTCATTAGCTCGTTTAGCCTTAACAACCCCAACAAATAATCCCCCAACATGATTATCCATTAGCTAAATTTCACATCACTGATTCTTGACATTAAATTAAATGCTGAATGAGAACTGATGGTCCACTGGGCTGAGAGAAATTACCACTAATGGTGGAGATTTAACAGCGATTCCAGTTTCAATAGGATGTTGTGGTGAACTGCAGCTAGATGGTGTTGTGAGTGCAAGGCGCTGCTTGTATGTAGACCGTAGAGCACTAGCACTCCAGCATTGCTGGTGGCTGGCGTTCTCCACATTTTTATTTTTCTAACTGTAAATAACATCACTATGTAAATATTTTTTTATTTAATGACAAAAATGAACGGGAATAAGATCAAATTAATTAATAAAACAGAAGGATGGCACCTGCATGCGCCCAAATAACACACTTTTTATGGTGTCCGTAAAATTAATATTCTTTTAAAATCCATTATTTCAAGTACTGGTAAATGGACAGCATCCCAAGAACACATATTGCCTGCTGATTTTTTTTTTTAAATCTTATTTTTAAGATAGAGCTTAACTTCAAATCCCATAATGCACTGGTTTGTTTCCATGGAAATAGTTTGTTTTCGTATGTCAACATTGTTCAGCAAAAGCGTTGTGGGTAAGCATCTGATATGTTTGTAAAAGTAATTAATATTGTTCAGATGGTTCATAGGTCTGTGTGAGGTGCTTCGAAACAAAAGCGTATTAACATGTTTCCTGTGTGTTGTGTGCTCATGCAGTGTATGAAGCTGGGACTATGTATGAAGCTCCAGTGGATTTATCTTTTAAGAACATATGCAGCTTGGCAGGTAATCTGCATATTTTCTGAAAGGCAGTTCATTCTTTTCTCATCATGGTGTTTTTTCCACACTGTTCATTTGCTGTATTATCACTTAAACTTCATTGCAGCTTTTAGCTGCCAAGCACACTCTATTGCATTTTTTCTGAAGTACTTATATGTTCATATTCAGATTCACTTTATTATTCCTCGGAAGTAAATTCAGTTTACACTTTTGCTCAATAAGAATTAAAATAAAAAGTTAAATAAAACAAAATACAATAAGTCAGTGTGCTATCAACTAAGGTATTTGTTGTGAAGCATGACAACAGACTGCGTGGACGTGATGACGGAGGCACGGATGACATCATCATGTCCATTCCTATATTAGGGGACTGTTGGCGGCAGCTTGGCCTCTTTGGCACTCCGCCTCTATCAGCACACCAGCCTGTACCCTGCTTAGGTTAGCTTACTAGGTTGTTGCATGTAACACATGCTACTAGTTATTCTGTTTAATAAAGCTACTGTTCCGCACAGCCACCGCCTCCGCTGTCCTAACTTTCAAACATGACAATGGCGACAACGATAAACCTTTATAACATTGGCATGGAAGCATGCTTGGCACCCCCATCTCCGTTCCTCGTGACCCCAGGTGAGCCGCCCATCCCATGGCCTCGTTGGATTGATTCATTCTGTACGTACGTATCAGCTATGGACCTAGCTACAGTCGGTGAGATACGGCTGCGGGTGATCCTGATTCACAGCCTGGGTATCGAGGGACAGCAGGTGTTTAGCTCACTGGGACCAACGGACACGAGAAGTGTATTACACTGCTAGCCGGACATTTCACTATGCCCGAAAGCGTGCTGGCGAAGAGGATAAGGTTCCGCCAGCGCCGACAGAGAACAGGAGAGATGACCCAGCAGTACGTCACGGACCTCCGCTGTCTGGCGAGCATGTACAGGCTTGGGCAACTAGAGGACAATGCGGGATGGTGCGGGACCCGCTAGCAGAGCACACCAACAACCCGCGGCTGTGGGCGAAGCTGCTGATGACGCCGGACGACCTGCCGCTGGCGAAGGCGATGGGATTATCATTCCAGCTAGAGGCCGCCGACAAGCTAACATCACAGCTAGGTAACCCACAACAACTGGCCCCACTAGCACACACAGTTACAGCAGAGGAACCCAGTTACACTGCAACCTTGATGGAGGACACCGAGGTGAACACCACGGGACTGAGGAACATCACGAGACACTATTCGTGCGGTAATTGTGGCTCCCCAACGCACCGAGAGCAAGTGTAATCCTGCCTGGCCAGGGGGCAGTGATGCCAACGATGCAGCAAACTTAATCATTTCGCCAAGTTATGCCGATCGACACAACTAACACCAAGCCTGCCACCCAGTTCAGCTGAACCACCATTAACAACCATCATCCACGCAGTGGGCTCCAGAGGGATGGCATACAAGTGGTGCAGGGTAAGGCTAGATGACATCAGCTTACGTTACTGTTGGACACCCCCCCTTGGACTGCTTAGTGGGGCACGACTGCCTCAAAAGTGGCAGAATAACCCACTCAGTCATGCAGGGTCAACTGGTGGTCTACCCGGTGGCCTAGGTTCTGTTCACTTTACTGCTGTGATGGTTCAAAGATGCATAAATGTTCATAATGGGTTTTTTTTTGTTTTCCCAGGAAGGGGGGTGAATGTTGTGAAGCACTATATTATAACAGCCCGCGCAGATGTGATGATGGAGGCATGGATGACATCATCACGTCCAGCCCTATATTAGGGGACTGTTGGCGGCAGCTCGGCCTCTTTGGTGCGCCGCCTCTATCAGCACACCAGCCTGTACCCTACTTAGGTTAGCTTTCTAGCTTGTTGCATGTAACATGTGCTACTAGTTATTCTGTTTAAAGGGCCTATATCATACTATTTTAAGCCTTTCAGAGTAAACTATATGCATGTATGTGATAGTATATTACCTTTGGTACACTGGAGAATGAATTTCTTATGAAATATGAGTTATTTTTGCGAGCTACTTTTCCAACCCGGAAGTAAGATGCCTCGATCTCTGAGGCTCCGCCTCTCTTTCTTGTGGCTGCCGCCCATTTCATGACGATAATAAACTCCAACCATTTCTGACGAGTAGGCTCTTCTTTAGGAAGGCTGAACAAACTCCTAAATCTCTCGCAGCCAAAGACACATTTACGCCACTTAGAAGACATTGTCTTACGTAAAAAAGCAAACAGTTGTTGTCACTGAGCAGATTAGGTGCGAGAGGAACTACTTCTTCACAGCGTCAATGCTAAAGTGAAAGAGTTTTGCCGATCACCGCTCCGTTAGCTGCGCGGAGAAAGTGGGTGTGTGCGTTAGCCTGGGGGTGGTGCCAGCAGCACAGGCACTTCCTGGAGTGGGCGGCTCACCCACGTTCATACGTATGAACGTTGGGACCCAATCATTATCAGGGACAGGGCGGAGCAGCAGCTCAGAGAGCAGGGTTGAGGAGGAATACTCAGAGATGCGTGAATGGAGCAAAATACCACTTTGGGGGTGTTTTTGGTGAGGAATTAACATTATAACATGCTTAAACGCTCAAAAAAGTCGATTTTGCATGATATACTGTAGGCCCTTTAATAAAGCAACTGTTCAGCACAGCCACTGCCTCCTCTGTCCTAACTTTCAGACATAACAATATTGTACAGTCTGATGAGGTGGAGGAAGGACCTTTTTTAACATGTTCAGTAAACCATAAAGAGAAGTTTTTCATATATATTTGCGACTAGGCTAACCTTTTTGCATCAATGAAAAACCAAAAGACTTTTTTGGTAGGAAATTAATGAAATACTGTTAAAACCAGAAGATTACATACACTGCATAAAAATACACAACCTTTTACTCCTCACTGTCTGACATTAAATCAGACTAAACTTTTCCTGTTGTAGGTCAGTTAGGACTGCCAAAACTATTTCTATATCTGTTTGCTAAATCATGTTTCTAAGGGCAGTGGTGGCCTAATGGTTAGGGATGTGGACTTGTGACTGGGGGGTCACTGGTTTGATGTGGGTGGAGTAGATGACAAAGTAGCGTTTGCCCCATCCATCCATCTTCTTCCGCTTAATCCTTTTCGGGTCGTGCGAGGGGGGGGTGGCTGGAGCCTATCCCAGCATCTTTGGGCGAGAGGCAGGGTACACCCTGGACAGATCGCCAGTCTATCACAGGGCCAACACAGAAGGACAGACAACCATTCACTCTCACAGCCATACCTAAGGACAATTTAGAATTCTCAGTTGATGCCAATTAACGTAACTTGCATGTTTTTGGCATGTGGGAGGAAACCAGAGAAATCCCGGAGTAAACTCATGCAGACATGGGAAGAACATGCAAACCACACACACAGATCACAGCCCCGCCTTCATTAATTCCACTGTGGTGCCATTGAGCAAGGCCCTCCTTAACCTCAGTGACCACAGGTCAGTCTGGTTGTACTGGGCCACTTCCAGGTGTGAATGTGATCAGGATGTCATTGAAAAAGAGAGGTTGCCTCTCAGTGGGCCTCCCCTGAATAAATAAAGGTAAAATTACATTTTTTTAGATATTTTTTTATTGCTTTGTTCAAAGTCAGAAGTTTACATACATTTCCTTGGTATTTGGTAGCATTGCCTTTAAACTGGCAGCGTGATGGCTGAGTGGTTAGCACTGCGGCAGCACAGCAACTCACCCTTGGCCGGGGGATCCTGGGTTTGATCCCAGCCCCTGACCAACAGTGATCTGTGTGGAGTTTGCATGTTCTCCCCGTGTCTGCGTGGGTTTACTCCGGGATTTCTCTGGTTTCCTCCCACATGCTGAAAACACGCAAGTTAGGTTAATTGGCATCAAACTTGGGATTCTAAAATTGTCCTTAGGTATGACTGTGAGAATGAATGGTTGTCTCTCTCTCTGTGTTGGCCCTGCGACGGAGTGGCAATCTGTCCAGGGTGTACCCTGCTTCTCGCCGAAAGATGCTGGAATAGGCTCCAGCCCCACACGACCTGAAAAGGATTAAGCGGAAGAAGATGGATGGATGGATGGACTTGAGCCAAACATTTTGGGTATCCTTCCACAAGCTTCTGACAATAGTTTGCAGGAATTTTGGAGCATTCTTCTTGACAGAACTGGTGTAACTGAGTCAAGTTTGTAGACCGTGTGACATATTGCTATACCGCAATGCACGGCACAGACGTGGTGACGCAGGCATGGATGACATCATCACACTATGCCTATATTAAGGGACTGACGGCGGGAGCCCGGGTCTTTGGCACTCTGCCTCTAGCCTGCTACATTGCCTGTGCCTCTTTCCAGTTAGCTTGTTCTACATCAGGGGTGTCCAATCACGTGCCATGGAGGGCCAAGACCCTACAGGTTTTCTCTTCTACCCAGTCTTTTCAGCAGGTGTTTTCCCTTATCAGCAATCAGTGGGAAGAAATTCAGTGGAATCTGCTGTTGAAGACACTGGTTGGAGGTAAAGCCTGCAGGGTCTTTGCCCTCCATGGCACATGATTGCCCCCCCCCCCCCCCCGTTCTACATGTTCCATGTGTTGCTAGCTTGTTAATAAAGCTAAACTTCAACACACAGACAACGTGTCTCCCAGACATAACAATTGGCAATGAGGACAAAAAAAACTCATCTTCTGGAGGAAAATAAATCATTTTCCTGAAGATGGAAGCATGTTTGGCACCCCTACCACCGTTCCTCCCAACCCCAGTTGAGATGCCCATTCCATGGCCTCATTGGTTTGAGTCGTTCCAGACATGCGTGTCAGCTATGGACCTGGCTAAGTTTAGCAAGGTTCAACTACATGCTTTGCTGATTCATAGCCTGGGCAGCGAGGGACAGCTTGTGTTTAGAACGTTGGGACCTGCGGATACATATGACGAATGTGTCGCCCTGTTAGCCGGACATTTTGCGACGCCCGAGAGTGTACTGGCGAGGAGAATTAAGATCGCCAACACCAACAGGGAGCGGGAGAGACGACCCAGCAGTATGTCACGGCCCTCCGCTGTCTGGCGAGCACATGCAGGTTTGAGCAGCTAGAGGACGAGATGGTGCAGGACCAGCTAGAGGAGCACACCAACAGCCTGAGGCTGCAGGTGAAGCTGTTAATGGCACCAGACGACCTGCTGCTGGTGAAGGCGGTGGAGTTAGCGTTCCAGTTGGAGGCTGCCGCCCAGCTAACATCACAGCTAGGTGCTTCACAACAACAAACCCTGCTAGCTCATGCAGTTACCCCAGAAGAACAACCCATTAATACTGCGACCTGTTTGGAGGACACTGAGGTGAACACCACGGAACAACAGGACATCATGGGACGCCGAGTGTGTGGTAACTGTGGTTCCCCTGCTCACCGAATGCGCGCATGCTCCTGCCCGGCCAGGGGGCAGCAATGCCAGCACTGCAGCAAGCTTAACCATTTTGCCAAAGTGTACCATTCAACATGGTCAACAACGAGCTCTCCACCCAGTTCAATGGGACTGCCTTTGACAGCTACCATCCATGCAGTGGACTCTAGCAATGCAGCGTACAAGTAGTGCACAGTGAGGCTCGACGATGTCAGCCTGCCATTACTATTGGACACTGCCGCTATGGGATCGCTGATGAACTGGGTTACAGTGAAGGGATTCTTCCCTTGGCATCCAATCGGGAAGGACGAAGCGGAGCTTTATGGATACGGGCACACCAGAATCATTCTCGTAGGAACCATCACGCTGATGGTTTGCTATGGGTCCAAAGTCCTCCCAGTGTTCACCTTCGAGGTAGCGACGCATGGCGATAACATCCTGGGGTGCAACCTTTTTTATGAATTGGGTTTCACCATACATGACAACGAAGGACTTTGTTTGACCACTGATGACCAGAGAGCATTTCATCTGGACCTGGGTACAGCTGCTCCAAGCTTGACACCGCACGGAGAAGAGAACATGGAGAGAGGGCATAAACCGGACTTGTCTCTGATCCTCGCCTGGCTAAGCCTCAGAAAGCCACTGTACAGCTGCAGGAGAGAGCGTTCGTGGCCAAGCAGGACCCCGGTGAAGGATGACAACCCAGAGCGCATCCCGTCACCAGTGAGAGTGACACACCACCGCGACCACAACCAGCACCAGAGGAGAGAGGGCATAATCCGGACTTGTCTCAGATCCTCACCCGGCATAAGCCTCATGGACCCGCTGTACAGCTGCAGGAGAGAGAGTCCATGGCTGAGCAGGACTCTGCAGAACAATGCCAACCTGGAGAGCGTCCTGCCGCTGGCAAAAACGTCACGCCACCACAACTGCAACCAGCATCAGGGACGAGAGAGCAGCAACGACACCACGTAAAGCCCAACAGGTTAATGCTCAAAGTACCCGATTGTGTTCAAGTTCGCCGACCTAAGCGCCCAGACGACCTGCAGATCACCGTGTAGTTGGGGCCAACCACCTTCCAGATGGCCGATAGTTTGAGATGACACGCCAACCATCTGTGGAAGGTAAGAGCAGCAGCTGTCCTGGATCAAGACGCGATGCTGGAACCGACCCAGCCAGTGTGGGTCCTGGACTGGGACTTTGCTGAGGAGAGAGCAGTTCCAACAAGAGGGCACCCAGGTCCACCACATCCAGCACCTCCAGGGCCGTGCCCACCATAGGCTCGTTAGAGGCCCCCTGAAGTTGAACTGTTAAGTGACTGTGTTTGTGAAATGTTTAAACAGAGCATGGTTGGTAACAGTGGCAGAATAATCCACTCAACCATGCAGGGCCTTATCGGCAGTCTACCAGTTGCCCAGGTTCATAGCAATAGGTTATGGTGTATGGAGACTTGAGTAATTTACAGTTTGGGTCTAGAAGCTAATCGACCACATTGTGCTATTGACATCAGGCAAATACGTATGTGTACCCAAACGCTGAATAAACATCAGCTAAATATAACGTCATGCTAACTGAGTAAGACGTTCATGTTCACATCTCATGTACTGTATGACCAGTTGGTCTCAGGCATATAAAACAATTTTAAGACCTCTTAAATCATTATATAAATATGCATTAAAGATCCATGGTAAAAAAAACCAAAACACGTCAATATCACCATTGTCACATTCCCACCAAATATGATATACTGAATTTTGAAAATCTGATCCTGTACACAAATGTTTGCCTACTGTTTAAAATCATTCACAATGCTGCTGCTCCTACCCTGAAAAAAATTCATCACATTTAGCTCAGAAAAATCATCATGAGTCATTCGATCTGTCACCAGGGGAGAATGCAGCATTCCTAAACGTAGGGCAGCATTTGGTAAATCGTCTTTCTCTCTCGCTGCCTTGAATCGATGCAACACCCTCCCAACTGAACTCATCACATGTACAGACTTTGAAACTTTTTCCTGTCAAACCAAACGCTGGATAGTGTCACAACAATCATGTAAACATTTCAGAGTTTGTGTGAGTGTATGTGAGTGTGATAGTGGGTCTATTTTAACTTGGGGAGCTGGGGAAATTAGATTTTAGGATATTGGGGATATGTGTATGGTGTTAATTACACCTTTGCAATTTTGCACAATTGTGTGGTTTGACTGTATTATTTTGTATGTTTATTTGTTTCTTTGTTTTTGACTGTACCGTCAGCTTGCTAAAACCTGGTACAATGCATCTCTCCTTGTTTTAAGCAAGGTTAATGTTTTATTCCATATTGTCCCTGTTTAAATAAAGTTACAAATGCTTATGTTAGCCACAGCACTGGTAACAATATACTGCCGTATACATGTGTGTAATACGCGGTTATATCACCTGCTGATAGCCAGGCCATGCATGTTTGTTATCTAGCTCTGTGCTACATTACCTGAAATGGTTCTGGTCATATTTGTGCTGTGCTAGCTGTATGCCACTGCATCGCCACACCCAGCTAAGGTCAACCATCACCAGCACAGTTCTGTTTTTCCCGGGATGGGGGGGGGGATGAATGTGACATATTGCTCTACCACCCTGCACTGCACTGGAATGGTGACCTAGGTGGTAGAGCATCCGCCCCACAACCAGGAGGTCATGGGTTCAAATCCCTGCCGGGGTCATACCAAAGACCATATGAAAATGGTACTTTCCACTTTCTAGCTTGGTGCTCAGCATAATCGAATGGGGAAAGGAAAGTTTAACGCACAGAGCTACCAGAGGACTGACCCCCCCCCCCCCCCCCCCACTGTAGCTTTCACTACAGTAGCTGTGTGGCCTAGGGTCAGAGATACGGAGATAGGCACCGCCCCATACACCACCTGGTGACCCACATGCTGTGGAAGGGAATTAACTAACTTAACTAACCATGCACAGCACGGACGTGGTGATGCAGGCATGGATGACGTCATCACGCCATGCCTATATTAAGGGACTGATGGCGGGAGTCCGGGTCTTTGGCGCACGACCTCTAGCCTGCTACACTGCCTGTAACTCACTCCAGTTAGCTTGTTCTACATGTTCCACGTGTTGCTAGCTTGTTAATAAAGCATCAACACACAGACAACGTGTCCGCTGGTCCTTGCTCCCAGACATAACAGGCCGTCTTGCTCACACACGTCTTTTCAGGTCTGCTCACAAATGATCTATGGGATTGAAATCAGGGCTTTGTGATGACAGCTCCAAAACACTAACCTTGTTGTCCTTAAGCCACTTTTTACCTAATTTGGTGGTATGCTTAGGGTCATTGTTCATTCAGAAGACCCATTTGTTCCCAAGCTTTAATTCAATTCAATTCAACTTTATTTACAGTATATAGTGCCATTTCACAACAACAGTCATCTCATAGCACTTTCAACTGTAGGGGAAACCCCCACAATTGCAGAAAGACCCCAGCAATCAGGCGATCCCCTGTGAGCAAGCACTTGGTTATGGTGGAGAGGAAAAACTCCCTTTTAACAGGAAGAAACCTCCAGCAGAACCAGGCTCAGGGAGGGGCAGTCATCTGGTGCGACTGGCTGGGGGGTGAGGGGACAGAGAAGATGAAAAGAACAGACATGTAGAGAGCAAACAGCACGATGGGGACTCAATCTATGGAAGAGAACAAACAAATGTTAATGACCATCAAAAAATATTTCATTGAGAGTGAAGAAAGGAGCGAAGCCCAGTGCATTATTGGAGGTCCCCCGGCTGTCTAAACCTATTAGCAGCATAACTAAGGGAGGGTTCAGAGACACATGATCCCTCCCTAATTGTAGGCTATATCAAAAAGGAAGGTTTTAACCTTTAGCTTCCTGCAGGGGCTTAAATCCCGGAGGGATGCAGGGGTCATGTCCCCCCCTTCCATAAAGTTGTCTCCCCAAAAAATCACATTGTAAACACAGACATGTTTTGTTTGAACAGCATAGTAATGTTCGTTGAAAACACAAGTGTTGCGACTTAAAAAACACACTGTTTGACATTTATAACTATTGAAAGATTAGAAGCCCCCCATCCTTACAGTGGTTTAGTCCAATCTGTTTCTCCCCCGCGGGTGGGGCTGCTGCTGCTCCTTTTAAACACACGCTGACAGAGAGGCAGAGAGCGGTGAGTGCACTGAAAGCTTAATGAGTGAACGGTTAATAAGTTATTTTTCAGTCCATGTTTTCAACAGTCACATACAGAACATGAAAAGTGACATTTCATCTCATTTGTCCAAAGGCTGCCGGTGTTATGCCGAGAATTGGGAGAATTGCTCACTTGCCGAAAATTGCACCAAAACTATAAAATATACCACTACAGCCAGGCTTGTAACCATCCATCCATCCATCTTCTTCCACTTAACCGTTTGTACATTTTTAGAAGTACCCATTATACATTTTTAGAAGTAAAAATTGTTATTACCTCTTGTAAATTGTCTTTAAATTATGTTTATTCGCCAGACATTTTAATGTTTCAAAGAGGGTTAGAAATCATAGTGATCCAACTCCACATTTTGCAGTCTTCAGAGTCGAGATTTTGCATTTATGCATTGTCGGTAAAAAGGGTAATCATTTTTTCAGTTTTCAAAGTATGTAGTTGTATTGACTTGACTTACACTAAACACCTGCTTGCAACGATAGGGAGCAATTGTCGGCAAGTGAGCAATTCTCGGCATAACACCGGCATGTTTTACATAGACTCAACTGATGCATTTTTGTCTATATTTGTTTATTTCTTCAGTCATGAGTCTTTTTGCCTCCACAAAAAGAAACAAGTAATAATGGATGGGTATTAATCATGATTACTGTAAATTAATCCACAGTATCACTATGATTAATCAGATTAAAAAATGGTATTGTTTGACAGCCCTAGTTTTAAGACATAATGAGATTTTGTTTTGTTGTTGCTTGTTAATAAATATATATATATATATTTTTTTTTTTTTTTTTATTTAAGTTTTTGTAAAGGGTATACAGGTCGTTACAGCAATGCATTGTTTACATTTTCATCACATGTTCCCTTATTTTCTGATATCTGACAACATTGGAAGATTAATTCTTACAACACCCCTTTTTTTTTTTTTAAAGTGAAAGAAAAAGTGAAATTAAAGAGGAAAAAAAAACAAAAAACAAATTAAAAAAACCAAACAAACCAGTAAAAAACAAACAAAAAGAAAAAGTAAGTAAATAAAGATAAAAGAGCATCTGAGTAGCATTGGAACAAAGAGCGGAACCATTATTGAAATGGTATTTGTCAAAGATTAGATCTAATGGAAGACACATATGCGGTCCAGGGTTGCCAAAAGTTCATGAACCCATCCATGTCCTGTCTCAGTGCGAATGTCAACTTTTCCATCGAGTAAATGTCTTGGATCACGTTAGTCCAATCTTCAGGTGTAGGACAGTCCTTCAACATCCATTTTTTAGTTAGAGCTTTTTTGCTTGCCAATATTAAAACATTGAATAAGTATTTTTCTCCTCGTCTTTCCAGCGAGTCCGGTAGTAAACCCAAATACAAAGTTACAAAAGAAAAGAGAACTGTAATTTTGAATATTTTCCCCAATATTGTCTGTACATTGGTCCAATATTGGTGGATAACTGGGCATGACCAAAACACATGAAAATGATTTGCAGTCTTTTCACCACACGAGCGCCAACAGTTCAATCCCTTATGGGTAAATTTGTTTTGTGCAGGTGTTCTGAAAAATCTTGCCAAGTTTTTCCATCCAAATTCTCTCCACTGCAGGGATGAGGTACTTTTCCATTGCTGTTTATTTAGCTTTTCCCATATTTCCAGTTGTAAAGTGAAATTCCCCTCTTTTTCCCATCTCTCTTTTATATAAGATGTGTTGTCTCCTTTTAAGTCTTGAAGACCTTGGTATATTTTAGAAATGTATCTGATCCCTGGGATCCCTTTATATGCCATTAAGAAGACCTTCAGAACACCTGACTGGGCCCTTTCCAAAACCTCCTTTTTAAGTATATTGTTTATGTGGTGTCTAAGCTGGAAGAACCTGTAAAGGTCTTGATTTATTAGGCCTTGTTTTTTCAAATCTTCAAAACTTCTTAAGATTTGCCCTTTAAAAAAATCGTAATATTTTATCAGCCCTTTCTCCTTCCACTTTTTAAATCTGGTGTCTGTTTTATTAGGAGTAAAGTCCTGATCATAGGCAATCCATTGCAGAAGTCGATAGGGCTCTTTAGTTTGATTCTCTCTGACTATCTTAAACCAAATTTTTAGCGGGGTCTCTATCCACGGGTTAGTGTTATTCAAAAGCTTAGGTAAGGCATTGTTCCCTATTATCGCCTGTAGGGGGATGTCACTTGTTATTTGGCATTCGATCTCCTTCCATTGTGCAGTGTAGACTGGGTTACATATCTCTACTAAAGTTTTAATTTGTGCGGCTTTAAAGTAGTCCCTGATATTTGGCAGCGCGAGCCCACCTTTGTCTTTGTTTAGCTGTAGGGTTCTATATCTGATTCTAGGTCTCTTGCCCTGCCATATGAATCTTGAGATCCTTCTGTCCAGCTCCTGCCATGTTTTTTTGGGAGGTTCTACCGGTATTGTTTGGAAAAGGTATAGAAGACGTGGAAGTATATTCATTTTGACTGCTTCAATTCTTTGTGCAGTACCCAAGAATGGTATCATATTCCATCTTGCTAGGTCAGATTTTATTTTTGTCACCAGTGGATCATAGTTTAGTGATATAATTTTGTTGAGTTGTTTCGGGATATTGACCCCCAGATATTTCATAGATTCCGACTCCCAGTTAGTTTTCCCAGTTAGTTCATTTAGTGAATAATGATTTGGGTCATAGTTGAATGTTAAAACTTGGGTTTTATGCATGTTTAATTTGTACCCTGATAAATCTCCATACTCTGAAAAAACTGAGGTTAGTTCTGGTAAAGAAGTGTTCGGCTGCCCTAGGTATATTAAAATGTCATCAGCAAAGAGTGCTATTTTATGTTCCTTCTGACCAAGTGTAATACCTTGAATTTTTTGGTTTTGTCTTATCCATTGGCTCAGAGGTTCTATGAAGATTGCAAAGAGCAGTGGAGACAGGGGGCAGCCCTGACGACATCCTCTTTCCAGTTCAAAAGAAGATGATAAAATACCGTTAATCCTTATTTTAGCTGTTGGTTTTTTATATAATGCCTGTATAGTTCTAATGAAGTTGTTATGAAAATTGAAACTGGATAAGATTCTATATAGAAAAGACCAGTCAACCGAATCGAATGCTTTTTCAGCATCTAATCCCAATATGACTGCATTTAAGTTATATTTTTTTATATGATGAATTATGTGTAAACTCCTCCCAAGTGGAGGAGTTTAAGTATCTTGGGGTCTTGTTCACGAGTGAGGGGAAAATGGAGCGAGAGATCGACAGACGGATTGGAGCAGCATCTGCAGTGATGCGGACGTTGTACCGGTCTGTTGTGGTGAAGAGGGAGCTTAGTTCTAAGGCAAAGCTGTCGATTTACCAGTCAATCTACGTTCCTACTCTCACCTATGGTCACGAGCTTTGGGTAATGACCGAAAGAACGAGATCGCGGATACAAGCGGCTGAAATGAGCTTTCTCCGTAGGATTGCTGGACTCACCCTCAGAGATAGGGTGAGGAGCTCAGTCATCCGGGAGAGGCTCAGAGTAGAACCGCTGCTCCTCCACATTGAAAGGAGTCAGTTGAGGTGGTATGGGCATCTGATTAGGATGCCTCCTGGACGCCTCCCACTTGAGGTGTTTCGGGCACGTCCCACTGGGAGGAGACCCCGGGGCAGACCCAGGACTCGGTGGAGAGACTATGTCTCCCAGCTAGTCTGGGAACGCCTTGGTATCCCCTCTGAAGAGCTGGAGCAGGTGGCTGGGGAGAGGGAAGTCTGGGCTTCTCTGCTTGGGCTGCTGCCTCCGCGACCCGGACCTCCGGAAAAGCGGTAGAAGATGGATGGATGGATGGATGGTGTAAAGTGCGTCGAATGTTGTCTTGTGTCTGTCTTTGTCTTATAAAACCTGTTTGGTCTAAATGAATTAGGTCTGTCAGTATATTTTCTAACCTTTTGGCAAGGATAATGGTAAAAAGCTTATAGTCCTGATTTAGTACACTGATTGGTCTGTAGTTGGAGCACTCTAGTTTATCCTTTTCAGGTTTAGGTATAACTGCAATGACCCCTTCTCTCCAGGAGGGGGGGATTTCCCCTGTGTGGAGGACATAATTAAATGTTTTCAGGAGGAGAGGAGATAGTTGCTGTTTAAAGGTTTTGTACCACTCTGCTGTATAGCCATCAGCTCCTGGGGATTTGTTAGCTTTAAGTTTCATAATTGCTTTTTCCAATTCTTTAGGATGTATTTCTGACAGTAGTGTTTTATTTTGTGACTCCGTAAGTTGGGGAAGGTTTAATGTGTTTAGGAATGCCTCGGATGCGTTTTTATGTTTTTTGTGGGAGTATAAGTTCTTATAGTAATTCTCGAAGTTTTTAAGAATATCCTGAATTCTGAATTTTATTTCCTTTGATACTGGGTCTCTGATTTTGTAGATTGCTCTTTCTGTTTGATGTTTCCTCAATTTATAGGCTAGCAATTTTGCCGATTTACTGCCTGCTTCATAGTATTTTTGTTTCAGAAATGTAAGTTTCTTCTGGATTTCTATTGTGTAGATCTCATTTATTTGGTTTTTAATTTCCTTAATCTTGAGCGAGTCAGTAGAATGAGTGTTGCCTTTGTGTTCTTTTTCTAGGTTCCTAAGTTCTGACTCTAATGTGGATAGTTTTTCTTGTCTTAGTTTCTTTTGGGTTGCCAGTTTTGCAATAATCTTTCCTCTTATTACAGCTTTGCATGCATCCCACAGTATTAAAGGGGATACTTCTCCATTATCATTATCTTCCAAATATCTGAGAATATCTGATTCCAATTCATCTTTCAATGGTCCTTTCAGGACATTTGAATTTAACCTCCAAGAAAATGTATTATTTGTGTATTTTTGGATATTTAAGTCCATGTAGATCGGACTGTGGTCGGAGAGATCCATCAGTCCTATTTTACATGTTTTTACTCTTCCAATGTCTCTATTAAACATAAAAAAATAGTCAATCCTTGAGTAAGATGAATGTGGAGTTGAGTAAAATGTATAGTCTTTTACACTGGGGTTGAGTTCCCTCCACACGTCACAGATTCCCAGTTCTTTTAGTAGCATCCGAGTCTTCCTGTTTTGGGTGTTATTTTGATGTGGGGAATTACCAGAAGCATCCCAGTATGGATTCAGTCTAAGATTGAAGTCCCCACCACATATCACTAAACCTTGAGCTTTAGTTATCATTAGGTCGAATACATTTTTATAAAATTTCCAGTTAGCCCCTGGGGGAGCATACACATTCAGCAGGGTGATATCTTCTCCCTCTAGCCGCCCAGTTACCAAACTGTATCTCCCTTCTTTATCTTTGTGTTCTGATTTTTTTTCAAATGTAATTTTGGTTGATATCAATGTCGCTACTCCCCTCCTCCTCCCTGATTTATATGAAGATGAAGAGATCATTTTAAACCCTTGTCTACTGAGTTTATTGTGTTCCACATCTGTTAGGTGGGTTTCTTGTAAAAATATTATTCCTGCTTTGTCTTTTTTCATTTTGCCTAGAATCTTGGATCTTTTAACTGGATTCAGGATTCCTTTTACATTATATGAAATTATTTTGGTTACACCCTGTTTCTCCATTGTGTTGTTTTGTTTAGTATAACTGTGTGGTGGCCCTCTTTTGTGCTACTCAGAAACTGAAAGAACATTAAAAACAAGAAAAACATTAAGAACATAGTGTAAAAAACTTTAAAACAAAAAGCTGTCATAAGAACTTCCTGAGCTGAGGTCTTTTTAAAGACCCTGTAAGAGCCTTGATGGAGTGAAGGCTCTGAGGGAAATTCCTCAAACTCTGTTACGTGTTGAGGGCCCTCTCTTACCACTGAAAGTAGTCCCATGCTTTTAACGTGAGTTTCAGAACCCAATCCAAACTTGTAATGATTTTTTTTTTCCCTTTTATGCCTAAACCCTGTGAAATTGTGTGCACCCTCCCACCCCCATCACATCAAACATTCACGCAAAAACAGTATTTGTTAGTATGAGGAGAACATGTGGATTCTTGTCACATTTCTATTTTAACAAGTTTTTTTTTTTTTTTTTATTACAAAGACTTATTTGTTTCAAATAATATGATTGTTCCATGAAATGTTTTACCACATGCTGAATATGCATCTCCTTTAATGTTTGTTACCTTGTATGAGGGGGGTTGGATGTGCGGATTGATTCAAGAGAAAGGAAAAAAAAAAAAAAAAAGGTCGCTATTCCAACCTGAAAACGGATAGTTTATCCGCGACGCTCTGGCGCTGGGTTTCCCGCTGCTGGTCCGTGGATTTTGAGGGTCTTTGTGTTGTCCATGTTTGCGCTTTGATCTTCTCACTCGGGTCTGCTGCGGGTTTAAATACCGTTACCGGGAGCCCTCTTTTCGCCATGTCAGCTGTTGCTTCTTCCGCCGAATTATAGAGACACGTTTCATCGCCGTAGAAGACCCTTAACTTCGCAGGAAATGGAGTCTGAAAGTGCAATTTCTTCTCTCTTAACACCTTTTTCGCGTCATTGTATTCCCTGCGCTTTTTAAGGACCTCCGGGGCGTAATCGTGTTCCACGTAGACTTTTCTCTCCTGGTGCATAAATCCTTTTTTCTGCCAGGCCAGTCTTACAACCTCTTGTTTTATTTTGAAATTGGAAAATCTTACCAACACCGAACGTGGGGGCGCTTCCGCCGCCGGCCTAGCGGCTAATGAACGATGTGCCTTTTCTATCTTCAAGTCGGTGGTTTGTGGAATATCCAATTTCTCTCTTAGTAAGGATTCCACGCATTCTGCCATTGAGTTAAAACCATTTTCGGTTCCTTCTATCAGACCATGAATTCTTATGTTGTCTCTTCTTTGTTTTCCTTCTTGGTCGGTTAGCTTAGCCTCTATAGCTGCTTGTCTTTTGCGTAGGTCTAGCACAGAATCTTCGAGCACTTTTATTTGATCCTCTGTTTCCAAGATTCGGTTCCCGGCCTGGTCCACTCTGCTGTTTGTCCTTTTCAATTCTTCTCTGAATTCCCGAAATTCGGCCGTAACTTCTCGGCGAAATCGTCGTAGCTCCTCAAATAGTGATTTCAGGCTAACCCTTTTGTTAGCTATCACCAGTTCCTCGTCTTCTGAACGGAGATCTTCCAGTTCAGATTCTCCGGCCGATACGTGTCCTGGCCTGGAGAATTTCAGTTTCTTCTGTTTTCCTTTAGACATGATGATTTTGTCTTTTGATTTTCACTCCTCCAAAAATCCGTTAAGTTTGATTTTCAAGGTGTTATCCTGGATTGGGTCTGAGAGCTTCAGTATTAAGCTGCAGTCGCCATGGCGTCCAGACCGGAAGTCCAATAAATATATATTTTTGAAGAACAGTTTGATGTAGTTTAGTTATTCATTAAGGTATTTCTTCTAGTTTTAGAACTTATTTTGAGCTTTAAATTCTTGTAAAGCTGCTGTGGTGGGGATCAGATCAGTGTTCATGGTGAGCAAAGACATTTTGTTAGATCATATATGGCGTAATTGACACAGCCACCCAATACAACTTTTGGTATTGCTGGTTGATTGTGTAAAAACCTGTAGGCAGGTAGGATATGGACTAATAAGGAACAATGGCATAATTATCCAATATCATTATATAAGACATTTGAGAAGGTATCAGACAACACAGCAAAAATTGCATTTTTTTATGCCCCCCTCAAAAATTAAGCTCTCAAATTTTCCTGTTTATTGTCCCCCCCCCCCCCCCCCACACACACACAAAAAAAAAAAAAAAGGCAAAACAGTGAAATGGGATTTTCACCCCTGGCTTCCTGGCTGATGTCTTGAGATGTTACTGCTTCAATATTTCAACGTAGTGTTCTTTCCTCATAATGCTATCTATTCTGTGAAGTGCACCAGTCCCTCTTGCAGCAAAACACCCCCACAACATGATGCTGCCACCCACGTATGTCATATTTGGGATGGTGTCCTTGGGCTTGCAAGCTTCCCCCTTTTTCCTCCAAATGTAATGAAGGTTATCACGGCCAGACAGCCTAATTTTAGTTTCAGACCACAGGACATGTCTTCAAAAATTAAGGTCTTTGTCTCTGTGTGCATTTGCAATCTATAATCTGGCTTTTTTATGTTGCTTTTGGAGTAACGGTTTCTTCCTCTCTGAGTGGCCTTTCAGCTTATGTCGGTACAGGACTCGTTTCACTGTGGGTAATGACACTCTTACCAGCTGCAGCTAGTATCTTCACAAGGTCTTTTGCTTTTGTTCTGAGGGTTTTTTTTTTTCCCTTGTCCTGTCAGGCAGCTAGGCAAGCAGAACAGGGATCTGTCACCCTTATTGAGCCAAAACAGATTTACTTTGCCAAGAGGAGCTTATACACTACCTAACTTTTTTTTTTTTTTTTTTTTTTTTTTTTTTTTTTTTCTCTCGGCGCCACACGAGTCGGCTGCCTTTTGCAACAGCGGCTCGATTCCGAGTCTTTTTCCCTTCCTCTCTCTTTTGATCCGTCTTTTTTTTTCACCCCACTTATATCACGGACACACAGATCGTCCTAAATGTCTCCTGAGCCGGTGGACGGAGCCACTGTCTATAGCAGGATACGATACAGCAGAGAACAGCTGCTAGCATTCAACCGCCACCCGGTCCCATTGGAAAAACTCGACATACCGAGTGAACTGAGGCGAAAACGCCGCGGCTGCCGGGCTGGAGTAAGGCGGAGGACAAAAAATATAAGGTACAGACCCTCCCTTCCATCTGTTGTCATGGGAAATGTACGGTCGATACTGGGAAAGTTAGATGAGCTAGCGGCTATCTCCCGTTATGATAGCACATACCGGGAGTGCTCTCTCCTTTTGTTTACTGAGACGTGGCTAACTGAACTAGCAGCAGATGCTAACATTGAGCTGGAGGGTTTTCACATGATACGAGCTGACCGAACACCAGACAGTGGCAAGGCTAGGGGCGGTGGAGTGATCATGTATGTTAACAACAACTGGTGCAGACCGGGACATATCACTGTTAAACAACGACACTGCAGCAAAGACATTGAGTTGCTAGCTGTTAGCATGAGGCCTACATATCTCCCGAGAGAACACTCACACGTGATCTGCATTGTTGTTTATGCAAATCCGACGGCGAACGCTGGGACAGCACGTGACGTCATCCATTCAGTAACCAGCAGGCTGCAGACAGAACACCCAGATGCTCTTCTCCTCATCTCAGGCGATTTCAACCATGTTTCACTGTCTCCCATTCTACCCACGTTCACCCAGTATGTCACATGCCACACTAGAGACAATAAAACACTGGATTTATTCTACGCAAACACTAAGGAGGCGTACACCTCATCACAACTACCCCCACTCGGGAGATCGGATCACAACTTGGTTCATCTCCGGCCGGTGTACAAACCCCTAGTGCACAGACAACCTCCGGCCATGCACACTGTGGAGTTATGGTCTGAGGAGACAATGGACACCCTAAAGGGCTGTTTTGAAGCCACCGCCTGGAAGCAGCTCTGCGATCCACATGGTGAGGACATCGATGGCCTCATTCACACCTTCACGGGCTACCTCAGCTTCTGTGTGGACAAATCCGTTCCCACCAAGACCATACGGCGTCACTCAAACAACAAACCCTGGATCAACCCTGAGATAAAAACACTTCTGAGAGAGAAGAAGAGGATCTTCAGGTCGGGGAACAGGGAGATGCTGAAGTCCGTACAGAGGGAGCTGAGGAGAAAGATCAGAGAAGGCAAGGACAGCTTCAGGAAGAAGATGGAGGACAAGCTGCAACAGAGCGACATCAGCGGGGTCTGGAGAAACCTCAAAACCATCTCGGGGCTCCAGAATACCTCCCCCCAGGCCACAGGGGGCAGGGAGTGGGCGAACAACCTGAATCTGTTTTTCAATAGATTTGACCAACCGCCCTCCCCCCTGACTGCACAACAACCACTGCTGCCTCTAAAGAAATCAAGTCCTGCTGCCCACTCCCCACTCTACCAACACCCCCCCACTCCCAACACACAGCCCCCCATCCTGACCCTGACCAGGACCCAGGTGAGGACGGAGCTGAGGAAGATCAAGGCGAGGAAGGCGCCGGGACCGGACGGCATCAGCGCAAAGCTCCTCAAGTCCTGTGCAGACCAGCTGTGTGGGATTGTGACGTATATCTTCAACATGAGCCTGAAACTGGGGAGGGTACCACAGCTGTGGAAAACATCTTGTGTGGTACCTGTACCAAAAACTTCCCACCCCAAAGACCTGAACAGCTACAGACCGGTGGCCTTGACGTCCCACTTGATGAAGACCCTGGAGAGACTGCTCCTTGCTCACCTCCGCCCCCTGGTGGAACCAGCGATGGATCCACTCCAGTTCGCCTACCAGCATGGCATTGGGGTGGAGGATGCGGTGATCTTCCTCCTTCACCGTTCTCTGTCCCACCTGGAGAAGCCCGGGAATATGGTGAGGATCATGTTCTTTGACTTCTCCAGTGCTTTCAACACCATCCAACCGATGATCCTGAAGGACAAGCTGCTGCGCGCAGGGGTGGACCAGCACCTGTCATCATGGATCCTGGACTACCTCACGAACCGGCCTCAGTTTGTGAGAACCCGGGACTGTGTGTCCGACACGATCATCAGTAGCACGGGGGCCCCCCAGGGAACGGTGCTGGCTCCCTTCCTGTTCACTCTTTATACTGCGGACTTCTCACACAACACAACACACTGCCATCTACAGAAGTTCTCTGATGACTCTGCGATCGTTGGCCTCATCTCCAATGGAGATGAAGCTGAGTACAGAGGGCTTATCCAGGACTTCGTGGACTGGTGCCATCGGAACTGCCTCCAGATCAACGCGAGGAAAACTAAGGAGCTGGTGGTGGACTGCCGCAGGCATGGGCAGCCCCTCACAGTACCAGTAAATATACAGGGAACAGACATCGAGATGGTGACATCCTATAAGTACCTGGGTATTCATCTGAACAATAAACTAGACTGGTCACACAATACTGATGCACTCTACAAGAAGGGACAGCGCAGGCTGTTCCTGCTGAGGAGACTCAGGTCTTTTGGTGTACAAGGGGCGCTGCTGAAGTCATTCTATGACACGGTGGTGGCATCAGCCATCACTTTTGGAGTGGTCTGCTGGGGCAGTGGCATTACTGCAGCAGATAGGAAGAGACTGAACAAACTGATTAAGAAAGCTAGCTCTGTCCTGGGGCAGCGCCTTGATCCGATGGAGGAGATAGGAGAGAGAAGGACGGTGGCTAAACTGTCATCTCTGCTGGAGTCCGAGTTCCACCCTATGCAGGACATACTGAATGCACTGAGGAGCTCATTTAGCAGCAGACTACATCATCCCAGGTGCACAACCGAGAGGTTTCGTAGGTCCTTCCCACCAACGGCTGTCAGACTGTACAACCTAAGCAGGGCTGCTCGCAGAGATAGCAAAAAGACGTAACAAACTAATAGTTTTTTGAATGCAAAAGATGCAATAGACTTACACAATGGTCCTCTCCGGCATACAACTAGGAACATACCGGTCGCTATGGAGGGTGAGAATATGTATGGGCACATAATCATACCATGTAGGATAACTAAGTAGACGGTTATGCTGTTTCATTCCATCTAGCAACAATGCTCTGCACTGTGTGTGTTTATATATTTGCATATTTATTCCATCTAGCTACAATGCTCCGTACTGTGGGTGTTTATATATTTATATATCTACATATTATTCCATCTAGCTACATTGCTCCGCACTGTGTGTGTTTATATACTTGCATATTTATTCCACCTAGCTGCAATGCTCCGTACTGTGGGTGTTTATATATTTACATATTTATTCCATCTAGCTACAATGCTCTGCACTGTGTGTTCACATATTCATATATTTATTCCATCCAGCTACAATGCTCTGCACTGTGTGTCTGTGTGTGTGTGTATATATATATATTTTATAGTAATACGTACATATGTTTATTAGCTGCTCTTGCTTGCTTGTTTTTTTTCTTGCCTTCTGATTGTTGCTCTGAGTGTTGCTATCCCTGTGCTGTTGCAATCCTGGAATTTCCCCGTTGTGGGACTAATAAAGGCTTATCTTATCTTATCTTATCTTATCTTAACTGTGTATTGTATATTGTTGTAAACTCCTTCTGTAATAACTTTTAATACTTTATTTTAATCATTTTACCCATGGAAGACCCAACAGGATGGGGAAAGGATAAGGGATAAGGACCTGTACTTATATAGCGGTTTTTCTAGTCTCAAAGACCACTTAAAGCGCTTCACTAGTACTAACCCTCTATTCTAAGGGCCTGTAGGAGACATACATCTAGGGACAATTTAGAACAACCACTTAACCTAGCATGCATGTCTTTGGAGGAAACTGGAGCCCCCAGAGTAAACCCACGCAGCACAAGGAGAACATGCAAACTCCACACAGAAAGGTTCCTACCCCTGCCAGCCTGGGGATTCGAACCTGGAACCTTCTGTTAGGCAACAGTGCTAACCACTGCACCACCGCGAAGAGGGAAAGGAAGTGTGTGGAGGGGGAAAGAAAAGGGAGCGGAACAGACAAAAAAAACCCAACTAAAACAAACAAAAGACAAATTGCTTCTTCCACCGAAGATGTCTCAACACGAGTCTGGTTTCTGCACCTGTTAAAGGAGAGACACTTGTGCGTGTACGTCTGCGTGTACATATATGAGAGCACGCGCAAACCAAGTGTGTGCATGTGAGTGGTTTGTCAGGAAACATACGAAGCAAATGGCTGGTCGCGGCAGCTCTTCACCCGGGAACCCCGAGCAGGCAAGGCAGCGCCGCCAACCCCCACAGGGCACAAACGTCCAAGGTCAGAAATCCCCAGGAAAGCCAGGCATCCGCCCATGGAGGGACAATCAAGGGAGGTCAGGCTGCTCAGCGGCCGGTGCTGCGAGCCCACCCCCCCGCACCCACCCGACCCCCCCCACCCCCCAGCGGGGCCAAGGCCCGCCTCCGGGCCCCAGGCACCAGGAGGCCAGTGATCCCACCCCCCGGGCCGGAGACCGGCCCGCGCCCCCCAGCACGAGCCCCCCCCAGGCACCCCCACAGCGGGCCCACCCCAGCGCCATTGCCGCACACCCCAGGGACCCCCATGCTCAAAGAAGTCCCCCCGCCCAGGGGAGCCCACATTGCCAAGAGGCACCCCCCCCCCCCCCCTTAATCCACCACCTCCCAACTAGCAGACACACCCCTCCCCACACCTTCACACCCACATGCTCCCATGCGCACCCATTTGCACTAACTCCCTCTCACTCACCCGGTCCAACCCATTCTCTCTCACTCCTGTACTCATTCAAACTCACCCCTCATTCACCCTTGTTTCATAAGGTGGCTGCAAAGCAGATGCAGCGAGCCTGAACACGCACCAGTGCCCAGCAGTGACCAGGGAGACCACCGGCGCAGGCCACAGAAGCAGACCCCCACCTCCGGTGTCCACCTGAGCGACCGATCAGCAGACCATCGCAGGCGCCCCGAGATGCCACCCGACATGCAAAGCGCCGCACAAAACTGACCCACCATCACCACCTCCATTCATCACCCCATCACTCTCACTTACGCTCATATTCAGTCCCCCTCTCACTCCCTTGGTTGTATCTATACATGCAGTAGCACCTAGGGATTTTGACAACATGATAGGTCCCAGGCTCCCCGCCGGGCCCCCACGCCCCCAGCAGGAGGAGGGCAACAGGGGTGGGGGAAGGCCCCCCCCCCCGCACAAAATATGGTTGGTGTATTTCGGTTAAATGATGTAATCGTATGTAAATGTGTGGACTACCAAAGTGCAGTTAAAATTGGGGGGATAGTGATTGGCGCACCGCTAGCCACAACGATGGGCAGCAGGGCCCCCATCCCCCCAAGCCCTCAGTGTCTAAAATGCAATTAAAATTGAGGTGAGTGCAGCCCCACCGCGCAGCAAAGGTATCCCCTTCACCTTGCTTTTGTTCTGAGGTTGATGCACACAATTTGCACCAAAACATGTTCATCCCTGGGACACAGAACCTGTCTTCTTCCTGAGCAGTTTGATGGCTGGACATTCCCATGGTATTTATACTTGTGTATAATATTTTTAACAAATGAACGTGGCACCTTCAGACATCTGGAAATTGTCCCCAAGGATGAACCAGATTTGTGGAGGTCCACAATTCTCTTCCTGATATTAGTGTATGTAAACTTCTGATTTTGAAGAAATAAAAAAAATTCTCAAAAAAATATTAAAAAAATAATTCAGTAAATAGAAATAATTTGGTAATTTTAATTGACCTAAAACAGGAAAAATTTATTCTTATTGTCAGACAGTGAGAAAAAAAGTTTTGTTTTTTTTCATTTTTAATCCAGTGTATGTAAACTTCTGGTTTCAACTGTAAATGCCCCTTTCCATATAAACAATGTATTTGGTGCCTGTGTGGAGAAAGGAGGCAGGCGAGGCAACGAGCTGGATGACACAGAAACTTTATTCTTCCTCCAACACAACTTACAGCAAAAGAGAATCCCGCGTCTCTGTGCATTCCTCTTTTATATCTTTATTTCCATGCATTGAGACCCAGAACTTCCAACCATAATACATTGTCGTTTGAACAAAGGATTGTGTGGCACATTAACATGACATAACACTGGCGCTGCTCCAACACCCTTTTTCTCTCAGTGGCTCCGGCATCTCTTACTCTCCCCGGGGGGCACATAGACCCAACAGTCCCATCTGATACCCCCGGTGACACCTCCTCCTTCGGTCCATTGTTCTCCCCTTCCCCCTGTCTTCTCTGGGTGGAGAAACCCCCCACACCATGCCCCCACACAGCCCCCCCAAACACCCAGAAGGGGCACTAACCCCCCGTCCTTTGGGCTTGAGCCGACGCCCATAGTGGCTGTAGCAGGGGTCGCCAATCCAGTCGAACTGCCCTGCTGGTGAGGTGTACCGGAGGGCACGTCAGTCTGTGGAGGGAAAGAGGGAGGGGGGGGAAAACACATTAGCTTCACAAGGGCAGGTGCCTGCCGAGGGATCACCACTTTGCAGAGTCACCAACGGTGGGCGTCCATACCGGGTAGCTTGGGCCAACACGACCTGCTCACCTGCCAACACGAAAGCGGGCTTCAGCCTGTCGATGCAGACGGTCTCCCTACGTCCCCCCAAGTCTAACACAAAATGCTTCTCCCCAGGTTCCAACACCCTGAACGGGCCGTCATACGGTAGGCACAGCAGAGTCTGGTGCGCATTGTGCCTGACAAAAACAAAATTGGTGTTCTGCAAGCTTTTTGGGACGAAGGTGCGGGGAAATCAATGGTGGGACAGGCCCGGTACACTCACAGCCTCCGTACTATGTAAAAATTGCGTGGGCGGATCAGCCTCAGGCGCGGGGTTTTCAGGTAAAAACTCTCCGGGGATCCACAGCGGCTGAGAAAAAACGAGTTCTGCCGGGGAGGCTGCCAAATGAGATGAGATGAGATGAGATTCAACTTTATTGTCATTACACATGTATGAATACAAGGTAACGAAACGTGACCTCCTTAAAATCCTCCTTAGGTGCAGAGCGCAACCCAAAAAGAACCCAGGGCAGGCGGTCGACCCAACTTGTGTCCATGAGCGAAGCTCTGAGCGCTGCTTTAAGCAACCTATGAAAACACTTGCATAACCCGTTAGCCTGGGGGTTGTACGCAGGAGTGCGGTGAATTTTGACCCCCAGGCTCTGGGCCATAGCAGACCAGAGTTCTGAAACGAACTGTGGACCCGTTGGACGTGATGTCCGATGGAGATCCGAAACGTGTAACCCAAGCTGACAAAAAAGCATGAGCCACTTCTGCGGACGTGGTAGGAGCCAGCGGGACCACTTCAGGCCAGCACGTGGTGCAGTCCATGATTATTAAGAGGTGCATAAAACCTTGCAACGGTGGGAAGGGTCCCACCAAATCCACGTGGACGTGGTCGAACCTCCTGGCTGAGATTTGCAACGGCTCGAGGGGAGCTCTGGTGTGCTTGTGCACTTTGGCCGGCTGGCACGAGACGCAAGCTGCAGCCCACTCTTTCACATCTTTGCGCAAGCGTGGCCAGACGAATTTCGCTCCCACTAGCTTCACCAAAGCGCGCACTCCCGGATGCAAAAGGGAGTGGACCGACTCAAAAACGTGGTGGTGCCAAGAGCTTGGAACAGCCGGTGGAGACGTCACAGAGCAAGGGAGGGCACCCTTCTTGCACCACCCTGTTCTCCAGCCTTAACCCAGCTGGCGCAGACTGGAGGGCGCAAATGTCCATGTCCTCGGCTTGTTCCGCTGCATGGCAGGGAAATCAATTCCCATATAGACTGGGGCGATTAACACACACGACAGGCAATCAGCCATGATGTTGAGTTTACCAGCAACGTGTTGAATGTCGGTAGTAAACTCTGAAATTGCAGCCAAATGCTGTTGCTGCCAGGCCGACCACAGTTCCGAGACATTGGCCATCGTGTGCATCAGTGGCTTATGGTCCACGAATGTGGTGAACTTGCGTCCCTCCAACCAAAACTGGAAATGGCGCGTCGCCAGGTGGAGAGCCAGCAATTCTCTATTGAGCATGCTGTATTTGCGTTAGTTGTCGCGCAAGGTTCGGCTAAAAAATGCTAGCAGCTGCCGCGATCCTGAGACGCACTGCTCCACCACTGCCCCTATGGCAATATCAGACACATCCGTAGAGTGTGCTATCCATGCAGACGGATCGAGGTGGGCTAGCAACGCGGCATCCGCCAGCACTGTTTTGGCTTTTGCAAAAGCCTGGTCTCGCTCGGGAGTCCAGTCGATGGTTTCTGCAGGCTTCTTTTTTTTAAGTGTGGCATACGATGGCTGCATCGGCTGGGCTGCTTGGGGAAGGAAATGGTTATAAAAATTAACCATTCCCAAAAACTCTTGTAGCGCTCTCACGGCCTGCGGATGTGGAAAATCCAACACCACGCGCACCTTATCCAGTAATGGGATTGCGCCCTCCGGTGAAATGCAGTGGCCCAAAAAATCGATCACTGGCACACTAAACTGGCACTTTGCTGGGTTGACTATCAGCCTGTGCACTTCCAACCTGTGGAAAACTGTCTTGAGATGGGCAATGTGCTCCTCCTCGGACGCGTTGGCTACCAGAATGTCATCTAAGTAGACAAAAATGAAGGACAAGTTGCGAGGCACTGTGTCCATCATCCTCTGGAAAGTCTGCGCCACGCCTTTTAATCCCAACGGCATGCGTAAAAATGCGAAAAGGCCGAAAGGAGTTATTACCACTGTTTTTGGAATGTCTTCCGCGCACACTGGGACCTGATAGTATCCATGGACCAGATCCACTTCCGAAAAAACACGCGCCCCGACCAGGTGCACAGAAAAATCCTGGATGTGTGGAATGGGATAATGATCGTGTTCTGTGGCGTTATTCAAGCGCCGGAAATCGCCGCACATTGCCATGACCCGTCGGCTTTAGGGACCATGTGTAGTGGGGATGCCCACGGGCTGTTGGAGCACTTGATGATGGCCAACTGCTCTAAGTTGGCAAACTCCTCTTGCACGCTGGCCAGTTTAGCTGTGTCCAAACGCCAAGGTTGCGTGAACACTGGCGGGTCTTTAGTTGTTATAAAGTGCTCAATCCCGTGTTTCGTTACCGTAGCCGAAAAAGTCGGGACCATGAGTGCTGGGAACTGTGTGAGTAACTGTTGGTACTTACCCCCTGGAGCTGTAACGTTAGCCAGTGTTGTCGACCCAGCTCCCCAAGCTGTACAGGGCAGTGAGGTGAAAGAGATTGCATCCACTAATCGCCTATTAGCAACATCAACTAACAACCCATAAGCACATAAAAAATCTGTGCCTAAAATGGGGCCGGAACATGCAGCTATCACGAAGTCCCACTGAAAGTTGTGTCTGTGTAAGCCTATTGTCAGTGTCCGCTCGCCAAATGTCCTTATGGTGGATCCATTGGCGGCTGTGAGCTCGGGACCACAGCATCCTGCCACCCTGTCTGTGTTGACCGGCAGGATGAGGCTCTTCTGGGAGCCAGAGTCCACCAAAAAACGTCTCCCCGAATGTGTGTCCGTGACATAAAGCGGTCTGTTCCTGTCGCCATCGGTTGCTGCTGCCACTGAATTCTGATAGTGCCGACTTCCCGGCTTCTTCAATTGGCATGGTGACAGGCAACATTGGGCGTTCGAGCCAAAACGGCGATGATAAAAACAGATCGCCCCGTTCCTTCGTCTTCTGGTGTCCATCCCGGCTACCACGAACGGCTCCTCGACTTTGCTGAAGTCTCTCATGGATGCCGGTGCCACTGTCTGCAAGCTGAGAGTTCTGGCCGCCAAAATGATGCGGTTCGCTTCTTGTGCCAGGAAGCGGTAGTCCTTGGCAACCAGCCGTGGTGAGTTGGCCAGGATCGCCCTCGCTGTAGCCGTTAGGTTCCTGAGGAACACGTGGGCGAACAGCAAGGATTCGTCGTCCTTCCCCCTTAGTGCCAACATGCTCTCCATTAGCTTCACTGCTGATCTGTCCCCTAACTCCAAACGCGTTAGGAGTCTCTCTGCCCTCTCACTGTCAGAAAGGGTATAGCGCTGAAGAAGCATCCTCATGAGCGCTTCATATTTTCCTTGGGCTGGCATCTCCTGGAGCAGGCTTGTCACCTGTTGCGTGGCACATGCATCCAGCGCAGCGACCACGTAGTAATATCTGGTATTGTCCGTTGTTATCCTGCGGAGTGTGAACTGGGCTTCTATATGCAAGAACCACGCAGTCGGGTTGTGAAGCCAGAAGTCCAGGAGCTTGACTGAGGCTGCGCACGCAGCGCTGGTGCTCTCCCTCCAGGTTGTCTCTGGGGCGGTGCTCGGCTCGCTTTCCATGGCACGTCTTAGGGTCACCAGTGTGGAGGAAGGAGGCAGGCGAGGCAACGAGCTGCACGACACAGAAACTTTATTCTTCCTCCAACATAACTTACAGCAAAAGAAAATCCCAGGTCTCTGTGCATTCCTTTTATATCTTTATTTCCATGTATTGAGACCCGGAACTTCTGACCATAATACATTGTTGTTTGAACAAAGGATTGTGTGGCACATTAACATGACATAATGCCGACGCCACTCCAACACCCTTTTTCTCTCAGCGGCTCCGGCATTTCTTACCTAATGCCGGAGCTGCCTAATACCTTGGGTCTATGCGCCCAACAGTCCAGTCTGTTACCCCCAGCGACACCTCCTCCTTCGGTCCATTGTCCTCCCCTTCCCCCTGCCTTCTCTGGGTGGAGAAATCCCCCACACCATGCAGTGGCATAGCCAGGAATTTGTGAAGGGGTGTGGCTGAGCCCCAACCACCACCACCATTCTGAATGCCCGGGATGAAGCTTTAGCTTCAGCCCCCTGTCAACTACTGATTTCTTAACATTTTCAATGCAAACTACTCCAAACCAGCCCTTTAGTTACATTTTTCTTCTCTTTTTTCTCCCTTTTTTAATTCTTTTTTTTTTTTTTTGGGTGGGGGGACCCCCCAGCTACGCACCTGCCATGCCCCCACACCTGCTAATATAATTGCACCACAAACACACCACAAAGCATATTTTATTCCTATCTTGTTTTTGGTCTTAGATACATGGTTGCAGGAACCCAGCAGTGGTCTACGGCCTTTAAAGAGAAATTCAGAGATGAAATACCTAAGCTGCTCCCTGCGCCTCAGTAACAATAACATCACAGAGCTTCATGACCTCCAGAAAACTGTCAGCCACTTCCTGGCTGACCCTTCACGTCTGGCCTGGCTGGATCTCTCCTTCAACAAAATCACACACATAGAGCAAGTGGGTTTGACCTCCCAGCTTTATCTATGATGCTTGTAGACACATTTCTGAACAATTCATAACAATAGCCCATATTTGTCATGTTATAAAGTCACGAGTCATGTGTATTTACAATTTTTGCATATTTGTGGTCCAGGCCTTGTGCGAGCTGCATGAACTGCGTGTGTTGTATCTTCATGGAAACAACATTTTTATGCTGTCAGAGGTGGACAGGCTGGGAAACCTGCCACATCTACACTCTCTTACACTGCACGGCAATGTCATAGAAACCAACAGGGATTACAGGTAGGTGTATAAACCATAACAAAGATGCTAGAACTTTTTAAGAGGCAGATAATTTCCTTTTACTCATGACTCTGCATAAGAACTGAACATTATTGAGAACAGCAACCATGACAAGCAGCTGTAATCACCGTTATACAGTTAGGAGGGAGTCACTAGAGTACAGTTATGAGACTATGAATTCTTAGCAAGCAAAGAAATGCATAACAGCCGAAAAGATGCTTGAATGCAGATCAAGGTCATATTACATGTCCCGCTCTGCATAGCAACACCAGTTAAAAATTTTGTCTGACACTGTCCATTCTGTGTTGCGATTTGGGTAAGAAGGGTGTGGTTCAGTTAACAGATTTATTATGTACATAAAGCTCTGATAGATAATGTGAAGTTTATATCTGTTTACATGTGTGGCTTTGTGTGCGTGTGTGTAGGAACCGTGTGATCTCTGCGTTGCCTCAGTTAAAGACTATGGACTTCAGCGGTGTGACACGGCAGGAGCGAGTCATGGCAAAGATCTGGCATCAGAACAATAGCCGGTGCAGAAGCAGTAGGGTTTCCCTCAAGTGACTGGTTCACTCATTCATGCCTCTTTGAAATGATGCTTTTTCATTGTCCTGCTGTCCAACTTTAAACAATAAGCTTGGTCAACAGTTCAGCCAGGTAAAATGTTTTCCAGAGTGGTCATTTGCTTTTTTTTTTTCCTTCCAACATTCTTTTTATTGTTTTCACCACATAAAGAAATATAATAACACTGTGGAAATGTGAAAATGACGAGGCAGAGTTTATCTCACGAGTCAGGTTTATTCACATCTTCCAACATCAGCAAAGCAGAAAAAAAGAGGAAAAACACAGACCATTCGTCCTTTATATATCTAGGACCTTCAAAGCTCACAGTCACATTGCATTTAATCACAAGTAACAATGCATCTTCTCTTAAATCTTATAACATCCTCCTGATAGTCTATGGCAGACCAGGAAATCCCCCAAGGCCATCTCTTGCATACCAAAGACTAAATTTTCACATCCTCCTGTTATCTCCAAGGAGACCCAGTTCTTTGTTCTCTGAGATGTGAAGCTTAAAGTGATACACATGTGGTCCCACATGACCCCCCCAAACATCTAAGATGGAACAACAGAATAGCAGTCTGCATGTCATGATAAAATCATTACACATTAACCCACGTGCTGCTTGGGCCTCAGTCTCCTCCCGTATCTGCTGTAAGCGGGCTTCGCCACTTCTGCGGCGCCATCCCGCTGGGGCGCTGCTGTCTTGGGGTGAGAACTGTTTGTCACTCCCTGTGGGTGTTCTGGGGAATGTCCCCGGGGGGGTCTGCCGCGCCGAGGAGCCCTGGCCAACAGCACATCCTCGTCCGCCACCACAAAGGCGGGTTTGAGCCTGATTATGCCAATCTTTTCCTTCCTGCCCCCCAAATCTAGCAAAAAATGCTTGTCCCCTGTTTCCAGCACTCTAAATGGTCCATCATAAGGTGGTCGCAGCGGTGGGCGATGGGCATCGTGTCTGACAAAAACAAATTCCGCGTTTTTCAAAGCCTTAGGCACAAAAACGCGCAGAAAACTGTGGTGAACGGGGCCAGGCAGCGTGCCCGATTCCGTGCCACGCTGCAACCGCTGAGACGGGGAGCTATCTGGCGCAGGATTATCTGGGAGAAACTCCCTGGGCAGCCGAAGTGGTTGCGCAAAAACTAGCTCAGCCGGGGAGGCTTCTAAGTCCTCTTTAGGTGCAGAACGCAACCCCAATAAAACCCATGGCAGCCTGTCCACCCAATTTGCATCCGTCAGCGACGCTCTGAGAGCCGCTTTCAATGACCTATGAAAACTTTCGCATAACCCATTAGCCTGTGGATTGTACGCGGTTGTGCGGTGGATCGTTACCCTCAGGCTGCGGGCCATTGCTGACCAAAGTTCGGAAACAAATTGAGGACCTCTGTTGGACATAATGTCCGACGGGACTCCAAAGCGCGCTACCCATGCTGTTAAAAACACGCGCGCCACCTCCTCGGCTGTGGTTGACGCCAGTGGGACCACTTCTGGCCAGCACGTGGTGCGGTCCACCATTGTCAGAAGGTGTGTGCACCCCTGTGACGGCGGGAGGGGGCCTACGAGGTCCACGTGAACATGATCGAACCTCTTAGCCGGGATGTGAAACGGCTCCAAGGGAGCTCTCGTGTGTTTGTGTACCTTGGCTCGTTGACAAGCCATGCAGGCTGCTGTCCACTCCTTAACTTGTTTGCACAGGCTCGGCCATACAAATTTCTCTCCTACCATTTTGACCGACGCGCGCACTCCCGGGTGCGCCAGAGAATGAATCGAGTCGAAAACGCGGCAGCGCCACGCGGCCGGTACCACAGGACGCGGTCGCCCAGTGGAGACATCGCAGATTAGGGGGGGCATACTGTCTTGCAGCAACCTGTTCTCCAGCCTTAACCCTGTTGGTCCAGACTGGAGCGCGCGCACGTCCGCGTCAGTAACCTGATCCGCGGCCATGGCTGCATAATTTATCCCTACGCGGACTGGAGCCGCCACGGCGCGCGAGAGATAGTCTGCCACTACATTCAGTTTACCCGCCACATGTTGAATATCGGTAGTAAACTCTGAGATAGTGGCCAGCTGTCTTTGCTGCTGGCCTGACCACGGTTCTGAAAAATTGGCCATCGCGAATGTCAGCGGCTTGTGGTCAACGAACGCAGTGAAACGGCGTCCCTCCAGCCAGAACTGGAAGTGGCGAATGGCCAAGTGGAGAGCTAACAACTCCCTGTCGAATGCGCTGTATTTTCGTTCACTATCGCGCAAAGTCCTGCTGAAAAAGGCGAGCGGCTGCCAAGCCCCGGCTACATGCTGCTCCATGACCGCCCCTATGGCCGCATCTGACGCGTCAGTAGTGAGCGCTATGCGGGCCGTTGGGTCTGGATGTGCTAACAATGCAGCGTTTGCCAGGGCTGTTTTGACCTCCAAGAATGCTCATTCTCGCTCCGGAGACCATTCGATCTTATTTGTGGGTTTTTGTTTTTTGAGTGCAGCATACAATGGTTGCATGAGCTGCGCTGCACTGGGGAGGAAACGGTTATAAAAATTCACCATTCCCAAAAACTCCTGTAACGCCTTGACCGTTTGTGACTGGGGAAAATTTTCTACCGCGCGCACCTTGTCAGGCAGCGGAACCGCTCCTTCTGGAGAGACGCGATGCCCCAAAAAATCAATCTGCGTCACCCCGAACTGACACTTCGCTGGGTTGATTATTAAACTGTGCTCTCCCAACCTCCGGAAAACTGCCGTGAGGTGGTTTTCGTGTTCGTCTTCGGACGCGCTGGCTACTAAGATGTCGTCCAGGTAGACGAATACGAAGGGGAGATCGCGCAACACTGCGTCCATCATGCGTTGGAACGTCTGCGCAGCGCCTTTAAGCCCAAATGGCATGCGCAAAAACTCGAATAGACCAAACGGAGTTATTACCGCTGTTTTGGATATGTCCTCAGCGTGCACTGGGACTTGGTGGTAACCACGGACCAAGTCTATCTTAGAAAAAACGTGCGCCCCCGCCAAATGCACGGAAAAATCTTGGATATGCGGGATTGGGTAGCGGTCGTGCGCTGTGGCGTTGTTCAACCTGCGGAAATCTCCGCAAGGTCGCCACAAGCTGTCATCTTTCGGGACCATGTGAAGTGGGGAAGCCCATGGGCTGTTCGAACGCCTGATGATGCCCAACCTTTCCAGGTTGGCGAACTCCTCGCGCGCTATGGTCAGTTTAGCTAAATCCAAGCGCCGAGCTTTTGCAAAAATGGGCTGTCCGATGGTAGTAATAAAATGTTCCACCCCGTGTTTAGCGACGGCTGCTGAAAATGTGGGAACCGTGAGTGCTGGGAACTGAGTGAGCAGTGTGTGGAACTTACCGCTTGCAGCTGTGACGTTGGCTTGTGCTGTTGGCGGGGCCACTCGGGTTGTACAGGGAATAGAATAAAAAGAAAGTGCATTAACCAGGCGCCTGTTAGCAAGATCAACCAACAAACCATGTGAGCACAGAAAATCAGCCCCCAACATATTGAAATTCACTGCAGCTATGACAAAAGTCCACTCAAATGTACGGCCGTGTAGGGACAGAAGCAGAGTCCTCTCACCAAAGGTCTTAATCTCCGAGCCGTTTGCTGCTGACACCCCGGGACCTCTGGAAACCGCCAGCCGGTCAGCGGAGGAAGGTGTGATGAAACTCAGCTGGGAGCCTGTGTCCACAAGGAAATGCCTCCCCGAGCGCGCATCCTTCAAGTAGAGCAGCTTGTTCTCCTCCCCGAGGGCCGCAGCTGCTACCGACCCCCGTTCTTGGCGTTTCCCGAGCACTTGAACTGGCACGGTGGTATACATTTGCGTGCCCTCTCTGCAAAGCGGCGATGGTAGAAACAGAGGATGTCTCCTCCGCGATCCTTGGCCCCCGCCGCTGCCGTCGTCGGTGGTTCTGCTACCGCCGTCTCTGGCCCCCCGCCATCTCCGGCCGTCGTGCCGAACTCCGTCGCTGCTGCGGTGGCCGCGCGCTGTTTGCTGGCATTGAGAATCCGGTGCGCCTCCTGGGCCAGCGCGCGGAAGTCCCGCTGGGCCAACAACGGCGAACTGGCCAGGGTCGCTCTCGTGTCCGACGGTAGGGTCCTGAGGAAAATGTGGGTGAAGATGAAGTCATCGTTGTCTGAGCCCCTCAACCTCAGCATGTCCTCCATCAGGTCAATGGGCGTGCCAGCTCCCAAGTCGTTCAGAGCCAGGAGCCTCTCCGCTCTCTCCTTGACTGAGAGAGTGAAACGCTGGATAAGCGCTGCCTTCAACCCGCCGTATTTGTCGTTGGCCGGTGGCCGCTCCAATAGGCTCTGCACATGCCGAGCCGTGCGGTTGTCGAGCTTTGCAATCACATGGTAGAACTTCGTGTCATCTACCGTTATCCCCCGGAGGGCGAACTGTGCTTCGACCAAGTGGAACCAGGAGCACGGGTTGTCTTGCCAAAAGTCCGGTAGCTGGATGGTAGTGGCATACGCTTGGCTGGGAGCTCCTGACTTGGCTGGCTCGGGGGAATTTCTTTCATCCATGATACGTCTTAGGGTCACCAGTGTGGAAATGTGAAAATGACGAGGCAGAGTTTATCTCACGAGTCAGGTTTATTCACATCTTCCAACATCAGCAAAGCAGAAAAAAAGAGGAAAAACACAGACCATTCGTCCTTTATATATCTAGGACCTTCAAAGCTCACAGTCACATTGCATTTAATCACAAGTAACAATGCATCTTCTCTTAAATCTTATAACATCCTCCTGATAGTCTCTGGCAGACCAGGAAATCCCCCAAGGCCGTCTCTTGCATACCAAAGACTAAATTTTCACATCCTCCTGTTATCTCCAAGGAGACCCAGTTCTTTGTTCTCTCTGAGATGTGAAGCTTAAAGTGATACACATGTGGTCCCACAACACAAATTAAACAAACATATCAACCCCAGCCCACCCTCCCAAATGTTCCAATTATTAGATGGGGATCCAAGTAATTATAGTCCATTAAATAGTAAAAAAGGATACAAAACAAAACATTCCTACAAAGTTGCGTATTACAGAGGGCCATTGTTCACGCGTCACCACACTCTTCCATCACATGTGACAAGTCCGTTCCTAATAAATAGGAAATGAAGGGGTCCCAGATGTGGTGAACATTATGTTCTTGATGTTTTAATGTACAGTATAGGTAATTTTCTCCAAAGGGAGAGTGGTAGATAACTCAGACAACCACTTATTGATTCTTGGTCTTCTAGTGTTTTTCCAGGATAAAGCTATTACTCTCTTTGCAATTAATATGCTTAAGTCTATAAATAATCGTTGATTTTTTTTAATTTTCAAATTCTCTGGGTACAAACCTAATATAAACAGCTGTGGGATTAAGGGTACTTGAATATGTAATATATCCTGAATGTATTGTTTCACTTCTTGCCAGAACCTTTGTATTTCTGTACATTGCCAAATGCAGTGGAAAAATGTACCCTTTTCTCGCTCACATTTGATACAAATATCAGGAATAACACTATTATGGTGCATATTTAAGGCACATATATGGCATGCTTGTATGGTACGCTCTCTCTCCCCACATGCTTCCAGTAGGCATGTCGGTGCAGACCCTGCAGATCAAACGTCCATAAGAACAATGCCCCAGCAGGGACCTCGGCTAGGAGGTGGGTGCTGGAGGAAGACGGAGGTGGAAGACAATGTCCCAGCATGAGCCCCGAGGTGGAGAGGAGAACAGAAGCGCCAGCAAGTCTCGGGGACTGTGGTTCATGTGTTTACCAAACTTATGTGGGGTGAAGGTGTGAGATACGTGATGTGGGGGTTTTGTATCTCTGGGATATAAAAGCTGTGAGGAAAGTGGGATCTGTCTCTTTTTCTGCTGAGAACTTTGATGTTAGAAGATGTGACTTCCAATAAAGCTTTCCTGAGAAAATACACTCAGTCTCGTTTGTAAGGCATCTTCTACACTGGTGACCTACGACTACCTATGGCCGGTGACGGCGTGATTTCCGCACCGGACTCTTCAGGAGCCAACCGGGTTAATGCGGCTACCACGCTACAGCTGCCTGACTTCTGGCAACATAACCCGCGCTCCTGGTTTACCACTGTGGAGGCGCAATTCCACCTTCGGGGAATCTCAGCGGATGCAACGAGGTTCTACCATGTCGTCGCGAAGCTGGACAGCCTCACAGTGCAACGGGTGGAGAGCCTGACCAACCACCCGCCCCAAGACGACAAGTATAGCGCATTGAAAGATGCCCTCATCCGAGCCTTCACTCCCTCGCTGGAAGAGTGGGCAGAGAAGCTCCTGGCGCTGACAAAGGGAGAAGCAGACAGGCCAGCGGATCTAATGGCGAAGATGATGAGCCTGAGAGGTGAGGACGACGACGGTTTTATCTTCGCTCACCTCTTCCTCAGAACGCTCCCGCCAGCAGTGAGAGTCACCCTGGCCAGCTCGCAGCCACTCGTCAACCGCAACTACCATGAGCTGGGACAGGTGGCGCAACGGCTCATCGACTCCCATAGACGGCGCGCAGCCACGACGGCAGCAGCAGAGATGACCGCCCCCTTGCGAGAAGGAGGGAGACCTGAGGCTGCGGCACCGGATCCACTGACGGCAGCAGCGGCGGAGACCAGGAGAAGCGGAGCTGGCAACGCCCTCTGCTTCTACCATCGACGTTTCGCCGAGAGAGCCCGCAGATGCGTCCCACCATGCCGGTACCAGCGCCAGGGAAACGCCAAGACCGGGAGCCGGTAGCAGCCGCGACTCTCGGCACGGAGAATAGGCTGCTTTTCGTGACGGACGCGAATTCTGGGAAAGAATTCCTGGTGGACACGGGCTCCCAGCTGAGTTTTGTCAAGCCTACCTACGCGGACACACTGGCGCCGGCCAGCGGCCCCCTGGTGTTAGCGGCGAACGGCTCCACGATCAAAACCTATGGGGAGAAGACGCTCCTCCTGTCCCTCCACGGGCGCAACTTCGAGTGGACTTTCGTTGTCGCCGCAGTTAATAACAACATGCTAGGTGCTGACTTTTTGTGCTCAAACAGTTTGTTAGTTGATCTTACTAATAGACGTATTGTAAATGCACTGTCTTTCTACTCTATCTCCTGTACAGCTCGGGTGGCCCTGCCTTCTGCACATTCCAATGTCACAGCTGCGGGTGGTAAGTTTCATGCATTACTCAACCAGTTTCCAGCACTCACGGTCCCTACATTTTCAGCGTCAGTTGCCAAACACGGGGTCGAACATTTCATAAGTACTTCGGGCCCCCCTGTTTTTGCAAAAGCTCGGCGGTTGGACCCAGCTAAACTGGCCATCGCGCGCGAGGAATTTGCCAACTTAGAAAAGCTGGGCATAGTCCAGCGTTCGAACAGCGCCTGGTCGTCACCCCTGCACATGGTACCCAAAGCCGACGGCTCGTGGCGCCCTTGCGGCGATTTCCGCAGATTAAATAATACTTCAGCCCACGACCGCTATCCGATTCCGCACATCCAGGATTTTTCGGCGCATTTAGCGGGGGCGCGCATCTTTTCCAAAATAGATTTGGTGCGTGGTTGTCACCAAGTTCCAGTCCGTGCGCAGGACATACCCAAAACGGCAGTTATAACCCCTTTCGGGCTTTTCGAGTTTTTGCGCATGCCTTTCGGCCTCAAGGGCGCCGCGCAGACGTTCCAACGCATGATGGATGCAGTGCTGCGCGACCTCCCTTTCGTGTTCGCTTATTTGGATGATATTTTGGTAGCCAGCGCGTCCGAAGCCGAGCACGAAAGCCATCTCACAGCCGTTTTTCAGAGGCTCACAGACCACGGGCTAATCACTAACCCAGCAAAGTGCCAATTCGGGGTAGCGAAAATCGATTTTTTGGGACACCGCGTGTCGCCAGAAGGCGCGGTCCCGCTGCCGGATAAAGTGCGCGCGATAACGGATTTCCCCCAACCGCAGACGGTTAAGGCGCTGCAAGAATTTTTGGGGATGGTCAATTTTTATAACCGTTTCCTCCCAAACGCGGCACGGCTCATGCACTCATTGTACGCGGCATTAAAGAAGCAAAAACCTGCATCTAAGGTCGAGTGGTCCCTGGATCGGGAGCGCGCTTTTTCACAAGTCAAATCAGCCCTCGCGAACGCTGCGTTATTGGCACACCCGGTGCCGGCAGCTTGCATGGCGCTAACCACAGACGCCTCCGACGTGGCAGTGGGAGCGGTTGTTGAGCAACTGGTGGCAGGATGCTGGCAACCACTTGCGTTTTTCAGCAAAACATTGCACGATAGCGAGCGTAAATACAGCGCGTTTGACAGGGAGCTTTTGGCCCTACATTTGGCCATCCGCCACTTCCAGTTCTGGTTGGAAGGGCGCCGTTTTACCACATTCGTGGACCATAAACCCTTAACTTTTGCAATGGCTAAGGTTTCAGAGCCTTGGTCGGGCCGACAACAGAGGCAGCTGGCTGCAATTTCGGAGTTTACCACTGACATTCAACACGTAGCGGGTAAACACAATGTAGTGGCAGATTGCCTCTCGCGTGCAGTGGCAGCGACAGGCCCCCAGGGGGCAGATTCGGCGGCGGCAGACCTAGGCCAGGCTTGCGGCGCGGAAGCGCTCACAGCTCCGGTCTGCGTCGGGTTGGATTATGCAGCCATGGCCGCTGAACAGGTTGGCGACGCGGACGTGCGCGCGCTCCAGTCTGGGCCAACAGGGCTAAGGCTGGAGCACAGGGTGCTTCATAGAGGCATGCCCTCCCTAATCTGCGATACCTCCACGGGGCGTCCCCATCCCGTAGTCCCGGCTGCGTGGCGTCGCCGTGTTTTTGACTTAATACATTCACTGGCACACCCGGGCGTCCGCGCGTCTATCAAAATGGTAGGAGAGAAGTTTGTTTGGCCGGGGCTGCGTAAACAAGTCAAAGAGTGGGCTGCAGCCTGCGCTGCGTGTCAAAGAGCAAAGGTACACAAACACACACGAGCCCCTCTAGAACCTTTTCACATCCCAGCCAAACGTTTTGATCATGTGCATATCGACTTAGTAGGACCTCTTCCGCTGTCCCAGGGTTTCACACACCTTTTAACCATGGTAGACCGCACCACGCGCTGGCCAGAGGCGGTTCCTCTGGCGGCAACCACAGCAGCAGACGTTGCGCGTGCCTTTTTAACAGCTTGGGTCGCACGTTTTGGTATCCCGTCAGACATAACGTCCGACAGAGGACCCCAGTTTGTTTCTGAGCTCTGGTCGTCCATGGCACTCAGCCTGGGGGTGAAAATTCATCGCACGACCGCGTATAACCCCCAGGCCAACGGTTTGTGCGAGCGCTTCCATCGGTCATTGAAAGCAGCCCTCAGAGCGGCTCTCACGGACACAAATTGGGTTGATAAACTCCCATGGGTTTTATTAGGGTTGCGTTCAGCACCTAAAGAGGATTTGCAAGCCTCTCCGGCCGAACTCATCTTCGCCCAACCCCTCCGGTTACCGGGAGATTTCCTCCCTGAGAACCCCGCTCCGGAGCACCTCCCCACTCAGCTGCTGCAGAGCGAAGCGGGGTCACACACCCTCCCCGGTCCCGTTCATCACAGTTTTCCACGTGTTTTTGTGCCCAAAGCCTTAAAAAATGCAGAGTTTGTCTTCGTTAGACACGACGCACAGAGGTTAGGTTTAAGGCCACCTTACGATGGACCGTTCAGAGTGTTAGAAACCGGGGAAAAGCATTTTTTGCTCGATTTGGGAGACAGGAGGGACTTAGTCTGCATTAACAGACTCAAACCCGCTTTTGTGTTAGCTGACGACCCAGTCCAGTTGGCCAGTGCCCCCCGCCGTGGCAGGCCACCCGGGAGGCGCTCTGCTAAGCTTTCACGACGATGTGTTAATGATTCTACTTCACAGATGCAGCAGACAGCCACAGGCAGAGCGAGACCTGCTCACAGCAGATATGGCAGAGAGCTGAAGCCCAAGCAGTGGGATATGTGATCTGTTGTGCCAAGTTTTTTCTCTCTCTTGTTCTGTGTGGGGTGTCATGATTCTATGCATTTGAAATGTAACTTGTCCTTATTTGAACGTTTGGGGGGGGTTATATGGTGCATATTTAAGGCACATATATGGCATGCTTGTATGGTACGCTCTCTCCCCCCACATGCTTCCAGTAGGCATGTCGGTGCAGACCCTGCAGATCAAACGTCCATAAGAACAATGCCCCAGCAGGGACCTCGGCTAGGAGGTGGGTGCTGGAGGAAGACGGAGGTGGAAGACAATGTCCCAGCATGAGCCCCGAGGTGGAGAGGAGAACAGAAGTGCCAGCAAGTCTCAGGGACTGTGGTTCATGTGTTTACCAAACTTATGTGGGGTGAAGGTGTGAGATACGTGATGTGGGGGTTTTGTATCTCTGGGATATAAAAGCTGTGAGGAAAGTGGGATCTGTCTCTTTTTCTGCTGAGAACTTTGATGTTAGAAGATGTGACTTCCAATAAAGCTTTCCTGAGAAAATACACTCAGTCTCGTTTGTAAGGCATCTTCTACACTATTATATTTGTTTAACTTTTCTGGTGTTACATACGATTGCATCAACCAATTATATTGCACTAATTTCAGGCGGGTGTTAATGGTTCTTGATTGTGCTTTAGTGCATGCTTCTTCCCACTCTACCATTGAGATGTCCTCTTGTAGATCCTCTCTCCATGTCCCCAGCCGTTCTACAGATGTTTCTGTACATTCAACGACCAGGCATTTATACATTTTGGAAATTAAACCCCTCCCTAAACAATTCGTGTTCATTAGTTTCTCTAGAACAGACATTTCAGGGATATCTAATGTTTGATTTTGACATGATCTAATGAAATTTCTCAGCTGCAAATATTTAATTCAATTCAATTCAACTTTATTTATATAGCGCCATTTCACAACAACAGTCATCTCATAGCACTATCAACTGTAGGGGGGACCCCCACAGTTGCAGAAAGACCCCAGCAATCAGGCGATCCCCTGTGAGCAAGCACTTGGCAACGGTGGAGAGGAAAAACTCCCTTTTAACAGGAAGAAACCTCCAGCAGAACCAGGCTCAGGGAGGGGCAGTCATCTGCTGCGACTGGCTGGGGGGTGAGGGGATAGAGAAGAAGAAAAGAACAGACATGTAGAGAGCAAACAGCACGATGGGGACTCAATCTATGGGAGAGAACAAACAAATGTTAATGACCAGCAAAAAAAAAAAAAAATTTCATAGAGAGTGAGGAAAGGAGTGAGGCCCAGTGCATTACTGGAGGTCCCCCGGCTGACTAAACCTATTAGCAGCATAACTAAGGGAGGGTTCAGAAACACATGATCCCTCCCTAATTGTAGGCTATATCAAAAAGGTAGGTTTTAGCCCTATTCTTAAAAACAGAGATCGAGTCTGACTCCCGAATCCAGATTGGCAGCTGATTCCACAGGAGAGGAGCTTGATAACTGAAGGCTCTGCCTCCCATTGCACTTTTGGAGATTCTAGGTATTACAAGTAATCCTGCATTTTGGGAGCGTAGTGCTCTGTTAGGATGATACGGTAGTATCAGATCTTTTAAATAAAAAGGAGCCTGATTGTTTAGAGCTTTGTAAGTAAGAAGAAGGATTTTAAACTTAATTCTAAACTCTACGGGAAGCCAATGAAGGGAGGCCAGAACCGGAGAGATATGATCTCTCTTTCTTGTACCTGTTAAAACTCTTGCTGCAGCATTTTGGATCAGCTGAAGACTTTTTAAAGATGTTTTAGGACAGCCTGATAATAAAGAATTACAATAATCTAATCTCGAGCTAACAAAAGTGTGGATCAGCTTCTCAGCATCACTCTGAGACAAGATGCTCCTAATCTTGGCAATATTACGCAAATGATAGAAGGCAGTCTTAGAAACAAATTTAATATGTGAATTGAAGGACAAATCCTGATCAAAAATAACTCCAAGGTTCCTCACAGAGCTATTAAGAGAAAGAGTAACTGCATCCAAACTGAAAGTTTGATTTGGAAAGGAATTTCTAAGGTTTTTTGGACCAACAAGAATGACTTCAGTCTTATCTGAATTTAATAGCAGGAAATTACAAGTCATCCAAGCTTTGATTTCCTTAAGACAGGCTTCTAACTTGGCTAATTGATTAGTATCATCTGGCTTCATTGACAGGTATAATTGTGTGTCATCTGCATAACAATGAAAATGTATACAGTGCTTTCTAATAATGTTGCCTAACGGAAGCATATATAAACTAAAAAGAGTAGGGCCTAGCACAGATCCCTGTGGAACTCCATGACTAAGCTTTGAGCTGAAAGAAAACTCATCATTTACATGAACAAACTGGAACCTATCAGATAAATAAGATCTAAACCACTGCAACGAAGTTCCATTAAGTCCAACATAGTGTTCTAATCTATCAAGTAGAATATTATGATCAATAGTATCAAAAGCTGCACTAAGATCTAAAAGGACAAGTACAGAAACTAGTCCATTATCAGATGCAATGAGGAGGTCGTTAGTGACCTTCGCTAAGGCTGTTTCAGTACTATGATGGATTCTAAACCCAGATTGAAACTCTTCAAGTAAACCATTTCCCTGCAGGTGGTCAAATAATTGCGTAGCAACAACTCTTTAAGATTTTTGAAATGAAAGGGAGATTAGAGATTGGTCTACAGTTAGCTAAAGCTCCTGGATCTAGCGTTGGCTTTTTGAGTAAGGGTTTAATTACAGCCGTTTTAAAAGCCTGCGGTACATGGCCTAAAGTTAATGAAGAATTGATTATATGAAGAATAAAGCTACCAATAAGTGGGAAGACTTCTTTAAATAACCTGGTAGGAATAGGGTCTAAAAGACAAGTTGAAGGTTTGGATGAGGAAACTATTTTGTCTAACTCACAAAGGTCGATTGGAGTAAACTCATCAAGACAGACATCAATAGAAGGAGTTGTAGTAGTTACAGTATTTAAGTTAACTGTGGGAAGAATCTGATTGATTTTATCTCTGATGGATGAAATTTTATTATTGAAAAAGTTCATAAAGTCCTGACTAGTAAGCTCTAAGGGGATGCTAGGATTGACAGAGTCCTGACTCTTTGTCAACCTGGCTACAGTACTGAAAAGAAACCTGGGATTATTCTTGTTCTCTTCTATTAATGCAGAGTAATAACTCGTTCTAGCTTTTCTAAGAGATTTTTTATAAATTAAAAGATGATTTCTCCAAGCTAAATAGATTTCATCTAAATTAGTAGAGCGCCATTTTCTTTCTAATTGACGAGTCTTCTGTTTTAAGCTACGAGTTTCTGTGTTGAACCAAGGAGTTAAAAATATCTGATTAGACTTTTTCTTTTTTAAGGGGGCCACCAAGTCTAGAGCCTGATGCAGAGAAGCTGAAACACTATCCACCATGTTATCAATTACAGAAGGAGCAAGCTGTCTATAGCTTATTTCCGTTGTGTTGACACATGGCATAGAGGAAACAATCTGCATAAATTTGGAAACAGCATCATCTGAGAGGCATCTACTGTGATAATATTTTTCTTTAGGAGCCAAATAGTCAGAAATAGTAAAATCAAAGGTTAACAGACAATGGTCTGACAGTACAGGGTTATGAGGAGACACTACAAGATTTTCTATTTCTATGCCATATGTCAGAACAAGGTCCAATGTATGGTGGAGGTAATGAGTAGAATTTCCTACTTTCTGAGAAAACCCAATCGAGTCTAATACTGAATTAAAAGCCACATTAAGGCAGTCACTATCTACATCCACATGTATATTAAAGTCCCCTACTATAATTATTCTATCAGATTTCAGCACTAAATCAGCTAAGAAATCAGCAAATTTGGATAAAAATTCTGAATAGGTTGATGGGGGACGATAAACTATGGCAAATAAAATTGGGTTTAACCTAAAATTGCTAAAGTGCCCAACACTGAGGACCAGGCCCTCAAAGGAATTATAACATGTTTTTTGCTTTACATTAACTAGTAATTTGGAATGGTAAATTGTTGCTACTCCTCCTCCACGACCAGAACTTCTGGGATTTTGACAGTTTAAATAACCAGAGGGAGTTGATTCATTTAAACCAACATAATCCTCTTGCCCTAACCAAGTCTCTGTAAGGGAAATTAAATCAATCTGATGATCAATTAACAGATCGTGGACTAACAGAGACTTGGGAGTTAGAGACCTAATATTTAATAAACCACATTTAATTTTTAAATTATGAGGAGGAACAGAGGCCAAATCATTCAATTTAGAGGCTTTATGTTTAATTTGAGTTTTACCAATATTTTGCTTTATCACTTTGGGATGCTTATACATTATATTTTTATTTACTTTGGAGGGAGCAGACAACGATTCTCTGATGGGGAAGACAGGGTCTAAGCTGAGGGGTGGCGGATGAAGAGGAGCTGCAGAGAGGCGTGTAAGACTACGACTCTGCTTCCTGGTCCCAACTCTGAGTAGTCATGGTTTTGGAAATTTGGATTAAAAAGATGCCAGATTGTTAGATAAATGAGAAGCACCATCCAAAGTGGGATGAATGCTGTCTCGTCTCATAAGACCAGGTTTTCCCCAAAAAGAGCTCCAATTGTCAATGTAGCCCACGTCATTTTTAGGACACCACACAGACAGCCAGCGGTTCAAGGATGACGAGCGACTAAACATGTCATCACTGGTCAGATTGGGGAGGGGCCCAGAGAATACTACAGTGGCAGACATCGTTTTTGCAAACTCACACACCGATTCTATATTAAGTTTCGTGACTTCCGACTGCCGGAGACGGATGTCATTAATGCCGGCGTGAATAACAATTGTGGAGTATTTACAGTTACTTTTAGCCAGCATTTTCAAATTTGACTCGATGTCGCCTGCTCTGGCCCCAGGAATACATTGGACTATGGCCGCTGGAGTCTCTAGGTTCACGTTTCTGACTACAGAGTCGCCAATGATCAGAGTTTTTTCCTCAGCGGGTGTGTCGCTGAGCGGGGAAAAACGATTAGAAACGTGAACAGGTTGGTGGTGAACCGGGGCTTTGCGACTAGGCTTCCTTCTCACCGTCACCCACCCAGTCTCCTCGCTGCTGAGGAGAGCCGGGGAACCGCTGACAGTGGGACCTAAGCTAGCTAGCTCCGCTGCAGCTAATGGGCGTCCGTCGAGATTAACTGGCGCAGACGGTGTTTCAGTGCAGCGGAGCCGGGATTCCAAATCAGACAACCTCGCCTCGAGCGCCTCAAAAAGACAACATTTATTACATTTACCGTTATCACTAAAAGAGGCAGAGGTGTAGCTAAACATCTGACAGAGAGAGCACACCAGAGGAGGAGAGGAAAGAGAGGTAGTAGCCATAGCTAGTGGCTAGCTAGTGGCTGGAGAGCTGGAGAGCAAACCACACAGGCAGACAGCAAAACAGGAAGTGACGATACGTTACCACAAGGAAGTGACGATCCTTCCATTCATCATTTTAAAGAAATAACTATGAGTGTGGTCTATATTACTCATATATTCCATACCTACATATGTTAGAACATGTGAAATGTTTGGTGACTGCATATGTAAGGAACTTCACACCTCTGAAAGGACAAAGGAATCTCACCCGCCGTGTGAAGAACCAAGACGTCCCAGGGCGCGACGGCGGAGACCGGACGAGTCACCCTCACCCCCCAAGGCGAGGAGAGGAATTCCCATCACCTCCCAAGACGAGGAGAGGAAATAACAGGACAATGGGGGGATTAAGATAACGAGGGATGTCAGCCTTTGTAATGCCTGTCTTTTGATGTGTGCCTGTATTTAATCAGCGAGCTGGCAGAATTCTCTCTCTTTTTACCTTCTGCCACGCTCTGCACCTGATGAGACAAGATAGAAGAGCTGATCATTAAAACGCTGCTTTTAAACAAAATCGCCTCATTATTTCCAGCTCCTCTACACTGGTGACCTTGACGCGAGTATGGACCGGAGGCGTTCTTCTTCAAGCGACTCATCCGCGGCGACTCAGGCAGACGCCAGCAACTACGCAGACGAGGGAGCAGACGAACAGCTGTTGCCCCCGGCAGAAGGAATTGAGAGGGCTCAACCGAGCTCCAGCACCGCCGTGAGAGCCGAAGCAAGGCACCCTCACCCGGCGGGCACAACAGTGATGGTGTGCACGAACGCCGTCGCTGTCAAGCTGCCAGATTTCTGGCGAGAAGACCCCGCCTCTTGGTTTCAGCAGGCTGAAGCCCAATTCATACTGGCAGGCATCACGGCAGACGATACGAAATTCTATCATATCGTCTCCAAACTCGACTCCGCCACTTCGAAGTGTGTGCGGAGCTTGATCCGGCGACCACCGACCCGGGACAAGTACGAGAAGCTCAAGGCGACCATTGTGGCGAACTACGTCCCGTCAGCGGAGGAAAGAGCTGAGAAGATCCTGGCGGTCTACGGCCACAGAGGGGGCAATCCGAAGGCCCTCATGGAAGATTTGCTGCAGCTCAAGGAAGAGGACAATGACAATTTCCTCTTCCAGTTTATTTTCCTCAGCACGCTGCCGCCACACATGAGAGGGACACTTGCCAGCATGAAGTGCAACAACCACCAAGACTTCCGCACACTGGCCAACGAGGCTCATCGGCTCGTCAACGCCTGCAAGGAGCTGACACCCACAGCGGCATCCGCAGACCTCAAAACTGACGCCCCGAGCCATGGAGAGCCACAACCCACGGCGCAGACCCAGCCCACGGTGACAGCGGCGCGGCCCAAACGTAACAAACAGAGCGACGTCTGTTATTATCACCACCGCTTCGCTGAGAAAGCCCGCAAATGCGTTCCCCCCTGCAAATTTACGATGTCGGGAAACGCCAAAGCCGAGAGCCGTTAACAGCAGCGGTTCTCGGCGAGAAAAATAAGCTGTTGTACGTGATGGATGGACACACAGGCAAGCAGTTCCTCATCGACACAGGGGCTCAGCTGAGTTTCGTCATGCCCTCCCACGCAGATCGAGCCATGGGCACCCGGGGCAACGGAGCAGTGGCAGCCAACGGCTCTGACATCGACACGTTCAGCGAAAAGAGCCTGCACCTCCTCATCCACGGCCGCAGCTACAGATGGACATTTGTTGTAGCGGTGGTGAGTTTTAACTTGTTAGGCGCAGACTTTTTGTGTGCACACGGGTTATTAGTGGATCTAGCAAATAGGCGCCTGGTTAATGCACTATCTTTTGCTTCTATTCCATGCTCAGCTCGAGTTTCTCCACCACCTGTGCAGGCCAACGTCACCACGGCAGGAGGTAAGTTTGAGCAACTCCTCACCCAATTTCCAGCACTCACAACCCCCAAATTCTCAGCCACTGTAGCTAAACACGGAGTTAAACACTTCATTCCGACAACGGGACCTCCCGTTTTTGCCAAAGCTCGCCGCTTAGACGCGGCCAAGCTCAACATAGCACGGGACGAGTTTGCAACTCTCGAAAAATTGGGCATTGTTAGACGCTCGAAGAGCCCCTGGGCTTCACCACTTGGTTCCGAAATCCGACGGTTCTTGGAGACCGTGCGGAGATTACCGCAGATTAAACAACGCTACAGCGCATGACCGCTACCCAATCCCTCACATCCAAGACTTTTCACTGCATCTAGCGGGTGCGCGCATTTTTTCAAAGATAGACTTAGTCCGCGGTTATCACCAGGTCCCAGTCCGAGCTGAAGACGTTCCTAAAACAGCGGTTATAACCCCTTTCGGCCTTTTTGAATTCCTGCGAATGCCTTTCGGCCTCAAAGGCGCGGCCCAAACTTTTCAACGTATGATGGACGCGGTCCTACGCGACCTCCCCTTTGTCTTCGTCTACCTCGACGACATGCTGGTAGCCAGCTCGTCCGAGGAGGAACACGAGCAGCACCTCACTACGGTTTTTCAGAGGCTAGAAGAGCACGGGCTAATAATCAATCCAGCCAAATGCAAATTCGGCATTTCGCAAATTGATTTTTTGGGACACAAAGCCTCCCCGAAGGGGGCAGTTCCGCTTCCAGACAAAGTTCATGCGATAGAAGGTTTTCCACGGCCCCAAACGGTCAAATCGCTACAGGAATTTTTGGGGATGGTTAATTTTTACAACCGCTTCCTCCCCCACGCAGCTCAGCTCATGCAGCCCCTATATGACGCGCTCAAAAAAAAGAAGGCTTCCAACGCGGTTGAATGGACCCCGGAGCGCGAACGCGCTTTCGCGGAAGTAAAAAACGCCCTAGCTAACGCCACAATGTTAGTTCACCCAGATCCCTCGGCCCGCATTGCATTAACCACAGATGCTTCAGACCTGGCCATAGGGGCAGTTGTAGAGCAACTTGTCAGCGGGGTCTGGCAACCTTTAGCATTCTTTAGCAAATCGCTAAACCCAACTGAACGCAAATACAGCACTTTTGACAGAGAGCTGCTGGCGCTTCATTTGTCCATCCGCCACTTCCAGTTTTGGTTAGAAGGGCGGAGTTTCACAGCTTTTGTAGACCATAAACCGCTCACCTTTGCTATGGCTAAAATTTCAGAACCATGGTCAGGCAGACAACAAAGACAGCTGGCTGCGATTTCAGAGTTCACCACAGACATTCGACACGTAGCAGGCAAACTTAACGTAGTAGCGGACTGTCTCTCTCGCGCTGTGGCACCGCCAGAGCGCGAGGAGACAGATTATACTGCCTCAGCAGCGGAACTCTTCACTAACACAGACACATACGCAGCACCTATCCATGAAGGGATAGATTATGCAGCCATAGCAGAAGAACAAAACAGTGACGCGGACGTGCGCGTGCTCCTGTCTGGACCAACAGGGTTAAGGCTGGAGAAAAAAGGGTTACGCGACGGCGTGCTCCCCCTAATATGCGATATTTCAACCGGCCGACCTTGCCCGTTAGTACCAGCTGCTTGGCGCCGCCGCATTTTTGACGCAATTCACTCCCTCGCGCAACCAGGTGTGCGCACCTCGGTCAAAATGGTTGCTGAAAAGTTTGTGTGGCCAGGCCTGCGCAAAGACGTAAAAGAGTGGGCAAAAACTTGCATTTCTTGTCAACGCGCCAAAATACACAGACACACAAAAGCCCCTCTGGAGCCTTTTCCAATCCCTGCTAGAAGGTTCGACCACATTCATGTCGACCTTGTGGGACCACTACCTTCCTCCCAAGGTTTCACACACCTGCTAACAATGATAGACCGCACCACACGCTGGCCAGAGGCAGTTCCTCTAGCGGCAACTACAGCGGAGGAAGTCGCTCGCGTTTTTCTGACAAACTGGGTGGCACGTTTCGGCGTCCCATCGGACATCACGTCCGATAGGGGACCTCAATTTGTCTCAGAGCTCTGGTCAGCCATGTCCAACAGCTTAGGGGCAACAATTCATCGCACCACCGCTTATCACCCTCAGGCTAATGGATTATGCGAGCGTTTTCACAGGTCCTTAAAGGCCGCCCTCAGAGCCTCACTAACGGACACAAATTGGGTAAATAAACTTCCCTGGGTTTTATTGGGGTTGCGTGCTGCACCTAAAGAGGATCTAGACGCTTCCCCTGCAGAATTAGTCTTTGCTCAGCCTCTCAGACTCCCAGGTGAATTTTTACCAGAGAACCCAGAGCCAGTCCCAAGGTTTTTAGGCAGCAACGGACCGGACTCTCTTCCCGGTCCAGCTCATCACTCCTTCCCACGAGTTTTTGTCCCTCAAACTTTAAAAAACGCTGAGTTCGTTTTTGTTAAGCATGAAGCTCTAAAACCAACGTTATGCCCAGTATTCGATGGCCCTTACAGAGTGCTGGAACATGGTGATAAACACTTTGTGCTTGATTATGGGGACAGAAAAGAAACAGTTAGCATTGACAGACTTAAACCTGCCTTCTTGTTGAAAGACGAACCTGCACAGTTGGCACGAGCACCTCGGCGAGGTAGACCCCCCAAGGGAAAAGTCTCAGCCCCCAGGCAGGGAAACCTCTCTACTTCCCACACTGCAGATTCCTCACAAGAAGGTCCCAGCAGGACGCCTAAACCAACCTACAGCAGTTTTGGGAGAAGAATTAAATCCAGGCAGCACAGGGACTGATACCAATCACTCCACAATTATTCTCTAATTGTGCTGCAACAGTTTAGGACTGACTTATGATTTTACTATACTGTTATGATTACCACTGAACTCTCTTAGAAGTATGGCTGCTAGAAAGTTCTTCTGTGGTAACAGCTGTAACACGTAGTATGTCGTAGTAACTGTTCTAGACTGTGAATCTTTCTGTTGTCCTTTCCTAGTTGTTTGGGGGGCCTGTGGTCTATATTACTCATATATTCCATACCTACATATGTTAGAACATGTGAAATGTTTGGTGACTGCATATGTAAGGAACTTCACACCTCTGAAAGGACAAAGGAATCTCACCCGCCGTGTGAAGAACCAAGACGTCCCAGGGCGCGACGGCGGAGACCGGACGAGTCACCCTCACCCCCCAAGGCGAGGAGAGGAATTCCCATCACCTCCCAAGACGAGGAGAGGAAATAACAGGACAATGGGGGGATTAAGATAACGAGGGATGTCAGCCTTTGTAATGCCTGTCTTTTGATGTGTGCCTGTATTTAATCAGCGAGCTGGCAGAATTCTCTCTCTTTTTACCTTCTGCCACGCTCTGCACCTGATGAGACAAGATAGAAGAGCTGATCATTAAATCGCTGCTTTTAAACAAAATCGCCTCATTATTTCCAGCTCCTCTACAATGAGGTATATTAAATTTATCAACTATTTCTTCGAATGTCATTAACACCTTTTGCTCATTATATAGATCTCCTATTTTCCCCAACCCCTTCATAACCCAAGATATAAATCCCCCGTCTGCTTTTCCCAGTAAGAAGGAATCATTCCTCCATATTGGGCTGAAGACAGAGAGAGGACATTTCTCTAAGATATTTTTTAACTTGATGCCACACTACAATCATATTTTTCACAATAGGATTTTTTGTGTTCTTTTTAAGGATTTTAATGTTTGCAGAATACTGTGGAGAATGGGGAAATGACGAGGCTGAGTTTATCTCACTAGTCAGGTTTATTCACATTCTCCAACATCATCCAAAAGCAGAAAAAGAAGTAAACCCCCATACATTCGTCCTTTTATACCCCAGGACATCAACGCACACAGTCACATTGTCTTTAATCCCAAGTCACAATGCGTCTTCTTCCAGGTCTTATCACCTCCACCTAAAGTCACTGGCAGCCAGGAAATCCCCCAAGGCCGTCTCTTGCATATCAAAGACCACATTTCACATCCTCCTGTTATCTCTTAGGAGGCTCAGTCCTTTTGTTCATCTGAGACGTGAAGCATACAGTAATATACATATAAAGCATATGAAACCCACATATGTGTCCCACATGACCCCCCCCCAAACGTCTCAGATGGAACAACGTAATACAGTCTGCATGTCATCATAAAATCACACACATCAGTCCACATGCTGCTTGGGCCTCAGTCTTCTCCCGTATCTGCTGTAAGCGGGCTTTACCACCTCTGCGGTGCCCTCCTGCTGGGGAGCTGCTGTCTGGGGATGAGAACTGTTAGTCAATCCCTGTGGGAGCACTGGGGAATGCTCCCTAGGGGGTCTGCCGTGCCGAGAAGCCCTGGCCAACTGCACACCTTCGTCAGCCACCACAAAAGCGGGTTTGAGCCTGTTTATGCCAATCAGTTCCTTTCTACCCCCCAAATCTAGCAAAAAATGCTTATCTCCTGTTTCCACCACTCTAAATGGTCCATCATAAGGTGGTCGCAAAGGGGGGCGATGGGCATCATGTCTGACAAAAACAAACTCCGCATTTTTTAAAGCCTTAGGCACAAAAATGCGCGGAAAACTGGTGAACGGGGCCAGGCAGCGTGCTTGATTCCGTACTACTCTGCAACCGCTGAGCTGGGGAGCACTCTGGCGCAGGATTATCTGGGAGAAATTCCCCGTGCAGCCGAAGTGGCTGTGCGAAAACTAGCTCAGCCGGGGAGGCTTCTAAATCCTCTTTAGGTGCAGAACGCAACCCCAATAAAACCCATGGTAGCCTGTCCACCCAATTTGCATCTGTAAGCGACGCTCTGAGGGCCACCTTCAATGACCTGTGAAAACGTTCGCATAACCCGTTAGCCTGCGGGTTGTACGCGGTCGTGCGGTGGATTGTTGCCCCCAGGCTGTGGGCCATCACTGACCAAAGCTCGGAAACAAATTGAGGGCCTCTGTCAGACGCAATGTCCGACGGAACTCCAAAACACGCAACCCATGCCGTTAAAAACGCGCGCGCCACCTCCTCGGCTGTGGTTGACGACAGTGGGACCACTTCCGGCCAGCGCGTGGTGCGGTCAACCATTGTCAGAAGATGTGTGCACCCCTGTGAGGGCGGGAGGGGGCCTACGAGATCCACGTGAACATGATCAAACCTCTTAGCTGGGATGTGAAACGGCTCCAAGGGAGCTCTCGTGTGTCTGTGTACCTTGGCTCGTTGACAAGCCATGCAGGCTGCTGCCCACTCTCTAACTTGTTTGCGCAGGCTCGGCCATACAAATTTCTCCCCCACCATTTTGACCGACGCGTGCACTCCCGGGTGCGCCAGAGAATGGATCGAGTCAAAAACACGGCGGCGCCACGCGGCCGGTACCACAGGATGCGGTCGCCCAGTGGAGACATCGCAGATTAGGGGGGGCATACCGTCTTGCAGCACCCTGTTCTCCAGCCTTAACCCTGTTGGTCCAGACTGGAGCGCACGCACGTCCACGTCACTAACCTGATCCGCGGCCATGGCTGCATAATCTATCGCTACGCGGACTGGCGCCGCCACGGCGCACGAGAGGCAGTCTGCCACTACATTAAGTTTACCCGCCACATGCTGGATATCGGTAGTAAACTCTGAGATCGCGGCCAGCTGTCTCTGCTACCGGCCCGACCACGGCTCTGAAATCTTGGCCATCGCGAAAGTCAGCGGCTTGTGGTCAACGAACGCAGTGAAACGGCGTCCCTCCAGCCAGAACTGGAAGTGGCGAATGGCCAAGTGGAGAGCTAACAACTCCCTGTCGAATGCGCTGTATTTTCGTTCACTATCGCGCAAGGTCCTGCTAAAAAAGGCGAGCAGTTGCCAAGCTCCGGCTACATACTGCTCCACTACCGCCCCTATGGCCACATCTGACACGTCAGTAGTGAGCGCTATGCGGGCCGTTGGGACCGGATGTGCTAACAACGCAGCGTTTGCCAGGGCTGTTTTGACTTCCGAGAATGCGCGCTCTCGCTCCGGAGACCATTCGATTTTATTTGTGGGTTTTTGTTTTTTTTAGTGCAGCATACAATGGTTGCATGAGCTGCGCTGCGCGGGGGAGGAAACGGTTATAAAAATTCACCATTCCCAAAAACTCCTGTAACGCTTTGACCGTTTGTGGCTGGGGAAAATTTGTTACTGCGCGCACTTTGTCAGGCAGAGGAACCGCTCCTTCTGGAGAGACGCAATGCCCCAAAAAATCAATCTGAGTCACCCTGAACTGACACTTCACTGGGTTGATTATTAACCCGTGCTCTCCCAACCTCCGGAAAACTGCCGTGAGGTGGTTTTCGTGTTCGTCTTCGGAGGCGCTGGCTACCAATATGTCGTCCAGGTAGACGAACACGAAGGGGAGATCGCGCAACACCGCGTTCATCATGCGTTGGAACGTCTGCGCAGCGCCTTTAAGCCAAAACGGCATGCGCAAAAACTCGAAAAGCTCGAACGGAGTTATTACCGCTGTTTTAGGTATGTCCTCAGCACGCACTGGGACCTGGTGGTAACCGCCTACCAAGTCTATCTTAGAAAAAACGCGCGCCCCCGCCAGATGAACTGAAAAATCTTGGATATGCGGGATTGGGTAGCGGTCGTGCGCCGTAGCGTTGTTCAACCTGCGGAAATCACCGCAAGGTCGTCACGAGCCATCAGCTTGCGGGACCATGTGAAGCGGTGAAGCCCATGGGCTCTTCGAACGCCTGATGATGCCCAACTTTTCCAGGTTGGCGAACTCCTCGCGCGCTATGGTCAGTTTAGCTGAATCCAAGCGCCGAGCTTTTGCGAAAATGGGCGGACCGGTGGTAGTAATAAAATGTTCCACCCCGTGTTTAGCCACGGTCGCCGAAAATGTTGGGACCGTGAGTGCTGGGAACTGAGTGAGCAGTGTGTGGAACTTACCACTTGCAGCTGTGACGTTGGCTTGTGCTGTTAGCGGGGCCACTCGAGCTGTACAGGGAATAGAATAAAAAGAGAGTGCATTAACCAGGCGCCTGTTAGCAAGATCAACCAACAAACCATGTGAGCACAGAAAATCAGCCCCTAACATCTTGAAATTGACTGCAGCTATAACAAAAGTCCACTCAAATGTACGGCCGTGCAGGGACAGAAGCAGAGTCCTCTCACCAAAGGTCTTAATCGCCGAGCCGTTCGCTGCTGACACCCCAGGACCACTGGAGGGCGCCAGCCGGTCAGCGTAGGAAGGCGTGATGAAACTCAGCTGGGAGCCTGTGTCCACGAGGAAATGCCTCCCCGAGCGCGCATCCTTCAAGTAGAGCAGCTTGTTCTCCTCCCCGAGGGCCGCAGCTGCTACCGACCCCCCGGTCTTGGCGTTTCCCGAGCGCTTGAAATGGCACGGTGGTATACATTTGCGTGCCTTCTCTGCAAAACGGCGATGGTAGAAATAGAGGGTGTCTCCTCCGCGATCCTTGGCCCCCGTCGCCGCCGTCGTCGGTGGGTCTGCTACCGCTGTCTCTGGCCCCTCGCCGTCTCCGGACGTTGCGCCGAGCTCCGCTGCCGCGGCCGTGGCCACACACCGTTTGGTGGCGTTGACGAGTCGTTGCGCCTCTTGGCCCAGCTCGCGGTAGTCTCGTCGGGCCAACAGTGGCGAACTGGCCAGGGTCACTCTCACCGCTGACGGTAGGGTCCTGAGGAAAAGGTGGGTGAAGATGAAGTGATCATCGTCAGAGTCTTTCAACCTCAACAATTTCTCCATCAGGTCCGCAGGCCTGTCGCTTTCACATTCAGTCAGCGCCAGGAGCCCCTCTGCTCGCTCCTTCACTGAGGGGGTGAAGTACCGGATGAGCGCAGCCTTCAACGCGCTGTACATGTCGCTGTCCTGCGGCTGGTTGATCAGGCTCTCCACATGCTGGGCTGTGTGGTTGTCCAGTTTTGCAACCACATGGTAGAACTTTGTGGTGTCTACCGAAATCCTCCGGAGGTTGAACTGCACCTCAACCGCGTTAAACCAGGAGCGCGGATTGTTCTGCCAGAAGTCTGGTACCTGAACTGTGGCTGCATTCGCTTGGCTGGCTCCTGACGAGTCTGGTTCGGGAGAATTTCTTTCACTCATGATACGTCTTAGGGTCACCAGTGTGGAGAATGGGGAAATGACGAGGCTGAGTTTATCTCACAAGTCAGGTTTATTCACATTCTCCAACATCATCCAAAAGCAGAAAAAGAAGTAAACCCCCATACATTCGTCCTTTTATACCCCAGGACATCAAAGCACACAGTCACATTGTCTTTAATCCCAAGTCACAATGCGTCTTCTTCCAGGTCTTATCACCTCCACCTAAAGTCACTGGCGGCCAGGAAATTCCCCAAGGCCGTCTCTTGCATATCAAAGACCACATTTCACATCCTCCTGTTATCTCTTAGGAGGCTCAGTCCTTTTGTTCATCTGAGACGTGAAGCATACAGTAATATACATATGAAGCAATTGGAAGCAGACTTCCGGTTATGGCTGCCACGTAAGACGGACGTGTCTCACTCTGCTCTGCTCCTGGAGAAAAAAAATCGGCAAATAACTCTCTCATTTGGGACAGAACGTTACCCAGCGTTTGGGCGAGGATATGTCGGCGAAGCCTAAGGCTGGAAAACCAGGTAGAGGAAAAAGCGAGCCGCCGAAACAGTCCAAATTAACGGACTTTCAGGTCTGTGACGCAGCAAATAAAACTCCATATATGGTGGAGGAGGCTGGCAACGGTGCGATGTCTGCGGGGAGCGGCGCAGATGCGCTGATGGCTGCCATGAGTTCAATGAGAGCGGACTTTTCCTCTAGATTTGATGGGATTATGACAGCGTTGGAAGGAATAAGAAAGGAATTGGGTGACTGTGTAGAACGAACGGCGCAGATGGAGCTCCGTCTCGCTAGTGCTGAAGATGACGTCACCCGTCTTCAATTAAAGGTGCGCACTTTGGGAAAAAAAAATAAATATCTGGAAGATAATATTTTGGATTTGGAATCTCGGTCGAGACAGAATAACTTGAGGCTGGTGGGTCTTCCAGAGGAATCAGAAGGTCGGGATGTATGTTCCTTTCTGGAAAAGTGGATTCCGGAGGTGCTGGGCAGCGAGGAGTTGCAATCAGCAGTGGTTCTGGAAAATGCACATCGTATTGGCCCACGGAGAGATAAGGGACCGCCGAGGACCTTAATTATGAAGTTTCTTAGCAACAGAGACAGGATGAAGATCTTCAACGCTGCACGAGCTAAAGGAGAGATTAAACACCAGGATCAGCAGGTGCGGTTCTACCCAGATTTGGCCACAGGAATCCAACAATTGAGGAAGCAGTTTGATTCCATACGTAAGGAGCTGCGCAACCTTGGGATTCGTCATGGTGTAATCTATCCTGCGAGACTGCTGACCACGTATGAGGGCAGAACCCATATCTTCAAGACCCCAGAGGAGGCGCAGGAGTTCATCAAGAAGATCAAAGAAGAAGAAGAGACTGGTGGGAGCTAAGCATGAACAAAATATAAGGTAGAATAATTAAGCATTTGCACAGGCATCTGACTGACTTGAAGTAAATAGTAAGTTTACAAAATATAGATTGTATTATATATTAAAAAAAAAAAAAAACAAAACAAACAAAAAAAAAACTATGATGTACAAAGTTGTTAAAAATTTTGGAGTTAAGTTGGAAAACTACAGAGGAGAGTTAATGTTACGTCATTAAAAGCAGTAGAGTTAGGGTGATTGGGAGGATGAAGAAGGAGTGGCTTAGGCTGTTCCCCGTGGGTGTGGAGCGGTCGATAGCTATATCGGGAGACGGAATTTTTCTTTTGATTTTGGGGGGTTTGCCACAAGTGTGGGAAGGGGGAATTTGTTTGTGTGTAGTTTGCAGGATGAATGTTCAACCACTCATGTTTTTGCTTCTCTGTATGAGCATGTTTACACTGCAAGGTAATCCCAAACTCTCTATTGATCATAAACCAAAGTGTTAATCTTAATTTAACTTCATGGAATTGCAGAGGTCTACAAAATTTAAAAAAACTTAAACAAGTTATGAATAAAATAAAAGACATGGGTTCAAAAATTGTGTTTTTACAAGAAACTCATTTAATAGAGGAGGATATAAAAAGAATTAGGAGTAGATGGCAAGGAAGTGTCTTCACCTCATCATTCTCATCCCGGGCCAGGGGAGTTATGACTCTCATACATAAATCAGTTCCTTTTCAAGTGAAAAATGTAATTGGAGACAAATTTGGAAGATATGTAATCATTCAAGGTTCTTTGCTATTAGAAAATATAAATCTTGTGAACTTATATGGTCCCAATATAGATGATCAAAAGTTCTTTGCTAATTTATTTCTTATCTTATCATCACTTACAGGGCAACATATAATAGCAGGGGATTTTAATTGTACATTGAATCCAGGTATAGATAGATCAACAGGACTGGATTGTACGCACAATGGATGTAGGATGACTATTAATCATTTTATGAAAGAATTGAGATTGTTAGATATATGGAGAGAAATGAAACCACAAGTTAAAGCCTATTCTTGTTATTCCAGTACCTACAAGACATTCTCACGTATTGATTATTTTTTGATTTCCACAGAATTAAGGTCCAAGATTCAAAACTGCTTTTATGATAACATTGTGATCTCTGATCATGCACCCTGTTGTCTAATACATGTAGATAAAAAATTGACAAAGGAATCAGGTAGATGGCAATTTCAGCATAAATGGCTTCAGGATGAGGAATTTGTCAAGTATATAGAAAAACAGATAGACGAGTTCTTTGACATCAATACTACACAAACATCAGCATGTGTAAAGTGGGAGGCTTTCAAAGCTTTTATTAGGGGACATATTATTAGCTATACAGGATCAAAATCTAAGAAGACTCGAGAGGAGAGAGCTAAATTGGAACATAAAATAAAAAGTCTTCAGGAAAAAGTGTATGCAGGAAGTGACCCAAGGTTGGAGAATGAATTACTGATTTTGAGAGCTGAATACGACAAAAAATCAGCGAATAGAGCTGCCTCGAGTCTTCTAAGATTGAAACAATCTTTTTATGAACAAGGTGAAAAATCAGGAAAATTATTGGCATGGCAGATTAAACAATTAGAAATTAAAACACCAATTACCAGTATTATAAGTAACGGACAGGTAGTTATAGATCCTTTAGAAATTAATAGAGCCTTTAGAGATTACTATGAAAAATTATATGATACCAACAATGAACCTGATTTAACAAAACTAAATGGGTTTTTGAACGAACTATCTATACCGTGTATTCCAAATGAAAACAGGGAGATATTGGAGTCTAAAATTAGTCAAGAAGAAGTTGGGCTAGCCATTGATAATATGAAATCAGGAAAAAGTGCAGGACCAGATGGTCTTCCAGTTGACCTTTATAAAAAATTTAAGAATAAATTAATAAAACCTTTTTTGGAAATGGTTTTAGAAGCATTTCAAAATAATAATTTACCATCATACATAAATAATGCCTTAATTATACTGCTGCCAAAACCAGGTAAGCCCTCTAATAAATGTGAAAATATGAGACCAATAAGCCTATTAAACGCCGACCTTAAGATAATCTGTAAAATTTTAGCAAGACGAATACAAGAAATTTTACCAAATATTATTAATCGAGATCAGAATGGCTTTATAAAGGGTAGACAAGGCTTCCATAATGTAAGAAGACTATTTAATATTATCTATTTTAATAAAGAAGCACCGGATACAGCTCTCCTATCATTGGACGCCGAAAAGGCCTTTGATAGAGTTGAATGGCCCTTTCTTTTTGAAGTCCTACAAAGGTTTGGACTTGGAAATAATTTCATAAAATGGGTTCAAATAATATACAATAATGCTACAGCAGAAATCCTAACAAATAACAATATTTCAAAACCAATAAAAATCAATAGAGGATGTCGACAAGGCTGTCCACTTTCACCTTTACTGTTTACTATGGCAATTGAACCTTTAGCGATAGCGATACGTTTACATTCACAAATATATGGAATTAAAGTTGGACCAACAGAACATAAAATCTCCCTGTACGCCGTAATTTTGTTTATGTCGAATCTAAAAAAATCAATTCCAACCTTGTTGAATTTAATAAAGAATTTTGGGGAAATATCAGGATATAAAATAAATAAAACTAAATCTTCAATATTAATGCTAAATGAGACCCAGAGAAATTACCCAGCCCCTGAGGTAAATTAATTCAATGTTGTAAATCAGTTTAAATATTTAGGAATCCAAATTGTGCCTAAGCTAGAATCAGTCGCCAGTGTCAACTATGAAGCCTTAATGTCAGATATCACTGAGTTAACTCAGAGATGGATGTCACTACCAATGTCGATGATCGGGAGAATCAATATACTTAAAAGTAATATTTTACCTAAAATACTTTATTTATTTCAATACATTCCCTTATCACCACCTTTAGATTTATTCTCAAGAATAAAAAAAAAGTTAGTGGAATTTATATGGAACAACAGGAGGGCTAGATTACGTCTGTCTTTATTATATTTACCATTTGATCGTGGAGGTCTGAAATGTCCAAATTTTATGTTGTATTATTGGTCGGCACAACTGAGGTCTATGACATATTATTTTTCATCAAATGATCTCCCTCACTGGACTGAAATGGAATCATACAATTTACCTTTACCTCTTCCCATATTCATATACTCAGATTCGGCCAAAAAATTACAAAAACAAGTTAAAAATCCATTTGTAAAGCATATGATCAAAATATGGTGTGAAGCTAAAAACTATTTAAAAGAACCACAGTTATTGTCACAATTTAGTCCAATATGGGGTAATCAATATTTTAAACCAGGGAGAGCGGACGCTGTATTTAAAGTATGGAATTTAAAAGGGATACAAAAGATTCAGGATTTATATTTGCCATGTGCAGATAACATAATGTCTTTTGAAGAGCTGAGGATCAAATTTAATCTCAATAGAACACATTTTTTTAAATATCTTCAACTTAGAAACTTTATTCGATCAAATCAAAATAAAGCTCTCACTCGACCTATTTATTCATCCTTGGAAAAAATGATGACGAAAGATAGTAAAAGAAAGGGTATTATTTCAGAGTTTTATAACTCATTGACACTATCTTCAAGTGAAAATTCACTGAAAAGATTAAACTACTGGAAAGAAGATCTGCAAATTGAAATTTCAGAGGAACAATGGGAATTGGCTTGTACAGAAGCTCAAACCAAATCAATAAATGTACGCCTTAAATTGATACATTTCAAATGGTTAATGCGGATGTATGTTACACTGGAGGAGTTAAATAGATATAACAAAAATATACCAGATACATGTACAAAATGCATGGAAAGTAAAGGAACCCTATTTCATTGTGTATGGGAATGTAGATTAATAAGAATGTTTTGGGAAGAGGTGAGGGTAACAATTGAAAAAATAATCTCAAAACAAATCATATTGAATCCTAAACTGTTTTTGTTGGGTCTGTACCCAGAAAAGCATAATTTTAATAAAAGTGAAAGAACATTCATAGACCTCAGTTTGCTTAATGCCAAAAAATGTATTGCACTATTATGGAAAAAGACTCATAGACCAGATGTGACTCAGTGGTTAAGACAGATGTTAACAAACCTTCCATTAGAAAGAATAACATATATACTGAAATCAAAGGAAATTGTGTTTGAGAATATATGGAGACCTTTTATTGATTATGTAAAAAATTTAAACATAACTCTTGAAGAAGAAGGTGAATGATGTGTGTGGACCTTGTAAATTCCAAACTGGTGAACATAATATGTATACTTATGTATTGGATTGTCTAGACTAAACAGAGGAGCATTGTTGAAGACTTGATTTTGTTGGTGGTTGTTGGTGTTTTTAGTGCATTTTTTTTTTTTTGTAGTACTTTAGTGTTAGTGTTTGATTGTTTGTATCATGTTTGTTAAAAAAAAAGGTTTAATAAAGATATTGTGGAAAAAAAAATATACATATGAAGCATATGAAACCCACATATGTGTCCCACAATACAAGTAAATAGGGAGGGGTAAATTTAGCTGGAGTTCCTCCATTTCTTTCCAAAGAGGAGCATCTCTTTCTGTAAAATAGAACAATGTTCTCAGTTGTGCTGCCCAATAGTACCAGAGTGGATTAGGACATTTAAGCCCCCATCTATCAAAAGGTAAGTACAGTAATGACAGTCGTGTCCGGGGACGTTTATTATTCCACAAAAATCTGATAAACAATTTTTTTAGTTGAATGAACAGGTTACTTGGAGGAGGAAGTGGAAGGTTTTGAAATAAATAAAATAGTTTAGGCAGTATATTCATTTTAAGGACATTTATTTTACCTATTAGTGATATTGGTATATGTGTCCACCTATCTAATGATTTTGAGATTTCTTCCATTAATGGTTCATAATTACATGCTATAATATGTTTAAGTTGTGGGGCAATTTGGATAACCAGGTATGTGAAACAATCCACAATTTTAAAGTGAGTGGCTATTTTAGGAGAGTTTTTACTTTCTAGTTGATTCAGAAACATAATTGATGATTTTGATTTATTTAATTTACACTACCGTTCAAAAGTTTGGAGTCACCCAGACAATTATTTTGTGTTTTCCATGAAAAGTCACACTTACTTACCACCATGAGTTGTAAAATGAATAGAAAATATAGTCAAGACATTGACAAGATTAGAAATAATGATTTGTATTTGAAATAATAATTTTTTCCTTCAAACTTTGCTTTCGTCAAAGAATCCTCCATTTGCAGCAATTACAGCATTGCAGACCTAACATGATTGCACAAAGGTTTTCATTTTCAATGAGCAAACACATTGTACCATTAGAACACTGGAGTGATAGTTGCTGGAATTGGGCCTCTATACACCTATCTAGATATTGCACCAAAAACCAGACATTTGCAGCTAGAATAGTCATTTACCACATTAGCAATGTATAGAGTGTATTTCTGATTAGTTTAAAGTTATCTTCATTGAAAAAAAGTGCTTTTCTTTCAAAAATAAGGAAATTTCTAAGTGACCCCAAACTTTTGAACGGTAGTGTATATCCTGAATTTTTTCCAAATATATTGATGAGGTCTAATAATTCAGGAATGGATATTTCCATCTTTTTCACAAAGATTATTATATCATCTGCAAATAAAGCTAGACAGTGATCCTGTTGCCCAATTAATATGCCTGTTATATTTTGGTGCATTCTTACAGCTATTGCCAAAGGTTCTATAGCCATAATAAATAGTAAAGGGGATAAGGGATCTCCTTGTCTACATCCTCTTTGTATTTTAAAAGATTTAGATATGTTACGATTGGTCATGATTTCAGCGTATGGTTCTGTGTAAAGTAGTTTTATCCACTTATTAAAGTTTTCCCCAAAACCAAAACGTGTAAGAATCTCAAATAAATATAGCCATTCCACTCTATCAAATGCTTTTTCGGCATCTAATGACAGTAATGCTGTATCTGCTGCCCCTTTTTCCTCAATCAATATATTTAGGATTCTCCTAACATTATGGAAGCCTTGCCTACCTTGTATAAAGCCATTTTGATCTTTGTCAATAATACTTGTAATAATTTTCTCAAGTTGCCTGGCAATAATCTTACTCAAAATTTTTAAGTCCACATTTAAAAGACTTACTGGCCTAAAATTTTCACAGTTGTTATTTGGTTTGCCAGGTTTTGGCAACAAAGTGATTAGAGCTCCCCTTAAGGATGTTGGAAGGATTCCATTACGAAAAGATTCCATAAACATTTCTAATAGTGGTGGCATAACTCTCTAAACAATTTATAAACTTTCAATAGGCATCCCATCAGGCCCCGAGGTTTTCCCTCCTTTAATACTATCAATGGCAGCAGATACATCCATTAGAGTTCTTTCTCTAGTTCCTTCTTTAATTTCTTCTGATATCTTAGGAATCTGAATGTGGTCCAAGAACTTATTTAATTCGAATGTATCCAGACCTATTTCTGAACTATAAAGTTTTTCAAAAAAATTCTTGAAGGTTTCATTTATTTCAGTTGGGTCCACAATAGTCTCATTGTTACCATTTTGTATTGAGGTTATAAGTCTTTCATTCTGCATTTGTTTAATGCGCCATGCCAGCACTCTGCCGGGTTTTTCACCTTGATCATAGAATGTCTGTTTAAGTCGTAGTAAACCTGATAAAGCTTTTGTTGAAGATATTTCATTATATTGCGCTCTTAGTATAAGTAGTTCTTGGTGAGTAACTTGAGAGCCTGATTGGTAGTACAGTGATCCCTCGCTACTTCGCGCCTCACCTTTCGCGCCCTCAGTGCATCGCGGATTTTTCAAAAATATTCATCAAAAATTCAAAATTGAGAAAAAATGGCGCAAAAGTTGCCCGGGCGCTAGCAGAAGGCAGGGAGACTACATTAGAACATCAGGTATCAACACGGAGAGCCCGCACAACTCAAAATCCACCTCTCTGATTCGCTGGCCAGCATCCCCCCACCCCCCCCAAGAGATCGCTCCCGACTCTAAATTTTGTTCTCGTGTTGGCTCGGCTCGGGAATCTCGCAAGCTGATTGGCCGAGACGTTTTACCCAGCTTCTCTCCCTGCCGAGCGCCCATACCCAGCGAAGGAAGATCGCATTCATTGTTCTTTATCGCTCGTGTTGCTTAGTCTCGCCGCGTGGAACTTTTCGCTGTTCTCTTGTGCCTTTTGGTGCGAAATACGTAGTGCTTGTGACGCCCTTGAAAATGGCTCCTAAACGTCCTCCACCCTCTAAATCCTCTAGTGAACCCAAGAGGAAGAGAAAAATGATGACGGTGGATGAGAAAGTTAAATTATTGGACATGCTTAAGGCAGGCCGTAGCTATGCGTCTGTCGCACGCCATTACGGACTGAACGAATCGACAGTTCGCTACATAAAAAAAGATGAAGTGAAAATCCGTAAAACTGCCTCGATAACGTTTTCCAAGGACACTAAGCGCGTTGTGATTCCTCGTAATAAGAGGATTGTGCAAATGGAGAATGCGTTATCAGTGTGGATATCGGACTGTCGGGAAAAGAAGGTTAGTCTCGATACCAACATGATTCGGACCAAAGCCAAAGCCCTGTATAATAGCCTCGTTCCTGAAGGAGAGTCGAACGAAGACGACGAAGGTGGTGACGATGACGAAGCAGATGAACCTCAGCCTAGTACCAGTGCCTCGAGTGATCCTACCCCACGAGAAAAACGTGGTTTTGTTGCCAGCAAGGGCTGGTTCGAGAAGTTCAAGAGGAGGTTTGTCCTTCGCAGCGTTCCGTTGTATGGGGAAGCCGCCTCGGCAGACCAAGAGGCAGCTCTTCGTTACGTCGAGGACCAGTTTCCGAAATTAATTGAAGAGGGTGGCTATCTCCCGGAGCAGGTCTTTAACATGGATGAGACTGGCCTCTTCTGGAAGAGGATGACGTCCCGGACGTTCCTTTACAAGGACGAAGTGAAGAGGCCAGGGTTCAAGGCCCACAAAGATCGAGTGACTCTCCTCATGTGTGGGAATGCCGCGGGCTTCATGCTCAAGCCCGGCTTAATTTACAAGTCCCTGAATCCTCGGGCTTTGAAAAACAAAAACAAAGCCTTGCTGCCCGTCTAGTGGATGAGTAATAAAAAGGCATGGATAACAAAAGCCCTCACACTCGACTGGTTCGTGAACTGCTTTATCCCACAGGTGAAGCTGTACCTCGCGGAAAAGGGGCTGCCCTTTAAGGTCCTCCTCTTGATGGACTGTGCAGGAGGACATGCAACGGACCTCCATTATGACGGGGTCCAAGTGGAGTTCCTGCCCTCCAACACCACTTCCCTCATACAGCCCATGGATCAGGGGGTCATTCGGGCCTTCAAGGCCCTCTACACGAGGTCCACGATGGAGGGCCTCATCTCCTCCATCGACGAAGGCGACAAGGACTTCAGCCTCAAGAGATATTGGCGGGGATACAACATTGCGACGTGCCTGGCCAACATTCAGAAAGCTCTTAATGAGATGAAAGAGCAAACACTGAATGCAAGTTGGAGAAAATTGTGGCCGGACGTCGTCCATGACTACGAGGGATTTACGCCGGACGAAGTTCACCACTCCGCCGTAGATAAGGCTGTGAGGCTGGCGCGGTTGGTAGCCACCAAAGGGTTCTCCGACATGACGACGGAAGACGTCAACACACTGATCGAGTGCCACTCGGAGCCCCTAACCGACGAGGACCTCGTCGAAATGACAAGATCGGCGAGTGAGGAAGAAGAGGAGGCAGCCGACGACGGCGACGACAACGAAGCTGAAGAACGTGGCCTTACCTTGGACAACCTGCAAGAGCTCTGCAACATGGCACGGGCTCTGCAACAAAGGGCGCAAGAAATCGACGACATGGTCAGAGCCGTCGAATTCAGTAACCGTATTGACGGTGTAATGGCGTTGTACAAGGGCATCTTTGCTCAGAAGAAAAAACGGCAAGAACTCCCCATCCCGATGTTCCTTGTGCGCCGAAAACCTCCTGCAGAAGCGTCGGATACTCCTCCTGCTGCCTCTACGCCTCCTCCTGCTGCCTCTACGCCTTCCCGTCGAGCCACTACGCCGCCTCCTGCAGCTTCTCCAGCGCTATCGGAAGCTGCCCTCGACGATCCAGCGCCTCTAGCACCTGACGATGAGGCGTCACCTGAGGAGCAGTAAAGCGCTCATTAACCTGTGCAATAAATAATCTTCTTCACCTCCATCGTACTGCACAGGTGTTTCGTCGTCAGTCAAGCGGAGAGGAGCTATTGTCAGAGGTGAGTTGCGTATCTTGTTATAAGAATAAGAGTTCTAAAAACATATTTATGTACACTTTATTTACATCTACGTATGTATGTATACTTACACACACGTATCATACGAGAGAGAGTGAGAGAATGAATGTACGTATTATTTATATTATACACAAAAAAAATGTATGTAAAAAATGGGGGGAGGGGGTGACGCTACTTCACGGTTTTTCACTTTTCGCGGTCGGTTCTGGACCCCATTAACCACGATAAGTGAGGGATCACTGTATTCTTCTTCTAATTTCTTTATTCTTGCTTCTAGTGATTTTGTATTCCTATAAGTTTCTTTGGCTTTGAAACTAGTGATATTAATTATTTGTCCCCTAATAAATGCCTTAAATGCTTCCCATCTGGTACTTCCTGAGGTCTCTGTTGTATTTGTTTCAAAATAAAATTTAATCTGTTCATCAAGAAAGTCATTTGCTTTTTAAATGAAGAATACGAGTTTTCTTTTTTAGTATCTTCAAATCTCATCTAGCAATTAAGGATACAGTCTTATTGCAATGTTTTATACATTACTCAATTACTATAAAATACAGAAGAAACGTTACTATATTTTTATGTGGTTCTGGGTCGTAAAATATGCAAAAATATCAAGTTTTATCAGATCATTTTCATGTATCTTTTATGTATCTGGAAGGAGACCCCGGGGTAGACCCAGGACTCGCTGGAGAGACTATGTCTCCCAGTTGGTCTGGGAACGCCTTGGTATCCTCTCTGAAGAGCTGGAGCAGGTGGCTGGGGAGAGGGAAGTCTGGGCTTCTCTGCTTGAACTGCTGCCTCCGTGACCCAGACCTCTGGAAAAGTGGTAAAAGATGGATTTTTGCACCAAACATATCTCATGTCTGTATTCACAACTCTACAATGGTTTGTTAAAACTCTTTAATGAATTAAAACAAAATAAAACTTTCTGGTACTAGGCTAAGACATTAGAAACATTTCAGGTAGTATTACACATCTGAGTAACAAAAAGACAAAAGAGAAAATGCCAAGAATCTATAGCAAAAAAAAAAAAAAAAGCTCAAATCAGTTGCGTGGTTTAAATAAATCACAGTCTCACAGATCATCCCTTTTGAGATTCTAGGATAGTTTACCATGCTCCCCACCCACACTAATGTAAATTTAAGAACAAATAATCAAAAAAGGTCTTTGATTACCCCCCCTACACACACACACACATTACTGCAACGGTTACTTTCTGTTTAATATGAACAACTTTGAATATCATTTGTTGCAAAACCCTTCATTTAAAGGCAAACATAGGCCTTGGATGTGTTCTTGCATTTCATAAAAATGTTTCACAACATCTTAGCCCATTCTACCAATGCCCCCCCCCCAAAAAAAGCCCTTTAAACATCCACATCTGTTATTATATTCAAGCAGCAGAATGTTTACAAAGGCATGAACACACAATACGAACTCCCAACGCAAACCCACCCCATCATCGTGTGACGTTCTGGCCAGCTCACTCTTTAATGTTAGAAACCTGCAGGGGACATGTCAAGATTTGTGTCCCAAGAAAACTCCATCACACCGCTCCTGATGACACAGTCAGACCCACCCAGTAATTTATGTTTGACCCGGAGGACATCAGCCGCAGTTGCTCACAACTGGCCTTGACGGAAAAAACAGAGTGAAGTGGAAAACAACGGTAATTACTAAGGAAACTAGTTTTGCTGTCACTTTTTAAACAATATGACAATTGTGTTGGTTAATGCTGATCAGTCTAAATCGGGTATTACAACAAATTATCTTTTTTTTTGGGGGGGGGGTAAGCTTTTTGAACAAATTTTCACACAGTTCTCTTTTTCAATAACTAGGAAAGAGTGGGGAAATTCAAGGATGACAGAAGAGTTACAGACATACGACATATAAACATTAAGTCGTGCTGTAATTTATTTTAACCTTCTAAATAAATAAAAAAATCCAACCTGTGTTGTGACAAACTTCAATATCAGAATGTGTCCTCATTTCTTATGTTTTGTGGCGATTTAATCAGAGTACACTATAATCTAAGATCAAATGCCAGGTGTCATCAAAAAGCTGTCACCAATGATTATTAGTCCATACATTCTTATGCCTTTTTTAATGTGAAGCCAACAAAGTAATCTAATAGAATGGAGATGCTGAAACTGATCTGAAAAGATGTATACGAACTGGAGTGAATATTGTGATTGTTGTATGAATCTACAGCTGGTTTTGATATACATGTTGTGTACAGGAGGCCTTGTTCTTCCAAGTATCAGAAGCATATTCCATCACTTATTTGACATTTGTCCCTCACCCATATTTTATGGCACTAAAAAGGATAGCCATGGGATTAAATCCTACATCATCTCTGTCTTAGTAGCAGTTAGAGGCATAGTTAATAAGCACAAGAACCAAAATACTTTAATGACAGGTGGGTAGGGATGGAGTCGCAGATGCAGGAGTGAGACACGAATGTGGGACGGGATGAACAAAGTTGTGGCCCAGAGTTGCAGAATCAGGGAATGGCAAACTGAACCACCAGTTCTTCCTTAGCATCCACTTTGATTTGGGAGATTGCACTGTATGCATATGCTGCTATCTTTGACACCTGCAAATAAAAGAGAAGACATATTTGTGAAGCGTGAAAATTAAGTCCAACTCAGTTCATTTTAAATGTGTTGCATTCTTTATAAATAAGGGAAAATTTACAATAGAGAGTTTGCATTGAAACAGAATTCTTGGCAGTTACCATAGCAACACAGCACTGAGTGGTAACCACATATGAGAGTTTTAATTTTGTATGCAGAAAACATAAAAAAACAATCACAAAATATTTAATCACAGCAGTACATAGAGTACTTTATATATATACACTTTAGGTGTTAATTGAAAAGGAGATAGGCACTGCTCCATACACCACATGGTGTCCCACATGCTATGGAAGGGATTAACACCACACCAATGACTGTTGTGATGTGTGGGTAAAGACCAAGGAGCACATGGTAAGTGAAAAACTTATTCAGAGCCTTTAATTATTTACCAAATTTGTTTTGCCAATTAATACAAGATGGAATGGAAAAGAATAGCTCTCCACAATGCAAGCAAGTACTTTGTGTACTGCTGTGATTGAATACTGTGTGTATTTGTGTTTTAATGCATACCCCCTAATGCTGCCACTCATTTTTGCCACTCAGTGTTTAACTGCCACAAGTTCTGTTCGGTGACATCACATGCATACCCTCTATTACTATAAGCATTCAGGTCTTTAATGTAAATGTCAAAGATTTATCTACATTAACCTGTTTCCATCTTTGGCCACTGGCTAGTAAAAAAAAAGCTGCATTTCCGTTCTTCCACTACAGACACAGCCGCGAACAGAAAGCCAAAGGAGTGCTTTGATTGGTTTAGATTTGACTGACCTCTCATTCGACTAATAAGAGCCTTGAATTGGGTTTCTGAAACCTTGAAGAACCAATGACTGAAAACCTAGCAAGAAGGACCCGCCTACCAACGGCTGCAAATACAGCGAGCCAATTGAAGCAGAGAAGTTCGACGATTGAAAGCGTGCGTCCAGTGCATAAAATCTGTTTTGTGTAAGCCGCCGTGTGTGACGGTAGCGTTCGCCAGTGTTTTTTTCTTACTACTGTTCTTATTTGTTTTGAAAAATCGTTTGCCAAAACCGCAATCATGGAATCATGGTTTGACTGGGTCGCATGACCAGAACCACGAGTCGTAACAAGCGGACCAGCGTCATGTTCGTCTGACAATGAGGAAGAGATGTTCGCCAGCGACACTGCTGTTGTGGACAGGTAAGTGTTATAAGCTAAATTATTCTTTGTCCCTGAAAATTGTAATCAAAATGACTTTTGACCGATCGGTAAATTACAACCGTGCGTCATCGCCACATGACGGACCGCGGCGCACGGACCAGACCGTGCGCCGAGAACGGTCCCCCCCCACTACTCCTCTGTAGCGGATTGCAGATATATTGCAGATATTTTAGTAGATGAATGATGTCCGTCCTCTGTAGCGGGGGGGGGGGGAGTTGTTATCCTCTACATTACAGATATTTTAGAATAATTTTTATTGCACTGTAGGTTTTTTTTCTTGTAAAAAAAAAAAAAAAAAAAAAAAAGCCACATTTTTTACATGGCATGCTTCTTTGTGTGTGGGGGCTTGTTTGTTCATTCATTCATTCATGAATGAATAAACACCCCCCCACACACACACACACAGCCCTGAGTGTCACCTTTCATTAGAGCCCAAGATCAAGCTTCTATATGGAATCATTCAAAAGTTACAGACGTTTTTCCAAACTGTGCCATTTGGTACAATTTGGCACAGCTCAAAAATGCCTGGGAACAACCTGACAAAAAAGCTGTGTAATATATTCATTTTTTGTGGTATTGTTACAAAATTTTGACCTCAGCTGGATAACACTTGGTTCTACATTTCTGTTGCATTTTCCAGCCCGTATCTGACAGCTGTGTGTTATTTGCAAGCGTCTGTATCCAAAAAAACACCCAGGCGAATTTTATTTTCTTCAAGTTCAGTATGTTTAGATGACTGTTACTCAGTGGCAGGAGCACTTAGAGAGATTATGACTGTTTTGCCAAAAAAATTCAAAGTGTTTTCTTTTAAATGAGACCAACCCCATGAAGATGCTGCAAAGGGTTGAAGAACAGCTTTTGATTTACTTTGGGTACGTTATTTTTAGGCGTTTTTAGGGAAACTGACCAGAGTGCAAGGGGTTAATTATTCAAAATAAATCCCAAAACCAATTAATAAATAGGCTGCAGCGAGGGCTGTCACGGTGGAGGAATTTTCCATGCGGTGACGGTGGGCAGCTCACCAGTGTGATATGCAGCATTATCGCAAATAACATTAGTGCCCTGTGATGTCATAATTTTGATATTCACAGCTTCTGAGACAGTCCCTGCAGCTCCGCCCTCAGTGTGTGTGTGCGTGTGAGATGGGAAGGCGAAGTGCACGTTTCTCCACACACAGTCTTGGCTGGCAAAATGAGCTCCTGCTTCCCTTTAAAAAAAAAAAAATCCATCAAGCAGTATTATTTAGGCACGGTACAGTTACTTAATGGCAAACGATGTCATGCCAATCAGCGCATGAATAGGGTCCATGCAGGACTCCACAATATTCTGATCTATGCCCCTCCATAGTTAGTTCACACAGCCATTTTATCATGCAGCAGACTCACTAAACACAGCTGCAACACACTCATTACTTGTTTCATTCTCTGGAGTTTAGTCATCAGGATCACAAATACGCTGATCACACTGAGGAAATCAGGGCTGAAATTAATTAAACGTTTGTAGTTCATAGTTCAAATGTTCTCCAGTGTTCTGCCGTGTGCAGGCGGACACGGCACCTGCATTAATGTAATGAATGAGGAAGAAAAGGCAAACAAGTTGAATAATTTCTTTTGCAGATTTGAGACTAAAGATTTTTCTCATGAACAAAAAGCTGCTCTGGACGCTATATCAGTATTAGGCTCCGAAAAAATTATAGTTGACCAGCATGTTGTGGAAAGATTTTTCTCACGTATGTGCCCCAGGAAGGCATCTGGACCTGACGGGATCTCTGGGCGCTTACTGAAGTCATGTAGTGAGGAGCTAGCAGAAGCCTGGAGTCCCATCTACCAGAAGTCTTTAGATATGTGTTCTGTCCCAGTAATTTGAAAAAGCTCTATTATAATTCCTGTACCAAAAAAAGCAAGCTGCAAAGAGAATAATGACTATCGTCCTGTTGCACTGACCTCACTGGTAATGAAGTGCCTCGAGAAGATTGTCATTGACATTCTGAAAACTGATTTTGGAGGACTTTCGAATCCTCTGCAGTTTGCTTATAAAAATAATAGAAGTACAGAGGATGCCATTTTAACCTTAACTCATTCTGTGTTTAAACATTTGGAGGAGACAACCTCATATGCACGTCTTTTATTGGTTGATTTTAGTTCAGCTTTTAACACACTGCAGCCACACCTTTTAATTAAGAGGTTAAATGATTTTAAAGTGCATCCTGTCATTATTAAATGGTACCACTCATTTTTAACTTATCGTAAACAGCAAGTTAGTGTAAATGGAACTTTATCTAAATCCAGAACCCTCAGCACAGGAGCTCCCCAAGGCTCTGTTAGTTCACCATTTTTGTTCACCTTGTACACTGATGAGTGCAGAAGTGTCTATCCAGGCAATCAAATTATTAAATTTTCTGATGACACTGCTATTTTATCACTACTTCAAAAGACTCATGATCTGTCAAGCTATTTTATAGAAATTCAGAGGTTTGTCAATTGGTGTGATGACAGTCATCTCATTCTGAATACTGATAAAACAAAGGAGATGGTGTTTGACCCTCGGGGAGTTGGTGACCACAGGCCTGTGGTCATCCACAACCACACTATAACACAGATTAGTTCTTATAAATATTTGGGAGATTTATTGAGAATTCATTAACCTGGAGCACACATATTGATTACCTCTGCAGTAGACTACAACAGCGAATGCATTTCTTGCGTAGATTAAGAATACATGGTGTTGATAAAAGGATTATGTTAATATTTTACCAGGCTGTGTTGGAGAGCTGTATTAGATACAGCATTACAGCTTGGTTTGGCAACCTCTCTGTGAAACTAAAGAACAGAGTGTTGCGTTTAATTCATAATGCATGGAAAATTATTGGAGTTAAAGAGTATTTACCCATGCAGATCTTAAACGACCAGGCAGCATGTAGACAAGCTCAAAAAATAATCAGTGACATGAGCCATTTTTTTTGTTTGTTTTGTTTTTTTGTTTGTTTTTTTTATTTAAGTTTTTGTAAAGGGTATACAGGTCATTACAGCATTGCATTGTTTACATTTTCATCACATGTTCCCTTATTTTTTGCTATTTGACAACATTGGTAGGATAGTTATTACAACAACCCCCCCCCCTTTTTTTTTTAAAGTGAAAGAAAAAGTGAAGTTAAGGAGAATTAAATAAAAAAAACAAACAAACGAATAAACAAACAAACAAAACAGCAAAAAACAAACAAACAGAAAATTAAGTAATTAAAAGTAAAAGAGCAACTGAGTAGCATTGGAACAAAGAGCGGAACCATTATTGAAATGGTATTTGTCAAAGATTAGTTCTAATGGAAGACACATATGCGATCCAGGGTTGCCAAAAGATTATGAACCCATCCATGTCCTGTCTCAGTGCGAATGTCAACTTTTCCATCGAGTAAATGTCTTGAATCACGTTAATCCAATCTTCAGGTGTACGACAGTCCTTCAGCATCCATTTTTTAGTTAGGGCTTTTTTACTTGCCAATATTAAAACATTGAATAAGTATTTATCTCCTCGTCTTTCCAGTGAGTCCGGTAATAAACCCAAATACAAAGTTACAAAAGAAAAGGGAACTGTTATTTTGAATATTTTCCCCAATATTGTCTGTACGTTGGACCAATATTGGTGGATAACTGGGCATGACCAAAACACATGAAAATGATTTGCAGTCTTTTCACCACACAAGCGCCAACAGTTCAACCCCTTATGGGTAAATTTGTTTTGTGCAGGTGTTCTGAAAAATCTTACCAAGTTTTTCCATCCAAATTCTCTCCACTGCAGGGATGAGGTACTTTTCCATTGCTGTTTATTTAGCTTTTCCCATATTTCCAATTGTAAAGTGAAATTCCCCTCTTTTTCCCATCTCTCTTTTATATACGATGTGTTGTCTCCTTTTAAGTCTTGAAGACCTTGGTATATTTTAGAAATGTATCTGATCCCTGGGATCCCTTTATATGCCATTAAGAAGACCTTCAGAACACCTGACTGGGCCCTTTCCAAATCCTCCTTTTTAAGTATATTGTTTATGTGGTGTCTAAGCTGAAAGAACCTGTAAAGATCTTGATTTATTAGACCTTGTTTTTTCAAATCTTCAAAACTTCTTAAAGTTTGCCCCTTAAAAAAATCGTAATATTTTATCAGCCCTTTCTCTTTCCACTCTTTAAATCTAGTGTCTGTTTTATTGGGGGTAAAGTCTTGATCATAGGCAATCCATTGCAGAAGTTGATAGGGCTCTTTAGCTTGATTCTCTCTGACTATCTTAAACCAAATTTTTAGCGGGGTCTCTATCCACGGGTTAGTGTTATTCAGGAGTTTAGTTAAGGCATTGTTCCCTATTATCGCCTGTAGGGGGATGTCACTTGTTATTTGGCATTCCATCTCCTTCCATTGTGCAGTGTAGACTGGGTTACATATCTCTACTAAAGTTTTAATTTGTGCAGCTATAAAATAGTCCCTGATATTTGGCAGTGCGAGCCCACCTTTGTCTTTGTTTAGCTGTAGGGTTCTATATCTGATTCTAGGTCTCTTACCCTGCCATATGAATCTTGAGATCCTTCTGTCCAGTTCCCGCCATGTTTTTTTGGGAGGTTCTACCGGTATTGTTTGGAAAAGGTATAGAAGACGTGGAAGAATATTCATTTTGACTGCTTCAATTCTTTGTGCGGTACCTAAGAATGGTATCATATTCCATCTTGCTAGGTCAGATTTTATTTTTGTCACCAGTGGATCATAGTTTAGTGTTATAATTTTGTCGAGTTGTTTCGGGATATTGACCCCCAGATATTTCATAGATTCCAACTCCCAGTTAGTTTTGAGTTCATTTAGTGAAAAATGATTTGGGTCATAGTTGAATGTTAAAACTTGGGTTTTATGCATGTTTAATTTGTACCCTGATAAATCTCCATAGTCTGAAAAAACTGAGATTAGTTCTGGTAGAGAAGTGTCTGGCTGCCCTAGGTATATTAAAATGTCATCAGCAAAGAGTGCTATTTTATGTTCTTTCTGACCAAGTGTAATACCTTGAATTTCTTGATTTTGTCTTATCCATTGGCTCAGAGGTTCTATGAAGATTGCAAAGAGCAGTGGAGACAGGGGGCAGCCTTGATGACATCCTCTTTCCAGCTCAAAAGATGATGATAAATTAAGATAAGATAAGATAAGATAAGATAAGATAAGATAAGCCTTTATTAGTCCCACAACGGGGAAATTCCAGGATTGCAACAGCACAGGGATAGCAACACTCAGAGCAACAATCAGAAGGCAAGAAAAAAAAAAAAAAAAAAAAAAAAACAAGCAAGAGCAGCTAATATACATATGTACATATTACTATAAAATATATATATATACACACACACACACAGACACACAGTGCAGAGCATTGTAGCTGGATGGAATAAATATATGAATATATGAACACACAGTGCAGAGCATTGTAGCTAGATGGAATAAATATGTAAATATATAAACACCCACAGTACGGAGCATTGCAGCTAGGTGGAATAAATATGCAAGTATATAAACACACACAGTGCGGAGCAATGTAGCTAGATGGAATAATATGTAGATATATAAAAACACAGTGCGGAGCATTGTAGCTAGATGGAATAAATATATAGATATATAAATATAAACACACCCAGTGCTGAGCATTGTAGCTAGATGGAATAAATATGTAAATATATAAACACACACAGTGCAGAGCATTGTTGCTAGGTGGGATGAAACAGCATAACCGTCTATTTAGTTATCCTACATGGTATGATTATGTGCCCATACATATTCTCACCCTCCATAGCGACCGGTATGTTCCTAGTTGTATGCCGGAGAGGACCATTGTGTAAGTCTATTGCATCTTTTGCATTCAAAAAATAAAAAAATAAAAAATAAAATAAAAAAAAAATAAATTACCGTTAATCCTTATTTTAGCTGTTGGTTTTTTATATAATGCCTGTATAGTTCTAATGAAGTTGTTATGAAAATTGAAACTGGATAAGATTTTATAGAGGAAAGACCAGTCAACCGAATCAAATGCTTTTTCAGCATCTAATCCCAATATGACTGCATTTAAGTTATATTTTTTTATATGATGAATTATGTGTAAAGTGCGTCGAATGTTGTCTTGTGTCTGTCTTGTGTCTGTCTTTGTCTTATAAAACCTGTTTGGTCTAAGTGAATTAAGTCTGTCAGTATGTTTTCTAACCTTTTGGCAAGGATAGTGGTAAAAAGCTTATAGTCCTGATTTAATACACTGATTGGTCTGTAGTTGGAGCATTCTAGTTTATCCTTTTCAGGTTTAGGTATGACTGCAATGACCCCTTCTCTCCAGGAGGGGGGGATTTCCCCTGTGTGGAGGACGTAGTTAAATGTTTTCAGGAGGAGAGGAGATAGTTGCTGTTTAAAGGTTTTGTACCATTCTGCTGTATAGCCATCTGCTCCTGGGGATTTGTTAGCTTTAAGTTTCATAATTGCTTTTTCCAGTTCTTTAGGTTGTATTTCTGACAGTAGGGTTTTATTTTGTGATTCCGTAAGTTGGGGAAGGTTTAATGTGTTTAGGAATGTCTCGGATGCGTTTTTATGTTTTTTGTGGGAGTATAAGTTCTTGTAGTAATTCTCGAAGCTTTTAAGAATATCCTGAATTCTATTTCCTTTGATACTGGGTCTCTGATTTTGTAGATTGCTCTTTCCGTTTGTTGTTTCCTCAATTTATAGGCTAGTAATTTTGCCGATTTACTGCCTGCTTCATAGTGTTTTTGTTTCAGAAATGTAAGTTTCTTCTGGATTTCTATTGTGTAGATCTCATTTATTTGATTTTTAATTTCTTTGATCTTGAGCGAGCCATTAGAATGAGTGTTATCTTTGTGTTCTTTTTCTAGGTTCTTGAGCTCTGACTCTAGTGTGATTAGTTTTTCTCGTCTCAGTTTCTTTTGGGTTGCCAGTTTTGCAATAATTTTTCCCCTTATTACAGCTTTGCACGCATCCCACAGTATTAAAGGGGATACTTCTCCATTATCGTTTTCTTCCAAATATCTGAGAATATCTGATTCCAATTCATCTTTCAGTGGCCCTTTGAGGACACTTGAATTCAACCTCCAGGAAAATGTATTATTTGTGTATTTTTGGATGTTTAAATCCATATAGATCGGACTGTGGTCGGAGAGATCCATCAGTCCTATTTTACATGTTTTTACTCTTCCAATGTCTCTATTAAACATAAAAAAGTAATCAATCCTTGAGTAAGATGAATGTGGCGTTGAATAAAAAGTATAATCTTTTACATTGGGGTTGAATTCCCTCCATACGTCACAGATTCCCATTTCTTTTAGTAGCATCCGAGTATTCCTATTTTGGGTGTTATTTTGATGTGAAGAATTACCTGTTGCATCCCAGTATGGATTCAGTCTTAGATTGAAGTCTCCACCACATATCACTAAACCTTGGGCTTTAGTTATCATTAGGTCGAATACATTTTTATAAAATTTCCATTTAGCCCCTGGTGGTGCATATACATTCAGCAGGGTGATATCTTCTCCCTCTAGCCGCCCAGTTACCAAACTGTACCTCCCTTCTTTATCTTTGTGTTCTGATTTTTTTTCAAATGTAATTTTAGTTGATATCAATGTCGCTACTCCCCTCCTCCTCCCTGATTTATATGAAGATGAAGAGATCATTTTAAACCCTTGTCTACTGAGTTTAGTGTGTTCCACGTCTGTTAGGTGGGTTTCTTGTAAAAATACTATTTCTGCTTTGTCTTTTTTCATTTTGCGTAGAATCTTGGATCTTTTAACTGGATTCAGGGTCCCTTTTACATTATATGAGGCTATTTTGGTTACACCCTGTTTCTCCATTGTATTTTCTTATTTAGTATAACAGTGTGGTGGCCCTCTTTTTTGCTACTCAGAAACTGAAAGAACATTAAGAACATAAAAAACATTAAGTACATAATGAACGAAACTTTAAAAACAAAAAACTGTCAAAAAAACTTCCTGAGATGGGGTCTCTTTAAAGACCCTGTAAGAGCCCTGATGGAGTATGGGCTCTGAGGGAAATTCCTCAAACTCTGTTACGTGTTGAGGGCCCTCTCTTACCCCTGTAAGTTGTCCCATGTTTTTTTTTTTTTTTATTTAAGTTTTTGTAAAGGGTATACAGGTCATTACAGCATTGCATTGTTTACATTTTCATCACATGTTCCCTTATTTTTTGCTATTTGACAACATTGGTAGGATAGTTATTACAACAACCCCCCCCTTTTTTTTTAAGTGAAAGAAAAAGTGAAGTTAAGGAGAATTAAATAAAAAACAAACAAACGAATAAACAAACAAACAGAACAGCAAAAAACAAACAAACAGAAAATTAAGTAATTAAAAGTAAAAGAGCATCTGAGTAGTGTTGGAACAAAGAGTGGAACCATTATTGAAATGGTATTTGTCAAAGATTAGTTCTAATGGAAGACACATATGCGATCCAGGGTTGCCAAAAGTTCATGAACCCATCCATGTCCTGTCTCAGTGCGAATGTCAACTTTTCCATCGAGTAAATGTCTTGAATCACGTTAATCCAATCTTCAGGTGTAGGACAGTCCTTCAGCATCCATTTTTTAGTTAGGGCTTTTTTACTTGCCAATATTAAAACATTGAATAAGTATTTATCTCCTCGTCTTTCCAGTGAGTCCGGTAATAAACCCAAATACAAAGTTACAAAAGAAAAGGGAACTGTTATTTTGAATATTTTCCCCAATATTGTCTGTACGTTGGACCAATATTGGTGGATAACTGGGCATGACCAAAACACATGAAAATGATTTGCAGTCTTTTCACCACACAAGCGCCAACAGTTCAATCCCTTATGAGTAAATTTGTTTTGTGCAGGTGTTCTGAAAAATCTTACCAAGTTTTTCCATCCAAATTCTCTCCACTGCAGGGATGAGGTACTTTTCCATTGCTGTTTATTTAGCTTTTCCCATATTTCCAATTGTAAAGTGAAATTCCCCTCTTTTTCCCATCTCTCTTTTATATACGATGTGTTGTCTCCTTTTAAGTCTTGAAGACCTTGGTATATTTTAGAAATGTATCTGATCCCTGGGATCCCTTTATATGCCATCAAGAAGACCTTCAGAACACCTGACTGGGCCCTTTCCAAATCCTCCTTTTTAAGTATATTGTTTATGTGGTGTCTAAGCTGAAAGAACCTGTATAGATCTTGATTTATTAGACCTTGTTTTTTCAAATCTTCAAAACTTCTTAAAGTTTGCCCCTTAAAAAATCGTAATATTTTATCAGCCCTTTCTCTTTCCACTCTTTAAATCTAGTGTCTGTTTTATTGGGGGTAAAGTCTTGATCATAGGCAATCCATTGCAGAAGTCGATAGGGCTCTTTAGCTTGATTCTCTCTGACTATCTTAAACCAAATTTTTAGCGGGGTCTCTATCCACGGGTTAGTGTTATTCAGGAGTTTAGTTAAGGCATTGTTCCCTATTATCGCCTGTAGGGGGATGTCACTTGTTATTTGGCATTCCATCTCCTTCCATTGTGCAGTGTAGACTGGGTTACATATCTCTACTAAAGTTTTAATTTGTGCAGCTATAAAATAGTCCCTGATATTTGGCAGTGCGAGCCCACCTTTGTCTTTGTTTAGCTGTAGGGTTCTATATCTGATTCTAGGTCTCTTACCCTGCCATATGAATCTTGAGATCCTTCTGTCCAGTTCCTGCCATGTTTTTTTGGGAGGTTCTACCGGTATTGTTTGGAAAAGGTATAGAAGACGTGGAAGTATATTCATTTTGACTGCTTCAATTCTTTGTGCGGTACCTAAGAATGGTATCATAGTTTAGTGTTATAATTTTGTCGAGTTGTTTCGGGATATTGACCCCCAGATATTTCATAGAATCCAACTCCCAGTTAGTTTTGAGTTCATTTAGTGAAAAATGATTTGGGTCATAGTTGAATGTTAAAACTTGGGTTTTATGCATGTTTAATTTGTACCCTGATAAATCTCCATAGTCTGAAAAAACTGAGATTAGTTCTGGTAGAGAAGTGTCTGGCTGCCCTAGGTATATTAAAATGTCATCAGCAAAGAGTGCTATTTTATGTTCTTTCTGACCAAGTGTAATACCTTGAATTTCTTGATTTTGTCTTATCCATTGGCTCAGAGGTTCTATGAAGATTGCAAAGAGCAGTGAAGACAGGGGGCAGCCTTGACGACATCCTCTTTCCAGCTCAAAAGATGATGATAAATTACCGTTAATCCTTATTTTAGCTGTTGGTTTTTTATATAATGCCTGTATAGTTCTAATGAAGTTGTTATGAAAATTGAAACTGGATAAGATTTTATAGAGGAAAGACCAGTCAACCGAATCAAATGCTTTTTCAGCATCTAATCCCAATATGACTGCATTTAAGTTATATTTTTTTATATGATGAATTATGTGTAAAGTGCGTCGAATGTTGTCTTGTGTCTGTCTTTGTCTTATAAAACCTGTTTGGTCTAAGTGAATTAAGTCTGTCAGTATGTTTTCTAACCTTTTGGCAAGGATAGTGGTAAAAAGCTTATAGTCCTGATTTAATACACTGATTGGTCTGTAGTTGGAGCAATCTAGTTTATCCTTTTCAGGTTTAGGTATGACTGCAATGACCCCTTCTCTCCAGGAGGGGGGGATTTCCCCTGTGTGGAGGACATAGTTAAATGTTTTCAGGAGGAGAGGAGATAGTTGCTGTTTAAAGGTTTTGTACCATTCTGCTGTATAGCCATCTGCTCCTGGGGATTTGTTAGCTTTAAGTTTCATAATTGCTTTTTCCAATTCTTTAGGTTGTATTTCTGACAGTAGGGTTTTATTTTGTGATTCCGTAAGTTGGGGAAGGTTTAATGTGTTTAGGAATGTCTCGGATGCGTTTTTATGTTTTTTGTGGGAGTATAAGTTCTTGTAGTAATTCTCGAAGCTTTTAAGAATATCCTGAATTCTGAATTTTATTTCCTTTGATACTGGGTCTCTGATTTTGTAGATTGCTCTTTCCGTTTGTTGTTTCCTCAATTTATAGGCTCGTAATTTTGCCGATTTACTGCCTGCTTCATAGTGTTTTTGTTTCAGAAATGTAAGTTTCTTCTGGATTTCTATTGTGTAGATCTCATTTATTTGATTTTTAATTTCTTTGATCTTGAGCGAGCCATTAGAATGAGTGTTATCTTTGTGTTCTTTTTCTAGGTTCTTGAGCTCTGACTCTAGTGTGGTTAGTTTATCTTGTCTCAGTTTCTTTTGGGTTGCCAGTTTTGCAATAATTTTTCCCCTTATTACAGCTTTGCACGCATCCCACAGTATTAAAGGGGATACTTCTCCATTATCGTTTTCTTCCAAATATCTGAGAATATCTGATTCCAATTCATCTTTCAGTGGCCCTTTGAGGACACTTGAATTCAACCTCCAGGAAAATGTATTATTTGTGTATTTTTGGATGTTTAAATCCATATAGATCGGACTGTGGTCGGAGAGATCCATCAGTCCTATTTTACATGTTTTTACTCTTCCAATGTCTCTACTAAACATAAAAAAGTAATCAGTCCTTGAGTAAGATGAATGTGGCGTTGAATAAAAAGTATAATCTTTTACATTGGGGTTGAATTCCCTCCATACGTCACAGATTCCCATTTCTTTTAGTAGCATCCGAGTATTCCTATTTTGGGTGTCATTTTGATGTGAAGAATTACCTGTTGCATCCCAGTATGGATTCAGTCTTAGATTGAAGTCTCCACCACATATCACTAAACCTTGGGCTTTAGTTATCATTAGGTCGAATACATTTTTATAAAATTTCCATTTAGCCCCTGGTGGTGCATATATATTCAGCAGGGTGATATCTTCTCCCTCTAGCCGCCCAGTTACCAAACTGTACCTCCCTTCTTTATCTTTGTGTTCTGATTTTTTTTCAAATGTAATTTTGGTTGATATCAATGTCGCTACTCCCCTCCTCCTCCCTGATTTATATGAAGATGAAGAGATCATTTTAAACCCTTGTCTACTGAGTTTAGTGTGTTCCATGTCTGTTAGGTGGGTTTCTTGTAAAAATACTATTTCTGCTTTGTCTTTTTTCATTTTGCGTAGAATCTTGGATCTTTTAACTGGATTCAGGATCCCTTTCACATTATATGAGGCTATTTTGGTTACACCCTGTTTCTCCATTGTATTTTCTTATTTAGTATAACAGTGTGGTGGCCCTCTTTTTTGCTACTCAGAAACTGAAAGATCATTAAGAACATAAAAAACATTAAGTACATAATGAACGAAACTTTAAAACAAAAAACTGTCAAAAAAACTTCCTGAGCTGGGGTCTCTTTAAAGACCCTGTAAGAGCCCTGATGGAGTATGGGCTCTGAGGGAAATTCCTCAAACTCTGTTACGTGTTGAGGGCCCTCTCTTACCCCTGTAAGTTGTCCCATGTTTTTAACGTGAATTTCAGATCCCAATCCAAATTTGTAATGATTTTATTTTTTTATTTATTTTTTTTTTTTTTAATGCCTATACTCTATGAGCTTGTGTGCACCCTCCCACCCCCATCACAGCAAACATTCACTCTAATACAGTATTTGTTAGTGTGGGGAGAACATGTGGGTCATTGTTACATTTCTATTTTAACATGATTTTTTTTTCCCCTTTAAATTAAGAAGACATTTGTTTCTAATGCTAAAACTGCTCCATGAAAGGTTTTACCACATGCTGATTCTGCATCTTCTTTAATGTTTGTTACCTTGTAGGAGGGGGGATGGAAGTGCAGAGTGACTGTAGAGAGAAAGAAAAAAAAAACAAACCAAAAAGGTCGCTATTCCTTTCTGGAACTGGAAAGCTTATCTTTGTAGCTCTGGGGCTGGGTGTTCCCGCTGCTGGCCCGTGGATTTTGAAGGTCTCTGAGTGGACCACGTTTGAGCTCTGATTTTCACGCTCAGATCCGCTGCGGGTTTAAACACCGTGACCGGGAGTCCTCTTCTTGCCATGTCAGATGTTGCTTCTTCCGCTGAATTGTAGAGACATGACTCTTCCCCGTAAAAGACCCTTAGCTTCGCCGGAAATGGCGTCTGAAAGCGTAGATTCTTTTCCCGTAAAACCTTTTTGGCGTCGTTATATTCCCGTCGCTTTTTAAGAACTTCAGGGGCGTAATCGTGTTCCACGAAGACTTTTCTTTCTTGATGCATAAATCCTTTCTTCTGCCAAGCCCGTCTTACAACTTCTTGTTTTATTTTGAAGTCGGAGAATCTTACCAACACTGAACGTGGGGGCGCTTCCGGGGCTGGCTTTGCGGCTAATGTGCGATGTGCCTTTTCTATCTTCAAATCGGTGGTTTGTGGAATATCCAACTTCTCTCTCAATAAGGATTCCACGCATTCTGCCACTGTGTTGAAACCATCTTCAGCTCCTTCTTTCAGACCGTGAATTCTGATGTTGTCCTGTCTCTGTCTTCCTTCTTGGTCGGCTAGCTTAGCCTCCAGCCTTGATTGTTTTCTGTGTAAATCCAGCACAGAATCTTCAAGCACTTTTATTCTGTCTTCAGCTTCCAAGATTCGGTTTTCGGCCTGGTCCAATCTGCTGTTTGCCTTTTTTAGATCCTCTCTGAATTCAAGAAATTCGGCCCGAAATCGTCGTAATTCGTCAAATAGCGATTTCAAGCTAATCCTTTTGTTAGCTAGGCCCAGGCACTCGTCTTCTGAACGGAGGTCTTCTGGTTCCGATTCTGCGGCTGCTGTGCGTCCTGATCTGGGGAATGTCAGTTTCCTCTGCTTTTGGTTAGGCATGGTGTTATTGTCTTTTGAGTTTTAATCTTCCAAAAATCCGTTAGGTCTGATTTTGAGGAGGTTTTCCTTGGATTGAGTGTGGGAGTTTCACCGTTAGGTTGCTATCACCATGGCGTCCAGACCGGAAGTCCTGTTGTCCCATGTTTTTAACGTGAATTTCAGATCCCAATCCGAATTTGTAATGAATTTTTTTTTTTTTTTTTTTTTTTTTATGCCTATACTCTATGAGCTTGTGTGCACCCTCCCACCCCCATCACAGCAAACATTCACTCTAATACAGTATTTGTTAGTGTGGGGAGAACATGTGGGTCATTGTTACATTTCTATTTTAACATGATTTTTTTTTTTCCCCTTTAAATTAAGAAGACATTTGTTTCTAATGCTAAAACTGCTCCATGAAAGGTTTTACCACATGCTGATTCTGCATCTTCTTTAATGTTTGTTACCTTGTAGGAGGGGGGATGGAAGTGCAGAGTGACTGTAGAGAGAAAGGAAAAAAAAAAACCCAAAAAGGTCGCTATTCCTTTCTGGAACTGGAAAGCTTATCTTTGTAGCTCTGGGGCTGGGTGTTCCCGCTGCTGGCCCGTGGATTTTGAAGGTCTCTGAGTGGACCACGTTTGAGCTCTGATTTTCTCGTTCAGATCCGCTGCGGGTTTAAACACCGTTACCGGGAGTCCTCTTCTTGCCATGTCAGTTGTTGCTTCTTCCGCTGAATTGTAGAGACATGTCTCTTCCCCGTAAAAGACCCTTAGCTTCGCCGGAAATGGCGTCTGAAAGCGTAGATTCTGTTCCCGTAAAACCTTTTTGGCGTCGTTATATTCCCGTCGTTTTTTAAGAACCTCAGGGGCGTAATCGTGCTCCACGAAGACTTTTCTCTCATGATGCATAAATCCTTTTTTCTGCCAAGCCCGTCTTACAACCTCTTGTTTTATTTTGAAATTGGCGAATCTTACCACCACAGAACGTGGGGGCGCTTCCGGGGCTGGCTTTGCGGCTAATGTGCGATGTGCCTTTTCTATCTTCAAATCGGTGGATTGTGGAATATCCAACTTCTCTCTCAATAAGGATTCCACGCATTCTGCCACTGTGTTGAAACCATCTTCAGCTCCTTCTTTCAGACCGTGGATTCTGATGTTGTCTCGTCTCTGTCTTCCTTCTTGGTCGGCTAGCTTAGCCTCCAGCCTTGACTGTTTTCTGTGTAAATCCAGTACAGAATCTTCAAGCACTTTTATTCTGTCTTCAGCTTCCAAGATTCGGTTTTCGGCCTGGTCCATTCTGCTGTTCGCCTTTTTTAGATCCTCTCTGAATTCAAGAAATTCGGCCCAAAATCGTCGTAATTCGTCAAATAGCGATTTCAAGCTAATCCTTTTGTTAGCTAGGCCCAGGCACTCGTCTTCTGAACGGAGGTCTTCTGGTTCCGATTCCGCGGCTGCTGTGCGTCCTGATCTGGGGAATGTCAGTTTCCTCTGCTTTTGGTTAGGCATGGTGTTATTGTCTTTTGAATTTTAATCTTCCAAAAATCCGTTAGGTCTGATTTTGAGGAGGTTTTCCTTGGATTGAGTCTGGGAGTTTCACCGTTAGGTTGCTATCACCATGGCATCCAGACCGGAAGTCCCGAGACATTTTTTTTTTTTTGGACTTATTTTGTACCCGTAGGTAGATTTGTTCTGCAGTCCGGTGACAAGCCACCAGCTGCCGGTCGCTGCGTGCGCAAGCGCCCCATATCCCTAACCTGCATGTTTTTGGCATGTGGGAGGAAACCGGAGAAATCCCGGAGTAAACCCACGCAACACAGGGAGAACATGCAAACTCCACACAGATCACTGTTGGCCAGGGGCAGGGATCGAACCCACGATCTCATGATCCCCGCGATCCCCCGGCCAAGGGTAAACTGTGCTGCCGCAGTGCTAACCACTGCACCACCGTGCAGCCGTTGACACAAATCTGGGGAAGGGTACAGAAAAATTTCTGCTGCTTTCAAGGTTCCAATGAGCACAGTGGCCTCCACCATTAGCCATGTACTAAACAATGAATATGTGCAGCTGCCCTCAGGGAGGAGATACAGAGTCCCCAAGCGCAGGGTCAATAGATACAAGAACTCATTTATCCCAACATCAGTAAAACTTTTAAACTCAGATAAATAGGTCAGGGACACTTATAACTCCTGTTCTTAATGACTGCTGTTATATATTTATGTATGTATGTACTTGTATTATTTATTGGGTTTTATTTCATTTATTATGTACTACATCCATTGTGTATGTGTGGATTGTGTGGTTGCAGCACGGGTGACAAGCCCAAGACAAATTTCCCCTTGAGGGACAATAAAGTTTATCTTATCTTATCATTGATTATTCATTAAATTTAGGACATTCTGGTATTGAAACCACCCTGATGACAACGGGGATGGGCTGTTTGACTGCCAAATGTACAGCAAACAGGAACTGGACCTCCCTTCCATCAGCTCCGAGCTGGGCCTAGATGGGAGCCCGTGGACTGGTAACCGACCGGCTTTCAGGCTCACCACTTACTGCCTACACAAGGGCCAAAGCCCTGTGGAGGCACTCCAGACGTCTTCAATTTGCGGTTGCCCATTGATTAGCGTGGAGAAGAAGTAGTGATGAAACCTGGAGTGGAGGCTGCCTAGGCTGTTAGGGGAAAGCCGATTGAGGTGTTGATATGATCCAGAAACTGTTTCTGCTCACTTGCGTGAAAAAAGAAAGAACAGAACCCCCCCCCCCCCCCCCCCACATTCTGCCAACTTTTTTTTAGTTAATAATTTATTTAATATTAAATACAGGCACATAAATGTAAAACAAGAAGGTGAAAAAATTAAAAAGTCAACATCGCGGTTGTTGTGGTTGTCTATCAATCTCTGCGGTTAGCTTGTCAATAGCGTGGTATTACAACATCATAGTTAGCGTAACAGCCCTATCTGCAGTAAAGAATACAAAAACAGGCAAACTATTAACTGATTATGAAATGTTCAACAACAGTAATCAATGATAATGAAGTGAGTTTTGTTGAACTTGACAATACAGTGCATCTGGAAAGTATTCACAGCACTTCACTTTTTCCACATTTTGTTACGTTACAGCCTTATTCCAAAATGGATCAAATTCATTCATTCATTCATTCATTCATCTTCTTCCGCTTAATCCTTTTCGGGTCACGGGGGAGGCTGGAGCCTATCCCAGCATCTTTGGGCGAGAGGCAGGGAACACCCTGGACAGATCACCAGTCCATCGCAGAGCCAACACAGAGAGACAGACAACCATTCACTCTTACAGTCATACCTAAGGACAATTTAGAATCCCCAGTTTGATGCCAATTAACCTAACTTGCATGTTTTTGGCATGTGGGAGGAAACCGGAGAAATCCCGGAGTAAACCCACGCAGACACGAGGAGAACATGCAAACTCCACACAGATCACTGTTGGACGGGGGCTGGGATCGAACCCAGGATCCCCCGGCCAAGGATGAGTTGCTGTGCTGCCGCAGTGCTAACCACTCCGCCACCGCGCCGCCCAAATTAATTTGAAAAAAAGTTTTTTTGAGAAATCACATGTACATAAGTATTCACAACCTTTGCCATGAAGCTCAGAATTGAGCTCAGGTGCATCCCGTTTCCACTGATCATCCTTGAGATGTTTCTACATCTTAATTGGAGTCCACCTGTGGTAAATTCAGTTGATTGGACATGATGTGGAAAGGCACACACCTGTCTATGTAAGGTCCCACAGTTGACAGTGCATGTCAGAGCACAAACCAAACATGAAGTCAAAGGAATTGTCTGTAGGCCTCTGAGACAGGATTGTCTCGAGACACAAATCTGGGGAAGGGTACAGAAAAATTTCTGCTGCTTTGAAGGTTCCAATGAGCACAGTGGCCTCCATCATCCATAAATGGAAGAAGTTCAGACCCACTAGGACTTCCTAGAGCTGGCCAGCCGTCTAAACTGAGCGATCTGGGGAGAAGGGCCTCAGTCAGGGAGGTGACCAAGAACCAGATGGTCACTCTGACAGAGCTCCAGCTTTCCTCTGTGGAGAGAGGAGAACCTTCCAGAAGGACAACCATCTCTGCAGCAATCCACCAATCAGGCCTGTATGGTAGAGTGGCCAGATGAAAGCCACTCCTTAGTAAAAGGCACATGGCAGTCTACCTGGAGTTTGCCAAAAGGCAACTGAAGGACTCTCAGACCATGAGAAACAAAATTCTCCGGTCTGATGAGACAAAGATTGAACTTTTTTGTGTGAATGCCAGGCGTCATGTCTGGAGGAAACCAGACACCGCTCATCACAATGGTGGTAGCAGCATCATGGTGTGGGGATGTTTTTCAGCGGCAGGAACTGGGAGACTAGTCAGGATAGAGGGAAAGATGAATGCAGCAATATACAAAGACATCCTGGATGAAAACCTGCTCCAGAGCACTCTTGACCTCAGACTGGGGCGACGGTTCATCTTTCAGCAGGACAACAACCCTAAGCACACAGCCAAGATATCAAAGGAGTGGCTTCAGGACAACTCTGTGAATGTCCTTTAGTGGCCCAGCCAGAGCCCAGACTTGAATCCAATTGAACATCTCTGGAGAGATCTGAAAATGGCTGTGCACCGACGCTTCCCATCCAACCTGATGGAGCTTGAGAGGTGCTGCAAAGAGGAATGGGCCAAACTGCCCAAAGATAGGTGTGGCAAGCTTGTAGCATCATATTCAAAAAGACTTGAGGCTGTAATTGCTGCTAAAGGTGTGTCAACAAAGTACTGAGCAAAGGCTGTGAATACTTATGTACATATGATTTCTTAGTTTTTATTTTTAATAAATCTGCAAAAATCTAAAAAAACCCAAAACTTTCATGTTGCCATTATGGGGTGTTGTGTGTAGAATTTTGAGGACAAAAATTAATCCATTTTGGAATATGGCTGTAACATAATAAAATGAAGGAAAAGTGAAGCGCTGTGAATACTTTCCAGATGCACTGTACATATCAACCTCATTTGTTCAATTCATTTAAAGTTTTGTAAAATATAATCTTTTGACATAAGGTTTTAAATTCTTAAAACCTGATTTCTGTCCTGAAATAATTTTGTTGGCCAACAGGTAACAAGGCAATATTGATTGAACATGTTCAAAAAACAGTCCGAACATGAAAGCGCTAGCATTCTTTAAAGGCCAAATGTCACATAATTTTTTTTTCTAAATGACAACGAATTTAGATAAAATACACATAGCTTAAACCAAATATTCATACCGGAGACCATATCACCCACCTGTATTTACATAATTGCACAAAATACACCAGGTGAAGGCCCCACCTTGCTTGCTGGCTTGTGACAGCCAGTCCAGACCACACCCATGTTTTTGACATCACCAGTTGTACCCTGGCTGCCCTGCCTATCCACATTCACACTTATCAACACTGGACAATCATGACGGAAAGTGACAGCGATTGTGAACAAATTAGTTTAGTTTTGTCTTTTTTTTTTTGTCTTTTTTTTTTGTCAGTGGTTCAGACAGTGACAGAGGCATAGAACCTTACCGGTTCGAGCCGTCCGAGACGGAATCAGATGCTTTGTCTGATGACAACAGTTCCAACGATGACCAGAGAGCAGAACCAGTGGAAAATGTCATTGAACTGGACATTAATCGCCTCCAGAATTGCGAAGCCGAAGGGGGTCTGTCGAGGGCGCCCCATAAATATTGATTTTTCGGAAGCCATTATTATTACAGTGGAGGAGAGCCGCTGCTGTCAAGAAATTGACCAGATCAATATGAAAATGGAGGCGCATACCTGTCAAGTGAGACGTTTTCGCCGTATTTTGGTGCCAAGCGCGGCTGTGGGGGACACTTTTCTGGGAAATGTTTTAAATGTAGTTCGTGCTGTTATTGTCAAATATTTTAAGGAAAATACGGGGAAAATGCAATTTTAGCAAAAATGGGCGTATTGCCATTTCTGTACGCCCAAAAGAAAAATATACTGGAAAAAAAATTGAGTGTCTTGAGGAGCACTCCTGTGTGTGATCACTCACAGCTCGTGCTGGCTGATCGCTCAGCTTGAGCTATTCTCACTACAATGAGAAGTCATTAGGACAATGGTTTAACACGTTCAGCTGTGCAGCGGTTGCGGAACAGACAGAGATCGCCTGACAAATACAGAATTCTGCTTTTTTTTTTTTTTTATTTAGCGCCGGACGCTGAGTTGTGTTGTTATTGTCAAATATCCATGAATCCTTAAAATATTTGACAATAACAACACGAGTTGCATTTGGGGCATTTCCCAGAGAGGTGTCCCTTGTTGCTCCGCCGTTCCTTATAGCCGCTTTTTACGGTGTTGAAGTACGGCGAAAACGTCTCACTTGACAGGTATGAAAACATTTCCCAGAGAAGTGTCCCTTATTACCCAGCTGTCCCTGATAGTCCCGTTTTAAGGTATGGGTGAAATATCCAATTTTTTCTTTCTTGTTGCTCACTTCAACCTTCCAGTCTCCATATAAACAATCAATTGAAATACCCCAAGCATCAAACTAGGGTACAATCGATTTCGTCACTTCCGCCTTCTTCCCCAGGCGATTCCAGGGGCCGTGTCAGGCCAAGCGCGGCAGTTTTAAATTAACGAATATTCCGTTGTTACTGAAGCATATGCACCAAGACCCGAACGGATCGGTTCCCTTTTATATCTAGTTTCAAGATATTTAAAGTACCCTGTTACGTGACATTTGGCCTTTAAAGGGCCTATATCATGCAAAATCGACTTTTTTGAGCTTTTAAGCATGTTATAATGTTAATTCCTCACCAGAAACACCCCCAAAGTGGTATTTTGCTCCATTCACGCATCTCTGAGTATTCCTCCTCAACCCTGCTCTCTGAGCTGCTGCTCTGCCCTGTCCCTGGTAATGACTGGGTCCCCACGTTCATACGTATGAACGTGGGTGAGCCGCCCACTCCAAGAAGTGCCTGTGTTGCCAGCACCGCCCCCAGGCTAACGCACACACCCACTTTCTCCGCGCAGCTAATGGAACGGTGATCGGCAAAACTCTTTCACTTTAGCATTGACGCTGTGAAGAAGTAGTTCCTCTCACACCTAATCTGCTCAGTGACAACAACTGTTTGCTTTTTTTACGTAAGACAATGTCTTCTAAGTGGCATAAATGTGTCTTTGGCTGTGAGAGATTTAGGAGTTTGTTCAGCCTTCCTTGTTTTCGTGGGCGGAACCCAGCGACACGCTGCAGCAGCCGGCTCAGGGGTTATGTCATGAAATGGGCGGCAGCCACAAGAAGGAGAGGCAGAGCCTCAGAGATCGAGGCATCTTACTTCCGGGCTCGTGAAAATAACTCATATTTCATAAGCAATTCATTCTCCAGTGTACCAAAGGTAATACACTATCACATACATGCATATAGTTTACTCTGAAAGACTTAAAATAGCATGATATAGGCCCTTTAAGCCCCATACACTTTACACTGTTTCCAAAAGCATATCATGAATTGGAAAGGAAAAGGAAACTCAACAATCAACAAACCAGGTGAACAAAATGAGTGCCAAAAAAGTGCTAATGTGTAATTACCTGCTGAACATCTGAGTATGGCACCAAGTCACTCGCAAGCACTTGATGGGGCTGGCTGGTGAGGGAGGGTAGAACGAGGGCTTTCTTTTGAGGCATACTTGTGCTCAACACAGCCAACTTTGTACTGCGGAGAGAAAAAAGATATTAGCTGCAGGTTAGATGTTTAAGTTTTGTGTACAATTCATCAGGGAATAAATTACCAGATAAAAACTTTTTAAGAACGTATAATAAAAAATAATCTGGACTTGTGTTTTAGTAAAAAAGTGGAGTAAATTAGATGTTGCACTTTTTTAACAAAATAAGGCTGCATGTCCACCAAACATTTTTTTTTTTTCCCCACTGTGGGCAACTATTTTCTATTCATTCTCTATGTAGTCCAGCGTATACAGTGCTGAGCACCCTTGGTGCCAAAACGCCCTCAGCGGTGACTGTTTTTTGTTGCAGCATTCAGAGCACTGAAAGCTGAAAAAAGTTAAACTTTTTAGAGTACGGCTGGGCTCATCAATGTCAAACCTTTCTAACCAGCCAATCAGAATTAAGGAAGGGCAGGCCACAGCACGCTGGTACAGGAAGGAGAGAACGGTTACGATGGCAGAGGAGAGTCTGATCTTCACTGTATCAGACAACCCGGTTCTCTTTGATCTGACACTAAAAAGGTACCATGATCAAAATTTGAAAGCAAATGCTTGAAGGAACGTGTTCACATCTGTCAGCCTGCCAGGTGAGTATTGGTGCCTTTGTCACAGTCATATTTCTTACAAGTTTGTTGCGGTAGATAACACGATAACAAATGTCTACTGTTTCATATGAAACTTTATCGTTTATATCGGGACACATACCCCATGCCTACTTGTCACCACCCCACCTCTCCGCTGCAGTGTGCCAGGAGGGTTCCAGTGGTTCGCACCACAGCAGCCAACAACAAGCTAATGTTTTGCCGCTACTTCTGTGGAGCTGCTACTTCTGTGCCAGGGATGTGGGACTTTTTTCTCCACCGTGCTGTGTCAGAGAGGATAGCCCTCTAACCTTGTTTTAATTGGAGGTAAGTAACGTTAACACCATCTCTCTTTAATTATAAAATGGTAAATGCTACATGACAATGTCAACTTGCTGCTAATAAGAAACATGTGCATCCGACAATCATTCTGGTTTAAATCACTGCTGAGTTTCTTAATTTTGTCTGAAGAAATATTACTAAAGCTGCAGAAGTGCGTAACAGCTGCCATATAGACACTAAAATAATAAATTAAAACGTGTTGGAGGAACAAACTGGCTCTTAATGCAACTTGATTTCTAATAATTTAATTCGTCAAGAAGCGATAATGAATAAAGTTTAAGTCATCTCAAATGCACATTAAAAAACAATTTTATAACACTGCAAAATTAAAAGAGGAAAAAGTGCATAAAATAACTGACAGATGAATTTGTACAATTGATTTTTTTCAATATGTAATTTAAAATGTAGAAAAAGAGATGGTCCTTTTATTGGGTATTGTATATAAACTATAGAATTTACCAGAAATGTATATCGTGATATACACTACTCACAAAAAGTTCGGGCTATTCGACTTTCGTGTGAAATTTCAGGATGCACTATAACCTTTACAGGTGAATTTAATTTGACCTTCTCTAACCTTTTGAACACACATGTCCAACTGTTCAATGTTTCAGTGCTTTTTGCATAACTTGCTCTTCTCTAACAAGGTGCTTAACGGCAAAATTCACAACAGGTGTTTGATCCATAAATCGACCAATAAATTTTCGGGTTCTATTGGAAGTGGTATTTAAACAGTCCTCTTCATCATATTGTTCACATTTTGACATCATGAGACCAAGACGACGCCTAACAATTGATCAACAGTACCTCACCATTGCGAGGCTTCAAACAGGATGTTCTCTGAGGAAAGTGGCCACTGAGCTTAAAGTGTCAGAGTGTCATCAGCAGGTTGCAACAGAGAGACTGGAAGAGTCACAGAAAGGCATAGAAGTGGACGTCGTTTGGCCACATCCCACGCTGATGATCGCTTCATTGTAAACAGTGCCCTGCAGAACCAGATGATGAATACCATTCAACTCCAGCCACATTTAAAGCCTTATTCTTGCTGCATTTCCCCTCTAGCCCACCTTGGTCCGCATGCACTTTGGACGAGCCCGGCACGCACGCGGCGCTGTATATGCTCACTTTTTTCATCTACCCAGGCCAAGCGGTTGATGCATGCGCACAACCATCATTAGTTTCACTCCCACCTTATAGATAGCGCCAATGCGCTGACACACCAGGATTTTCACCAACAAAGAAACGATGTTTGCTTTCTGCTGCTTGACTTCCCGGTTTTCACTCCTTTTCCATGAAGATGCTGCTGCTGCCGCTGTAAGAAAGTATGTATGTATGATTCATGTATGTTTTTATTCTCGTCTTCCGCTTCCTCATTGTCTTTTTTGTCTACTTTCTTTGTATGCTGTGTCAACCCTGCCACCTCGTGAATGGGATGTTCAGTCTTGTGCATGCGCTGTCAACGCGTTCAGGTTGTGGGCAGGCAGCGCAGTCACAAAATTTGGGCTGCACGTGGTCGTCCACGGTCCAGCACTGCGGATGACGTAAATTTTGTAACACGAGGTTTCCAGTTACACGTACGTGGACAGCAGAGGTGCAGCATGAATCCAGCTTTAGGGAGGTGAGAGGCACCTAAGTGCCACATCAGACCATTCGAAACAGTTTATATCAGCGTGGTCTGCGTGCTAGATGACCTGCAAGAGTACCTGACCACACCACCAGGCACAGGAATCATCATCTGCATGGGCCAGGGAGCATTTATGCTGGACAAGGGACCAGTGGGCCTCAATGCTGTTCTCTGATGAAAGTCGATTCACTTTGAGCAGAAATGATGGCCGCCAACAATGTTGAAGATGTCAAGGAGAGCGCATTCTGGGCAAGTGTGTCTAGTCAATACAGAACTGCCCTACACCTTGTGAATGGTACAGTGTCAAGCCGATACTACGCGAATAATATCATTAATCCAGTCATTTTGCCCCTGCATGAACAACACAGGCCTAATTTCATCTTCATGGACAACAATGCTCCAGCTCATCGAGGTTGCATCATTAGGGAACAGCTGGTGGAGGCTGGGGTATCTCAAATGAAGTGGCCTGCACTTTCTCCAGACCTGAATCCCACAGAAAACCTATGGGATCAGCTGAGTCGCCGTGTAGAGGCTTGTAACCCTGCACCCCACAACCTCAATGACCTGAGGGCCACCCTTCAAGAAGAGTGGAATGCCATGCCTCAGCAGACAACAAGTTGACTTGTAAACAGCATGAGACGTCGTTATCAAGCTGTAACTGATGCTCAAGGGCACATGACAAGTTATTGAGACATTGACATTTTTTGTTGTGGTCAGTGTTGTTGGCTTTTTTTTTTTTTTTCAATAAATTGTTTGAGATGAGGAAATCACCACTGCATGCTTCTACTTAAATGTCCTACTTTCATGATATTATATCACTGTAGCGTGAACTTTTTACATTTTCCATAAATTTCATCCGAAAGCCAAATATCCCCCACTTTTTTGTGAATAGTGTATGAAGACTATAGAAATTACAGAAAATCTACATCGTGATGTATATTGTTAGTGTCAATATACTTATTGACACTAACAATATACATCACGAGATTACTTATATCATGACGTGAAATTTTGGTAATATCGCACAGCCCTAGTAGACATCATTTTCTCTATAGAAGGAATGCACTGGAACAGAACTCTTAACAGTTACAGGGCAGTTACCATAGTTAAATAAGCTGGCACATGTGCTTTGAGTGGCAAACACATGTTGCAGCTTTAGTCTGTATGCAGCACAACAAAAATTACACAGAATATTGTGTCACAGCAGTACAAAGAGTGCCTTTTTCACTTTAGATGATCTGTCCAGGGTGTACCCTGCCTATCGCCCAAAGATGCTGGGATAGGCTCCAGCCCCCCACGACCTGAAAAGGATTAAGCGGAAGAAGATGGATGGATGGACCACACTGTTTACTTGACCGTAATGATGTGTGGGTAAGCACACATTAGTGAAAAACTGGTTCTGGGCCTGTAATCATTTCTTTTTTTTGTCAATTAACACAAAGAGGAATGATAAGAGCTCTCCACAATGCAAGCAGGTACTCCGTATACTCATGTGACTGAATACCGTGTGTGTTTTTTGTGTTTTACTGCATACATCCTATTGCTACCATTCATTTTTGCCACTCCGTTTTGTAACTGCCATGAGTTCTATTCAGTGACATCATGTGCATACGCTATAATTAGCTACTTTCTTTTATGAGATACTATTCAGTCAGATCCAATTAGCCACATCGACCCCCTGGAAAACTGTACAATATCCCAACAGAAAAGAGCTTAAATTTGAACAATGTCATTGGTTTCAAGACTCTAGGAATCACTATGGGAGAAATCTAGACTTTTTAAAATGATAATAAGGCCAACTCCAGTCAGAACTTGTACCCATATCCTGCTCTCACAACAAAGCCAAAAGCAGCATCAGTAACAAATGTAACATAAATGCTCACCTATATTGCCGAGCTTTGTCCATGTATTCTATATTCTCTATTACGACAGAGTCAGCTGCTGAGACATCAATGATGTTCCTGAAATATGGGAGTAATGAGAGGTTTATCTTATGCCTTACTGTCAAGAAACACAAAACAAATATAGTCTATAGCTGCACAATGAACTACTTACTGTGCTGTCTTTGTCAAGATGGCTGTAAGAAGGGCCTGTTCATCTGTCTTGACTGAGGAGACATTGGGAGTCATCCACTCGTTCCCATTTGGAGGTTTGTTAGCAGCATTGGGGTTGATCAATGGCTCTCGTTCTCTCTCATCCTTCTAGAAAAAGTTCATTAAAATATATCAAATGATGAACAAGTTTTGAGCTGAACCATTTTCTTTCACTACTTTTTCATTAACACAATGTGGATTAAAATAAAACTATATAAGCCAATCATCTGGACTGATAGTCACAATTATTAGAATTGAAATTTGTAACCAATAAGTTGAACAAATATTAAAATGTGCATCTTGGGCTCCTTTAGAAAGGGCAGTGATTATAATTAAAGTATGCTGAACAATCATGTAAATCAGTTTAACTTATTCATAGAGTAATTTTCATTTGTCATCATTATCAAGATGATGGCTTTTGAAAATAAATAGAACTGTACTCAAGAGATGTGGACCCATAGTTTATTCTCTAACAACTGAGTAGTGCCCAAATCTATTCCGTCTTTCAAAAGGTAAGAGCAGACCTACATAATGCAAACATACTGTATGTATCAGTGACATACTGTATGTCCATTTTGACTGAAATTAGTCACCTTGGCCCCACAACCACAAACAAATGTAAGAGTCCCAAGGTTTGGTGTGTACCAGGTTTGGTGACCCTAGCTTCATTTGTTCTAGAGTTACACTGCAGACGACCATGTGATTTTGACCACTGGAACAAAGGTAAGTTGGGTCAAGAGGACCCCAAATTCAATTCCTTTACCAACTTTGGTGACTCTGGTGGAATATGAAAGAACCTGAGTGAGAAGGCTCGCATACCCCCATACATTGGTATATCAGGGGCCCCTAATGAAAACTGTGATCAACTTAAAAATGCTAGGAAAAAGTAAGTTCCCCTCCCCAAAATAAATGGAACCCCTCATTAGCTGTGTCTGAAAATCAAATGCATCCCATGTATTGATAAGTTAAAGCTTCTGTATAAATATGAAGTCAATCCAATCAGAAAATGTACTGTATGTTATAGTGGTGACAACATAAAACGTTGACGAGACGGACGGTGAAAAACATTATACCCTCTGCAATAGGGTATATTGCAATAATATTAAAAATGATAATAGCATAGTGTTCAAAAAGTAAAATCTGTCAAATTGTCAAGATATGTACAGAGAGAAAATGGATTTAACTGAAATAATAGAGTTCAGTTAGAGGTCATGATCAAAGTTTAAGTATCAAATCAACAACAATGGTAATGCATCCCTAACACCACAAAATCAGCTCTCTTAGGATGAAATTAGGAATACATGACATATATGCACTGGGTTCCAAATTATTATGCAAATGGGATTTTAGTGTCATAAACATTCAATTTTTTGTTTTTCAATTAAACTCATGGATGGTATTGTGTCTCAGGGCTCTTTGGATCACTGATATCAATCTCAGATATCTGTCATAATTAGTTTGCCAGGTGAGCCCAATTAAAGGAAAACTACTTAAGAAGGATGTTCCGTATTATTAAGCATGCCACAGGTTTCAAGCGGTATGGGGAAAAAAAAGGATCTCTCTGCTGCCGAAAAGCGTCAAATAGTGCAATGCCTTGGACAAGGTATGAAAACATTAAATATATCACAAAAACTTGAGCATGATTTCTTCAATTGCATTTTGAAGAAATATGTGGCCATTTCAGAGCACAGATGGGTTCGTGCAGATAATAGCATAATAAGGAAGGTTTCTGCCAGACAAATTCATCAGAATAAGAAAGCAGCTGCTCAAATGCTATTACAAAGCAGCAAACAGGTATTTGAAACTGCTGGTGCCTCTGGAGTACCACGAACATCAAGGTGTAGGATCTTCCAGAGGCTTGCAGTTGTGCATAAACCTACTATTCGGCCACCCTAATGGTCACAAGCAGAAATGGTTGCAGTGGGCCCAGAAATGCATGAAGACTAATTTTCAAACAGACTTGTTTACTGAGTGCCCTGCAACCCTGGATGGTCCAGATGGATGGAGTAGTGGATGGTTGGTGGATGGCCACCATGTCCCAACAAGGCTGTAATGTCAGCAAGGAGGTAGTGGAGTCATGTTTTGGGCCGGAATCACGGGTAGACAGCTGGTAGGCTCCTTTACGGTCCCTGAAGGTGTGACAATGACCTCGGCAAAGTATACAGAGTTTCTGACTTACCACTTTCTTCCATGGTACAAAAAAAACAAAAACAAAAAAACAACAACACATGCCTTCCGTAGCAAAATTATCTTCATGCATGACAATGCACCATCTCATGCTGCAAAGAATACCTCTGTGTCATTGGCTCCTATGGGCATAAAAGCAGAGAAACTCATGGCATAGTCCCCACCATCTCCTGACCTCAACTCTATTGAGAACCTTTGGAGCATCCTCAAGCAAAAGATCTATGAGAGTGGGAGGCAGTTCATATCAAAACAGCAGCTGTGGGAGGATATTCTGACATCTTGCAAAGAAATTTGAGCAGAAACTCTCCAAAAACTCACAAGTTCAATGGATGTAAGAATTGTGAAAGTTATATCAAAGAAGGGGTCCTATGTTAACATGTAACTTGGCCTGTTAAGATGTTTTTGACTGAAATAACTTTTGATTTCAGTAAATATGACCTCCTAATGCTGCAAATTCAACAAATGACTATTTTCAGTTCTTTACAACCAATAAAATGTTTTCAAACTCTGTTGTGCATAATAATTTGGAACAGTGAATTTTGAGGGATTTTTTTAAAATTTTTGCAAAAGAAAATAGTTATCATTGGGAGGTTTGTTCGATAAAATTTGAATTATGCGCCAACGGTTGAGGACTTAAATTATACTGACTGTCATTTGATTGACTATTTACGACAATCAGAGACAAATATCATTTGCATAATTTAGAACGCAGTATATCTATATACAGCCGTGGACAAAATTGTCGGTACCCCTCTGTTAATGAAAGAAAAACCCACAATGGTCACAGAAATAACTTGAATCTGACAAAAGTGGTAATAAATAAAAATTCTATGAAAATTAACCAATGAAAATCAGACAATGCTTTTCAATTGTGGTTCAACAGAATTACTTTAAAAAACAAACTCATGAAACAGGCCTGGACAAAAATGATGGTACCCCTAGAAAAGATTGAAAATAATGTGACCATAGGGACATGTTCAACCAAGATGTGTCCTCTAATTAACATCACAGAAAAAAACAAAAAAAAAAAGGTGTCTACAAACTTGTAATCAGTCAGTCGGCCTTATTTAAAGGGTGACAAGTAGTCACTGTGCTGTTTGGTGACATGGTGTGTACCACACTAAACATGGACCAGAGGAAGCAATGGAGAGAGTTGTCTCTGGAGATTAGAAAGAAAATTATAGACAAGCATGTTAAAGGTAAAGGCTATAAGACCATCTCCAAGCAGCTTGATGTTCCTGTGACTACAGCTGCACATATTATTCAGAAATTTAAGATTCACGGGACTGTAGCCAACCTCCTTGGACTTGGCCGCAGGAGGAGACGGATAATATGAATGGTAACAAAAGAGCCCAGAACAACCTCTAAACACATTCATGGTGAACTCCAAGGTCATGGTACATCAGTGTCAGATCGCACCATCCGTCGTTGTCTGAGCCAAAGTGGACTTCATGGGAGACGACCAAGGAGGACACCACTGTTGAAAACAAATCATAAAAAGGCCAGACTGGAATTTGCCAAACTGCATGTTGATAAGCCACAAAGCTTCTGGGAGAATGTCCTATGGACAGACGAGACAAAACTGGAACTTTTTGGCAAGGCACATCAGCTCTATGTTCACAGACGCAAAAATGAAGCATACCAAGAAAAGAACACTGTCCCTACTGTGAAACATGGAGGAGGTTCTGTTATGTTCTGGGGCTGCTTTGCTGCATCTGGCACAGGGTGTCTTGAATCTGTGCAGGGTACAATGAAATCTCAAGACTATCAAGGTATCCTAGAGAGAAATGTGCTGCCCAGTGTCAGACAGCTTGGTCTCAGTCGCAGGTCATGGGTCTTGCAACAGGATAATGACCCAAAACACACAGCTAAAAACACCCAAGAATGGCTAAGAGCGAAACATTTGACTATTCTAAAGTGGCCTTCTATCAGCCCTGATCTAAATCCTATTGAACATCTGTGGAAGGAGCTGAAACATGCCGTCTGGAGAAGACACCCTTCAAACCAGAGACAACTGGAGCAGTTTGCTCATGAGGAGTGGGCCAAAATACCTGCTGAGAGGTGCAGAAGTCTCAATGACAGTTACAGAAATCGTTTGACTGCAGCGAAGCCTGATCGGAATAAAAATGCTTCACGTAAACACGCCAATCTGAATATTCTGACCCGATCACACTCATTCGGATCAAAATTTCCTTCCAGTTGAGACGGGTGGGTTCTGCCAATTGTTAATTCAATTGGTGCGCATATAAACACTTATTCCGAAGTTTGGGTAGAAAATAGATTTACTGCGCATGTCTGTACATCAGCCACATGTCGACGTGACGCATTTCCGCCCTTACAGCAGCTAGTGGAATGACGAGAGTAAAACAAAACTGGTCTGCATCATCCTGCTGTCTCCCTCTGTTCGTCATATGCAGAAGGATGTACTGCTGGGCTTGTAGCTTCATTACGGAGACCAGCAGAAGCAAAAGTACAGTCTGAATAACACAATATAGGTCCATTTCAAAAACAGAAACACGAAGTGGGGTTTACATCGGAAGTTGCTTCTTCTTCTACTATTTCTGGAATGTCGGATAATTGTGCGCATGTCAAAATGATTTAGTCCACTCAAACGTGTGATACATGGAAACGCACGTCCTAATCGGATCAACTTTTTCAGGATGCATGTAAACAGTAAAGAAATTTTGCACATGTAACTGTGGCTGATCATTTGACCATAAAAGAGGTCAAAGATGACCTTTTTTTTAACCAGCCTTTACTAGTAGAGGTGTACGCCGGGGAGAAATCAAGCACACATGACACAGTCAGCGGAGTCTAGGATCCATGGGTCTCTCTCCACAATACGGGTGTTGTGGACTGACAAGGAGACAAAAGTACAGGTTACCGCTGGGTGCTGGGATACCGAAACTATATTTACATTTACCTATTCTTTCTATGTATGGATTAGGGTTGAAACGATGAGTCGACGTTGCTGATAACTTCGATCAGAAAAATTTGTCAATACAGATTTTTATTGTTGACAAATCCGGGTTTTCTCTGGTAACATTTCTGGGTGGCGACACACCATGCTTGAAATTATCCCGCCATTCTATGAGGAAATATAAATCTAAAAAAAAAATATTAAGGAATGCGCAAGCGCGCACACAAACAATGCACGTGGCCATCATCTGCGCAGAGTTCAGAAGCACCCCGCCCATGTGACTGCTGTAGTTGGCAGTCAGTGTCTCGCTCGCCTCACTGTCCAAGCGACGCATGAGCTTATTAAAGTACTTTAAACGCAGAAAAAAGCAAAAGAGGAACGTAAGCAGTGAAGGCATTTATCATGGTTTTAACCCACTGGTAACGGGAGCAATAATGAAAGAGTCGTTTAGCTCAGGTGTATTCAATTAGCGGCCCACGGGTCACATGCGGCCCAGAACCAACTTCTGAGTGGCCCAGGCCACACCAAGGAAATATAAATTTAAGAAAAAATATGAAGGAATGACGGTCCCCAAGCACGTACACAAACAATTAAAAAAATTACCACAGTCTCTTTTAAATTTATTAAAAAACTGTAACTTTATTTAAAAAATAGACAAAAATTAGCCACAAAATAATAAACACATTTATAATAGTCTCAAATGTACAAGAAAAGTCAGTTTTACAAGAGGAAATTACAAATTTGAGGAAAATGGTTTCAAATTTAAATAGATTTACAGAGAAAAGTAGAAAACTAAGAAAATTGTTATAAATTTTGGAGAAAAACCTCAAACCTTCAAGACTGAAGTCATTACTCAAGTTTTTAAGTGACTGCTCTTTGTACCCTGAACTAGAAATTTTTGGTTGTCTACTTTTTTGTAACTTAGATTTTTATTCATTTTTCATCATATATAATGCATTCAGATCACATTCTACATTTAAAACACAAAGGGGTTAGGGTAGGGAAAAAGAAAAAAAATAAAAATAAAAAATAAAAAATAAAAAAAATAAAAAATAAAAGGGGGGGGGGGACAAATGTTGGAGCATCAAGTTTTTAGTTTCCATCTCTTAATTCTTCTGGTTTTTTCAGTGTCTTTGGTTATTCTTTCAATTTCTGCCTCGTTGTTGCACTTTGTAGTGTGTCCATTTCCGCCATTTTTTCTCCCATATTCCTTCTTGCATTCTTCGTCGATATGTTAGTTTTTCCATCATACGTATGTCCTCAACAATGTCAGTCCATTGTTCTTGGTCAGGAAGAACTTCTGATCGCCATTTTTTTGTGATAGTTTTTTTACATGCAATCAACAAGATTTTAACTAGATATCTGTCCTCAGCCTGTATAACATTGTCTTTTTTAAGATCACATAAGTACATCAGGTTACAGTTCATTGGTATATTATATCCTAATATCCTCTGTATTGTCACATGCATAGATTTCCAAAATGATGATATTTTGTAGCATTTCCAAAACATATGTGAGTGGTCTGCATTTTGAGCCCCACATCCCCTCCAGCATAAAGAGTGGGTATTTGTATATTTTCCTTGAATCTGTGGTGTAATGAAAAAGCGAATCAGGTTTTTCCATCCAAATTCCCTCCATGCCCTTGAATTTGTTGATGTGTGTTGTGTTTTCCATATTTCCTGCCAGCTTTCTTCTGTTATGTTTAAATTGAGCTCTTTCTCCCATTTCTCCTTTATATAGTTACTTGTATGATTGTTTGTCATAAGTTTCTGATATAGTTTTGAAATAATTCTTATTTTATTTCCTGCATATGAGCTTAAAATAAGTTGTATAATCTCGTTCACATCTGTTTGGAGGTTATGCCTAATCTTCTTCATATAGTAATCTCGCATCTGCAGATATCTGAAAAATTCCGATCTTTCTAATTTAAATTTTCTCCTGATATTTACAAAGCTCCCGAGATCTTTTTTTCCGATATTGCCCCATGCTGTGATTCCCTTGTTCACCAGATTTTTGTATCCCCTATCTTGTTTTGCCGGTTCAAACTGACTGTCAAATGCTACCCATTTCAATAGTTTTATGTCTTCCCTTATATTATATTTTTGTACTATTTTATACCACAGTTCTAAAGTAAATTTAGTGATTGGGTCTATTTGTTTGATTTGCTTATATGCATCTTTATCCCCTATTATGCTTTGTACTGGGAGTCCCTCAATTTCCTTTTCCATTTCTTTCCATTTTGCCTCATATCCCTCGTCGCACCAACATATGATATATCTTATTTGTGCTGAGTAGTAATATTCCTTTAGACTCGGTAGGCCCATGCCTCCTTTCTCTTTTGGTAATTGGAGGGTTTTATATTTCACTCTTGGTTTTTTACCTCCCCAAACAAATCTCGATATCATCCTGTCCCACTTTGAGAATTGGGCATCTGGAATCTCTGTTGGTATAGCCTGGAAGAGGTAAAGTAATCTAGGTTGTATGCTGATTTTGACTGTCTCAATTTTTGAATTCAGATCCATATTTAAGATTGACCATCTATCAATATCTTTTTTTATTTCTTGTTCCAACCTATCATAGTTTGCTTTATATATTTTGCTTAGGTCTTTAGGTATGTTCACTCCAAGGTATTTTATTTCTTTTTGGTTCCAGTTTAGTTTGATCTTATCAGTTATCTGGTTTAGAGGGTTATAGTGGAATGTCAGTATTTGTGTTTTTGTTATGTTTATCTTGTATCCTGATAATTTTCCAAAATTTTCTATCAAGTTCATCATTTCCATTATTGATTTATCTGGTTGTTCAAGGTAAACTATAATATCGTCTGCAAATAGCCCAATCTTGTGTTCCGCCCCCTTTATTGTTACACCTTTTAATTTCTTATTTTGTCGTATCGCTTGAGCCAATGGTTCTATGAACAGAGCAAACAAGGTAGGCGATAAGCAGCATCCCTGCCTAGTTGATCTTTGTATATTTACTTTGTCTGTTAAGCTACCGTTTATCTTGATTCTTGCCACAGGTTCTTGATACAGCGTCCTTATGCATTGTACTGATTTTTCGTTAAATCCAAAGCGCTCCAGTACACTATATAGGAATTTCCAGTTAACCCTGTCAAATGCTTTTTCTGCGTCTAAACTCATTATTACTGCGCTTTTCTTTTCTTTATGTATTTGGTTAATTATATGTATTGTTCTCCTGATATTGTCATGTGTTTGGCGTCCCTCTATGAATCCAGTTTGATCATCTTCTATCAATTCCGTCAAGAATGTCTTTATTCGTTTACATATAATTGTTGTGTATATTTTATAATCTACATTTAATAAAGAGATTGGTCTATAGTTTCCGCATTGTTCTTTATCTTTCCCTGGTTTTAAAATAACTGAAATGATTGCTTCGTTCCATGATGGAGGTATTTTGTTGTTGTTCAGCGTCCAATTAAATGACTTTAGGAGTTGTGGCGTGAGTTCTTCTATAAACAGTTTATAAAACTCAGAAGAGTATCCATCACTACCTGGTGATTTACCGTTTTTAAGTGACTTAATCACATCTCTGATCTCTTGTGTTGTTATTTCTGCTGTTAGTTTTTCATTTTGTTGATTTCCTATTGATGGCAAGTCCAATGTGTCTAGAAATTTTTTGATATCTTTAGTATTTGTTTCTTCAGGTTGCGAGTATAGTTCTTGGTAGAAATTATGGAAAATTTCTTCGATGTTTTCTGGGTTAACTGTGGTTTTATTTGTGGTGGGGTCTTTAATCTTGTATACATTATTCATTGTTTGTTGTTTTCTTAACCGTTTTGCCAGCAGTTTTGTGGCTTTTGGCCCCGTTTCATAATATTTTTGCTTTAGATATCTATTTTTCCTTTCAATTTCATCCATTTGTGTTTCTTTTATCTTTGTTTTTTCTTCTTTAATTTCTTGATATATTTTTGGATCATTTGTGCTTTGATGTTTACGTTCTAATTCCCTCAGTCTCTCACATCTTTGTTCATACGCTTCCAGTTTAGTCTTATTTGCTTTTCCTGTTTCAACAATTAATTTACCCCTTAACACGGCTTTTAGTGCGTCCCATAGTATTGTTGGGTCCACTTCTTCATTGTCATTCTCTTGGATATATTCGTTTATGTTTATTTTTATTCTTTCTTTCATTTTCTCATCATTTAACAGTCCTACGTTAAGTTTCCATGTTGTTTGTCGTTTTCTATTGTTTAAATATATTTCCATGTATATAGGATTATGATCTGATATTTCTGCCCCTCCAATCCAACAATTTCTCACCCTGTGTCTGTCACCTTCATTCATAAGGAAGTAATCTATTCTAGAGTGTACTTTATGGGCTGCTGAATAATGTGTATAGTCTTTTTCGAGTGGGTGTAGGTCCCTCCATATGTCTACCATACCCATTTCTGCCAGTGAGGTTCTTATGAACTTTGTTACATGTTTTTTTGTCTTCTTAACACTTGTTGTGTCAACTTCATGATCCATGACAGCATTTAAGTCTCCTCCACAAATTAGGACTCCTTCACTGTGTGTTGCTATGAGATCAAACAGATGTTGAAAAAAACCCTTGTCACTTTCTGGTGGGGCATAGATGTTCACTAATGTAATCTGCATACCATCTATTCTTCCCTTTATTATTACATACCTGCCTTCTTTATCCTGGATTTCCTGTTCACTTTCAAATTGTATTTTATTTGAGATTAGTATCATAACCCCCCTTTTTGCTCCTCCCTTAAATGAACTGTAGTAGGAGTTCTTATAGCCAAATCTCTTTAGTTTCACATGTTCTGTCTTGCTCAAATGTGTCTCTTGCATAAATATAATTTCAGCTTTTTCCTTCTTGAATTTTCTTATTATTCTTTCCCTTTTAACAGGTGAGTTCAGACCATTCACGTTTAGTGTCATTATCTTAAGATTTTTACCCATATTCATGTTTTTCCATTTTTTTAACTTGTGCTCCTAGCCCCTTTAACAACAAAAATAACACATATTTATATAAAAACACATTAAAAAATCTCGACCTCCGTACTTTGGGCCTTTCTTCTGCCCACTGGTCCCTGTTGGTGGGTGGGGGGTTTGTCTTCACAGAGTGAAGGGCCCTCCCTAGACTTCTAATTACTATCAAAGTAATAGTCATAAGTCTAGAAATGTCCAACAAATATCACTTAAACCTCTCCTAGCCGTCTGTTTCTCTTTTACCTTGTCTTCTTGGCCTTCATTTCTTCTGTGCCTTTCTTAATCTTTGTTATGATCTAGGCTTTCAGTTGAAAGCCTTGTAGCTTGTCCTGGGCCCGCTGCTCTACGTCTCTCCCCCTTCTTCCGCCGTTCACTCGCCTCCACTCCGTCTGTCGTGGTGCGTTCAGGGCCGCCGCTGCTCCAGCCGTCTCCTTCGGCACGCTCACCTCAAGGCCCCGCTCCATCATATCCCGCGCTGCCTCTTTGGCCGTGTTGTAGGTTCTTGTGCCTTCCTCCCAATGAATCCTCATTTTCGTTAGCGGCGTTTGGAATCTAATTTTTTTCTCTTTCAGCGTTTTTTTAATATTGGCATATTTCTTCCGCTGCTGCACGATTTCTGTCGGGTAGTCATGGTCAAAAAATACCTGTTTGTCGCCGATTCGTATCTTTTTTTTCCATGCTTGCGTCAGGATTCTTTCCTTTATGTCATATTTCACAAAGTTTACCACAACTGACCTGGGTGGAGAGTTTGTTTTCGGGTTCTGTGCCGGTGTTCTGTGCGCCCGTTGAATCTGCAGATCCGTTTCTCCGGGTATTTCCAGTTCTTTTTTTAAGAACTGATCCATGAATTTTGTCATCGAGTTGCCTTCAATGCCCTCCGGAATTCCAAAGATGCGCATATTGCTTCGTCGGGATCTGCTCTCCAAGTCGTTTATTTTCTCCTGCATCCTCTGCGTTTGCGTCGTCAGGGTCTGTAGTTGTTTGTTTGCCTCGCTTTTCCAATCTTCTAGTTCCGAAATTCGGGTCTGCGCTTCTGTCATACACGCCCGCTGGGAGCGCAGCTCCTCCATGTTTTCCGTTAATTTACGCTCCATTTCTCTTCGGAGGTCCATGATTTCCTCCTTAATTTCTTTTTTCAGTTCCTCCTTAAGAGCCGCTAAATCCTGTTGTAGCTGTCGCTTGAATTCTCTTAACTCTTCACCCAAACTGGCGATGCCAGCGTTCATGTTGTCGAGTCTGGTGTCTTCCATTTTCTCTGCTGTAGACATCTTGCTTTTTTGGGCTTTGCGTACAGCGGTTTTTCCTGCGTTGTTGGAGAGGAATTCTTCAATTTTACCCTGTTTTTGTCCTTGTGCCCGGTTCCTTCGTGTTTTCATCCCTTAGTTTATTGATTCGTTTATGTCGAGTTGGCCATTTACCGATGATTTTTAATCCAGCTAGGGAGAGCTCTTTGTTTAAGTGTTATGTCTCTCCGCCATCTTCCCGGAAGTCCTGGTTGTCTACTTTTAATTAACATGACACTTGATATTTTCTAACCTGTTTGTATACCACCATAGACAGACAGAGAACCTGAATTAGACAGAGCTCAGAGAAGGCAAGATGAGACAGAAGAGAGGAGCCAAGGAGAGGAAAGTGTTCAGGCAGAGGGTCCAGGAGAGGTGAGAGCAGAGGAAGGAGAGAAGGATGACACCAGTAAAAAGTCCAAATACAGGACGTCTGGCTGGGACCCCAAATGGCCTAATTTTCCAACATTCAAGCCTCGGTTGTACAATACTTGAAATGGTAAGTTCCATATGAAAAGTTACTGTGCAAAATTAAAAATAAATAAATAAATAAAAAATAGTATAACATTAACATATTCCGGTTACAAGTGTCATGTGTTTTCTGACCCCCTCCCCCGAAAAATATGTTGCCACTGCGCCAAGGTCTTTAAGCCAGAGGAAACACTGCAAATTGATTAATTTTAAAGTTTATAAGCATGCCACGGAAATATTTAGTTTAACTGTTCCAGCGAAGAAGAAGAGGAATGCATCATGGCAAGACAGAGATGCATCCATTCCCTTCTCTCCGTTCCTCCGGCTCCGGCCACCTGTCAGCGGACTGCACCAGTAAGGTTAGCGAGTAAAGTTAGCGTTTCTCATTTTCCATGTGCGACTCTCTCAGCTTTAGAAAATTGACCACGCTATTAGTGTGTTGTTTAAATAGTTTACCTGGTGTTGGACAGCAATCTCTCTTATGATGGTTGCTGACAGCTGAGCTGCTTCTGTTATGCTAGCTATAAGTTAACTGCAGTAAATGGGTGAATCACATGAGCAACTTACTTTTTTTATATTCTCTATTATTGCCACCATAATATCAGCCTTCATTCTGAATATTAGTGCATCTCTGTAAATTAGAATAGCATGATTTATGCTTAAATTAAAAAAAGATAACCATAATCATCACCAATAAATTTAAAATTACTTAAATATTTCACTGTATGTGGAGTGAAGACTCACATTTATGCACTGATTTTTAAAGTGGGTTTTTTTTTGTTTATTTTGGACTGGAAGAAGTTCTTTTAATTTTCATCTGAAGCCTAATTAAACTTTTAAACTTCTAGATCCAGCAAGGTTTCAAACAGGATGGGCAAGCTTGTCATTTTCTTTTTTACTTTTAATGGAGTTGAATATCACTTTAGTTTATTTTTAACATGCAGTTACAACAGCCTTTATGGAGCAGCAGAGCTGCTATTGGAGAGTTTACACTTGAACATCTATTATTTAATTGTGTTGCTACAAACACTTCTGATTAAGCTGTCAAGTTCAAGTTTCCAACTCATGTTTGATGGGTCATCATCAGACCTAAATGAAACAGTCATTGTCGCCCCCGACAGACTGCTATGGTGGGTGGTGATTTTATTTAGCTATGGGAACTTTTTATAATAATCTACATTATATTAAGGCAGAGACTGACAACAAAGTGATTTCCACAGGTGTGCAGGCTTAAACAGGTGAGGTAAAACGACCTACAGCCCCGAACAGGAGCTGTGTCAGCAGGAAGCTGAGCTGGCGGTCATCGGAGAAATAATCGCAATTAGTCGAGTAATCAAAAAATAGTCATGAGATTAGTCGATTACCAAAATAATTGCTATTTGCACCCCTACTATGGATACGTAAGATGTTGTCCTATGCGAAATGTCTATTGCTACGGAGGAGTTGACAATCCGGCAAAGCATTTTCAGATCAACTCCAAGCCACCTGTGGCTTAGGTAGATAGTATGGTGGGTCTGTAATCAGAAGGTTGCAGGTTCGCATTCTGCCATTAGCCCCTTGTTCAAACCATTGTACTTAGGTTGGGAGTGGGCAAGGTTAAAAATGTTCAAATTTAAGAGGTTAGCCTTCGGATTTGGAAGTGGGTAAAGTTAAAATGTCAAAGCGCGTTAATAGAACGTAGTGTCAAATGAGATTCGAGTCGTATGGATACACAAGACGTAGCCATAGAATGTTTTTAATTCTACGGCTACGTCTTACGTATCCATAGCCACTGCCAACATTTATTGCTGATCCCCGTGTGGTTACTAGACCTGTTCGGGTAATAATAAGCCATTTAGAAACACTATCGTCTCCTTCAAAACCATTAATAACAAAGGAAATATTATATAGTATACTGTCATTTTAACGCCAACCAAACCGCAAACGACCACACTTTGCAAATACGTACTGCACACAAAATTACTTAAAACTACCATTTCTCCTCAAGATTGTAAAACTGTATTTACGAGTTCCTAATATTTGTGCTAACTTTACTTTAGCTAGGCCTAACCCCGGAAGCTAACCGTAGCAAGCTTTAAATGTACTTCTACGTTAACTTTTACTACATTACCTTTTCATATATTATTCAAACACCTTTCATATGCGTATAGTCGTCTGTATAGCTGTAAGTGTCGGGTATTTCATGCATATTTTTTAAAAATACTGAATTATTAAACATGTTAGCATGCTAGCAGCTAAGTACCTCACTCCGGGTATCGTTCTCGCTGCTGTAACAGCAACCCATGGCAACGTCTAAAGCAGCCTTCACAAACCAGCCGCGAGTCTCTGGTCCTGCACCGACGTTTATTCACAGCCTCATCTAAAGATGGGAAACTACTGTCAACAGCAGCAACTTTTTCATGGACGAGCAATCACATGACAACAGCAACAGCTCCGTCCACTACCAAAACGACTACTTCCGCTATTTGAGCACCGTCACGTGGTTTGAGAAACTAACTAACTAACCTGCACTTATATAGCGCTTTTCTAGTCACAAAGTAGAAAAGCAAAGACCACTCAAAGCGCTTTCACTAGTACTAACCCTCTATTCTAAGGGCCTATAGGAAACAGATATCTAGGGACAATTTAGAACAGCCAATTAACCTAACATGCATGTCTTTGGATTGTGGGAGGAAACCGGAGCCCCCGCAGTAAACCCACGCAGCACAGGGAGAACATGCAAACTCCACACAAACTCTTCAGTTTGTGTCGTGAAAACATATTTCGACAACACAGCTTTCTTAATTAAATCAAATCTTTAAAAAATAAATAAATAAAATCATATGAAACATAAAAGTTCCCAAACAATTTCGCTTGTAGAAGAGCTGGAAATGATGAGGCGGTTTTGTATTAAAAACAGAGTCTTTAATGAACAACTCTTCTATCTTGTCTCATCTGGTGCAGAGCTTGGCAGAAGGCAAAAGAGGGAGATTTCTGCCCAGCTCGCTGGTTAAATACAGGCACACATCAAAGACATGCAAAACACAAGCCGACATCCCCCGTATCTTAATCCCCCATTAGTCCTGTTAACTTCTCCCTTCGTCTTGGGAGGTGATGGGAAAACCTCTCCTCGCCTTAGGGGGTGAAGGTGTCAAGTCTGTCGCCGCCGCGTCCTGTGACATTGTTGGTCTTCACACGGCGGTGAGATTCCTTTGTCCTTTCGGAGGTGTGAAGTTCCTTTGCATATGTTGCCCCAAACATTTCCACATGCTCTAACGTATGCAGGTATGGAATATATGAGTAATATATACCACAGGCCCCCCAAACAACTAGGAAAGGACACAGAAAGATTCACAGTCTAGGGTAATTACTAAGACATACTACGTGTTACAGCTGTTGTCACAGAAGAAACTTCTAAGCAGCCATGCTCCTAAGAGAAAACATAACAGCATAGTATAATCATAAGTCAGTCCTAAACTGTTGCGGCACAATTAGCGAAAAATTGCAGAGTGGTGTAATCAGACCCTGTGCAGTCTGGGTTTTAATCTTCTCCCAAAGCTGCTGTAGGTTGGTTTAAGCGTCCTGCTGGGACCTTGTTGTGAGGAATCTGCAGTGTGGGAAGGAGAGAGATTATTTGTTCCCTGCCTGGGGGCTGAGACTTTTTCCTTGGGGGGTCTGCCCCGCCGAGGTGCTCGCGCCAACTGTGCAGGTTCGTCTCTCAACAAGAAGGCAGGTTTGAGTCTGTCAATGCTGACCGTTTCATTTCTATCCCCATAATCAAGCACAAAGTGTTTGTCACCATTTTCCAGCACTCTGAACGGGCCATCGTATACTGGGCGTAACGTTGGTTTAAGGGCTTCATGCTTAACAAAAACAAACTCGGCGTTTTTTAAAGTTTGAGGAACAAAAACTCGTGGAAAGGAGTGATGAGCTGGACCGTGGAGAGAGTCCGGTCCGTTACTGCCTAAAAACCTTGGGACTGGGAGGTGCCCTGGTTCCGGGTTTTCTGGTAAAAATTCACCTGGTAGTCTGATAGGCTGAGCAAAGACTAATTCTGCAGGGGAAGCGTCTAAATCCTCTTTAGGTGCCGCACGCAACCCCAATAAAACCCAGGGAAGTTTATTTACCCAATTTGTGTCTGTTAATGAGGCTCTGAGGGCGGCCTTTAAGGACCTGTGAAAACGCTCGCATAACCCATTAGCCTGAGGGTGATAAGCGGTGGTACGGTGAATTGTTGCCCCTAAACTGTTGGACATGGCTGACCAGAGCTCTGAGACAAATTGAGGCCCCCTATCTGACGTGATGTCTGATGGGACGCCGAAACGTGCCACCCAATTTGTTAGAAAAACGCGAGCGACTTCCTCCGCTGTAGTTGCCGCTAGAGGGACTGCCTCTGGCCAGCGCGTGGTGCGGTCTATCATTGTTAGCAGGTGTGTGAAACCCTGGGAGGAAGGCAGCGGCCCCACGAGGTCGACATGAATGTGGTCGAACCTTCTAGCAGGGATGGGAAAAGGCTCCAGAGGGGCTTTTGTGTGTTTGTGTACTTTGGCGCGCTGACAAGGAATGCAAGTTTTTGCCCATTCTTTTACGTCTTTGCGCAGGCCTGGCCACACAAACTTTTCGGCAACCATTTTGACCGAGGCGCGCACACCTGGGTGAGCAAGGGAGTGAATTGCGTCGAAAATACGGCGGCGCCAAGCAGCCGGTACTAACGGGCGAGGTCGGCCGGTTGAAACATCGCATATTAGGGGGAGCACGCCGTCGCGCAACCCTTTTTTCTCCAGCCTTAACCCTGTTGGTCCAGACAGGAGCGCGCGCACGTCCGCATCACTACCGTGTTCTTCCGCCATGGCTGCATAATCTATCCCATCATGGATAGGTGCTGCATATGTGTTTGCGTTAGAGAAAAGCTCAGCTGCCGAGGCAGTGTAATCTGTCTCCTCGTGCTCTGGCGGTGCCACAGCGCGAGAGAGACAGTCCGCTACTACGTTAAGTTTGCCCACTACATGTCGAATGTCTGTGGTGAACTCTGAAATCGCAGCTAGCTGTCTTTGTTGTCTGCCCGACCAAGGTTCTGAAATTTTAGCCATAGCAAAAGTGAGCGGTTTATGGTCCACAAAAGCCGTGAAACTCCGCCCTTCTAACCAAAACTGGAAGTGGCGGATGGACAAATGGAGCGCCAGCAGCTCCCTGTAAAAAGTGCTGTATTTGCGTTCCGTCAGGTTTAGCGATTTGCTAAAGAATGCTAAAGGTTGCCAGACCCGCTTGACAAGTTGTTCTACAACTGCCCCTATGGCCAAGTCTGAAGCATCTGTGGTTAGAGCAATGCGGGCTGAGGGATCTGGGTGGACTAACATTGTGGCGTTAGCTAGGGCGTTTTTAACTTCCGCAAAAGCGCGTTCGCGTTCCGGGGTCCATTCGACCGCGTTGGAAGCTTTCTTTTTTTAGAGCGCGTCATACAGGGGCTGCATGAGCTGAGCTGCATGAGGGAGGAAACGGTTGTAAAAATTAACCATCCCCAAAAATTCCTGTAGCGATTTGACCATTTGGGGCCGTGGAAAACCTTCTATCGCATGAATTTTGTCTGGAAGCGGAACTGCCCCTTTCGGGGAGACTCTATGTCCCAAAAAATCAATTTGCGATACGCCGAATTTGCATTTGGCTGATTAATTATTAATCCGTGCTCTTCTAGCCTCTGAAAAACGGTAGTGAGATGCTGCTCGTGCTCTTCCTCCGATGAGCTGGCTACCAGCATGTCGTCGAGGTAGACGAAAACAAAGGGGAGGTCGCGTAAGACTGCGTCCATCATACGTTGAAAAGTCTGAGCAGCACCTTTGAGGCCGAAAGGCATTCGCAGGAATTCAAAAAGGCCGAAAGGGGTTATAACCGCTGTTTTAGGAATGTCTTCAGCTCGGACTGGGACTTGGTGATAACCGCGGACTAAGTCTATTTTTGAAAAAATGCGCGCACCTGCTAAATGTAGTGAAAAGTCCTGTATGTGAGGGATGGGGTAGCGGTCATGTGCTGCAGCGTTGTTTAATCTGCGGTAATCTCCGCACGGTCTCCAAGAACCGTCGGATTTCGGAACCATGTGAAGCGGCGAAGCCCAAGGGCTCTTCGAGCGTCTAACAATGCCCAATTTTTCGAGAGCTGCAAACTCGTCCCTTGCTATGTTGAGCTTGGCCGCGTCTAAGTGGCGAGCTTTGGCAAAAACGGGAGGTCCCGTTGTTGGAATGAAGTGTTTAACCCCGTGTTTGGCTACAGTGGCTGAAAATTTGGGGGTTGTGAGTGCTGGAAATTGGGTGAGGAGTTGCTCAAACTTACCTCCTGCCGTGGTGACGTTGGCCTGCACAGGTGGTGGAGAGACTCGAGCTGAGCATGGAATAGAAGCAAAAGATAGTGCATTAACCAGGCGCCTATTTGCTAGATCAACTAATAACCCATGTGCACATAGAAAATCTGCGCCTAACAAGTTAAAACTCACCGCCGCTACAACAAATGTCCATCTGTAGCTGCGGCCGTGAATGAGGAGGTGCAGGCTCTTTTCCCCGAACGTGTCGATGTCAGAACCGTTGGCTGCCATTGCTCCATTGCCCCGGGTGCCCATGGCTCGATCTGCGTGGGAGGGCATGATGAAACTCAGCTGAGCTCCCGTGTCGATGAGGAACTGCTTGCCTGTGTGTCCATCCGTCACGTATAACAGCTTGTTTTTCTCGCAGAGAACCGCTGCCGTTAACGGCCCTCGGCTTTGGCGTTTTCCCGACATCGTGAACTTGCAGGGGGGAACGCATTTGTGGGCTTTCTCGGCGAAGTGGTGGTGATAATAACAGACGTCGATCTGTTTGTTACACTTGGGCCGCGCCGCTGTCACCGTGGGCTGGGTCTGCTCCGTGGGTTGTGGCTCTCCATGGCTCGGGGCGTCAGTTTTGAGGTCCGCGGATGCCGCTGTAGGTGTCCGCTCCTTGCAGGCGTTGACGAGCCGATAAGCCTCGCTGGCCAGTGTGCGGAAGTCTTGGTGGGTGTTGCACTTCGTATTGGCGAGTGTCCCTCTCATGTGTGGTGGAAGCGTGCTGAGGAAAATAAACTGGAAAAGGAAATTGTCGTTGTCCTCCTCCTTAAGCTGCAGCAAATCCTCCATGAGGGCCTTCGGATTGCCCCCTCTGTGGCCGTAGACCGCAAGGATCCTCTCGGCTCTTTCCTCCGCTGGTGGGACATAGTTCGCCACGATGGTCGCCTTGAGCGTCTCATACTTGCCCCGGGCCGGTGGTCGCCGGATCAAGCTCCGCACACACCTCGAAGTGGCGGAGTCGAGTTTGGAGACGATATGGTAGAATTTTGTATCGTCTGCTGTGATGCCCACCAGTATGAACTGGGCTTCAGCTTGTAGAAACCAAGAGGCGGGGTCTTCTCGGCAGAAGTCTGGCAGCTGGACAGCGACGGCGTTCGTGCACACCATCACTGTTGTGCCTGCCGGGTGAGAGTGCCTTGCCTCGGCTCTCACGGCGGTGTTGGAGCTCGGTTGAGCCCTCTCAATTCCTTCTGCCGGAGGGGACAGCTGTCTGTCTGCTCCCTCGTCTGCGTCGTTGCTGGCGTATGTCAGAGTCGCCACGGATGAGTCGCTTGAAGAACGCCTCCGGTCCATACTCGCGTCAAGGTCACCAGTGTAGAAGAGCTGGAAATGATGAGGCGGTTTTGTATTAAAAACAGAGTCTTTAATGAACAACTCTTCTATCTTGTCTCATCTGGTGCAGAGCTTGGCAGAAGGCAAAAGAGGAAGATTTCTGCCCAGCTCGCTGGTTAAATACAGGCACACATCAAAGACATGCAAAACACAAGCCGACATCCCCCATATCTTAATCCCCCATTAGTCCTGTTAACTCCTCCCTTCGTCTTGGGAGGTGATGGGAAAACCTCTCCTCGCCTTAGGGGGTGAAGGTGTCAAGTCTGTCGCCGCCGCGTCCTGTGACGTTGTTGGTCTTCACACGGCGGTGAGATTCCTTTGTCCTTTCGGAGGTGTGAAGTTCCTTTGCATATGTTGCTCCAAACATTTCCACATGCTCTAACGTATGCAGGTATGGAATATATGAGTAATATATACCACATCGCTCACAGATCGTCAGAGGCCTAAGCACTTTGCTTGCTCTTGTTCTTACCTCACATGAAAGTTTGGGTTTCAACCGTCTGGGTAGAAAAATAGTCACTGTGCAAATGCGTCACCCACTGATGCATGGAGGGATGGCTCATCTTGGCAGTTTCTTTAGTTATAAGCAATTCCGCACAAAATCTAAATTCCAATGGAAACTGAATAAATTCAACAAAGTGATTAAAATCATCCCGGACATAACAATGAGTCAGCAGATTTAGTGCATTCTAATAATATGCCAGAACTGAGGCCAGTCACCATGGAAGGTATTCACTTATCTAGCAAGCAAATCACCAAAAGGATTATTAGAAATGTTTCATCATCAGAGTATTACCCAAGTCAACCAAAAAATATGCTCTCCAAAATTACAGTGAGGAAAAAAGCAAAGAAAATCAGAAAACAATGTCTTAAATGTCCTTAAAAAAAACCAACAACAGCTAAATACAGTAAGTAGCATTTAAAATTTTGAATGAGATTTACCCCTCAATCATTTTGTACTGTATATGTAAGAGTCATTGGTAAAATGATGGATTTCCTGATGTCAACAGAGACCAGCACCATCTATCCATCTTCTACCGCTTATACCGCATACTGTGGGCATTAAATCCATACAATAAAGAGGGAAAATAGTTGTTTTGCAGGATACTTTTTATTCTTACCCAAGAATGTTCATGAAGGAAAATATGTACTTATACTCAGATACACTTGGTATCGTTCATGAAGCTGTAAAGAGTACAGTAAAACAACATAGGAGATGTGGGCACAAGTGATATAATTTCTGTATATCCATCCATCCATCCATCTTCTACTGCTTTTCCAGAGATCAGGGTCACGGAAGCAGCAGTTCAAGCAGAGAAGCCCAGACTTCCCTCTCCCCTGCCACCTGCTCCAGCTCTTCAGAGAGGATACCAAGGCCTTCCCAGACCAGCTGGGAGACATAGTCTCTCCACCGAGTCCTGGGTCTGCCCCGGGGTCTCCTCCCAGTGGGACGTGCCCGAAACACCTCAAGTGGGAGGCGTCCAGGAGGCATCCTAATCAGATGCCAATACCACCTCAACTGACTCCTTTCAATGTGGAGGAGCAGCGGATCTACTCTGAGCCTCTCCCGGATGACTGAGCTCCTCACCCTATCTCTGAGGGTGAGTCCAGCAATCCTACGGAGAAAGCTCATTTCAGCCGCTTGTATCCGTGATCTTGTTCTTTCGGTCATTGCCCAAAGCTCGTGACCATAGGTGAGAGTAGGAACGTAGATTGACTGGTAAATCGACAGCTTTGCCTTAGAACTAAGCTCCCTCTTCACCACAACAGACCGGTACAACGTCCGCATCACTGCAAATGCTGCTCCAATCCGTCTGTCAATCTCTCGCTCCATTTTCCCCTCACTCGTGAATAAGACCCCAAGATACTTAAACTTCTCCACTTGGGGCAGGAGCCTGTCCACAACCCAGAGAGGACAATCCACCTTTATCCGGCTGAGGACCATGGAATCGGACTTGGAGGTGCTGATTTTCATCCGAGCTGCTTCACACTCAGCGGCAAACCGTCCCAGCAAGAGCTGTAGGTCATTGCTGGATGAAGCCAACAGGACAACATCATCTGCAAACAACAGAGATGAGTGTTGGCAATACGAACCAAACTCTCACAACGGTCGTACAGAGACCGAATAGCTCGTAACAACAAGCCCGATACCCCATACTCCCGAAACACCCCCCACAAAAAACCACGAGGGACACGGTCAAATGCCTTCTCCAAGTCCACAAAACACATAAACTGGTTGGGCAAACTCCCACGAACCCTCAAGAATTCTCGAGAGGGTAAAGAGCTGGTCCGATGTGCCACAGCCAGGACGAAAACCACATTGCTCCTCCTGAATCCGAGGTTCGACCAACGGCCGGACTCTCCTCTCCAGTACCTTGGCATAGACCTTCCCAGGGAGGCTGAGGAGTGTGATCCCTCTAAAGTTGGAGCACACCCTCCGGTTCCCTTTCTTGAAGAGAGGAACCACCACCCCGGTTTGCCATGCCAAAGGCACTGCCCCCTACCTCCACGCAATGTTGCAGAGGCGTGTCAACCATGACAGCTCTACAGCATCCAGGGCCTTGAGGTACTCAGGCCGAATCTCGTCCACCCCTGGGGCCCGGCCACCAAGGAGATTTTTAACCACCTTGGCGACCTCAGCCCCTGTGATAGGCGAGTCATCCCCCTCATCCACAAACCCTGCTTCCTCTGTGGAAGGCGTATCGGTGGGATTGAGGAGATCCTCAAAGTGTTCCTTCCACTGCCTGACGATATCCCCAGTCGAAGTCAACAGCGCCCCATCCGCACCATACACAGTGTGGACAGGGAGCTGCTTTCCCCTCCTGAGGCGTCGGACAGTTTGCCAGAATCTCTTCGAGGCCGACCGAAAGTCTTGTTCCATGGCCTCACCGAACTCCTCCCATACCCAGGTTTTTGCTTTGGCAACCACCCGAGCTGCACTCCGCTTGGCCTGCCGATACACCTCAGCTGCTTCGCGAGTCCCACAAGCCAACCAAGCTATAATTTCTGTATACACACCCCAAAATGTTCAGATACTTTTTCCTGGTTTCTGTAATAATCCAAAAGTAATGCTTAAAATTGACCTTGACCAGCAAAATTAAATCCTTATAGTTAGCACAACTCATTAAAAATACTGCACAGAGAGACAATTGGTTTCTCCAGCAGGCGCAAACTCCATTTGTTTCTCCAGCAGCAATTGGTGAGCGATGTTATTGATTACAGTATATTGTAGTTATCTGCACTAAGGACTGCATCTTCAGACAGTTTGGTGAATTTATAATTTTATATAATGGAAATTAGTGTTAGAATCCATGTTTTTCTTTTCTAACTCAGCAAATATGTAATCATAATTGTTTTATATTGGACAAAATCACAGTTATAAAAGGTCAAAATGTGGTGGACAGAGTACATATGGCACGCCACCCAAGACAAAGGGTTTGGTGGGGGAGAAGATAGTTAGGGACGCTAATGGAGAAAGTGAGGGGAGCCAAACAAAGAAAGATGTGCCTTTCACCCCCCGCTGTGCCAGGTTGACTCCTGAGGATGCAGGGGTGTGAATGTATGGGAGCAAGACCTGCTCTGTGATGTGTGTGTCAATGTCAAGTTAATATGTGTGCATGTCTTTCACGTCTGTATGTTAATGTGTTTACCCTATGTGCCATAGGTGGGAATAAAAGTATATAAAGGAGTTTGCTCAGGCACTCAGGTCAGAGTTTCTGTGTTTTATGTTGGAAGAGGAATAAAGTTTGTGTGCTGTCCAGCTCACTGCCTCGTCTGCTTTCATCTTCCACATTGGTGACCCTAAGACACGCGATAGAGAACGAGCCGAGCACTGCCCCGGAGACAACCCAGAGGGAGAACACCAGCGCAGCATGCACTGTCACAGTCAAACTCCCAGACTTCTGGCTTCATAATCCAACTGCTTAGTTTCTACATGTGGAAGCCCAGTTCGCACTCCGAGGGATCACAACGGACGACACCAAATATTATGATGTGGTTGTGGTGCTGGATGTGCATGCCACGCAGCAAGTGACAAGCGTTGCAAAAACACTTCCACACCTCTGAGACAAACTGGGGCCCCCGATCCGAGACGACGTCCACCGGTATCCCGTGTAGCCTGACCACGTGCTGAACCAAGAGGTCCACTGTCTCCCGCGCCGTTGGAAGACCCCGAAGTGGCACGAAGTGAGCGGCCTTGGAGAATCGGTCCACGATGGTCAACACGGCGTTATAGGAGTTAGAGGTTGGGAGACCGGTGACGAAGTCGAGGGCTATGTGGGACCAGGGTCTGCCAGGGGTCGGCAGGGGCTGGAGCAAACCCGCGGGGGGAGAATTTCCTGACTTGGCGGTGGCACACACAGGACACGCCCGGACGTAGTTGGCAGCATCCTTCTGCAGACCTGGCCACCAGAAGGAACGCTGGAGGAGATCCACTAGCCGGGATACGCCAGGGTGACAGGCGAGTTTGGAGGTGTGAACCCAATGGATGACCTCCCCCCGGACAGAAGATGGAACGAACAGCCTTCCCTCCGGTCCGCCGCCAGGGTCCGGTTCGGTCTCCTGCGCCCACCGGATCTTGTCCCTGATGGACCAGGAAATTGCCCCTACCACACACAAGCTGGGCAGGATGGTATGGCCCGGCTCCACTGACGTCTCAGGGGCGAACTGCCTGGAGAGGGCATCGTGTAGGCCGTTCTTAGAGCCAGGGCAATAGGTAATGGTGAAGCGGAACCGGGCGAAGAACAGGAACCAGCGCGCCTGGCGGGCATTCAGACGTCTAGCAGATCGAAGATACGTTAAGTTCTTATGGTCCGTCAGCACCACAAATGGTAATGCAACCCCCTCCAGCCAGTGGTGCCACTCCTGCAGGGCGAGCTTGATGGCGAGAAGCTCCCTGTCCCCGACGTCGTAATTCCGCTCGGCCGGGGACAGACGCCGTGAGAAGAATGCGCAGGGTCGCTTGACCCCATCGGTGGGTGATCGCTGGGATAGCACCGCCCCCACTCCCGTATCAGACGCGTCGACTTCCACCAGGCACTGCAGAGCGGGGTCGACCTGGGTCAGGACCCAGGAGGAGGAGAACTCCGTCTTCAACGCCTGGAACGCCGCAGCGACCTCTTCGGTCCAGCGGAAAGTGTTCTTGGGGGAAGTGAGACGGGTCAGCGGGGCAACGATGGCACCAAAGTTAGGCACAAAACGGCGGTAGAAATTGGCAAACCCAATGAATTGCTGGACCTGCTTCCTGGAGGTCGGCGTGGGCCATTCAACCACCGCTTTAACCTTCGCGGGGTCAGGTAGGACCTGGTTGTATGAGATAACAAACCCTAAGAAGGAGGTGGTCTTGGCGTAAAACTCACACTTCTCGGCTTTGACATACAACCTGTTTTCCAGCAGCCGCTGCAAGACCCGCCTCACATGCACCTGATGTTCCTTTCGTGATCTGGAGAAGATGAGGATGTCATCCAGGTACACGAACACGAAGAGGCTGAGGAAATCACGCAGGACGTCATTGATTAGGCGTTGAAAAACGGCAGGGGCGTTGGTCAGTCCAAAGCGCATCACCAGGTACTCAAAATGCCCACTAGGTGTTCTAAAGGCTGTCTTCCACTTATCCCCCTCCCTGATCCGGACGAGATGGTATGCACTGCGACGATCCAATTTGGTGAACCAGGTCGCCCCCTGCAGGGAGTGGAAGGCAGTGTCCATCAGTGGCAGGGTGTAACGGTCCTTCTCCGTGATGTCATTCAAGGCCCGGAAGTCGATACATGGGCGGAGAGACCCATCCTTCTTCGACACGAAGAAGAACCCTGCGCTGAGTGGAGACGAGGAGGGGCGGATGATACCTGCGTTGAGTGACTCCTTGATGTAACTGTCCATCGCTTCCCGCTCCGGTGCTGACAGGCTGTAAAGACGTCCCGACGGCAGGGGCGCCCCCGGGCGGAGATTGATGGCACAGTCGTAGGACCGGTGAGGAGGAAGAGACATCGCCCTGGACTTGCTGAAAACGAGACCCAGATCATGGAACTCCGAGGGCACCAGGGTGATTTCCGGAGGCGCGGCGTCCTTAACCGGGGGAGGAGAAGACGGGGTGCAGGCTGCGGACTGTAAGCAGGTGCCCATGCAGAATGAACTCCAGGCGGCGATCTTTCCTGTCTGCCAATCCAGCACGGGGTTGTGCAGACGCAACCAGGGGTACCCAAGGATGACAGGCGTCACAGAGGAAGACAGGACGTAAAGGGTGAGATCCTCTCGGTGGTTACCCGAGATTATGACTGGGACTGGTTGCGTGCGATGAGTCACTTGTCCGAGGGGCGCACGGGAAAGGGTGATCAGGCTGAGAGGAGCGGCCAGAGGGTGGCAGAGAATGCCCAATTGGGTTGCCAGGCTCTTTGAAATGAAGCTCTGCTCTGCTCCTGAGTCTACCAGTGCGTGTGTGAGATGCCCCGTGGTGTTGTGACAGAATCGGATGGGCAAGGACAGACTTGTGAGGGGATTTGACCGGTTAGAGTCCGCGAGGCCCCCTACAGTGACTCGCGGACCTCCCCGTTTGGCTTCTCCGGGCAATGCTCCACGGAATGTTGGTCTCCTCCGCAGTACATGCAGAGGCCCAACTTCCGGCGGCGCTGTTTCTCCGCTAGGGGGAGCTTTGACCGACCGACCACCATTGCCTCCGATTCCTCGGAAGACTCCGGTGGAGGTAACGCCAGGGGGCGGTCTTGAGGCGTACGGACGGAGCCTCCACGCGAGCGGCTGCTAAACTTCCGCTCGGTGGACCGTTCACGCAGCCTGTTGTCTAAACTAATGGTGGTGGAGATCAGCTCCGCAAGTGTCTCCGGAAGATCTCGACCAGCCAGCTCATCCCTCAGACCTGAGCTGAGGCTGCGGAGGAAGATGCCACAGAGGGCGGCCTCACCCCAGCCAACCTCCTCCGCTGCAACCCGGAAGTCGATAGCATAATCCGCCGCTGACCGGCTTCCCTGTTGGAGACCAAGGAGCCGGTCAGTTAGGACGTTATCGCGCCGGGAATGATCAAAGACCTTGAGAAAGCTCTGCACGAACTGGCTATAGGAGAGGTTCGCGTAACTGGGCTTCACCATAACGGCGTAAGCCCAAGTTAGCGCTCGCCCCTCCAGAAGATTACCGATGTAGCCAATTCGGCTGTGGTCTGAGGGGAAATCCCCGGGAATGTGCAGAAACACTGACTCACACTGCATAATGAACCCCCGCGCTCCGCCGAGCTTCCCGCTGAAGCGGGCGGGGGTTGGGATCAGCGTGAGTCGAGTTGGCGTTCCCGAGGTAGACTGACCGGGCACCGGAGCGGCAGGAGCTAGCCCACCCTGGCGAGCCAAGGGGAACGCCTGCTGGGGGTCCAAGCGGTCTAACCGGTGAGTTATGTTGACCAACTGGTTTAAGATCACCTGCTGTTGATGGGCTATTAAATCCACCCGAGCCTCGAGGGTGGAAAGACGGCGTGCGAGCCCGCTGTCTGCTGAGCCGCTCTGCTGGAGCCGTACTGACATAATGTCTGGCCCAGGAAACACGCACGCAGGCTCAGGATAGATTTAACAGCTTTATTCAACAAGCAGGTGTGTCTGAATGGATGTATGCGGTATGTGTATGTGTTGGGGGTGAACGCCGATGTGCAGGAAGCAGAGCAGCGCGCCGTACAGCCGGACAACCCTATGGAGAGAGAGAGCAGAGGACAAGGGTAACGGGCACCACACCTGGACAGGGATAATGAGTCAACCCAGAGGGAGAACACCAGCGCAGCATGCACTGTCACAGTCAAACTCCCAGACTTCTGGCTTCATAATCCAACTGCTTAGTTTCTACATGTGGAAGCCCAGTTCGCACTCCGTGGGATCACAACGGACGACACCAAATATTATGATGTGGTCGCGGTGCTGGATGTGCATGCCACGCAGCAAGTGACAAGCCTGCTCCAGGAACCGCTGGCCCAGGGAAAATACGATGCGCTCAAGCAGATGCTGATTCAGCGGTATACCCTGTCGGACAGTGAGAGAGCAGAGAGACTCCTAATGCGCTCAGAGGTAGGTGACAGATCAGCTATGTGACATAATGTCTGGCCCAGGAAACACGCACGCAGGCTCAGGATAGATTTAACAGCTTTATTCAACAAGCGGGTGTGTCTGAATGGATGTATGCGGTATGTGTATGTGTTGGGGTGAACGCCGATGTGCAGGAAGCAGAGCAGCGTGCCGTACAGCCGGACAACCCTATGGAGAGAGAGCAGAGGACAAGGGTAACGGGCACCACACCTGGACAGGGATAATGAGTCTGAGTGTTGCTTACTTGTGGGTACAGGTGGTTGGCGTTGGCAAGGGAAGAGCCCGGGAGACAGCGTACTGCGGAGCCTGCGTAGATGGTGAAGATGGGTCGGCGATGACGGGGAAAATCCACCGCCGGGGAATCCACCTGTGCACAGGGGTGAAGAACTTGGAGAAAGGTAAGGGATGCTTACGCGTAGTTGAAGTCTTGCTGGTGATCAGAGGTTGATTCACGAGCTACGAAGTGCCGATGCGAACAGACGGCTCCAGACCGCAGCACTGGGCCGAGTGGGCTAAATAGCCCGCTGCTGACGAGGCGCAGGTGTGCGCGCAGCTGAAGCCGCTGATGAGCGGCGAGTCGTGACACTATGGAGCTGATGGAGAGCATATTAGCACTGATGGGGAAGAATGACGAATCCTTCCTGTTCGCCCACCTCTTCCTCAGGAACCTACCTGCCACAGCAAGGGCAATCCTGGCCAACTTGCTGCTGCTGGTAACCAAGAACTACCGCTCTCTGGTGCAGGAAGCGAACCGCATCATCCTAGCGACCAGAACTCTCAGCGTGCACTCAACGACACCGGCATCCCGGAAGCACTCCAGTGAGGTTGAGGAGCTGTTGGTGGTGGCTGGGATGGACGCCAAGAGACGCAGGAAAGGGACATTCTGTGTCTATCACCGCCACTTTAGCTCAAATGCCCAATGCTGTCTGCCACCATGCCAATTCAATAAGCCAGGGAAACGGCACGGCCAGCAGTCAGTAGCAGCTGCAACTGCTGGTGACAGGAACAAGTTGCTGTTCATCACAGACACACATTCAGGGAGACGCTTCTTAGTGGACTCCGGCTCTCAGAAGAGCCTCATTCTGCCGGTCAGCGCAGACAGATGGGCAGGAAGCAGCAGTCCCGAGCTCACGGCCACCAATGGATCCAACATCAGGACGTTTGGCAAACGGACGTTGACGGTGTGCTTACACGGACACAATTACCAATGGGACTTTGTGGTAGCAGCATGTTCTGTCCCAATTTTAGGTGCAGATTTTTTATGTGCTTATGGGTTGTTAGTCGATGTTGCCAACAGACGTTTAGTGGATGCTGTCTGTTTTACCTCCTTGCCCTGCACAGCTCGGGGAGTTGGGCCAACAACACAGGCTTGTGTTATAGCTCCAGGGGGTAAGTACCGGCATTTACTTTCACAGTTCCCAGCAGTCACAGTTCTGACATTTTCTGCTACAGTAACCAAACACGGGGTCGAACATTTCATAACCACAAAAGGCCCGCCGGTGTTCACATGACCTCGGTGCCTGGACACGGCTAAACTAGCCAGCGCGCACAAGGAGTTTACCAACTTAGAACAGCTGGGCATCATTAGGCACTCCAACAGCCCATGGGCATCCCCTCACCCATCTCAAACTAGTTTTCCAGAGGTTGGAAGCACACAGGCTTATCATTAACCCGGTGAAGTGCCAGTTCGGTGTCCCAGTGACTGATTTTTTGGGTCACTGCATTTCGCTGGAGGGTGCAATTCCACTGCCTGTTAAGGTGCATGCAATGTCGGATTTTCCGTATCCGCAGACTGTGAAGGCCCTGCAGGAATTTTTGGGCATGGTCAACTTTTACAACCGTTTCCTCCCCTGAGCAGCCCAGCAGCCATTGTATGATGCGCTCAAGAAAAAGAAGCCTGCAGAAAACATCAACTGGACCCCCAAGCGAGGCCAGGCTTTTGCAAACGCCAAAACAGCACATGTTAACGCCGCTTTGCTAGCCCACCCTGCCCCGTCAGCGCGGATAGCACTCACCACTGACGCGTCTGACGTTGCCATAGGGGCAGTGGCGGAGCAGTACGTTTCCGGTGCATGGCAGCCGCTCGCATTTTTCAGCCGTACTTTGCACAACAATGAAAGCAAATACAGTACATTTGACAGAGAGTTGTTGGCCCTCCACCTGGCGACAACTACTTCCAGTTTTGGCTAGAAGGGCATGAGTTCACCACGTTTGTTGATCATAAGCTGCTAACGTATGCAATGTCCAAAGTCTCGGAACCGTGGTCGGCCTGGCAGCAACAACATTTGGCTCTGATCTCGGAATTTACGACCGACATCTAGCACGTAGCTGGTAAGCTTAATGTTGTGGCTGACTGCTTGTCAGGCGCATTAGGCTTCCCGGTCTACATGGGAACAGATTTCCCACATTGGCCGCAGAGCAAACTGGAGACAAGGACATTTGTGCACATCAGTCTGCGCCGAATGGGTTAAAATTGGAGAGCAGGGTGGTGCAAGAAGGATGCTCCCCCTTGCTCTGTGATGTCTCCACCGGTCGCCCACGCCCAGTGGTTCCAAGCTCTTGGCACCGCCGCCTTTTTGAGTTAATCAACTCCCTTTCATACCCCGGTGTGCGTGCCTCGGTTAAACTGGTGGGGGCAAAATATGTCTGGCCGCACTTTTGCAGGGACGTGAAAGAGTGGGCTGCAGCATGCGTTGCGTGCCAGCCAGCCAAAGTGCACAAGCACACCAAAGCCCCCTTGAGCCATTCCAAATTCCAGCCAGGAGGTTCGACTACATCCACGTGGATTTAGTGGGCCCTCTCCCTCCGTCACAAGGTTTCGCACACCTTTTGACAATCGTAGACCACACCACGCGTTGGCCTGAAGTGGTCCCACTGGCTTCCACCACATCCATGGAAGTGGCTCACGCTTTTTTGTCGGTTTGGGTTGGATGGTTCAGATCCCTATTGGACATCACTTCCGACAGGGGTCCACAATTCGTTTCAGAACTCTGGTCTGCGATGGCCCAGAGCCTGGGGGTCAAAATCTATCGCACCACTGTGTACAACCCCCAGGCTAACGGGTTATGCGGGCGTTTTCATAGGTTGTTTAAAACAGCACTCAGAGCTTCACTCACGGATGCAAATTGGGTCGACCGCCTGCCCTGGGTCCTGTTAGGGTTGGCCTGCGCACCTATAGAGGATCTGGCAGCTTCTCTGACAGAACTCGTTTTTTCTCAGCTGCTGCAGATCCCCAGGGAATTTTTACCGGAAAACCCCACACCCAGAACCGACCTGCCTGTGTAATTTTTTCATGGTATAGGGCCGGCCAAGGTGCCAGGCCCGGTGCACTATTGTTTTCCCCACACCTTCTTCCCAAAGAGCTTACAGAGCACCAAGTTTGTTTTTGTTAGGCACGACGCACACAGAACCCCGCTGCACCCACCGTATGACGGACCTTTCAGAGTGCTGGAAACCGGGGCAAAGCATTGTGTGTTAGACTTTGGGGGGGCGTAGGGAAACTGTTTGCATTGACAAGCTTAAGCCAGCTTATGTGTTGGTAGATGAAAAGGTGGTGTTGGCTCAAGCTCCCTGGAGCGGATGCCCACCTACAGTGGCCCCGCAAGTTGGTGTTCCCCCTGCAGAGAACTGTTGGCAGCAGACTAGGTCTTTCCCCTCCCCACGCTTTCCCCCTCCACAGGACTGCACGCCGGAAGCCGAGTTTGTCTCCTGCCCACCTCGACAGCAAGACGCTTCGGCCGGTCCGGCGACTCCGCATTACAGCTGTTACAGGTGCCGGCTCAAGCCTAAGATGCCAGAGGATTAGAGCCCCTTCTGGGTGTTCGGGGGGGCGGGGATTGTGGTGGAGACAGTACATATGGCACGCCACCCAGGACAAAGGGTTTGGTGGGGGAGAAGATAGTTAGGGATGCTAATGGAGAAAGTGAGGGGAGCCAAACAAACAAAGATGTGCCTTTTGCCCTCCGCCGCACCAGGTTGACTCCTGAGGACGCAGGGGTGCGAATGTATGGTGGCAAGACCTGCTCTGTGACGTGTGTGTCAATGTCATGTTAATGTGGGTGCATGTCTTTCAAGTCTGTATGTTAATGTGTTTATCCTATGTGCCAGAGGTGGGAATAAAAGTATATAAAGGAGTTCGCTCAGACACTCAGGTCAGAGTTTCTGTGTTTTATGTTGGAAGAGGAATAAAGTTTGTGTGTTGTCCAGCTCGCTGCCTTGTCTGCTTTCATCTTCCACAAAAATCCCTTTTTATTTCATTTCAGTGAACCTGTAACCATGTGACACTGATTCTCAGGGCAGGAGCACTATACCAAATTAATCACTCCTATGGGTGCACACCCCATACATACCCCTGCAGCTATCCTCTCTTCCTCTTTCTTTCCTCCTGGTTGGTAAGAGCTTATACCATCTGTTTGACATTATGCTTTGTGCTGTTTGGGCTGCCTTACTCTGGGTATCCCATCGCTGATTGGGTAAAATTGTAAAAATTGTTATGTTTTTCTGCTGAATAAGAGAAGGTTTGCAGCGGCTGTATAGCGTGGCATGCACGGTTTGTGCCCGCTTGAGGTATGTAATATACACTTGCTGTCTTTTCAGTAGTGATGTTAAAACCGAGGCCTCATGAAACAATGAGCAACTTTGAGACAATTGCTTCACGAGCGACATAATGTTATGAAACATCTAATAAAGACTGAAGTCTTGGGACTGACTGTCAGAACTGCATCTGAGTTAAAAACCTGAAAAAGGTCAATACTCTATATCACAGGTTGTACTACACTTTTTGTTATGTTGTGGGGGCATGGGGTGGGGGTTTCTCCACCCAGACAGGGCAGAGGGAAGAAAAGGACAATTGACCGAAGGTGGAGGTGTCACCAGGGGGTATCAGACGGAACTGTTGGTTTTATGTGCCCCCCGGGGAAAGTAAGAGATGCCCAAGCCGGGGAGAGAAGAAAGGTGTTGGAGCAGTGGCAGCATTATGTTATGTTAATGTGTCACACAATTCTTTGTTCATACAACAATGTGCATGGTCGGAAGTTCCGGGTCTCGATGCATGGGAATAAAGATATAAAAGAGGAATGCACAGAGACCTGGGACTCTCTTTTGCTGTAAATTATGTTGGATAAGGAATAAAGTTTCTGCATCGTCCAGCTCGTTGCCTCGCCTGCCTCACTTCTCCACATTGGTGACCCGAAGACGTGCCATGGAAAGCAAGCCAAGCACTGCCCCAGAGACTGCCTGGAGAGAGAGCACCAGCACCGTGTGTGTGTGTGGTCTCAGTCGGGCTCCCAGACTTCTGGCTTCACAACCCGACTGCGTGGTTCTTGCACATAGAAGCCCAGTTCGCACTCTGTGGGATAACAACGGACGATACCAGATATTACTACGTGGTCGCTGCGCTGGATGTGCGCACGATGCAACAGGTGACAAGCCTGCTCCAGGAACCGCCGGCCCAAGGAAAATATAAAGTGCTCAAGAGGATGCTTCTCCAGTTATTTATTTATTTATTTATTTAGCGAATGCAAAGTCCTTAAGCCAAGCAGTTGCCTCCTGGTTTGCTGTATGGAGGGTGTGTAATCCTCCTTCCAGTCTTTGGAGCGGGCAAGCCTCTATGATGTGTTCCATAGTTTGCTCCTCTCCACATGCGCACAGTGGGCTAGGGCTACTGCCCCATCTGTGAAGGCTGGCCAAGCAGGGGCCATGTCCAGTCCTGAAGCGATTGAGTGTAGACCACTGTCTCCTTGGGAGGTTGGTGCCCGGGACCTGTTGGTTGGGGTTTATCACCAGCTGTTTGTTTGGGACCTCCTTGGTCTCCCATTCCTCTTGCCAAGCTGTCTGGATGGTAAAGTCAGCTGGGGGAGGGTTTTTCCAAATTGGCCGTCTGGATGAAAGTCGGGCAGTGGGTGGGGTGTAGATATCTGCATGGATTGGTAAGTGAGGAAAATCTTTAACTTTTTGGAGCATCCTTTGAGTTAATGCTGCTCGCCGGATGTGTGGAGGGGCTATGTTTGACAGTACAGAGAGCCAGGGGAGTGGTGTTGAGCGGATTGTTCCAGTTATAGTTCTCATGGTTGAGTTGAGCTGGGTGTCTACATGGTGTGTGTAAGATGACCTGGACCAGACAGGGGCACAATATTCTGCTACAGAGTATGAAAGGGCCAGTGCTGAGGTGCGCAGGGTGGAGACTGCCGCCCCCCATTTTGCACCAGCGAGCTTGCAGAGCAGGTTGTTTCGTACTTTCACCTTAGCAGCCGTCCCCTTTAGATGTTCCTTGAAGGATAAGGTCCTATCAAGGGTCACTCCAAGATAAGTTGGATTTGGGGCATGCTTAAGCTTGAGTCCGCTCAGGTGGATGTTTAGTTCTCTGGCAGCTTTTGCATTGTGGAGATGAAATACACTGGAGACGGTTTTTGCTGGGCTTGGTTTTAGGCGCCAGATTTTGCAGAACTGGTCCAGTTTAGCAAGATCTTCCGTGAGCACCCGTTCCAGTGGTTCAAAGTCTGGTGCTTGGAATGCCAAACAGATGTCGTCTGCATAGATGAATTTGCGGGATTTTGTAGTAGGCAGGTTGTTTATGTAGAGGTTGAACAGAGTTGGAGCTAGAACTGAGCCTTGTGGGAGTCCGTTTTTCTGCATTCTCCATGCACTTGTGTTCTGACTGAGGTGGACTCTGAACCTTCGGTTGGTCAGCAGGGTTTTTATAATTGCTGTTGCCCAAGCAGGGATCGCCTTTATAAGTTTCAGGAGGAGGCCTTTGTGCCAGACCGTATCATAGGCGGCTGTAAGATCGAGAAACACAGCCCCTGTCTTCAGTCTGCTCTCGAAGCCATTTTCAATGAAGGTGGTTAGGGCCAGTACTTGTTCTCCTGTACTGTGGTCCTAGCGGAAACCTGCTTGATCCACACTTAGAATATCCTCTATTTCTGGGGAAATGCGTTGCAGTATTAGGCGCGCCATGATTTTGTAAGGAACGCTGAGTAGGGAGATTGGGCGGTAGCTTCTCCAGTGCTATACCCTTTCTGACAGTGAGAGGGCAGAGAGGCTCCTAACACGTTCGGGGTTAGGAGACAAGTCAGCAGTGGAGCTTATGGACAGCATATTGGCACTGAGGGGGAAGGACGACGAATCTTTCCTGTTCGCCCACTTGTTCCTCAGGGACTTACCGGCTGCAGTGAGGGTGATCCTGGCCAACTCGCCGCGGCTGGTTGCTAAGGACTATTGCGCCCTGGCGTAGAAAGCAAACTGCATCATCTTGGCGACCAGAGCTCCCAGCGTGCAGACAGTGGCACTGGCATCCATGAGGGACTACATCGAGGTTGAGGAGCTGTTCGTGGTAGCCGGGACAGACACCAGAAGATGAAGGAATGGGGTGATCTGTTTTTATCATCGCCGTTTTGGCTTGAATGCCCAATGCTGCCTGTCGCCATGCCAATTCAAGAAGCCGGGAAGACGGCACGTTCGGAATTCAGTGGCAGCTGCAACTGATGGCGACAGGAACAAACTGCTTTATGTCACGGACACACATTCGGGGAGATAGTTTTTGGTGGACTCTGGCTCCCAGAAGAGCCTCATCCTGCCAGTCAACACAGACAGGGTGGCAGGATGCAGCGGTCCCGAGCTCACAGCCACCAACGAATCCATCATCAGGACATTTGGCAAACGGACACTAACGATATGCTTACACAGACGCAACTTTCAGTGGGACTTTGTGATAGCTGCATGTTCCGGTCCCATTTTAGACACAGATTTTTTATGTGCTTATGGGTTATTAGTTGATGTTGCTAATAGTGTCATGATTGGCAATAATTAGACAGCTGGCAAAGGAGAGCTGAGTGAGGTGTCTGACTGGGTGATGACGGTTGCTGATGTGGTGATGATGACGGGGCAGGTGAGCACACAACAACCATAGAGACGCACCACAAAGGAGGTAGCAACCTGTGAAAAGGTAAGCAGAGGATTAAAGGGTTTTTCAAATTAAAGGAAAACAGATATTCACTGCTAATGCAGGTAGTATACACAACGAGCCAGCGCCTAGACGTTGAAGAGAAGGTCTATTTAAGCACTGGCGAGTCAGAGGAGCAGGTGCATCTCATCACGCAGGTGGAGATGTTTACCCGCAGAGTAGGTGAAGGTTGAGCCGGACGGGCGGGGGAGGAGTGTGCTCACCAGACCATGACAGTGCCCCTCCCTCAAGGAATGCCTCCTGGCAGTCCACTGGGCTTGGTAGGATGTGCCTTGTGAAAGGCCCGGACCATCCCCTTGTTGTGGAAGTTGGAAGCAGGAACCCACAACCTTTCTTCTGGTCCATAACCCTTCCAGTAGATGAGATATTGGAGCCCCCGGCCCTGACGACGAACGTCCAGAATCCTCTGGACCGTGTGGGTGATCTGGCCGTCGATGACCCGAGGAGGAGGAGGTGGCTTAGGGAGAAGACAGAGAGGGCTGGTGGAGAGGGGTTTGATTTTGAAGACGGGAGGCGGGAAGTTTAAAGCGGACCGTGACATCATTGATGATCTTGGAGATGGGAAATGGGCCCCAGAAATGAGGAGATAGTTTCCTGGACTCCGTCTTCAATGGTACCTGGTCCGCTGATAACCACACCTGCTGCCCGATGGAATACTTCAGAGCCGGAGCCCACCTACGATCGGCGTATTGGCGATTCCGTTCAGCTGACAGGGCGAGGGCAGCACGAGTGGCCTTCCATAGCCGGTGACAGAGACATGCGTGGGCCCCCACAGATGGAACTGCCACGTCCCTCTCCACCATGGGTAAAAAGGGAGGAGTGTACCCCATGGATGCCTCAAATGGGGTCAACCCGGTGGCCGTTGAGACAGCAGAATTGTGGGAGTACTCCACCCAGGTCAGGTGGGTACTCCATGAACTATTATTGGAGGCTGCCACGCACCTCAGGGTGGCCTCCAAGGATTGGTTGGCGTGCTCAGCTTGCCCGTTACTCTGTGAATGATATCCCGATATGCGGCTGAAACTTGCACCAAGAGAGCGGCAGAAGGCTTTCCCGATCTGAGACGTGAATTGTGGGCCCTGGTCAGACACAGTGTCCATGAGAACACTGTGTAACCGGATGACATGGTCAGTGAGGAGGTTCGCTGTTTCCAAAGTAGAGGGTAATTTGGGGAGGGGCACCAGGTGGATTGCCTTGCAGAAGCAATCCACACAGGTGAGGATAACAGTATTACCCTGAGATGGAGGAAGTCCAGTGACAATGTCCAGGGCAATGTGGGACCAGGGTCGGTGAGGGATGGGGAGTGGATGGAGAAGGCCAGAAGGGGGCGAGGAGTCCGTCTTGTTGCGGCAGCAGGTCTGACAAGCACTGACGTACTCCCGGACGTCACTTCGCAGAGTGGGCCACCAAAATACTTGACAAATGAGGCTAACAGTCTGGGTAATGCCAGGATGGCATGCAAAAAAGCTGGTGTGGCTCCACTTGATGACGTCACTGCGAAGAGAGTGCGGGATAAACAGTCAATCCTCAGAACCCCCTTCTGGTACAGGTTCTGTGGATAACGCCTGCTGGACCCTCCGTTCAATGTCCCACGAGAGTGCTCCAAGGAAACAGGAGGGTGGGACAATGGATTGGGAAATGGAGGGGGGGTAGGGGGGTCGGGACAGAACTGGTGGGTTTAATATTGCGGGAGCCAGGCCTGTAAGTAATATTAAAGATTGACTCTAGCAAAAAATAGGGCCCAGTGGGCCTGCCTGACACTCAGCCTGTGGGCTGACCGAAGATATTCTAAATTTTTATGGTAAGTCCACACAATTAACGGGCTGGGGCGCTCCCTCCAACCAGTGCCTCCACTCCTCCAGGGCCAATTTAATGGCCAGCCGCTTCCGCTCTCCTACATTGTAAATTCTCTCCGCAGGCGTGAACCAGCGAGAGAAATATGCGCATGGATGGAGCTTCTGATCTGAGGCTGAGTGCTGCGATAGGACAGCACTCACCCCCGAGTCAGAAGCATCCACCTCTAAAATGAACTGGAGCTGGGGGTTAACCTGGGCCAAGATAGGGGCGTTGGAGAACAGATCTTTCAATTTGTGAAAGGCCTGTTCAGCTGCCTCGGACCAACTAAAGGGCACTTTTATCGAGCTCAGCTGGGTCAGAGCCTGTGCTACCCCACTATAGTTTCTGATGAAACAGCGATAAAAGTTTGCGAACCCCAAGAAGCGTTGAAGCTCCTTGCGGGAGTGGGGTGTAGGCCAATTCAGCACAGCCTCCTCCTTGGCCGGGTCGGCCCTCAGCTCTCCCTCAGCCACGATAAAACCCAGAAAAGAAGTGGAGCGGGTGGAAAACTCACTTCTCAGCTTTAACGTGAAGCTGATTCTCCAGGAGCCATTGCAAAACGGTCCGGACATGGACTGTATGTTCCTCTGACGAGCGTGAAAAAATCAAAATGTCATCAAGATAAACAAAAACAAATTGATTGACCATATCACAGAGGACATCATTGATCATCCGTTGGAAGACAGCGGGGGCATTAGTGAGCCCGAATGGCATAGTCAGGCATTCAAATTGCCCCAGATGTGTTTTAAGCCATCTTCCACTCGTCCCCTTCATGAATGCACACCAGATGGTATGCATTCTGCAAGTCCAATTTAGTAAACACTCGCACGCGCTGAAGGAGCTCAAACGTGGAATTTATTAGGGGCAGAGGATACTTGTCCTTAATAGTAATGGCATTGAGCTCACGATAGTCAATGCATGGGCATAGGGAACCATCCTTCTTACTGACAAAAAAAAATCCTGCCCCAAGAAGAGCCGATGAAGGCTGAATGAGGCCGGTGTTCAAAGAATCTTTAATATAGCTCTCCATTGCCTCCCTTTCCTTCACAGAAATACTGTAGAGCCGGCTGGACGGCAGCCATGCACCCAGGACAAGGTCTATAGCACAATCATAAGAGCGATGGAGAGGTACAGAAAGTGCTCTAGACTTGCTAAAGACCTCTCCGAGAACATGATAGGCCTCGGGCACAAGGGTAAGGTCCGGCAGCTCTACCGGAAGGGAAGAGCTGGATAGCATAGGTGAATACTCGGCCGAACTGAGACAAGATGCCAAACAATTCGGGCCCCAGGAAGAGATGGAATTATTAGCCCAGTTAATAATAGGGTTATGCTTCTGGAGCCATGGATAACCAAGAACCACCGGGTGACCAGATTTAGGGAGAATATAAAACAAAATGATCTCCTGGTGGTTGCCGGAAAGAAGGACAGACACCGGCTCGGTTTTCTCGGTGATGGTAGCCACTTTTTTGCCCGATAATGTAATAACATTTAGGGACCTGGGCAATTTGATCATAGGGATGGCTACATCCCATACGAAACACGCAGAAACAAAATTCTGCTCTGCCCCTGAGTCAATCAAAGCTTTAGCCCTCCTCTCGACCCCTGGAAACTGAATGAGGGCCGAAATGGATAGGTTACCGGGGGAATGAATGGATTTCCTGCCCATTATTTCCCCCACGGCTACAGATGGGCCGTATCTTTTAGGCTTCAGCTGACATCCTGCAGTGTATGCTTGAGACAGCCACAGTACATGCAGGTGCCGATTCTCCTCCGGAGTCAGACGGACCCGGCCAAACTCCAAGGGCTCAGAAAAAGAATTGGCTCCAGCTGTGTCAGAAGCCGAAGGGAATGAGTGCGCACTGGGCGGGTGGGAGGGGACTTTATGCTCCTTCGCGCGCTCGCAGTACTGGTTGTCAAGTCTGACAGCCTGATCAATTAAATCGTCCAAGGAGGAGGGAACCGCATGAACCGCTAGGTCGTCCCGGAGGTGTTCATTTAAACCCTGGAGGAAGACGCTTCGTAACGAAACGTCATTCCATCCCGAGTCCACCACAATGACCCGAAACTCCACAGAGTAGTCAGCAGCTGACCGGCTACCCTGACGGAGTGACATTAAGTGGCTCATGATGTTTCCCTCGCTTTCTGTACGGTTAAATGCGCAAGTGAATTTGGCCACAAATCTCTCAAATGAATAAGTGGGACCCTCTGGACTGTCGAGAATGGCTTGGGCCCAACTGAGGGCCCTATCCCACAGCAGGAGGATCATAAAATGAATTTTCGCTGTGTCATGTGGGTACTCTCCCCCCCGACCTGGCCCAAATACAACCGAACCTGGCAAAAAAAAGCCCTACATTCCCGCCCCCCCACCCACGAACGGGTCAGGTGAGGGAACGGAGGCGGTTCGGTGCACAGTGGATGAAACTGGGGCAACAGGCGGAGGGACGGGCACTGGCTGAGACAAATGGCCCAAATGTTTGGCGACCGTGCCCAGCTGCTGTGAAATGGTTTGCAGCTGTTGAGTCAGCACAGCCACCAGCCTCTCTGTGGCATCTAAACAGTCTAAAGCAAAGTGTTCCGCTGATGTCACTCCCGCTGAGCTTGCAGCTTGGATGGCTCGTTCTGGCATGATTGGCAATAATTAGACAGCTCACGTGCAGGGAATGACTCCAAAGGAAGCACACAGTGACACAGAGTAACAAGGTTAGGTTGAATTTTATTAATTGCAAAGAATGCCTCTGCAAGAGAAAAAGGCCACTCACCAGGGGAAGCACACAGCCTGAAATGAGAGACGAGAGTAGGTGAATTAGGAGGGAGACAAGACACAGGGAAAATAGGACCACACTCACATGGGAGTAATGTAGGATCTGGCAGAAGAACCCATCACTTACAGCGAACTTCCCGATGAAACAGGATAGCAAAGGAGAGCTGGGTGAGGTGTCTGACCAGGTGATGACGGTCACTAATATGGTGATGATGACGGGGCAGGGGAGCACACAGCAACCCTGGAGATGCACCACAAAGGAGGTAGCAACCTGTGAAAAGGTAAGCAGAGGATTAAAGGGTTTTTCAAATTAAAGAAAAATAGATATTCACTGCTAATGCAGGTAGTATACACAACGAGCCAGCGGCGAGACGTTGAAGAGAAGGTCTATTTAAGCGCTGGTGAGTCAGAGGAGCAGGTGCGTCTCATTAAGCAGGTGGAGATGATTACCCGCGGAGTAGGTGAAGGTTGAGCCGGACAGACGGGGGAGGAGTGCGCTCACCAGACCATGACAAATAGGAGACTAGTAGATGCTGTCTCTTTTTCCTCTTTGCCCTGTATAGCTCGGGAAGCTGGGTCAACAACACTGGCTAACGTTATAGTTCCAGGGGATAAGTACCAACAGCTACTCGCACAGTTCCCGGCACTCACGGTCCCAACGTTTTCAGCTACGATAACGAAGCACAGGGAAGAACATTTCATAACTACAAAAGGGCCACCGGTATTCACGTGACCTTGGTGCCTGGATGCAGCTAAACTGTCCAGCGCACAAGGAGTTTGCCAACTTAGAACAGTTGGGCGTCATCAGGTGCTCCAACAGCCCGTGGGCATCCCCGCTACACATGGTGCCCAACGCCGATGGGTCATGGCAACCATGCGGCGATTTCCAGAGCTTGAACAACGCTACGGAACACGATCACTATCCTATTCCACACATCCAGGATTTTGCCGTACACCTGGCCGGGGCATGTGTTTTTTCCAAAGGGGATCTGGTCTGTGGTTACGACCAGGTCCCAATGCGCGCTGAAGACGTTCCAAAAACAGCGGTAATAACTTCTTTCGGCCTTTTTGAGTTTTTACGCATGCTGTTCGGATTAAAAGGCATGGTGCAGACCTTCTAAAGGATGATGGACGCAGTGCTTTGTGACTTGTCCTTCGTTTTTGTCTACATAGACGACATTCTGGTAGCTAACGTGTTCGAGGAGGAGCACATCACCCATCTCAAGACAGTTTTCCAGAGGTTGGAAGTGCACGGGCTGATAACCCGGCGAAGTGCCAGTTTGGTGTGCCAGTGATTGACTTTTTGGGCCACCGCATTTCGCCAGAGGGCACGATCCCGTTACCAGACAAAGTATGCGCCGTGTTGGACTTTCCACGCCCGCAGGCCGTGAGGGCACTAAAGGAGTTTTTGGGAATGATAAATTTTTATAACTATTTCCTTCCCCGGGCAGCCCAGCTGATGCAGCCGTTGTATGCCACGCTTAAAAAAAAGAAGCCCGTGGAAAACATCGATTTGACTCCCAAGCGAGACCAGGCTTTTACGAACGCCAAAACAGCGCTGGCGGATGCCGCGTTGCTAGCCCACCCGGATCCGTCTGCATGGATAGCGCTCACTACAGATGCATCTGATGTTGCCATAGGGGAAGTTGTGGAGCAGTGTGTCTCAGGTTCGTGGCAGCAGCTTGCATTTTTCAGCAGAACTTTGTGCAACAACGAACACAAATACAGCACATTCGATAGAGAATTGCTGGCTCTCCACCTGGCAAAGCCCCATTTCCAGTTCTGGCTGGAGGGGCGCGAATTCACCACGTTCGTGGACCATACGCAGCTGATGTACACCATGTACAAAGTATCGGAACCATGGTCGGCCCTGCAGCAATAGCAGTTGGCCGCAATTTCAGAGTTTACTACTGACATTCAACACGTTGCCGGTAAGCTCAACATAGTGACCGATTGCCTGTCGTGTGCGTTAATTGCCCCAGTCTACATGGGAATAGATTTCTCCGCCATGGCCGCGGAGCAAGCCGGGACACGGACATTGTGGGCTCCAGTCTGTGCCAATTGGGTTAAGGCTGGAGAGCAGGGTAGTGGAAGAAGGGTGCCTTCCCTTGCTCTGCAACGTCTCCACTGGCCGCCCGCACCCAGTGGTTCCGAGCTCTTGGTGCTGTCACATTTTTGAGTTGGTCCACTCCCTTTCACATCTGGAAGTGCGTGCTTCAGTGAAGCTAGTGGGGGCAAAATTCATCTGACTGCGCTTGCACAAGGACGTGAAAGAGTGGGCTGCAGCGTGCATCACGTGCCAGTGGGCCAAAGTGCCCAAGCACACCAGAGCTCCCCTCGAGCTGTTCCAAATCCCAGCCAGGAGTTTCGACCATGTGGATTTGGTGGGACCCCTCCTGCCGTTGCAAGGTTTCATGCACCTTCTGACAGTCGTGGACCACACCATGCACTAGCCTGAAGTGGTCCCACTGGCTTCAACCACGTCCGCAGAAGTGGCACATGCTTTTTTGTCGGCTTGGGTTACAAGTTTCAGAACTCCATCGGACATCATGTCTGACAGGGGTCCATAATTCGTTTCAAAACTCTGGTCAGCAATGGCCCAGAGCCTGGGAGTCAAAATTCGTCGCACTACCACGTACAACACCCAGGGTAACGGGTTATGTGAGCATTTTCATAGGTCGCTTAAACCAGCTCTCAGAGCTTCGCTCCCGGACACAAATTGGGTCGACCGCCTGCCCTGGGTTCTTTTAGGGTTGCGCTCCGCACCTTAGGAGGATTTGGCAGCCTTCCCGGCAAAACTCATTTTTTCTCAGCCACTGCGGATCCCCAGAGAGTTTTTACTGGAAAACCCCACTCCCAATGCTGGTCCGCCCATGCAATTTTTAAACAGGACGGAGGCTGTGAGCGTACCAGGCCCGGCCCACCATTGTTTTCCCCGCACAAAAAGCTTACAGAATGCCAATTTTGTTTTTGTCAGGCATGATGTGCACTGGACCCCGCTGCGCCCACTGTACGATGGACTGTTCAGGGTGTTGGAACCTGGGGCGAAGCATTTTGTGTTAGACTTGGGGGGACGTAGGAAGATCGTCTGTATCGACAGGCTGAAGCCTGCTTTTGTGTTGGCAGATGAGCAGGTAGTATTGGCCCAAGCTCCCTGGCGCAGACGACCACCGTTGGTGGCTCCACAAAGTGGCAATCCCTCAGCAGAGACCTGCACTCATGAAATTAATGTCTTTTCCCCCCTCTCTTTCCCTCCACAGGCTGACGTGTCCTTTGTTACACCTCACCAGCAGGGCGGTTTGACTGGATCGGCGACCCCCCACTACAGCCGCTATGGGCGCCGGCTCAAGCTCAAAGGACGGAGGGGTTAGTGCCCCTTCTGGGTGTTTGGGGTGGGGCTGTGTGGGGGCATGGGGTGGGGGTTTCTCCAACCAGAGAGAGCAGAGGGAAAGAGAGGACAATGGACCAAACGAGGAGGTGTCACCAGGGGGTATCAGACGGAACTGTTGGTTCTATGCACCCCCCAGGGAGAGTAAGAGACGCCCGAGCTGCAGAGAGCAGAAAGGTGTTGGAGCAGTGCCAGCATTATGTTATGTTAATGTGCCACACAATTCTTTGTTCATACAACAATGTGTATAGTCGGAAGTTGCGGGTCTCGATGCATGGGAATAAAGATATAAAAGAGGAATGCACAGAGACCCGGGACTCTCTTTTGCTGTAAATTATGTTGGATAAGGAATAAAGTTTTTGTCATTCAGCTCGTTGCCTCGCCTGCCTCCTTTCTCCACAATGTCATTTTTCTCAGACAGGCTTGTAAAAATTCCGTCAATCAGTCATCTATCATTTTAATTGACTTTAATTAGATCAACCTCCATATAATCTGTCAAATGATAGACGGCTTTCAGAATTTGTAGTCATTGCTGGAAAAATTCTGTGGAAGGACAATTTTCATTGAATGAAACCTCAGAGAGAGAGAGAGAGAGAGAGAGAGAGAGAGAGAGAGAGAGAGAGAGAGAGAGTAAAGAGCACAAAAATTCTCTGATAAAGTGTTTTTTTTATTATTATTATAGTAATAGGAGCTGTCCAGTGTCTCTTGCAATTTTGTTTTTGCATCATGAGCAATGCATCGAGCACTGTTTCAGCACACCCACAATCACGTGACCGTAGCAACTGAGGCCTCATTATGTTGGTCACATCAGGTGACTTGAGGGCTCGCAGGAAATTTGAGAGGGCTCTATCGGAATTAGGTTTTTTTTATTTGCTTTTTATTGTTTGTTCTTGCCATCCAATTTTGAATAGACCTCGGAGGGGCAAATGCTCAAAAAAAAAAAAAAGTATTGGGATTTTTTTCAGGTTTTCTACTCAGATGCAGTTCTGACACTCAGTCAGCAGATGGTACTCTTTATTAAATGTTTCATAACAGTGTGTCGATCATGAAGCTATTGTCTCAGTTGTTCATTGTTTTATAAGGCCTCAGTTTCACCATCATTAATGCATCTATGTGTAATATTTAGTACATGTAATGTAATGTTTAATGTTACTAAACCTAAACCTAATTCTAACTTGTGTAATACTGTCATGAGCCGAGAGCTGGAGATCTCCGCCAGGCTCGGTCTCATGGCCTTTTCATTATATTTACTTATTTGTTGTATTTTATGCCTTTTGGGTTTCTGTATTCGTGTACTGTTTGCCATCTTCCCGTTTGTGTTCTAGTTTTGTTACACTTTTATTTTGTATTAATTTATATTTTATTTTTCTGCTTGGGTTGAAATTTTATTCTTTTATCTCCACTGTTGTTCTTTTTCTGGTTGACAGCTGTCAGTGGTGTGGTGCTCTGTGTGGGTGTTGCCCTGTCAGCTGTCAGGTTTGGTTCGCTCCTCTCTCACTCCCCCAGCTGGTCCTAATTATGTTTCATTTGCTTTCTACTGCCCACTCAGATGTCCACACCTGTCATTGATTGTGTAAATGGTTTTTGTTCCTACTTAAGGGCTGTAATTTTATTTTTTCTTTGCCGCAGTCTTGTTTGGACAATCCTCGTCTCCGCCAGAGCCCTGCCCTGCTCTAGGTGCATTATCTGTAAGTTTTCTCTCTCGTTTGTATTTTGTGTTTAGTGCACCATGTTGAACTTTATGTTTGTTGCCTTTTTTAAAAAAAAAAAAAATGCCCAAACTCACAGCTCAGCGCGTGGGTCTCAGTTCTCTGCCCTGAGAGGCAATTCATGACAAATACTGTCCCTGACGTCTACTCAAATAGCGAATGCAATGATGATAACAAATCTCTTCTCAAAAAACCCTTAGTTTGAATGGTGAATCAGACCCCTTTTAAATCCTTCACTATTGACGTATGCAACGCCAGCCCTCTCAAATTTCTCGCCAGGTTGCAAATCAGTGATGTGACAACAAGGCTTTGTTCGCTACGGTCACGTGACTGTGGCCATGTTGACACAGTGCTCGACACTCTGCTCACAACACTTCCATGTTATATTGCTCGAATCAGCGTCGAGTGGGCGATGTCGAGCATAACATCACTACTTTTCAGCCGGAAGTGTTAACAAGTTTAGCGGCGTGAGATATGTACTACCTGTTGTGTTGGTGTTTGTGGACATGTTATGGTGTGACACGGGTGGTGGCTCTACCCTTCCAGTTCTGCCGCTGCCCAGGGTATAAAGGGGATATGAGGGAGAGGGGCGGTCTCTTGGCCTCCTGTCAGCCTGACGGCTGCGCATGTACTGTGAGAGTGAGTCTCCAATAAAGCCATGTTCAGTTCGACACTTGGTCTCGTCCTTGGCTCCTATTACTGACATAACATTTGGCGACGAGGGTAAAAGTATGGACGAGGAGGTTACTTCAATTTGGCCATTTTTGAAGCTTTCCGGTGAGCCACCTGTCCCTTGGGCGAGGTGGTTCACAATTTGGGAATGGAAGGACAACGTGTCCTTAGTACCTTAGGTGAGGGTGATAGTTTGGAAGAAGTGGTCGAGCTAAGGGCGCAACATTTTTGCGACCTGGAAAACGTCATCGTCCAAAGGATCCAGTTTTGGCAGCACTGCCAGCGGACTGGCGAGTTGGTGCAGCAGTATGTAGCAGACCTCCGTCAGTGGGCCAAGGTCTGTCAGTTTGGAGCATTGGAGGACAAGATAGTCAGCGACCAGTTGGCGGAACATACCGTTGGCTTGACGACAAGGTCGAAGCTCCTCACACACTCGGGCGAACTGACATTAACCATGTCCATCGAGTTAGCTCAACAGTTTGAGGAGGCAGACAAGCCATCACAGGAGCTCGGGGAGAGAGCGGCACATTGCCATTTTGAACCACAGTTGACGGCGCAGGCAGCTGACCCGGACAGCAATGATGGTGTGGAGGATGAGGAGGAGCATGCCAATGCTGCGAAGATAAGGTCCACCCCGGGATCGCCCAGGTGTTTGGGTTGTGGGTCCACCAAGCACCGTTATAAGGCTAGAGAGTGTCCGGCAAAAGGAAGATGCTGCAACATGTGTGGACTCTTGCATCATTTCACCAGGGCATGTGACAGGTTTGAGCAAGGGGATCCGAGACACATGGAGGATCTTACCATTTCGCCTCCCACGGTTGTTCACAGTGTATTCCCAAGTGCCAACGGCCATTCTCACTGTATGGTGGAGCTGGACGGAGTGACAGTGCCGTTGTCGGTTGACACAGGAGCGGTGGGATCTGTGTTGTATTGGGCAACCATGAGGAGTTCCTTCTCACAGTATCAGGTTGGAGAAGAGTGGTCAGGCTGTGGTTTGTGGGACTGACCGGTTCTGCAGACAATGGACAGAGCTGTGTGGGACGAACCTTTGCCTAGTAATCTGGACAGTGAGCAGGACCAATTCCACCCAGGGCCATCACGAGAGGGTCCCGGTGCCAGCGCCCAAGTAACCCTAGTTGAGGGAACTGGGCGGCACAATGAAACACCCGTAACGGTGGGTGGTGCCAAGTGGAGGGCCCATTCTGATCCTGGAATTCGGTTGGAAGGAACCAGAGAACAGGGGGTCACAACGGCAATGCCAACAGCAAAAATGAAAGAGAGTGAGGCAGGACCGGCTGGCACAGTAGAACGATGTGCCAAACAGAGACACTGGAAGCTGAATGGGGCCTTTCTGGAGGTCGCAGATGCAGCTCCTAGGGAGGAGGCCCAGTCGAGAGGTGGTTAGGCTGAACGTCGGAAAGAGGAGTTTGGACCTGGACGTGGGATGTCCCCAGGAGTGAAGAAGAGAAGGTGCACTGGAGTAGAACCATCTGACGGTTTTCCAGGGGGTGGTTCCTCCCCTGGAGCAAGCTGATGGTTGGACAATGTATATTATGCATGGTGATGGAAAAGGGGGACAACTGATGTGTATTTAGTTCTGTTAATGGGATTATTTTGTGTTTCATATTATTTTAGGAACATGGCAGTATTTTAGTTTTATATGGACTGTTATATTTAGTTTAGATGGCAGAACAATCCGTTGTGCCGTGTGGAGGTGGGACGGTAGTCCACCTGTTCCCCCCTAGTTTAGTTGTTTTGAGTGAATGTGATAGATGGTTTAGGTATTTCCGTTTAGGTTTTTTTTAGCACGTGATTTGGGCTCCAAATTAGGGAGGATCTCGATTGTATGTGTGTGTTTTGGACCATTTTTGAACGGGGGGAAAGTGGTGTGTTTGGGTTTGGGACATGTTATGGTGTGACATGGGTGATGGCTCTGCCTTTCCGGTTCCGCCGCCGCCTGGGTTATAAAGCAGCTGTGAGGGAGAAGGGCGGTCTCTTGGCCTCCTCTCAGCCTAACACATGTACTGTGAGAGTGAGTCTTCAATAAAGGTGTGTTCAGTTCAACACTCGGTCTCGTCCTTGGCTCCTATTACTGACATAACACTACCCTTACTTGCCTAAGGTTTGTGATGTATTTTGTGCCTTCTCTTCAGGCAGAAGAACTGTTTTTACAGCTTAACAGCACGCAATATGCTTATCTGCTTGAGATATGTGATATATTTGTGCCTTCGTCAAGGAGGAATTACTTAATGGTTAACAGCATGATACAATTTGCCGTTAATTCTGTATTGTTTCTTTTTTCTTGACTATCAGTCATCTTAAAAAAAAGACACGTCTTCTTTGTCTCAGTACTGAGCGCTCCTGTGCTTGGTGCACTCTTGCCACCTTTTGTGGGGGAGTGATACTGCATTCAGGTGGGAAGTGAAATCTGATATTTCTATGTTGTCTTATGACTAGCACGCTTGTACCTCATGGAACAGCCCTTTAGCCTGTTTATGATAATAATAATAATAATGAGAATAATTGTCTTGCTTTCTCTCCTATTGTTCTCCTGGAGGAGTAATTGCTTCTGTGAGAGTGAAGGAGGAGGAAATAGCCCGGACACTGGTATGCACCAGCCCAGGGCTCTATTCCTCTAGCCTTAGCTGCTCCAGCTGGAACCAGGAAGGCCAGCAGGAAGCGGATTGAAGAAAGCCAGCTGCATAACCCATAGGTGGACTTCATGCAGAGGCAATTGGAGGAGATGCGTAAGACCATTGAACATATGGTGGTAAATCAATGTGTAAGCCCACTGATCATATGGTAGTAAATCAATGTGTAAGACCATTGGACATATGGCGGCAAATCAATATCGCCTTTTGGGTATGCTACTCCAGGCTCTTGTATGTGGCCCAGGACCGCATCCTGATGCAGTGTTCCTCGCAGCCTCTGATAATTTTGGTACGACCATCAGCTGCGGCTGTGGCTCCAGGGGGCGAATGGCTGTCTCTGAGGATGAGGACGACAGTGACACTCTGGTCGAGAAGAACCCTCCTGAGCCCTATGATGTGTCTCTCAGGGCACTGCTCTCTAGAGCAGCATCAGCTGCTGGACTTCCTCCTCCATCTTCTCCCCTTAGGGCTTTGGTTTTGGACAGGGGTCCTGCAACCCACAGGCAGGTTTCCTTGCCAGTTATCTTGACTTTGTGGATCTGTTGGAAAAATTTCCTCTTATGGATTCAAGAATCAGGCAGAGTAAAAGTTTTAAGCAGATTTAATGACAAAAAACATTAGCAGCTTATGGAACACCGTTCATTCCAGACCAGAGTCCACAATGAAGTGTGTTGATGATTCACAAACAAAGGGAGCTTTTAACACCTCTCTAAACAGGAAGTTTCTATGGGTCGAAGTTTGGGGTCATAAAACATGACAGGAACCAGATGTGAGGGTGTTACTGGAAGTGTGACTTTCTGCAAACTCAGCACCTACAGGGGTCATAACGTTATCTGTACATACTCTGCTCAGTGAATGTCAAACAGTACACAGGTAAAATAATTACAAAGCACAAACAGACACAAATATAAATTTTCTACCAGGGTCCTCTGCGGAAGTCGTGGGCTTGTCCAAGGGAGGCTGCTGCTCCTCGCTCTGGGCTCAGTGTTCTGATTGGTGCTGCGGAGTAAGGCTTGGATGGTGCGTTGAAGGTGGGCCCTACCTTTGCATTGCTGGCTGGAGCTTCCCCCACAGGCAGCAAGTCTATACGCCACCCTAACGACAAGTGTCGTGCCACTGATGGGTTAGTGGCTAGTGCCTACCAGCTTGTGGCTATGGCCTCTAGGCTGGCAAATGCTAATACACTTCTTTTAGTGTATTTAGAAGGCCTGATAAGGGACCTAGAGTCAAAAGCGACTGACCTTCTACCAGAGTTGGTAAGGATTGTGGACGCTGTGATTCAAGGAGCTAGCTTTCAAGCTACAGCTCTTGGGAATTCCTTGGCCAGCTGACCACAGCCGACGGCATGTGTGGCTGAGCCAGTCTGAATTGGTGGATACGGACAGGGCCTGCAGCAGAGGCGGTGTTGGACGAGGTGCAGAAAGTGAGACTGCGCATGCAGTCCTTTCATCAGCCAGGACCACCCATATTGAGTGTCCGGAGACCTCTTGAGGGGTGTGAGAACCCACAACGGCTTCGTTTCACAGAGCCAGGTTCCTTTCAGAGCTCAAGTCACCCAAGGCAGAGGGCCTCTCGGCAGTGGGCGCACGTTCAGCAGCACTCACGTCCGCGCTCTCTGGAGCGTGTAGGCTGTGGTTCTGCCAAGCCCTGCCAGCGTTTCTCACAGTACGCTTCCCCTGACTTCAATTTTCTCCATGGCACAACTCATGAGTTGGCGTCGGTGCGCCTCAGGTCCATGGGTGATCAATACACTGGGGTGTGGATACCGCCTACAATTGAGATCTCATTTCCCAACTTCAATGGGTTTTGGAAGCAGAAGTAAGGAGGACTCTCTTCTGCACTTCTGGGCAGCGAGGTCTCTGCCCTGCTGTGAGAGCACGTGATACAGTCTCTGTCTCCAGGAAAAGAGAGGCTTGGCTTTTTCACTGCCTTTTCCTTGTTCCCAAGTGGATTGGTGTGTGATGCATAGAGCTACTGGAGGACTGACCTCCCACTGTAGTTTCACTACTCACAATGGCTGTGTGGCCAAAGGTCAGAGGAGCAGGATAGGTGCTGCCCTATACACCGCATGGTGTCCCACATGCTGTGGGAGGGAATTAACTAACTAAGTAAACAAACCGGGGGTCTCCATCCGGTTTTGGACCTGAGATGGTTGAACACGTATCTCAAGGTGCTCCCTTGTCCGGTGCTCAGGCTGAGGACGTTATTCAGGCCATAGGGCCAGGCGATTGGTTCACAGCAATGGAACTTCGCAATGCTGATTCCATATTCCCATAACTCTGGCCACAGGAAGTTCCTCAGGGTTCCTTCAGGACAGCCTTCGGTTACGACGTCCTGCTCTTTCAGCCTGTCCCTGTCCTCGGACATTCGCCAAGTGCATGGAAGCTGCACTCACCCATTGCGGCAGAGAGGCAGTTGAGTTCAATTATCTGGATGATTGACTGGTTTGTGCACCATCAGAAGCCATAGCAGGAAGCAATATGGAGACCATACTGGCTCACCTGGTGGCACTTGGGTTGCATATGAATGCGGTGAAGGCTGCTTGGTTCCAACCAGGGTTGTCAAGTACCTAGGGCTCACCTTGGATTCAGTTGCCATGAGTTCATCCCTGACTCCAAGAGAAGACATACCATCAGAGAATGAATCAGGAGCTGCATCTCACAGAGGACTGTCTCAGTGCAGCAGTGACAGAGGATCTTAGGTCTCTTTACTGCAGCTGCCCAGATGGTGCCACTGGATGTTTACATACTCATCCCCTTCAGCGGTGGTTCACGTTTCAGAAGGTGGCTTTGCCCAGAGACAAAAGGAGGAGGCTAGTTTTTCCGAAGGAGCTTCATGGTTCTCAGGTGGTGGAGACACTCATCAGCAGATAGGGATGGTGTTCCCATGGGCCAAAGGGGCTGCAGGGTGAGCACGGCTGTGATCTTGTACATCAATCAGCAGGACGAACTGGGGTTCCCCTCTCCATGCGAGGGTGTGTCATCTGCTTGTGTGGGCTCGAGCCTGCCAGGTCCACTAGCTACAGATGCTCTGAGAGTGCCTGGCTTCCACTGAACTGTTTGCATTTCCACTACTGCCTCTTCTGCCAGCTTTCTTCGCGAAGGCGAGACTGCTGTCTGTTCAAGTAATTTTGATGGCCCGAATTCACCACAGGACCATGATGGCAGAGATCCACAAGATATTGGGGGGGCTGTCCTTGGCCTCTCCCAGTCAGACAGGATATGCTCTAGCAGGCACAGGGTAGGAGTTGGCATCCGAATCCCCAGTTCCTGAGGTTGCATGTATGGCCCTTGGACGGGAACAATTGTGAAAACTGGGCTTGGAGAAGGAGGTTATAGACACCATGCAGGCTTCATGGGCCCCATCTACTCAGCTGCAATGCAGTGTGAAGTGGAGAGTATTTTCAAACTGCCGTCAGACCAAGGGGGAGAATCCCTTGACATGTCATAGCTCTGTCATCTTGCCTTACTGCCAGTACCTCTTCACCCTAGGTTGGGCAGAGTCAGCTATCAGGAGCTACGTGGCGGTGGTGTCAACTGTCAATGAGAAATGTGATGGCTTGTCTCATGGGGCGCATCCTTTGGCTAAGCAGTTTTGAGAAGCATGAAACCGAGCCATCCATCTCAGCGTCTGTTGCTGCCCACTTGGGTTCTCTAGGCAGTTATTAGGGCTTTATGCTTACCTCCTTTTGAGCCATTCCCCAGTGCTGACTTTCATCTGCTCTCTTGGAAAACTGCTTTTCTCTTGGCAATTGTCTCAGCCAAGAGGGTCGGTGAACTTGATGGAGATCAGGTGGTTCACCTGCGGCCCAAACCAGCTTTTCAGCCCAAGGTGCTGGCTAATGGGTTGTTTCCAGCCCTCTTGTACTTAAGGCTTTCTACCCGTGCCACACACCTCTTCAGAGGCTGAGAGGCTTCATAGTTGTGCCCAGTGGGGCCCTTAAAGGCCAAATGTCACGTAACAGGGTACTTTAAATATCTTGAAACTAGATATAAAAGGGAACCGATCCGTTCGGGTCTTGGTGCATATGCTTCAGTAACAACGGAATATTCGTTAATTTAAAACTGCCGCGCTTGGCCTGACACGGCCCCTGGAATCGCCTGGGGAAGAAGGCGGAAGTGATGAAATCGATTGTACCCTAGTTTGATGCTTGGGGTATTTCAATTGATTGTTTATATGGAGACTGGAAGGTTGAAGTGAGCAACAAGAAAGAAAAAATTGGATATTTCACCCATACCTTAAAACGGGACTATCAGGGACAGCTGGGTAATAAGGGACACTTCTCTGGGAAATGTTTTCATACCTGTCAAGTGAGACGTTTTCGCCGTACTTCAACACCGTAAAAAGCGGCTATAAGGGACGGCGGAGCAACAAGGGACACCTCTCTGGGAAATGCCCCAAATGCAACTCGTGTTGTTATTGTCAAATATTTTAAGGATTCATGGATATTTGACAATAACAACACAACTCAGCGTCCGGCGCTAAATAAAAAAAAAAAGCAGAATTCTGTATTTGTCAGGCGATCTCTCTCTGTTCCGCAACCGCTGCACAGCTGAACGTGTTAAACCATTGTCCTAATGACTTCTCATTGTAGTGAGAATAGCTCACGCTGAGCGATTAGCCCGCCCCGACAATCTGACTAATGATTGACTCCACACTTCTCATTGTAGTGATAATAGCTCCCGCCGAGCCATCTGCCAGCACCAGCTGTGGGGGATCACACACAGGACGTGCTCCGCAACACACTCAATTTTTTTTCCCCGTATATTTTTCTTTTGGGCGTCCAGAAATGGCAATACGCCCGTTTTTGCTAAAATTGCATTTTCCCCGTATTTTCCTTAAAATATTTGACAATAACAACACGAACTACATTTAAAATTTTGGTGCCGCGCTTGGCACCAAAATACGGCGAAAACGTCTCACTTGACAGGTATGCGCCTCCATTTTCATATTGATCTGGTCAATTTCTTGACAGCAGCGGCTCTCCTCCACTGTAATAATAATGGCTTCCGAAAAATCAATATTTATGGGGCGCCCTCGACAGACCCCCTTCGGCTTCGCAATTCTGGAGGCGATTAATGTCCAGTTCAATGACATTTTCCACTGGTTCTGCTCTCTGGTCATCGTTGGAACTGTTGTCATCAGACAAAGCATCTGATTCCGTCTCGGACGGCTCGAACCTGTAAGGTTCAATGCCTCTGTCACTGTCTGAACCACTGACAAAAAAAAAGAAAAAAAAAAAAAGACAAAACTAAACTAATTTGTTCACAATCGCTGTCACTTTCCGTCATGATTGTCCAATGTTGATAAGTGTGAATGTGGATAGGCAGGGCAGCCAGGGTACAACTGGTGATGTCAAAAACATGGGCGTGGTCTGGACTGGCTGTCACAAGCCAGCAAGCAAGGTGGGGCCTTCACCTGGTGTATTTTGTGCAATTATGTAAATACAGGTGGGTGATATGGTCTCCGGTATGAATATTTGGTTTAAGCTATGTGTATTTTATCTAAATTCGTTGTCATTTAGAAAAAAAAATTACGTGACATTTGGCCTTTAAGCTTTATGTTGATTGTACGAGGTCTGTCCGTTCTTCAGACAAGCTTTTTGTGTCCTATGGGGAATCCACGATGGGCAGGCCTATTCCTAAGCAGCGCCTGTCCCAATGGATAGTTGACCTGATTGCTTCGCAAATGTACAGATTGGAGTGGGACCACTAGATAGGCTTGTGGCTCACTTGATTCGGAGAATGGCCATTACGTGGGCGTTGTTCAGGGGTGCACCCCTGGAGGATGTATGCGCAACCGCTGGCTGGGCTTCTTCCTCAACATTCACCTGCTTCTATAGGCTCAATCTGGCCTCATCAGTCATCCCCTCATCTGTTCTGGGGGTCGCAACTGATTCTTAGTTGTAGCTTAGTTTTCCCTCATTGAGCCGGCAGGTGTGTCTTGTGCTCGGAATGTTTTTTTGTTCAGCTTCGGTTGCTTGGAGGAACCGGCTTAATTTGTAGGTAGTCAGTTGAGTGCAGTAAGGAGTCAAATTCATCTGTGTGGGGGTCGCAGCAGATTCTTAATTTGTATCTTAGTCTCCCTCATGTGAGCCGGCATGTGTGCCTTGTGCTTGAAGAGGGTCGTTTCAGCTCTGGTTACCTGTAGGAACCGGCGTAACTTGTACGTACTCAGGTAAGTACAATAAGGGAGCCAAACTCATCTGACTGTGTTTGTACTTTATGGTGTATTAGGGCATTGTGCTCCTTCGACCTGTGGGTGACGCCCCCCCCCCCCCAATTCTCCTCGGGACTTATTTGGTATACAGGTGTCACATGGTTACAGGTTCACAGAAATGAAATAAAATGCATGTTTACGGATGTAAATGCGGTTTTATGAATGAAAGTGAACCTGTTACCATTCATAGTCCTTCGGTGGAGGCAGGCTCCTCCCACTCTTCAAAAAGAGGAAGAGTGGATGGATGCAGGGGGTATATATGGAGTGTGCACCCACAGGTGTGATTAATTTGGTATAATGCTCCTGTCCCAAGGATCGGTGTCACGTGATTGCAGGTTCACTTTCATTCATAAAATCGTGTTTACATCCGTAAACGTACGTTTCACCCAACCCAACTTTTACAGTGGTGTGAAAAAGTGTTTGCCCCCTTCCTGATTTCTCATTTTTTTGTATGTTTACCACACTTAAATGTTTCAGATTTTCAAACAAATTTAAATATTAGACAAACACAGCACAAGTAAACACAAAATGCAGTTTTTAAATGAAGGTGTTTATTATTAAGGGTAAAAAAAAAAAAAATCTAAACCTACATGGCCCTGTGTGAAAAAGTGATTTCCCTATCCTGTAAAAACATAAATTAACTGTGGTTTATCACATCTTTGGAAAGCTGAGTTCAATTTCTCTAGCCACACCCAGGCCTGATTACTGCCACACCTGTTCGCAATCAAGAAATCACTTAAATAGGACCTGCCTGACAAAGTGAAGTAGACCAAAAGATCCTCAAAAGCTAGACATCATGTTGCAATCCAAAGAAATTCAGGAACAAATGAGAAACAAAGTAATTGAGATCTATACATCTGGAAAAGGTTATAAAGCCATTTCTAAAGCTTTGGGACTCCAGCAAACCACAGTGAGAGCCATTATCCACAAATGGCGAAAACATGGAACAGTGGTGAACGTTCCCAGGAGTGGCCAGCCGACCAAAATTGCCCCAAGAGGGCAGCGACGACTTATCCTAGAGGTCACAAAAGACCCCACAACAACATCCAAAGAACTACAGGCCTCACTTGCCTCAGTTAAGGTCAGTGTTCATGACTCCACCATAAGAAAGAGACTGAGCAAAAATGGCCTGCATGGCAGAGTTCCAAGACCAAAACCACTGCTGAGCAAAAAGAGCATAAAGGTTCATCTCAGATTTGCCACAAAGCATCTTGATGATCCCCAAGACTTCTGGGAAAATACTCTGTGGACTGACTAGACAAAAGTTGAACTTTTTGGAAGGTGTGTGTTACTATGTAGTTGTTTATGGTTCATATACTGTTTATGTTGGAGCTCTTATTTGTGTGGTTTGGAGTGGCGGCTCCAGCTTCCGGTTCCGCCAGCTCCGGTGGTATAAGAGAGGCTGCAGGTCAGGGGGGTGGTCTCTTCTGCCTTACCTCTGCCAGCAGCTGCATGCCCGGTCAGGTTGCACTGAGATTCAGTATTATAATAAAGAAGTGTTCAGCTCCATTCTTGGCGTCCTCCTTGTCTGCAAGTTATGACATAACATTTGGCGACGAGAGGTAAACACATGGAGGCGTGTGGAACACCTATTCGGCTATTCCTGGAGCTCCCGGGGGAACTGCCAGTACTATGGCCTTGGTGGTACAAGGATTTTCAGACATACATGGTGGCGTTGGACCCGGGACAAATGGAGAAGTTGAGGGTTCGTGCATTGTTGGTACATAACCAGGGGATGGAGGGACAGAGAATTTTGGGCACACTTGGAGACGTGGACAATTACGAACAAGTGGTCGAGTTAATGGCCTGCCATTTTAGGGTGCCAGACAACATCATCATCAGACGGATCAAGTTCAGACAGCGCCGCCAACACATAGGCGAATCGATCCAGCAGTTCGTGTCGGACTTGAGGCAGTTGGCCGCTGAGTGCCGGTTCGGGCCGTTGGAGGAAGAAATGGTTCGCGGCCAGTTGGCGGAACACACCAACTGTGTTGCAGTCTGTTCCAACCTGCTCTCATTCCCAGGTGAGTTGACGCTGACTAGGGCTGTCGAGTTGGCGCTACAGTTGGAAGCAGCGTACAAGCTAACTTGAGAGCTAAGCGAGCGCCTTTCACCGAGAAATTCAAGATTCCCCATGGCCGCGCAGGTAGTGGACCTAGACAGCGATGGGAGCATCGAGGATGATGGGGAGGAGGCCAACGCTGCATGAATGAGGTCTGCCCTGGGGAAGCCCAAGTGTACGGGTTGTGGGTCCACGAAGCACCGCTATAAGGCTAGAGAGTGTGTGGCAAGAGGGAAGCGCTGCGGAAAATGTGGCCATCTACACCACTTCGCAAGAGTATGCCAGTCAGCAAAGCAGGAGAGCCCGTGTAGGAATTCAACTCCCCCCCCCCCCGAAGGTGATACACACGGTGTTCCCGAGTACCTGTGGGCACACACACTGTACAATGGTTCTGGATGAAGTTCCGGAACCAATGCTGGTCGACACGGGAGCGGAGAGTTTGGTGCCGAATTGGGCTATGGTTAGAGAATGTTTTCCCCACTACAGGATTGGATGTGTCTCAGCGCCACTTTGTGGCTATGGAGGAGGACGGTTGGCCACGGTGGGTACCGTCACACTGATGGCTCAGTACAAATCGACAGAGATGGCTGATGTGGAGTTCGTCGTGACGGCCTACAGTTCTAGCATCATGGGCTGCAGCCTGTTTTATGGCCTTGGATTTTCCATCAAGAGTGGCGCTGGGGAAGAGTGGTCAGGCTGTGGACTGTGGGACCGACTGGTTCCGAGAGTTGGGGACAATGCTGTGTGGGATGAACAGTTGCTGGGCACTCTGGAAAGTGGACAGGCTGTGTCTCGTTCAGGGTCGCTGCAGGAGGGCCCCGGTGCCAGTGTCTGAGCTGCCCTGGATGTGGGCACCGGGCGGCACAGGGGAGGATCTGCAGTGGCGAATGATGCCCAAACGATGGTCTCAGGCGTTCCCGGAGCACGGCCATGGAGGACTGGTGAACATGGGACCACAGGGACGGGGTCAGCAGCGGATCTACAAGTGGTTGGGGCAGGACCGAGTGGCACTGGAGGAGCGAGTGCCAGGCGGAAACACCGCAGGCCGTGCAAGGCCCCGCTTGGAGTCACAGACTGGGCTCGGGCGGAGGCAAGATCCAGGCGGGTGAGGGAAAAGCGGAAGATGAAGCGGTACCAGGGTTGGCTGCAGGTGACGGATGTGCGGCATGATGGTTATCTTCTGCTGTCGGATGGCTCATGGCGCCATCCTAATGAGCTACAGTGTGCCCTGAGGAAAGCAGAAAGGCACGGCTCCAGACGGATGGAGCGCTCGGAGGTGTGGAGGAGGAGACGCTTCGGGATTGAGGCGACCAGCTGTGGTCCGGGAAGTGGACTGCCTCCAGGGGCGGACTGATGGTGATGGGTCTGGGGGGGGGAGGCGTGGGTCATCCTCATCGTGTCATGGATGTGTTCCATTTGTTAAACTTTGTTCTGTGTTAATAGTTTTGGGGATTGTTTTAGTATTTTATATTATATAGGAGACACGGCAGTAGTTTTTTTTTTTTACTGGACTGTTATATAGCATAGGCGGCAGACTAACCCGCCTCGCTGTGTGGGGGGTAGGACAGCAGTCTACCTGTCCCCCCTAATTTTAGTTATTTTGTGTGAATGTAATGGGCCCCTTTTGGTGATTTTTTTAGTTATGTTTAGCAGATGATTTGGGTTCCAAATTGGGGTGGGCTGATGGTGCATGTGTGTTTTGCATTTTTTTTTATGGGGGGGGGGGGTATTATGTAGTTGTTTACGGTTCATATACTGTTTATGTTGAAGCTCTTATTTGTGTGGTACGGAGTGGTGACTCTGGCTTCCGGTTCTGCCAGCTACGGTGGTATTGCACTGTCCCTGTCAAATAAACAAATAATCAAATCAAATAAGAGGGGCTGCAGGTAGGGGGGCAGTCTCTTCCACCTTACCTCTGCCAGCGGCTGCATGCCCGGTCAGGTTGCACCGAGATTCAGTATTATAATAAAGAAGTGTTCAGCTCCACTCCTGGCGTCCTCCTTGTCTACAAGTTACGACATAGCATGTGTCCCATTACATCTGGTGTAAAAGTAACAGCACTTCAGAAAAGGAACATCGTACCAGCATTAAAATATGGTGGTGGTAGTGTGATCGTCTGGGGCTGTTTTGCTGCTTCAGGACCTGGAAGACTTGCTGTGGAAAATGGAACCATGAATTCTGCAGTCTACCAAAAAATCCTGAAGGAGAATGTCTGGCCATCTGTTCGTGACCTCAAGCTTAAGTGCATTTGGGTTTTGCAGCAGGACAATGATCCAAGACACACCAGCAGATCCACCTCTGAATGGCTTAAGAAAAACAAAATGAAGACTTTAGAGTGGCCTTGTCAAAGTCCTGACCTGAATCTGATTGAGATGCTGTGGCATGACCTTAAAAAGGCGGTTCATGCTGGAAAACCCTCCAATGTGGCTGAATTACAAGAATTCTGCAAAGATGAGTGGGCCAAAATTCCTCCACAGCGCTGTAAAAGACTCATTGGCAGTTATCGCAAACACTTGATTGCAGTTGCTGCTGCTAAGCGTGGCCTAACCAGTTATTAGGTTTAGGGGGCAGTCACTTTTTCCACACAGGGCCATGTAGGTTTGGATGTTTTTTCCTCTTAATAATAAACACCTTCATTTAAAAACTGCATTTTGATTACTTGTGTTATCTTTGTCTAATATTTAAATTTGTTTGACGATCTGAAACATTTAAGTGTGACAAATATACAAAAAATGAGAAATCATGAAGGGGCAAACACTTTTTCACACCACTCACTGTATATTAGAGGTAACATAACCAAACTTGGTATTATTTTTCACCTTCAATATTCATGAATATAATGTCAAATTGCTCCATTGATCACATTACTCCCTCATCTTTAGGTTAATCTTTTACAAAACAATCCAACAGAATATCACTATCAACTCAAAGCAAGAAATCTGTCTTGTCTGTCAAGTTTATAGGACATCATAGGACGGCCTATGATCTCTGCCTGATCATCATAGGACGTCCTATGAACTCAGGCATCACAGGACTCGCGATGCCATCATAAAGATATGATGTCTATATGATGGCACATAGACAAATGTATCTTTATGATGTCATATAGACCATCATTCATGATACCTAGACTAATGTGTCTTTATGACGTCATATGGCTCAAAATTGGCAAGGTGAATAAGTCACGGGGCCAGTCTTTACAGCGCGTTCATGTTTTCTGCACAACAGATTTCTGCAGCCATGGCCAATTCTACGTTGCCACGAGCAGAGTTGCCAGATCAAACAGTCTTCGTATTATTGCTCAAGATGAAGAAACTAAGCAAACGCGTCGCTTTCTCAGCAATGTCGTTTCTAAAGAGGTGCTGACACAGTAAAAATGTGTAACCTTGAAGAATGCCAGTCTACACTACAAATGTGTAAAATGCCAAGTAAAGCGCTGATTTTCTCCGCATACTCCAGTTTCTTGGTTTCTACGGGCATGCACGGGCCTTCCTGAACAGGGTCGAAAGCCACTTTTTGCTCAGATCCATTTTCATGATCCTGCTGGAATTATGACGCACCTATCCCTCAACCAGTGGTCTAAACGAAGAAGAAGACCCACCAGATGGAGAGCAATAGAATGAGGAGAACTGCTGCACGTCAGAAAAGATGCCGTGAACATGAAACACCTCAGGTTCCAGCAGTAAGCCGCAGGCATGACTGAACAACACAGCTGTCTGAGACAGGAGGAGATCCTTCAGCAACAGGCATGCAGAAATACTTGCTTATACTTGGTTTCTACGGGCATGGACAGGTATGCACGAGGACATATATACTGCTCAAAAAAATTAAAGGAACACTTTTTAATCTGAGTAAGCTGGACTAGCCTGCCACAATTTCTTCACTTTCAGTTTTGGAGTGTTTTCATTTCCATCAAAAGACGTGGCATCTTTTCATTCTTAACACATTATCCAGTCCATATCAGTGTAGATATCCAGCTTATTTTTTTCCCTCTGATGTGTTTTCAAAGTGTTCCTTTAATTTTTTTGAGCAGTATATATAGACACAGGTAAGCAACATAACACAGAACAGTGACAGGCAGGAGAAGAAGTAGAGCACATGACATCATAGGACATCAGGCAAACATCATAGGCCGTCCTATGATGTGGACCCATGCCCTGGAGATAAGGAATATCACTATATATAATTCAAGAAATCTCTCACGATGTCATGATCATAGGACTTAAGGCAGGCATCAACAAACGAGTGTACAGGCATGCAGAAATACTTGCTTATACTTGGTTTCTACTGGCATGCACAGGTATGCACTAGTCTTCCTAAATTTCAATTCTCTGCAGTCATCTTTTTTATCTTTGTTTTCCAAATGTTAATTCTATTAAAGTCACACTCAAAGGATGAAAGTAGTGGTTTGTCATTTTTCTGCTGTTATTTTCAATGGGACAGCATTGTGGAATTTAGTTTGCAAGTTTCGACTGTTCCTAATTTTGCAATAACAATACTGTTACAAAATCCAGCAGCAACAAATAAAGAAAACATGACTAGACATGTTAGAACACATAGCTGTAATCCTCAAAGGGATAAAAGGTTCTCTGGCAGACTGTGTCAAGTGGCCCTCACTCTGAGGTTTGACCAGCAGTTTCCCCCACTTGAACGGGATGCTTGCTTCGGAAGATTGAACTGGAAATCACTCAGTGACCAAGACTCAGCTTTTCTTTTTCTTTCCTTTTATTTTTGTAAAGTCATCAAGGCCAAGCACAGGCACAGGTGAAAAACCTTTAAATACAACACAAATAAAGGGTCAAGGAGAATGTAACCCAAGAACCCATAATAAATCAACATAACCCAAAATCAAATACTCAATTTTTAAATTACTAAAACCCAATCTTAAAACAAAGAAAATACTCTCATCTAAAGCACCCCAAATACTAAACACATCTTAAAACACTGTTCAATAATGATTTTTAACCTTACAACTTTAACAGCTTTTAACTTTTAAACTCTTAAAATACACTCCATTATAACTATACTTTTAAACCCACATGATTTTATAAATATATGACATTTTAACTTACATTTCAAACACACAATTTAACGCATCACATTTAACCTAAACTTGATCAAATTGCTTTTCAAATGCAGCTGCAAAGACATATCACAAATGGATGCTCACCGGCTCCTTCCTTGTTTGAAACAAGCTTTAGTCCTGCAGTCTTTTCCAAAGTCTCAACCATTTCTCTCACACACCGTTTACTCTCCACTGCCCTGTGAGTAACTGCCTCTAAACTCTCTTAATCACCAGATCATTCCCACCTGGTGCAATCAACCAGCTGCTCTCAGGCTGGGAAGCACACCCAGATCTAAAGCACTCAGGTAGAGAGGGTGTGGCCTGCAGCTCAGCTCAACACCTCCCACTCTATCTTCCCACGGAAACTGCTGGAAAGATCGCACAAAAACTAGTGGTCAGATTTCCTCCTGGGCCTCCTGCCTGCTCCTCCACTGGCAGCAGGACCACCAAACGTCGGACGTCCCGGTGAAGAATTATGGACTGAAGGTCCCTCCGAATACTGGAGGCAGGATGCTTGGATGCTGATGTTGCAGGCCTCACCTCAGGAACACAGGAGCTTGCCACAACTAACATTCACATCTCGTACAATGCCTCTGGAGTCTGGGTTGACACTGATGACTCTCCCAAGCTTAAAATGACCCCTCAGTGCATTCTGGTCACACAGCCAAACAATATCTCCAACTGCAACGTTCCTCTGTGTGGTGTGCCATTTACTCCTCAAGAAGAGATTAGGACCGGCAAGTTGGCTCCAGGACCTCCAGAATTTATTTACCTGGTGCTGCATTTCCTGAAGTCTCTTATAGGGATAGCTTGCGAAGTTGAACGTTTTCCAGTCACCACTTGATGATGCTCGTCCCAACAGAAGTGTATTGGGTATAATGTACTGCACGGTGTCTTCATGGCTTTGCACCCTGGCATCAATGGGATGCTCATTAGAAAGATTAGCGGCTAGCTGAAGTGTTGTCTGAAGTTCGCTGTAACTGAGCCCCGAGTCCCTTCCCAGACTCTGGAATGCCTTCTTCACAATCTGAACAGCTGCTTCAGCAGAGCCATTTCGATGAGGTGAATCAGCTGGCTGAATTTTCCAATGCCAGTCGGTTCCATTTTGAGCTGAAGTCTCCTCCACAGCAGACCTGTCAAGGCCATCCAAAAACTGATACAACTCTTTCAGAACAGCCTTGGCACCGACAAAATTGGTTCCTGGATCAGACCAAATCTTCTTAGGATGCCCTCGAATTGCTGTAAACCTCTGATAAGCCATCAGAAAGCTTTCAGTTGACATGGTGTTGGCCAGCTGTGTGGATTGCTCTACAGGCCATACAGCAGAATATGACTCCCCAAACCTTCATTGTGACTCTCTTCCTCACATCATCTTTGACCAGATAAGGTCCAAACAGGTCAACTGCTGTGAACTCAAATGGGGATGCTGGCCCAGTTCTTTCTTGAGGCAGATCACCCATTACTTGGTGGCATCTTCTAGCTCTGGCTTTCTTGCAAATCACACAGTTTTCAATGACTTTTTGAGCAATTCTTCGTCCATTGATGACCCATGCTCTCCTTCTCACCTTTAACAGAGTTGCAGTCACTCCCTCATGACCCTTGCTGTGAGCTTCACGAACCAACAGAGTTGCGACCCAGACACTATAAGGTATGAGGGGGACACCAACTTTGTCTTCATTAAAAGCCTGGACTCTCCCACCACAAACCAGTAGCCCAGTATCTTCCTCTTTGAAGACCACCAGCCGGTCTATTGTGGTAGTTGGAAAAGTCACACCCTCTTGTGCAGCAAGGAAAAGGTCTCTTAAAGCATCTTGGTGCTCCATTGCAATGATGACCCCGGCTGTTGAAACCGCCTCCCACTTTGGGGTTCCCAGGATCTTTTTTTTTAGCTGCAAAGCATTTTGCTGCCCTCCAGACCTGAGCAACTGTCTTAACCAGGTGAGTCAAATTGCTGAACTGTCCTTCATCCATCAGGTTTCGGACAGCAGCGCCAGCAGGTGGCCTCCGACGCTCCGGATCTAGTGGATCTTTCACCTGAGCTCTTGTGAGTGCGGCAACAAATGATTTCTTCTGCATTTTTCCAACATTCTCCCTGACAGTGGTTGATATATCCTTTGCAGACTTAATTGGCCACTCAGCTGGTAGACTCAGGAACTCTAGTCCTTGCTGCCATGGTGAATTTTCATCCAAATCTTTTGGACCAGCCCCACGTGTGATGATATCAGCAATGTTCAGTGGTCCAGGGATCCACCACCAATCCTGAAGTTGTGTGCTGCTTTGGATTTCTCCAATCCTGTTGGCGAAAAAGGTCTGAAAGCCATAGCTCTCACGTTGAATTGCACCAAGGACTGTTTGGCTGTCAACAAAGTGATACCATTGCTTGACTTGAATTTGGCTATGTTGCTCAAAGTACTTCTTCAACCGGGCGGCAAATACTGCTCCACAAAGCTCTGCCTTGATTACTTCCCCCTTATGGTCTAAAGGAGTTAGTTTAGCTTTAGACTCCACCAGCCTCACCGCACAACCTTGGTCACAGGCCCACCGTAAATACAGGACGGCACCATAAGCATGCTCGCTGCCATCAGAGAAGGTGATTGCATTAGGTTCAGCAGATACGCCCACTGGCGTCAGAGCTCTGTGAAACTTGACCTTACTCAGCTGGGCATATTCTTCAAAGAGGCTGATGGCATCTTCTCTGAGCTTTCCTGATAGCGCAAGGTCCCAAGTATCTTTGATGGTGCTGCACTTGGGTTTGGCCTCCTGAAATGCTCGCCAAACCAAAATGGTCCCTTTCTGTTTTACAGGCGTCGTCAGACCAATCGGGTCATACAGTCCAGAAACTTGGCTGGGTAACTCTCGTCGTGTCAGTGGGTCTGGCGTCTGGGCTCTCACCTGCTCCAATTGAAGGTTCTGGCCGAGTCTCATTTTCCTCTTCCTCTGAGAAATTTATCCCAACCATGACAAAGCTTGTCATCCTCCAGGGAGTAGCCAAGGCCAAGAGCTTTATTGTCCTCCTCTTTGAGCTGATTCGGCAGGATCTGCTCTACATTTTCTGTAATGATTTTGAGCTGGTTTAAGTTGTCATGAGAGGTTAAAAAGTCATCGACATAGCCGTTCTCCTGCAGCACTCGACGCTCTTCCTCAAGATGGCTGAGGTGAGGGAGATTAGCCGTCTCTCTCATGGCGAGTTGAGCAATACGACTTGCTGGCTTATCTCCAATGTTAACTCTCGTGACTGCATATTCACCCAGCTCCTCCTCTTCAGAGCCACGCCACAGGAACCTGTGCAAATGCACCTCTTAGTCTTCAAGGCACACTGAATTGTACATTTTCTTTATGTCTCCCAACACAGTAAAAGCTCCCCTCCGGAATTTGAGAAGCACAGCACGGATGGAATTGAGGACGTCTGAGCCTTTCAGCAGGAGATCATTGAGACTCAGCCCTCTGCACTTTTGACTACTGTTCCAGACCAGTCTCACCGGAGTTGTAATGGAGTGTGGGTTGGGTGCGATGAGGTGGCTGATGTACCATACTGGACCAGTCCATGTATAAAGGACATCTTTAGGCAACTTCATTGCAGCCTGGCGCTCGACCATCTCGTGAATTTGCGCAGCATAGGCAGCCTTCCACTCTGGCTCCCTAGCCAGCTGCCTCTCAGTCCTGAAGAATGTGACCTCAACTGCACTCCTGTTGCTTGGTAATGAGGCTGGATCTGCTACCCAGGGGTACTTGGCGTGCCAGTGAGGCCTCTCACTGTGATCATCAGCAGCTACATATGTGAGGCCACTCTTTACCACCTCCAGCTCCCTTTCTTCAGTGAGGGTCATTTCCTTGCCACCTGGCTGGCAGTTCCCACAGCGACAGCCCCCAGATCTTGGGACGCAACCAGCACCAATAACTATCCCATTTCCACCACTCGAGGAAGTTGGAAGTAGTAGCTTCACAACTAGATTGATGAGATTGGACAGCAATTGAGGCTTGCTGGCTTTGTGGAGGATAAATGGGGACTGCGCAGGTATGTTCTTCATACTTTACAGCAGCAGTTCTCATAGACCTTGCGAAGTGCGTTCTTGATATGTAGGCTGATACAGTGACCTCTTCAAACAGCTCAGGATGAGTGCCTGCAACTGTCTTTCCCATTGGTCCATCCCACAGCACGAGGTCCCCCACTGTGCAAATCTTCTGCGGAGCCAGCTGACCCTCCTTGTGACTTCCAAGGAGCTGGATCTCTCTTGGTCTTACCAGGTCACTGAGCGGGACATCTGGGAAGAACTCTTGCAGTTTTTTGGCTGACACATGTCTGTGGATATCTGCAATGCTGTCTAAGCCATAGTAAATCAGCTGGTGGGACTAGAGAGTACCTCTTGAGGTGTTAATACGAATTTTCAGGAGGTACCGCTTTGTTTTAACATGGATTTTCATGCCTCCTACACCATGGACCACAAGCGTGATGCCTTCACTTCTGAGATTAAGCCGACCTGCTGCCTCATGGGTGATATAATTGGTGTCAGAAGCTAGGTCGATTAGGGTCCCAATTTTCTGCCCAGCATTAGCCGTTACCTCCAGCAGCATCATGATAACAGGCCACTCCGCTAGGCCGCTCTCTGCCAGAAGACTTGAGTGACTCTTTGCGACATGGGAGGTGCTTGCTGCTGTGTTGCAGAATGTGTCCCGGCATTGTTGGGCTAATTCAGGTGAGAGCTTTCTGAAGAATTCTTCCTGGGCCTTGGTGTAATTCCTCTTATTGCCACCTCCCACTGTACTGCCTTTGCTCCTCCTCTGGGTCGTTCTGCCTCTGGATGCTCCAGCATTGGGACACAGATAGTAGTGATGGTCTGTGGCTCTCTTGTCCTCACACTCAGGATTTTTGCACAGGAATGAAGTCTTGCAGTGACCATCATCATCATGGACCTTCAGACATTTCCAGCAGGCTCCCAGCTTTTGCACTGCATCCTTCTTCTCTGTGAACTTGAGCACATGGAACTTTTTGCAGAAGTACAGCTTTTTCTTATGCTTGATGTCCCCACAGACAACGCATCTTAAGAGATGGCTACTTGACTGGCTTGAGGCTCTGGTTCTGGCTTGCCTTTGCTCAGATCGAGTCTCTTTCCTTGGCGGCTCTTCATCCCTCAATTGATCCAGCTGCTCATAGATGCTCTCTTGACTCTTGGGGAAGGCCAGAAGACTGTCAAAGCGCTTCTCTGGTTCGGCACCGATCCTCTCAGCTGCATAGAGAAGCCACTCTTCAACGCATCAAGAAGCTTGCTTTCAACTGACTTTGTCACCAGAGGGTTTTTTAAAGCACCAGTGTCACCAAGGTCACTCAGGTCTTCAAGGGCTTTCTCAACAGCTTGGATGAGCTCAACAATTTTCCTGGGCTGGTGACTTTTGACAGCTGGAAGTCTCTGGAGCTCCTCAACTATTTCAATAGCAATTTGGCTTCCAAACCGGTTCTCCAGGACACGAAAGATGTCATCTGCTGTACTGTAGGTCATCAGCCGAAGATCTCTCATTATTTTCCTCACCCAAACTGTCAAGAAGCTGGAACTTTTTGATTTCCTTTGACCCAGTGGGTTCTCCTTGCCTCTGAAGGGCCTCCCAGTCTCTTTTCCAGCGATGAAAGTCTCACCTGATGCCAGTAAACTTGGGGAGGGAGGTTGGCTTCAGTCTAATGGCTGATGTTGGGTAGCAGATGGAAGCTGCACTCACAACTCTTTTGGCATCTCCTTTAGCTTTTGCTTGAATAAACTCTGCTTTTCTTGACACCAACTTAAGAATGAACTGCTCAAGCTCTCTTACACGCAGCTGGAAGTCTTTCTGCTCAACAGGAGGGGCCCAACACTTCCACTGTGTGTATAGCTCTTCCATCCATCCATCTTCTACCGCTTTTCCGGAGGTCCGGGTCGCGGAGGCAGCAGTTCAAGCAGAGAAGCCCAGACTTCCCTCTCCCCTGCCACCTGCTCCAGCTCTTCAGAGGGGATACCAAGGCGTTCCCAGACCAGCTGGGAGACATAGTCTCTCCACCGAGTCCTGGGTCTGCCCCGGGGTCTCCTCCCAGTGGGACGTGCCAGAAACACCTCAAGTGGGAGGCGTCCAGGAGGCATCCTAATCAGATGCCAATACCACCTCAACTGACTCCTTTCAATGTGGAGGAGCAGCAGTTCTACTCTGAGCCTCTCCCGGATGACTGAGCTCCTCACCCCATCTCTGAGGGTGAGCCCAGCAATCCTACGGAGAAAGCTCATTTCCGCCGCTTGTATCCGCGATCTCGTTCTTTCGGTCATTACCCAAAGCTCGTGACCATAGATGAGAGTAGGAACGTAGATTGACTGGTAAATCGACAGCTTTGCCTTAGAACTAAGCTCCCTCTTCACCACAACAGACCGGTACAACGTCCGCATCACTGCAGATGCTGCTCCGATCCGTCTGTCGATCTCTCGCTCCATTTTCCCCTCACTCGTGAACAAGACCCCAAGATACTTAAACTCCTCCACTTGGGGCAGGAGCCTGTCCCCAACCCGGAGAGGACAATCCACCTTTTTCCGGCTGAGGACCATGGACTCGGAGGTGCTGATTCTCATCCCAGCCGCTTCACACTCAGCGGAAAACCGTCCCAGCAAGTCCCAGTATAGCTCTTTTGCCCTCTTAACCAGACTTTCCATGTAATCGAACATGAAGTCAAAAGCCTCCTTATTTCCGCCGGGTTCAAAGGAAATCACACTCTTTACATTCTCCTCTGCAGCTTTTACTGCCATCATCAGTTCCTCCTCTCCAAAGTTGCCCCAAAGTGTCTTTTGGATGAGGTCCTTCAGCTCTTTCAGTTTCATCTCACACTCACCTGCAGTTTTCCCAATATCGGCCTTTTGCTGCTCACTCAACCCGGGAATTTCTTCAGGATCTGCATCCAACTCCGCCTCTGCAAGGTACTGGGCATCCACACCATCATTGGCTTCCCTGACTTTGTTGGCCTCATCTATGAGCTTTTTGAAACCGTCTCTGAGCTCCTCCTTGGACATTATGGCGTGCATTCGGACAATGTTGTTGGCCAGCCGGGAAAATTACCGCTTCGCAGCTGTCCTGTTGGCTTTAAGCTGCTCCAGTGACTTTGAGTCAGCCATCTTCTTTACTGACAGGATTGGGTAAGGTGCTGTTCAGTGTGTTACCAGGCCTCTGGACTTCCAGGCCTGGCCGGATGCTGTTCAGGGTTCTCTGTTCCAGTCTCTACAGCGGTTTTTCACTGTCAAGTGGCCCTCACTCTTGTGAGGTTTGACCAGCAGTTTCCCCCACTTGAATGGGATGCTTGCTTCGGAAGATTGAACTGGAAATCACTCAGTGACCAAGACTCAGCTTTTCCTTTTCTTTCCTTTTATTTTTGTAAAGTCATCAAGGCCAAGCACAGGCACAGCACAGGTGAAAAACCTTTAAATACAACACAAATAAAGGGTCAAGGAGAATGTAACCCAAGAACCCATAATAAATCAACATAACCCAAAATCAAATACTCAGTTTTTAAATTACTAAAACCCAATCTTGAAACAAAGAAAATACTCGCATCTAAAGCACCCCAAATACTAAACACATCTTAAAACACTGTTTAATAATCATTTTTAACCTTACAACTTTAACAGCTTTTAACTTTTAAACTCTTAAAATACACTCCATTTTAACTATACTTTTAAACCCACATGATTTTATAAATATAACATTTTAACTTACATTTCAAACACACAATTTTTTAACACATCACATTTAACCTAAACTTGATCAAATTACTTTTCAAATGCAGCTGCAAAGACATATCACAAATGGATGCTCACCGGCTCCTTCTTCGTTGCTTGAAACAAGTTTTAGTCCTGCAGTCTTTTCCAAAGTCCAAAGTCTCCAACCATTTCTCTCACACACTGTTTACGCTCCACTGTCCTGTGAGTAACTGCCTCCAAACTCTCGTAATCACCAGATCATTCCCACCTGGTGCAATCAACCAACTGCTCTCAGGCTGGGAAGCACACCCAGATCTAAAGCACTCAGGTAGAGAGGGTGTGGCCTGCAGCTCAGCTCAACAGTCTGAGTTTAATGATAGAGTTCTCTCTCTCGCTCTCACCCACGTGCACGCACAAAAACTATACAATGTATACTTTTAAACTGTCCATATACAAATTTCAAGCAAATCTCATAGGCAGATATAATCTATGAAATTTAAAATATGACTAAATATGCCTTACATTTGCAATAATGTGTGTATTAAAGAAATAAAAGAAAAAGGAGATGAAACTGCAGCCCAGTACATTTTTTAGTGAGATCGGGTTGAAAACTGTGTAAAATGAATTGGGCTGTGCTACAAAATACAATATAAAACAACAAAACTAATCATTTCTAATGCTGTTTTAATATGATTTTTTTATATTAGAGGATACATGTGGTTAATATTTGTATTGTAGCCACACATGTGACTTACTTAATGCCTTGCATAATGCCTCACATCTTAGATAAGAACAAAGTGCAGAGTTTCCTTGGAGATAACAGGAAGCTGTGAAAGGGTAATCTTTGGTATGCAAGAGACTGCTTGGAGGATCCTTTGTGTGCCAAGAGACTGCTTGGGGGATCCTTTGTGGGCCAAAGACTGTGAGGGGGATGCTAAGGGATTAAAGAGGAAATGCATTGTTACTTTTGATTTGAATGCAATGTGACTTGTGAGCTGTGGGGAGACCTGGGTATATAAGGGACGAGTTTTTTCTGAGATGTCCTCTTTCTACTTTGCTCATGATGGAGACGTGTAATAAACTGCCTTGAGACAAACCTGCCTCGTCAATTACACACTCCACACTGGTGACCCAAGACGTAGCATGCAGCAAGAAGAGAATTCCCCGGGGCCAGCCTGGTTGGGAGCCCCCAGCCAAGCGTATGCCGTTACGGTCCAGCTACCGGACTTTTGGCAGCACAATCCGCGCTCCTGGTTCCACCTGGTGGAGGCACAGTTCACCCTCCGGGGAATATCGGTAGATGACACGAAATTCTGCCATGTGATCGCAAAGCTTGACAACCACACGGCTCAACATGTGGAGAGCCTCCTGGAGCAGCGACCAGCCAGCGACAAATACGGCACGTTGAAGGCTGCACTCATCCAGCACTACACTCTCTCGGTTGAGGAGAGAGCAGAGAGACTCCTGGCGCTGACCGAGTTGGGAGATTGCACGCCCATTGACCTGATGGAGAAGATGCTGAGGTTGAAAGGCTCGGATGATGACCACTTCATCTTTACCCACCTCTTCCTCAGGACCCTGCCGTCAGCGACGAGAGCGGCCCTGGCCAGTTCGCCGTTGTTGGCCCAGCGGGACTACCGTGCGCTGACCCGGGAGGCGCATCGGATTGTCAACGCCAGCAGAGAGCGCGCGGCCACGGCGGCAGCGATGGAGCTCAGCGCGATGGCCGGAGATGGTGGGGAGCCAGGGACGGCGGTAGCAGAACCACCGACGACGGCAGCGGCGGGGGCCAAGGAACGCAGAGGAGACACCCTTTGTTTCTACCACTGCCGCTTTGCAGAGAAGGCACGCAAATGTATACCACTGTGCCAGTTCAAGCGCTCGGGAAACGCCAAGACCGGGGGTTGGTAGCAGCTGCGACTCTCGGAGAGGAGAACAAGCTGCTCTACTTGACGGACGCACGCTCGGGGAGGCATTTCCTCGTGGACACAGGCGCCCAGTTGAGTTTCATCACGCCTTCCTACGCTGACCGGCTGGCAGGTTCCAGCGGCCCCAAGATGGCAGCAGCGAACGGCTCGGAGATTAAGACCTTTGGTGAGAGGACTCTGCTTCTGTCTCTACACGGCCGTACATTCGAGTGGACTTTTGTCATAACAGCATTGAATTTCAATATACTGGGGGCTGATTTTTTGTGCTCACATGGTTTGTTGGTTGATGTCGCTAACAGGCGCCTGGTTAATGCACTTTCTTTTGATTCTATTCCCTGTACAGCTCGAGCGGCCCGGCCAACAGCACAAGCCAACGTCACAGCTGCAAGCGGCAAGTTCCACACACTGCTCACTCAGTTCCCAGCACTCACGGTCCCCACATTTTCGTCAGCCGTCTCTAAACACGGGGTGGAACATTTTATTACCACCACCGGGCCGCCCGTTTTTGCAAAACCTCGGCGCTTGGACGCAGCTAAACTGGCCATAGCGCGCAAGGAGTTCGCCAACCTGGAGAGGTTGGTCATCATCAGGCGTTCGAACAGCCCATGGGCTTCCCCGCTACACATGGTCCCGAAAGCTGACGGCTCGTGGCGACCTTGCGGGGATTTCCGCAGGTTGAACAACGCCACAGCGCATGACCGCTACCCAATCCCTCATATCCAAGATTTTTCCGTTCATTTGGCAGGGGCGTGCGTTTTTTCTAAAATAGACTTGGTCCGCAGTTACCACCAAGTCCCAGTGCGCGCTGAGGACATACCCAAAACAGCGGTGATAACTCCATTTGGCCTATTCGAGTTTTTGCACATGCCATTCAGGCTTAAAGGGGCTGCACAGACGTTCCAACGCATGATGGACGCGGTGCTGCGCGATCTCCCTTTCGTGTTCGTCTACTTGGACGATATCTTGGTAGCCAGCGCGTCCGAAGACGAACACGAAAACCACCTCGCGGCAGTTTTCCGGAGGTTGGGAGAGCACAGGTTAATAATCAACCCAGCGAAGTGTCAGTTCGGGGTGACGCAGATCGATTTTTTTAGGACACCGCGTCTCCCCCGAAGGAGCGGTTCCGCTACCTGACAAAGTGCGCGTGGTAGCAGATTTCCCCTGGCCACAGACGGTCAGGGCGTTACAGGAGTTTTTGGGAATGGTGAATTTTTATAACCGTTTCCTCCCCCGCGCAGCGCAGCTCATGCAACCGCTGTATGCCGCACTCAAAAAACAGAAACCCACGAATAGGATCGAGTGGTCCCCGGAGCGGGAGCGAGCGTTCTCGGAAGTCAAAGCAGCCCTGGCAAACGCTGCGTTGTTAGCACATCCAGACCCAACGGCCCGCATAGCGCTCACCACTGACGCGTCAGATGTGGCCATAGGGGCGGTCGTGGAGCAGCATGTAGCCGGGGCTTGGCAGCCGCTCGCCTTTTTCAGCAGGACCTTGCGCGATAGTGAACATAAATACAGCGCGTTTGACAGGGAGTTGCTGGCTCTCCATTTGGCCATTCGCCACTTCCAGTTCTGGCTAGAAGGGCACTGTTTCACTGCGTTCGTTGACCACAAGCCACTAACATTCGCGATGGCCAAAGTTTCAGAACCGTGGTCGGGCCGGCAGCAGAGGCAGCTAGCCGCGATCTCAGAGTTTACTACCGATATTCAGCACGTGTCGGGTAAACTGAATGTAGTGGCAGACTGCCTGTCGCGCGCCGTGGCTGCCCCCGTCCGCGTGGGGATAGATTATACAGCCATGGCCGCGGAGCAGGTTAGTGACGCAGATGTGCGCGCGCTCCAGTCTGGACCAACAGGGTTAAGGCTGGAGAGCAGGGTGCTGCAAGACGGTATGCCCCCTCTAATCTGTGATGTCTCCACGGGGTGACTGCGTCCCGTGGTACCGGCAGCGTGGCGCTACCGCGTTTTTGACTCGATTCATTCTTTGGCGCACCCAGGGGTGCGCGCGTCAGTCAAAATGGTAGCAGAAAAATTTGTGTGGCCGGGCCTCCGCAAACAGGTGAAAGAGTGGGTAGCAGCCTGCATGGCGTGCCAATGAGCCAAGGTACACAGACACACGAGGGCTCCCTTGGAGCCATTTCACATTCCGGCTAAGAGGTTTGACCACGTTCACGTGGACTTCGTGGGTCCCCTCCCGCCATCACAGGGGTGCACACACCTTCTGACAATGGTGGACCGCTCCACGCGCTGGCCGGAGGTGGTTCCTTTGGCATCAACCACAGCCGAGGAGGTGGCGCGCGCATTTGTAACAGCATGGGTGGCGCGTTTTGGAGTCCTGTCGGACATTACGTCCGACAGAGGCCCTCAATTTGTTTCCGAACTTTGGTCGACAATGGCCCGCTGCCTAGGTGTCGCAATTCACCGTACAACCGTGTACAATCCACAGGCTAATGGGTTATGCGAACGTTTTCACAGGTCATTGAAAGCAGCTCTCAGAGCGTCACTGACGGATGCAAATTGGGTAGACAAGCTACCGTGGGTTTTATTACGGTTGCGTTCTGCGCCTAAAGAAGACTTAGAAGCTTCCCTAGCTGAACTTGTTTTCGCGCAGCCACTTCGGCTGCCCAGGGAGTTTCTCCCGGATAATCCTGCGCCAGGCAGCTCCCCATCTCAGCTGTTGCAGCGTAGCATTGACACAGGCACGCTGCCGGGCCCCGTTCATCACAGTTTTCCGTGCGTTTTTGTGCCTAAAACTTTGAAAAACGCGGAATTTCTTTTTGTCAGACATGACGCGCATCGCCCCCCACTGCGACCACCTTATGATGGACCGTTCAGAGTGTTGGAAACAGGGGACAAGCATTTTTTGCTAGATTTGGGGGGTAGGAGGGAAAAGGTTGGCACAAACAGACTCAAACCCGCTTTTGTGGTGGCGGACGAGCAAGTGCTGTTGGCAAGGGCCCCTCGGCGCGGAAGACCCCCACGAGGAGCTTCCCAGAGTAATATTTCCCCAGAACACCCACAGGGACTGACAAAAGGTTTTCACCCCCAGACAGCAGCTCCCCAGCATGACAGCACCGCTGAGGCAGTGAATCCTGGTTACAGCAGATACGGGAGAAGACTGAAGCCCAAGCAGCATGTGGATTGATGTGTAATGATTCTATCACAGCATGCAGACTGTTATTCTTTTGTTCGATCTAAAATGTTTGGGGGGGGGGGTGTAGCCACACGTGACTTACTTAATGCCTTGCATAATGCCTCACATCTTAGATAAGAACAAAGTGCAGAGTTTCCTTGGAGATAACAGGAAGCTGTGAAAGGGTAATCTTTGGTATGCAAGAGACTGCTTGGAGGATCCTTTGTGTGCCAAGAGACTGCTTGGGGGATCCTTTGTGGGCCAAAGACTGTGAGGGGGATGCTAAGGGATTAAAGAGGAAATGCATTGTTACTTTTGATTTGAATGCAATGTGACTTGTGAGCTGTGGGGAGACCTGGGTATATAAGGGATGAGTTTTTTCTGAGATGTCCTCTTTCTACTTTGCTCATGATGGAGACGTGTAATAAACTGCCTTGAGACAAACCTGCCTCGTCAATTACACACTCCACAGTATATGAATTATATTTATTTCACTTAGGCTTTTAAGAGAAAAACCTGATAAGAGTAAAGTTGCAAATTTAGAAAAAAGTGGCAAATTTTGTATGACAAAGTCACAAATGGGTTAAAAAATTATCACATTTGTTAAAAAAGAGAAGTAAATTTATTAGAAAAAATTTTTAAACATTTTTTTAAATCACATATTTAAGAAGAAAAATGCTGATTTACTGGATAGAAAGTCACAAATTTACAGGAAAAAGTGGTAAATTGGCAATAAATGGGTCCTAATTTTATAAGAAAAAAAATATGGGGAAAATGTCACAAATGTACAAGAAAAATGCCACAAGTTACAAGAAAACTCTTACAAATGTATAAGACAAAAATGTAGCAAGTTTCAGAGTAAACAGTTGTGAATTAAGAGGAAAAACCTCACAAATTGGCGAAAAGTCATTATCTAGTAACTTTTTATTATGAAGCCTGGAAAACGGAATTAAAGAGGCGGAATTTCCTCTGCCTCGGAAAAGCTGAGGCTATAAATTAGTGGAGAAACAAACAGCGGCTCTTGCTGGCCGGAGGGGGCAGTCTGGTGGGGGGTGATGGTGACTGGGAGGTGCTTGCCCTCTCCCCATTTACTCTACAGCGCTGCTGTACCCCGGGTCATGTCCGCACACGGGATAGCTCCATTCTGCTGTGCAAATATGTATCTTTTTACTTTAATCATTCTGCTCAAACTTTCTCACGCTTCTAACACCTCGCATGTCCGTGAACCGATCTTGTACAGCTCGTCGGTCCGCTCGGTGTGCAAACCCATCCCCAGCACCCTGATTCTGTGCCACGGCATCGGCTACAAGCACATGTGGATCCCCAACCTGCTCGGCCACGACACGATGAAGGAGATCCAGAAACAGTCAGCCACCTGGCTGCCTCTGGTCTCCAAGCTGTGCCACCGGGACACCGAGAGGTTCCTGTGCTCCCTGTTCGCCCCGGTGTGCCTGCCGGAGCTCAGCGGGCCGGTGTACCCCTGCAAAAGCATGTGTGAAAGGGTGCAGGACGGCTGCCTCCCGGTGATGAGCGCCTTCGGCTTCCCCTGGCCCGAAATGCTTAACTGCAGTCGGTTCCCGGGCGGACAGGAGCTGTGTATACCCGCAGCCAGAGAGCAGGAGTTGAGGACTGCTGAGGAGGCGCTGGAAGGTAAATTTAACCTTTGTTTGCTTAATTTTCTAACCTTATTTTGCAAAGCTTACTCCGTCTGCAAATGAGAAATAGATAACACCCCTCCCTGTATGACATGGATACAATCTCTGTGATTGGCCCCGAGTGCAACAAAATGCAACTGCAGAAACAGAGAAAGCACAATGGCAAAAATCCAAAATAGAACAACAAAAGAGAAAAGGATTGTTGCTAATTGGAAGGAGTGTGTCTGTCTATTAAATAGTAAAGGTTGCCTGTGTCCTGTAATCACCTATGACCCTATAGTGCCTACCTTTTTTAGTTTAAGTTAATGGCGTGTTTTGGCTTTTGCTGTTGTTTTCTGTTATTTGCTGTTGTTTTGTTATTTGACTTGTAATTTGCACTTCACGGCCACAGTAGTTTAGTGTAGTTGGTTATTTCACATATGAACAGCAAACGGCTGAAACGTTAAAGTAGAACTGAACTGAACGGCATTGAACGGCACTGGGTGATAGTACATACAATTATAAAGATAATTTATCATTGGCACCCCCTCCACAAATCCCGGAATCTTGGAGAAAATCGCGATTTTGAATTTCCCACCCTGAAAAATCAGACAAATCCGCCGATTAACCGGAAGTGCAGCCGGAGTTCCGCGTGACGTCACGAGTGTGACACAGTCCTCCATGTTTACCATTGCGAGCACGTCGACACTGGTTGTTTTTGGTGCATTTTGTCGTGATAGTCGACTACAAAACACTTCCAACACTTGGGAAGATCTGTTCAGTGGCCAAGGAAAGCTGTCATGGCGACGAAAGAAAAGAAAGGGGGAGGAAAAGCAACCGGGAAGCGATGCGTTTCTAGATATAGATATTACAGTGATCCCTCACTTATCGCGTTTAATGGGGACTAGAACCGACCGCGAAAAGTGAAAAACCGCGAAGTAGCGTCACCCCCCCCCCCCCCAAGGGCGTCACAAGCACTATTTTGCACAAAAAGGCACAAGAGAACAGCGAAAAGTGCCACTAAGCAACACGAGCGATAAAGAACAATGAATGCAGTCTTCCTTCGCTGGGTATGGGCGCTCTGCAGGGAGAGAAGCTGGGTAAAACGTCTCGGCCAATCAGCTTGCGAGGTAAAACGTCTCGGCCAATCAGCTTGTGAGATTCCCGAGCGGTGAAGAGGTGGGCGGAGAGGAGTGGAGTGGTGGTCAGAGAGGTGGATTTTGAGTTGTGCGGGCTCTCCGTGTTGATACCTGATGTTCTAATGTAGTCTCCCTGCTTTCTGCTAGCGCCCGGGCAACTTTCATGCCATTTTTTTCTCAATTTTGAATTTTTGATGAATATTTTTGAAAAATCCGCGATGCACTGAGGGCGCGAAAGGTGAAACGCGAAGTAGCGAGGGATCACTGTATTTATAAATAGCACAGTCAAATGCAGAGGCCAGTTCTGTTCATGTGTATTGCCACTATAGTCTGTAGAAGTATTGTAATACATAGCCCAATTTTTTGAATGAATGAATGAATGAATTTATTTATTTCGGATAGTACAGTACAGGTTGAAAGAAACTGAATGATATAACAACAAGGTCAAATTGAACAATGACTCACCTGATTATACAATTCAACGTAAGTTATCTGAAATGGGTGATGGCTGAAGCCGCAGCTTATATTGCCCACCCATATTCCATCCAAGAATTCAAAAGAGAAAACAGGCTAGAGCGATTACAATTCAAAACAATACTAAGACAAAATGTGACAGAGAAAAAAGAAAACTAAGCTACAACACAACACAGGCTGGATATGTTACAACTCGCCGCTCATTAGCGGTGCCAACTGCGCGCACACTTGCGCCTCGTCAGCAGCGTGGGATATAAGCCACTCTGCCCTGGGCTTTGGCCTGAAGCCGTCTGATTCCTTCAGCCCTCTTGCTGCAGAGGAACCCCCTCATCTCCCAGCAAGATCTACAGCGTAAGCATACCTACCTTTGCCTTTCCAGTCTCTCCCCTGTGCACAGGTGTATTCCCCGGCGGCGGACCTCGCCTCTGCATCGCCGTCTGCCAGCTGCTGTCACAGGTGCATCAGGTCGCTGTCTCCCGGGCTCGCCCTTGTGCACGCCTGCCACCTGCCACACTCCTGCATCCTCCTCCGTCTCGTCACCGATCCTGAATGCCTCTTCACTCTGAAAACTCTGGTGTTCTTGACTGCTGGAACTGCTATCATCTGCCATTGTTGTTTTGATAAGGGTCACACTCGTGACGTCACGCAGCGTCGTCTGCACTACTTCCGGTTTGTTTGGCACTGCCAGCCAGAGGCAAAAGTTTATCGGCTTATAGCTTGGCCATCGCACGGCCTAAAAATTTCTTTTATGTGTTGAAAAATACAATAGGTAATAAGGAATTAATCTGCTATTCTACTTTTTGCGCCAAAAGGTGGGTTCAGTTCTACTTTAAGAATCATTTTTACGTTAACTTCCCACTTACTGTGCAGAACTTTTAAACTGTGGTTTTAGGGACACCATGTGGTTACAGACAGAACTACAATCACATTCACTCAATTTCAAAGGATTCGCTGCCAAAAAGTGTGGCAAGTGACGTCGTGAAAGGATTAATGGGGCTGTTAGATCTCCACGATTACAAGATGGCCCTAAACATGGGTTTCCAAAAGTTCCACGAGGTATATGTTCTGTGGACAACTGGAGTGGTGGCCTAGTTGGTAGAGCATCCACCCCACAAGTGGGAGGTCATGGGTTCAAATCCTGGCCGGGTCATACTAAAGACCATATAAAAATGGTGCTTTCCGCCTTCTAGCTTGGTGCTCAGCATAATAGAATGGGGAAAAGAAAGTTACCACCACCGGAGTGGTGGCTCAGTTGGTAGAGCATCCACCCCACACCCGGGAGGCAGGGGTTCAAATCCTGGCCGGGTCATGCCGAAGACCATATAAAAGCGGAACTTCCCGCCGTCCAGCTTGGTGCTCAGCAATAATGGAATGGAGGAGGGAAATCTGTGGTGGCACCTTGCATGGCAGCGGCCCTCTGATTCTACACTTGGGGTGTGTGTGATTGACACTGTAGATAGGAAAAACACAATTTCGTTCTACTGTACATGATTGGTTGAATGACAATAAAGGGTGATTTTTATTTTTTTTTTTTTTTAATGCATAGAGCTACCAGAGGACCGACCCCCCCCCCCCCCCACACACACACACACACTGTAGCTTTCGCTGCTTACAGTAGCTGTGTGGTCTAGGGTCAGTGAAATGGAGATAGGTGCCACCCCATACACCACATGGTGTGGAAGGGATTAACTTAATGTTATTTGGGCACATTCTTAATCATAAATTTCAAGGGTTTTATTCCTAAGAAATCTACCAAAACATTTTGGACAGACTTGGTCTTGGCCTCGGTACAATCAGTTCTCAGGCTGGTCTTGGTGTGGCTTTAACAATAACTCTAGTTGGATTAGTTTGGTGTTGAGGAACCCGAGTGGCCCGCATTTTGCCCTGACTTCAACCCCATCCATCATGTTGGATGAACTAGAACAGAGATTGGAGCCAAGACCACTAGTCCAACATCAGTATTGGACCTCACACACTGCAAAATTTGGTAGAAAGCTTTCCAGAAGAGTGGAAGCTGTGAGAGCTGCAAGAGCTGCAAAGGATGTCATGAAAAGAATGTGGAGGTTGCCCATTACTTTTATCCCTATAGTGTACCTTTAAGTATTTCAGTTTGACTAAATTAGTCATTATTAATATTCTGCTTAAGATTTGTTTTGAATATCAACTGCAAATATTTGGAGTCTCCCAATCATCTCTCTTTTCTGCCTCCCAGGTAAAATTATCTGTGAAGCCTGTGGTCTCTCTGCTGAAGGAGAGAACGACATCCAAGAAAACTTCTGCAGGAGTCCATATGGTGAGGACAAACGATGCAGATAACCAATCACAGACAGATTGATTTACATCGTGTCTAAAGTGACGCCAGCTAAATGGTGTCCCCTCTGTTTCAGCTTTTAAGATGCGTTTTGGCAGTCTGTCGAAGGTGGGACGCGACCTCCAATTGGTACCTACGCCCCACAGCCAGATCCTGAGGTGGGCGGGGGAAGGTGCAGAGAAAGTTGCGAACGTTGGAGGAGCCGTGGCTTACAGCCCCTTGTGGCTGCAAGATGGAGCCACCTGTAATTGTCCAGGATTAGATTCTGAGAGGATTAATGGAGACAGGAGGCCAGACGAGAGACAGATGGTTAAACGAGGAGGGAATAGGGTGAAGAGTAGGGTCCAGAGTGGATGGTACCTTGGTTTGGCTCAGATTGACGAGAGGAGACTGGTGCTGACTCAGCTGGTGAAGTGGACCAGAGGGGAGAAAGAGCTAAAGAAGTTTGTGAGAGTTCTCCTTAAAAATCCATGTCCAAAGCTTTAAATGAGTTTTTCTGTCCTTCACTGAGGATGTTTTATTTTGTGGCTGCATGCAGTCTATAACTGTGTCCTGCAAATATCAGCATGTAGTAGACACACATACGAAACAAAGATGAGAAAGGAGTTAATGAGCAGCTACTGGTTCTTCCCATAACAGTTTTTGACATTAAACTGGTGAGGCATTTTTGCCAGTGACTATGGGGATGTACACCAGCCTGAGCTCTCATACATATTGACATTAAAGAAGTGTAATGTATACTTTTTTATAATACCCATTATCGAAATATGGTTACACTTTCATATATGTAAACATTTAGCACAGTCTTTAACAGATACATTTCTCAGTTTTTGTGTTTTCATTCATATTTATTTGTACCTAAACTGATTCTTTTCAAAATGTTTTACCATGTTCAAAGAAATTGAGTTTCTTTTGATAAAATTCCACCAATAAACTTTATTTTTGGGTTTTTCCTGATCTTTCCATCATGACTTAGTAAAGATAGAAACTGGACTCCACACACAGACACACACCTGTCCATGTTAACTTGATGTATCAAATTTCAGGTTCACACTGTCTCTTTCCTCCTCTGCTCTGTTTTTAGAAAAATGTGTGACGGCATCAGTGTGTCTCACCAAAAATCCCCCAAACTGATGTTAACCAGTATTGGAGTGGTTTATGTTGCTGCTATTGTTAAAGGGCAATTTCTACAGGATACAAATTGTCATGCACGTGACACATAAATTATTCAAAATCTCAAGTCTCACACTTCTCTGCCTGCACTTGTGCACCAGTTTGCCTGCTGTGTAGCTGTTCTAAGGTGTTTAATGCCATCATCTCTGCTCAGAAAATAGGTAAGTTTATCTTTTTTTTTTTTTTTTTTTCCTCCATTCAATTGAGAGTAACTTGGAAATATTTGTTAGAACATGTAAAAGTGTGGAACCATCGAGAACAGTGTTTTTCATCTTTTTCTGTGCCAAGGAACCCTTTTTACTTTGAAAAAATTTTGATTCCCACCAACCAAAAATGTTACAAAATTTTAAAAAGGTCATGCACACAGGACAGCACATTGCCTTGCAACAACCATAGCATCTCCGTATGGACCAATAAGGTTTTATACTACACTCCAATTTCCTCACATAAAGATGCAAATATCCAGCTTTTCAGCGTCCTTGTCTTTACAAAGTTTACCATTCGCCCATGTCTCACCCCTTGAATTTATAACGGTGGAATGAAAAACGGCAAAAACTAAAAATTGACATCACAAGAGAAGAAAAAAATAATTAGTGTTGTGTGGCAACATCACAAGTCTCCTTCAATGCAAAAGAACTATGTTTTGGAGGAGGTTGTGGCCTAGAGGTAGAGCATTTGCCCCACAACTGGGAGCTCGGGGTTCAAGTCCTGGCCGGGTCATGCCAAAGACCATATAAAAATGGAACTTCCTGCCATCCAGCTTGGTGCTCAGCAAAAATGGAATGGAGGAGGGAAATGTGGGCGGCAGTGGCTCAGGAGGTAAAGTGGGTCGTCCAATAACCAGAGGGTTGGCGGTTCAAATCACGCTCTTCCCAGCCATCCTGCTGCTGTGTCCCTGGGCAAGACACTTTACCCACCTTACCTCCAGTGTCCATGACACTGGGTATGAATGTATATAAATGTTCGGTAGTGGTCGGAGAAGCCGTTGGTGCGGATTAGCAGCCACGTTTCTGCCAGTCTGCCCCAGGGCAGCTGTGGCTACAGGAGTAGCTTACCACTATCAATGTCTGTCTGGAGTGAATGAATAATGGACTCACTGTAAGCACTTTGAGATGTCACTTGACATATAAAGCGCCATATAAATCTAATCCATTATTATTGTGCAACACGATTGGTTTGTTCGGCTGAGGGTTATAATTATATACATTATAAATTAAGTTAATCCCTTCCACACCATGTGGTGTATGGGGCAGCGCCTATCTCCGTTTCACTGACCCTAGGCCACACAGCTACTGTGAGGCCTATAACTATAACTAGATATATACAGTATATAGTGTGAATGGTTATCTGTCTCTCTGTGTTGGCCCTGGGTGGATCGGCGATCTGTCCAGGGTGTACCCCACCTTTTGTCCAAAGAAGTTGGAATAGGCTCATCCCAAATGTAAAAAATATTTTTTACATTGAGCTCAGGGTTTTTCCAGTTGTTTTATTATATTGTTGAAAAGTTAATTCAATTTTCTCCATTCCATCAAATAACTACAGGTTATACATAAATAGATACATGTACTTTATTGATCCTAAACTGGGAAATTACAGCTTTTATTGCTTAAATTGGTTTTAATATTTGCTGCAGTAATATAGATATGGATAAAATGTTTATAATTACTAATAACAGCCTCTTTAGTCTTTAAAGTAAATTGTCAAAACTCTCATCTAAATATAACACAAATCAAACATCACCTGAAAGGTTGAACTGCTCATTATAATTTGATACTGTGGAGAAAGGAAGCAGGCGAGGCAACGAGCTTGACGACACCTGAACTTTATTCCATCTCCAACATACAGTACAGTAAAAAGAGCTCCTGGGTCTCTGTGCATTCCTCTTTTATACCTTTAATTCCGTGCACTGAGACCCGGAACTTCTGACCATAAAACACCGCTTGGAACAAAGACCCGTGTGGCACATTAACATAACATAACGTCGGCCCCACTGTTCACACCCTGCTCTCTTCCAGCAGCTCCGACGGTTCCTCCTCTCCCCGGGGGGTGCATAGTCCATACTGTCCCATTTGAGACCCTCCGGTGGCACTTCCTCCTCCAGTCCATTGCTCCCCCTTATCCCAGCTGCCTTCTCTGGGTGGAGAATCCCCCACCTGTGCCACCACAATACGATAGAATAATTCTCCTACACAGCCATGTTTCTCTGCTGCACGGCAGTCTACGGCAACTTGAAAATTTGCGTACCTGACTAACGTGAGAGTTGAACGCACTTTACGATCACATGGTGTGAGTTGCTGTTTTACGCATGTTTGATAAATGAGGGCCCCTCCTATAGATTTTTAAGTTGAGCTCATATGTGGATGAACCAGTTTTTATTCTCATACTGTATACTGTATGATTATCTTTAGATACTCTTACATTTAGAGCTATAAATTTAAAATTAATATGCAGCATAAATTAATGCAGTAGGCTATTAGAGTATGAACACAGGGTAGTTTTGAGAGGATTGATGGGAAATCATTCTTTGAATAGACAAAGAACAAAATATGGTATCCCTTTACTTAACAACATGGATGTTTTTGTGTGTCTTTGTGTACAAGTTGGTATGGTGTCGCCTGCTATTGCTTTGGCCTTCCTCCCCCTCCTGCTGACACTGATCATCAAGTACCGCTACTACTTTGTGCTGTTCTACCGAGCAGTCCTGGTCAGGATATGGAAAGACTGTGTTACTGGTTTGAGTCGAGAGGAGCGGGCCTTCCAGTACATTCTTACTCACGCCACCCCTGGAGACCCTGACAGCATCCTGGATGCTTTTGACACCTGGTGCAGCAAGGTTGAGTACATCAGCAACGTTGGGCCCAAAAAAGGTGACAAAACCTTTCATGGTTTTACACCTTAAATAAAAGTCTGAACCTCTAAAGGCACGCAGCAATTGAATGTATGTACGTGTTTTTCTGATTCAGGGAAGATCCTGGATCGGTTGCTGATGGAGCAGAGCCCTCTCACGGTGCTGGAGTTGGGTTCCCACTGTGGTTACAGCACCATACGGATCGCTCGGGCTCTCCCAGTGGGTGCCAGGCTCTACAGCGTCGAGATGGACCAGAGGAACGCTGCCATTGCCGAGAAAGTCATCCGGCTGGCAGGGTTTGATGATGACACGGTGAAACAGCACTGGCATTTTAGTCAATAGAATCAATGTTTCACATGTGTGTATGCATATATTGGATACTGAGAGAATTACACCTTTAGGGTATTTACAGTGTGTGTTCTTCAGGTGGAACTCATTGTCAATCCGTCTGACGAGGTGATCCCTCGATTGCGATCTGACTATAATTTGGAGAAGGTGGATTTTGTCTTCATGGACCACTGGAAGAAGTGTTACCTCCCTGACCTGCAGGTGACTACAATCCATTACACCAGACAAAAGAATCAAAAGTCACTCAGGTTTAAGAAAATGGAGGGTACTGATAATGATTAAATGAAGGTTAACATTTTGTTGGTTTAAACTTGGATCACCCTCTACATTAGCAGAATACAGTACTCCAAAGAGTACATTTACTATATACAGGTATCTGATATTGTAGTTATCAGGTCATCCCTCCCCCATAACTCAACAAGTCTTTTTTGCAGATGCTGGAGGGTTCTGGTCTGCTGGGTAAAGGGTCCATTATTTTGGCTGACAACGTGCTGTTTCCTGGGGCCCCAAAGTTTCTCAGGTATCTTCGTAAGAGTGGCCTGTATGAGTGGAAGATCCACCGGGCCACACTGGAGTACAGCAAAGGCATCAGGGATGGGATGGCTGAGCTGGTGTTTCAAGGATTCAAGTAGATTTTGCAAATAGGAAACACACTGGATTAGCAATAAAAATTAACCCACCATTAAACAATTTTAAAAAAGAGAGAGAGAACTTGGATTCACTGGAACTGTTGCATGCATCATGAACTCTGAGGCTTAACAGTCTTCCAAAATACTTTGAAACTATTAGTGCCCTCTCCTGGTAACATGAAAGAAAAACAATTTTTCCCAGGCTGGAACAAATGTGTTGTACTTTTACACAGAGAATACTGGGGTCTTCCCAAAACCAAAATCTGATTACAACCACAAGACCCCTACAGCACAAAACACACAAGAAGAGACAAACAGCAGCCAAATACTGAACACAAATTCAACTAAACCTTCCGATCTCTTTATATTATATCATGTGTTTTTGAATGATTTTGTCATTTGTCACCTACTCCTGAACTTCTCCACTGTCCAAAAATTTAACAAAGAGTGCAACACAAAATGTATGCATTTAAAAAAAAATGGCCAAAACAGAATTTGGCAAGCTTTAAAAAACATTAATGTAAAACTCAATGTCAGGTCAGGCACTGGTTTGCTTGCTACCGGATAACCATGAAAACCGGTACTACCTGTCTTATGGGTCGGGCCGTCGGCGACTCAACCGGCAACCCCACCCTTCCGAGGGCGTGGAGGGTGAAACTGGGCATCCTGGCAGAACTAAAAATATCTGTCACAGGTCTGTGGTGGACCACTCCCAGTTACACGAGGTGATACTGGACATCCTGGCAGATAAGCATATCTGTCGCAAGGTCTGTAGTGGACTTTTGCCAGTCGGTGCATCGTGACATGCACTACACAAAGAGCAGAGATAAACAAACCTATCATCTGGTCAGTCACTGCAACAGATACTGGAGTCAGTTTGTCTTGGCCTGTCCTTGCTACTGATAATACCTCTATCTGCCAAGAATGTGCTGCTAGTCCAGCAAAAGCTAGCGGTACTCAAATATTTTGCAAGCAGTTGCATGAAATGGTCAGTCAGAAAGCAACTCATACCGGCTCGGACGTTGCCCAGGTTAACAAGGTCAGGAGTTCCTGGCAGCAGAAGGCGAAGGACAGAGCTGTGTGGAGGAATCTGATCAGACCTAAATGAAACAGTCATTGTCACCCCCGATAGACTGCTATGATGATGATGATGATGAATGTAAAACTGAAAAATGTATGGATCTTATATTTCTTTTGGAGTAAAGATGATTAAACAGAAAAACTACAAAGTCTTTTTCTGTCAGTAACAATTTAATTATACTAGTGCATGCCCGTAGAAAGCAAGTATTCTTGTCTGAAAACAGGTAGCCCTATTAGGTTTTTCAGGCCCAAATGTAGGCTGTGTTTGAAAGTAGAATATAAAGAGGTGTAGCCTATATGTAGGCAATCACTTGTTAGACTTTGACAAATATAAAAGGGACTGAACGGCACTAAGATTTATTTGATTGTGTGGATATTAATTTCAGAATTATTGAAAATGAATGGGACATCCAAAATTAGCCACTGTTTAAGAATCCTTGTTTATTTTTTGTCAGATCACTTATTTGTCTGATCTTTTATGACTTATATTCATAAGTGTTGTATCTTGCCCTTTGGGGAATGGGAGTTGTTCAGTCATCATCGTAATTGTTTTAGTTTATCTGTGTAGTTTATAGTCTGACGTCAATAAAGTCATGCAGTACTATAACAGAACACGTTTACAAATATTTCAGATCCATTCTAGTGCATCCTTTTATATTTTAGGAAAATTATAAGTACAAATCAGCGAACATTATTATACACAGCAGAATGACCTGTTTGGCTGCAACTGTTGCATCAGTGTTGCCCAGTCCCTCCAGGATTTTGCAATGTTGCTATCGCATCAATTCACGTGAAATCAGCCAATCAGTGCAACTATTGTGTGACCTTGCAACATTGGCCAATCACTGCAACTTTCCCGCAATTTTGGCCAGTCCTCATCAACTTCTGCCAATTTCACCAATCAAATTTGTCTCTGACTGGCGCTGAAACGCTCAGTCTAACCAACCAAATGCATCGCTGCACCACGTTTACTTCCATGTTTACAGTGAGTTTTAACGGAACACATCAGCAAACAGAGTATGATTAAAAAAAAAGAAGCACTCACCCGCAAGGTTTCCAACACCGTCCCTTCTTCTATCTCCCCCAGCCTCCCGGTGGACTCCTCGCCATGTCTCCGTCCTGACCGTGTGTACAAAGCGCTGGGTTTGTGTTGAAAAACGTCTGCCTGCCCTAAAAGCACCCTGTCGCGGGAGCGTGTGTGAGGAGGGACGCCGTACGAGCAAATCTAACACTACAGCCAGTGTTTGAACATTTTATACATCTTCAGAGGTAAAATCATTACTACATCTGGTCAATGAGCTTTAAAGCTGGGGACCTCTGGTCTTGATGGACAAACGCTCCCCCCTGCCCCCGCCGTCCCACTGTAAATGAAAGATCTGTGTCTGAAGACACAAGTGTGCGAGTGTCAAGACCAACGTGCAGCAGACATACAGGTAGGAGTCAGGCACAGAAATAGAGAGAATATTGTCTATAACTTTTTTTTTTTTTTCAGAAAAAGACTCCAACAGACAATACAGAGCAACAGAATAAATTATTTATTTTGTCCTCTTCGCTTGGCACCGAGTGTTTGGGACCATAGGGAGTTTTCAAATGAAGGTGCTGCCAATAATTTCCAAATCTATACTCTTTAACATGCATTCAATGCAATTTAGCTGCTGTAATGGATATTGTGTTAAAATCTGTATTTGCTGTTGCACAAGTTTTTTTCTGTATAGCAGAAGTTTCTGCTTAATTTACAAATCACTGTAATAGTAAATTTTTGACAATCCTGTGCTTTTCTTGTATTGTTATATAGAATATCACAGCAGTAAACTGGAAAAAAACAAACATCTTCTTTAAAATGTGTAATTCTTCCCACAACTTTTAGTGCAAAAAAACACTCTATAAACATTGCAACTTTTTACAAAAGCTCCCATGAATTTGGGCTTTTTGGGCCGCAACAATCATAAAGACATACCATGAAATCCTGGAGGGACTGGTTGCCCATTTGTCAATAAATAATAAAATAAAAATGATTTATTTTGTTATTTGGCATTTTTGTGTCCAGTTTAGTGACGGTCGTCATTTAGTCAAACCGTGCATGTGGCCTCATATGATATGCAGTTGATCTGGGCATTCTGCTCCACAATCATGGTGGTATTATTATTAACTTTTAACTTTTAGATAGCCGTGCGAGCAGCACACCGAGAGGAGTGCCATCAGCCATGGCGAGTCGTGGTCCTGCAAAGGGACTCCCGTCTACCGCTGACCAGGCGGGCTGGGCTTGCTTTCCTGCGAAGGACCACGTTCCGCCCGCTGCTTCTCCAACACTGGTATTCTTTAGGCAGACCCCGGGTCCCTGCTGGCATTCCCCAAATTATCCTTTAGACGTACACAATCACGGCAACATTATAGTATAATTTTTTAAGCATTACATCTTCACTATTCTCTCTTTCTTGTCAAATTTCGCTTTTCACTTCCTTTTTTTTGTTTGCGAAGCACTGTGGTGACTGGCTGGTCATGATGCCACATATTATCCAATCAGCATGGTCGTGATGCTGCGTATTATTCAATCAACACGGAGTCAATCTGAAACCCTGCCCACACTTCCTGAAGCCAGGGCATGAAAAGACAGAGCGGTGGCTTAACTTTTATTGATAAAAATTACATATTTTTGACTTCCGGTCTGGACGCCATGGCGACTGCAGCTTAACACTGAAGCTCTCAGACCCAATCCAAGATAACACCTTGAAAATCAAACTTAACGGATTTTTGGAGGAGTGAAAATCAAAAGACAAAATCATCATGTCTAAAGGAAAACAGAAGAAACTGAAATTCTCCAGGCCAGGACACGTATCGGCCGGAGAATCTGAACTGGAAGATCTCCGTTCAGAAGACGAGGAACTGGTGGTAGCTAACAAAAAGGTTAGCCTGAAATCGCTATTTGAAGAGCTACGACGATTTCGCCGAGAGGTTATGGCCGAATTTCGGGAATTCAGAGAAGAATTGAAAAGGACAAACAGCAGAGTGGACCAGGCTGAGAACCGAATCTTGGAAGCAGAGGAACGAATAAAAGTGCTCGAAGATTCTGTGCTGGACCTATGCAAAAGACAAGCATCTATAGAGGCTAAGCTAGCCAACCAAGAAGGAAGACAGAGAAGAGACAATATAAGAATTCATGGTCTGATAGAAGGAGCCGAAAACGGTTTTAACTCAATGGCATAATGCGTGGAATCTTTACTAAGAGAGAAATTGGATATTCCACAAACCACCGACTTAAACATAGAAAAGGCACATTGTTCATTAGCCGCTAGGCCAGCGGCGGAAGTGCCCCCACGTTCGGTGTTGGTAAGATTTTCCAATTTCAAAATAAAACAAGAGGTTGTCAGACTGGCTTGGCAGAAAAAAGGATTTATGCACCAGGAGAGAAAAGTCTTCGTGGAACACGATTACGCCCCGGAGGTCCTTAAAAAGCGCAGGGAATACAATGACGCGAAAAAGGTGTTAAGAGAGAAGAAACTGCACTTTCAGACGCCATTTCCTGCGAAGTTAAGGGTCTTCTACGGCGAAGAAACATGTCTCTATAATTCGGCGGAAGAAGCAACAGCTGACATGGCGAGAAGAGGGCTCCCGGTAACGGTATTTAAACCCGCAGCAGACCCAAGTGAGAAGATCAAAACGCAAACATGGACAACACAAAGACCTTCAAAATCCATGGGCCAGCAGCGGGAAACCCAGCGCCAGAGCGTCGCGGATAAACTGTCCGTTTTCAGGTTGGAATAGCGACCTTTTTTTTTTTTTTTTCCCCTTGAATCAATCTGCACATCCAACCCCCCTCCTACAAGGTAACAAACATTAAAGGAGGTGCGTATTCAGCATGTGGTAAAACATTTCATGGAACAGTCATAATATTTGAAACAAATAAGTCTTTTTAATAAAAAAAAAAAAAAAACTTGTTAAAATAGAAATGTGACAATAATCCACATGTTCTCCTCACACTAACAAATACTGTTTTTGCGTGAATGTTTGATGTGATGGGGGGTGGGAGGGTGCACACAATTTCACAGGGTATAGGCATAAAAGGGAAAAAAAAATCATTACAAGTTCGGATTGGGTTCTGAAACTCACGTTAAAAGCATGGGACAACTTACAGTGGTAAGAGAGGGCCCTCAACACGTAACAGAGTTTGAGGAATTCCCCTCAGAGCCTTCACTCCATCAAGGCTCTTCCAGGGTCTTTAAAAAGACCTCAGCTCAGGAAGTTCTTTTGACAGCTTTTTGTTTTAAAGTTTTATACACTATGTTCTTAATGTTTTTCTTGTTTTTAATGTTCTTTCAGTTTCTGAGTAGCACAAAAGAGGGCCACCACACAGTTATACTAAACAAAACAACACAATGGAGAAACAGGGTGTAACCAAAATAATTTCATATAATGTAAAAGGAATCCTGAATCCAGTTAAAAGATCCAAGATTCTAGGCAAAATGAAAAAAGACAAAGCAGGAATAATATTTTTACAAGAAACCCACCTAACAGACTTGGAACACAATAAACTCAGTAGACAAGGGTTTAAAATGATCTCTTCATCTTCATATAAATCAGGGAGGAGGAGGGGAGTAGCGACATTGATATCAACCAAAATTACATTTGAAAAAAAATCAGAACACAAAGATAAAGAAGGGAGATACAGTTTGGTAACTGGGCGGCTAGAGGGAGAAGATATCACCCTGCTGAATGTGTATGCTCCCCCAGGGACTAACTGGAAATTTTATAAAAAGGTATTTGACCTAATGATAACTAAAGCTCAAGGTTTAGTGATATGTGGTGGGGACTTCAATCTTAAGACTGAATCCATACTGGGATGCTTCTGGTAATTCTCCACATCAAAATAACACCCAAAGCAGGAAGATTCGGATGCTACTAAAAGAAATGGGAATCTGTGACGTGTGGAGGGAACTCAACCCCAGTGTAAAAGACTATACATTTTACTCAACTCCACATTCATCTTACTCAAGGATTGACTATTTTTTTTTATGTTTAATAGAGACATTGGAAGAGTAGAAACATGTAAAATAGGACTGATGGATCTCTCTGACCACAGTCCGATCTACATGGACTTAAATATCCAAAAATACACAAATAATACATTTTCTTGGAGGTTAAATTCAAATGTCCTGAAAGGACCATTGAAAGATGAATTGGAATCAGATATTCTCAGATATTTAGAAGAAAACGATAATGGAGAAGTATCCCCTTTAATACTGTGGGATGCATGCAAAGCTGTAATAAGAGGAAAGATTATTGCAAAACTGGCAACCCAAAAGAAACTAAGACAAGAAAAACTATCCACATTAGAGTCAGAACTTAGGAACCTAGAAAAAGAACACAAAGGCAACACTCATTCTACTGACTCGCTCAAGATTAAGGAAATTAAAAACCAAATAAATGAGATCTACACAATAGAAATCCAGAAGAAACTTACATTTTTGAAACAAAAATACTATGAAGCAGGCAGTAAATCAGCAAAATTGCTAGCCTATAAATTGAGGAAACATCAAACAGAAAGAGCAATCTACAAAATCAGAGACCCAGTATCAAAGGAAATAAAATTCAGAATTCAGGATATTCTTAAAAGCTTCGAGAATTACTATAAGAACTTATACTCCCACAAAAAACATAAAAACGCATCCAAGGCATTCCTAAACACATTAAACCTTCCCCAACTTACGGAGTCACAAAATAAAACACTACTGTCAGAAATACATCCTAAAGAATTGGAAAAAGCAATTATGAAACTTAAAGCTAACAAATCCCCAGGAGCTGATGGCTATACAGCAGAGTGGTACAAAACCTTTAAACAGCAACTATCTCCTCTCCTCCTGAAAACATTTAATTATGTCCTCCACACAGGGGAAATCCCCCCCTCCTGGAGAGAAGGGGTCATTGCAGTTATACCTAAACCTGAAAAGGATAAACTAGAGTGCTCCAACTACAGACCAATCAGTGTACTAAATCAGGACTATAAACTTTTTACCATTATCCTTGCCAAAAGGTTAGAAAATATACTGACAGACCTAATTCATTTAGACCAAACAGGTTTTATAAGACAAAGACAGACACAAGACAACATTCGACGCACTTTACACATAATTCATCATATAAAAAAATATAACTTAAATGCAGTCATATTGGGATTAGATGCTGAAAAAGCATTCGATTCGGTTGACTGGTCTTTTCTATATAGAATCTTATCCAGTTTCAATTTTCATAACAACTTCATTATACATGCATATACAGCTGCACTGTATATGCATTCTATGGTTTTTTCTCATATATCATACTGTTTGACAGTCTGGGCTCAAGCAGCCCCTTCCACAATAAGACATATAGGTTCATTATATAATCAAACCCTAAAAATCTTGGACAAAAAGCCCATTAGGTGGCATCACTGTAATGTTTTAAAAAAATACAACCTATTGAGTTTTGAGAGCTTCATTGACCTCTGTCTTCTGAAATTAACGTTCAAATGTTTCCATAAATCAGCACCCGAGCCACTTGCTGGTTTCGTCCAAAGACAGGACAGCAGCAGAGCCACCAGGAGTTCTGTTAACAATAACTGTAAAATATTCCACCGCAGAACCACATTTGGACAAACAGCTTTCTCTATAAAGGGCAGTCACATCTGGAACACAATGCCAAATGAAATTAAAATAATAACGGACTTTAAAACATTCACTAAAAATGTTAAAAACTGGCTGAAAAATAAACAAGAATGTACTCATGTATGAATTATTTGTCTGCAAAGTGAGAGTGAATGAAGGGAAGGAATAAATGTGTTTGTTTATAGTGAGTGACGGAGGGAGGGAGGCCTGAAATAGGCAAATGTGAGTTATATGTGTTAAATGTGAGTCAGGCTGTTATATTTGTGTATTTATAATATTTTATAATATATGTGTATTTATAATATTTATGTTAAATGTGAGTCAGGCTGTTATATTTGTGTATTTATAATATTTATAATATTTATAATTGTGTATTTATAATTTTTCTGCATTGATGTATGTGGTTATTGTGTATATTTTTTATCTTGATTCTTTTTTCTAAAGCCCATCCAGGGACAAGAGTTGCAAATTAGCTAATAGCTATACACTCTATGTGCAACACATCAGATTGATTGTCTCTGATTAATTGTCTATGTTTATTGCACTGTCCCTGTCAAATAAACTAATCTACAAACTTTCTACAATTAGAACTATACAGGCATTATATAAAAAACCAACAGCTAAAATAAGGATTAACGGTAATTTATCATCATCTTTTGAACTGGAAAGAGGATGTCGTCAGGGCTGCCCCCTGTCTCCACTGCTCTTTGCAATCTTCATAGAACCTCTGAGCCAATGGATAAGACAAAATCAAAAAATTCAAGGTATTACACTTGGTCAGAAGGAACATAAAATAGCACTCTTTGCTGATGACATTTTAATATACCTAGGGCAGCCGGACACTTCTTTACCAGAACTAACCTCAGTTTTTTCAGAGTATGGAGATTTATCGGGGTACAAATTAAACATGCATAAAACCCAAATTTTAACATTCAACTATGACCCAAATCATTATTCACTAAGCAAACTCAAAACTAACTGGGAGTCGGAATCTATGAAGTATCTGGGGGTCAATATCCCGAAACAACTCAACAAAATTATATCACTAAACTATGATCCACTGGTGACAAAAATAAAATCTGACCTAGCAAGATGGAATATGATACCATTCCTGGGTACTGCACAAAGAATTGAAGCAGTCAAAATGAATATACTTCCACGTCTTCTATACCTTTTCCAAACAATACCGGTAGAACCTCCCAAAAAAACATGGCAGGAGCTGGACAGAAGGATCTCAAGATTCATATGGCAGGGCAAGAGACCTAGAATCAGATATAGAACCCTACAGCTAAACAAAGACAAAGGTGGGCTCGCGCTGCCAAATATCAGGGACTACTTTAAAGCCGCACAAATTAAAACTTTAGTAGAGATATGTAACCCAGTCTACACTGCACAATGGAAGGAGATCGAATGCCAAATAACAAGTGACATCCCCCTACAGGCGATAATAGGGAACAATGCCTTACCTAAGCTTTTGAATAACACTAACCCGTGGATAGAGACCCCGCTAAAAATTTGGTTTAAGATAGTCAGAGAGAATCAAACTAAAGAGCCCTATCGACTTCTGCAATGGATTGCCTATGATCAAGACTTTACTCCTAATAAAACAGACACCAGATTTAAAAAGTGGAAGGAGAAAGGGCTGATAAAATATTACAATTTTTTTAAAGGGCAAATCTTAAGAAGTTTTGAAGATTTGAAAAAACAAAGCCTAATAAATCAAGACCTTTACAGGTTCTTCCAGCTTAGACACCACATAAACAATATACTTAAAAAGGAGGATTTGGAAAGGGCCCAGTCAGGTGTTCTGAAGGTCTTCTTAATGGCATATAAAGGGATCCCAGGGATCAGATACATTTCTAAAATATACCAAGGTTTTCAAGACTTAAAAGGAGACAACACATCTTATATAAAAGAGAGATGGGAAAAAGAGGGGAATTTCACTTTACAACTGGAAATATGGGAAAAGCTAAATAAACAGCAATGGAAAAGTACCTCATCCCTGCAGTGGAGAGAATTTGGATGGAAAAACTTGGTAAGATTTTTCAGAACACCTGCACAAAACAAATTTACCCATAAGGGATTGAACTGTTGGCGCTTGTGTGGTGAAAAGACAGCAAATCATTTTCATGTGTTTTGGTCATGCCCAGTTATCCACCAATATTGGACCAATGTACAGACAATATTGGGGAAAATATTTAAAATAACAGTTCCCTTTTCTTTTGTAACTTTGTATTTGGGTTTACTACCGGACTCACTGGAAAGACGAGGAGAAAAATACTTATTCAATGTTTTAATATTGGCAAGTAAAAAAAAGCTCTAACTAAAAAATGGATGTTGAAGGACTGTCCTACACCTGAAGATTGGATTAATGTGATCCAAGACATTTACTCGATGGAAAAGTTGACATTCGCACTGAGACAGGACATGGACGGGTTCATGAACTTTTGGCAACCCTGGATCACATATGTGTCTTCCATTAGATCTAATCTTTGACAAATACCATTTCAATAATGGTTCCGCTCTTTGTTCCAACGCTACTCAGATGCTCTTTTACCTTTATTTACTTACTTTTTCTTTTTGTTTGTTTTTTGCTGGTTTGTTTGGGTTTTTTTGTTTTTTGTTTTTTTTTTTCTCTTTAATTTCACTTTTTCTTTCACTTTAAAAAAAAAAAGGGTGTTGTAAGAATTATTCTTCCAATGTTGTCAGATATCAGAAAATAAGGGAACATGTGATGAAAATGTAAACAATGCATTGCTGTAACGACCTGTATACCCTTTACAAAAACTTAAATAAAAAAAAAAAAAAAAAAAAATTACATATTTTGACTGAACGACTCCATACTCAGGGATGCACACCCTTGTAACCTCAGCAAAACACGTATAAAACTTTAGGTCAGTCTAATGAACGGTTTGGGAGATACCCGAGGAACAGACAGAGATTCCATCCATTTATTGATAAAGTATTACTAAAAGTATATATATGTACCTTTGCCAAAGTTTAACTCAAATAAGCTTTATTACAATACTATAGTTTCTATATATATATATATATATATATACATACAGTACATACTATCAGTGAGAGAACACCCAACCCACACTGCTCACAGATATGTCTGATCAATAAATAAATATTCACAAAAAATAACTTGATACAAACACATCTCCAAAAATTTAAGTAAAAACAGCCAAATCAATAAGCAATACTGAGATACCCAAATCTAAAAAACAAACAAAAAAACAAACAAACAAACAAGCATTTGATATCTCTGTGGTAAAAAGTAACTTTTTTCCATGGGTGAAAATTTTTTTTAGTTTTTCCTCCTAAGCGAAACTTTGTAGCAGAAAATCTGTGACATACCACACTTCCATAAAAGAGAACTGGACAATATCACAATGACTTTTGTACAGGTGGCAAATTATTGTGTGAAGAGACCAGTGTTTATGCGTTGTCAGCAGCTTGGAAACTGTAAGCAGCACATGACTGAAGACATGACAAGGTCAAAGTTTGTAAGACAGACCATGGGACCTTCTGCTGCCTCAGCTGGGTGTGGATCTGACAGGTTACAACGCCTTGACACACCAAGAGTGGTTTTGACTGGTTTAGATCTTTTACCAAGGTGGAAGTGCACACTCAATGAAATGTGTAATTTAAAAAAAAGCTCTCAATGAAGCATCTTGCAGTGACTTTTTCACTACAATATTTTCCAAGTTTCAATTATATAAACTATATACTGTATACCGCAGAGGTTGTGGTAAACTTTTTTGTTATCTGTCATTTTGACAGACAGGGTTGTAAAAATTCTGTCGTAGTCTATCATTATTTGTCATTTTAATTGATTTTAATTTGATCACCTTTGGTGCAATCTGTCAAATGACAGACAGCTTTCAGAATTTTTTGTCATTGCTGAAAACTGTGCCACAGTGGGGGCAGCACGGTGGAGCAGTGGTTAGCACTGTGGCAGCACAGCAAGAAGGTCACAGCATCGATCCCACCCCTGACCATCGTGGGTTTGATTCCACCCCCAGACCATCGGTGACCCTTCTGTGTAGAGTCTGCATGTTCTCTCCATGTCTGCGTGGGTTTACTCCAGGTACTCCGGTTCCCTCCCACAGGCCAAAGACATGCAGGTTAGGTTAACTGGCGTCAACTGGGGATTCTAAATTGTCCTTAGGTATGACTGTGAGAGCGAATGGTTGTCTGTCCCTCTGTGTTGGCACTGTGATGGACTGGCGATCTCTCCAGGGTGTACCCTGCCTCTCGCCCAAAGATGCTGGGGTAGGCTCCATCCCCCCCGACCCAAAAAGGATTAAGTGGTAGAAGATGGATGCTGAAAACTGTCAATGAAGGAGGATTTTCAGTTAACACCTCTGACACACACACACACACACACACACACACACACACAGAGTCATGTGAAAAATTAGGACACCCTGTATAAGCCTGTGCATTTGTTGTTGTTTTTTTTAAACATATTTGGACATTGATATTTAATATCAGTGTTTAAAATACTGGAAGATTCATGTAGTACAACCAAACAATTAAAAATGAATTAAAGACTTTCTCCAAATTTTTTGTAAAATATCATTCTAAACAAATAGTGAGGAATAAGTTAGGATACCCCCCCCCCATCTTTTTTAGGACACCCCTACATTCATTCCCACTTAAAATGGCTAAAATAAATGTTAAAAAATGCAAATAAAAACAAAAACAAGGTTAGACAAAGATATGTGAACATTTCTTAATAAAGAACTGAATATTTAATGGGATATCCTAATTTTTTCACATGACTGTATATATATATAGAGGGCAGCAGTCACATTTAAAGAGAAATATGAGGCAGATGAGACTAACTTTGCCTTTTTGTTTTAAATCATCCACTGGTCTTGATCTTGGTCTGGTCCTTCCATATCCACCTATCAGGAAAAAAAAAAAACAGAACCAGACTCAAAACTGTTATTTTTTTATATACATTATATTAATATATTTGGTTCAGTGAGAATCAAACTCACCTCATTTATTTCTCCATCATCGGGTGACTCATTGTAGTCATTCATTTCATCCATATCCTGCATGTCTTCTTCATCTTCTGAGTCTTCTTCACTGTCTTCCTCATCCTCATCATCCTCTTCTTCCTCTTCTTCATAGCCCGCCTGCATCCAGTAAATGCAGACCCCATGAATTAAGGGAAATTCATGACCAGTGGACCTTTCACACAGTAGCTTGGCAGGACTGTTTTTTTTGTTAAGAATATTGATATTTTTACCTCAAATATAGGTTTCCCAATGGGCATCAGATTGTTGTCTTTCTCTGCAATGCTCTGCAACTAAGGAAGAGATGAACAGGAGGTATTTTTTCCCCTTGAACCCACAACACTCAAATACATACCAGCATCAGTCCGAGTTAGTTTCACCATCTCTAGCTAAAACCTATGCTGCCTTAATGGCCAGTAAAAAAAAAACAAACAAAAAAAACAGGTAGTTGCCAAAATACACTCGTTACCTATTATTTTCCATACTGCAAAAATAATAATCACTTTACATGCATTACACTCACTTATCCAAAATTATACCGTACCAATGATTTACAAAACCCTGGTTTAACAGGGTTCTGTTTAGTTCTTTTTAAGGTCCTTCATTATAGGATGTTAACAAATTCAGCGTAAGCTTTTAAGATTTTTTTTTATTATGCATTTAAACAGGGAAATAGCACATCAAATGGAAAATGCCTCATCTTCACCATTTCAGCTAGTCTGTGTCAAGCTTGGCAGTTCATCATGACTTATTTATTTAACATATTTTAGACCTTTCCAAAAAAGCCAGAATGCTGCAGCAGGGTGGTTGCTAATGGCCTAACCTGCACCTAAAGGAAAGGGCTTAAATTGCCTTCTATCAGTAAATGCACATTTAAGCCATTTTAGGGACCTGCAGCCATCCTACACCAGAGTCCCAAGACTGTGACACAGCTACTCTGTTTTTCCTTTTTAATCACTGGCTGATTTGATAATCTCATGTCTTATTCTAATTCTTCTGAGCTTATTAGCTGAGAATAATCTTAGTGCAAAGGGCTAACGTTGTCTTTAAAGTCCTATGTCAAAATGTATAAGTTATCACTATCATTACTATTATCCCTCTGACTGCATATTGCTGACTAAACCTTGAAATTATTCAGCATTTTCAAAATTTACAAACTTTCAGCTGTTTGCAACAAACAAATCAAACAAGAAATAGTTACATCAAAATTGAAATATTTAAACATTGTTTGAATCATCTGGACTGCTACTGTAGGTCCTAAGGAGGCCTTCACTTTCAGACCTGAACCGTGGTGCTCATTCCTCTGCAGTGGTGGTGTCCAACCTGTCCTTTACTGAGTCACAAATTCAGTTTCTCAAAAAATTAGAATATTACCTAAAATTAATTTTAATAAATAGTTTTTTAATAGAAATGTTGGCCGACTGAAAAGTATGTCCATGTACACACTCAATACTTGGCCAGGTCTCCTTTAGGATTAATTACTGTATCAATGTGGCGTGGCACGGAGGTGATCAGCCTGTGGCACTGCTGAGGTGTTATGAAGGTCCAGGTTGCTTTGATAGTGACCTTCAACTCATCTGCATTGTTGGGTCTGGTGTCTCTCATCTTCCTCTTGACAATACTCCATAGATTCTCTATGGGGTTTAGGTCAGGAGAGTTTGCTGGCCAATCAAACACAGTGATGCCATGGTCATTAAACCAGGTTTTGATACTTTTGGCAGTGTGTGTGTGTGTGTGGGGGGGGGGGGGGGGGGCAAGTCCTGCTGGAAAATGAAATCAGCTTCTCCATAAAGCTTGTCAGCAGAGGGAAGCATGAAGTGCTCTAAAATTTCCTGGTAGACGACTGCGCTGACTTTGGTCTTGATAAAACACAGTAGACCAACACCAGCAGATGACATGGTTCCTCAAATCATCACTGACTGTGGAAACTTCACACTAAACCTCAAGCAACTTAGATTCTGTGCCTCTCCACTCTTTCTCCAGACTCTTGGACTTTGATTTCCAAATGAAATGCAAAATTTACTTTTATCTGAACAGAGGTCATCTGCTGGTGTTGGTCCACTGTGTTTTATCAAGACCAAAGTCAGCGCAGTCAACTACCAGGAAATTTTTAGAGCACTTCATACTTCCCTCTGGTGACAAGCTTTATGGAGATGCGGATTTCATTTTCCAGCAGGACTTGGCATCCTCCACACACTGCCAAAAGTATCAAAACCTGGTTTTAATGACCATGGCATCACTGTGTTTGACTGGCCAGCAAACTCTCACTTAGTGTTACATCCATAATATGAAATGCATTGAAAAAATACTCTCTTGCTTTAATTTTAGAGAAAGATTTAAAAACATACTGCCCTCCATTGAAAAGTTAAAACGAAATAATCTGAAACAAGCAAGGCTTCTTCAAAAATTTGAATTCACTCCCTGTAATTAGCAGACTCCTAAAATGTCCTCTTTGTTCATTCTCTTTTGTTTTACACGTATGTTTTTGTACTTTGCTGTGATGTTGAGCAGTGGAGTAGACATATTTGTGCTCCAAGATCTTTGTATTGCATGTGTAATCTTTGAATAGTTTGCCTTAAAAAAACAGAAGACAGAAAATGTGGAATTAATAGATCGTATTCATAAGCGGTGTTCAGAATGCCCACTCACTCCCTCCCTCCCTCCTTACTTGCTATATGGACCTCTTGCACAGAGTAACATACATCCATATTCCAGTCCACTCACATTTCCAGTTCCTCTTCCATTATATTTTCCCATTCCCTGGTGCTTTCTTGTCACTAAATCAATTTTATCACTTTCACTTATCATTGTACATACTGGAAATAGTGTGTGGGCACATCGTTTTTTTCTTCATAAAGTTCATGTTTCACATTTTGATCATTTTTGTAGCCATACTGAGACGTTTAATAGCTCCCCAGTTAGCAGCTAGCAGCTATCGTGTTTATGTCTGTGCATTCCAAATACTACTGCATGGTGCTGTAACAGACCTGTGTAATGGACATGTAATGTGCAAAGTCTTTACACAAGCTCATTCACGTTCATTTGAGTCCATGCAATGTTACTAGGAGTGAGTCAGAGTTTATTACAAGAATAAATAACACACTAGCAACTGGAAGCTAACTAAGCTAATATCAATAACAATAATGGTAACATCAATAACCAAGGGATTCTGCATACACAAAGTAATATTAAAAGAAGTCAGGTAACAGCTGTGAGATGGACATACAGTACACTACTCACAAAAGTTAGGAATATTTGGCTTTCGGGTGAAATTTCAGAATGCACCTAAAATGCACTATAACCTTTACAGGTGAACTTGATTTGACCTTCTCTAACCTTTTGAATGCACATGTCCAACTGTTCAATGTTGGAGTACTTTTTGCGTAACTTGCTGTTCTCTAACATGGTGCTTAACGGCAAAATTTACAACAGGTGTTTGATCCATGAATCGACCAATAAATTTTCTGGTTCAATTAGAATTGGTATTTAAACAATCCTTTTCATCATGCTGTTCACATTTTGACATCATGAGACCAAGACAACACCTAAAAATTGATCAACAGTATCTCGCCACTGCGAAGCTTCAGACAGGATGCTCTCTGAGGGAAGTGGCCACTAAGCTTAGAGTGTCACAGAGTGTCATCAGCAGGTTGCAACAGAGATACAGAGAGACTGGAAGAGTCACAAAAAGGCACAGAAGTGTGCGTTCTTTGGCCACATCCCACGCTGATGACCCCTTCATTGTGAACAGTGCCCTGCAGAACTGGATGACAAATGCCACTCAGCTCCAGGCACATTTAACGGAGGGGAGAGGCACCCAAGTGTCACGTCAGACCATTTGAAACAGCTTACATCAGTGTGGTCTGCATGCTAGACAACCTGCAACGGTACCTGACCACACCATCAGGAACAGGCGTCATCGTCTTGCATGGGCCAGGGAGCATTTACACTGGACAAGAGACCAGTGGGCCTCAGTGCTGTTGTCTGAAGAAAGTCGATTCCCGTTGAGCAGAAATGATGGCTGCCAATAATATTGGAGACATCAAGGAGAGTGCTACACATCAGTCACTGCTGCACCGGATCAGCCTTTGGTGGTGGAGGTGTTACAGTCTGGGCAGGTGTGTCTAGTCAATACAGAATACTGCACGGTGGCGCAGTGGTTAGCACTGCGGCAGCACAGTTTACCCTTGGCCGGGGGATTGTGGGGATCGTGGGATCGTGGGTTCGATCCCAGCCCCCGACCAACAGTGATCTGTGTGGAGTTTGCATGTTCTCCCCGTGTCGCGTGGGTTTACTCCGGGATTTCTCCGGTTTCCTCGCACATGCCAAAAAAAACATGCAGGTTAGGTTAATTGGCTGTTCTAAATTGTCCCTAGATATCTGTTTCCTATAGGCCCTTAGAATAGAGGGTTAGTATTAATGAAAGCGCTTTGAGTGGTCTTTGTGACTAGAAAAGCGCTATATAAGTGCAGGTTAGTTAGTTAGTTAGTTAGAACTGCCCTACACCTTGTGAATGTTACAGTGACAAGCCGATACTACCTTAATAACATCATTAATCCAGTAATTGTGCCACTGCATGAACAACACAGGCCTAATTTCTTCTTCATGGATGACAATGCTCCAGCTCATCAAGGTCGCATCATTAGGAAACGGCTGCTGGAGGCTGTGGTACCTCAAATGGAGTGGCCTGCACTTTCTCCAGACCTGAATCCCACAGAAAACCTATGGGATCAGCTGAGTCGCCGTGTAGAGGCTCATAACCCATCCATCCATCTTCTACCACTTACTCCTTTTCGGGTCACGGGGGGGCTGGAGTTCAGCATCTTTGGCCGAGAGGCAGGGTACACCCTGGACAGATCCCCAGTCCATTGCAGGGCCAACACATGGAGACAGACAACCATTCACTCCCACATTTATACCTAAGGACAATTTTTAGAATACCCAGTTGATGCCAGTTAACTTAACCTGCATGTCTTTTTCCTGCACCCCACAACCTCAATGACCTGAGGGCCACCCTTCAAGAAGAGTGGAATACCATGCCTCAGCAGACAATAAGTCAACTAGTGAACAGCATGAGACATCGTTGTCAAGCTGTAACTGATGCTCAAGGGCACATGACAAGTTATTGAGACACTGACATTTTTTGTTGTGGTATACCCACCATTGTTGTTGGCTTTTGTTTCAATAAATTGTTTGAGATGAGGAAATCACCACTGCATGTTTCTACTTAAATGTCCTACTTTGATGATATTATATCACTGTAGCGTGAACTTTTGACTTTTTCCATAAATTTCACCCAAAAGCCAAATATCCCTAACTTTTTGTGGGTAGTGTATGTTTCAGTGAGTTTCACAGGTCTATTACAGCCCATGAAGTGGTATTTGGAATAGCACAGACATAAACAAACACGACAGCTGCTCGCTGCTAAGCTAACTAGGGAACAATTAAATGGCTCAGTATGGTTACAAAAAAATGTGAAACACAAACTTTATAAAGCGATTTATAAAAATGATGTGCCTGCACACTATTTCCGGTATGTACAATGATAAGTGAAAGTGATAAAATTGATTTATTGACGAGAAAGCACCAGGAAATGGGAAACTATAATGGAAGAGGAACTGGAAATGTGAGTGGACTGGAATGTGGATGTATGTTACTCTACATTGTGCAAGAGGTCCATATAGCAAGTAAGGAGGGAGTGACTGAGTGGGCATTCTGAACACAGCTTATGAATACGATCTATTAATTCCACATTTTCTGTCTTCTGTTTTTTTTAAGGCAAACTTTATTCAAAGATTGCACATGCAATACAAAGATCTTGGAGCACAAATATGTCTACTCCATTGCTCAACATCACAGTGTGACGATGGAGTGTCGCCACTGTATGGTCTGGTAATTGAATATTATATGTGTAAAAGGATTTATATTTGCAAATGTTAACATGTATTGGGATTGTAAAAATACACGTATAATTGTAGAATGTGTTTTGACTGAAGTGAATCCTTTTGTGAGATAATTGTTAATGTTAGTCATGTTACTTGGGTGAGGCAATTGTACAATCTCAAAACCATGTACCTTTGCCAGCATGCTTCCTGGTGGTGTCCGGGCAAAAGACTCCTCAGGGTTTGAGGGCCTTTTAAAGGACGCCAACAGGAAGAAAATATATGATGGTTGAATAGAGGGGAGTTTAATATGTAAATAGGCGTTTAAAGTATTTATTGTATTATTTATGGTGTATTTATTGGCGTTATTTATTCTGTAAATATTGGGGAAAGTATTTATGTATTTAGGATTTTTTAGATATTATTGGGTATATGTGGGAAGATGAAAATATTTATTGTCTTACTTGGGATTATGGTATGTGCCAATTAAGTTGATTATCTCACTAAGTATATACACAGGTGTTTGTCATTTGGTTTGTTGGTGGGGTGTCGGATGTGCATTGGAATTATTACCCGTGAAGATTATTGGAATAAATGGAAAATTGCTGATTGCAAACTGTTTGGAAGCCTCTGCTCTTTCTCTGGTACCTTGACCGCTCGGCTATCAATCATGACACACAGTAAAGTACAAAAACATACTGTACATGTAAAACAAAAGAGAAAGAACGAAGACGACATTTTAGGAGTCTGCTAATCAAAGGAAGTGAATTCAAATTTTTGAAGAAGCCTTGCTTGTTTCTGATTATTTAGTTTTAACTTTTCAATGGAGAGCAATATGTTTTTAAAGAAAGGAAGACAAACTGGAAATGTGGGTGGACTGGAATGCAGAAGTATGTTACTCTATATTGTGCAAGAGGTCCATAATGAATTCAAATATAGTGGACTATATAGTAAACTCAATATAACGGTAAAATTATCAGCTTTCGGACACTACTGGGCTTGTTTTTGTGGCGCGGTTCATGACGTTATTGTGATGAGACATCCATCCATTCATCCATCTTCTACCACTTTTCTGGAGGTTCGGGTTGTGGAGGCAGCAGTTCAAGCAGAGAAGCTCAGACTTTCCTCTCCCCAGCCACCTGCTCCAGCGCTTCAGAGAAGATACCAAGACATTCCCAGGCCAGCTGGGAGACATAGTCTCTCCAGCGAGTCCTGGGTATGCCCTGGGGTCTCCTCCCAGAGGGACGTGACCGGAACACCTCAAGTAGGAGGCTTCAAGGAGGCATCCTGATGAGATACCCATACCACCTCAACTGGCTCCTTTCGATGTGGAGGAGCAGCGTTTCTACTCTGAGCCTCTCCCGGATGACTGAGATCCTCACCCTGTCTCTAAGGGCGAGTCCAGCAATCCTACGGACAAAGCTCATTTCAGCCACTTGTATCCACGATCTCATTCTTTCGGTCATTACCCAAAGCTTGTGACCATAGGTGAGGGCAGGAACATAGACTGAACGGTAAATCGACAGCTTTATTTTAGAGCTCAGCTCCCTCTTCACCACAACAAATCGGTACAACAACAGCATCACTGCAGAAGCTGCTCCAATCCGTCTGTCAACCTCTCACTCAATTCTCCCCTTACTTGTGAATAAGACTGAGATACTGAAACTCCTCTACTTGGCGCAGGAGCTCATCCCCAACCCGGAGAGGACAATCCACCCTTTTCCAGCAGAGGACCATGGACTTGGAATTAGAGGTGCTGATTATCATCCCAGCCGCTTCACACTCAGTAGCAAACCGTCCCAGCAAGACCTGTAGGTCATTGCTCGATGAAGCCAACAGGACGACATCATCTGCAAACAGCCGCGATGGCATCCTGTGGTCACCAAACACGACACCCTCTGTTCCTTGGCTGCACCTAGAAATCCTGCCCATAAAAATTGTGAACAGGATCGATGACAAAGGGCAGCCCTGACGGAGTCCAACTCTCACTAGAAATGGGTCTGATTGATTGTTGGCAATACGAACCAAACTCTCACAACGGTCATATAGAGACCAGATAGCTCATAGCAACAAGCCCGATACCCCATACAACCAAAGCACCCCCCCACAAAAAACTCTGAGGGACGCAGTCGAATGCCTTCTCCAAGTCCACAAAACACATGTGGACTGGTTGGGCAAATTCCCACAAACCCTCAAGGATTCTCAAGAGGGTAAAGAGCTGGTCCGATGTGCCATGGCCAGGACGAAAACCACATTGCTCTTCCTGAATCCGAGGTTCGACCGTGATGAGACAGTAAAATGTAACAGATTAATGGTGGTAAAAAGTGACTACCTGCATGTATTTTGTCGTAAATATGTGTCAAATCAAATCATTTTTGCTGAATTAATAAGTATAAATACCTTAAGGCAGTTATTGTTGTGATGTGAAGCTCTCCTCTCACTGCTCCATTGGCTGCACATTGCATGATGGGATGCATTGGCTAATGGAGTGACCATCTGTTGTACACTACTTTTCAAAATGCATTATGGAATATTTTGAGTATACTATATAATGAATGAAATTTTCAGTTAAGATTTTGAACAGCACTATAAAATGGCCAATGTACTATATAGTACTCTATAGAGAGCCTAAGTCTCGTCCCCTCTACTTCCGCATTTGGGACCTTAATTCAGAAAAATTCTCGATTGAAATGAATGGCAAGAGCAAAATTATCTTTTGATCCCGATCAAATTTTGCCACGAGTTACACATATGATGTTTGTCAATTTTAAAGATAATTTGCCATGTAATTAAAGTTGTTGGTTGTCATACAATAACCGAGTAATATTTAGTTTTTGTGAAAACGATTAGCGGACAACATCTCCCATCAACCCACATCACCAAACACGATCATGGTGGGAGCTTACTAAAGCCTCAGCTCCTGTTTCCTGACTGATGAAAGAAGGATCCCAAGAGGAGAAAAACAACACCACGGTATTGCTTTGTATTTTAAGAGCTGCAACTGATCCAGAGGATCAGTTGCATGATCGTCTCATGGATCGTCACCTTATCGTAGTGGGGGGGTTTGCGTGCCCCAGTGATCCCAGGAGCTATGTTGTCCGGGGCAATTTGCCTCTGATAGGGTCTCCCAAGACAAACTGGTCCTGGGTGAAGGGCCAGACTAAGAACGATCCAACAGACTCTCATGAATTGTATATCAAGGATTCAGTGTACCCCGCCCGGTATGGGGTTACCGGGGCCCCACCCTGGAGCCAGGCCTGGAGGAGGGGCTCGAAGGCTAGCGTCTGGTGGCCAGGTTTCCACCCATGGGACCCGGCCGGGCTCAGCCCGAAGGAGTTACATGGGTCCGCCCTCCAGTGGGCTCACCACCTGCAGGAGGGATCATGGGGGTCCGGTGCTATGTGGATCAGGTGGCGGTCAAAGGCGGAGACCTTGGCGGACTGATCCCAAGCTTTCTAAACTGGCTTTTGGTACGTGGAATGTCACCTCTCTGGTGGGGAAGGAGCCTGAGCTGGTGTACGAGGTTGAGAGATACCAGCTAGATATAGTCGGCCTCACTTCAACACACAGCTCCGGTTCCGGAACCAGTCTCCTGGAGAGGGGCTGGAGCTTGGCCTTTTCTGGAGTTGCCCCGGGCGAGAGGCGACGAGCAGGGGTGGGTATTGTTGTATCGCCCCACCTTGCTGCCTCTATATTGGAGTTTTCCCCGGTGGATGAAAGGGTTGCTTCCCTGCGCCTTCGGGTTGGGAAACGGGTCCTGACCATCATTTGTGCCTATGCACCAAATGATGTTTCAGAGTACCCACCCTTTTTGGAGTCTGTGACTGGGGTGCTGGAGGGTGCTCCTCTTGGAGACTCCATTGTCCTACTGGGGGACTTCAATGCGCACGTGGGCAACGACAGTGAAACCTGGAGGGGGGTGATTGGGAGGAACGGCCTGCCCGATCTGAACCCGAGTGGTGTTCAGTTATTGGACTTCTGTGCTAACCACAGTCTGTCCATAGCGAACACCATGTTCAAGCATAAGGGTGTCCATATGTGCACCTGGCACCAGGACACCCTAGGTCGCAGGTCGATGATCGATTTTGTTATCGTATCATCAGACCTGCGACCGTATGTCTTGGACACCCGAGTAAAGAGAGGTGCAGAGCTGTCAACTGATCACCACCTGGTGGTGAGTTGGATCCGATGGCAGGGGAGGAAGCCATTCAGACCTGGTAGACCCAAACGTATAGTGAGGGTGTGCTGGGAGCATCTGGCTGAGGCCCCTGTCCGGGAGGTCTTCAACTCCCACCTCCGGAAGAACTTCAACCACATTCCGAGGGAGTCTGGAGACATGGAGTCTGAATGGGCCATGTTCTCCACCTCTGTTGTTGAAGCGGCGGCCCAGAGCTGCGGCCGCAAGGTGGTCGGTGCATCTTGTGGTGGCAACCCCCGAACCAAGTGGTGGGCACAAGTGGTGAGGGGGGCCATTAAGCTGAAGAAGGAGTCCTATCAAGCTTGGATGGCTTGTGGGACTCCCGAAGCAGCTGAGGTGTACCGGCAGGCCAAGCGGAGTGCAGCTCGGGTGGTTGCTGAAGCAAAAACCCGGGTATGGGAGGAGTTCGGTGAGGCCATGGAACAAGACTTTCGGTCGGCCTCAAAGAGATTCTGGCAAACTGTCCGGCGGCTCAGGAGGGGAAAGCAGCTCCCCGTCCACACTGTGTATGGTGCGGATGGGACACTGTTGACTTCAACTGGGGACATCGTCGGGCGGTGGAAGGAATACTTCGAGGATCTCCTCAATCCCACTGATACGCCTTCCACAGTGGAAGCAGGGTTTGGGGACGAGGGGGATAACTCGCCTATCACAGGGGCTGAGGTTGCCAAGGTGGTTAAAAATCTCCTTGGTGGCCGGGCCCCGGGGGTGGACGAGATTCGCCCTGAGTACCTCAAGGCCCTGGATGTTGTTGGGTTGTCATGGTTGACACGCCTCTGCAACATTGCGTGGAGGTCGGGGGCAGTGCCTTTGGCATGGCAAACCGGGGTGGTGGTTCCTCTCTTTAAAAAAGGGGACCGGAGGGTGTGCTCCAACTTTAGAGGGATCACACTCCTCAGCCTCCCTGGGAAGGTCTATGCCAAGGTACTGGAGAGGAGAGTCCGGCCGTTGGTCGAACCTCGGATTCAGGAGGAGCAATGTGGTTTTCGTCCTGGCCGTGGCACATCGGACCAGCTCTTTACCCTCTCGAGAATTCTCGAGGGTTCGTGGGAGTTTGCCCAACCAGTTTACATATGTTTTGTGGACTTGGAGAAGGCATTTGATCGCGTCCCTCGTGGATTTTTGTGGGGGGTGCTTCGGGAGTATGGGGTATCGGGCTTGTTGTTACGAGCTATTCGGTCTCTGTACGACCGTTGTGAGAGTTTGGTTCGTACTGCCAACACTCGGTCGGAGTCATTCCCAGTGAGAGTTGGACTCCGCCAGGGCTGCCCTTTGTCACCGATCCTGTTCATAATTTTTATGGACAGGATTTCTAGGTGCAGCCAGGGAATGGAGGGTGTCATGCTTGGTGACCACAGGATCTCATCTCTGTTGTTTGCAGATGATGTTGTCCTGTTGGCTTCATCCAGCAATGACCTACAGCTCTTGCTGGGATGGTTTGCCGCTGAGTGTGAAGCGGCTGGGATGAGAATCAGCACCTCCAAGTCCGAGTCCATGGTCCTCAGCCGGAAAAAGGTGGATTGTCCTCTCCAGGTTGGGGACAGGCTCCTGCCCCAAGTGGAGGAGTTTAAGTATCTTGGGGTCTTGTTCACGAGTGAGGGGAGAATGGAGCGAGAGATCGACAGACGGATTGGAGCAGCATCTGCAGTGATGCGGACGTTGTACCGGTCTGTTGTGGTGAAGAGGGAGCTTAGTTCTAAGGCAAAGCTGTCGATTTACCAGTCAATCTACGTTCCTACTCTCACCTATGGTCACGAGCTTTGGATAATGACCGAAAGAACGAGATCGCGGATACAAGCGGCTGAAATGAGCTTTCTCCGTAGGATTGTGGACTCACCCTCAGAGATGGGGTGAGGAGCTCAGTCATCTGGGAGAGGCTCAGAGTAGAACCGCTGCTCCTCCACATTGAAAGGAGTCAGTTGAGGTGGTACGGGCATCTGATTAGGATGCCTCCCACTTGAGGTGTTTCAGGCACGTCCCACTGGGAGGAGACCCCGGGGCAGACCCAGGACTCGGTGGAGAGACTATGTCTCCCAGCTGGTCTGGGAACGCCTTGGTATCCCCTCTGAAGAGATGGAGCAGGTGGCTGGGGAGAGGGAAGTCTGGGCTTCTCTGCTTGAACTGCTGCCTCTGCGACCCGGACCTCCGGAAAAGCGGTAGAAGATGGATGGATGGATGGAACTGATCCAGAGGACTGTTAGTTACTTCACCCTTGACGCACTTTGAACATGTGATGTCAGGTACATGCCTCTGTCTTTGTAGTCTTTTAATTTATGTATTTTCAAAACCTTATACCTTAACAGTTAGACGACAACCTACATCGTTATTTTCATGGCAAATTATCTTTAAAATTGACAAACATCATATGTGTAACTCGTGGGAAAATTCGGTCAGGATCAAAAGATAATTTCGCTCTTGCCATTCATTTCAATGGAGAATTTTTCTGATTTAAGGTCCCCTGTGTGGAAGTAGAGGGGACGTGACTTAAGCTCTCTATGGGGAATGAGTGAACATTTCGACAACATTAGATTTACGTGATTGAGGGGTTTACCGTCAAATCCCCCCATAACACACTCGCCCCAGCCAACTACAGCCGCCCCATAACCTGCACATGCCTTGACAAGCCCACTCCACCCCCAACTCACCCCACAAGCATATAAATGTAGGCTGTGCATTACCTGAACTCTCATCATGGAAGACAACTGCTTGGCTTGTGCCAAGGAGGTACGGCCATGACAAGAAGCCCTGCTGTGCAATGGATGTCATCGACGGCAGCATCGTGAATGTGGGACTGGTAAGTAGGCCAGAGTAGGCAACCATATTCTGTTTGAGCTTGAATATAATTGACTTTAATTACAAGAGGCTGCAGCACATTTAATTCAGATCATTCCTGAAGAAAGTAATATGTTTAAAACAAAGTCTGAGACCCGCAATAGCCAGTCACATGTTTTAATTTCAAAGAAATTAAAAGTATTTTTAAAATAGATGGGTTGAAAATATATATTTTTATTAAAACTGTAACACTGAAAATAAAAAAACTGTCCTCCCTTGCAGACTCATTGACTTTAATTACAAGAGGCTGCAGCACATTTAATTCAGATAATTCCCGAAGAAAGTAATATGTTTAAAACAAAAAGTCTGAGACCCACCATAGCCACTGTTTGAACCTCTTTATTTCAACAAGAAAATATTCTATTATGTGTCATCACTGTTTAAAGTAGAAGATCAATGATATTTTTCAGATAAATGTGCTTACAATTAAAAAACTATACTAAATTGTGGTCAGTCAAAAATTTCAACAAACAACAGAAAATATTCCTAAATGTAGATGTAAAAAAATGAATAATTCCAACAATCATCACCATCATCATCATTTAAATGGTCTGTGATATTATGTGAGCTGGCCCGAATCACTAGGTGGCGATAGAGGCCAGCACTTGATGGGGCGAGTTTGTTGTGGGGTGAGCAGGTTATGGGGCGGCTGTAGCTGGCTGGGGCGAGTTTGTTATGGGGGGACTTGACCGGTAACCGAATGAGGCACGGCATGCAGAGTCACGTGACACCAACTGGCCAATCTGATTTGAGGCATATCTGTAGCAAGTATTCTAGGGGTACATTTCCTTACCCATAGCCACTGCCAGTGTTGCCGGACATACGATAATTATCGTATTTGTACGATACAATCAATAATTTCACAAATACTCTAATGTATGATAATTTGACCCCTTCATTACATGGCTACGTTAATACATTCGCAAACACAATCAGAATATGGATCCTGTGCATACATACTATGTTTGTTTTTTCGCATCATCTCATGCGCGCAGGCTGTGTGGAAATGAAGACGGAAGACTTGTGTTGCAGTAGGAGAGAGGCAGCCTCGGATGGAGGTTAGTGATGTGATCCACAGTTCACTGAAACGTGCCGAGTCACGCTAAAAAGATCCATTACAAATAGTTGTACACCGAATCACTCAGTGCTGTACTGGATCCCCAGCTGCCTACCACCCACCGAACTGAGAGTTGGCTGAACTGAGCGGGTGGGGCTCGTTTGCTTCTCAGGCGGGTGATTCAGCTGCTGATCCCTTGCTTCCAGTACAGCTCCGGTGAGCGATTCAATACAGTACATACACCCATAAAAACTAGTACACTCGATTGAATCGTTTGTGTACTTTACAGCACTAATGCAGGCACGGCCGACTCAACAAGAAAGCAACATCACAAGCAGGTTGAGAAACGAATGGGGGGGAACAGACCCCAGTTTTACTGGGTGCAGTTCAAGTCTGGTGTTGGCATTAGTACTAAAGCTTTCTATCGCTGCTGCAACGTGCAAATGTCTGCAAAAATGTCACTGAATTGTAGTTCTCAATAAAATTGAAACAGGTTTCTGCTTCAATTGTCAGAGGCATTTTAGTAGTAGTTTAGGTGGATTGAGTTTATTCCTAATGTATAAATAAGAGTACTTCTCAAAATATTTATGAGGCAAGACCTTGATATAGGATTATTCAATAGAAGGCATATAGAAGAGAGTTAACTACGACTGATATTTTGGGCCCAAAATACCAGTACAGGATGAGCCTGCACTCCACACAGCTAGAGCCGCTGGTCTCCAAGCGGCGCTTTTTTTTTTTTTTTCAACCGATCTGTTAGATTATTTAAAGGTAAAACTGTGTTATAGGCTGTGATGTGCACGATCTGTGATAATGTGTTACTGAAGCAGATGGTCCTGAGCACGTCAGAATGAAAACTGGGTGTGTACGATGATTAGCCTCAAAATACGATAATTTTCAGCCGCTGGTACGAATTTCCCATCTGGCAACACTGGCCACTGCTGATTGCATTTTTCACAGATGAGTCTTTACTCTAATCGTTTCTATTTTTAGCACATCGGTAGTAGTACTGTATAAGTCATGTTGTGTCTGTACCCAGGTCTGGTGCTGCTGCTCCTGCTGCTGTAGCTCAGTTTCATCCACACACGGTCGGTCCAGGTTAAACCACAGAGACTCGGTTATCCGAGGGAGTAACGAGGGAAACAATGTAGACATCTCTATCTAAAAACAACAAACACGGCGTATAAACGTTAAAAACTACAACAAAAAAAACAAAACAGATGCAGTCAACTGACGATTTATATTCCTGTTTTATGACACAATCTCCTAATTATAAAGAACATTTTCTACATCGTGTAACAAATTAAAATATAATGAAACACAAACAATTAATAAACCTATACGATGCTAATTTTACCACAAACGACAAAATAAGTACCTGACAATTTGACGCTCCAGTTTGAAAAATTCAAAAATAAAACTGAACGGAAATTCCTGGTGTTCATCTATAAAAAGTCCCCTTTTCCGGTGTCACTGCGCATCGGTTCCGCTGGGCGCCAATTACAAATTACGAGTACGTCAGTGGAGATTTCATAATGAAATGTTCAGTATTAAAAATGCTTTATTTTCTGGCAGAGCACAAACTAAACACGGAAGACAGCATGTTTTGGCTTAATTCGATTTCCCCAACAGCACAGTTGTAAAGGGACGTTCCACCCTTTATATTTGCTTCCATTCTTTATTTTACTCAGTTGCAATACAAAGATATACATACGGCGTTCATATATTTTGTAAATATAGGTTAGGGGAAATCCAAAGCACTTCTAAAACAAAAATCAATTAAAACCACAAGAAAGTGATTTAATAACGTTCATAGCTATCTGACTGCAAGGACATGGTCATGCCGTGGAATCTAAGCAATAAAGGTCCTTGTACACTATCAAAAACTGTAACTTGTGAGACACAACGCACACACACACACATCCACATCCAGATTTGCACTCACACAGATCTGCTCACTCCAGCATCCTTGTGATGTTTTATATTTGTATTTGAGATCAGTTACAGTGACTCAGCAGAAATAAAGTTTCAGTTGTGGAGCGTGTAAAAAATGAGGCTGATTTGGTTCAAGCGGTTTATTACACAACTCACACGAAGAGCATAGACAGAATGGCGTACAAGTAGGAACTCTTCCCTTAAATAACATGACATCCTTCTAGACTCTTCTCACACACAAAAGATAATCTCCCCCGACTGCAGTCAGTCCATTCATCCTTGACACCTCCCTGTTATCTTACTAGGGCATCTAGAAACTTCTCACACACAAAAGGTTAACTTCACGTCCTTTGTTCCTGTCTAAGGTGGTAAACCATTATGCACTCCCCAGGTTGCCACACAGTCACCTTTTTATTCTTTCACAGCTGGTCACGCTGACATTTTAAATCACATAGAGAAAGAGACAGAGAGAGAGAGAGCACACCTTGCAATAAGAGGAACCTTCCCCACTAGTTACCATAAATCTCTGATAATTACACACTCAAACAACAGACAGATAGTAACTGATTAAATGAAAATAATTCTAATTTTCTTCAGCTTTATGTGGCAGATAACAAGTCATGTATTCATGTGGGTGACATAGATGATTTATTACACAATTTATAGTGCCACTCTTTGGAAGTGGTGACTTCTAAGATGACTCACTGTCATCTTAGAAGTCACCACTTCAGTCTGCAGATCTGATGAAATCTGATGTAAACATTTCATTGGGTGAGTTCACAGACTTTGAACTTTGGAAACAGGGAGTTAATAGCACAGCAGGTTTTTACATTTTACTTGAAGCTGCAAACTTGGTTTTCAGCCACACTGGGACACACACACACCCATCACACACGTGTTTGTTTGGTAATTCTTATTTGGCCTTGAGAAGTGGGTAGGGGCCTTGGAGATAAGGTAGAATTTTTGGATTCCCTCTGCCAGAAGGAATTGTTACAGAACTGAACAAGGTAATGAGAATTTGCTCTTTATGTGTTTAATATACTATCATTCATTTGCCTCTGAAATAATTTTTACAATTGATTTGTCATTATGATTCATGATTTTTTTGACAGTAAGTATTAATTTCTTTTACAGATAGTAGAAGACTTTGAGAAACTGTTATTTTCTTACTTGATAAAGGACATTTCACTTTCATTGACTGTTTTAAAATCGTATAGAAAGTAGGTACAGGAATAATTTAGTTTCTGGTAGACATGACATTCACACCAGGAGTCACAGGAGAGTCACAACTCATTAAAGTATATACCGTACTTGTCTTCAGTAATGTGCAGTGAGGTTCATTGGTGAGGCATTGATTCTTTCAGAGTCAGATGAAGCCAACAGAGTAAGCTTAAATTTAACATTCATTTCAAAGCTTGTATTGTTTTATAATCTGCAAATCTTATATTTTTAAAATTGGATTTTATGAATAATTTTATCAAAACACATGTAATTTATTTTATTGAATTACCTCTTAATGGAATACACAAAGGCAGTAATAAAAGTCCATGTTTTCATTAACTCCTTGAGTATAGACAACGTGCAAAGACCCTTGGTTACACAAGTATAATGTATTACAGTGGTGGAAAAAGTGTTTGCTCCCTTCCTGATTTCTCTTTTTTTGTATGTTTGTCACACTTAAATGTTTCAGATTATCAAACAAATTTAAATATTAGACAAAGATAACACAAGTAAACACAAAATGGAGTTTTTAAATGATGTTTATTATTAAGGGTAAAAAAAAATCCAAATCTACATGGCCCTGTGTGAAAAAGTGATCCCCCCCCCCTCCGTTAAAACATAAATTAATTGCGGTTTATCACATCTTTGGAAAGCTGAGTTCAATTTCTCTAGCCACACCCAGGCCTGATTACTGCCACACCTGTTCTCAATCAAGAAATCACTTAAATAGGACCTGCCTGACAAACTGAAGTAGACCAAAAGATCCTCAAAAGCTAAACATCATGCTGCGATCCAAAGAAATTCAGGAACAAATGAGAAACAAAGTAATTGAGATCTATCAGTCTAGAAAAGGTTATAAAGCCATTTCTAAAGCTTTGGGACTCCAGCGAACCACAGTGAGAGCCATTATCCACAAATGGCGAAAACATGGAACAGTGGTGAACCTTCCCAGGTGTGGCCGGCCAACCAAAATTACACCAAGAGTGCAGCGACGACTTATCCAAGAGGTCACAAAAGACTCCACAACAACATCCAAATAACTGCAGGCCTCACTTGCCCCAGTTAAGGCCAGTGTTCATGACTCCACCATAAGAAAAAGACTAGGCAAAAATGGCCTGCATGGCAGAGTTCCAAAAACCATTGCTGAGCAAAAAGGCTTGTCTCAGTTTTGCCAGAAAACATCTCGATGATCCCCAAGACTTTTGGGAAAATACTCTGTGGACTGACGAGACAAAAGTTGAACTTTCTGGAAGGTGTGTGTCCCATTACATCCGGCGTAAAAGTAACACGGCATTTCAGAAAAGGAACATCATATCAACAGTAAAATATGGTGGTGGTAGTGTGATGGTCTGGGGCTGTTTTGCTGCTTCAGGACCTGGAAGACATGCTGTGGTAAATGGAACCATGAATTCTGCTGTCTACCACAAAATCCTGAAGGAGAATGTCCGGCCATCTGTTCATGACCTCAAGCTGCAGCACACTTGGGTTCTGCAGCAAGACAATGATCCAAAACACACCAGCAAGTCCACCTCTGAATAGTTTAAGAAAATCAAAATAAGATAAGATAGGCCTTTATTAGTCCCACAATGGGGAAATTCAAGGATTGCAACAGCACAGGGATAGCAACACTCAGAGCAACAATCAGAAGGCAAGAGAAAAACAAGAGCAGCGAGTATACATATGTACATATAAATATAAATATATATATATAGACACACAGTGCGGAGCATTGTAGCTAGATGGAATAAACATGTAAATATATAAACACACACAGTGTGGAGCACTGTTGCTAGATGGAATAAATATATAAATATATAAGTATATATTTATATATAAGTATAAGTATATATATATATATATATATATATACATATATAAGTATAAGTCATAATAAATGAAGACTTTGGAGAGGCCTAGTCAAAGTCCTGACATGAATCCAAATGAGGTGCTGTGGCAGAACCTTAAAAAGGCAGTTTATTGCTCAAAAACCCTCCAATGTGGCTGAATTACAACAATTCTGCAAAGATGAGTGGGCCAAAATTCCCCCACAGTGCTGCAAAAGACTCATTGCCAGTTATTGCTGCTCAGGGTGGCCCAACTAGTTATTAGGTTTAGGGGGCAATCACTTTATCACACAAGGCCATGTAGGTTTGGATTTTTTTCCCCCTTAATAATAAACACCTTCATTTAAAAACTGCATTTTGTGCTTACTTGTGTTATCTTTGTCTAATATTTAAATATGTTTGATGATCTGAAACTTTAAGTGTGAGAAACATACAAAAAAAATGAGAAACCAGAAAGGGGGCAAACACTTTTTCACACCACCATGTTATTTTACAAAAAAAAGGTCTTTTTGGGCACAAAATTCATTATACTGTACTTTGTTTTTGGCCAAGGAAGAATATAAATTAGTGGCTCAGTCCTCCATCTCTCTCTACGTGTTTCAGCTCCACAATTTTCACTTATTTATTACAAATTCATGTATTTACTACAACTATGAATGCATGTTCTTATCTTTACTTGTAAATGAAGTAAATTTGCCTGTCCTTCTGGACAAAAATCGCTCTGACTTTGTTAAAAAAAAAAATGTCCTTTTAGTTTTAAAAAAAATCCTGTGCTGAAGGTGACCAAGCACGCCCCCTCTCATTGGGGCAACAGTACTGCACAGCCTGTTCTTGTGATTTTTAACTGAAGTTTTATGTCAGATTAGGAAGACTAAATATGTCATAAACAAACATGAAGGACATTATCTAGAATATAGAAAGTGAGGACATACGATAAAAGTGGCTACAAACAGCATTATTTTGACATACAGGGAGATGGCAACAGGAATGTGCATATTGCACGAGCTCAATCCAGTTTGTGAATTGAGCAATCACCCGAGGCTTCATTTGCTGCTGCATCGTTTTGTTTCTCTGCCTTGAATTTCAACAGAAAATACGCAGATTCAGCAATTTTAAATATTAAGTGAAACGTTTAGAATCATTCAGATATTACATTTAGAACTACACGACAGATCAGAGGACGAGTAATAATATTGTGACGTAGGCAAGGTTCACACAAAGAAGAGGAGCAAGATGGTTGTGATGAACAGGCTTTATTTACACACCACCGACCCCAACTACCTCTGAGCAGACAGGAGGGGAGGTCATCCTCCCAGACCTCCGTTTCAATCATGGTTACACACACACATGATACATCTTGCCCTAATCCTGCCTATAAACACTGCTGGGTCATTATAACGCAGTTATAATGACCCAGCAGTATAATAACTCGGTAATAACGCATTTAATACACACACAGAGTAACGTTTTCAACTGGCAAAGCATGCTGGGAAATCCCTGCCCCCCTTAACATGGCCCCGACGTTACAATATTTATCAACCATTATTTCTTTTTTATTTTTCATGATGACAGGTGCAACTCTGCCTCATCTGCCTCCCCTGACTGCACGCCACTGCTTGTCTTGTATTCAAGACTACAGTAAAACCAGACCGAGACCAGAGAGGGGTCAAGACCAAGTTAATAATAATAATAATAATAACAATAATGAATTTTCTTTATATCGCACTTTACATTTAAAAGGAAATAAATCTCAAAGTGCCACACAGTAAAAGCTGTTAAAAAAAGATAATTAAAATAAAGTAAGAACAGTAAAAACAGTGCTGAAATCACATAGGTGACTATTGATATACGTTATAAAAGAGAAGAGTTTTTAAAGATTTCTTGAAGAACTCCACTGTCTGTGGCGCTCTCATGTAGTCAGGCAGAGCATTCCACAGCCGTGGACCTGCTACCTGAAAAGCTCTGTCTCCCATTGTCTGTAGCTTAAACCTGGGGGTATGTAGTCAATAGGTATTTGTGGAACGGAGGCTTCTGGTGTATTCCTGATGTTGAAGGAGGTTTTTTTAAATAATCAGGTGCATTGCCATGTATGCACTGATATGTGAGCAGACAAATCTTATATTCAATCCTCATATTTACCGGGAGCCAGTGTAAAGAGTGAAGAACTGGGGTGATGTGATCATATTTTCGCTTCCTCTTCAGTATCCTGGCAGCACTGTTCTGGATGTACTGGAGTCTCTGAAGGTTCCTGCCAGGAACCCCAACGCGCATTACAATAGTTCAACGGAGGAGATGAAGGCATGGACCAGCTTCTCAGCATCTGGCAGAGAGATGAAGGGGCAAAGTTTGGCAATGTTTTTCAAATGAAAAAAAGCAGTTTTACAAAGTTGTTGAATGTGATGTTCAAATGTTAAGTGGGGGGCAAATCGGACTCCAAGATTAGTAGCAGCTGAAGAAAGTGGAATGGTCTGACCAGCAAGTGGAGATGCTGGTGACAAAGGAGGATTGGCGCTGGTATGGAGCGCCAATGAGTATCGCCTCAGTTTTGTTGTTGTTTAGATGAAGAAAATTCTCATTCATCCACACCCTCATCTCCTCCAGACAAGCTGTGAGGGCAGGTGGTGTGGCTACAGAGGAGGTAGAGTCTGTCCTAAGGTAGAGTTGGGTATCATCAGCATAGCAATGGAAAGAAATTCCATACTTGCTGATGATATGGCCCAGAGGGAACATGTAGATGTTGAACAGAGCTGGCCCAAGGACAGACCCCTGAGGGACCCCACAGGTGACATAGTGGGGCCTTAATTTAACCTCCCCCAGGATCACATACTCAACCTTACCCAAAATATAAGAGTGGAACCATTGAAGGGCAGTTTCAGAAAGTCCAGTGTATAGCTGTAGCCGGTTTAATAGAATTTTATGGTTGATTGTATCAAAAGCAGCTGAAAGGTCCGGAAGGATGAGCAGTGAGGGAGAGCCCTGGTCAGCAGCCACCAGGAAATCATTGCTGACTCTGACCAGGGCTGTTTCTGTGCTGTGGCCCCGGTGAAAACCAGATTGAAATTATTCAAAAGAGGAGTTTGATTGAAGATGTTCTTGTAGCTGTGCAGCCACAACTTTCTCCAGAACCTTGGCAAGGAATGGGAAGCTTGAGATTGGACGGTAGTTACATAGAATTCCAGGGTCTAATGAGGGTTTTTTGAGTTTGGGCCTGATAACTGCAGTCTTAAGTGCTGATGGAACTTGGCCAGTGTGTAAAGAGCTGTTAATAATAGTAGTAATGACAGGAGTTATGATGGTTACATTAGATTTGATGAGAACTGTAGGCATGGGATCCAATGCACTTGTAGAAGAGCTCATCTGTCGGATAAGATCCTCCACCTCACCTTGGGTGACATTGGAAAAATCAGAAAGTAAAATCTCTGGTTTGACTGTAATATTTTCAGATGCATTTTCTGGTGCCGAGTAAGACTGGGTAAAAGAGGAATGGATAGTGTTGATTTTGTCGGCAAAACTGGCAATAAATTTATTGCATTGTTCCTCTGTATTGCTCAAGTGAGAAGAAGACAGAGATTTTAGGAGGTGACTTATAGTTAAGAACAGTCTTTTGGAGTTACCCGAGCTGTTTTGGATGATGCTGGAGTAGTACTGTGATCTTGCAATGGTAAGGGATTTGGAATCGGCTTTTTGATGCTGACGATAGGCCAATTTATGCACTGTCAGGCCTGAGGCCAGGAACCTCCGCTCCAGGGCACGACCGGCCGTCTTCATTTTCTGTAATTCATCTGTGAGACATGGAGCAGAGGATGTTGAGATCAAGATACACAGTGGTCTTGGACTTGATTTGGTATCAACCCCTTACAAACCTGGTTTCAATACACTCTAATCTTATACAACTATTCTCATTATTATCCTTTGTTATATGAAGCAAAAAGAAAAACGCCTGAAATAATTATATAAAAAACTGAAATTAACTTATGAGAAACTATCATATAATTTGCTGCTATATACAGCTGAAACTAGAAGTCTGCATATACCGTATAAAAAGACACATTGTGGGGACATGGTGTGGGACTTCTCCACCCAGAGAAGAAGGCAACTGGGGAAGGGGGGAACAATGGACCAAAAGAGGAGGTGTCCCTGGGGGGTATCAGACTGGACAGTAAGGACTATGCGCCCCCTGGGGAGAGGAGTAAATGCCGGAGCCGCTGGAAGAAGAAGGGTGTGAGAGTGGCACCAGCGTTATGTCATGTTAATGTTCCACACAGGCTTGGTTCTAAACACAGTGTATGATGGTTGGAAGTTCCGGGTCTCAATGCATGATATTAAAGATATAAAAGAGGAATGCACAGAGACCTGGGAGCTCTTTTACTGTACTGTATGTTGGAGATGGAATAAAGTTTCTGTGTCGTCCAGCTCTTTGCCTCACCTGCTTCCTTCTCCACATTGGTGACCCTAAGATATGCAATGGAAAGCAAGCCGAGCACCGCCCCAGAGACTGCCTGGAGGGACAGCACCAGCACCGTGTGTGTGTGGTTTCAGTCGGGCTCCAGACTTCTGGCTTCACAGCCTGACTGTGTGGTTCTTGCACACAGAAGCCCAGTTTGCACTCCGTGGGATAACAACAGACGATACCAAGTATTACTATGTGGTCAGTGCACTGGATGCGCGCGCCACGCAACAGGTGATGAGCCTGCTCCAGGAGCCGCTGACCCAAGGAAAATATGACGCTCTCAAGAGGATGCTTCTCCAGCGCTATACCCTTTCTGACAGTGAGAGGGCAGAAAGACTCCTAACGCGTTTGGAGTTAGGGGACAGATCAGCAGTTGAGCTCATGGAGAGCATGTTGGTGCTGAGGGAGAAGGACGACAAATCTTTCCTGTTCGCTCACTTGTTTCTCAGGAACCTACTGGCTACAGCGAGGGCAATCCTGGCCAATTCGCCACGGCTGGTTGCTAAGGACTACCGCTCCCTGGCGCAGGAAGCGGACTGCATCATTTTGGTGACCAGAACTCTCAGTGTGCAGACAGTGGCACCGGCATCCATGAGGGACTCCGGCGAGGTCGAGGAGCTGTGGGTGGTAGCCGGGATGGACACCAGAAGATGAAGGAATGGGGCAATCTGTTTTTTTCATTGCCATTTCAGCTCGAATGCCCAGCGCTGCCTGTCGCCATGCCAGTTCAAGAAGCCGAGAAGACAACACGTTCGGAATTCTGTGGCAGCTGCAACCGATGGCGACAGGAACAGACTGCTTGATGTCACGGACACACGTTCGGGGAGACGGTTTTTGGTGGACTCCGGCTCCCAGAAGAGCCTCATCCTGCCGGTCAACGCAGACAGGGTGGCAGGATGCAGCAGTCCCGAGCTCATGGCCGCCAAGGGATCCACCATCAGGACGTTTGGCGAGCAGACACTGACGATATGCTTACACGGACGCAACTTTCAGTGGGACTTTGTAATAGCTGCATGTTCCGGCCCCATTTTAGGCGCAGATTTTTTATGTGCTTATGGGTTGTTAGTTGATGTTGCTAAAAGGAGATTAGTGGATTAGTGGGCACTGTCTCTTTTACCTCACTGCCACAGTTCGGGGAGCTGAGTCGACAACACTGGCTAACGTTATAGCTCCGGGGGTAAGTACCAACATTTGCTTGCACAGTTCCCAGCACTCACAGTCCCGATTTTTCGGCTACGGTAACAAAACACGGGGTCGAACACTTTATAACGACAAAAGGCCCACCGGTGTTCGCGTGACCTCGGCATTTGGACACAGCTAAACAGGCCAGCACGCAAGAGGAGTTTGCCAATTTAGAGCAGGTGAGCATTGTCAGGCGCTCCAACAGCCAATGGACATCCCCGGTACACATGGTGCCTAAAGCCAACGGGTCGTGGTGACCGTGCAGCTATTTCCGGCGCTTGAACAACACCATAGAACACAATCATTATCCCATTCCACACATCCAGGATTTTTCTGTGCACCTGGCAAGGGCGGATGTTTTTTCGAAAGTGGATCTGGTTCGTGGATACCGTCAGGTCCCGGTGCACACAGAAGACGTTCCAAAAACAGCGGTAATAACTCATTTCGGCCTTTTCGAGTTTTTATGCATGCTGTTCGGATTAAAAGGCACGGCACAGACTTTCCAGAGGACGATGGACGCAGTGCTCCGCAACTTGTCCTTCATTTTTGTCTACGTAGATGACATTCTGGTAGCTAGCGTGTCCGAGGAGGAGCACATCACCCATCTCAAGACGGTTTTCCAGAGGTTGAAGACGCACGGTCTGATATTTAACCCGGCGAAATGCCAGTTCGGTGTGCCAGAGATTGATTTTTTGGGCCACCGCATTTTGCCAGAGGGCGCGATTCCGTTACCGCGCAAGGTGCGCGCTGTGTCGGTCTTTTCACGTCCACAGACTGTGAGAGCACTACAGGAGTTTTTGGAAATGGTTAATTTTTATAACCGTTTCTTTCCCCAGGCAGCCCAGCTGATGCAGCCGTTGTACGCTGCGTTTAAAAAAAAAGAAGCCCGTGGAAGCCATTGACTGGACTCCCGAGCGAGTCCAGGCTTTTACTAACGCCAAAACAGCGCTTGCGGATGCCGCGTTGTTAGCCCACCCAGATCCGTCTGCACGGACAGCGCTCACTACGGATGTGTCTGATGTTGCCATGGGGCAGTGGTGGAGCAGTATGTCTCAGGTTTGTGCCAGCCGCTCACATTTTTCAGCCGAACTTTGTGCGACAATGAATGCAAATACAGTGTGTTCGATTGAGAATTGCTGGCTGGCGACGTGCCATTTCCAGTTTTGGTTAGAGGGGCGCAAGTTCACCATGTTCGTGGACCATAAGCCGCTAACGTACGTGATGGCCAAGGTATCGGAACCATGGTCGGCCCGGCAGCAATGGCATTTGACTGTGATTTCAGAGTTTACTACCGACATTCAACATGTCGCCAGTAAGCTGAACATTGTGGCTGATTGTCTGTCGCGCGCAATAGTCTCCCCGGTCTACATGGGAATAGATTTCCCCGCAATGGCCGCGAAGCAAGCCGGGGATGTGGACATTTGTGCGCTCCAGTCTGCACCTACTGGGTTAAGGCTGGAGAGCAGGGTGGTGCAAGAAGGGTGCCCTCCCTTGCTCTGCAACATCTCCACCAGCCGCCGAGCTCTTGGTGCCGTCGCATTTTTGAGTCGGTCCACTCTCTTTCACATCCAGGAGTGCACGCTTCGGGGAAGCTAGTGGGGGCAAAATTCATCTGGCTGCACCTGCGCAAGGACGTGAAATAGTGAGCTGCAGCTTGCATCGCATGCCAGCGGGCTAAAGTGCACAAGCACACCAGAGCCCCCCTTAAGCCGTTCCAGATAACGGCCAGGAGGTTTGACCACATCCACGTGGATTTGGTGGGACCCCTCCTGCCGTCGCAAGGTTTCACACACCTTTTAACAATCGTGGACCGCACCATGCGTTGGCCTGAAGTGGTCCCGCTAGCTTCTACTACGTCCGCAGAAGTGGCTCGTGCTTTTTTGCCGGCTTGGGTTGCACGGTTCAGATCTCTGTCAGACAGGACTTCTGACAGGGGTCCACAATTTGCTTCGGAACTCTGGTCCGCGATGGCCCAGAGCCTGGTTGTCAAAATTCACCTCACTACTGCGTACAACCCTCAGGCTAATGGGTCATGCGAGTGTTTTTATAGGTCGCTTAAAGCAGCACTCAGAGGTTTGCTCACGGACGCAAATTGGGTCGACCGCCTGCCCTGGGTTCTTTTAGGGTTGCGCTCCACACCTAAGGAGGATTTGGCAGCCTCCCCGGCAGAACTCATTTCTTCACAGCCGCTACGAATCCCCGGAGAGTTTTTACCGGAAAACCCCGCACCCAAGGCTAATCCGCCCACGCAATTTTTGCACAGTATGGCGGCTTTTAATGTACCGGGCCTGGCCCGCACCTTTGTCCCAAAAAGCTTGCAGAATGCTAGTTTGTTTTTGTCAGGCACGATGCACACCGGACCCTGCTGCACCCACCATACGACGGACCGTTCAGGGTGTTGGAACCTGGGGTGAAGCATTTTGTGTTATACTTGGGGGGACGTAGGGAGACCGTCTGCATCTACAGGCTGAAGCCCGCTTTTGTGTTGGCAGATGAGCAGGTGTTGGTGGCCCAAAGCGCAAACGCCCACCGTTGGTGGTTCCGCAAATTGGCGATCCCTTGGCAAGGGCCTGCGCTTGCGAAGTGGATGTGTTTTGTCCCCCTCCCTTTTTCCCTTCACAGACTGACGTGCCCTCCTGTACACCCCGCCAGCAGGGCCGTTCGACTGGATTGGCGACTACTCGCTACAGCCGCTATGGGCGCAGGCTCAAGTCCAAAGGACGGGGGATCAGTGCCCTTTCTGGGCTTCGGGGGGGGGGGGGGCTGTGTGGGGGCATGGTGTGGGACTTCTCCACCCAGAGAAGAAGGCAACTGGGGAAGGGGGGAGCAATGGACTGAAAGAGGAGGTGTCACTGGGGAATATCAGACTGGACAGTAAGGACTATGCGCCCCCCGGGGAGAGGAGTAAATGCCGGAGCCACTGGAAGAAGAAGGGTGTGAGAGCGGTGCCAGTGTTATGTTAATGTTCCACACAGGCTTTGTTCTAAACACAGTGTATGATGGCCAGAAGTTCGGGTCTCAATGCATGATATTAAAGATATAAAAGAGGAATGCACAGAGACCCGAGAGCACTTTTACTGTAATGTATGTTGGAGATGGAATAAAGTTTCTGTGTCGTGCAGCTCGTTGCCTTGCCTGCTTCCTTCTCCACAACATAACCTTTTTTTCCTCACTGTCTGACATTAAATCAGACTAAACTTTTCCTGTTTTAGGTCAGTAAAGATTACCAAAATTATTTCTATTTGCTAATTTTTATATTTGCTAAATAATTTTTAAGAGAATTTTTTTATTACTTTCCTCAATGTCAGAAGTTTACATACACTAAGATTACTATGCCTTTAAATAATTTTGGAAAGCCCAGATGATGTTGTCATGGCTTTGGAAGCTTCTGATAGAATAATTGACAACATTTGAGTTAATCGGAGGCACACCTGTGGATGTATTTTAAGGCACGCCTCAAACACACTGCTCCTTGTGTGACATCATAGGAAAATCAAAAGAAATTGGCCAAGATATTCGGAAAAGAATTGTGGACCTCCACAAGTCTGGGTTATCGATGGGTACAATTTCCAGATGCCTGAAGGTGCCACATCTATCTGTTCAAACCATTATATGCAAGTATAAACACCATGGGAATTCCCAGTCATCATTCCGCTCAATAATAATAATAATTTCCCAGTTTGGGATCAATAAGATAAGATAAGATAAGATAAGATAAGATAAGATAAGCCTTTATTAGTCCCACAACGGGGAAATTCCAGGATTGCAACAGCACAGGGATAGCAACACTCAGAGCAACAATCAGAAGGCAAGAAAAAAAACAAGCAAGCAAGAGCAGCTAATATACATATGTACATATTACTATAAAATATATATACACACACACACACACACACACACACACAGTGCAGAGCATTGTAGCTGGATGGAATAAATATATGAATATATGAACACACAGTGCAGAGCATTGTAGCTTGATGGAATAAATATGTAAATATATAAACACCCACAGTATGGAGCATTGCAGCTAGGTGGAATAAATATGCAAGTATATAAACACACACAGTGCGGAGCAATGTAGTTAGATGGAATAATATGTAGATATATATAAACACAGTGCGGAGCATTGTAGCTAGATGGAATAAATATATAGATATATAAATATAAACACACCCAGTGCTGAGCATTGTAGCTAGATGGAATAAATATGTAAATATATAAACACACACAGTGCAGAGCATTGTTGCTAGGTGGGATGAAACAGCATAACCGTCTATTTAGTTATCCTACATGGTATGATTATGTGCCCATACATATTCTCACCCTCCATAGCGACCGGTATGTTCCTAGTTGTATGCCGGAGAGGACCATTGTGTAAGTCTATTGCATCTTTTGCATTCAAAAAAAACTATTAGTTTGTTACGTCTTTTTGCTATCTCTGCGAGCAGCCCTGCTTAGGTTGTACAGTCTGACAGCCGTTGGTAGGAAGGACCTACGAAACCTCTCGGTTGTGCACCTGGGATGATGTAGTCTGCTGCTAAATGAGCTCCTCAGTGCATCCAGTATGTCCTGCATAGGGTGGAACTCGGACTCCAGCAGAGATGACAGTTTAGCCACCGTCCTTCTCTCTCCTATCTCCTCCATCGGATCAAGGCGTTGCCCCAGGACAGAGCTAGCTTTCTTAATCAGTTTGTTCAGTCTCTTCCTATCGGCTGCAGTAATGCCACTGCCCCAATAAAGTGCATCTATCTAATAATAATGGATTAGATTTTATATGGCACTTTACATGTCAAGTGACATTTCAAAGCACTTACAATGAGTCCATTATTCATTCACTTCAGACAGACATTGATAGTGGTAAGCTACTACTGTAGCCACAGCTGCCCTGGAGCAGACTGACGGAAACGTGGCTGCCAATTCACGCCAATGGCCTCTCCGACCACTACCGAACACTTATACACACACATTCATACCCAGTGTCATGGACACTGAAGGCAAGGTGGGTAAAGTGTCTTGCCCAGGGACACAACAGCAGGATGGCTGGGGAGAGTGGGATTCGGACCGCCAACCCTCTGGTTATTGGACGACCCGCTCTACCTCCTGAGCCACTGCCACCCACAATTTCCTCCTCCGTTCCATTTTTGCTGAGCACCAAGCTGGACAGCAGGAAGTTCCATTTTTATATGGTCTTTGGCATGACCTGGCCAGGACTTGAACCCAGACCTCCCGTTTGTGGGGCGAATGCTCTATTTCTAAGCCACCACATTGGTGGCTCCCCTCAGGAAGGAAACGGGTTCTGTGTCCCAGAGGTGAACATGTTTTGGTGCGAAATGTGCATATCAACCCCAGAACAAAAGCAAAAGACCTTTTGAAGATGTTGGCTGCAGCTGGTAAAAGAGCATTATTATCCACAGTGAAGCTGACATGGGCTGAAAGGCCACTCAGCGATGAAGAAGCCATTACTCCAAAAGCAATGTAAAATAGAACCGCAAGCAGTAATCGTCAGGTTCCAAGCAGGTGTGGACTTCAAGATCATGTATTGCTTAGCAACTGTTACAATTGCCCCTCCGGAGCATATAAATGGACTCAACTGCAGGGCAAAAATTTCTCATAATTTATGAAAACAGCTCATGAGCTGGAAAAAACAAAATAAAGCTGTATGGCAGATAACTACAGTTTGTAGAAGATGCCAAGGCAGTGGCGTGAAGAGAGCATGTAGCAACATGCAAGGAATAATGAAGGAGGATGCTGCAGGGAAGGATGGAAAGCAGCGAAAATAAATAGAGAACCAAATAATCCCAAAATAAGGAACAGCCGTGATTAATTACAAGGGAATGAAACTCAACAGGAAATGAACTGAGCTAGACCGGATGTAAACAAAGACAACTACCAAAATAAGAGTAGCTCAGAAACAATACTACTACTAATAATAATTGTAATGTTCTCCTGGAACATGTAATGACGAGGCGCACACACACCGGGTGTCAGTTAGGACTTTTTACTTGTCACTTCAACAGCAACTCACAACTAACCACACATTGGCACATGTACATCTCCTTTTATAGTCAGGTCATGGCCGGGGTCATACTGCCCTCTAGTGGTGACTCCATATGAACTTCACATATCAGTACATCTCCCTTTTTTTTTCTAGTAAAGGTCATGTCCAACTATAAACTTTTTCTCAAATTTCTATATACAAAATAAACTCCATTTCTATTTACATTCCTTTCAACCTTGTACACTGAATCACAAGTTCAATTTTTTTCTCTGTTTACAATTCAACATCAACACATTTTTTTCCTCTGTTTACAATTCAACATCACACTTTTTTTTTTTTTTTTTTTTTTCATTTCAGTACTCCTTACATTTCCTCAATCAATCTTTTCGGTTTCACAATTTGCCTTTGTGGTCTTCTGATTTGTGTCACCTCAGTCTGTTCGTTATTGTCTGTCTCTAAGTTTTGGTTCTCAGCCATTTCTGGTTGTTCGGTTTGGCTGGAAATTGGCATGTCGCTTATTTCACTGTCTGTGACTCTCATTTTTGTCTGAGGCACTTTCAGTAAGTGACGTCGGTTTCGCCTCATTGTTTTCCCATGCTCTGTGATGACTTCATATGATCTGGGAGTTGTTTCTTTGACCACTTTTGCCAGCGGTCCCCATTCTCCATCACATCTCACTCGCACTATGTCCTCATGTGCAAGTGGTCTCAGAGGTCGTGCTGTTCTGTTGTACAGTTCAGTTTGCCTCTCATCACGCCTCACATCTCTCTTTTCCATCACCTGAGATGCTGATGGAAGTCGCGTTCTGAGTTTTCTGTTCATGAGCATTTCTGCTGGGGACAGTCCATTCTCCAGTGGTGATGCTCGGTAATTCAGGATCGCCAGATGTGGGTCTTCTGCATTGTCTGCAGCCTTTTTCAGTATGCGCTTCACTATTTGCACCCCTTTCTCTGCTAACCCATTCGACTGTGGGTACAGAGGGCTTGAGGTCACGTGCTTGAACCCATATGTGTCTGCAAAGTCTTTGAAGCACTGACTCGTGAATTGTGGTCCGTTATCACTTACAACAGTCATTGGAATTCCATGGCGTGCGAACATTGTCTTTGTATGTGCAATCACCTTTTCTGCTGTTGTGTCACTCAACCCTGCAAACTCTGGGTAGGTGGAATGATAGTCCATGACTAACAGATAGTCCTTGCCCTTAAGCTGAAATAGATCCATGCCCACTTTTCTCCATGGCCCTTGAGGCTTCTCATGGGGCCTCATAGGCTCCTTTGGCTGTTGATACCTGTGGCGCTGGCAAATCTCACAGCGCTGCACATATGCCTCAATGTCCTTGTGCATGCTGGGCCAATACAAAACATCACGTGCACGTCTTTTGCACTTTTCAATACCCAAATGCCCCTCATGCACTAATTTAACCATTTCTGATCTCATGGAGGTAGGTATGACTATCCTTGTACCTTTTAACAGAACCCCATCTAACACAGACAGTTCACCTTTAAAGTGTTGGTAAGGCTTGTCAATCATAACCTGTCCTGGTTGATGTATCTGTTCCATTACTCTTTTTAGTTTCTCATCTTTTTGTGTTTCTTTCACTATCTTCGTCCATTTTGCATCTGACACTGGCATGTGTGCCTTAATAGAGTCTACATGTATTTGCACAGCTTCCTCTGTTGTGCTGCTGGTGTTGCTCAAGCTAGCCCTACTCAGCGCATCGGCTACAATTAGTTGCTTGCCTGGTGTAAACTCAAATTTCAAGTCATATTTCTGTAATCTTAACATTAGACGCTGGATGCGCGGTGGTGCGTCACCCAGTGGCTTCTGTGAGATCGCAATCAGTGGTTTGTGGTCTGTTTCTAGTATTACTGACCGTCCATACACATATTCATGAAACTTCTCACATCCAAACACTGCACCTAGAGTCTCTTTCTCTATTTGCGCGTAATTTTTTTCTGCGCTTGTCATGGTGCGCGATGCGTATGCGACTGGATACCACTCTGTGTCGTGTTTTTGCAATAGCACAGCTCCTAGGCCGGCTTTGGACGCATCTGTGGACACTTTTAGCAGTTTGTCCTGATCATAGAATTTTAACACTGGCTCCTTTATTAGACTGCTTTTGAGCCACTCCCATTCTCTGGCATGCTCTGCCATCCACTGCCACATTGTATTGGTCTCCAACAAGCTTCTAAGAGCTATTGTGTTAGCTGATAAATTTGGGATAAATTTTCCCATGTAATTGACTAGTCCTAGGGCTCTTTGCAAGTCATTTTTGTTCTGCGGTACTGGCAGCTCTGCTATGGCCCGCACTTTTTCCGGATCTGGTTGCACGCCTGCCCCAGATAATTTTTCTCCCAGGTATGTAATCTCCCGTACCCCGAATTGGCACTTACTCTTATTCAGTTTCATACCTGACTTTTGCGCCTGTGTGAGAACTCTTGCCAACCTTTCGTCGTGCTCCTCTTTTGTTTTTCCCCAGACTACCACATCATCAAGAAAAACTCCCACCCCTTCTATTCCGTCAAACAATTGCTGCACAGTTCTATGGAAAATTTCAGGGGCTGAGCTAATCCCGAACGGCATTCGTAGAAAGCAATGCCTTCCGAATGGCGTATTAAATGTGCACAATTTAGCGCTTTCCTCGTCGAGCACTATTTGGTAAAACCCAGATTTGGCATCTAATTTTGTGAAGTAATTTGCTCCACTCATTGTGCTGGTTATGTCAGATTTTGTTGGTAGCCTGTAATGCTCCCGCTGTATTACTTTATTTAGATCTTTTGGATCTATGCACAATCTCAAATCTCCATTTGGCTTCTCCACTATAACTAGTGAGTTAACCCATTCAGTTGGTTCTTCTATTTTTCTGACCACTCCCTCTGCTATCAGTGAGTCTAGTGTTTCTCTCAGCCTCTTTTTAAGAGCTATTGGCACTTTTCTTGCTGCATGTATGACTGGCTCTGCATTCTCTTTCAGCCTAATTTTTTGTTTGCCTGGTAGGCGGCCTATTCCTTTGAACACCTCTTTGTATTCTTTCACCCAGTCAGGGTGTTTGTGCTTACTTGTTGTAGCCTCTGTATTTTCTCGTGTTGTCACTTTGTCTGTATCAATGACATTCACCCTTTTGATCAGACCTAGCTGATCGCATGTTTTTAAACCCAAAATTGCTTGTCTATTTCCATCAACAAGTACAAACAATGCATTCACTGTTTTACCTTTGTTTGACAGTGTAACCCTGCACATTCCCTTAGTGGGTATTGGCTTATCGTCATATGTTCTCAGATTAATCTTTTTATTTCTTATTTTCGGCTTGTTTTTCAGTCTTTTAAAATCTTTCATTGGCAGGATGTTTACCTGCGCACCTGTGTCGAGCTTCAGTGACATGTCCGTGCCATTCATCTCCAGGCACACTATCCATTCGTCAGCACTCGTCTCTCCCTCGATGGCGTCCACGTAAAACTGATCCTCCTCGCTGTCGCTCTTTTTCTCCATGAGTTGCACCCTCCTCTTTGAGAAGCAGGTCTTTGCGAAGTGATTTTTTCCGCCACACTTGCAACATTCCTTCCCGAATGCTGGACACTGTTTCAGCGCGTGTTGCCTTCCACACCGCTTGCAGTTCCCGCGCGCGCGCTCTGGGTTTGCCTCCCTTTTTCTTGCCTGCAACGTTCCTTTCGGCTTTGCGCGCTGCACTGCACCGACCTCAGCAGTCTCTTTTTCCTTGCTGCTAAAAGTCTTTAATTGTGCCTTTGTACTCTCAGACGCTTGGCAAATCTGTATCGCTTTCTCCAGCGTTAAGTTAGTCTCTTTCAGTAATTGCATCCGCAATTTGTTGTCTTGGACCCCAATTACAATTTGGTCCCGTATCATTGACTCACTCAATGTTCCAAAGTTGCATGTCTGACATTTCAACCGTAGGTCTGTGACATACAGCTCGATGGACTCTGACTCTTTCTGAAGTCTTTTTCTGAACACATACCTCTCGTACGTTTCATTCTTTCTCGGTGTGCAATAATCGTCAAATTTCTTCATCACGGCGTCGAAGTTGCCTTTTTCTTCTTCCATGAAGATGAATGTGTTAAACACATTTAGCGCCGCTCGCCCTGCTACTGTCAGCAGTAATGCTATTTTCCTCTCCTCGTCACGGAGACCGATAGCAAGCGAATAAAGTTCAAAACTCTGTTTGAATACTTTCCAGTTCTCGTTGACGTTACCGGTCAACTTTAACTCGTCCGGCTGTCAAAGAGCGTTCATCTTCGCTGTCGGTTCGTAGTTTTATATCCTGGTATCATGTAATTTACTCCTGGTACCATGTAATGTTCTCCTGGAACATGTAATGACGAGGCGCACACACACCGGGTGTCAGTTAGGACTTTTTACTTGTCACTTCAACAGCAACTCACAACTAACCACACATTGGCACATGTACATCTCCTTTTATAGTCAGGTCATGGCCGGGGTCATACTGCCCTCTAGTGGTGACTCCGTATGAACTTCACATATCAATACAATAATAATAATAATAACAATAATAATAATGATAGTGAGTCCAAAGGATAACAAAACATGGACATGGTCACAGACTATGTCCAGACCATGACAGTCCACACACTTCTTCCATTGGTGTTGCAGCGCTTGGATTCCTACGGTTTAAAAATAAACCATATTTGGTCAAATTTGACCACTATGAACTTTTCAGCCCCCCCCCCCCACCCCGTATTAAGTTTGGATCATTATTTCTCAAGTTATAGTCCAGACATACAAATGGATATATGGAGGTGACCATCCTGCCCATGCCTTAACTCCATCTAGTCTGTGTAGCTGCTTGGATTGTTATAAGAAGCCAATAATCTCACAGGGGCCTTGAGTCTACTTTTGTTCTCATGGCCAGAAGGAGGTCAGTCTTCTGCTTGGGACAGTACAACACTCATGGAAACAGACGCTCCACCTCCTGCTTCAGTAAACAGCAACTTCTCTTCATTTTTTATCTCCACCCCAATGCATGCTACATCTGGTGCACTCTGCAGGAGCCAGTCCATAAAAGAATTGAAATGGGTTAGCAGCACTGGTCTGATTCACCAAATGCACTGCACTAGACAAGTAAATAACACAATAGGTTAATTAAAGTTGAAATAAGAAGCAATGTGGCAAGAGATGCTATCAGTAAAATCCAGGTACCTCCCAGCTAAATTACACAAAGTTGCCTCAAGTGGATATTGCACTGCTTGTCTGTTAGAATGAGATCTTTAACCCAGTGTTGGCTGCCATCTCCCCATTTTTCACGTTTCCTTCATTAGTATATTTCTTCAATTAAATATTAATGTCTCTCTCCTCCCCAGAGCCATGTGGGGCCCCCTGATCTTTTTGCTATCCCTCTCCTGTGGCACCCTCTCTCTGGATAAACTCAACATGTGTATGGATGCGAAACACCAAAAACAAGAGCCAGGCCCTGAGGGAACGCTGTTCAGACAGGTGATGAAAGGGGCTATTTTGGCAGTGAAGAATAGAAGTATACAGTGGGGTAAAAAAGTATTTAGTCAGCCACCAATTGTGAAAGTTCTCCCACTTAAAAGATAAGAGAGGTCTCCAATTTTCATCATAGGTATACCTCAACTATGAGAGACAAAATGAGAAAAAAAATAATCCAGAAAATCACATGGAAGGATTTTTAAAGAATTTATTTGCAAATTTTGGTGGGCAATAAGTATTTGGTCAATAACAAAAGTTCATCTCAATGCTTTGTTATATACCCTTTGTTGGCAATGACAGAGGTCAAACGATTTCTGTAAGTCTTCACAAGGTTTTCACACACTGTTGCTGGTATTTTGGCCCATTCCTCCATGCAGATCTCCTCTAGAGCAGTGATGTTTTGGGGCTGTCGCTGGGCAACACGGACTTTCAACTCCCTCCAAAGATTTTCTATGGGGTTGAGATCTGGAGACTGGCTAGGCCACTCCAGGACCTTGAAATGCTTCTTACGAAGCCACTCCTTCGTTGCCCGGGCAGTGTGTTTGGGATCATTGTCATGCTGAAAGACCCAGCCATGTTTCATCTTCAATGCCCTTGCTGATGGAAGGAGGTTTTCACTCAAAATCTCACGATACATGGCCCCATTCATTCTTTCCTTTATAAGGATCAGTCGTCCTGGTCCCTTTGCAGAAAAACATTCCCAAAGCATGATGTTTCCACCCCCATCCTTCACAATAGGTATGATGTTCTTTCTCCTCCAAACATGACAAGTTGAGTTTTTACCAAAAAGTTCTATTTTGGTTTCATCTGACCATATGACATTCTCCCAATCCTCTTCTGGATCATCCAAATGCTCTCTAGCAAACTTCAGATGGGCCTGGACATGTACTGGCTTAAGCAGGGGGACACGTCTGGCACTGCAGGATTTGAGTCCCTAACGGCGTAGTGTGTTACTGATGGTAGGTAGCCTTTGTTACTTTGGTCCCAGCTCTCTGTAGGTCATTCACTAGGTCCCCCCGTGTGGTTCTGGGATTTTTGCTCACCGTTCTCGTGATCATTTTGACCCCATGGGGTGAGATCTTGCGTGGAGCCCCAGATCGAGAGAAATTATCATTGGTCTTGTATGTCTTCCATTTTCTAATAATTGCTCCCACAGTTGATTTCTTCACACCAAGCTGCTTACCTATTGCAGATTCAGTCTTCCCAGCCTGGTGCAGGTCTACAATTTTAATTTCTGGTGTCCTTTGACAGCTCTTTGGTCTTGGCCATAGTGGAGTTTGGAGTCTGACTGTTTGAGGTTGTGGACAGGTGTCTTTTATACTTATAACGAGTTCAAACAGGTGCCATTAATACAGGTAACGAGTGGAGGACAGAGGAGCCTCTTAAAGAAGAAGTTACATGTCTGTGAGAGCCAGAAATCTTGCTTGTTTGTAGGTGACCAAATACTTATTGTCCACCATAATTTGCAAATAAATTCTTTAAAAATCCTTCAATGTGATTTTCTGGATTTTTTTTTTTCTCATTTTGTCTCTCATAGTTGAGGTATACCTATGATGAAAATTGAAGACCTCTCTCATCTTTTAAGTGGTAGAACTTGCACAATTGGCGGCTGACTAAATACTTTTTTGCCCCACCGTATGTATAGTCATTCAAACATAAAGTTCTCCCTGATTCTTCCCCCTCTTTGCAGTGTACTCCCTGGCGTGACAATGCATGCTGCACTGCCAACACCACAGAAGAGGCTCACCTGGATGCTTCCAACCTGTACAACTTCACCTGGAGTCACTGTGGTTCTATGAGTGAAAAATGCAAGCAACATTTCATCCAGGATGCCTGCTTTTACGAGTGTTCACCACACTTGGGACCCTGGATACAGGAAGTGAGTAACCAAGCATTTTTTCCTTGTGTAAACTGACAACAACAGATGGCAGTATATGACCTTTAAATGATGTTTATGGCTTCTCTACCTGGGATTTTTTTTTAAAAAAGTCATTCTAATTCAGTTTTATGAAGATATTGTGATGTTTTAAGGGTTCACACAAGAAGGAGAGATGACTGTGATGAAACAGGCTTTATTTATACACACCTCTCACAACAGCGATGACGTCACAGAGGCCCTCGGCGCGCAGCAGCTGCAGAGCAAGCAGGACAAAGATCCAGTCATCTCCCGTTTTCGGCAGTGACTGGACGCGGGCCAGCAGCCTGCCTAGGAGACCGTGTTGCTGCTGGACCCAGAGACCAAGGCCCTACACTCCCACTGAACCAATCTACGCTGTTACAAAGGTGTTGTGTACCGGCAGTGGCAGACTCCAGCTGGGCAGCGTCACATCTGGCAGCTGCTGGTTCCCCGGCGGCTCTGGCCCATTGTGCTCCAGTTGGTCCATGGGGTGGTGGGGGCGGGCCACTTCGGGGTGACGAAGACTCTGCAGCGTCTTCGGGTCCGGTTCTACTGGCCCAGATGTCACCAGGACATAGAGCTCCACGTCCACCGCTGTGACACCTGCACGGCTCAGAAAGGGCCAACCCAGCAATCCCACGCCCCCTTGTAGCAGTACCGGGTGGGTGCACCGATGGAGCGGGTAGGAGTGGACATTCTGGGCCCTTTCCCGACCACGGACCAGGGGAACCGCTACGTGCTGGTCGCAATGGATTACTTCACCAAATGGCCAGAGGCGTACGTGGTCCCTGATCAGAGCGCCGCCACCACAGCATCAAAACTGGTGGAAGAGATGTTTTGTCAGTTTGGCGTACCGGAGGAGCTGCACAGCAGTCAGGGACAGAACTTTGAGGCAGAGGTCTTCAGGGAGGTCTGTAGGCGGCTGGGCATCCCAAAGACCCGGACCACCCCATTGCACCCGCAGAGCAATGGCCTGGTCGAACAGTTCAACTGGACCCTTACCACCCAGCTAGCTGTCCTAGTGGACCAGCAACAGCGAGACTGGGACCTGCATCTGCCCCTTGTTCTGTGGGCATACCGGACGACAGCACAGGAATCCACCTGGTGCACTCCTGCAGTGCTGATGTTTGGACTCGAGCTGCGCACACCGGTGGATTTGGTGTTTGCCACCCCCACCCCCACCCCGGAGCCAGAGGTGGAGGGCAAACCGGGGTTGGATTATTTGTTTTGCTTGAAAGAATGTCTCCACATGGTGCATGGACTGGCTCGGTAGGCCCTGGTGGTAGCGGGGAGCCGGCAGAAGCGGGCATATGACTGCCATGGGAGGAACTTTGCACCAGGAGATCGAGTCTGGATTTTCTGCCCGGAGCGAAAAAGAGGACTGTCACCAAAACTGGCAAGCCATTGGTCGGGACCGTGCGTGGTCCTTCAGAGACTGTCAGATGTAGTGTACAGGGTGAGGCTGCAGAAAAGGAATCAGGTCATGGTGCTCCACCGTGACCGTATCACCTCGTACCAGTCATCTGCCCCGTGGGTGGTCGAGCCGGGGCCTTCATCCCGACCAGACACTCCGGCCGAGGCACAGATGGACACTAATGGGCCTGTACGTGCTGGTCGCCGACAACGGCGGCCACCTCGACACCTGGACGGATTTGTGTTGGACTTTTGAGCTGGACTCTATTATTCTGGGGACAGAAACCAGTCCGGGGGGGGGGTGAGGGGGACAGTGTAACGTCGGGGCTGTGTTAAGGGGGGCAGGGATTTTCCCGGCATGCTTGCACCGTGGAGGATTCAAAGAGTGTTATTATTTGTGTGTTCTAAGTGTTCTTGCTGTGTCATTATAACTGTGTTATAATGGCACAGCAGTGTTATAAGACCAGTTAGCATTGTGATTGAGCATGTGTTTGTGTCACCATAAGTGAGACGGGGGTCTGTGTAAATGACCTCCCCTCCGTTCTGTGTTGTGAGTGTGTATAAATAATGCCTGTTTCGTCACAGTCATCTCTCCGTCTTGCGTGAACCCTTACAACGTCACAATATTAATTAGTCAAGTACAAGTAAGAGCAGCCACCAAAAATACTTAAGAGTAAGAAAGTAACTATTAAAAGTGTTACTTGAACAGTGAGTAACTTTCATTCATCTTCTCAATTGCTTAATCCATTTCGGGTCACGGGGGGCTGGAGCAGTGTACCCAGCGAAAACCCATGCAGACATGGAGAGAACATGCAAACGCCACATGTCACCATTGGTCAGCTCTTAGGTTTAAAACCCACAACCTTTTTACAGTGATGCAACAGTGCTAACCACTGCCTCACCGAGCTGCCATGAGTAACTTTAAAGAAGTTTATTGTTTTGAATAACAAATTATAAAGTATTCATGAGAAAAATAAAATACAGCGTGGTGGCGGAGTGGTTAGCACTGCGGCAGTACAGCAACTCACCCTTGGCCGGGGGATCCTGGGTTCAATCCCAGCCCCTGACAACAGTGATCTGTGTGGAGTTTGCATGTTCTCCCTGTGTCTGCATGGGTTTATTCCGGGATTTCTCCAGTTTCCTCCCACATGCCAAAAACATGCAAGTTAGGTCAACTGGCATCAAACTGGGGATTCTAAATTGTTCTTAAGTATGACTGTGAGAGTGAACGGTTGTCTGTCTCTCTGTGTTGGCCCTGCGATGGACTGGCGATCTGTCCAGGGTGTACCCTGCCTCTCGCCCAAAGATGCTGGGACAGGCTCCAGCCTCCCCGCGGCCCAAAAAGGATTAAGCGGAAGAGGATGGATGGATGGATGAGAAACGATTAATACGTATCCTGTAATACCACACAATTTGCATTATATGAAGAAACTGTAATTAGCAAGCATTGAAGAACAATGATTTATAAACTGATTGCAAAGAATAATCCAGATCATCAATGATGGAGTAGCTCGATCTGGCCTGATGAAGTCACCTCGAGAGTGCTCACATCTCCTGACAATTGACCTTGACCTTGAGCACAGCACCTGAGGATTATTGTACATGAGTTTGCCAAACATTGGGGCAATTTCCTAGAAGGAGTGGTGGATTTTGTGAAGCCATAAATGCCCACATCTCCTGACCTTTGACACTCACCTTGACCTTGGGCTTACCCTCAGTGCAGACATACAGTACCTGAGGATCATTGTGCATGAGTTTATTGAGAATTAGGGCAATTGCCTGATTTTTTTTTCTGAAATCACCTAAATGCCCAGATCTCCTAACCTTTGACTCTGAGCACACCCTTGATGCACACACTTTTTAAACATCTGGATTTTAATGGGACACACGCCAGGCTTTTATTTGTGGACTTTTCTTCTGCCTTTAATACAATCCAACCTCATATTTTAGTTGAAAGGCTCCTGCAACAATTTGATTTAAGCAATAATCTGGTGGGTTGGATTCTGGATTTCTTAACCAACAGGACGCAGAGAGTAAGGGTCAATGGCACATTGTCTGACCTAAAGTGCTCTTCTACTGGCTCTCCTCAGGGGTGTGTGTTGTTACCACTACTCTTCATCCTGTACACAAACATGTGTCGGAGCAGACATGACAACAGACACATTATAAAGTATGCTGATGACTCAGTCATTGTCAGTCTCCTCCAGGATGGTGAGAGTGGCCACGGCCCAGTAGTTGATGACTTTGTTCACTGGTGTGAGGATTCCTACCTGCAGCTGAATACAACAAAAACGAAAGATATGATTATTGACTTTAGGAGGAAAACTCCCAGGCACAAAGTCACCATGCTAAAAGGCCAGACCACCGAATGTGTACAATCGTACAAATATCTTGGGACGATTATTGATAGTGGATTGAACTTTGAGGTGAACTGTGAAAGGGTGTGCAAAAAGGGTCAGCAAAATTTGCATTGTTTGAGGAAACTTGCACGCTTCCAAATTGACCGAACCATAATGACTATGTTCTATCGGGCTTTTATTGAATCTGTTTTATCCTTTTCTTTAATGTCATGGTTTGGTCAGATAAAACTGAAACAGAGGAAATCCTTGGATCAGGTAGTCAGATGGTCCAGTCGTTTGCTTGGTGAGTCACAGCTGAGCCTGACATCCCTGTACACCAGACAAGTACAGAGGATGGCCGACTCGATTTTAAATGATGACTCCCACCCTTTGCACTGCAACTTTCAGCTTCTTCCCTCCAGACGGAGGTTTGCTGTCCCAAAAAGTAGAACCCAGCGCTACAAAAACAGCTTTGTCCCTGCTGCTGTCAAAGAGTTGAACAAGCTATAAAAATTATATTGTACATATTTTATATTTACCTATTTTGTAAGATGTGTGCCTGTGTTTGTGTCTATGTTGAATGTAATTAGTGGCTTGTAAATATGGATGTCACCAACTGCAAAACAAATCTACCTACGGGTACAAATAAAGTAACCTGAACCTGAACCTGAACCCACCTGAGGATCATTGTGAGTTTGGTGACCACTGGGGAAATTGCCTAGGAGTGGCAATGATTCCCATGAAATGTGGACAGACAGATGCACAGCTCCTTTTGGCTGTGCCAGAATTAGATAATATGAATTCACTAAAATGAATAAAGATTCAGCCAATTCTCCTTTAACAAATCATTATAATATTTAAAAAGTACAATTCCAACCAATTTTCTTACAGTGGAGCATTTTAGCTCATTCCAGTGAAGCCAGAAAGAGCTAATGTAATGGTGTAGCATCTGCCATCTGTGCTATGTCCACAAACCTGGTATAAAGGAGGCGGACAAAGAGGTTGCACTGGAACTACACTTTATTAACAAGCTGGTTGCAATACAGTCAACACACAGCATGCGGAGTCGTCCTGGGCAAAGAGGAAGCCCGAATGGCAGACGGGCGTATTATAGGGCAGTGTGATGATGCAACCGGAAGGCGGAGTCATCACACCGCACTTCACAATAAACTCCAATCCCACATTCTCCCCACCCTTTACAAAAACGCATCCAATCAAACCCACCCAAATTTGGAACACAAATCCTAAACATAAAACCATAAGAAACAACAAAACAAACTAAAACTAGGACCAGTGGGCAGACTGCCACACGGTCCGCACAGCAAAGTGGTTTATTCTACCACTCGCAGTAGAACAGTTGTGCTCCTAACTAAACAATTTTCAGTCAGTCTCTCTTTTTTTCTGTACGAACAGTCCCCCATGGTGATGGTGGGTCGGGCAGGGGGGCCCTGCGGCAATCCCCATTGCAGATGCACCCCTGGAGGTGACAGTTCCCCGGGTCAAGGACTGATCTTCAGAACACAGAAGCCCAGATCCCACACTACCTTCGCCGACTCCTGCGTAGCCCTGCCACCCAGACTGTCCACCCAGACACGGCACAGCTGGTTCGCATGGTGGATCGAGCCATCCGTCAGCCAGAAACACGCCGCTCCCAACTTCGCCACAATCCTCAGCGGCGCCCGATGTTTTGCCGGCTGTGGTCTGGCCGATAGCTGCCCTGGTCGTTCATCAGCCCGAACCCAAACCCAGTCCATGACCTGGAACGGCACCTTGCTTAGTTTGACATGCTGCTGTGTCTGCGGCAGCTCCATGTTTACTTTTTGTCTAGCCACGTCGTTAAGCCGTGGCGATGCAGCAGTCACCTCCGTAGCAGCGGACCCCTCACCCGTTTTTGGCTGAAACCCAACATGGGCACTGAAGGTGTCTGGTGTCTCCCTGGTGTCGCTTGTCGGGCTCGACGCCTCACCTGCCCACTTTGCCCCCACCACTACCTCTGGCCGAGCGCAGATACTGGAGCCATCTGATTCCTCCACTGAGCTAGGAGTGAGTGCCCCAGTGTCGGCACTGTCCGAAAGCACCTCATCCCAAACCACAACGTCGTCGTCCACCAGGGCCGGCAAATTCCAGTGTCCACACCCAGACTATTCGGACCCAGCACTGTCCCTGATGGTGAAACCCAGTATGTAAAACAGGTCACACCCCATGATGTTATTGCCATGTGCCGCCACCTGGAACGTGAAGTTGTGCATCACTTTGTTTGAGTAGTGAACAGTCAACTCTACAGTCCCGACATTGCACAGTCTGTTACTGCCGTAGCTATACAACAGCGCTGGGTTAGTCCTGACCCTGTGATGTGGGAAGAACTTTTCACTGTGGCCCAATTCAGCATCAGCTGCACCGCCGCCGTGTCGAGCCGTAACGGCAAAGTCACACCGTCCAACTCCACCGTACAATAAGAATACCCGTTGGTACTGGGACTCACCGAGTGAATGGACGTTGTAGGCGGACAGGCCGACTTCCTTGGTGGGCTCCACAGCACTGAAAACTGGCACACTCTGGCGAAATGGTTCAAGCGCCCACAGCTACTGCATTGCTTCCCAGCGTTACACGTGTGCTTGGCCAATTGGTCCCACACCATCTCGTCCTCCAACGGCCCAAAATGGCACACACTAGATAACTGTCTGAGGTCAGTGACGAACTGTCGAATTGGCTCACCAACCCTTTGGTGTCTCTGGTGAAAGTGAATTTGTCACACTGTCACGCTGTCATGCTGTCTGGCATGGTAAAGTGGTTAGCTTGTAGCTCCATGACGTCCTCGTATGAGTCTGTTGCGCCGAGCATCCGCAAGATCCTCTGGCCTTCGATACCCAGGTTGTGGACAAGGAGCACTCACGTCCTCACCTTGTCTAGCTTCCTGAGGTCCAGAGCCATGATGTAGGTCTCAAAAGCCTCCAACCAGCTAGGCCACGGCACCGGTGGCTCGCTGGGAAGCTCCAGGAAAGGCCGCAGTGGTGTAACGCACACCTCCATGGATTAATCCTCAGTCGCCAAATGTTATGCCCACAAACCTGGTATCAAGGAGGCGGATGAAGAGGTTGCACTGGAACTACAATTTATTAACAAGCTGGTTGCAATACAGTAAACGCACAGCATGCGGAGTCATCCTGGGCAAAGAGGAAGCCCGAATGGCAGACGCCCCGTATTATAGGGTGGTGTGATGACGCAACCGGAAGGCAGCGTCATCACACCGCACTTTACAATAAACTCCGATCCCACAGTCTGTCTGTCCATCCATTCTCTACAAACTCAAGCACAATGATCCTCAGGTTAGTCTGGAACCAGGTTGAGCTCAAAGTCATTGTCAAAGGTCAGGAGATCTGGGCATTTATCATTTCAAGAAAAATGTTACTCCTCATAGGCAATTTCCCCAATGTTTGGCAAACTCATGCATATTGATCTTCAAGTGGGTCTGCACGTAGGCTGTGCTCAAGGTCAAAATCAAGGTCAACAGTAAGGAGATCTGAGAAGTATTAGTGTGAGTTAATCAAGCTAATTGTAACCAGATTGTCATTGACAGTCTGGTTATAATTAGCCATGTAAGTTTTGCTGGTGAAAATCAAATTTCTGAAATTTGAAAAATAAACATTTTGGTGCTTGGTATACAGGCAGTACATTGTATGTCACCTTTCTGCTGGTTTCAAAATAAATGAACAAATTAAAAAAAATCATAAATGTATTTGAGTAAGAGTGAAAAGTATCATGCAGTACAACTATTTAATTAGGTCCGATTATGTAAGAAATTATTATTATAAAGTTGTTCCTACTAACCTCTGGTGACCTGTGTTGTCTACAACAACTTCCATATGTGTAGGCGGATCAGAGTTGGCGTAGAGAGCGTATCATAGACGTGCCTCTGTGTAAGGAGGACTGTGAAATATGGTATGAAGACTGCAAGGAGGAATTCACCTGCAAGAGTGACTGGCACCATGGATGGGACTGGTCTTCTGGTGAGATTCACGCTTTTTGTCCTGTTCATGAGGACATGCACACTGACATTCATTCGTTTCATTTCACGTTTTTTATGCAGATTTTTAAAGTGATTGATGATCAAAGTCCATTCAAGCCTGATTCATGTCTCTCCCCCCCCCAAAAAAAAAAAAAATCTTCACTGCACAGGTACTAACAGATGCCCTGAAGACAGCAAGTGCAGGAAATGGACCGAAGTTTTCCCCACACCCCAATCCATGTGTGAAGAAATCTGGTCTAAGTCTTATGTTTACACCACCTACACAAAAGACTCTGGCCGCTGCATGCAAATATGGTTTGACGGCTCAAACCCCAACACGAAGGTAGCCCAATACTACCTCAACAGTGCACAGCAACACCAAAGCTTTGCTCTGATGACACTCTTCCTGGCTCTCATGTCTTTCTCTGTAATGACTTAGTAAAACTAACATGGAGCAACTAATAAAACTGATTGTTTAATGGGATTTACATCTGCTGCTATTGTCTTCTTTAGAGTGGTGGAATCCTGTTAGTTTGTACCAGCTGACAGCAGAAAGCCATATTCTGTTAAACATAAAGCCATTTACATATCCTACAATATGGGTTCTAAATGATTTCCGGTAAATAGCATGGAAGATTAGGACCAGATTAGGATTTCCTTATCAAAATGTAGGTCGTCAAAATCAAAGTAAAGAATTTTTTTTTTATTCAGTAGTTGAAAAAATGGGTTTTTGTGGGTTTTAACCTCATCAAATACATCCATGACCAGGAGTAACACTTATTCTTTTAAAAAATTAATTCTCCACCAAAAATACACACTGCCTGTATTTAGTAAATCTCTTAAAGAAATTACTTGAGCACTTCCTGGGTTTTATGTCACAAACCAACAAGCCAGTTCTCACAGTGTGGTGTATTTTGAAGTGAGATTAGCCAGGCAAGTTTAGGCTCCAGTCAGAGTTTTGTTGAGCCATGCAATTTACTGAAAGCCTGGTTAGTTTGAACGAGCGTCATAGTGTATCCATCAGTTCTCATAAGTTAGCAAATAAAAAGATTTAAAAAAAAAACTGGTGGCAACACAACAGCCTAATCTCCGTCCACATTTGTTAAGCATTCTGCCCATGTTTTGATAACTGTGTCCTTGTTTCTCATTTGTCCACTTAAAAAACAACAACAAAACTTTACCCAGTTAGACTGGGGCTCATTAATATTAATAAGCTGACTAAAGGCCAACTGTTTTTGGACAGAGTAGAAATTACTTTTAGTCATTAAAATTAAAACTACATTTAGATGTCCTTGAGGATTTCAAAACTTAAAAAAAAAATAATCCATGGAAAAGGCACAATACGGGACCTTTAAACATTTCTGTGGCTATAGAAAATAAAACAAAATAAAAATAAACGTGTATCTAGACAGGCCATGCCTCATACTCATATGACTGCACAGCACTTAAATGACATTATACCCTTAAGTGTAGACTATGGGTCAGTTTAATAACCCCTTCGTGACCTCAACCACCAGAGGGGAACCTATAAAACTGACCAAGGATCTGCACTATGGGGAAAAAAAATGCCTCTACACACAGGGCGGCAGTGATCACTCCATCACATGAGCCCATAAGGCCAGCTAGTGGTTAGTGGGCTCCACTGCTGGGTGATTATGGGGTTCCAGTCCTCTGAGAGCATGCATCTGGAACAGAGAAAGAAGGAGCATGTTAATGTGGCTCTCCCTATGTACACATGCTTTACATCTCTTCTAAATGTGTTTCATGTCATTTCACGCCTTTTGACTGGGTGAGATGTCACCACTGTGAACAATATTTAGTAACTTTGGTGACACTGAGCTTTTATAATCAAGGCTAAACATAAGTAATCTAGTGGTGCAGAAGAACAAGTCAGGCACATTTTATTGACTGATTTCACATATTAAAGTTTCTTATTTGACTGTCTGATAAGAATATCCTTCCTGATAATTATACTGTGTAATAAAGCATTTCAAGTTCATGGCATTTTTGTCTCATCCCTGTGTATAAACTACACTCATAACATGTCCACAAGCAGAGAGGGTGGCATTGTTTCTTTCAGAATTTGACTAATACAGGGAAGAGTTTTATTCAAATATAAGCACCAAAAGAAGGTTAAAGATAATCTAACTCTAAAATGAAAGAAACTGATGCCTACAAAACAGGGGAAAGGAATAACGCATATGGGATTGCACTTTCCTTTATCCGAAATGCCAATAAAAACTGCAGCAAAGAGGTGCTGCAGGGGGGAAATCATGATAAACTCTGGGCAAGGAAACCTCCTTGTTCTAGGAAACCAAAAAGTGTCTCACTAACAACTGACCACCGTTTGATGAGAAGAACAAGCAGCCAGTGGTTGCGATTGGGGGTGGAAAGTTTCTGCTTTAGGGATGTGCAGGGATGGCCATTAAAATGGGCAGCTTGGTGATGCAGTGGTTAGCACTGTGGCAGCACAGTAAGAAGGTCATGGGTTCAATCCCACCCCCTAACCCTTGACGACTCTTCTGTGTGGAGTCTGTATGTTCTCCCTGTGTCTGCATGGGTTTCCTCAAACATGCAAGTTAATTGGAGACTCTAAAGTGCCCCTAGGTGTGATTTTTTTTTGGTATATTTTATTAATCCCCAGAGGGAAATTCAGGGCATCCACCTGGATGAGTGAGGCAGCCATGGTACGGCACCAATCCCTTCACACCTAGGGCCACTTTAGAGTCTCCAATTAATTAACTTGCATGCTTTTGGCTTGTGGGACAAAATCGGAGTACCCAGGGTAAACATGCAAACTCCACACAGAAGAGTCACCGATAGCCAGGGGGTGGGATCGATCCCATGTCTGGTGGTGAATGGTGAAGGGATTGGCACTGCAACTTGGCTGCCTCATCTATCCAGGTGGGTGCCCTGAATTTCCCTCTGGGATTAATAAAGTATAGCAAAAAATTGCCTCAATAAATAGAATTTTCAGGATAATTTATCAGCACATTTTATATGCAAATATCATGCATTTGGTAGAGAAAGTGAATCTTTAAACAGTGCTGGATTTTAGGGATTGAAAGCACGCTTAAAAGATCCTGAAATATTACTGGTTGGATGTTGAGCAATGCTTGCAAGTCAGAAACTTCAACATGTAAACTGACACAATGTAGAGGTCTGCAACCCAGGACTCTTTTGACCATAACCACTGGACCATGTAACTTTAAAAATTTTACAAATTTAGCAGAAAACATTAGTGAATTTACAAGAGAAAAAAGTCACAATTTTAAAATAAAAAGTCACAAGATAAAGTGACAAATTTGCAAGAAAAAAGTTTCAAATTTATAATGAAAGTCAACAATTTGCAAGAAAATCCTCACAAAGTCACAAAACAAAAAAATCTGATGAAAACAGTAAAACTGAGAATATGCTGCAAATCTAATAGCATTGCGAAATGTATTGCAAATGTAATAGAAAAAACACTGCAAAAAAATTTCAAATTTATGGGAAAACCTCAGATATTTACAAGAACAAACAGCAAATCTATAAAGAACTAGAATGCACTCAACCAAGATGCAGACCCATGCTGTTTGCAGCCTTATAGATTTAAAACCTTGACCTTTAACCTTTTGACCTCAAACCCATAGCCAAAGGTCAGGGTGTCAGTGTGAACCTGTGCACCAAGTTTAGTGACTCTAGTTTTGTTTGTTGTTGAGATATAGTTTGTTTGGCATTTTGACCTTGAACTTTGACTTTTTGACCTCAAAAGTATAGCCACTGGTGGTAGTCATAAGGTCAACCTATGTACCAAGTTTGCTGGCTGTAGCCTCATTCTCTGTCGAGTTAGAGCATGGACAAAGCCGGACAAGCAATTTTGTCAGAAAAATTGAAAGTGACACGCTGCCAAAAATCAAAGTTTTTTCTTGTTTACATGTCTGTAGCATGTTTTTTATGACTTACAAGACAATCTATCTATATATCAAGAGCGAAATCACTCAATGGTGTAATTTTACAGGGACAATGTACATTAATAAACATTTCTGTAAATGTGCCAGTTTAGCCAATTGGCTAATTTTCAACAACAACAAATGTCTTGTGTCTGTTTTTTGCTTTAAAATTTCACTTAAGCCCTGCCTCCTGAAAAAAGGCGAGTTTAGACAGAGTGTTTTTGGTGACATAACGACGATGGCATGTCCGTAGTGTTGAGCCAATTAAGATTCTTTGGCCTAACTGAAGTTAACCTACAGCCAATTAGCACTTTGGGGTTAGCTGCTATGAAAACTTTACCCAAATTAAGATGGGTTTTACCATTAAACTGCTTTTAAGGACCGATGCAGTTTCAGTCATTATCCTGGACTATCATGCATACAACTAGGCATGTCCTTCAACCGGTAAGTCTTTTTATCACACGATTTATGTGCCACTATTACCCTTGTGGTGTATGGGTTGGGTCTAGTCACCAATTCTGGTGTTTGGGGGTGAGTGAAAAGATTTTGACACAAAATTGTAAGACATTAAAAGGTTTTGTTTGTAGAAAAAAGGGCATATGATACAATTTTAGACAATGTGGATTTGTTTTATAGGGGATTTATAGCCAACAGAGTGTGTCTTTAAGAGAAAAAGATGCAAATTTACAAAAAAGAAAAAAAAGAATATAGCCGCAAGTGGAGATCATCGGGTTCCAAGCAGGTGTGGACTTCAAGGTCTTGTATTGCTTAGCAACAGCATTTAAAAACCTATGGTCTGCTACACATTAGTTTTTAAAGCAGCATTATGCAACTTTCTTGTTCCTTGTACCTTGTTCCTTGGGCGGCAGTGGCTCAGGAGGTAGAGCAGGTTGTCTAATAACCGGATGGTTGGCGGTTCGAATTCCGCTCTCCCCAGATATCCTGCTGTTGTGTCCCTGGGCAAGACACTTCACCCGCATTGCCTCCAGTGTCCATAACATTGGGTATGAATGTGTATAAATGTATAAAAATGTTCGGTGGTGGCCGGAGAGGTCGTTGGCGCAGATTGGCAGCCACGTTTCCGTCAGCTTGCCCCAGGGCAGCTGTGGCTACAGTAGTAGCTTGCCACTACCATTGTCTGTCTGGAGTGAATGAATAATGTATCTATTTGTAAAGCGTCTTTGAGTGTCTATGATAAAGCGCTATATAAATCTGATGCATTATTATTATTACACCTAAAAGGCCACAACCATGGTGACCACGACCCCAGTCCCAACAGCCAACCACAGGGCTTTTTGTTGTTGGTGGCTAAAGTCACGCCCTGTAATTTGCTGCTGAGACCGAGGCCACATCTACTCTCTGCTCAGTCATGACACCAAAAAAAGAGTTGTTGAAGTTAATGTGGTCCCGCTATGGATGAAGTGGCATTCACTCGGTCAAATCTTGGTGTACCATCAAGATAATTTTGCAAACATTATTTTGAGGCGAAAAATCTAACACAGTGCTGCTTTGAAATGGACAGGAAAGTGCTACTGCACTTCAGTTGTTTGCCAGAAAAATAAGACCTCTCTGGCAAGACTCAAACTCAGTACCTCCTGCTTTCCAAGCACTCACAATACCACACAACTGCTTCAGTTTTCACCCTTTCTCAGATGATAAATGTTCAGTTGAAAGGATTCCCAGCAGCAGTAGTACAGCATTTAAAACCTATTATGAACTACTGTATATGTTGTTTTCAAATGAACAGAAGAGGTACGTTGAATTTTAGAAGAATGACACATTACTAGAAGGCCTTGAACCCAGGGCTTCTGCATGACAGACAAGTATTGTTACCCTTACACCACGCTACAGCTTTGATTAACACACTCAAAAAAAGTTCTGTCAAAACAAAAAGGCTGACACATATTTCATAAACATGATTTTTTGAACATTAGCAGAATTGCATGAAATTTGCTGGTTACACTGTTATAATTGAAAGGGAGTTTTTCCTCTCCACCGTCACCAAGCGCTTGCTCACAAGGGATCGCCTGATTGCTGGGGTCTTTCTGCAATTGTGGGGGTTTCCCCTACAGTTGAAAGTGCTATGAGATGACTGTTGTTGTGAAATGATGCTATTGAAGAGGATGATAAAATAAAGGCAGCGTTGGATTTTTAAATAGCTTTATTATCACCCGCCTTCATCAGAACTCGGCTACAGCCCATGGTTTGAGCAGGCTGCCGCTTCGTTCCTCCAGCTCTCAAAGAGGAGACAGTGTATGTGTCTCGCAGCAGATGCAGAATCAGAGTGAGAGAATGAGAGGCAGGTTTACAGCACAGTGCAGCATATATACTCAACTCAAACAATAGATCAAAGACATTCACAGCAGTCAATCTGGGCATTTGCATATCAGAGGTACAGACAGGATGCATGAACACAATGCATGGATGACACTTTAACCTCACGGCTGTAAACGCAGCATGCAGCGGAAAAAACCCAGGAGTGCGAGCTGACTGTCTCTGTGTTGTGGGGGTTAAATCAAACCGCCACACTATATAAATAAAGTTGAATTGAATTGAATTGTGAGTCTGAAGTTTTATCAAATTTGAATCCATACAGTCATGTGTGTAGGGTGGCGCGGTGGAGAAGTGGTTAGCACTACGGCAGCACAGCAACTCACCCTTGGCCGGGGTATCCTGGGTTCGATCCCAGCCCCCGACCAACAGTGATCTGTGTGGAGTTTGCATGTTCTCCCCGTGTCTGCGTGGGTTTACTCCGGGATTTCTCCGGTTTCCTCCCACATGCCAAAAACATGCAAGTTAAGTTAATTGGCATCAAACTGGGGATTCTAAATTGTCCTTAGGTATGACTGTGAGAGTGAATGGTTGTCTGTCTCTGTGTTAGCCCTGTGATGGACTGGCGATCTGTCCAAGGTGTACCCTGCCTCTCGCCCAAAGATGCTGGGATAGGCTCCAGCCCCCCCGTGACCTGAAAAAGATTAAGCGGAAGAAGATGAATGAACAGTCATGAAAAAATTAGGACACCCCATTAAATATTCAGTTCTTTATTAATAAATGTTCACATATCTATGCCTAACATTGTTTTTATTTACATTTTTTTAAACATTTATTTTAGCCATTTTAAGTGGGAATGAATGTGGGGGTGTCCTAAAAAAGATTGGGGGGTGTCCTAATTTATTCCTCACTATTTGTTTAGAATTACATTTTACAGAAAATATGAAAAAAGTCTTTAATTCATTTTTAATTGTTTAGCTGTATTACATGAATCTCCCAGTATTTTTAACATTGATATTAAAAATCCATATGTCCAAATATGTTAAAAAAAACACACAGGCTTATACAGGGTGTCCTTATTTTTTCACATGACTATATATCTGGATTTAAACCCAAAACTACATGCCAAAGCAAAACTGTACAACTGATTGGCCTAGAAAATCAAATCAGATTGACATTTTTGGATAATTTTAACAACTTTTTACTATCAATGTCTGTAGATGATCTCTGCTTAATTTCAAGCAATTTGGATAAATGACCAAGAAGGAGTTCATTTTGAGTTCACTTGCACATTTTTGAAAATATGGTGCAGAAAACTTCATTTTCAGAGTTTGCCACCATTGACAAAAAGGGGACTTATTTCTTTCAGTAGTAGATGTCACCAACTTCTGACTTAACCAAGGAGAGAACAGAGTGTTAATACTGTGGGCTAAAGCAACTGTTGCTCCAGTTTAAGCTACATCATGTCCTGTCCTGTGTTCTCATCTTCATGTCCACATTACAAGATCTGTTTTCTAAAAAAAGATCTTTCTTGTTGATTTATCCCAAAATTCTTTTTCTCTCTGTTGTATAGTTAAATGTTTTTCAGATGCTCTTATTTGTGAAGTGCAGTGTAGTGTGGCCCACTTCTGTTTCCGCCACTACACTGCCCCTATAAATAGCAGCAGGCATCTGAGTTTGGCCTCTTTGCTGATGCCCCTGCCTGGTGGCTGTACGTTGTGTATTGCCAACCCCTGCAATAAAGCTAAGTTCAACTGTGCACCTGGCTTCGTCATTACAAGGTATTTCTGTCACGCCGCGCCATTCATCAGCGGCGCCACCTGCTCACGCACCTGATCATCATCAGCGGCGAGGGATAAAGGCCGCCTCGCCCGGAGCTTCGGCCTGAAGCCGTCAGACTTCGTTCCTCACCGTTGTGAGTCATCAACTATCTTCAGCATTATTGTTTGGGTAAGAAGCCTTACCTTCTTTCTCCAGTCTGCTCCCCTGTGCACAGGTGGATTTCCCGGCGGCGGACGTCTCCATTCCAACGCCCATTCCTCGCTGCTGCACGGAGCTCTCCAGGTGGCTGTCTCCCGGGTTTCGCCCCCTTGCTGTGCCAGCTATCCTGTCATCCAAGTAAGTCCTTCTCTTGCCATAATCCTTCCTGTGTTGGTGTATGCCCGTCACCCTCCCCCTGTGCTTTCTCCATAGGGTTGCCCGGCTGTACGGTCATCTGCCTCTGTGCCTGAAGCAGACGCCACCACCAACACATTTACATCCCGCAGACACGCACTCATTCACGCCTGTCGTTAATAAACTATTTGAACTACTCTGAGCCTGTGTGTGTGCGTCTCCTGAGCCGTGCGTTATGTCAGTACGGCTTCAGCAGAGCGGCTCGGCAGACGGCGGGCTCGCACACCGGCTTACCACTCTCGAGGCTCGAGTGGATCATATAGCTTATCAACAACAGGTGATCCTGAACCAATTGATAACAATTACTAACCGATTGGACCGCCTGGACTCCCAGCAGCCGTTCCCCCCGGCTCCTCAGGGTGGCGCTGCTCCTGCTGTTCCTGTGGCCGTCCAGCCAGCTCCGGTGGTACCGGCCCGACTCACACCAATTCCGACCCCCGCTCGCTTTAGCGGAAAGCTCGGCGGAGCGCGGGGGTTTGTGATGCAGTGTGAGTCCGTGTTCGACCGTGTGCCCGGAGACTTCCCCTCAGATCACAGCCGAATCGGCTACATAGGGAATCTCCTGGAGGGGCGCACTTTAACTTGGGCCTACGCTATAATGGCGAGACCCAGTTATGCCACCCTCACCTATGCCGAGTTCGTGAGGCGCTTTCTGGAGGTGTTCGATCATTCTCACACCGAGCCGGTCCAGGTCGATCGGCTTCTCGCTCTCCAGCAGGGAAGCCGGTCGGCCGCGGACTACGCTATCGAATACCGGGTAGCGGCGGAGGAATTGGGCTGGGACGAGCGTTCCCTCTGCGGCCTGTTCCTCCGCAGCCTCAATAGTGATCTGAGGGATGAACTGGCTGGACGGGATATCCCCGGAACGCTAGCGGAGCTAACTTCACTGGCCATCAGCTTGGACAACAGGCTGCGCGAGCGCTCCTCAGGACGGAAGCCGTCTGCTTCTCGCCCTCGGGGAGCCTCGCTGCGCCTGCCCCAAGCTCGCCCCCTGGCGACGCCGCCACCATCGCGCCCCGAGGAGTCGGAGCCAATGGTGACGGGCTGGGCAAAGCTCTCCCCGGCGGAGAGACAGCGCCGCCGTGAGTTGGGTCTCTGCATGTGTTGCGGAGACAGTCAACACACGGTAGAGCTTTGCCCACAGAAGCCAAACGGCGGGGTCCGTGAGTCACTGTAGGGGGCCTCGCGGACGTCAATCGGCAAAATCCCCTCACCCAATTGAAGCTGCCCATTCGTTTCTGCCATAACCCCACTGGGCATCTCCCCCACGCACTGGTGGATTCGAGCGCAGAAGGCAGCTTCATTTCACAAGGCCTGGCAACCCGATTGGGCATCCGCTGTCAGGCACTAAAAAACCCCATCTCCCTGGTCCATCTCTCTCGTGCCTCCCTTGGGAAAGTCTCCCATCAGACCATTCCCGTCCCAATCATCATCTCAGGGAACCACCGGGAGGAGATGGTTTTTTACGTCCTGCCCAACTCTGTGTCGCCCGTCATCCTGGGGTATCCCTGGCTACGCCTCCACAACCCTGTCCTGGACTGGAGATCAGCTGGGGTATCGGCATGGAGTACATTTTGCATGGGCACCTGCCTTCAGTCCGCTGCCTGCTCCCCGTCCGCTGCTCCTCCTGTGACGGACACAGCACCTCCGGACCTGTCGCTGGTGCCTCCAGAATTTCACGACCTGGGTATGGTATTTAGCAAATCAAAAGCTATGTCTCTTCCCCCGCATCGGCCCTATGACTGTGCTATTAACCTCCGCCAGGGGGCTCCCCTACCTTCTGGTCGGCTTTACAGCCTGTCTACGCCGGAGAAGGAGACGATGAATACTTACCTGAAGGAATCACTGAGCGCTGGGATTATTCGCCCATCGTCGTCACCCGTGGGGGCAGGGTTTTTCTTCGTTGGAAAAAAGGACGGGTCCCTTCGCCCCTGCATAGACTACCGAGCGCTCAATGACATCACTGAGAGGGACCGTTACACCCTGCCCCTCATGGACACTGCCTTCCACTCCCTCCAGGGGGCGACCTGGTTTACCAAGCTGGATCTATGCAGCGCTTACCACCTCGTCCGGATCCGGGAGCGAGATGAATGGAAAACAGCCTTCCGTACCCCGAACGGCCACTTTGAATACCTGGTCATGCCGTTCGGGTTGACCAACGCTCCTGCCGTCTTTCAGCGCCTCATCAATGACGTCCTCCGGGATTTCATCGGCCTCTTCGTGTTCGTCTACCTGGACGATATTCTTATCTTCTCCAGATCCAGGGACGAGCACCAGGTCCATGTGAGGCGGGTCCTTCAAAGACTGCTGGAGAATCGGCTCTACGTGAAGGCTGAAAAATGCGAATTCTACGCTAGGACCACATCCTTCCTGGGATTCATCATCGCTCAAGACCAGGTGCTCCCAGACCCAGAGAAGGTGAAGGCGGTGGTGGAGTGGCCTACTCCCGCATCCCGGAAGCAGGTGCAACAGTTTGTTGGCTTCGCCAATTTTTACCGCCGCTTTGTCCCAAATTTCAGCTCGATCGTCGGACCACTGACCCGCCTCACGTCCCTGAAGGTCCCGTTCTGGTGGACCGAAGAGGTCGCTGCTGCCTTTAAGGCGCTGAAGGCGGAGTTCTCCTCCTCCCGGGTCCTTCGCCAGGTCGACCCCGCGCTGCAGTGCATTGTGGAGGTGGACGCCTCGGACACGGGAGTGGGAGCAGTACTATCCCAGCGGTCACCGGACGATGGCGCCAAACGACCGTGCGCCTTCTTCTCCCGGCACCTGTCCCCGGCGGAGAGGAACTATGATGTGGGGGACAGAGAGCTCCTGGCCATTAAACTCGCCTTACAGGAGTGGCGCCACTGGCTAGAGGGGGCGGACCTGCCGTTCGTGGTCCTGACGGACCACAAGAACCTAGAATACTTACGATCTGCCAAGTGCCTGAATGCCCGCCAGGCGCGCTGGTCTTTGTTCTTTGCCAGGTTCCGCTTCTCGATCACCTTCAGGCCAGGCTCCAAGAACGGCCTGCCTGACGCCCTCTCTAGGCAGTTTACCCCCGTGGAGGCTGAGGAGACGCCCCACACTATCCTGCCCAGGTCGTGCGTCGTGGGAGCCATCTCTTGGGACATTGAAACCAAGATCCGGAAGGCGCAAGAGGTGGAACCTGATCCTGGCGGCGGACCGGAGGGAAGATTGTTCGTCCCATCTGCGGTCCGAGGAGAGGTCATCCACTGGCTCCACACCTCCCGGCTCACCTGTCATCCCGGCACCTCCCGGATGATCGGCCTCCTCCAACGGTCCTTTTGGTGGCCAGGCCTGCGGAGGGATGCTGCCCGCTACGCCCGGGTTTGCCCAATCTGTGCCACCAGCAAGTCGGGAAATGCCCCTCCAGCGGGTCTGCTCCAGCCCCTGCCCGTCCCTGGCAGGCCCTGGTCGCACATCGCGTTGGATTTCGTCACCGGCCTCCCCGTTTCCAACTCCTTCGACACCATCCTGACCATCGTGGACCGTTTCTCCAAGGCGGCACACTTCGTCCCCCTGCAAGGTCTCCCTACCGCCCTGGAGACGGCGGGCCTCCTCGTCCAACACGTGGTCAGGCTGCACGGGATTCCGGTGGACGTGGTCTCGGACCGGGGTCCCCAATTTTCATCCGAGGTTTGGAGATCTTTCTGTAACGCCATCGGAGCCAAGGTGAGCCTCTCCTCCGGCCATCACCCCCAATCTAACGGGCAGTGTGAGAGGACCAATCAGGAGCTGGAGGCTGCGCTCCGCTGTGTGACCAGATTCAAGCCGACGTCCTGGAGCAACCATCTCGCCTGGGTGGAGTACGCCCACAACACCGCCCGCTCTTCTGCAACGGGGATGTCCCCTTCAAGGCGTCCCTGGGTTACGACCCCCCGCTGCTTCCAGCACAGGAGAGCGAGGTAACCGTCCCCTCTGTTAGAGCGCACCTTAGGCAGTTCCGCTCCACCTGGGCTGCCGCGCATCATGCGCTTTTACGCACAGCGGAGCGCAACAGGACCGTGGCGGACCGGCACAGACGACCTGCCCCGGCGTACAGAGTTGGGCAACAAGTGTATGTGTCTACCCAGGACGTTACATTAAAGGGCGAGAGGAGGAAGCTGGCACAGCGATTCATGGGTCCCTATCCCATCACCCGGATCATCAACCCAGTGGCTGTGCGCGTGGCTATTCCCCCCTCCCTCCGCATCCATCCCACCTTCCACGTGTCAAAGGTGAAGCTGGCAGTCACCGACCCCCTTTGCCCTCCTCCTGCAGCGCAACCCGCGCCCCGGATGATTGGTGGCCATCCGGCCTGGTCCGTCTCCTCCATCCTGGACTCCCGGCGCCGGGGTCGTGGGTTGCAATACTTGGTGGACTGGGAGGGCTATGGGCCCGAGCATCGGCAGTGGGTGCCCCCGTCGTTTGTGTTGGACCCATCGCTCATCGCGGACTTCCACCGAGCGCACCCGGACAAGCCATCGCCAGGAGGCGCTGCTAGAGGGGGGAGTACTGTCACGCCGCGCCATTCATCAGCGGCGCCACCTGCTCACGCACCTGATCATCATCAGCGGCGAGGGATAAAGGCCGCCTCGCCCGGAGCTTCGGCCTGAAGCCGTCAGACTTCGTTCCTCACCGTTGTGAGTCATCAACTATCTTCAGCATTATTGTTTGGGTAAGAAGCCTTACCTTCTTTCTCCAGTCTGCTCCCCTGTGCACAGGTGGATTTCCCGGCGGCGGACGTCTCCATTCCAACGCCCATTCCTCGCTGCTGCACGGAGCTCTCCAGGTGGCTGTCTCCCGGGTTTCGCCCCCTTGCTGTGCCAGCTATCCTGTCATCCAAGTAAGTCCTTCTCTTGCCATAATCCTTCCTGTGTTGGTGTATGCCCGTCACCCTCTCCCTGTGCTTTCTCCATAGGGTTGCCCGGCTGTACGGTCATCTGCCTCTGTGCCTGAAGCAGACGCCACCACCAACACATTTACATCCCGCAGACACGCACTCATTCACGCCTGTCGTTAATAAACTATTTGAACTACTCTGAGCCTGTGTGTGTGCGTCTCCTGAGCCGTGCGTTATGTCAATTTCCAGACATAACATTTTGGCGACGAGAATAAAAAATGGAGGCGTGTGTTTTTTCTGCTTTGACCCTTCCAGAAGCTCCAGGGTGAGCCACCTGTGCCTTGGCGAAGATGGTTTGCCGCCTTTCAAAATTATATCGCACCACTTGACCTAGGTGAGCTAGCTAGACAGGGGGCACATGTGCTTCTGGTGCATAATTTGGGGTTTGAAGGCCAACGCATCCTGCGTACACTCGACGCTACCGACTCATATGAGGATGTGGTCGAGTTGCTGGTGTGCCATTTCCACACCCCAGACAATATCACCGTCCGGAGAATTCGGTTCTGACAACGACACCAGTGAGTGGGTGAGCCTGTCCGTCAGTTTGTCGCCGACCTATGGCAGCTGGCTAGTGAGTGTTGTTTCAGAACATTGGAGGAGGGACTCGTACGTGATCAGCTGACGGAACACACAACCAGTAATGCTTTGTGAGTTAGGCTGCTTTCAGTGACGAGTGAATTGACGTTAGCCGAGGCTGTCAAGCTGGCTCTCAAAGTGGAGACTGCGGACAAGCTAGCTTCGGAGTTCAAGTGGTGCCAATCACAATGACAGCTGGGACCTGCCGCTGCAGCATTAGTAGCAGACCCTGACAGTAAGGATAGTGCAGCCGACGACAGCGCGGAATCCTACGCCATCAACCTGAGGTCTTCCCCGAGAAAGCCCGTGTGTATGGGGTGGGTCTGTGAAGCACTGATACAAGGCTAGGGAATGCCCGGCTAGAGTGAAGCGCTGTGACATGTGTGGATGCTTGAACCATTTTGCCAGAGTGTGTTGTGTGTCCAAGCCAGGGAGCCCACGGAGAATAACAACTGCACCCGCCCCGATAACTGTCCATGCGGTGTCCCCGAGTACCAACGGGTTCAAGTACTGCATGGTGACGCTGGATGATGAGGGCACGGGGGCGGAGGGATCATTATTGAATTGGGCCATAGTGAGGAAATTTTTCCCCTACTACAGAATAAGAGATGGCCCAGTGCCACTCTATGGTTATGGAGATGGCAGACTGCGCAAGGTTGGAACGCTGGAGCTGACGGCTCGGTACAAGTCGGCGGTGATGACTGACTGCACATTCCACGTGATGGCCCAAAGCGACAACATCATGGGCTGTGACCTGTTTTATGGACTGGGGTTCGCCATTAGACAACGCTAGGAAGGAGTGGACTGGTTGTGGCTGGCGAAACCGTCCAGTTCCGGTGGCGGAGGACAATGCAGTGTGGGGGAAGGATTTGTCTTGCATCACAGCAGTCAAGCGCAACCAACCTCACTCAGGTTCAACATAGGAGGGTCTCAGCGCCAGCGCTCGGGATACCTTGGACGAAGGTATCGAGCATGGTGGCGAGGTGCCTGGGTCAACAAGTGATGCCGACGAGCGAGCCTCAGTTTCCTCTGGAGCTCGGCCGCAGTGGGCCGGAGGATCTGGAGCTTTAACGGCGACTGCCGCAGCAGCTTTACAAGGAGTCTGGGCCAGACCGAAAGGCACTGAAGGACCGAGTGCCGATCAGCAGCACTGCAGGCCAAGCAAAGCTCCCCTGAGAGTTAGACCTGGCTCGGGTTCATGGAGAGAAACGTCCATGGCGGGTGTGAGCCAAACGACAGTCTGGGGGTCACCAGGAGTGGCTGTGCATTGTGGCTAAACGTGGCACAGCCTACTTCCAGCTGTCGGACGGCTTGTGGAGACACACCAATGAGCTGCTGCGGGCTCGGGAGGAGTCTTCAGATGGTGAGTCCGGACGAGAGAGGTAGTCGATGGCGAAGAGAAGAGGCCCTCTCGTCTGTGAGGTCAGCTACGATCCTGGAGGCATACCGCTTCCAGGGGCGGGTCTACTGAGGTGCTGCCCAGGGCCCCCCCACAAGCCAGTTCTATCCCTTCCTGCCAGGAGGACAGTAGAGTGAGTTTATATATATATATATATATATATATACTGTATATATACTGTATATATATATATATATATATATATATATATATATATATATATATATATATATATATATATATATATATATATATACACAGTATATATATATATATATATATATATATAAACTCACTCTACTGTAATATATATATATATATATATATATTGTAGCCACACATGTGACTTACTTAATGCCTTGCATAATGCCTCACATCTTAGATAAGAACAAAGTGCAGAGTTTCCTTGGAGATAACAGGAAGCTGTGAAAGTGTAATCTTTTATATGCAAGAGACTGTTTGGAGGATCCTTTGTGTGCCAAGAGACTGCTTGGAGGATCCTTTGTGGGCCAAAGACTGTGAGGGGGATGCTAGGGGATTTAAGAGGAAATGCAAAGTTACCGTTGATGTGAATGCAATGTGACTTGTGAGCTGTGGGGAGACCTGAGTATATAAGGGACGAGTTTTTTCTGAGATGTCCTCTTTCTACAATGCTCATGTTGGAGACGTGTAATAAACTGCCTTGAAACAAACCTGCCTCGTCAATTACACACTCCACACTGGTGACCCAAGACGTAGCATGCAGCAAGAAGAGAATTCCCTGGGGCCAGCCGCGTTGGGAGCCCCCAGCCAAGCGTATGCCGTTACGGTCCAGCTACCGGACTTTTGACAGCACAACCCGCGCTCCTGGTTCCACCTGGTTGAGGCACAGTTTGCCCTCCGGGGAATATCGGTAGACGACACGAAATTCAACCATGTGATCGCAAAGCTCGACAACCACACGGCTCAGCATGTGGAGAGCCTTCTGGAGCAGCCACCAGCCAGCGACAAATACAACGCGTTGAAGGCTGCACTCATCCAGCACTACACACTCTCGGCGGAGGAGAGAGCAGAGAGACTCCTGGTGCTGACCGGGTTGGGAGATTGCACGCCCATTGACCTGATGGAGAAGATGCTGAGGTTGAAAGGCTCGGACGATGACCACTTCATCTTTACCCACCTCTTCCTCAGGAACCTGCCGTCAGCGACGAGAGCGGCACTGGCCAGTTCGCCGTTGTTGGCCAAGCGGGACTACCATGCGCTGGCCCGGGAGGCGAATCGAATTGTCATGGCCAGCAGAGAACGCACAGCCACGGCGGCAGCGACGGAGTTCGGCGCGACGGCCGGAGATGGCGGGGAGCCACTGACAGCGGTATCAGAGCCACCGATGACGGCAGCGGCGGGGGCCAAGGAACGTGGAGGAGACACCCTTTGTTTCTACCACCGCCGCTTTGCAGAGAAGGCACGCAAATGTGTACCACCGTGCCAGTTCAAGCGCTCGGGAAACGCCAAGACCGGGGGTCGGTAGCAGCTGCAGCCCTCGGGGAGGAGAACAAGCTGCTCTACTTGACGGACGCACGCTCGGGGAGGCATTTCCTTGTGGACACAGGCGCCCAGTTGAGTTTCATCACGCCTTCCTACACTAACCGGCTGGCAAGGTCCAGCGGCCCCGAGATGGCAGCAGCGAATGGCTCAGAGATTAAGACTTTTGGTGAGAGGACTCTGCTTCTGTCTCTACACGGCCGTACATTTGAGTGGACTTTTGTCATAGCAGCATTGAATTTCAATATATTGGGGGCTGATTTTTTGTGCTCACATGGTTTGTTCGTTGATGTCGCTAACAGGCGACTGGTTAATGCACTTTCTTTTGATTCTATTCCCTGTACAGCTCGAGCGGCCCGGCCAACAGCACAAGCCCACGTCACAGCTGCAAGCGGTAAGTTCCACACACTGCTCACTCAGTTCCCAGCACTCACGGTCCCCACATTTTCGGCAGCCGTCGCTAAGCACGGGGTGGGACATTTTATTACCACCACCGGGCCGCCCGTTTTTGCAAAACCTCGGCGCTTGGACGCAGCTAAACTGGCCATAGCGCACGAGGAGTTCGCCAACCTGGAGAGGTTGGGCATCATCAGGCGTTCGAACAGCCCATGGGCTTCCCCGCTACACATGGTCCCGAAAGCTGACGGTTCGTGGCGACCTTGCGGGGATTTCTGCAGGTTGAACAACGCCACAGCGCATGACCGCTACCCAATCCCTCATATCCAAGATTTTTCTGTTCATTTGGCAGGGGTGCGCGTTTTTTCTAAAATAGACTTGGTCCGCGGTTACCACCAAGTCCCAGTGCGCGCTGAAGACATACCCAAAACAGCGGTGATAACTCCATTTGGCCTATTCGAGTTTTTGCGCATGCCATTCGGGCTTAAAGGGGCTGTACAGACGTTCCAACGCATGATGGACGCGGTGCTGCGCGATCTCCCTTTCGTGTTCGTCTACTTAGACGATATCTTGGTAGCCAACGCGTCCGAAGACGAACACGAAAGCCACCTCGCGGCAGTTTTCCGGAGGTTGGGAGAGCACGGGTTAATAATCAACCCAGCGAAGTGTCAGTTCGGGGTAACGCAGATTGATTTTTTAGGACACCGCGTCTCCCCCGAAGGAGCAGTTCCGCTACCTGATAAAGTGCGCGCGGTAGCAGACTTCCCCCGGCCGCAGACGGTCGGGGCGTTACAGGAGTTTTTGGGAATGGTGAATTTTTATAACAGTTTCCTCCCTCGTGCAGCGCAACTCATGCAACCGCTGTATGCCGCGCTCAAAAAACAGAAACCCACGAATAAGATCGAGCGGTCCCCGGAGCGGGAGCGAGCGTTCGCGGAAGTCAAAGCAGCCCTGGCAAACGCTGCGTTGTTGGCACATCCAGACCCAACGGCCCGCGTAGCACTCACCACTGATGCGTCAGATGTGGCCATAGGGGCGGTTGTGGAGCAGCATGTAGCCGGGGCTTGGCAGCCACTCGCCTTTTTCAGCAGGACCTTGCGCGATAGTGAACGTAAATACAGTGTGTTTGACAGGGAGTTGCTGGCTCGCCATTTGGCCATTCGCCACTTCCAGTTCTGGCTAGAAGGGTGCTGTTTCACCGCGTTCGTTGACCACAAGCCACTAACTTTCGCGATGGCCAAAGTTTCAGAACCATGGTCGGGCCGGCAGCAGAGGCAGCTAGCCGCGATCTCAGAGTTTACTACCGATATTCAGCACGTGTCGGGTAAACTGAATGTAGTGGCAGACTGCCTCTTGCGCGCCGTGGCTGCCCCCGTCCGCGTGGGGATAGATTACACAGCCATGGCCGCGGAGCAGGTTAGTGACGCGGATGTGCGCGCGCTCCAGTCTGGACCAACAGGGTTAAGGCTGGAGAGCAGGGTGCTGCAGGATGGTATGCCCCCTCTAATCTGTGATGTCTCCATGGGGAGACCGCGTCCCGTGGTACTGGCAGCGTGGCGCCGCCGCGTTTTTGACTCGATTCATTCTTTGGCGCACCCAGGGGTGCGCGCGTCGGTCAAAATGGTAGCAGAAAAATTTGTGTGGCCGGGCCTCCGCAAACAAGTTAAAGAGTGGGCGGCAGCCTGCATGGCGTGCCAATGAGCCAAGGTACACAGACACACGAGAGCTCCCTTGGAGCCATTTCACATTCCGGCTAAGAGGTTTGACCACGTTCACGTGGACCTCGTGGGTCCCCTCCCGCCATCACAGGGGTGCACGCACCTTCTGACAATGGTGGACCGCACCACGCGCTGGCCGGAGGTGGTTCCTTTAGTATCAACCACAGCCGAGGAGGTGGCGCGCGCATTTGTAACAGCATGGGTGGCGCGTTTTGGAGTCCCGTCGGACATTACGTCCGACAGAGGCCCTCAATTTGTTTCTGAACTTTGGTCAACAATGGCCCGCAGCCTAGGCGTCACAATTCACCGTACAACCGTGTACAATCCACAGGCTAACGGGTTATGCGAATGTTTTCACAGGTCATTGAAAGCAGCTCTCAGAGCGTCACTGACGGATGCAAATTGGGTAGACAAGCTACCGTGGGTTTTATTGGGGTTACGTTCTGCACCTAAAGAGGACTTAGAGGCTTCCCCAGCCAAACTCGTTTTTGCGCAGCCACTTCGGTTGCCCGGGGAGTTTCTCCCAGATAATCCTGCACCGGACAGCTCCTCATCTCGGCTTTTGCAGCGTAGCATCGACACAGGCACGCTGCCGGGCCCTGCCCACCACAGTTTTCTGCGCGTTTTTGTACCTAAAACTTTGAAAAAGGCGGAGTTTGTTTTTGTCAGACACGATGCACATCGCCCCCCATCGCAACCGCCTTATGATGGACCGTTCAGAGTGCTGGAAACAGGGGACAAGCATTTTTTGCTAGATTTGGGGGGTAGGAGGGAAAAGTTTGGCTTAAGCAGACTTAAACCCGCTTTTGTGGTGGCGGACGAGCAAGTGCTGTTGGCGAGGGCCCCTCGGCGCGGAAGACCCCCACGAGGAGCTTCCCAGAGTAAAATTTCCCCAGAACACCCGCAGAGACTGACAAAAGGTCTTCACCCCCAGACAGCAGCTCCCCAGCATGACAGCGCCGCTGAGGCGGCGAATCCTGGTTACAGCAGATACGGGAGAAGACTGAAGCCCAAGCAGCATGGGGACTGATGTGTAATGATTCTATCACAGCATGCAGACTGTTATTCTTTTGTTCGATCTAAAATGTTTGGGGGGGTGGTGTAGCCACACATGTGACTTACTTAATGCCTTGCATAATGCCTCACATCTTAGATAAGAACAAAGTGCAGAGTTTCCTTGGAGATAACAGGAAGCTGTGAAAGTGTAATCTTTTATATGCAAGAGACTGTTTGGAGGATCCTTTGTGTGCCAAGAGACTGCTTGGAGGATCCTTTGTGGGCCAAAGACTGTGAGGGGAATGCTAGGGGATTTAAGAGGAAATGCAAAGTTACCTTTGATGTGAATGCAATGTGACTTGTGAGCTGTGGGGAGACCTGGGTATATAAGGGACAAGTTTTTTCTGAGAGGTCCTCTTTCTGCAATGCTCATGTTGGAGACGTGTAATAAACTGCCTTGAGACAAACCTGCCTCGTCAATTACACACTCCACAATATATATATATACAGTATATATACAGTATATAGGTATATATATATATATATATATATATATATATATATATATATATATATATATATATATATATATATATATATACACTGTATATATATATATATATATATATATATATATACACTGTATATATATATACACTGTATATATATATATATATATATAGATATATATGAAGACAGAGGGAAACAAGTCCTAATAGTGTGGTCCTTTGAAGGTATTTTGAAAAAATAATAATGATAAAAAGTTTCAATGTTCATATGTTTGTCCATGTGTGAAAATATGAGACTTCTAATGGTTGTCTGTTGTTCCGGGATTATTTTGTGTATTTTATTTAGATTAGGAACACAGCAGCAGTTTTAGTTTATGAATGAACTTTTTTTATTTTACAGATGGAAGAATAGCCCACCTTGCCGTGTGGGGTAGGTTAGGTTTGTTGTGTGAATGTGATAGGCCCTTTAGTGATTTCAGTTTAGTTTTTTTAGTGCGTGATTCGGGTCCTAAATTGGGGAGGGTCTCAATTGCATGTGTGTTTTGGACTTTTCTACGGTGGGGGGGGGGGGGGGGTGTTGTATAGTTAAATGTTGTTCAGATGCTCTTATTTGTGAAGTGCGGTGTAATGGCGCCCACTTCTGTTTCCGCCACTACACTGCCCCTATAAATAGCAGCAGGCATCTGAGTTTGGCTTCTTTGCCGATGCGCCTGCCTGGTGGCTGTATCTTGTGTGATGCCAACCCCTGCGATAAAGCTAAGTTTGACTGTGCACCTGGCCTCGTCATTACAAGGTATTTCCAGACATAACATTGTCCACAGTATCAGAGACAATTATTATGCAAAGGAGGAAATATGCTGAAGTAATTGGTTAGACCTTCAGCAGACAAAGGAGTTTTAAGGCCATGAGTCCTGTTATCTTACTGATGTATTAACTTTACATGTAGACATTATTGCTAAGTTGCATAAAGTCTTTGACATCCACCTCTCACATTCAAAAACACACAGGGATGTCACAGCTAGAAATAGTACTGGGATGGCTGCTGTCCATGAGGCTATTAATACTCAGCTACTCTAAAGTCATTGGCAACACACGTCACCCCTACCAGTTCTCAACATACACACATTTATGTCCACTACCTCCCTTGTGTGTGTATGTATACTGCCAACAGTTTTGAGGGGAAAAGTGCTATTTCAGAATAAAGATGTGAGGTTGCCTATTCTTCTGTGGGTTTGCAAGTTTGGCTGTTACACCTTGTGGGTGTGTGCCTGTGAAGGTGTGTGGTCCAGAAAATTAAATTTAAAAAATCATAGGCGGACAAGAGATGGTGTTAAGAGATGACTGCATCCTGCCCCCTTAGTGGCTGTATAGGTACAATGAAAACCCAAAGTGGAACTAGAAAAGCACTCAGAGAGCGCATACTTCTGCCAAGGCTCCTTCCGTCCCTCATGGATCACCTGTAAAATGTAATGGGTTTGTTTTGGAGGATTCTTGTTAACACAGTGTGAGAAGATAAGAGCCTTGGTGGAGGTATGCATTCTCGGATTATCACCAAAATGTTATGGGTTTCTCTCTAGCCCAAGGACCACCTCTGGAGAAAATGTCATCCAAATCCATGTAGTAGTTTTTGTGCAATCCTGATGCACAAATATAAACAAGGTCCTTGGTGGAGATATGCACTCTCAGATCATCATCAAAATTTACTGGGTTCATCTGGTATGATTTTCCGTGCAGCTTATGGATGTACAAATTGAGCTGAGAACGTGATCCAGATGTTTGGGTTCCCAGCAGACACAGAAAGGAGAAAAAATGTCAGACAAGTTAGCAGAAACAACATGACTTTAATGAAAGAGTACTACAACAGAAAACTTTATGCAGTACCTGTCATGAATTGCCTCTCATGGCAGAGAACTGAGACCCCCCCCTCCCCAAGGGGTGGAGTCCAGACACCCCAAGGTAACACCCAAAAAAGGACCCCCCCCCAAAAAAAAAGTATAACATAAACCACCCCGGGTGGGAGGTGGGGGGAACAGGCTTAGGAGGGAACAAAAACACAAACCCCACTCATGACCCACACCCACACAATACCAGACCCCTAGGCCCCCTAGGCCACAGAACTAAACAGTTCGAGCGGCCAGCAGAAGTCCCAGACCTGACAGACGGCAAGGTGGTGCGAGTCGGGTGGCCTACTGGAGAATAAGGGCCACGCAACTCAACAGCACAGTCCGTCAGGCAGCCGACCAGAGTTCTTTAGCCATCTGAATAGGAGAGGTGGCCCAGGAGGTGGCTCCCCCACGGGGAGGCCCAGCGAAGAGAAGGAGAGCTGAGGAGGGGGAACTACAATGGCGTCTGGCTCAGGAGGGAGAACCACGAAGGTGTCTGGCAAAGGAGAGGGAACCATGACGCCCTTGGACTGGCCAGCAGCATCCTTGATGGTCCCGGATTGGGACAAAGTCGCACCCGCGGAGGCTCCGGACTGGAGCGAAGCAGCACCCATGGTGGCTCCGGGCTGGAGTGGAGCAGCACCTGCGGTGGCTCTGGGCTGGAGCGATGTTGCACCCGTGGTGGTCCCAGACTGGGACATAGCTGCACCCTCGGTGGGCCCGGACTGGACCAAGGTTGCACCCTCGGTGGGCCTGGACTGGGCCGAAGCCGCATCCTCGGTGGGCCCGGACCAGGCCAAAGTTGCACCCACGGTGGCCCCTGGGCTGGGGCATAACACCCATGGCGGGCCCACACTGGAGCGTAGCACCAAAGTTGGTTTTAAGCTGGGGCGCAGCACCCACAATGGTCCCCGACTGGGACACAACACCCACGGAAACCCAGACTGAGGAGGAGCTGCACCCATGGAGGTCCCGGGCTGGGACAGAGCACCCGCGATGACCTCAACCGGAGGGGAAGCAGCACCCACGCTGGGGTCATAATTGCTCCACGGGACAGGTGAAGGAAAACAGGAGGGCGAAAATCCACTAACTACAGCAGCTGGGTCTCTACTGGCGGCAGTCTACTGTCATAAATTGCCTCTCAAGGCAAAGAACTGAGACCCACGCGCTGAACTGCAGTTAGAGGAATTTATTACACACACAAAAAACACAAGTCCCAAAAAGTGCACAACACAAAGTCCAAGAACAGACACTGAGAAAAAACTTACAGACTGAGATGATTCGAGACAAACTCACCACAGCAGGATTTGGGCTCTGGTGGCAATGAGGAAGAGAATTTTAACCAAGACTGCTGCAGTGAGAAAACAACGTGACAGTCTTTAAATAGCAGGGGAACAAGATGAAACAATAGGCAGCAGGTGCAGGCAGCATGAGTGAGCAGGTGGCCGAATTACGCAACTACTCACAGCTGAAACGTCTAGGAACAGACGGTGGGCAGATGACAGGGTGGGAGTGTCTGGAAGAGGAGGTAGGGCACTCGTGTCACAGAAAAACAAAATATAACTCCTAAACTACAGAAACTGACAAAAGAATAATAGTGCTAAGAACATAAATAACTAGCAGAACAATAAACCACCAAAGAGACATCACAAACCAACATACAGGAAAATAACACAACAATGGACAAATACAGAAAATAACTGGAAATAAATTAAGAGCCTGAGCCTGGTGACACACTGCGCTCAGCCTCATGACAGTACCTTTATTTTCACAAAACATTTCCATCTTCAAGGTCAAACATGTAATAATGTGATTTTTGTGACTGCACATAAATTGTGTTTTTTTTATGTTGAAGTAAAACAATGATATAAAAGAGGAAATTAAACTGAATCAATGTGCAGGCCCATTCCAAGAGGAAGTAATTCACAAGAACCAAAACTGACAAACCCAGACTGAGGACTCATGCTGTTCCCCCAAACACAAGAACAGGAAGAGTCCAACAGTAACCATGGTTACATGGACACAAATAAACTGGTTATGATTGGATTTTTGGAGTTATCTGATTATTCAAGTGGCCATGTAACTATGGTCATTAACTCAAGTTTTTAACCCCCCAATAATCCATTTAATCAGTGCATGTAAACACAACAAAACAGATTCAGGTTCAGGTTACTTTATTTGTACCCGTAGGTAGATTTGTTTTGCAGTCAGGTGACATCCATATTTACAAACCACAATTACATTCAACATAAACACAAACACAGGCACACATGAAGCTGACTATAAACATGATAAAAATACTCAAGGCTCCATCAATCAGGACATAAGACAAAGAGATAAGAGAAAAAACAAAGAGATAAGAGAGAAGGAGATTATCACCTTTGTAAGTTTATTACCAGTAATTGGTTTATTGTGACCATGTAACCAGGGTCAGTGACATGTGTACCAGAACCTTTACTGCATGTGATGACAGACCACATGTACTGTTCTCAACATAACTTTGGCAGGAATATGAGTTACAAAAATAACCAAAATATCTGAATTCAACTTTTTCATGCACATTTTTAATTTTCATGCATACATTAGAGAACTATTTGGAAAACTTTAGATTTTTCTCTTAAATGTGTTAACATGCAGAAAAAAAATATCTACACATACCATCTCATACAATTCAAATTATATATACTGTAGAGGCTGGGTTAATCATCTCAGACTGGATGCAGAGGGTAAACAGAGAAGGACAATAGGTATGGAGATGAGAGAGATTATGGTGAGGTAGCAGGAAGAAGTAGTTGGGGGAGAAAGGATGAATGTATTGTGATGCGAGATGTCATGCAGATGTGAGATGGGTGGTTGATATAAAACGAGAGACCCTGGTGTATTGGGATATGCTTTTTCTGTGTATGACTGATGTGAGAGTGAATAAAGTCATCTGCTGCATAAATCTGCCTGTTATTTACACTCTCCACAATACATAATAAAGGAAACAGTCAAAATTAACTGTTTGCTGGATCAGAACAGAAGAAATTAGAAAAGAAAGAAACCAGATATTCTTCCTCTGTTAATAGCTCACAGTTAGTTTTTTTTAAATTCATTTCAAGTGTTCTATTTGATACAAGAGAATATTTTACATTTATAAATATGCCAGTTGTTTACAGAATATTTTTGATTGGTTTTAGCATTCAGTTCTTGATTTACTGTTAAAATAAACACACATCATTAATATTACTTCTATTCCATTAAGCTGTGTAGATCTGAATTGTTTCCACTTTGTTTTAAACTGCATTAAAAAAAATTAAACCAGTCTTCATCCTGAGGACCTTTATCATGTTTCTCACAACAGTTTGTTCAAATAAGTATAGACTGTGGAGATGTGTGGAAAGGACGAGGCTGAGTTTATTCCTCAGGTTCAGCTTTATTCACAATCACATTCTCCAACATTCAAAAGCAGAAAAAGAGGAGGAATATTTCCACATCTGTCCTTCTTATACCCAGGACATCAAACATACAGTCACATGGTACTTAATCAAACATACAGTCACATGGTACTTAATCCCAGTCACAATGTAACTTCCTCCAATCTTAATATCATCCACCCCCTAGTCTCCGGTGGTCAAGAAATCCCTCAAGGCCATCTCCCTGAAACAAAAGGCCAGATCTCACACCTCCTTGTTACCCCTAGGAGGCTCAGTCCCTTTGTTCCCTTGAGACGTGAAGCAAACAATAAGCATACAGCAATATATCTGTGGAGCATATGAAACCAACATACAGTGGGGCAAAAAAGTATTTAGTCAGCCACCAATTGTGCAAGTTCTCCCACTTAAAAGATGAGAGAGGTCTTCAATTTTCATCATAGGTATACCTCAACTATGAGAGACAAAATGAGAAAAAAAAAAATCCAGAAAATCACATTGAAGGATTTTTAATGAATTAATTGGTAAATTCCTCAGTAAAATAAGTATTTGGTCACCTACAAACAAGCAAGATTTCTGGCTCTCACAGACCTGTAACTTCTTCTTTAGCAGGGCTCCTCTGTCCTCCACTCGTTACCTGTATTAATGGCACCTGTTTGAACTCGTTATCAGTATAAAAGACACCTGTCCACAACCTCAAACAGTCAGACTCCAAACTCCACTATGGCCAAGACCAAAGAGCTGTCAAAGGACACCAGAAACAAAATTGTAGACCTGCACCAGGCTGGGAAGACTGAATCTGCAATAGGTAAGCAGCTTGATGTGAAGAAATCAACTGTGGGAGCAATTATTATAAAATGGAAGACATACAAGACCACTGACAATCTCCCTCGATCTGGGGCTCCACGCAAGATCTCACCCCGTGGGGTCAAAATTATCATGAGAACGGTGAGCAAAAATCCCAGAACCACATGGGGGGACCTAGTGAATGACCTGCAGAGAGCTGGGACCAAAGTAACAAAGGCTACATCAGAAACACACTACGCCGCCAGGGACTCAAATCCTGCAGTGTCAGACGTGTCCCCCTGCTTAAGCCAGTACATGTCCAGGCCCGTCTGAAGTTTGCTAGAGAGCATTTGGATGATCCAGAAGAGGATTGGGAGAATGTCATATGGTCAGATGAAACCAAAATAGAACTTTTTGGTAAAAACTCAACTTGTCGTGTTTGGAGGAGAAAGAACACCATACCTACTGTGAAGCATGGGGGTGGAAACATCACACTTTGGGGCTGTTTTTCTGCAAAGGGACCAGGACGACTGATCCGTGTAAAGGAAAGAATGAATGGGGCCATGTATCGTGAAATTTTGAATGAAAACCTCCTTTTCCACCAGCAAGGGCATTGAAGATGAAACGTGGCTGGGTCTTTCAGCATGACAATGATCCCAAACACACCGCCCGGGTAATGAAGGAGTGGCTTCGTAAGAAGCATTTCAAGGTCCTGGAGTGGCCTAGCCAGTCTCCAGATCTGAACCCCATAGAAAATCTTTGGAGGGAGTTGAAAGTCTGTGTTGCCCAGCGACAGCCCCAAAACATCACTGCTCTAGAGGAGATCTGCATGGAGGAATGGGCCAAAATACCAGCAACAGTGTGTGAAAACCTTGTGAAAACTTACAGAAAACGTTTGACCTCTGTCATTGCCAACAAAGGGTATATAACAAAGTACTGAGATGAACTTTTGTTATTGACCAAATACTTATTTTACCGAGGAATTTACCAATTAATTCATAAAAAATCCTTCAATGTGATTTTCTGGATTTTTTTTCTTATTTTGTCTCTCATAGTTGAGGTATACCTCTGATGAAAATTGGAGACCTCTTTCATCTTTTGAGTGGGAGAACTTGCACAATTGGTGGCTTTTTTACCCCACTGTATGTGCCCCACAAGACTATTTAAGCAGAATCATAAAATATTAATAGTGCTAATTTATGGATGTTAAAAATAACATTGCCATTATCAGGGTTGACACTGATAAGGACTTTGGAGAATGTAAAGAACTGTATTTGGTAATTTCTTACCTTGTTCCACGTTTTCGCCTTGCAGAAAGCAGGTTTGCTGGTAAACATGTCAGTCTCATGGTTTCATGTTTCCTCTGTAAAAAAGTAGAACAATTTCATTTTTGTAAGCCGTCTTTTAAAATCCACCACCATAGTCCTGTGATGCTGCTAATGCTCCTACAATTGCTATGAACAAAATAATAAGTCACATCTGCTGTGTCACAGGTTTTCATGCCATGTCCCATCATATATGTCATATCCCGAGCGTTTTTGTCCGCGCTCGGGTTATTCCTCATCCCTGTCAGGTTTTGACAGCTGGTGTCGTCGCACGGGTTTCCTGGGCTCTGATTGGCCAGACGCTCGGGAGCTCTCAGCTGTCAGAACCTGGGCAGCTGCGCCGCGTTTCCAATCATAAGCAGCTGGCTTTAAATGTCAGTGCGAGTGAACTGGACTCTGCGGCTGTCTCGTCAAAAGTCTTATGACTTTCCCCTGTCTCCTACCACATGCTTCCTGGGTTCCCCGACGTATCCCGCTGCATGTAAGTTGTCTGCTATTTGGAATTGTCTTCTCCCTCGCTGACGTTCCTTCCTTATTGCGGCGGACGAGAGCTCCTCGTCTCTGCCATAACTCTCTCCCTGTTCCACGTTCTATATTCCTTGCCTTTGCGGCGTACGAGTGCCCCTCGTCCTAGCCGTTAACCTCTGTTGTGTTTTCATATTGTGTTGTGTAACGAAGCCCGCGTGGCAAGTTGTATTGTACACCCAAGCCCTGTGCGATATTAATAAATGTCACGCCGCGCCGCTCATCAGCGGCGCCACCTGCTCACACACCTGCACATCATCAGCGGCGAGGGATTTAAGCCGCCTCGCCCTGAGCTTCGGCCTGAAGCCGTCAGACTTCCCTACGCATCGCTGTGAGTTCCGTTCACCCTCAGCTGATCATTCTGGTAAGAAGACCTTACCTCCTTTCCCTTCCTAGTCTGCTCCCCTGTGCTTAGGTGGATTTCCCGGCGGCGGACAACGCCTCTCCATCGCCTGTTCCTCGCTGCTGCACCGGGCTCTCCAGGTGGCTGTCTACCGGACCTCGTCCCTTGCTGTGCCAGTCATCTGTCCTATCCAAGTAAGCTCCTCTCTCGCTCATATATCTCCTGTGTTGGTGTGTGCCCGTCACCCTTCTCCTTGTGCTTTTCCCATAGGGTTGTCCGGCTGTACGGCCTCCTGCCTCTGTGCCCGAAGCAGACGCCGCCACCAACACATTTACATCTCGCAGACACACATTCATACACTCCTGTTGTTAATAAACTATTTGAACTACTCTGAGCCTGTGTGTGTGCGTCTCCTGAGCCGTGCGTTATGTCAATAAAAGAACTGAATTGCAACTTACTGAACTGTGGCGTCTTATGCTGGCTCGTGAGGGCCAGCCGTGACAGTAGACAGCCGCCAGAAGGAGACGCCGTTCTCAGTAAGTTGCGTTCTGGGAACTTTGCCCCTTCCTGTCCAGGTACGTGGCGTTGGAAATATGCCATCTCAGCGGAGTCGTTCTCGGGGTTCCCACGTCCTGCTGACCAAGGCGCTGGAGGAGGTAGATGAATTTCTCATTATCGCCTCTGACCTCGATGGGCATCCAGACACCTCCCTCGCCCCTCCTCTCCTCGGTTATCAGCCCGATGAACAGTGGTATTTAGACCGGGCTGAGGAGGTGCTTGACCGTCTGCCTTCCCGCTACAACGGTCACCCCGAGGTCGACGCGAGGAGACTCGACATCGCTGCCCAATGCCAGATAACTCAGATGTACGAAGAGGAGGAGGCTGCAAGGTGGAGTGATCTCTGGCTCCAGCTGCCTGAGGCGCTGGAGGAGGTGGATGACTTCATCAGCGCTTCCGCCAGCCTTGACGACTCATCCGAAGCGCACTATTACCTGGACTGCGCTGAGATAACGCTCGACCAATTGTCTCCCCGCTACACCGACCACTTGGACGTCCAAGCGAAGAGACAAGAGATCGCCGCCCACCGCGAGGCGCTCCAGGATATCGAGGAGGAACGAGGCCAAAGGCGGCGTAATCGGAGCTCCCGCTGCCCGCTCTGGAATCCGGATCCTTCCCTCGATCCAGTCCTGGAGTTCGCACCACCCGGGGCCCGTCGTAGACGTCGGCGCCGTGGCCAGAGACGTTCTCAGCGCGACTCCCTTCCGGAATCCGCTCCGGTTCACTGGGCTGACCCCATTCATCCCACTGCTGTCTCCCCAGCGTCTCACCAGGAGGAGATCCCTGCAGCCTTTCCCCCCAGGCCTGCTTCCCCCGCTGAGCTGTCAGCGCGTCACGCCCGGCCCGACTTGGCTGTTGCCCCCTCCGCCTCGACATCTTCTCCAGCGGCTGGGAGTTTGAGAAGTTTTGCTCCAGTGGACAGCGCGGCTACACCATCCCGAGTGGCCCCCTCTCCTCCTTCAAGAGAGTCTCCGGCCACCACCCGGTGGGAGGAGGATGGAATGACGTTCCCTACGGCAGGTTCCACCACCCCTCCGGGAGGCAGGCAAGTACAAGTTCACTTTTTTCCATCTAATAGTGATTTGTTCTGTCTGACTCCTGGGGGTGAGGCTCGGGGTTTGCAGCCCCCCGAGCCCCAACTCCCTGCTGATATGTTAATTAAACCCGCTGCCTCTGTGTCTCCCCCTGCTGAGCACGCTTCGACTTCTGAGGAGCGTCGCCAGACGAGGAGTGAGCCTGCGGCCCTCGGGCAGAAGACCCCAGCCCCGCAGCCATTTTCTGGGCAGAGGAGATCGGACGACTGGTTGGAGCCTGTGCCGACAACGGAGCGTCCCCGGGACTCCGCAGATGAACTGTCCGGTCCAGCGGGCCGAGAGCCCCCCATCTCCACGCCTCATGAACCGCCAGCGTGGACGATGACGTCTGGGGGTCCTCGAGCTGCAGGAGCCCCTCCTCCAGGGGCGGATGACGTCACGACGGAGTGGGAACCGGACGACGACCTCCTCCCGTTTGAACCCGGAGCATCGAAGTCCTGGATGGCAGCAGAACCCGAGATCAGGCAAGTGCTCTATTTTCTATCCCTCCTCTTCTTTCTGGAGCATTATTGCCTGCCTCTCGGGGGGGCGAGCCGGGTGCAGCCATCTGCTGCGCTCGAGCCTGTCTCGCCGGGCCCTGCCGCTGCCGGTGATCCTGATCCCGGTTCCTTTTATCCCTCTGAGCCTCTCCCCAGGGTCACTGGAGGCGAACCTGCTCTAGGTGCCACCTTGGAGGGTCCGGCTCTCGGCATGGGGTCCACCGGGAGTACTCCGCCGGTTCAAGCGGAGCTCAACGTCAGGGAGGTTCCGGCCCAATCGGGGTCCGACGCGGGTGCTGCTCTCGCCCGATCGGAGCTTGACGTCATGGAGGTTCCAGCCCAATCGGGATCCGACGCGGGTGCTGCTCTCGCCCGATCGGAGCTTGATGTCATGGAGGTTCCGGCCCAGTCGGGGTCCGATGCGGGTGCTGCTCTCGCTCGTTTGGAGCTTGACGTCATGGAGGTTCCGGCCCAATCGGGGTCCGACGCGGGTGCCGCTCTCGCTCAATCGGAGCTCGGCGCCATGGTCGTTTTGACCCAGGTGGGTTCCGGAGATTGTGTAGCTGACCCACCGCTGAGCGCTTTCCAGGCCATGCCCCGTCCTCGCCATGGCCCCTTCTTCCCCGCTCTTGAGACTGCGGGAGTTAATTCCAGCTGGCCCGGTTCGCCGACCTTCCCCCAGCCATTCTGTTGGCAGGCCGATACTGCCCGACCACCCGGTGACCGGCTCTGTCCTTTTGGCGTCCGGGCCCGGATTCCTGACATGCAGGATGATTCTTTCGGTGCCCTGGTCCGCCCGCCGGAGACATGGTTTCCCTCGGCCCGGGGTTTGGCTGGGCCGTTAGGGCACGTTCCGCTGCTTTTGCTGGCGGCCTGGATGCTGGGTGCTGGGAGGCCTCCTGAGCGGAATTATTTAACTCTATTCCCCAATGGGTTTTTTTTTCCTCCCCTTCTCTTGCCCCATCACTGGCTTGTGACTGGTTTTTCTTTTTTTTCTCCTCCCCTCTCAGACTGAAATTCCCCACTGGGGATTGATCTTCGTATTTAAAGTGACTGTTTTTCGTTAATGGACATATGTTCTCTTGCTGTTGCTATTTTTAAGGTTATTTTCTGGGATGACTGTTTTGGGGTTGTTTCTTGCACTCCCGATTTGAGACTCTTTTGAGCTGAATTTCCTTTTCCTTTTGACAGAATGTTATCATGAGTATTGTTTGTTTCTTACTGGGTATGATTGTATATTTTCGATGTTACTTTCTTACTCGGGTCTAGTTCCTTTTTGGCACCTGTGTTGTCTTTTGGTTTTGAAGATTTTCTGTTCACTTTAGCCTGGAGATGAAGGTTTTTTCTGTTCTTTTATTTCTTTGACCCTGCCTTTTAGTATTGGCTGGTATTCTATGTATCCTCATCTTGGTTTTCTTTTTGTGGCGATATGTGTGTCAAGTCACATGGGTTGTAGTTAATGTCTTTTGTTATATGTGAGAGATGTCCATCTAGCGTTGGTTTTTCTTTTTTTTACTCGTCTTATTGTCCGGTTCTTGCCTTTTTTTTTCTTTCTCTCCCTCCCTTCCCCGATGTTCTTGTCCCCTTGTTGTTGTGGGTTGACCCTGCTCCCCCTCCGCCTGCTTCCCCCTCCCTGGGGTGGGGTGGGGGGGGGTCTGGATGTTACGCGCGACCAGGAGTTCGCGTAGAGGGAGGGGCTCTGTCATATCCCGAGCGCTTTTGTCCGCGCTCGGGTTATTCCTCATCCCTGTCAGGTTTTGACAGCTGGTGTCGTCACACGGGTTTCCCGGGCTCTGATTGGCCAGACGCTCGGGAGCTCTCAGCTGTCAGAACCTGGGCAGCTGCGCCGCGTTTCCAATCATGAGCAGCTGGCTTTAAATGTCAGTGCGAGTGAACTGGACTCTGCGGCTGTCTCGTCAAAAGTCTTATGACTTTCCCCTGTCTCCTACCACATGCTTCCTGGGTTCCCCGACGTATCCCGCTGCATGTAAGTTGTCTGCTATTTGGAATTGTCTTCTCCCTCGCTGACGTTCCTTCCTTATTGCGGCGGACGAGAGCTCCTCGTCTCTGCCATAACTCTCTCCCTGTTCCACGTTCTATATTCCTTGCCTTTGCGGCGTACGAGTGCCCCTCGTCCTAGCCGCTAACCTCTGTTGTGTTTTCATATTGTGCTGTGTAACGAAGCCCGCGTGGCAAGTTGTATTGTACACCCAAGCCCTGTGCGATATTAATAAAAGAACTGAATTGCAACTTACTGAACTGTGGCGTCTTATGCTTGCTCGTGAGGGCCAGCCGTGACAATATAATGCTACTACCCATCTTGACTGTCTCTCAGAAACTGAGCTTTCACCCAATAACTGTACAACAGATTTTTGAAATAAGGGCTGACCCAGCTACCTAGTTGAGCTAGCACAGGCTAATAACAAGTAGCAAGTTTATTAGCTTTTACTGCACATAAAGAAGAGAAAAAAAAAAGCTGACAAAATAAAACAAGATCATAGACTACAGAATCTACATGTTAACTTAAGTGGTAAAATGACTAAAACCACGGCCATTCATTCACTTATCCGAGATTATTAAGCAGACACTCCGTGAAATGAATGGTGGTCTATGGAGAAAGATCCATTGTTTGGAACTATTCGCTGCTCCATGACCCACGTGACTTCCTCCTTTCACAGTTTCTATAGAAGTCTATCGGAGTGACGCAACTCTCATATGATACGGCACTGGTCTGCCACTCTCAGGGATGCACCATCACATATTCCCCCACTTGATTTTGATATCACCCTGATGTCACCAATTGACAACACAAGTAAATTGATAGCCTTTAGTGCAGAAGGTTGAGTTTGATTCCCCGTTAGATGCCATCAGCCCCCACCCCCACCCCCGGGTCACCTTTGAAACTAGAAAAGCACTCAGAGTGCATACCTCCGCCAAGGCTCCTTCCGTCCCTCATGGATCACCTCCAAAATGTAATGGGTTTGTTTTGGTGGATTTTTGCTAACACACTGTGGGAAGATAAGAGCCTTGGTGGAAGTATGCAATCTGGGATCATCATCAAAATGTTACGGGTTCCTCTCTAGCCCAAGGACCACCTCTGGTGAAAATGTCATCAAAATCCATCCAGTAGTTTTTGCGTAATCCTGCTAACAGGCAGACAAACAGACAGACAAACCACCCCAATTGCATAACCTCCTTGGCGAAAGTAACTAGAAAAGCACTCAGGAGACCGCATACCTCCACCAAGGCTCTTTCTGTCCCTCATGGATCACCTCCAACACGTAATCGGTTCGTGTTTAGGCCACAAGCCAGTTCTGGTGAAAATTGCATCAAAGTCTGTCCACTAGTTTTGGAGGATTCTTGCGAACACGCTGTGAGAAGATAAGAGCCTTGGTGGTGGTATGCATTCTCAGATCATCACCAAAATGTTATGGGTTTGTCTGTCGCCCAAGGACCACTTCTGGTGAAAATTTCATCCAAATCCATGCAGTAGTTTTTGTGTAATCCTGCTGCACAAATACAAACAAGTTCCTTGGTGGAAGTGTGCACTCTCAGATCATCACCGAAATTTAATGGGTTCATCCTTGGCCCAAGGGCTAACTGTAGTGAAAATGTCATCAAAATCCATCCAGTAGTTTTTGCGTAATCCTGCTAACAGGCAGACAAACAGACAAACCACCCCGATTACATAACCTCCTTGGCGGAGATAATAAATGCTTTGGGTTCCAAGCAGCTCAGCTCTTTCAAGCCTATTGTTCTCCTTTTCCATTAAAAGTGTATCTGGACAGCAGAAATACAAACTTTACAGTCAGGTTAGAAATTCTTATCACTCAGAGACAAAAAAGCAAGGTACTGCACCCAGAGGTGGTGCTGTAATAACTGGGTTTACATTTTCACAAATATCTGAAGAATGGCTGGGCCCACACTCAAAATTCTTTCATCATTCTAATCTCTGAAATCTTAGGCAACATTTCACCATTATTTTTAATGCTCTAAAACTTAAGTATTCTGCAGCATTTAAAAGATGTGAAAGTAAAATGAACTCCAATTTATTTGAAATTATAGTTGAACAGGACTGTATTTTCATGAAAACAAATATAAACTAGAGGGCCCTCAGAGAGTGCATACCTCCACCAAGGCTTCGTCCCTCCATCCCTTTGTCCATCCATTTCACCATCCATCTGTACATTGTGAGATAGGGCCTTGCACTCACAGATCACCTCCAACATCTAATGAGTTCCTCTTTAGGCCAATGGCCACCTCTGGTGAAAATTTCATCCAGTAGTTTGGAGTATTGTAGCTAACCTTTTGAGATCATCACCAAAATCTAATCAAGTGTTCAGTGTGCCATTACACACCTTTCCTGAACATTTGGAAGGCGCTATATAAATGCAATCTATTATTATTATTATTAACAGAGAAATGATAGCAAAAACAATGACCACATAATAATAATAAGACTGTCATAACTGTATTGACTATACAGTCATGTGAAAAAATTAGGATACCCTGTATAGGGCCACCAGAGTGGTGACCGGGGTTCAAATCCCGGCTAGGTCATGATAAAGACCATATAAAAGTGTAGCTTCCTGCCGTCCAGCTTGGTGCTCAGCAATAATGGAACAGAGGAGGGAAATGTGGTGGCGCCTTGCATGGCAGTGACCCCTCTGATTCTATATATGTGATTATCATTGTAGATAGGAGAAACATAATTTCATTCTACTGTACATGATTGCATGGACTGAATGACAATGAAACTGGCTTATCCTTATAAGCCTGTGTTGTTGTTTTTTACATATTTGGACATATGGATATTTAATATCAGTGTTTAAAATAGTGGGAGATTCATGGAATACAACTAAACAATTAAAAATGAATTAAAGACTTTTTTCAAATTTTCTGCAAAATATAATTCTAAACAAGTAGGAGTAAGTCAGGATACATCCCCCCCTCCCATCTTTTTAGGACACCCCCACATTCATTCCCACTCAAAATGGCTAAAATAAATGTTAAAAAATGCAAATAAAAACAAAAACAAGGTTAGACATAGATATGTGAACATTTCTTAATAAAGAACTGAATATTTAATGAGGTATCCTAATTTTTTTCACGACTGTACATTGGGGCTGGGCAATTCCACCTTAAATCAACATCATGGTTTATTGAATCTTTCAGGTTGGTTTGCTTTTTTTCCTCCTCGGTTCTCCATTACAGTTTATTGACAAGGTTTATAATTATTAAGCAATATTACACAGCAGTGCGGTATCATACCATTTTTTTTTTCCAGTTATGAACTACAAATTCACATTGTTTGATACAGCAAAGTACAGCCTCCACCTCGTCCACCGTCACCGTTCTCGTCTTCCTGTACCGGCGCCCTGTGTCCCACCCTTCTTTAATTCTGACTGGCTGCTTAAAAAGGTCTGACATTGATGAGCACAGCTGTACAGTACTCTGACAACTTGAACCTTTTTCAGCCCTGAGCACTCCAACAAAAAGCGGCCACCACTCAAAGCGTTTCAACACCGAGGGCACTCGGCGCTGTAAACGCTGGACTACGTAGAGAATGAATAGAAAATAGTCACCCACAGCAGGAAAAATGAGTTTAGTGGACACGCCCCCTAATACTTTTTCTGTAGTGGTTGGCTTCAGGGTTGTCGAGGCACGTGGCCCGATGGCATGCACCAGATTAATATATAAAATACACCATCCATCCATCTTCTTCTGCTTAATCCTTTTCAGGTCGTGGGGGGGGGGGGGGGCTGGAGCCGATCCCAGCATCTTTGGGCGAGAGGCAGGGTACATCCTGGACAGACTGCCAATATTCAAAAAATTCCTGCATCCACATAATCATCTGTTCCCAGTACCATTACACACCTTTCCTGAAAATTTCATCAAAATCTGTTCATAACTTTTTGAGTTATGTTGTGTTACGGAGGGGTTAATAACAGGGAGTGGTGTGATGACGCGGCCAGCTGGTAATGACATCATGTCAGCCCATATAGGGAGACAGCTGGCTATCTTAGGGCGCTCTCAACTCATAGCCACCTTGGGGCTCAGTATACAGCAAACCTGTATTGTAATACTATTAATGCATGTAATAAAGTTTGAGTTCCAGCACAGCTACTCTCTCCATTGGTCATTCTGGGTTTCCAGACATAACATTTGGTGACGAGAGTTAAATCATGGAGGCGTGCGTGAGACCACCACAGACGTTTCTGGAAAACCCCGGAGAGCCGCCCATTTTGTAGTCGTGCTGGTTTTATGCTTTCGCCACCTACATATCGGCGTTGGGCCTGGACTAACTAGACGAGGTACAGAAGTGAGCTCTGTTAATTCACAACCTGGGCATAGAGGGACAACGCATTTTTTCACACGTTAGGACAAACGGACTTGTTCGCTGATGCTGTAGAACTGCTAGCTAGCTACTTTGCCAAACCTGACAACGTGTTGGCACAGTGCATAAGATTCCGCCAAAGGCGACAGAGAATTGGTGAAACACAACAAATCGTTGCAGACCTTTGTCACCTAGCTAGCATGTGCAGGTTTGGTTTATTTGAAGATGAAATGGTGCAGGACCAGTTGGCTGAGCACACTAGCAACCCGCGGCTGTGGACAAAGATGCTTTTCTTGCCTTCTGATTGTTGCTCTGAGTGTTGCTATCCCTGTGCTGTTGCAATCCTGAAATTTCCCCGTTGTGGGACTAATAAAGGCTTATCTTATCTTAAAGGCACCAAACAACATGACACTTGCTAATACCATCGAGCTAGCTTTCCAGTTTGAGTCAGCCAACAGGTTAGAATCAGAGCTAGGTGTGCAGCCACAGCAGCAACAGCAAAGCCAGATACTGCTGACATACACAGTGAGCATGGAGGAACCCGGTGACACGGCAGAAGAGTTTGAAGCTAACACCGTGGACCGGAGGACCACTATGAGACGCTCCATATGTGGCAGCTGTGGTTCCACAATGCACTGAGAGAGAGCATGTGTTTGCCCGGCAAGGGGACAACGATGTAAGAAGTGTGGAAAATTCAACCACTTTGCCAAAGTTTGCCGGTTGATGACATCGCCGAGCCCACTGGCCAAACGAAACCACCCACCTGTGACGACCATCCACATGGTAAGACCCGAGAGCGTGATGTATGCATACAGCATGGTGGAGATGGACGACAATACCACTCTTGCTCGACACCGCTGGAGTGAGCTCGATATTAAATTGGGCCATGGTGAAGAAGTTTTTCCCGAACCACCCGATCAGAAAGAACCCAGCAGCGCTGTGTGGGTATGGTGGCTACACAGTTAGCAACATAGGGACCATCAGGCTAACGGTCCGCTACACGTCAAGAGTCATTGCTGACTTTGTTCTTCAAGTGACCACCCACGGAGACAGTGTTTTAGGATGTGACCTTTTTCACCAACTGAGTTTCTCCATCCGCGACAGTAACGGACTCCACTTGACTGACTACGATGGTTGGGACGCAACACATACCAATGATGATGAGTGGGACGAGAGACAACAGGATGACAACGACAAAAGCACAGCCATCCTGTGCGCACAGGGGGAACGCTGCCCAGGGAGAGGACAGTGACCAGACTCCCCTCAGATCCTTGCCCAGCATGAGCCCGCGGGAGCCGCTGCAGAGTTGCAGGAGAGGGAGCCCATGCCTACTGAGGATCCCGGGACACAGCAACCCAGTGTGGATCCTAACAACAATGATAGTGACACATCACAACAACCAGACTTCTCAGGTGAAAGAGAGAAGGAACCGGACTGCTTCCAAATCCACGCACAGCACCAGACTGCAAGAGCCACTATATGAAGACTCCACGACTGAGCAGAATGCAACAGAATCACTGGACATCTTCCGAATCCATGACCGGCATCAGCCTCCAGGAGCCACTGCTGTGACGCAGGATGACCCAACAGGATGTACAGTGCATCTGGGAAGTATTCACAGCGCTTCACTTTTTCCACATTTTGCTATGTTACAGCCTAATTTCAAAATGGATTAAATTCATTTTTGTCCTCAAAATTCTACACACAATACCCCACAATGACAACATGAAAAACGTTTTTTTTTTTAGACTTTTGCAAATTTATTAAAAATAAAAAACTAAAATCACATGTACATAAGTATTCACAGCCTTTGCTCAGTACTTTGTTGATTCACCTCTGGCAGCAATTACAGCCTCAAGTCTTTTTGAATATGATGCTACAAGCTTGGCACACCTATCTTTGGGCAGTTTCTCCCATTCCTCTTCGCAGCACCTCTCAAGCTCCGTCAGGTTGGATGGGAAGCATCAGTGCACAGCCATTTTCAGATCTCTCAAGAGATGTTCAATTGGATTCAAGTTTGGGCTTTTTCTGGGCCACTCAAGGACATTTATAGAATTGTCCTGAAGCCACCCCTTCAATATCTTGGCTGTGTGCTTAGGGTCGTTGTCCTGTTGAAAGATGAACCATCGCCCCAGTCTGAGGTCAAGAGCACTCCGGAGCAGGTTTTCATCCAGGATGTCTTTGTACAGTACATTGCTGCATTCATCTTTCCCTCTATCCTGACTAGTTTTCCAGTTCCTGCCACTGAAAAACATCCCCATAGCATGATGATGCCACTACCATTGGCATGGTTATTAGCAGTGCCTGGTTTCCTCCAAACATGACATCTGGCATTCACGTCAATGAGTTCAATCTTTGTCTCATCAGACCGGAGAATTTTGTTTCTCATGGTCTGAGAGTCCTTCAGGTGCCTTTTGACAAACTCCAGGTTGGCTGCTATGTGCCTTTTACTAAGGAGTGGCCTCTGTCTGGCCACTCTACCATACAGGCCTGATTGGTGGATTGCTGCAGAGATGGTTGTCCTTCTGGAAGGTTCTCCTCTCTCCACAGAGGAACACTGGAGCTCTGACAGAGTGATCATCGGGTTCTTGGTCACCTCCCTGACTAAGGCCCTTCTCCCCTGATTGCTCAGTTTAGACGGCTGGCCAGCTCTAGGAAGAATCCTGGTGGTTCTGAACTTCTTCCATTTACGGATGATGGAGGCCACTGTGCTCACTGGGACCTTCAAAGCAGCAGAAATTTTTCTGCACCCCTCCCCAGATTTGTGCCTCGAGACAATCCTGTCTCTGAGATCTACAGACAATTCCTTTGACTTCATGCTTAGTTTGTGCTATGACATGCACTGTCAACTGAGGGACCTTATATAGACAGGTGTGTGCCTTTCCAAATCATGTCCGATCAGCTGAATTTACCACAGGTGGACTCCAATTAAACTGTAGAAACATCTCAAGGATGATCAGTGTCATGAGTGCCATTGACACTGAGCTGCTGAGCTGCCAGAGACAGCTCAACATGTCTCTGGAGCTCAGACTCTTTTTATTTCTGTTTATCGTATGTCTATTATGATTATCCCTGTCTAGTTTTTGTGTAATGTTGTTTTTTTGACACGAGCCTCCCTCTTCTGCTCCCAGACACATCCACCTTCCTCTCACAGCCTGTTTCCCCAGTCCACCTCAACTGTGAGTGATTTTGGAATTGGGTCACTGCCCGCTCCTGGCCACACCTGCTGCTTATCATTCCCCATTTACCTCCATGTATTTAAGCTCTGCGTTTTCACTGTGTTGTTGCGGTGAAATTGGTTCTCTTCTCATCATTCTACGGGTCCAGCCTCTGAAGTGTTTTTCTTCTCCTGAGTGCTCCCCTGCTCTGAGGCTCCTTTCTGTAAGTTATTCTTGTTTTGCATTTTGGTATTGTGGGCACTTTTTAGACTTTTATGTTGCTTTTGTTAAGCAATATTTCTAACACAATCCAGCGCTTGGATCTGTCCTTCTGCTCCAAAGGAGCATCTATGACAATCAGTGGAGACAGGATGCATCTGAGCTCAATTTTGAGCTTCATGGCAAAGGCTGTGAATACTTATGTACATGTGATTTCTTAGTTTTTTATTTTTAATAAATTTGCAAAAATCTTAATTTTTTTTTTTTCACATTGTCATTATGGGGTATTGTGTGTAGAATTTTGAGGGGAAAAAGTGAATTTAATTCCTTTTAGAATAAGGCTGTAACATAACAAAATGTGGTAAAAGTTAAGCGCTGTGAATACTTTCCGGATGCACTGTAACAGAACCACCACAGCCTGGTGGATGCCCCGCAGCAGATGTGAGTGTTATAACGTCACAACTACGATGCTGAATGCAGCCGAACAAGAGCACCACTCACAGTGATGAACTGGGTCTGCAGAGGCAAGCGACCGGGCTCACAGTCGGCTCATGCAGTGTGAGACCCAGCATCTCCAGGGGTGAGCCCACCACAGGCCCGCTACAAAGCCCCTCCAGCAGAACTGCCTTCCACATGGAAGAGTGTGGGGGGAAAAAAAGGACAGGTTATCTACGGGCCCGGCTGCCAACTATAGAGTGGCAGAATAGCCCACTCAGCCATGCTGGGCTACGTGGTGGTCCACCTGCTAGCCCTATCCAGGGTTCCTGAAGTTTACTATGACAAATTGAGGAGGGTTATAATTTGATATGTTCTGTGTTTTTCCAAGGGGGGGGGGGGGTGAATGTTATGAAGGGGTTAATAGCAGGGAGCGGCGTGATTACACAGCCGGCTGGTAACATCATGCCAGCCCATATAGGGAGAAAGCCAACCATCGTAGGGCGCTCTCGACTCATAGTCACCTAGGGGCTCAGTATACTGTGAACCTGTATTGTAATATTATTACAGCATGTAATAAAGTTTGAGTTCCAGCAGCACAGCTACTCTCTTCGTTGGTCATTCTGGGTTTCCAGACATAATGTGTTGGTAACAGACCAACCAACCAGCAAACAAACCAACCAGCGCTACCGAAAACATTACCTCCGTCTTCCCTTGGTGGAGGTAAAAAATACATTAAAAAAATGCAGTTCTGAATACCATAACTCACAAATTTTGTTACAAAGTACAAAATCTTGAAGTCTACAGCTGTTTGGAACCCGATGATTGATGCTTAAGAAAATTGTGTTTGAAAAGACAACCAGAGGACCACATTTATAATGCTCTCACAGAGAGCCCCAGTAGGCAAATTTTGAAAGTTGAATCCAGCCAGCTTCATGCAAATGAGCTCTGTCCAGTGCAAGGCCTCAGCTACACTCTGGATAAAAGTTTAAAATTACAGCTGTTGACTTTAAATAAAACAGATTCAGCAACTAAACTGTTTATTTTTCACATCAGATGTTTTTCAGAAACATCTTTCAGTGTTTTTCCTTTCTTTTTTTTTCTGCAGTGCCACCATAATGGATCCTTTTGGAAACCCAGGTGCACCCTCTGCCTATGGCTGCAGGTGTTGTTCAATCAGGAACAGCTCCTGGGCCCTGTTCCAGAAAGCAGGTTTAGTGGCTTACCTGGATGTTAACTTGGAGTTGTAGTGGTAACTCTTGAGCTTTTGTTTCCAAAAACTGAGTATGTTTGTAACTATGGTAACAAAGGCTGTGAACATAACCTGCTCCTGACTAGGTTATGATGGAGGTACAGTGGTGTGAAAAAGTGTTAGCCCTTTTCCTGATTTCTCATTTTTTGTATGTTTGTCAAACTTAAATGTTTCAGATCATCAAACAAATTTAAATATTAGACAAAGATAACACAAGTAAACACAAAATGCAGTTTTTAAATGAAAGTGTTTTTTATTAAGGGTAAAAGAAAATCCAAACCTACATGGCCCTGTGTGGAAAAAGTGATTGCCCTCCCCTGTTGAAACATAAATTAACTGAAGTTTATCACATCTTTGGAAAGCTGAGTTCAATTTCTCTAGCCACACCCAGGCCTGATTACTGCTACACCTGTTCTCAATCAGAGAAATCACTTAAATAGGACCTGCCTGACAAAGTGAAGTAGACCAAAAGATCCTCCATACCTAGACATCATGCTGCGATCCAAAGAAATTCAGGAACAAATGAGAAACAAAGTAATTGGGATCTATCAGTCTGGAAAACGCTATAAAGCCATTTCTAAGGCTTTGGGACTCCAGTAAACCACAGTGAGAGCCATTATCCACAAATGGCGAAAACATGGAACAGTGGTGAACCTTCCCAGGAGTGGCCAGCCGATTAAAATTACCCCAAGAGCACAGCGACCACTCATCAAAGAGGTCACAAAAGACCCCACAACAACATCCAAAGAATTGCAGGCCTCACTTGCTTCAGTTAAGGTCAGTGTTCATGACTCCACCATAACAAAGAGACTGGGTAAAAATGGCCTACATGGCAGAGTTCCAAGACGAAAACCACTGAGCAAAAAGAACATAAAGGGTCGCCTCCGTTTTGCCAGAAAACATCTTGATGATCCCCAAGACTTTTGGGAAAATACTCTGTGGACTGGCGAGACAAAAGTTGAACTTTTTGGAAAGTACGTCTCCATTACATCTGGCGTAAAAGTAACACAGCATTTCAGAAAAGAAACATCATATCAACAGTAAAATATGGTGGTGGTAGTGTGATGGTCTGGGGCTGTTTTGCTGCTTCAGAATCTGGAAAACTTGCTGTGGTAAATGGAACCATGAATTCTGCTGTCTACCAAAAAATCCTGAAGGAAAATGTCTGGCCATCTATTCGTGATCTCAAGCTGAAGTGGTTCTGCAGCAGGACAATGATCCAAAACACACCAGCAAGTCCACCTCTGAATGGCTTAAGAAGAACAAAATGAAGACTTTGGAGTGGCCTAGTCAACGTCCTGACCTGAATCCGATTGAGATGCTGCGGCATGAACTTTAAAAGGCAGTTCTGTTATGTCTATATACAGTTAGGCCAGGAAATATTTGGATAGTGGCACAATCTTCATGATTTGGGCTCTGCATGCCACCACATTGGATTTGAAACGAAACAACTACAACGGAATTGAAGTGCAGACTTTAAGGTTTAATTCAAGGGGTTGAACAAAAATATATGATTAAACATGTAGGAATTGTAGCTATTTTTATACAAACGCTCCTCATTTCAGGGGCTCAAAAGTAATTGGACAAATAAACATAACCCTAAGTAAAATGTTACTTTTCAATATTTTGTTGAGGATCCTTTGCAGGCAATGACTACCTGAAGTCTGGAACCCATGGACATCACCAAACACTGGGTTTCCTCCTTTGTGATGCTTTGCCAGGCCTTTACTGCAGCTGTCTTCAGTTGTTGCTTGTTTGTGGGTCTTTCTGCCTTAAGTTTTGTCTTGAGCAAGTGAAATGCATGCTCGATTGGGTTGAGATCTGGTGATTGACTGGGCCATTGCAGAATATTCCACTTCTTTGCTTTAAAAAACTCCTGGGTTGCTTTTGCAGTATGTTTTGGATCATTGGTGAAGCGCCGTCCAATCAACTATGCTGCATTTGGCTGAATCTGAGCAGAAAGTATATCCCTATACACTTCAGAATTCATCCGGCTGCTTCTGTCTTTTGTCACATCGTCAATAAACACAAGTGACTCAGTGCCATTGGAAGCCATGCATGCCCATGCTATCACACTGCCTCCACCATGTTTTACAGAAGATGTGGTGTGCTTTGGATCATGAGCTGTTCCAATTCTTCTCCAAACTTTCTTCTTCCCATCATTCTGGTACAGGTTCATCTTAGTCTCATCTGTCCAAAGAAAGCTGTTCCAGAACTGGGCTGGCTTCTTCAGGTGTTTTTTGGCAAAGTCAATGCTGGCCTTTCTATTTTTGAGGCTGATTAATGGTTTGCACGTTGTGGTGAATCCTTTGTATTTACTCTCATGAAGTCTTCTCTTTATGGTAGACTTAGATACTGATACACCTACTTCCTGGAGAGTGTTCTTCACTTGAGTGGATGTTGTGAAGGGGTTGTTCTTCACCATGGAAAGGATTCTGCGATCATCCACCACTGTTGTCTTCCGTGGACGTCCAGGCCTTTTTGAGTTCCCAAGCTCACCAGTGCACTCTTTTTTTTCTCAGAATGTACCAAACTGTTGATTTGGCCACTCCTAACATTTCTGCTATCTCTCTGATGGATTTCTTTTTTTTTTTTTTTTTTTCAGCCTCAGGATGGTCTGTTTCACCTCCATTGAGAGCTCCTTTGACTGCATGTTGTGTGTTCACAGCAACAGCTTCCAAATGCAAACGTCACACCTGGAATCAACTCCAGACCTTTTAACTGCTTAATTGATGACAGGTTAACGAGGCAAGAGCCCATGCAGCCTTGTTATTTTTTTTGCAGCTTTCTGAGTCAATTGTCCAAGTATACTCAACCGCAAAAGAAACGTCACCCTACTAAAGTTTTGGTAATATAAGTTTCGTTTTGATTTTTTTAAAATCATTTTATGTTCTTGCTAGACGTGGTTCGAAGCTATTGGTCAGGAAAATTTGCTTTCAGATTCTGTAATTGATACCAAAAACACATTGCCAAAACGCAGTCAATAAAGTAATGATGGGGTACGGTTGCTGTGCGCTTTTCCTGAAAGTGACAATGCACGTGTATTCTGAGGTGTCGTCCCTATAAAAAGAGCCACCGAACATGCCCCAAATCATTTGCGATTCGACTGCAGCGACATGCCACGACTGACAAGGGAGCAGAGAGACCAAGCCCTGGGAAGACTCCATGCCGGCCAGACTGCAAGACATGTTGCCAATCACTTCAATGTTCATGTCCGAACAATATACCGCCTGCAGCAACGTGTCCAAGCCACTGGAAGCACAGCCGATCGTCCTCGTAGTGGCAGACTGCCTGTTACAACGTTGAGGCAAGATCGACGGATCGTCCGACACCACCTGCAAAACCACTTCGCCAGAGCTACAGAAACTGCACAGACAACCATTGGCAGTCATCAGAGACCAATCAGCGACGACACAGTGCGCAGGCGTTTGAGGCAGAGAAATGTCAGATGTCATGGGCCTTACACGGGTCCGATCCTCACTGTTCGACATCGTCGCGCTCGTCTCCAGTGGGCTACACTGCATCGGAACTGGTGTAACCGGGACTGGCGGACTGTAGTCTTCTCTGACGAAAGCTGATACTGCATCTCGACAGCTGATGGCAGAATGAGAGTGTGGCGAAGACGAGGGGAGCGTTTTGCAGATGGGTGTGTTCAGGAAAGAGACTCGTGGGGAGGTCCGAGCATCATGGTATGGGGTGCTATTGCTCTGAACCACAAACTAGGCCCTATGGTGTTCCAGAATATCGGTCATGGTAGAGACAACGGTGTTACAGCTGCCCGCTACATCGATCAAGCGCTGAGACCCTTCATCGTACCCCAATTCGGTCGTCATGGAAACCACATCTTCCAGCAGGACAACGCTCGTGCCCATACTGCCAGAGCAACGAGAGACTTCCTCCATCAACATGGGATACAGACTCTTCCATGGCCTGCCCTCAGTCCTGACCTAAACCCGATTGAACACTTGTGGGACGAGATTCAGAGGAGACTCAATGACGTTCGACCAAGGCCGACAACTGCAGCTCAACTCACTCAGGCGTGTCGGCGAGTATGGGCCCAAGTTCCTATGGCCTTCATCAACCGTCTCATCCACTCCATGTACAGACGATGTAACGCTGTATTCAACGCCCAGGGAGGTCATACACGCTATTGACTTTGAGATCGCGCTGTAGCGCCACCTGTCATCACTTCCATTTGAAACTCATGGAACTTTATCTCTAAATGCTGATGATCAAACATGTCCATTTTAAAATCATTCTGCCAATTATTTTGTTGTTTACATTTATGTGAATTAAACTGATTACCAATTTTGAAAAAGGGTGACGTTTTTTTTTGCGGTTCAGTATACTTTTGGTCCCTTGAAAAAGAGGCGGCTACGTATTAAAGAGCTAGAATTCCTAAACCCTTGCTCCAATTTGGATGTGAATACTCTCAAATTACAGCTGAGAGTATGCACTTTAAGCCCATATTGATTATATAATTGTATCCTGAATATGTTTTCGTAAACAGCTAAAATAACAAAACTTGTCACTGTCCAAATATTTTTGGGCCTAACTGTATAGAGCCAAGGATGAGGCTAGGTGTCATACTGAACACACATTTATTAGGGGAGGCACTATATAGTACAGGCACAACCATCAGGCAGAAGAGGTGGAGAAGAGACCACCCCTCCTGCCCACTGCCCTCTTATAGCCATTGGTAGTGGTGGAACTGGAAGGTGGAGCCACTACCCGTACCTCACAAGAGTCTAAACTATACACAACATTCTCCCCCCTTCAAAAAGTCCAAAATACATACACAATTCAGACCCACCCCAATTTAGGACCCGAATCAAGCACTAAAATAACAAAACCAATATATCATAAGTGGCTTAACACATTCACACCAAAACAACTAAAACTAGGGGGGACGGGTAGACGGCCATCCCACCCCACACAGCCTGGCGGATTATTCTACCGCAGGTACCAAATAAAAAAACAGTCCATTTATAAACTAAAATAATTGCCGTGTTCCTAAACTAAAATACACAAAATAATCCCAAACTATATACACAATAACACACCAAATACATGCACAATAATTAAACTACATACACATGGCTGAATGATAAATAAGCCCGTGGGCCCCCCCTGGACCGTCCTTTCATCAGTCCGCCCCTGGAAGCGGACTGCCTCCTGAGCCGCAGCAAGTTGCCTCGGCACTGGTGCGCCTCCTTGTCTTCACCATCGGATGTCTCACTAGTCCAGGCCCCCCACTCAGTCTCCTCCCGGGCTCGTTTGGGTGCCCCCACATACCATCCGACAGCTGGAGAGAAGCGTCCTCCTGTCTGGCCACAACCTGCTGTCTGGCCACAACACGCAGCCATCCCTGCTGCTCCTCCACCTGCCATTTGGTCCTGAACTGCCGTGATTTCACCACCCCCTGAGCCCGAATCCAGTCCGCGGCATCCCCTGGTGATATGAAGTAAGCGGCCACATGTGCCACAGCGTTCCGCTCTTGCTGAACAATCTCAGTCTCTGAAACAGTGCTTTGTGGACCCACAGCCGTCACCTTTGGGCATTCCCAGGGCAGACCTCACATTCACATCGCTAGCATCGTCCTCCATGCTTTCTATGCTGACCGGGTCCACTGCATGCGCGGTCAGTGGTGATCCCAGATACCGGTGTGATAAGCACTCACTTAGCTCCTGTGGCAGTTTATCCGCAGCTTCCAGCTGTTGAGCTAACTCGATGGCTGTGGGCAGCGTCAGTTCGCCCGAAAATGTAAGCAGCTTCGGCTCTATCGCACCGCCGTTGGTATACTTCACCAACTGGTCGCAAATCATCCCCTTTTTCAATAGTCCAAGCTGGCACCCACTGACCAACAGCTCCAGGTCTGTCATGAACCACCAAATAGACTCGCTTACCCGTTGGCGGTGCTGTCAAAATCAAATTCTGCAAACCATGACGTTTTCCAGGTCGCGAAAATAGCGCGCCATTAACTCAACCACTGCAGCCAAGCTATTACAGTCACTCAGTGTGCTCAGAACACGCTGTTCCTCCATTCCAGGATTGTGCACCAGCAACTCGCATGCCCACAACTTCTCCAGCCTCCCAAGGTCCAGTGCCACCATGCACGTCCGGAAATTGGCTCACCACCTTGGCCAGAAGACCGGTGGCTCGCCGGAGAGCTCCAAAAACAGCCGAATTTCAAACCCACATGCTTCCATACCTTGATTTAATCCACTTTTATCCTCGTTGCCTAATGTTATGTCTATATATAGAGCCAAGGACGAGGCCAGGTGTGGAACTGAACACACGTTTATTAGGGGAGGCACTATACAGTACAGGCACAACAGTCAGGCAGAAGAATTGGCCCCTCCTGCCCACTGCCCTCTTATAGCCACGAGTGGTGGCAGAACCCAAAGGTGGAGCCGCCACCCGTACCTCACAAATAAGAGTCTAAATTATACGCAACAGGCTCATGCTTAAAAACCCTCCAATGTGGCTGAATTACAACAGTTCTGCAAAGATGAGTGGTCCAAAATTCCTCAGCAGTTATTGCAAAGGCTTGATTGCAGTTGCTGCTGCTAAGGGTAGCCCAACTAGTTATTAGGTTTAGGGGGCAATCACTTTTTCACACAGGGCCATGTAGGTTTGGATTTTTTTTCCCTTAATAAACACCTTCATTTAAAAACTGCATTTTGTGTTTACTTGTGTTATCTTTGTCAAATGTTTCAGATCATCAAACAAATTTAAATATTAAAGTGTGGCATACAAAAAAAAAAAGAAATCAGGTAGGGGGCAAACACTTTTCACACCACTGTATGTTTAGAATGTTTTAACTTAAGAGGAACCACATCCACAAATAGAAGTGTGATGACAAAGAACCAGATAACTAATCACTCAAAATCTTTAATAAAACACACCACTAATTTGTTTGTAATGCGCCTTCTTTATTTTCTTAACAGATATCACTTTCCCTTCATCTTTACATGCAGATATTTCATATCCTAATTATTTTCTGATTATTTTTTTTTTTAAATTGAGATAGATTTTGTACAGATCCTTTGCTGGCAACTACAATGAAATTGTCACATTTAGTGATCTCAAAGGTAAACTAGAAAAGCACTCAGAGAGCACATACCTCTGCCAAGGCTCCTTCTGTCCCTCATGGATCACCTCCAAAATGTAATGGGTTTGTGTGTAGGCCTAGAGCCACTTCTGGTGAAAATTGCATCAAAGTCTGTCCATTAGATTTGTTTTCTTGCTAACACACTGTGAGAAGATAAGGGCCTTGGCTGAGGTATGCATTCTTGGATCATCACCACAATATAATGGCTTCCTCTGTTGGCCAAGAACCACCTCTGGTGAAAATTTCATCCAAATCCATCCAGTAGTTTTTGTGTAATTCTGCTGCACAAACAAAGCCCTTGGTGGAGGTATGCACTCTCAGATCATCATCAAAATCTAATCATCTTTTCCCCATGCCGTGACACACCTTTCCTGAAAATTTCATCAAAATCCGTTCGTAACCTTTTGAATTATGTTGCTGACAGACGCCAGCGAAAACATTACCTCCTCCCTTGGCAGAAGTAGTAAAATATTAATAGTAGTATGTCTCACATTAAGATCAATAAAATCAGTTTCTTACATTGTCAAACTGTTGCATAGATTTTGGAGGAGGGTCCACTAAACTGCACTGTTCAGTCTCTTTTGGAACAGAATTAAGATTTGCTGCAAATCCTCCGTCTTCAAACACCAGTCACATATTTTATTTAGCGAATGCAAAGTCCTCAAGCCAAGCAGTCGCCTCCTGGTTTGCTGTATGGAGGGTGTGTAATCCTCCTTTCAGTCTTTGGAGCGGGCAAGCCTCTATGATGTGTTCCATTGTTTGCTCCTCTCCACATGCGCACAGTGGGCTAGGGCCACTGCCCCATCTGTGAAGGCTGGCCAAGCAGGGGCCATGTCCAGTCCTGAAGCGATTGAGTGTAGACCACTGTCTCCTTGGGAGGTTGGTGCCCGGGACCTGTTGGTTGGGGTTTGTCACCAGGTGTTTGTTTGGGACCTCCTTGGTCTCCCATTCCTCTTGCCAAGCTGTCTGGATGGTGAAATCAGCTGGGGGAGGGTTTTTCCAAATCGGCCGTCTGGATGGAAGTCATGCAGTGGGTGGGGTGTAGTTATCTGCATGGATTGGTAAGTGAGGAGAGTCTTTGGCTTTTTGAAGCATCCTTTGAGTTAGTGCTGCTCGCCGGATGTGTGTGGGGGCTATGTTTGACAGTACAGGGAGCCAGGGGAGTGGTGTTGAGCGGATTGTCCCAGTTATGGTTCTCATGGTTGTGCTGAGCTGGGTGTCTACGTGGTGTGTGTAGGATGACCTGGACCAGACAGGGGCACAATATTCTGCTACAGAGTATGAAAGGGCCAGTGCTGAGGTGCGCAGGGTGGAGGCTGCCGCCCCCCATTTTGCACCAGCGAGCTTGCAGAGCAGGTTGTTTCGTGCCTTCACCTTAGCAGCTGTCCCCTTTAAATGTTCCTTGAAGGATAGGGTCCTGTCAAGGATCACTCCAAGGTAGGTTGGATTCGAGGCATGCTTAAGCTTGAGTCCACTCAGGTGGATGTTTAGTTCTCTGGCAGCTTTTACATTGTGGAGATGGAATACACTGGAGACGGTTTTTGCTGGGCTTGGTTTTAGGTGCCAGGTTTTGCAGAACTGGTCCAGTTTGGCAAGATCTTCCGTGAGCACCCGTTCCAGTGACTCAAAGTCTGGTGCTTGGAGTGCCAAACGGATGTCGTCTGCATAGATGAATTTGCAGGATTTTGTAGTGGGCAGGTCGTTTATGTAGAGGTTGAACAGGGTTGGAGCTAGAACTGAGCCTTGTGGGAGTCCGTTTTTCTGCGTTCTCCATGCGCTTGTGTTCTGACCGAGGTGGACTCTGAACCTTCGGTTGGTCAGCAGGGTTTTTATAATTGCTGTTGCCCAGGCAGGGATCGCCTTTGTAAGTTTCAGGAGGAGGCCTTTGTGCCAGACCGTATCATAGGCGGCTGTAAGATCGAGAAACACAGCCCCTGTCTTCAGTCTGCTCTCGAAGCCATTTTTGATGAAGGTGGTTAGGGCCAGTACTTGTTCTCCTGTGCTGCGGTCCTTGCAGAAACCTGCTTGATCCACATTTAGAATTTCCTCTATTCCTTAGGAAATACATTGCAGTATTAGGCGCTCCATGATTTTATAAGGAACGCTGAGTAGGGAGATTGGGCGGTAGCTTGCTGGTAGTTTGTGGTCTTTGCCAGGTTTTGGTATGGCAATGACCTTTGCTGTCCGCCATTTCTTTGGGATCGAGTTTGTTTGTATGATCCTTGTGTAGAGTTGTGTCAACCAGGTTAGGGCTCGGGGGCCAAGCTTTTTCATGAATTCTGGGAAAATATTGTCATATCCTGCTGCCTTTCCACATTTCAGGCCCTGTAGGATTTTCTCCAGTTCAGCAGCCTTGAAGGGTTCAGGGTTCGTTTCCTCTACGGGCATTTTTTGGTGTTTTTTTTAGCTCAGTTGTAACTGCTCTTCTGGTGTCTTTGTCTTGGGGTGCTTTGGCAATGGTCAGTAGGTGGGATGCAACTTGGTTGGGTGTGACAGATGCTCGGCTTTGGCTAGGGGGCTTCTGTGCAGCTCCTAGGCGACAGATGAGGCTCCAACATTTCCTGCTAGAGTGGATAAAGCTCCGGTCAGCAACTGTCTCCTCCCATTTCTTTCGCCGGGCTGTACTTAGCAGACCATCTCATTGAATCGCTATCTCAGGGTCCCCTGATGTTTGATAGGATTGTAGGAGGGCAGCGCTTTCTCCGTCCAGGCATGGGACATAGAGGGGTCGGTAGCCTCGTGGGATTGCAGTGCGAGCAGCCTTGAATATTGCGCTGCAGAAGCGGTTGTATGCTTCATCTACAGTGATGGTGTGGAGTGGGATGGTAACAGCACTCCGATCCAGGGTTTCACTGAATTTCTTCCAGTTGGCTTTGCGGAAGTTCCAGCGCATCTTCCTTGGGCTGTTTATGACTGGAAGTTGTAGGCCAATGTGTACAAGCAGGGGCCGGTGTTGGCTGTGTGGAAAATCGTCAAGAATGACGATCTGTGTAGGATATGGCATCCCATTCAAAGAGCTGACCCAGCACAGGTCAGGAGAATAGTCCTTCTTCCACCTAGCAGAGTGGAAGGTTCCTCTTTGTTTGGGGTCGTGTATCAGAGCGAGATCATTTCTAGATGCCCAGTCTGAAAGTACCTCCCCGTCACTATCCACTGCTGGGTACCCCCAGTCAGGGTGATGGCTGTTACTCACCCCACCCTGCCATCTATGTGGGGGACTAAGACCTGCAGATCCCAGTTGGCACTAGGGGGCTTGTACACATTGACAATATGGAAGCCACCAATGGTTATGGTGTCTGAGAAGTGTGTTGTTGTCAGGTGGTTTACTTCAACTATGTCAGTACGCACATAGGTGGCACATCCATGTTTGGCATGTGGAACATAGCACAGGAGGTCAAAGCCATTGATGGTGTAGCGGCCAGCTTCCTCTGTGCCAATATGAGTCTCTTGGAGGCAGATTACATCAATCGAGTGTTGGAAGGCGAGGACTTCAATAAGGCTTCGCTTGGCTGCAGATAGGCCTTCAACGTTTAGTTGTAGTATGCGAAGGGCAGGTCCTACCGCAAGGTGCTCTCGGGGCTGTTTGCTTTCGGCTTTGGGACTGTGACTAGGATTCTTTGACTTGGCACTGAGGCGTCGTCTCTTCGAATTTAGTCTGCTGGTAGGATCATTGGCTTCCCTGGGCAAGCCCGGGTACTGGCGGAGGGCGCGACGAGAACGCGGATCCATTGCCCTCCAGTCACATATTTTTTTTTTCCACAATATTTTTTATTGAACCTTTTTTTTTTTTTTTTTTTTTACTAACATGGCTCAAACAAACACTAACACTAAAGTAATTTAAAAATAATAATAATAATAATAATAAAAAAACACTAACTACAAAAAAAATATACTAAAAACACCAACAACCACTAACAAAGGCAAGTCATCAACAATGCTCCTCTGTTTAGTCTAGGTAATCTATTACATAAGTATACATATTATACATTCACCAATTTGGAATTTGCAAGGTCCACACACATCATTCACCTTCTTCTTCAGAAGTTATGTTTAATTTCTTTACATAATCAATGAAAGGTCTCCATATATTCTCAAACACATTTTCCTTTGATTTCAGTATGTATGTTATTCTTTCTAGTGGAAGGTTTGTTAACATCTGTCTTAACCACTGAGTCACATCTGGTCTATGATGTGGTCTATATTAATCATATATCCCATAACCTACATATGTTTATGCATGTGAGAGTGTTTAGTGATTACATATGTAAAGCGACTTCACACCTCAGAACAGGACAAAGGGTCTCAACCGCCAGTGAAGATCAAAGAGCATCCGAGGCACTGCGGTGGAGACCGGATGGGTTGCCCTGACCCCCCAGGGCCAGGTGGAGGAGTACGAAGACAAAAGAGGGGATTAAGATAGTGAGGGATGTCAGCTTTTGATATGCATGTCTTTTGTTATGTGCGAGTATAAGTTTGTAGAGCCGAAAGTGTTCGCTCTCTTACTTCCTCTGCTGCTGCACCTAGATGAGACTTGTTAGAGGAGCTGGTAATAAACTTTGGTTTATGAATCACATCGCCTTGTTATTTCAAGCTCCTCTACACTGGTGACCCTGACGCGAGAATGGACCAGAGGCGTTCCCCCGCGATCGACTCATCTGTGGCGACCCAGGCAGACGCCGGCGCCCATGCAGACAGGGGAACAGATGGACGACGTTCCCCCACGGCAGAAGTGATAGAGAGGGCTCAACCGAACACCAGCACCGCGGAGAGAGCCGAAGCAAGGCACTCTCACCCTGCGGACACATCAGTGACGGTCCACACAAACGCCGTCACCGTCAAGCTGCCGGACTTCTGGCAGGAAGACCCCGCCTCGTGGTTTCAGCAAGCTGAAGCCCAGTTTGCACTTGCGGGCATCACGGCTGACGATACAAAGTTCTATCACATCGTCGCCAAACTCGACGCCGCCACTTCAAGATGTGCGCGGAGCATAATCCAGCGGCTGCCGGCCCAGGACAAATATAAAGAACTGAAAGCGACCATCGTGGCAAATTACGTCCCCTCAGCCGAGGAGAGAGCCGAGAGGATCCTGGCGGTCTACAGCCACAGAGGATGCAGACCCAAGGCCCTCATGGAGGACTTGCTGCAACTTAAAGAAGAGGACAATGACAACTTCCTCTTCCAATTCATATTCCTCAGTACGCTGCCGCCACACATGAGAGGGACGCTTGCCAACATGCGATGCAGCACCCAGCAAGACTTCCGCACGCTGGCTCACGAAGCTCAACGGCTCGTCAACGCCTGCAAGGAGCAGACACCCACAGCAGCATCTGCAGACCTCAACGCTGATGTCCGGAGCCACGAGGAGCCACAAACCACCGAGCAGAATCAGCCCGCGGTGACAGCGACACGGCCAAGACGTAACAGACGGAGTGACGTTTGTTATTACCACCACCGCTTCGCCGAGAAGGCTTACAAATGCGTTCCCCCCCCCCCCCTGCAAATTCACGATTTCGGGAAAACGCCAAAGCCAAGAGCCGTTAACAGCGGCGGTTCTCGGCGAAAAAAGCAAGCTTTTATGTGATGGACGGACACACCGGCAAGCAGTTCCTTATCGACACGGGAGCTCAACTAAGTTTTGTCATGCCCTCCCAAGCAGACCAGGCCATGGGCCCCCGGGGCAATGGAGCGGTGGCAGCCAACGGCTCCATCATCGACACTTTTGGCAAAAGGAGCCTGCCCCTCTGCATCCACGGCCGCAACTACAGATGGACATTTGTTGTAGCGGCGGTGAGTTTTAACTTGTTGGGCGCAGATTTTTTGTGCACATGGGTTATTAGTTGATCTAGCGAACAGACGCTTGGTTAATGCACTGTCCTTTGCTTCTATTCCCTGCTCAGCTCGAGTTTCTCCACCACCCGTGCAGGCCAGCGTCACCACAGCAGGAGGTAAGTTTGATCAACTCCTCACCCAATTTCCAGCACTCACAATTCCCAAATTCTCAGCCACAGTGGCTAAACACGGGGTCGAACACTTTATTCCCACAACGGGCCCACCCGTATTCGCCAAAGCTCGGCGCTTAGACGCGACCAAGCTCGCCATAGCTCGGGACGAGTTTACCACCCTTGAAAAATTAGGCATTATCAGACGCTCGAAAAGCCCCTGGGCGTCACCACTTCACATGGTCCCGAAATCCGACGGTTCTTGGAGGCTGTGCAGCGATTACCGCAGATTAAACAATGCGACAGCACATGACCGCTACCCAATTCCTCACATTCAAGACTTTTCACTACATCTGGCGGGTGCGCGCATTTTTTTTTCAAAAATAGACCTAGTCCGCGGTTATCATCAAGTCCCAGTTCGAGCAGAGGACATTCCTAAAACAGCTGTAATAACCCCCTTCGGTCTTTTTGAATTTTTGCGGATGCCTTTCGGCCTCAAAGGTGCTGCTCAAACCTCTCAGCGGATGATGGACACAGTATTACGCGACCTCCCTTTCGTGTTCGTCTACCTCGACGATATGCTGGTAGCCAGCTTGTCTGAGGAAGAACACGAGCAGCATCTCACTATGGTTTTTCAGAGACTAGAAGAGCACGGGTTAATCAATCCAGCCAAATGCAAATTCGGCGTGTCACAAATTGATTTTTTTAGGACAGAGTTTCTCCGAAGGGGGCAATCCCACTGCCAGACAAAGTTCACGCAGTAAAAAGTTTCCCACGGCCGCAAACGGTCAAATTGCTGCAAGAATTTTTGGGAATGGTTCATTTTTACAACAGTTTCCTCCCCCACGCAGCTCAGCTCATGCAGCCCCTATATGACGCGCTCAGAAAACAAAAACCTTCCAACGCGGTCGAATGGACCCCGGAGCGCAAACGCACCTTCACGGAAGTAAAAAGTGCCCTAGCTAATGCCACATTGTTGGTTCACCCCGATCCCTCGGCCCGCATTGCGCTAACCACAGACGCTTCAGACCTGGCCATAAGGGCAGTTGTAGAACAACACGTCAGCGGAATCTGGCAACCTTTGGCATTCTTCAGCAAATCGCTAAACCAAACTGAGCGTAAATACAGCACTTTTGACAGAGCTGCTAGCGCTTCATTTATCCATCCGCCACTTCCAGTTCTGGTTGGAAGGGCGGCGTTTCACGGCTTTTGTAGACCACAAACCGCTCACCTTTGCGATGGCTAAAATTTCCGAACCATGGTCAGGCAGGCAGCAAAGACAGCTAGCTGTGATTTCAGAGTTCACCACAGACATTCGACATGTGGCAGGCAAACTTAACGTGGTAGCAGACTGCCTCTCTCGCACTGTGACATCGCCAGAGCGCGAGGAGACAGATTATACTACCTCAGCCGCAGAACTCTTCGCCAACGCGGACACATACGCAGCACCAATCCACGCAGGGATAGATTACGCAGCCATGGCAGAGGAGCAAAGTAGTGACACGGACGTGCGCACACTCCTGTCTGGACCAACAGGGTTAAGGCTGGAGGAAAGGGGTTTACGCAACGGTGTGCCCCCCCTAATATGCGATATCTCAACCGGCCGACCTCGCCCGTTAGTCCCAGCTGCATGGCGCCGCCGTATTTTCGACTCGATTCACTCCCTCGCGCACCCAGGTGTGCGCGCTTCGGTTAAAATGGTCGCCGAAAAGTTTGTGTGGCCTGGCCTGCGCAAAAACGTAAAAGAATGGGCAAAGACTTGCATTTCTTGTCAGCGCGCCAAAGTACACAAACACACAAAAGCTCCTCTGGAGCCTTTTCGAATCCCTGCTAGAAGGTTCGACCACGTTCATGTCGACCTCGTGGGGCCACTACCTTCCTCCCAAGGTTTCACACATCTGTTAACAATGATAGACCGCACCACGCGCTGGCCGGAGGCAGTCCCTCTGGCGTCAACCACAGCGGAGGAAGTCGCTCGCGTTTTTTTGACAAACTGGGTGGTACGTTTCGGCGTCCCATCGGACATCACGTCCGATAGGGGGCCTCAATTTGTCTCGGAGCTTTGGTCAGCCATGGCCAGCAGCTTAGGGGCAACAATTCACTGCACCACCGCTTATCACCCTCAGGCTAATGGGTTATGCGAGCGTTTTCATAGATCTTTAAAGGCTGCCCTCAGAGCCTCACTAACGGATACAAATTGGGTAAATAAACTTCCCTGGGTTTTATTGGGGTTGCGTGCTGCGCCCAAAGAGGATCTAGACGCCTCCCCAGCAGAATTAGTTTTTGCACAACCTCTCAGGCTCCCAGGTGAATTTTTACCAGAGAACCCAGAGCCAGGGCATCTTCCAGCCCCGAGGTTTTTAGGCAGCAACGGACCGGACTCTCTCCCCGGACTGGCACATCACTCTTTTCCACGGGTTTTTGTCCCCCAAGCTTTAAAAGACGCTGAATTCGTTTTTGTTAGGCATGAAGCTTTAAAACCAACCTTCCGCCCACCATACGATGGCCCATTGAGTGCTGGAACCTGGTGATAAACATTTTGTGCTTGATTTTGGGGATAGAAAAGAAACAGTCAGCATTGACAGACTTAAACCTGCCTTCTTGTTGAGAGACGAGCCTGCACGGTTGGTGAGAGCACCTCGGCGGGGTAGACCCCCCCCAAGAGAAAAGACTCAGCCCCCTGCAGGGAACAAATAATCACACTCCTCCCCAAGCTGCAGATTCCTTACAGGAAGGTCCCACCAGGACACCCAAGCGGACCCACAGCAGATTCGGGAGAAGATTAAAACCCAGACGGCACAGGGACTGATGCAAACTACTCAACAGTTGTTCACTAATTGTGCTGTAACAGTTTAGGACTGACTTGTGATATTACTATGCTGTTATGATTACCACTGAACTCTCTTAGGAGCATGGCTGCTGGAAAGTTTCTTCTGTGGCAAGAGGTGTAGCAGTTAGTATGTCATAATAATTATCTTAAACTGTGAATTTTTCTATTGTCCTTTTCTTAGTCGTTTGGGGGGGGGGCTGTGGTCTATATTTTATTTTATCTATTTATTTTATTTCGGATAGTACAGTACAGGTTAAAAGAAACTGTATTGTGTAACTATATTAATCATATATCCCATAACCTACATATGTTTAAGCATGTGAGAGTGTTTAGTGATTACATATATAAAGCGACTTCACACCTCAGAACAGGACAAAGGGTCTCAACCGCCAGTGAAGATCAAAGAGCATCCGAGGCACTGCGGTGGAGACCGGATGGGTTGCCCTGACCCCCCCCAGGGCCAGGTGGAGGAGTACGAAGACAAAAGAGGGGATTAAGATAGTGAGGGATGTCAGCTTTTGATATGCATGTCTTTTGTTATGTGCGAGTATAAGTTCGTAGAGCCGAAGGTGTTCGCTCTCTTACTTCTTCTGCTGCTGCACCTAGATGAGACTTGTTAGAGGAGCTGGTAATAAACTTTGGTTTATGAATCACATCGCCTCGTTATTTCAAGCTCCTCTACATATGAGTCTTTTTCCACAGTAGTGTAATACATTTTTTGGCATTAAGCAAACTGAGGTCTATGAATGCTCTTTCACTCTTTTTAAAATTATGCTTTTCTGGATACAAACCAAACAAACAGTTTAGGGTTCAATGTGAATTGTTTTGAAATTATTTTTTCAATTGTTACCCTCACCTCTTCCCAAAACATTCTGATTTTTCTACATTCCCATAAACAGTGAAATAGGGTTCCTTTACTTTCCATACATTTTGTGCATGTATCTGGTATGTTTTTGTTATATCTTGTGACGACGGAGTGTCGCCATTGTTATGATTTATTGTATGTGTGATTATGTTATATTTGTAATATTGTAAATATTATGATTGTTAAAAGTACACACATTATTTCTAGGATCTGTCTTTGTTTAATTGGAATGCCTTTGTGAGATAATTGCTATGGTTAATTATTTGGGTAAACAATTGGTTGTGGGGAGACTTGAATAACGAAACCGAATTGTCTTTCATTTCAGTTTATTCAAGAAATCATTCCACTGTCTGCTCTTATTCTTGAGCAGCGAACAAAGAGAGTGAACACACCAAAGTTCTCTCATTTAAACCTTCTCACATCAAACCATTTCCCTCGCGGGGGAAATCACACATCTATATCAAAGTCTCTTTATTCACATTCATTAGCCTTTTATTTACATAACTCCCCCTTCTCTCTTCCCGAGCCTCAGTGGTCAGGAAGTCTTCTGTCCCCTGTCCTCCGCAGGGGGTCCAGGCTCTGTGGCTCCGCACCGCAGGGGGCTGGCTCTCCTTCATCGTGGTTAAATCACATATGCAGTGTCCAACATATACATGTCTCACAACACAGCCATATAACCCCCCCCCAAACGATGAAGAACAGACTAATTCCCAAAATTTAATAGCACCTTACTCACTACTGAATAATCAACACCAACATTCAGTCTGTGCGCCGCTTGGGCTTCAGCCGTCTGCCGAATCTGCTGTGCGTTGGCCCCGTCTTGCCTGCGGTGCTGTTCTGCTTCGGGTCTGTTGACTGAGGAAGAGAGTGGTTAATTGCCCTCTGCGGGGGCCTGCCTCGTCGAGGCGCCACCGCGACCGGTACAGACACGTCCTTCATGACAAAAGCAGGTTTTAGTCTGTCAATACTGACTGTCTCTTTTCTGTCCCCAAAATCTAGCACAAATTGCTTATCACCTGCCTCCAGCACTCGAAATGGCCCTTCGTAAGGTGGTTTGAGCGTTGCTTTAAGGGCTTCGCGCCTGACAAAAACGAAATCGGCATTTTTCAAAGCCTTGGGGACGAAAACTCGTGGAAAAGCGTGATGAACCGGACCCGGGAGCGTGTCTGCCCCCGTGCCAACTAACGGTCCCAGAGCAGAGAGAGGTGGGGGCTCTGGGTGCTCTGGTAAAAACTCGCCCGGCAGCCTCAGAGTTTGTGCGAATACCAGCTCCGCTGGGGAGGCGTCTAAGTCCTCTTTAGGCGCAGAACGCAACCCTAATAAAACCCATGGGAGTTTATTTACCCAATCTGCATCCGTGAGCGACGCTCTGAGTGCTGCCTTCAAAGACCTATGAAAACGCTCGCATAAACCATTAGCCTGAGGGTGGTAAGCCGTAGTGCGGTGAATTTTGGCTCCTAAGCCGTTGGCCATCGCTGACCACAGCTCAGAGATGAATTGCGGTCCTCTATCGGACGTAATGTCCGACGGAACCCCGAAGCGCGCCACCCAAGCCGTTAAAAAAACGCGAGCCACCTCCGCGGCCGTGGTCGTCGCAAGTGGGACCACTTCCGGCCAACGTGTGGTGCGGTCCACCATTGTCAAAAGATACGTGAACCCCTGTGATGCCGGTAGGGGGCCCACAAGGTCGACGTGCACATGGTCGAACCTTCTGGCCGGAATGCGGAACGGTTCTAACGGGGCCCTTGTGTGCCTGTGAATTTTGGCCCGTTGACAGGAAATGCAGGTTTTTGCCCATTCCTTCACGTGCTTGCGCAGGCACGGCCAAACAAACTTTTCCGCCACTAGTTTCACCGACGCGCGCACCCCCGGGTGCGCCAGTGAGTGGACCGAGTCAAAAACACGGCGGCGCCACGTGGCCGGAACCACCGGACGCGGGCGCCCCGTCGACATGTCGCAGATCAGGGGGGGCATACCGGTTTGTAAACACTTGCTCTCCAGCCTCAACCCTGTTGGTCCAGACTGGAGCGCGCGCACGTCTGCGTCCGCCCCCTGGTCCGCTGCCATGGCTGCGTAATCTATACCCACGTGCACCGGGGCTGCGCGCGCCACCGTGCCGCTCTCCTGCGGCGCGGTCACGGTGGCCCGTTCTGCCTCTGCGCGTGTCGGGGTCGTGAACGCGCGTGAGAGACAATCCGCTACTACATTGAATTTGCCCGCGACGTGCCTAATGTCAGTGGTAAATTCCGAGATTGCGGCCAGCTGCCTCTGCTGCCTGCCGGACCACGGATCTGAAATTTTGGCCATGGCGTATGTGAGCGGCTTGTGGTCCACATAAGCGGTGAAGCACCGTCCTTCCAGCCAGAACTGGAAATGACGAATAGCCAAATGCAGCGCCAACAGTTCTCTGTCAAACGCGCTGTATTTTCGCTCAGCCGCGCTTAAAGATTTGCTAAAGAAAGCCAAAGGCTGCCAAACTCCGGCTACCTGTTGCTCAATAACGGCCCCTATGGCTAAATCTGAAGCGTCTGTCGTCAGCGCGATACGTGCTGCAGGGTCTGGGTGGGCCAGGAGCGCAGCGTCAGCCAAGGCTTTTTTAACCTCTGTGAACGCGCGCTCCCGCTCCGGGGACCATTCGACCGCCTGGGTCGGCTTTTGTTTTTTGAGCGCGGCATATAACGGTTGCATGATTTGAGCTGCGTGGGGCAGGAACCGGTTATAAAAATTCACCATCCCCAAGAATTCCTGTAGTGATTTGACCGTTTGTGGACGGGGAAAATCCGCTACCGCGCGTACTTTCTCTGGTAACGGAACCGCTCCCTCCGGGGAGACGCGGTGACCCAAAAAATCAATCCGCTCAACGCCGAACTGGCACTTGGCTGGGTTAACTATTAAGCCGTGCTCTCCCAGCCTCCTAAAAACTGCTGTGAGGTGCGTTTTGTGTTCGTCCTCTGAAGTACTCGCGACCAAAATGTCGTCGAGGTACACAAACACGAAAGGGAGATCGCGTAACACGGCATCCATCATCCGCTGAAATGTTTGCGCCGCCCCTTTGAGACCAAACGGCATGCGTAAAAATTCGAAAAGTCCGAACGGGGTTATTACCGCTGTTTTAGGAATGTCCTCCGGTTGGACCGGGACTTGGTGATAGCCGCGAACTAGATCAATCTTTGAAAAAATGCGCGCCCCCGCCAGGTGCACCGAAAAATCCTGAATGTGCGGGATGGGATAACGATCGTGTGCCGTAGCGTTGTTTAGCCTGCGGTAATCCCCGCACGGTCTCCAGGAGCCATCGGCTTTCGGTACCATGTGCAGCGGCGAAGCCCACGGGCTCTTCGACCTACGAACGATGCCCAGCCTCTCCAGGCTGGCGAACTCCTCGCGCGCAATGGCGAGCTTAACTGCATCCAAGCGCCGAGCTTTTGCAAACACGGGAGGACCAGAAGTGGGGATGAAGTGTTTCACCCCGTGCTTCGCGACCGTCGCTGAAAAAGTGGGCACAGTGAGCGCTGGAAATTGGGTGAGGAGTGTGTGAAACTTACCACCTGCTGTAGCGACGTGGGTCTGTACTGGTGGCGGGGACACTCGAGCTGAACAGGGGAGAGAGTAAAAAGAGAGTGCATTTACCAGCCGTCTATTAGCAAGATCAACTAACAGATTGTGTGAACACAAAAAATCCGCGCCCAACATGTTGAAACTCACCGCCGCTACTACAAAAGTCCATTCATAAGTGCGGCCATGTAAGCATAAAGGCAAGGTCCTTCTCCCGTAGGTGTTGATGTTCGAGCCATTTGCCGCTGTAGCTCCGTCACCGTGGGGTCCAGCTACCCGGTCCGCGTATGTTGGGGTGATGAAGCTCACTTGTGCTCCGGTGTCAATGAGGAACACTCGTCCGGAGCGCGCATCCGTGATGTAGAGCAGCTTGTTGCGTTCTCCGAGGGTCGAAGCTGCTAGCGACCCCCGGTCTTGCCGTTTCCCGAACTCCTGAAGATGCAGGGCGGCACACACCTGCGTGCCTTCTCTGCGAACCTCCGATGGTAAAAGCAGAGATCTTCTCCTCCGCTGTGTCGTGCCCGCGCCTCTGTCGCCGGGCTATTGGCTCCCCCTCGTCGCGGCCGTGTTGCCGCCATCGTCGGCCAGTCTGGTTCTGCCGCCTCTGGCTCCCCGCTGTCTCGGGTCGCTGCTGTGGTTGCTTGCCCGCCGCAGGCGTCCAGGATCCCGTCTGCCTCCTGGGCCAGCTCCCGGAACTCCTCCAGGGTGTGACACTTTTTGCCGGCCAGCGTGCTTCTCGCATGCGCCGGGAGGTTGGAGAGGAAGATGAACTGAAAAATGAAATCATCGTTGTCCAACCCTCTCAGCTGTATCATCTCCTCCATCAGGGCGCTCGGCCTGTGTCCACCTTGGTCTAGCAAAGACAGGATCCTCCTCGCCCTCACTTCAGCCGAGGGGGTGAAAAACTTGATGAGGGTGGATTTCAGCTTGCTGTACCTGTCGGTCGCGGGTGGCTGCTCCACCAAGCTTTGCACGCACCGAGCTGTGCTGTTGTCCAGTTTAGCGATGACATGGTGGAACTTAGTGTCATCCACCGTTACTCCTGCGAGCGCGAACTGCGACTCTGCTTGCAGAAACCACGACCGTGGGTTATCCTGCCAGAAATCAGGCAGCTTAACGGCCACTGCGCTCGCCAGCTCTGAGCGCTGTGAGTCCGGGACCCTGAGAATTTCTTCGTTCATTCTCAACGTCGTCAGTCACCAATGTGGGGAGACTTGAATAACGAAACCGAATTGTCTTTCATTTCAGTTTATTCAAGAAATCATTCCACTGTCTGCTCTTATTCTTGAGCAGCGAACAAAGAGAGTGAACACACCAAAGTTCTCTCATTTAAACCTTCTCACATCAAACCATTTCCCTCGCGGGGGAAATCACACATCTATATCAAAGTCTCTTTATTCACATTCATTAGCCTTTTATTTACATAACTCCCCCTTCTCTCTTCCCGAGCCTCAGTGGTCAGGAAGTCTTCTGTCCCCTGTCCTCCGCAGGGGGTCCAGGCTCTGTGGCTCCGCACCGCAGGGGGCTGGCTCTCCTTCATCGTGGTTAAATCACATATGCAGTGTCCAACATATACATGTCTCACAACACAGCCATATGGTAATTATTTAATCCACATACCTTTGCCAACATGCTTCTTGAGGGTGTCCGGGCAAAAGACTCTGTTAGGGGTTGAAGGCCTTTTTGAGGGACACCAGCAGGAAGGAAGCATGTGATGGTGAGTTAGAGGGGTGATTTAAAATTTGTAAATAGGGGTTTAAATTATTTATTGAATTATTTATGGTGTTATTTATTTTGTGTTAGTTATATTTATTCTGTATATAGGTGGGGAATTATTTATGGTCTTTTAGATGTTAGTGGGTATATGTGGAAAATGGAAAAATGTTATTGTTTTACCTGGGACATATGGTATGTTCTAATTGACGTTAATTATCTCAAATAGTATATAACAGCTGTTTTTCAGTTAGCACTAGTGGTCGAGAGAATCAGTGATGATGATGGTTGATGGACAAATTTAAGTCATGGTAAATCATGTCGGATGTTTGGAGTTATTACCTGTAAGTTTTTTGGAATAAAAATGGAAAACTGTTGATTGCTAAACTGCCTCAAAGAAATCCTTGCATAAGAGACTTCCACCCACAACGTTCCATATCTATTTAACTCCACTGGTGTAACATACATCCGCATTAACCATTTAAAATGTATCAATTTAAGACGTACATTTATTGATTTGGTTTGAGCTTCTGTACAAGCCAATTCCCAATGTTCCTCTGAAATTTCAATTTGCAGGTCTTCTTTCCAATAATTCAGTCTTTTCTGTGAGTTTTCACTTGAGAATAGTGTCAATGAGTTATAAAACTCTGAAATAATACCCTTTCTCTTACTATCTTTCGTCAAAATTTTTTCCAAGGATGAATAAGTAGGTCGGGTGAGAGCATTATTTTGATTTGATCGAATAAAATATCTAAGCTGAAGATATTTTAAAAAAATGTGTTCTATTAAGATTGAATTTGATCCTCAGTTCTTCAAAAGACATTATCTGAACGTGACAAATATAAGTCTTGAATCTTTTGAATCCCTTTTAAATTCCATACTTTAAATACAGCATCTGCTCTCCCTGGTGTAAAATACTGATTACCCCATATTGAGCTAAATTGTGATAAGTGTGGTTCTTTTAAATATTTTTTGGTTTCACACCATATTTTGATCATGTGCTTTACAATTGGATTTTTAACTTGTTTCTGTAATTTTTTAGCCGAGTCTGAGTATATGAATAAGGGAAGAGGTAAAGGTAAATTGTATGATTCCATTTCGGTCCAGTGAGGGAGATCATTTGATGAAAAAAAATATGTCATAGACCTCAGTTGTGCTGACCAGTAATACAACATAAAGTTTGGACATTTCAGACCTCCACGATCAAATGGTAAATATAGTAAGGACAGACTAGCCAATCTAGCCTTCCTATTGTTCCATATAAATTCCACTAACTTTTTTTAATTCTTGAGAATAGATCTGAAGGTGGTGGCAAAGGAATGTATTGAAATAAATAAAGTATTTTGGGTAAGATATTACTTTTAAGTATATTAATTCTCCCGATCATCAACATTGGTAGTGACATCCATCTCTGAAGTAACTCCTTAATATCTGTCATTAAGGCTTCATAGTTGGCACTGGCGATTGATTCTAGCTTAGGCAAAATTTGAATTCCTAAATATTTAAACTGATTTACAACATTGAATTGATTTACCTCAGGAGCTGGGTGATTTCTCTGGGTCTCATTTAGCATTAATATTGAAGATTTAGTTTTATTCATTTTATATCCTGATATTTCCCCAAAGTTCTTTATTAAATTTAACAAGGTCGGAATTGATTTTTTAAAATTCGACATAAACAAAATTATGTCATCGGCATACAGGGAGATTTTATGTTCTGTTGGTCCTACTTTAATTCCATATATTTGTGGATGTAAACGTACTGCCATCGCTAAAGGTTCAATTGCCATAGAAAACAATAAGGGTGAAAGTGGACAGCTTTGTCGACATCCTCTATTGATTTTTATTGATTTTGAGATATTGCTGTTTGTTAGGATTTCTGCTGTAGCATTATTGTATATTATCTGAACCCATTTTATGAAATTATTTCCAAGTCCAAACCTTTGTAGGACTTCAAAAAGATAGGGCCATTCGACCCTATCAAAGGCCTTTTTGGCGTCCAATGATAGGAGAGCTGTATCTGGTGCTTCTTTATTGGAATCAGAATCAGAATAAACTTTATTGCCAAGCATGTAAAAAAACACGCGAGGAATTTGACTTGACATTGGTGCACATGCGTGCGACACAATGACACGGCAGCCATAATAGGCGCCTCATCAAACAGAGATAGATAAGAAAGGGAGGGGAGGGGAGGGAACGACACAAGGGGGGAGGAGAGAAAAAAAACTTCGTTATCAGAATACAGCTTATGAATATTTAAGCAGATTATGATTACAATGAAAAAAAATCTCTCAATAGCATAGAGCAACAATCAACCACAAAAAAACAAAAGACCAAAAGTCAGAGAGGATCAGTGAATGGATGGGTGTAATTCAGTATATATGAATGAATCAGTGTGTTCGTGTATGTTGAATGCAGGTGGGTGTTTATCAGTTACTGGAGGCAGCAAAATCTCTCCCAGCCAAGATGTTATGTCTTAGTGTCTGAAACTTGGAAGCATGTCCTTGAGGCATGGCAGATGGAAATTTCCTGACCCAGTCACATGTCAATGAGAGTTCAGATGCAGTCCCAGTATGTTTATAAGATAAGATAAGCCTTTATTAGTCCCACAATGGGGAAATTCCAGGATTGCAACAGCATAGGGATAGCAACACTCAAAGCAACAATCAGAAGGCAAGAAAAAACAACATCTAGTAAACATATGTCCATATTACTATAAATGTATATATATAGACACAGCGCAGAGCATTATGGCTGGTGAATGTGCAGCAGAAAGTCTAAGCTCTCTCTCCGCGGATGCAGCGGGCCAGCTGGAAGTCTTTGGGCATGATGGTGACCCCCTTAGCGAAGAAGAGACCCACCAGGTGGGCCTCGCTGGTCTCCTGCAGAGCCATGACGGCGAAGCTCAGGAAACGCAGGACGGTCTTGAAGTCCTGAGTGATCTCCCTCACCAGGCGCTGGACGGGCAGCTTACGGATGAGCAGCTCCGTGGATTTCTGGTAGCGACGGATCTCTCTCAGAGCCACGGGCCTGTGACGGCGAGGCCTCTTCACTCTGCCGGTGGCCAGAGCGCCTCTCCGAGCAGCCCTGGTGGCTAGCTGTCTCCTGGGGGGCTTCTTCCTCCAGTAGATTTTACGGGCGGTCTGCTTGGTTCTTGCCATCGCTCTTTATTATTCTGTCTTATATTTCTTTCACGCCGCCTAAACTCCAGCCCGGCACCCGCGTCCTTTTCGCTACAGCTCCCGGTATGTCGAGTTTCCCATTAGCACCGGGCGGCGGCCAAGTGCTAGCTAGCACTAGCTCCTCCCCGCTGTAACGTCTCCCGCTGCAAACCGTGGCTCCGTCCGCCGACCCGGGAGACCCCCGGGGCGATCCGTGCGTCCGTGATATATATACAGAGTGAAAGGTGTAGAAAGAAGAAGGAAGATAAAAAAAAAGGCTGTTGCAACAGGCAGCCGACTCGTGTGGCGCCGCCGGTCCGGCGGAACCGGAACCGGAGTATATGTACATATTACTATGTAGCATATGTACATATTACTATAAATGGAGTATATGTACATATTACTATGTAGCATATGTACATATGTACATATTACTATAAATATATATATATATACACACAGACACACAGTGCAGAGCATTGTAGCTGGATGGAATAAATATATGAGTATATAAACACACAGTGCGGAGCATTGTAGCTAGATAGAGAAGCACAATCTTCTGTTTTGTCTTAATCCAGGAGGAAAATAGACAACAGGGCATCGAATTCAAGGTCTGATAGACACACAGATCACTCAGAGCATAGAATTTCTCATCTCTTGCAATCCTGTGTTCATAATTTCCATACATAGGCTTTAAATCCATTCCTTGGAGGCACCAAAAACGACTCCAGATGTTTCCCTTCTAGAACATGGGTAAACATGTCTGGTAGAGTCCATCCCTCTACAGTGCATGCCAGATGGTAATTTCCATGTTAATCATTGCCGATAGTTGGTGCACTCCCCCGTCTAGTCGAATTGTTGAGAAGCAGCTATGCCGGGACCGCTTTTAATTAGCTCTTCCAGTTAATTTTTCGATACACCAGGAAAAACTCCAGAGCCAATCAGCAGAAAATCCTGTGATCCTAGCCAAACCAGGTAGATGTTTCCACATCCTCAGTCGAATCATGCAGACACATGCGTTCCAATCCATGGGTCTCTCCAAAGGGGCTCCCCCTGGCCCGAATTTATATGAAATGTTGTTAATTTTATTAAAGCCACTCACCAAATCCATTTTTTTTCGTTTGGATCAAGATTCAGCCAGAAGAACAGCGACGCAGACAAGACAGCAAGCTGGGATTCTCAGTTAGGGAGGGAAGGAGGGTAAAAGAGGGAGCAAAGAAAAAGGCGTCTGTTCTCTCTGAAGGGCAGAAGCAAACTATTTAATAAATAATATTAAATAGTCTTCTTACATTATGGAAGCCTTGTCTTCCCATTATAAAGCCATTCTGATCTCGGTTAATAATATTTGGTAATATTTCTTGTAGTCGTCTTGCTAAAATTTTACAGATTATCTTAAGGTCAGCATTTAATAGGCTTATTGGTCTCATGTTTTCACATTTATTAGGGGGTTTACCTGGTTTTGGCAAAAGTATAATTAAAGCATTATTCACGTATGGTGGTAAATTACTATTTTGAAATGCTTCTAAAATCATTTCCAAAAGTGGTTTATTAATTTATTCTTAAATTTTTTTATAGAGGCCAACTGGAAGACCATCTGGTCCTGCTCTTTTTCCTGATTTCATATCATCAATGGCTAGCCCAACTTCTTCTTGACTAATTTTAGACTCCAGTATCTCCCTGTTTTCATTTGGAATACACGGTATAGATAATCCACCCAAAAACCCATTTAGTTTTGTTAAGTCAGTTTCATTTTTTGTATCATATAGTTTTTCATAATAATCTCTAAAGGCACTATTAATTTCTAAAGGATCTACAGTATAACTGCCTGTCCGTTACTTATAATACTGGTAATTGGTGTTTTAAATTCTAATTGTTTAATCTGCCATGCCAATAATTTTCATGATTTTTCACCTTGTTCATAAAAAGTTTGCTTCAATCTTAGAAGACTCGAGGCAGCTCTATTCGCTGATTTTTTGTCATATTCAGCTCTCAGAATCAGTAATTCGGTCTCTAACTGTGGGTTACTTCCTGCATACACTTTTTCTTGAAGAATTTTTATTTTACGTTCCAATTGGACTCTCTCCTCTCGAGTCTTCTTAGATTTTGAACCTGTATAACTAATAATATGCCCCCTTATAAAAGCTTTGAAAGCCTCCCACTTTATACATGCTGTTGTTTGTGTAGTATTAATATCAAAGAACTCATCTATCTGTTTTTCTATGTACTTAACAAATTCCTCATCCTGAAGCCATTTATGCTGAAAATGCCACCTACCTGGATCCTTTGTCAATTTCTTATCTACATATATTAGACAGCAGGGTGCATGATCAGAGATCACAATATTATCATAAAAACAGTTTTGAATCTTGGACCTTAATTCTGTGGAGATCAAAAAGTAGTCTATACGTGAGAATGTCTTATAGGTATTAGAATAACAAGAATAGGCTTTGACTTGTGGTTTCATTTCTCTCCATATATCTAGTAATCTCAAGTCTTTCATAAAATGATTAATGGTCATCCTGCATCCATTGTGCGTACAGTACAGTCCTGTTGATCTATCTATACTGGGATTCAATGTACAATTAAAATCCCCTGCTATTATATGTTGCCCTGTAAGTGATGCTAAAGTAAGAAATAAATTAACGAAGTTTTGATCATCAGTATTGGGACCGTATAAGTTCACCAGATTTATATTTTCTAATAACAAAGATCCTTGGATGATTAGATATCTTCCTAATTTGTCTCCAGTTACATTTTTCACTTGAAATGGGACTGTTTTATGTATGAGAGTCATAACTTCCCTAGCTTGGGATGAAAATGATGAGGTGAACACATTTCCTTGCCATCTTCTCCTGATTCTTTTTACATCCTCCTCTATTAGATGAGTTTCTTGTAAAAACACAATTTTTGAATCTGTCTTTTATTTTTTTTTCCACAATATCTTTATTGAACCTTTTTTTTTTTAACAAACATGATACAAACAATCAAACACTAACACTAAAGTACTACAAAAAAAAAAAAAACCCTAAAAACACCAACAACCACCAACAAAATCAAGTCTTCAACAATGCTCCTCTGTTTAGTCTAGACAATCCAATACATTAGTATACATATTATGTTCACCAGTTTGGAATTTACAAGGTCCACACACATCATTCACCTTCTTCTTCAAGAGTTATGTTTAAATTTTTTACATAATCAATAAAAGGTCTCCATATATTCTCAAACACAATTTCCTTTGATTTCAGTATATATGTTATTCTTTCTAATGGAAGGTTTGTTAACATCTGTCTTAACCACTGAGTCACATCTGGTCTATGAGTCTTTTTCCATAATAGTGCAATACATTTTTTGGCATTAAGCAAACTGAGGTCTATGAATGTTCTTTCACTTTTATTGAAATTATGCTTTTCTGGGTACAGACCCAACAAAAACAGTTTAGGATTCAATATGATTTGTTTTGAGATTATTTTTTCAATTGTTACCCTCACCTCCTCCCAAAACATTCTTATTAATCTACATTCCCATAAACAATGAAATAGGGTTCCTTTACTTTCCATGCATTTTGTGCATGTATCTGGTATATTTTTGTTATATCTATTTAACTCCTCCGGTGTAACATACATCCGCATTAACCATTTGAAATGTATCAATTTAAGGCGTGCATTTATTGATTTGGTTTGAGCTTCTGTACAAGCCAATTCCCATTGTTCCTCTGAAATTTCAATTTGCAGATCTTCTTTCCAGTAGTTTAATCTTTTCAGTGAATTTTCACTTGAAGATAGTGTCAATGAGTTATAAAACTCTGAAATAATACCCTTTCTTTTACTATCTTTCATCATCATTTTTTCCAAGGATGAATAAATAGGTCGAGTGAGAGCTTTATTTTGATTTGATCGAATAAAGTTTCTAAGTTGAAGATATTTAAAAAAATGTGTTCTATTGAGATTAAATTTGATCCTCAGCTCTTCAAAAGACATTATGTTGTCTGCACATGGCAAATATAAATCCTGAATCTTTTGTATCCCTTTTAAATTCCATACTTTAAATACAGCGTCCGCTCTCCCTGGTTTAAAATATTGATTACCCCATATTGGACTAAATTGTGACAATAACTGTGGTTCTTTTAAATAGTTTTTAGCTTCACACCATATTTTGATCATATGCTTTACAAATGGATTTTTAACTTGTTTTTGTAATTTTTTTGCCGAATCTGAGTATATGAATATGGGAAGAGGTAAAGGTAAATTGTATGATTCCATTTCAGTCCAGTGAGGGAGATCATTTGATGAAAAATAATATGTCATAGACCTCAGTTGTGCCGACCAATAATACAACATAAAATTTGGACATTTCAGACCTCCACGATCAAATGGTAAATATAATAAAGACAAACGTAATCTAGCCCTCCTGTTGTTCCATATAAATTCCACTAACTTTTTTTTTATTCTTGAGAATAGATCTAAAGGTGGTGATAAGGGAATGTATTGAAATAAATAAAGTATTTTAGGTAAAATATTACTTTTAAGTATATTGATTCTCCCGATCATCGACATTGGTAGTGACATCCATCTCTGAGTTAACTCACTGATATCTGACATTAAGGCTTCATAGTTGACACTGGCGACTGATTCTAGCTTAGGCATAATTTGGATTCCTAAATATTTAAACTGATTTACAACATTGAATTGATTTACCTCAGGGGCTGGGTAATTTCTCTGGGTCTCATTTAGCATTAATATTGAAGATTTAGTTTTATTTATTTTATATCCTGATATTTCCCCAAAATTCTTTATTAAATTCAACAAGGTTGGAATAGATTTTTTTAGATTCGACATAAACAAAATTATATCATCGGCGTACAGGGAGATTTTATGTTCTGTTGGTCCAACTTTAATTCCATATATTTGTGAATGTAAACGTATCGCTATCGCTAAAGGTTCAATTGCCATAGTAAACAGTAAAGGTGAAAGTGGACAGCCTTGTCGACATCCTCTATTGATTTTTATTGGTTTTGAAATATTGTTATTTGTTAGGATTTCTGCTGTAGCATTATTGTATATTATTTGAACCCATTTTATGAAATTATTTCCAAGTCCAAACCTTTGTAGGACTTCAAAAAGAAAGGGCCATTCAACTCTATCAAAGGCCTTTTCGGCGTCCAATGATAGGAGAGCTGTATCCGGTGCTTCTTTATTAAAATAAATAATATTAAATAGTCTTCTTACATTATGGAAGCCTTGTCTACCCTTTATAAAGCCATTCTGATCTTGATTAATAATATTTGGTAAAATTTCTTGTATTCGTCTTGCTAAAATTTTACAGATTATCTTAAGGTCGGCGTTTAATAGGCTTATTGGTCTCATATTTTCACACTGTCTTTTATTTTATTCATAACTTGTTTAAGTTTTTTAGATTTTGTAGACCTCTGCAATTCCATGAAGTTAAATTAAGATTAACACTTTGATCTATGATCAATAAGGAGTTTGAGATTACCTTGCAATATAAACATGCTCATACAGAGAAGCAAAAACATGGATGGTTGAACATTCATCCTACAAACTACACAAAAACAAATTCCCTTTCCCCACATTCGTGGTAATCCCCCCAAAATCAAAAAAAAATTCCATCTCCCATTATAGCTAGTGACTGTTTCACACCTGCGAGGATCAGTCAAACCACTCTCTCTTTCTCCTCTCAATCACCCTGACTCTGCTACTATTTAAATGTCATTAACTCTCTTCTGTAGTTTTTCCAACATGACTTCAAAGTTTTATAGCAACTTTGTACATCATAGCTTTTTTTTTTTTTAATACAGTCTGTATTTTGTAGACATGTTATATGTTTCAGATCAATCAGATGCCTGTACAAATGCTTAAATGTTCCACCTATTATCATGTTCATGCTTAGCTCCCACCAGTCTCCTCCTGGATCTGCTTAATGAGCTCCTGCGCCTCTTGAGGGGTCTTGAAGATGTGGGTTCTGCCCTTATATGTGACCAGCAGTCTTGCAGGATGAATCACTCCGTGACGAATCCCGAGGTTGCGTAGCTCTTTATGGGCAGGGTCGAACTGCCTCCTTAATTGTTGAATTCCTGTGGCCAAATCTGGGTAGAACCGCACCTGTTGATCCTGGTATTTAATTTCTTCTTTAGCTCGCGCCGCATTGGTGACCGTCATCTTGTCTCTGTAGCTGAGGAACTTCATAATCAGCGTCCTCGGTGGTGTCTTATTATCTCTCAGTGGGCTGATTCGGTGGGCGCTCTCTAGGACGACCGATGACTGCAGGTCTGGGTTGTTCAGCGCTTCTGGAATCCACTTTTCCAAAAAGGAACATGGGTCCCGTCCCTCCACTACCTCCGGGAGACCCACCAGCCTCAAATTATTCCATCGCGAACGCTAAACGCTGAGATAGGTTTTTGTTCCAATTAAGAGAGTTTTAGCCTACTTTTTATTTTTAGTAGCAGAACAGTGTGACAGCACCCCCCCCCACCACCACACATCTTTTTTTGGACACCCACATTCATTCCCACTTAAAATGGCTAAATGTTAAAAAAATGCAAATAAAAACAAAAACAAGGTTAGACATAGATATGTAAACATTTATTAATAAAGAACTGAATATTTAATGGGGTGTACTAATTTTTTTATATAACTGTAAATAGTTCTATCCTTGAAGCCACTACCATACCGGTGTATATACCAGTGGGCCATTTTTATTTTAGACGTATGTTTAATCGTGTGTTCTGTAACCATGTTTTATCTAATCCTTCTCTCTTACGTTATTGCACGGTAGTCTGGTGGAGCACCCACAATTTTGCTGTACTGTACAACTGTACAATGACAGTAAAGCCTATTCTATTCTATTCTTGGCATATATTGTACTTAGTTGACCCTCTGGACCATCCATGTCCACTTCTGTCACAGATGATGTAGTCGTCCCTCTTCAGCCTTTTAATTGCAGCAACAATCTTATGGCCTTTGGCCTAATGAAGGATAGTTTATCAAAAAGTCCCCCCCCCCCCCATACTTAGATTACAAGACTAGGACACCATCTTGGACTATGAAGGTGATAAAATTGTAAAAAGGTTAAAATAAAAAGCCCAAATTCATTCAACAAAAAAGATGGGTTGAGTGAAATGGGTTGAATAGAAAAAACCCTTAAAAAGGTTTGTATAAATTAACATTACAGCAAGGCTCGCATATGCAAGCCTTATTGCAATTGCAATATGGGAAAAAATTAAAATCTATACTGTGTAATATGATTAACTAGGTATGTGGGAAAGCCTTAACAGAGCTTCACAAAATAAACAATGAAGGATGGAGTCATCAGACTTCATTGCATTTTACGAGGGCAGTACCCAAATATTCTCTTATCTGGATATCTGTTCATCACAGTGATATTCATTTTTTTTTAAAAATTTGGTATTTGGATGTTTGCTCCTTCACTCAAACTGCTCAATTTTCATTATGCTAATTCTGTTTTACTAAATTTACAAGAAAAAGGTCACAAAATTACATGAATAAATGTAGAAATATATAAAAAAAAAACTTCAAACTCACATGACAAAAACTGCAAATTTATGAACAGAAATTTACAGTTACAAAGGAATCTGCAAAAAAAATCTTTTGGAAAATTATTTCAAATTACATGGAAAAATTGCATATTTACTCTAAAAAATAGCAAAATTACAAGAAAAAAGGCTCTCATTTTAGACAAAAAGCTGCAAATTCATGAAAAAAGGTACAAATTTATATGGAAAAAAAATCTTTACAGCAAAATACTCTATTTTTTTTTTCCGGTTCCGTCGGACCGGTGGCGCCACACGAGTAGGCTGCCCGTTGCAACAGCCTTTTTTTTTTTTTTTTTTTTTTATCTTCCTTCTTCTTTCTACACCTTTCACTCTGTATATATATCACGGATGCACGGATCGCCCCGGGGGTCTCCCGGGTCGGCGGACGGAACCACGGTTTGCAGCGGGAGACGCTACAGCGGGGAGGAGCTAGCGCTAGCTAGCACTTGGCCGCCGCCCGGTGCTAATGGGAAACTCGACATACCAGGAGCTGTAGCGAAAACGACACGGGTGCCGGGCTGGAGTTTAGGCGGCGTGCAAGAAATATAAGACAGAATAATAAAGAGCGATGGCAAGAACCAAGCAGACCGCCCGTAAAATCTACTGGAGGAAGAAGCCCCCCAGGAGACAGCTAGCCACCAGGGCTGCTCGGAGAGGCGCTCCGGCCACCGGCAGAGTGAAGAGGCCTCGCCGTCACAGGCCCGTGGCTCTGAGAGAGATCCGTCGCTGCCAGAAATCCACGGATCTGCTCATCCGTAAGCTGCCCGTCCAGCGCCTGGTGAGGGAGATCGCTCAGGACTTCAAGACCGTCCTGCGTTTCCTGAGCTTCGCCGTCATGGCTCTGCAGGAGACCAGCGAGGCCCACCTGGTGGGTCTCTTCTTCGCTAAGGGGGTCACCATCATGCCCAAAGACTTCCAGCTGGCCCGCCGCATCCGCGGAGAGAGAGCTTAGACTTTCTGCTGCACATTCACCAACCAACCATAATGCTCTGCACTGTGTGTCTATATATATACATTTATAGTAATATGGACATATGTTTACTAGATGTTGTTTTTTCTTGCCTTCTGGTTGTTGCTCTGAGTGTTGCTATCCCTGTGCTGTTGCAATCCTGGAATTTCCCCATTGTGGGACTAATAAAGGCTTATCTTATCTTATCTTATCTTAAAAACCATTATATCTGCATGTAATGATAAAGGTGTCATGTATGCTGCGTAAATGCGCAGCGAACAAATGAATTGGTTTGAGCCCAAAACGCATGTGAAGTAGATGTGTTTATTATGGGAAAACATATACACAAAATGTCCAAAAACAGTTCAAACATGAGTAATGACGGAGAGGATTAGCTACTACTCTGCAGGCAGGCCCCACGCGCTCAATGCGGAACTGAAGCGGAACAGAAGGGCAAAATAGAGCAGGAAGACTTACTAGTTGGGTCGGAGCAACTGGCTCAGGACAACAACACCAAACAAAGTCCATGTAAAGGAAGAACCAACAGAGGAGCTTGATCGTCAACATAGACAAATGCCACCACATTGACTGCTTCACATCATCACCCATAAATACTCTGAATCCTGATGAGTGACGAGTGGATGCAGGTGTGGCGGCAGCTGAAGCATGGTGTGTGCCCGAATGAATGTGTGTGTGAGTGAATGCTGAATGATGCAAGAAAGGTGAGTGAGGATGAGTGTGTGTGTGTGTGTGTGTGTGTGTGTGTGTGTAAATGTGCATGTATGTGCGTGCGTGTGGGACCCCAGGTGATGGCAATCAGCTGATAGGTGCCTGGCAGAGAGAGGTGAGAGGAGGGCTGTGGCTGTAGACTAGCAGAGGAACCAATAATCTGCCAGCTGGAAAAGATAACAATCAGAGGCTAAGCCACAGGTCATGAAACGGGGCAGGAAACAACAGCCCCATTCATGACAAAAGGTTGTAAAATAGCCTACTGATTGCAAATGCACTCGATTTATCACATTATTCTTTTTTTTAATCAAGGCCTTTTTATTTGTTCTTTCAAAAAAAAAAATTAAATATGAACAAAAAGGGCTTCCGGTTATGGCTGCCACGTAGGACGGACGTGTCTCGCTCTGCTCTGCTCCTGGAAAAAAAAAATCGGCAAATAACTCTCTCATTTGGGACAGAACGTATCCCAGCATTTGGGCGAGGATATGTCGGCGAAGCCTAAGGCTGGAAAACCAGGAAAAGGAAAAAGCGAGCCGCCGAAACAGTCCAAATTAACGGACTTTCAGGTCTGTGACGCAGCAAACAAGGCTCCATATATGGCGGAGGAAGCTGGCGGCGGTGCGATTTCTGCGGGGAATGGCGCAGATGCGCTGATGGCTGCCATGAGTTCAATGAGAGCGGACTTTTCCTCTAGATTTGATGGGATTATGACAGCGCTGGAAGGAATAAGAAAGGAATTGGGTGACTGTGTAGAACGAACGGCGCAGATGGAGCTCCGTCTCGCTAGTGCTGAAGATGACGTCACCCGTCTTCAATTAAAGGTGCGCACTTTGGAAAAAAAAAATAAATCTCTGGAAGATAATATTTTGGATTTGGAATCTCGGTCGAGACAGAATAACTTGAGGCTGGTGGGTCTTCCAGAGGAATCAGAAGGTCGGGACGTATGTTCCTTTCTGGAAAAGTGGATTCCGGAGGTGCTGGGCAGCGAGGAGTTGCAATCAGCAGTGGTTCTGGAAAAAGCACATCGTATTGGCCCACGGAGAGATAAGGGACCGCCGAGGACCTTAATTATGAAGTTTCTAAGCAACAGAGACAGGATGAAGATCTTCAACGCTGCACGTGCTAAAGGAGAGATTAAACACCAGGACCAGCAGGTGCGGTTCTACCCAGATTTGGCCACAGGAATCCAGCAATTGAGGAAGCAGTTTGATCCCGTACGTAAGGAGCTGCGCAACCTTGGGATTCGTCATGGTGTAATCTATCCTGCGAGACTGCTGACCACGTATGAGGGCAGAACCCACATCTTCAAGACCCCAGAGGAGGCGCAGGAGTTCATCAAGAAGATCAAAGAAGAAGAAGAGACTGGTGGGAGCTAAGCATGAACAAAATATAAGGTAGAATAACTAAGCATTTGCACAGGCATCTGACTGACTTGAAGTAAATAGTAAGTTTACAAAATATAGATTGTATTATATATTAAAAAAAAACAAAACAAAAACAAAACAAACAAACAAAAAAAAAAAACTAGGATGTACAAAGTTGGTAAAAATTTTGGAGTTAAGTTGGAAAACTACAGAGGAGAGTTAATGTTACGTCATTAAAAGCAGTAGAGTTAGGGTGATTGGGAGGATGAAGAAGGAGTGGCTTAGGCTGTTCCCCGTGGATGTGGAACAGTCGATGGCTATATCGGGAGACAGAATTTTTCTTTTGATTTTGGGGGGTTTGCCACAAGTGTGGGAAGGGGGAATTTGTTTGTGTGTAGTTTGTAGGATGAATGTTCAACCACTCATGTTTTTGCTTCTCTGTATGAGCATGTTTACACTGCAAGGTAATCCCAAACTCTCTATTGATCATGGACCAAAGTGTTAATCTTAATTTAACTTCATGGAATTGCAGAGGTCTACAAAATTTAAAAAAACTTAAACAAGTTATGAATAAAATAAAGGACATGGGTTCAAGAATTGTGTTTTTACAAGAAACTCATCTGATAGAGGAGGATGTTAAAAGAATTAGGAGTAGATGGCAGGGAAGTGTATTCACCTCTTCATTTTCATCCCGAGCCAGGGGAGTTATGACTCTCATACATAAATCAGTTCCTTTTCAAGTGAAAAATGTAATTGGAGACAAATTTGGAAGATATGTAATCATTCAAGGTTCTTTGCTATTAGAAAATATAAATCTTGTGAACTTATATGGTCCCAATATAGATGACCAGAAGTTCTTTGCTAATTTATTTCTCATCTTATCATCACTTACAGGGCAACATATAATAGCAGGGGATTTTAATTGTACATTGAATCCAGGTGTGGATAGATCAACAGGACTGGATTGTACGCACATTGGATGTAGGATGACTATTAATCATTTTATGAAAGAATTGAGATTGTTAGATATATGGAGAGAAATGAAACCACAAGTTAAAGCCTATTCTTGTTATTCCAGTACCTACAAGACATTCTCACGTATTGATTATTTTTTGATTTCCACAGAATTAAGGTCCAAGATTCAAAACTGCTTTTATGATAACATCGTGATCTCTGACCATGCACCCTGTTGTCTAATATATGTAGATAAAAAATTGATAAAGGAATCAGGTAGATGGCAATTTCAGCATAAATGGCTTCAGGATGAGGAATTTGTCAAGTATATAGAAAAACAGATAGACGAGTTCTTTGACATCAATACTACACAAACATCAGCATGTGTAAAGTGGGAGGCTTTCAAAGCTTTTATTAGGGGACATATTATTAGTTATACAGGATCAAAATCTAAGAAGACTCGAGAGGAGAGAGCTAAAATGGAACATAAAATAAAAAATCTTCAGGAAAAAGTGTATGCAGGAAGTGACCCAAGGTTGGAGAATGAATTACTGATTTTGAGAGCTGAATACGACAAAAAATCAGCGAATAGAGCTGCCTCGAGTCTTCTAAGATTGAAACAATCTTTTTATGAACAAGGTGAAAAATCAGGAAAATTATTAGCATGGCAGATTAAACAATTGGAAATTAAAACACCAATTACCAGTATTATAAGTAATGGACAGGTAGTTATAGATCCTTTAGAAATTAATAGAGCCTTTAGAGATTACTATGAAAAATTATATGATACCAAAAATGAACCTGATTTAACAAAACTAAATGGGTTTTTGAACGAACTATCTATACCGTGTATTCCAAATGAAAACAGGGAGATATTGGAGTCTAAAATTAGTCAAGAAGAAGTTGGGCTAGCCATTGATAATATGAAATCAGGAAAAAGCGCAGGACCAGATGGTCTTCCAGTTGACCTTTATAAAAAATTTAAGAATAAATTAATAAAACCTTTTTTGGAAATGGTTTTAGAAGCATTTCAAAATAATAATTTACCATCATACATAAATAATGCCTTAATTATACTGCTGCCAAAACCAGGTAAGCCCTCTAATAAATGTGAAAATATGAGACCAATAAGCCTATTAAACGCCGACCTTAAGATAATCTGTAAAATTTTAGCAAGACGAATACAAGAAATTTTACCAAATATTATTAATCGAGATCAGAATGGCTTTATAAAGGGTAGACAAGGCTTCCATAATGTAAGAAGACTATTTAATATTATTTATTTTAATAAAGAAGCACCGGATACAGCTCTCCTATCATTGGACGCCGAAAAGGCCTTTGATAGAGTTGAATGGCCCTTTCTTTTTGAAGTACTACAAAGGTTTGGACTTGGAAATAATTTCATAAAATGGGTTCAAATAATATACAATAATGCTACAGCAGAAATCCTAACAAATAACAATATTTCAAAACCAATAAAAATCAATAGAGGATGTCGACAAGGCTGTCCACTTTCACCTTTACTGTTTACTATGGCAATTGAACCTTTAGCGATAGCGATACGTTTACATTCACAAATATATGGAATTAAAGTAGGACCAACAGAACATAAAATCTCCCTGTACGCCGATGACATAATTTTGTTTATGTCGAATCTAAAAAAATCTATTCCAACCTTGTTGAATTTAATAAAGAATTTTGGGGAAATATCAGGATATAAAATAAATAAAACTAAATCTTCAATATTAATGCTAAATGAGACCCAGAGAAATTACCCAGCCCCTGAGGTAAATCAATTCAATGTTGTAAATCAGTTTAAATATTTAGGAATCCAAATTATGCCTAAGCTAGAATCAGTCGCCAGTGTCAACTATGAAGCCTTAATGTCAGATATCAGTGAGTTAACTCAGAGATGGATGTCACTACCAATGTCGATGATCGGGAGAATCAATATACTTAAAAGTAATATTTTACCTAAAATACTTTATTTATTTCAATACATTCCCTTATCACCACCTTTAGATCTATTCTCAAGAATAAAAAAAAAGTTAGTGGAATTTATATGGAACAACAGGAGGGCTAGATTACGTTTGTCTTTATTATATTTACCATTTGATCGTGGAGGTCTGAAATGTCCAAATTTTATGTTGTATTATTGGTCGGCACAACTGAGGTCTATGACATATTATTTTTCATCAAATGATCTCCCTCACTGGACTGAAATGGAATCATACAATTTACCTTTACCTCTTCCCATATTCATATACTCAGATTCGGCAAAAAAATTACAAAAACAAGTTAAAAATCCATTTGTAAAGCATATGATCAAAATATGGTGTGAAGCTAAAAACTATTTAAAAGAACCACAGTTATTGTCACAATTTAGTCCAATATGGGGTAATCAATATTTTAAACCAGGGAGAGCGGACGCTGTATTTAAAGTATGGAATTTAAAAGGGATACAAAAGATTCAGGATTTATATTTGCCAGGTGCAGACAACATAATGTCTTTTGAAGAGCTGAGGATCAAATTTAATCTCAATAGAACACATTTTTTTAAATATCTTCAACTTAGAAACTTTATTCGATCAAATCAAAATAAAGCTCTCACTCGACCTATTTATTCATCCTTGGAAAAAATGATGATGAAAGATAGTAAAAGAAAGGGTATTATTTCAGAGTTTTATAACTCATTGACACTATCTTCAAGTGAAAATTCACTGAAAAGATTAAACTACTGGAAAGAAGATCTGCAAATTGAAATTTCAGAGGAACAATGGGAATTGGCTTGTACAGAAGCTCAAACCAAATCAATAAATGCACGCCTTAAATTGATACATTTCAAATGGTTAATGCGGATGTATGTTACACCGGAGGAGTTAAATAGATATAACAAAAATATACCAGATACATGCACAAAATGCATGGAAAGTAAAGGAACCCTATTTCATTGTTTATGGGAATGTAGATTAATAAGAATGTTTTGGGAAGAGGTGAGGGTAACAATTGAAAAAATAATCTCAAAACAAATCATATTGAATCCTAAACTGTTTTTGTTGGGTCTGTACCCAGAAAAGCATAATTTTAATAAAAGTGAAAGAACATTCATAGACCTCAGTTTGCTTAATGCCAAAAAATGTATTGCACTATTATGGAAAAAGACTCATAGACCAGATGTGACTCAGTGGTTAAGACAGATGTTAACAAACCTTCCATTAGAAAGAATAACATATATACTAAAATCAAAGGAAATTGTGTTTGAGAATATATGGAGACCTTTTATTGATTATGTAAAAAATTTAAACATAACTCTTGAAGAAGAAGGTGAATGATGTGTGTGGACCTTGTAAATTCCAAACTGGTGAACATAATATGTATACTTATGTATTGGATTGTCTAGACTAAACAGAGGAGCATTGTTGAAGACTTGATTTTGTTGGTGGTTGTTGGTGTTTTTAGTGCATTTTTTTTTTGTAGTACTTTAGTGTTAGTGTTTGATTGTTTGTATCATGTTTGTTAAAAAAAAAAAAAGAAAAGGTTCAATAAAGATATTGTGGAAAAAAAATATGAACAAAAAGAAAACAAAAACATTACCCCCCCAAAAACTGCCAGACAGATAAAAACAATGCATTTACCCAGGCATCTGAATATAAAATGTATGACTATGTCATGTTCAGGTGAAGGCACTCTCCCCCTCCCTTCCTGCTTGACTTTCCCCGGCTCCGCAGGCTATCACCAGACCTGCGTGATTAGACGCACATGCTGCCTCTGCCTCGCCAGCGCATAAAAGGACCTTCATGTGAAAGCTTCAGCGCTGGCTCATTGGGTATACTATCTGCATAACAAGCCAGTAAGTTTATATTCCTTCTCAGAGGAAACAAAAGTAATTCTTCTTGTCTTTTTTTCCTTCAGGTTGCTACCATCTTCGTGGTGCATCTCCCGGGGTCGTTGTGCGTTCACCTGCCCCATCATCATCACCACTTCAGCTGCCTATTCCATCAGGTCAGACACCTCACCCAGCTCTACCTCTGCCTACCAGCATCCTTCCTTGGTTCGCCGTTTGTGCTGGGTTTCTCTGCCAGGTTCTCTGTTTCTCCCACATGAGTGCAGTCCTATTTATAAGTTTACAGTCTCCCTCCTTGTCTAACCTGCTCTCATCTCTCCTTCCAGGCTGAGTCTTCCTCTGGCGAGTGACGTCTTTCATTAACAAAGCTTTTCTTTTATTTGAAACAATAAAAATCTGATTAATTGCTTCTCTGTGTTATTGTGTGTTCTCTCTGGTGCCACTCCCTGCACCTGAGCTGTTTATTATTACCAGTCATGACACTATATGTATAACAAATGTGAAAAAAGAATAATCAAATGAATTAAAGAGTAATAATAAGATTTATGTTATCATGTTGTAGGCTTCAGCATCTTCAACAAAGGTTAAAAAGGGTTCCCAAATGACATAAAATTTCTCAGTGGATCCCCTGACAGTGTATCTTATTTTTTCCAGTTTAAGAAGGTACAGAATGGGGAGCGCTGTCGTGCAATGAGCAGATAGGACACACTCACCGGTCGCTCCTGTAGATTTTAAGATAAAATTTCATTTTGTCAAAACTATACGAATTACTAAGAAAAGATATTTTGACCTAAAAACGAGGAAAATGCCGAAAACGTGTAGCTCAAAAGGCACGGGGGACGAAGCTCAACCAGGCCCAACTACAGCCCCAGGCTCAGCTACAGAAGGAAACGCTGGAATCGAGGGAGCTAAGGAGGTGGATAACAATGAGGTGCTGAAGGCTATAGCATTGCTTCACTCGGAATTAGCCAACCTTAAGTCGGACATCTGTAACACAATTGAGGCCAAGATATCAGAAGTCACCAGCACAATGAGAGGGGAGATGGCAGCGCTGAAAGCCAAAAACCACACAGCGATATCTGTGGTAAAAGTCCAGCTCGACGTGCGAAATCAAATGCTAAAGGAACTAGCCGAGGCTGCTAGCAGCTCCTCGGATGTGCTTCAAGAGTTGGAAAACCAAAGTTAAAAAGCTGTCTGGGCAAATGGAAGTCCTTTCAGAAAAATGCCTAGACCTGGAGGGACGGTCAAAACGGCAGAATTTAAGAGTGGCCAGAATTAAGGAGGGTAAAGAAAATGGGCAACCAGTGAGAGATTTTGCAGCTTGGGTATTAAAAGAAGTACTGAGCTTGGAGGAGATGCCGATAATAGACAGAGCCCACAGAGCCCTACAGAGACAGCCCAGGGATAATGAGCCACCATGACACCTGATCATAAAAGTACATTACTGCCACACATATGAAGACATAATGAAGAGAGCCATGTCCATGAAGGATTTAACATTTCTCAGACAACGGATTCAAATCTTCAGAGACCTTCCGACTGAAGTAGTTAAACGGCAGGCAGCATTCACTCCAGCCAGGAGGAGTCTGCGTGACAAGCCGGGAGTCAGGTTCGGGCTTCTGTATCCAATGAAGCTATGTGTGTCGTACAACGGATCAGAGGCGTTTTTTACAGATCTGGAAGAGGCTCGTCAGTATGCAGAACGTCACTTCGGACAACCAGATAAAGACTGAGAACAGTGACTTTTTTTCTCAGAGGATTTTGATGTCTGATCTCCAGAGAGAGACCGAGGATGAGGACTCTGACCAGTTCTCGTACAGGCGACTGTATGACAATTTAAGTATACATCGTGTTCTCCCCATACTATTATATAAAGAAAGTGCTGGAGGGGGATGTTAAATTGGCTTGATTTAAAAGTTTACCGACATTTCTGCCTCTATTACGTTCTAACACCTGTGTAGACACTCTGTTTCATGCAATTTTTTTTTTTTTTACCCTTGTCCTGTCAGGCAGTGAGACAAGCAGAACGGGGATCTGTCACCCTTGTGCCAAAACAGATTTACTTTGCCAAGAGGAGCTTATACAGTACCTATCTATGTACTGTATATTGTTGAAAACTCCTCCTGTAATAACTTTTAATACTTTATTTTAATTATTTTACCCATGGAAGACCCGACAGGATGGGGAAGAGGGAAAGGAAGTGTGTGGAGGGGGAAAGAAAAGGGAGGGGAACAGACAAAAAGACAAACAAATCAACAACTAAAACAAACAGAAGACAAACTGCTTCTTCCACCAAAGATGTCTCAACATGAGTCTGGTTTCCATGCCTGTTAAAGGAGAAACACTTGGGCGTGCGCGTCTATGTGTGTATATGTGACAGTGTGCGCAAAATAAGTGTGTGCATGTGAGTGGTTTGTCAGGAAACATACAAAGCGGGGGGCCGATTGCAGCAGCTCCCCCGAGCCCACACCCCCGGGCCCGCCAGCTCCCTAGCGCCCCAGTGGGGCCAATGCCTGCGCCCAGTCCCCAGGCACCAGGAGGCCAGCGACCCCACCCCCCGGGCCAGAGACCGGCCTGCGCCCCCTGACATGAGCCCCCCAGGCACTCCCACGGCACCCCCCCCCCAGCACCACCGCCGCACACCCCGGGGACCCCCATGCCCAAAGAAGTCCCCCTGCCCAGGGGAGCCCACATTGCCGAGAGGCACTACCCCCTTAATCCAGCACCTCCTGACTCGCAGACACACCCCTCCCCACACCTTCACACCCACATGCTCCCATGCGCACCGATATGCACTCTCTCACTCTCACTGACCCGGACCCACCCATTCTCTCTCACTCCTGTACCCGTTCAATCTCACCCATCATCCTTGTTTCTTAAGGTGGCTGCGAAGCAGATGCAGTGAGCTGGAACGTGCACCAGCGCCTGGCAGCAGCCGGGGAGACCACCAGCGCAGGCCACAGAAGCAGACCCCCACCCCCGGCGCCCACCCGAGCAACTGATCAGTAGACCACCGCAGGCGCTGCAAGATGCCACCCGACACGCAAAGCGCCGCACAAAACCAACCCACCATCACCACCTCAATTCATCACCCCCCCACTCTCACTGAGGCTCATATTCAGTCCCGCTCTCACTCCCTTGGTTGTATCTATACATTCAGTAGCACCCAAGAATTTTGACAACATGACGGGTCCCAGGATCCCCACTGGGCCCCCACGCCCCCAGGAGGAGGAGGGCAACAGAGGTGGGGGAAGACCACCCCCCACACACAAAACATGGTGGGTGTGGGGGGTGGGTGAGGATGGGACACTATACCCAAGCCATGCCGACAAGTCCTCGCATGTCTTCCACCAGAACTTTTGAACCGGTGCACAGGACCACATAGCATGCATATAGCTATCAGGGACGTTGTTGGTGCAGTGCGAGCAGATATTTGTGTGACTCAGGCCCATTTTGAATATTCTTTGTCCTGTGTAATGAAGTCTATGTAGAACTTTATACTGTATAAGTTGTAAGTTAGAGTTTTTAGTCATCTTAGATAGATAGATAGATAGATACTTTATTTCGAACAAAAATGTATAACAAAAACAAAACAAATGACAAATGCAATAAAGTAACAGTATACAGTGTTCGAAAGGGAGAAGGAAGAAGTGAACACTTATTAATTCCATCTCCTCTTTTCCATAAATACACCCATGTGAATTATATACAAATTACCTCATTTAAGACCCCAAGTAAACAATTAACTGTATTTTGTACATATCAACATTAACACCCATCCATCCTAGCATATATTGATGTCCATACATCAAAACCAGCCTCAAACAACACAGATATACACAGTGCTGTCCCACCCACCATTCCATAGTGTCCCATAGTGTCCCAGAGTGAGCATAGTGAATCGTACATATAAATACTACCCTTCTAACATATACCCTTTCAGCAAATAATGTTTGTACCTCTTTTTGAATTGATTTCTGTTTGTACATAGTTTCAGTTCCGGCTCGAGACTGTTCCACAAATCCACCCCACAGACAGATAAGCACATACTTTTCTTGGTTGTTCGTATCTTGGATTTTGTAAAGTTTAAGTCTCCTCTCAAATTATGATCATTGTCTCTTTTTTTAAATATTTTTTGTATATTAGTTGGGAGTTGATTATTAATTGCCCTGTACATGACTTGTGCTGTCTTAAATTTAACTAAATCGATGAACTTTATGACATGTGACTTTAAAAACAACAAATTGGTATGGTCTCTATATCCTACATTATTTATTATCCTTATAGCAATTTTTTGTAATGTGCATATTGACTGTAGGTTGGTCTTGTAGGTGTTTCCCCAGATTCCTACACAGTAGTTAAGATAAGGTAGAAACAGTGAATTGTACAGTAAGACCAATGATTTATAGTCCAAGATGTGTCTTGTCTTCCCCAGTATGCCTATACATTTTGCCAACTTGGCCCGGATGTGACTGATGTGAGGTTTCCAGCAGATTTTATTGTCTAGCGTCACCCCCAGAAACTTATTTTCCTGTACTGTTTCTATTCTGGTATCATCTATCGTTACCATTATTTCATGATTTATTTTATAATTTCCAAACAACATAATCTTTGTTTTTTTTAGATTTAGAGATAATTTATTTTTGTTGAACCACTGTGTTAACTTTTTCATTTCAGTTGTGACCACCTCTAAAACCAGCTGCAAATTCTTACCAGTGCAAAGGATATTTGTGTCATCCGCAAACAAAATAAATTTCAGAATTTTTGATACTTGGCATATGTCATTTATATACAAAATAAAGAGTTTGGGTCCCAAAACTGACCCCTGGGGCACACCACAAGTGATGTCCATGAAGGGTGATTTGTGCTCACCAATTTGTACAAATTGTTGTCTGTTACTTAAATAACTTTCCACCCAACTCAGTCCGACCCCTCTTATCCCATACCTTTCCAGTTTCCTTAGTAGTATTCTGTGGTCATTGGTGTCAAAAGCTTTCTTTAAATCTATAAATACTCCTACAGCAAACTTTTTTTATCTATACAACTAGTAATTTCTTCTATAAGTTAGATCAGTGTCAAAGATGTAAATTTATCTGCTCTAAGACCATACTGGCTGTCTGTAAGGAGGTTGTGTTTTTCAATGAAATCATCCAGTCTCTTAGTGAAGATTTTTTCGAGTATTTTGGAGAATTGTGAGAGTAAAGAGACTGGCCTGTAATTTGTGAAACAATGACTGTCTCCTGTTTTGTATAGAGGTATTACCTTTGCTATTTTCATTTTGTTTGGAAATTTACCAGTTTGAAATGACAGGTTACAGATGTGGGTGAGTGGCTTAACAATTCCTTCAATTACTTTTTTCACTATTGTCATGTCAATTTCATTCCAGTCCGTTGATTTTTTGTTCTTAAATTTACTCACAGTCTCGATAATTTCCTTTTCAGTAACTGCACCCAAAAAGATTGTATTTGGATTTCTATCTTCTATTTCATTTACAGAACCACTGTTGTTTGTTTCTGTTGTCACTAGTGATTTTGCTAATTCAGGACCAACGTTTACAAAAAATTTATTGAAACCACTGACCACATCCTCCATATTATTTATCAAATTGCCATTTTCAATAAAATATTCTGGATAATTAGCATTCTTAGGTCGATTACTAATAATCCCATTGAGTACTTGCCATATTCCTCTTAAGTTATTTTTATTATCCTCTAATATTCTTTTGTAATATTCTTTCTTACAGGTCCTCATTATATTAGTAAGCTTATTTTTATATTTTTTATATTTGATCTTAAAAGTGTTTAAACATATTTGTGTCCAGAAGCTTTCCGCCTTATTGACTGATAGGTCTGTCTCCCATTTTGATATCGGAAGAGATACGGACTCATCCAGTTTTGATAACAGTCCATGTATTTTCGAGATCAATTTAGGGGAACGAAGATTTAGAAACTCTGCCACCTTAACTGGTACCTCTAAATCTGTCTGATTAAGATTGAATCTTGCTTTTATTATGGATTTAAGCTGTTGGTATTCGAAATACTTTTTATCACTGATGTCATACTGTGACACTAGTTCCTGAAATTGGATAAAATTTCCACCTTGAATAAGATGTTCTAAGTTATTTATTCCCTTCTCTTGCCATAGTGGAAAATTTAATGTCCTCTTTTGTTGCAAGATATCAGGATTATTCCAAATGGGCATGAGTTCACAAGGGACAAGTGAAGACCCCGTTATTTTTAAAAATTTCCACCAAGCCATCAGAGAGGAGCTGATATTAATGCTTTTAAAACAGTCATGGCGTTTCGACTTCAGGTCTGGACACCATGGTGATAGCAGCTTAACGCTGAAGCTCCCAGACCCGATCCGTGAAAATACTTTGAAAATCAGATTTAACGGATTTTTGGAAGAGTGAAAATCAAAAGACAAAGTCATTATGCCTAAAGGAAAACAGAAGAGATCGACATTTACCAGGCCAAGACATACATCGGCCGAAGAATCTGACCCGGAGGACATCCCCTCTGAAACGGAGGAGCTGAATGAAGCTAGCAACAAGGTTAGCTTAAAAATGGTACTTCAAGAACTAAGACAATTTCGCCGAGAGTGTTGGGCCGAATTTCGTGAAATTAAAGATGAAATAAAAAGGACAAACAGCAGAGTGGACCAAGCTGAGGACCGAATCATGGAAGCAGAGGGAAGAATAAAAGGGCTGGAAGACACCGTGCTGGATTTACTTAAACGACAGTCAAGACTGGAGGCTAAGCTAACCGACCAAGAAGAAAGACTTAGAAGAGACAACATAAGAATTCATGGTCTGAAAGAAGGAGTCGAGGACGGTTTCACCACAATGGCTGCATGCGTGGAATCCATACTGAGAGAGAAGCTGGAAATTCCCCAATCCACTGACTTGAAGATAGAAAGGGCGCACCGTACATTAGCCCCAAGGCCGTCGGCGGAAGTGCCACCAAGATCGGTGGTGGTGAAGTTCTCCAACTCCAGAATAAAAGAAGAGGTTGTGAGACTGGCTTGGCAGAAAAAAGGATTTATGCACCAAGAGAGAAAAGTTTTTGTGGAACACGACTACGCCCCGGAGGTCCTTAAAAAGCGTCGGGAATAAAACGACACTAAAAAGGTACTACGAGAGAAGAAACTGCGCTTTCAGACTCCATTTCCGGCGAAGCTGCGGGTGTTTTACGGAGATGAGACGTGTCTCTACAACTCGGCGGAAGAAGCAACCAGCAGGAAACCCAGCACCAGAGCTATAAGGAAAAACTGAGCGTTTACAGGAGGGAATAACGATATTTTTAGTCAATCTGCGCATCCAACCCCCCTCCTACAAGGTAACAAACATTAAAGGAGATGCAGAATCAGCAAGTATCAAGTGGTAAAATATTTCATGGAACAGACATAATATTAGAAACAAATAAGTATTTAAAAAAAAAACTTGTTAAAATAGAAATGTGACAATGAACCACATGATCTCTCCACACTAACAAATACTGTATTAACGTGACTGTTTGTTATGATGGTGGTGGGAGGTTGCACACAATTTCATAGGGTATAGGCATAAAAAAAAGAAAAGAAAAGAAAAGAAAATCATTACAAGTTCTGATTGGGATCTGAAATTCACGTTAAAAACATGGGACAACTTACAGGAGTAAGAGAGGGCCCTCAGCACGTAACAGAGTTTGAGGAATTTCCCTCAGAGCCAACACATCATCAAGGCTCTTCTAAGGTCACTAAAAAGACCTCAGCTCAGGAAGATCTTTTGTCAGTTTTTTGTTTTAAAGTTTTATATACTATGTTCTTAATGTTTTTTTATGTTCTTAATGTTCTTTCAGTTTCTGAGTAGCATAAAAGAGGGCCACCACACCGTTATACTAAATAAGACAACACAATGGAGAAACAGGGTGTAACCAAAATAATCTCATATAATGTAAAAGGGATCCTGAATCCAGTTAAAAGAGCCAAGATTCTAGGCAAAATGAAAAAAGACAAAGCAGGTATAATATTTTTACAGGAAACCCACCTAACAGACGTGGAGCACACTAAACTTAATAGACAAGGGTTTAAAATGATCTCTTCATCTTCATATAAGTCAGGGAGGAGGAGGGGGGTTGCGACATTGATCTCAGCCAAAATTATATTTGAAAAAAAAATCAGAACACAAAGATAAAGAAGGGAGATTCAGCATGGCACTTGGTCGGCTGGAGGGAGAAGATATCACCCTGCTGAATGTATATGCAGGGTGATATCTGGAAATTCAGGGGCTAACTGGAAATTTCATAAAAATGTATTTGACCTAATGATAACTAAAGCCCAAGGTTTGGTGATATGTGGTGGAGACTTCAATCTAAGACTGAATCCATACTGGGATACATCAGGTAATTCTCCACATCAAAATAACACTCAAAGTAGAAAAACTCGGATGCTACTAAAAGAAATGGGAATCTGTGACGTGTGGAGGGAATTCAACCCCAGTGTAAAAGATTATACATTTTACTCAGCACCACATTCATCATACTCAAGGATTGACTATTTTTTATGTTTAATAGAGACATTGGAAGAGTAAAAACATGTAAAATAGGACTGATGGATCTCTCTGACCACAGTCCGATCTATATGGACTTAAGTATCCAAAAATACACAAATAATACATTTTCTTGGAGGTTAAATTCAAATGTGCTGAAAGGTCCACTGAAAGATGAATTGGAATCAGATATTCTCAGATATTTTGAAGAAAATGATAATGGAGGAGTATCCCCTTTAATACTGTGGGACGCATGCAAAGCTGTAATAAGGGGAAAGATTATCGCAAAACTGGCAATCCAAAAGAAACTGAGACAAGAAAAACTAATCACATTAGAGTCAGAACTTAAGAAACTAGAAAAAGAGCACAAAGACAACACTCATTCTAATGACTCGCTCAAAATTAAGGAAATTAAAAAACAAATAAATGAGATCTACACAATAGAAATCCAGAAGAAACTTACATTTCTGAAACAAAAATACTATGAAACAGGTAGCAAATCTGCAAAATTACTAGCCTATAAATTGAGGAAACAACAAACGGAGAGAGCAATCTACAAAATCAGAGACCCAGTATCAAAGGAAATAAAATTTAGAATTCAGGGAATTCTTAAAAGCTTCAAGAACTACTACAAGAACTTGTACTCCCTCAAAAAAACATAAAAACGCATCAGAAGCCTTCCTAAATACATTAAACCTTCCCCAACTTACTGAGTCACAAAATAAAACACTACTGTCAGAAATACAACCTAAAGAATTAGAAAAAGCAATTATGAAACTTAAAGCTAACAAATCCCCAGGAGCAGATGGCTTTACAGCAGAGTGGTACAAAACCTTTAAACAGCAACTATCTCCTCTCCTCCTGAAAACATTTAACTATGTCCTCCACACAGGGGAAATCCCCCCCCCTCCTGGAGAGAAGGGGTCATTGCCGTCATACCTAAACCTGAAAAGGATAAACTAGACTGCTCCAACTACAGACCAATCAGTGTGTTAAATCAGGACTATAAGCTTTTTACCACTATCCTTGCAAAAAGGTTAGAAAATATACTGACAGACTTAATTCATTTAGACCAAACAGGTTTTATAAGACAAAAACAGACGCAAGATAACATTAGACACACTTTACACATAATTCATCATATAAAAAAATATAATTTAAATGCAGCCATATTGGGATTAGATGCTGAAAAAGCATTTGATTCGGTTGACTGGTCTTTCCTATATAGAATCTTATCCAGTTTCAGTTTTCATAACAACTTCATTAGAACTATCCAGGCATTATATAAAAAACCAACAGCTAAAATAAGGATTAACGGTAAATTATCATCATCTTTTGAACTGGAAAGAGGATGTCGTCAGGGCTGCCCCTTGTCTCCACTGCTCTTTGCAATCTTCATAGAACCTCTGAGCCAATGGATAAGACAGAATCAAAAAATTCAAGGTATTACACTTGGTCAGAAGGAACATAAAATAGCACTCTTTGCTGATGAGTATGGAGATTTATCGGGGTACGAATTAAACATGCATAAAACCCAAATTTTAACATTCAACTATGACCCAAATCAATATTTACTAAGCAAACTCAAAACTAACTGGGAGATGAAATATCTGGGGGTCAATATCCCGAAACAACTCAACAAAATTATAACATTAAACTATGATCCACTGATGGCAAAACTAAAATCTGATCTAGCAAGATGGAATATGATACCATTCTTGGGTACTGCACAAAGAATTGAAGCAGTCAAAATGAATATACTTCCACATCTTCTATACCTTTTCCAAACAATACCGGTAGAACCTCCCAAAAAAACATGGCAAGAACTGGACAGAAGGATCTCAAGATTCATATGGCAGGGCAAGAGACCTAGAATCAGATATAGAACCCTACAGCTAAACAAAGACAAAGGTGGGCTCACACTGCCAAATATCAGGGACTATTTTAAAGCCGCACAAATTAAAACTTTAGTAGAGATATGTAACCCAGTCTACACTGCACAATGGAAGGAGATGGAATGCCAAATAACAAGTGACATTCCCCTACAGGCGATAATAGGGAACAATGCCTTACCTAAACTTTTGAATAACACTAACCCGTGGATAGAGACCCCGCTAAAAATTTGGTTTAAGATAGTCAGAGAGAATCAAACTAAAGAACCCTATCGATTACTGCAATGGATTGCCGATGATCAAGACTTTACTCCTAATAAAACACACTAGATTTAAAAAGTGGAAAGAGAATGGACTGATAAAATATTACGATTTTTTTAAAGGGCAAACTTTAAGAAGTTTTGAAGATTTGAAAAAACAAGGTCTAATAAATCAAGACCTTTACAGGTTCTTTCAGCTTAGACACCACATAAACAAAATACTTAAAAAGGAGGATTTGGAAAGGGCCCAGTCAGGTGTTCTGAAGGTCTTCTTAATGGCATATAAAGGGATCCCAGGGATCAGATACATTTCTAAAATATACCATGGTCTTCAAGACTCAAAAGGAGACAACACATCATATATAAAAGAGAGATGGGAAAAAGAGGGGAATTTCGCTTTACAGCTGGAAATATGGGAAAAGCCAAATAAACAACAATGGAAAAGTACCTCATCCCTGCAGTGGAGAGAATTTGGATGGAAAAATTTGGTAAGATTTTTCAGAACACCTGCACAAATCAAATTTACTCGTAAGGGGTTGAATTGTTGGCACTTGTGTGGTGAAGAGACTGCAAATCATTTTCATGTGTTTTGGTCATGCCCAGTTATCCACCAATATTGGACCAATGTACAGACAATATTGGGGAAAATACTCAAAATAACAGTCCCCTTTTCTTTTGTAACTTTGTATTTGGGTTTACTACCAGAATCACTGGAAAGAAGAGGAGAAAAATACTTATTCACTGTTTTAATATTGGCAAGTAAAAAAGCTGTAACTAAAAAATGGATGTTGAAGGATTGTCCTACACCTGAAGATTGGATTAACGTGATTCAAGACATTTACTCGATGGAAAAGTTGACATTCGCACTGAGACAGGACATGGATGGGTTCTTGAACTTTTGGCAACCCTGGATCGCATATGTGTCTTCCATTAGATCTAATCTTTGACAAATACCATTTCAATAATGGCACCTCTCTTTGTTCCAACACTACTCAGATGCTCTTTTATTTTTATTTATTTATTTTTATTTGTTTTTTTCTCTTTTGTTTCGTTTTTGTTTTTTGTTTTTTCTTGTTTTTTTTGTTCTTTCTTTAATTTCTCTTTTTCTTTCACTTAAAAAAGGGTGTTGTAATAATTATTCTTCCAATGTTGTCAAAAAACAAAAAAAAGGGAACATGTGATGAAAATGTAAACAATGCAGTGCTGTAATGACATGTACAGTGGGGAAAAAAAAGTATTTAGTCAGCCACCAATTGTGCAAATTCTCCCACTTAAAAGATGAGAGAGGTCTCCAATTTTCATCATAGGTATACCTCAACTATGAGAGACAAAATGAGAAGAAAAAAAAATCCAGAAAATCACATTGAAGGATTTTTAATGAATTAATTGGTAAATTCCTTGGTAAAATAAGTATTTGGTCAATAACAAAAGTTCATCTCAATACTTTGTTATATACCCTTTGTTGGCAATGACAGAGGTCAAACGTTTTCTGTAAGTCTTCACAAGGTTTTCACACACTGTTGCTGGTATTTTGGCCCATTCCTCCATGCAGATCTCCTCTGGAGCAGTGATGTTTTGGGGCTGTCGCTGGGCAACACGGACTTTCAACTCCCTCCAAAGATTTTCTGTGGGGTTGAGATCTGGAGACTGGCTAGGCCACTCCAGGACCTTGAAATGCTTCTTACGAAGTCACTCCTTCGTTGCCCGGGCAGTGTGTTTGGGATCATTGTCATGCTGAAAGACCCAGCCACATTTCATCTTCAATGCCCTTGCTGATGGAAGGAGGTTTTCACTCAAAATCTCACGATACATGACCCCATTCATTCTTTCCTTTACACGGATCAGTCGTCCTGGTCCCTTTGCAGAAAAACAGCCCCAAAGAATAATGTTTTCACCCCCATGCTTCACAGTAGGTATGGTGTTCTTTCTCCTCCAAACACGACAAGTTGAGTTTTTACCAAAAAGTTCTATTTTGGTTTCATCTGACCATATGACATTCTCCCAATCCTCTTCTGGATCATCCAAATGCTCTCTAGCAAACTTCAGACGGGCCTGGACATGCACTGGCTTAAGCAGGGGGACACGTCTGGCACTGCAGGATTTGAGTCCCTGGTGGCGTAGTGTGTTTCTGATGTAGCCTTTGTTACTTTGGTCCCAGCTCTCTGCAGGTCATTCACTAGGTCCCCCCGTGTGGTTCTGGGATTTTTGCTCACCGTTCTCGTGATCATTTTAACTTCACGGGGTGAGATCTTGTGTGGAGCCCCGGATTGAGGGAGATTATCAGTGGTCTTGTATGTCTTCCATTTTCTAATAATTGCTCCCACAGTTGATTTCTTCACACCAAGCTGCTTACCTATTGCAGATTCAGTCTTCCCAGCCTGGTGCAGGTCTACAATTTTGTTTCTGGTGTCCTTTGACAGCTCTTTGGTCTTGGCCATAATGGAGTTTGGAGTCTGACTGTTTGAGGTTGTGGACAGGTGTCTTTTATACTGATAATGAGTTCAAACAGGTGCCATTAATACAGGTAATGAGTGGAGGACAGAGGAGCCTCTTAAAGAAGAAGTTACATGTCTGTGAGAGCCAGAAATCTTTCTTGTTTGAAGGTGACCAAATACTTATTTTACCGAGGAATTTACAAATTAATTCATTAAAAATCCTTCAATGTGATTTTCTGGATTTTTTTTCCTCATTTTGTCTATCATAGTTGAGGTATACCTATGATGAAAATTGGAGACCTCTCTCATCTTTTAAGTGGGAGAACTTGCACAATTGGTGGCTGACTAAATACTTTTTTGCCCCACTGTATATCCTTTACAAAAACTTAAATAAAAAAAAATTGTCCTAAATCAGCTAAAAAAAAACTTAGACAATAAATTTGGTGTTGACCACTGTTATCTTCTTTAATTTGGTTCACCATTTTAAAGGAAGTACAGTAGGTGCCATCACAGGCCAAAATTCTTTATAAAATTCTACTGGAAAACCATCTGGTCCCAGAGCTTTGTTGTTTGGGATGTGCTTAAGTGCCTCCTGGAGTTCAGACACCTGAAGAGGTGCATCCAGAGCTGCAATCTGTTCATTATTTAATCGTGGTAAGTTAATATCATCCAAAAATGTATTTATCTCTGAGTCAGATGAGTTAATTTGAGATGAGTAGAGGTTTTCATAAAACTTTCTGAAGGAGTTATTTATTTCTTCAGGCTCATGGGTAATATTTCCAGTCATATCCTTAATAGAGTGGATAGTTGTTTTTTCTTTATTCAGTCTAAGCTGGTTCGTAAGATATTGCCCCGATTTATTACTGTGTTCAAACTTCTCAAAACGCAGTCTTTGTATTAAAAACTGTGCTCTTTTGTTTGTAATTTCTTTTAATTCCAGCTTTAATTTTCTCAGATTGTTAAGTGTCTGTTCCTGTGAAGAAATGGCACAGGTCATCTCCAGTGATTTAATCTTCTGTTCCAACTCCAGTACCAGTGCTTTTTTCTTTTTTGTTCCTATACAAACAGTAAGAAATAATTTTACCTCACATGATGGCTTTTGCTGCTTCCCAAAGAACACATGGGGATATTCCTGGTACATCATTATATTCCAGATATGATTCCCACTCTTTATTAAAGTAGTTAATAATGAAAGGCTTTTTGGAGTGATATATTAAATTTCCAGCTCCTAGTTTCCCTTGTAGCTTTCCTATTTACTAGTGTAAGAGATACTGGATGGTGGTCACTAATAGCTTGATTTGAACATATTTCAGTGTCTGTGATGTCCCTCACAATAGAGTTACTGGCTAAAAAGAAATCTAGACGTGAATGTGAACTATGAACTGATGAAAAAAAAGTGTATTCCCGAAGAGTTGGGTGAAGAGAACGCCATTCATCGCAAAGACCAAAATCATTCATGTAATGTTTGAGAGTGTCAGTAGCCTGCCGTTTTCGGTAATTCCCCGATGCACTGAGCCTGTCATTTGCAGGGTTTAATACCAGGTTGAAGTCTCCTCCTATTATGACAAAGTGTCCTCCTATTATGAATGTAGCGTATTATGACAAAGTGTCCTCCTATTATGAGTGTAGTGTATTCTTAGTGTATTCTTTTGTTTACCAATATAGCTACCCCCTTTTGTTTAGAATTAAAGCCTGCTGAGTACATGTGGGGGAATTTCGGGGAGGTGAGTGCATCTACAGATGACTTAGAGAATTGTGTCTCCTGTAATAAGACAAAGTCTGCCTGTAGATCCTTTAGTCCAGGGGTCCCCAACCCCTGGTCCCCGGACCGGTACCGGTCCATGGGTTTTATTGGGGTTGCGTTGTGCACCTAAAGAGGATTTAGACGCCTCCCCAGTGGAGCTAGTGTTTGCACAGCCACTTCGGCTGCCCAGGGAATTTCTCCCCGACAACCCAGCGCCAGAGTTCTCCTTGGCTCAGCGGTTGCAAAATAGCATGGGTCCGAGTGTCCTACCTGGCCCCGTTCACCACAGTTTTCCGCGTGTTTTTGTGCCTAAAGCTTTAAATAATGCAGAGTTTGTTTTTGTCAGACATGATGCCCACCGCTCAGCTCTGCGACCGCCTTATGATGGACCATTTAGAGTGCTAGAAACAGGTGATAAGCATTTTTTGCTAGATTTGGGGAGCAGAAAGGAAATGATTGGCATAAACAGACTCAAACCTGCTTTTGTGATGGCTGACGAAACTGTGCAGTTGGCGAGGGCCCCGCGACGGGGTAGACCCCCTAGAGAGCGTTCCCCGGTACACCCACAGAGATTGACTAACAGTTTTAATCCCCAGACAGCAGCTCCACAGCAGGAGGACGCCGCTGAAGAGGTTAAGCCCGCCTGCAGCAGATACGGCAGACGATTGAGGCCAAGACGGCATGTGGACTGATGTGTGGCGATTTTATTATGACATGCAATCTGTGTTAGGTTGTTCCGTCTTAGGCGTTTGGGGGGGGGGGGTTATATGTGGTGCACATATGTAGTTTCACAGGCTCACATGTATATTACTGTTCAGATGCTCTCATGTATATTCCTGTGTGCTTATTGTGACTTCACGTCTAGAGAGGAACAAAAGGTCTGGACCTCCTGGGGATAAGAGGAGGATGTGAAAGTTGGCCTTTTGATATGCAAGGAGATGGACATGAATGATTTCCTGACCACCGAGGTTTTGGTGGAAGCGAGAAAGACTGCAGGGGGGATGCATTGTGTTTGGGATTTAAAGACAATGGGATTTGGTGCTTTGATGTCCGGGGGTATTTAATGGACAGATGTTGGGGGTGATGTCTTTTTCTGCTTTTGAATGTTGGAGAGTGTGTTGTGAATAAAATTGAATCTGAGAAATAACTCAGCCTCATCCTTTCCACACTATCTCCACACATAGACAATAAATTTGGTGTTGACCAGTGTTATCTTCTTTAATTTGGTTCACCATTTTAAAGGAAGTACAGTAGGTGCCATCACAGGCCAAAATTTTTTATAAAATTCTACTGGAAAACCATCTGGTCCCAGAGCTTTGTTGTTTGGGATGTGCTTAAGTGCCTCCTGGAGTTCAGACACCTGAAGAGGTGCATCCAGAGCTGCAATCTGTTCATTATTTAATCATGGTAAGTTAATATCATCCAAAAATGTATTTATCTCTGAGTCAGATGAGTTAATTTGAGATGAGTAGAGGTTTTCATAAAACTTTCTGAAGGAGTTATTTATTTCTTCAGGCTCATGGGTAATATTTCCAGTCATATCCTTAATAGAGTGGATAGTTGTTTTTTCTTTATTCAGTCTAAGCTGGTTCGCAAGATATTGCCCCGATTTATTACTGTGTTCAAACTTCTCAAAACGCAGTCTTTGTATTAAAAACTGTGCTCTTTTGTTTGTAATTCCTTTTAATTCCAGCTTTAATTTTCTCAGATTGTTAAGTGTCTGTTCCTGTGAAGAAATGGCACAGGTTGTCTCCAGTGATTTAATCTTCCAACTCCAGTACCGGTGCTTTTTCTTTTTTGTTCTTATACGAACAGTAAGAAATAATTTTACCTCACATGACGGCTTTTGCTGCTTCCCAAAGAACACATGGGGATATTCCTGGTACATCATTATATTCCAGATATGATTCCCACTCTTTACTAAAGTAGTTAATAATGAAAGTCTTTTAGGAGTGATATATTAAATTTCCAGCTCCTAGTTTCCCTTGTAGCTTTCCTATTTACTAGTGTAAGAGATACTGGATGGTGGTCACTAATAGCTTGATTTGAACATATTTCAGTGTCTGTGATGTCCCTCACAATAGAGTTACTGGCTAAAAAGAAATCTAGACGTGAATGTGAACTATGAACTGATGAAAAAAAAGTGTATTCCCGAAGAGTTGGGTGAAGAAAACGCCATTCATCGCAAAGACCAAAATCATTCATGTAATGTTTGAGAGTGTCAGTAGCCTGCCGTTTTCGGTAATTCCCCGATGCACTGAGCCTGTCAATTGCAGGGTTTAATACCAGGTTGAAGTCTCCTCCTATTATGACAAAGTGTCCTCCTATTATGAATGTAGCGTATTATGACAAAGTGTCCTTCTATTATGAGTGTAGTGTATTCTTAGTGTATTCTTTTGTTTACCAATATAGCTACCCCCTTTTGTTTAGAATTAAAGCCTGCTGAGTACATGTGGGGGAATTTCAGGGAGGTGAGTGCATCTACAGACGACTTAGAGAATTGTGTCTCCTGTAATAAGACAAAGTCTGCCTGTAGATCCTTTAGTCCAGGGGTCCCCAACCCCTGGTCCCTGGACCGGTACCGGTCTGTGGATCATTTGGTAACGGATCGCAAAGAAAAAAAATTGTGGGTAATATTAAAGCTATTTTTTTCCATTAGTCTTAAGGAGACTTTGTTTTGAAAAACAACTGTTTCCTCCCTCGCCTCACAACTGCTCTTGACTCTGGTGCAACTTATCACTCATCAGTGACATAAGCTAACTCTTGAAAAAATGAGCCAAAAACAAAATTCTATTTGCAGGGAAACAAGCCCAGAGTTCCCACTGATTATGGTGAGTTGATATGATACTGTGGAATCATTGTAATTTCCGAATATAAACTGTAATTGTTTCAGATGACATGCTCTGAACTGACAAAGGTTTTTGTTATTGGAACCCCCACACCTCTACCTGGTCCGTGGAAAATTTTCATGCGTGAAACTGGTCCCTAGTACAAAAAAGGTTGGGGACCACTGCTTTAGTCGATTAAAAACTTTTAGCCTCTTCTCTCTGATACCAATTCCACATATGTTCCACGTGATAAACTTAAATGTGGACATGTTTTCACTAACTGGTTATGTGCTAAACGCTACCTAAATGTGCCTATGTGATTATATGTCCATAATGTATGCATATGTGTGTAGATACAGATGTGGACAAAATTATCGGTACCCTCTGTTAATGAAAGAAGAACCCACAATGGTCACAGAAATAACTTGAATCTGACAAAATTGGTAATAAATGAAAATTCTATGAAAATTAACCAATGAAAATTAGACAATGCTTTTGAATTGTGGTTCAACAGAATAATTTTAAAAAACAAACTCATGAAACAGGCCTGGACAAAAATGATGGTATCCCTAGAAAAGACTGAAAATAATGTGACCATAGGGACATGTTCAACCAAGATGTGTCCTCTAATTAACATCACAGGTGTCTACAAACTTGTAATCAGTCAGTCGGCCTATTTAAAGGGTGACAAGTAGTCACTGTGCTGTTTGGTGACATGGTGTGTACCACACTAAACATGGACCAGAGGAAGCAAAGGAGAGTTGTCTCAGAAGATTAGAAAGAAATTTATAGACAAGCATGTTAAAGGTAAAGGCTATAAGACCATCTCCAAGCAGCTTGATGTTCCTGTGACTACAGTTGCACATATTATTCAGAAATTTAAGATCCACGGGACTGTAGCCAACCTCCCTGGACATGGCTGCAGGAGGAGATGGATAATACAAATGGTAACAAAAGAGCCCAGAACAACCTCTAAACACATCATGGTGAACTCCAAGGTCAAGGTACATCAGTGTCAGATTGCACCAACCGTTGTTGTTCGAGCCAAAGTGGACTTCATGGGAGACGACCAAGGAGGACACCACTGTTGAAATCAAATCATAAAAAAGCCAGACTGGAATTTCCCAAACTGCATGTTGACAAGCCACAAAGCTTCTGGGAGAATGCCCTATGGACAGACAAGACAAAACTGGAACTTTTTGGCAAGGCACATCAGCTCCATGTTCACAGACGCAAAAATGCCAAGAAAAGAACACTGTCCCTACTGTGAAACATGGAGGAGGTTCTGTTATGTTGTGGGGCTGCTTTGCTGCATCTGGCACAGGGTGTCTTGAATCTGTGCAGGGTACAATGAAATCTCAAGACTATCAAGGTATTCTAGAGAGAAATGTGCTGCCCAGTGTCAGCCAGCTTGGTCTCAGTCACAGGTCAGCTAAAAACACCCAAGAATGGCTAAGAGTGAAACAATGGACTATTCTAAAGTGCCCTTCTATGAGCCCTGATCTAAATCCTATTGAACATCTGTGGAAGGAGCTGAAAGATGCCGTCTGGAGAAGGCACCCTTCAAACCTGAGACAACTGGAGCAGTTTGCTCATGAGGAGTGGGCCAAAATACCTGCTGAGAGGTGCAGAAGTCTCATTGACAGTTACAGAAATTGTTTGATTGCAGTGATTGCCTGAAAAGGTTGTGCAACAAAATATTAAGTTAAGGTTACCATCATTTTTGTCCAGGCCTGTTTCATGAGTTTGTTTTTTAAAATAATTCTGTTGAACCACAATTCAAAAGCATTGTCTGATTTTCATTGGTTAATTTTCATAGAATTTTTATTTATTACCACTTTTGTCAGATTCAAGTTATTTCTGTGACCATTGTGGGTTTTTCTTTCATTAACAGAGGGGTACCAACAATTTTGTCCACATCTGTATATGTTGTGTGTAAAATATACACCTACGCATGTATGATTGGGTGTGCGTGCATGATGTCTCTGTTCCATTTGCCTGCAATTGCAAGCAAATGGGGTGTATGTACTTCAAGTTATTTCCTATAAACCAGACATAAAGGTTAGTAAGTGGTGAAAAAATGCAGATAGTATACAAAAACGACCTAACAACTTCAGCAAAATTAACTACAACAGACAAACAAACAACCTCAGCAACAAAGAAATAAACATTTTGACAAATGTTAACAAATTAAACTGAGATCGAATAAGAGACCATATTCAGTAAGGAATAGTTTCAGTTGTGTTAACATAAATTCACGGACCAGGTGTTCTGGATTTTCATTATTTTTTTCAACAATTCCAGAAAAAACAAGGTTATCTCTCATGCTGCGTGACTGCAAATTGAGAACTGTTCCCTTCATTTTTCGGTTTTCGCTCTCAACAACACCAAGCCACGTGGTTAGTGTGTTTACTGACTTTTCTAGGCTATTATTTTCCTCTACAAGAGAGACGAGCTGTGCTTGCCTGAACTCAAGACTCTCAAGCAAGCCCTGGAATTCTTTATGAAGCAGCTCGACCAACGCCAGTCTACCATCCATGCTGGTAAGTTTATTCTCAAAAGAGAAAAGGATGTCACTAACCTCGGTGCCCTCCCATGATTTCTCAAGCGTTATTTTTGGCGAGTCTGTGGGTCTCGGTCCTTTAGACTGAGAAGCAGGACGGGACACACACTCGCCTGCTCAATGACACAGCAACAGCAATAAAACTCGTCAATATAGTTCTTGAGTTCCTCCAGCGCCATACGAAAAAAGAAAGATAGACACAGACAGTCAGTTAATGAGTTAATTACAAAAAGAGAAAAAAAACTACCTGTGGACAGGTTTGTTTATGTTCGGTCAACGGGAGTCGCTATATTGGATTATTGCACAACAGTCTCGGAACGTCTCGCGATCACAGCATCGGCCTCCGGGAATGTCCTCCACGTGCACCGGGACCTGGTGGTAACTGCAGACCAGATCCACTTTCAAAAAAACACGCGTCCCGGCCAGGTGCATGGAAAAATCCTGGATGTGGTGGATGGGATAACGATCGTGCTCCGTGCCATTGTTCAAGTGCTGGAAATTGCCACACGGTCGCCACGACCCGTCGGCCTTAGGCACCATGTGTAGCGGGGATGCCCACGGGCTGTTGGAGCGCCTGGTGATGCCCAGCTGCTCCAAGTTGGCAAACTCCTCTCGCGTGCTGACCAGTTTAGCCACGTCCAGGCACCAAGGGCGCGCAAACACTGCTAGGCCTTTTGTGGTTATGAAATGGTTGACCCCGTGTTTGGTTACCGTAGCCGAAAAAGTCGGGACCGTGAGTGCTGGGAACTGTGAAAGTAAATGCTGGTACGTACACCCTGGAGCTACAACGTTAGCCAGTGTTGCTGACCCAGTTCCCCGAGGTGTGCAGGGCAGGGAGGTGAAAGAGACAGTGTCCACTAAATGTCTGTTGGTAACATTGACTAACAACCCATAAGCACATAAAAAATCTGCACCTAAAATGGGGGCAGAACATGCAGCTACCACAAAGTCCCACTGGTAATTGTGTCCGTGTAAGCATACCGTCAGCGTCCATTTGCCAAACGTCCTGATGGTAGATCCGTTGGCGGCCGTGAGTTCGGGACCGCTGCCTCCTGCTGACCTGTCTGCGTTGACCGGCAGGATGAGGAGTTGGAGTCCACCAAGAAACGTCTCCCCAAACTTGTGTCTGTGATAAAAGGCAGCTTGTTCCTGACTGCTGGCCGTGCTTTTTTCCAGCTTCTTGAATTGGCACGGCAGCAGGCAGCATTGGGCATTCGAGCCAAAGTGGCGATGACAGAAACAGAGCACCCCATTCCTATCTCTCCTGGCATCTGTCCCAGCTACCACCAACAGCTCCTTGACCTCGCTGGAGTCCTTCATGGATGCTGGTGCCGCTGCATGCACGCTGAGAGCTCTGATTGCTAAAATGATGCAGTAAGCTTCCTGCGCCAGTGCGCGGTAGTCCTTGGTCACCAGCAGGTGTGAGTTGGCCAGGATTTCCCTCGCTGCAGTAGGTAGGTTCTTGAGGAACAGGTGGGCGAACAGGAAAGATTTGTCGTTCTTCCCCATCACCGCTAACATGCTCTCCATGAGCTCCACTGCTGATCTGTCACCTAACTCTGAACGTGTTAGGAGTCTCTCTGCCCTCTCACTGTCCGACAGGGTATAATGCTGGAGTAGCAGCCGCTTGAGCACTTCATATTTCCCTCAGGCTGGTGGCTTCTGGAGCCGGCTTGTTACCTGTTGCGTGGCGCGCACATTCAGTGCAGCAATCACATGGTAATATTTAGTGTTGTCCATTGTGATCCCGCAGAGTGCGAACTGGGCTTCTACATGTAAAAACCATGTGGTCGGATTGTGAAGTCAGAAGTCTGGGAGCTTGATTGTGACAGCGCATGCAGCGCTGGTGTTCTCCCTCTGGGTTGTCTCCGGGGCAGTGTTCCGCTCGTTCGCCATCGCACGTCTTAGGGTCACCAATGTGGAAGATGAAAGCAGATGAGGCAGCGAGCTGAACGACACACAAACTTTATTCACCTTCCAACATCAAGTACAGAAAATACTCTCTTGGGGTCTCTGGGTGCTTCCTTTTTATACCCTTTTTTTCTGCCCCATGAGACCCAGGGAGCCAAAAACAATACACTCAGTGCACAAAGAATTCCTGGAACATTAACATCATCCAACACCAGCCCTGCTTCTCACATCCTCTCTTCCTCTAGCGAACTCTGGTGTCCCCTGAACTCCCCGGCGGGTGGATAGTCCTTTCTGTTACATCTGAGACCCCCTGGTGCCTCTTCCTCCTTCAGTCCTCTGTTCCTTCTCCCTGGTTCCACTTCCTCCTTCAGTCCTCTGTCCCCCCCTCCCCAGCTTCCGACTCTGGATGGAGAACCCTCTACACAGTGCCACCTGTTATGTATGTAAATAGTATTAGTATGATGGCGGCCGGGGCTCCCGGGGAATGGTGAGGGGTGGGGGCCCATCTTTCAGGGTGGTGGCATTATCCGGGGTATAAAGGGCACGATGGGAGGCAGCCATGCCTCTTTTGCTGTTGACTCTCTGGCAAGCAGGAGCACTGTAGCTGCATTGTATACAGTTGATGTATTAATAAAGCTACCTTCACTTCACCTGCGGCCTGGTCATTGTTATATGAATTATGGACACAACATTTGGCGACGAGGAGAACACGGTAAAGGAAGAAGCTGCCACCAGTTTCCAACCGTTTTTGGAGGCCCCGGGCGAGCCACCCGTGCCTTGGCCTAGGTGGTTCGCCGTGTTCAACAATTACCTGGTGGCCCTTAACCTCGGCGAGCTTGAGAAGTTGCATGCGAGGGCGATTTTGGTCCATAATTTGGGTATGGAAGGCCAACAAATCCTCAAGACGCTGGGAGGAGTGGATAACTTTGACGAGGTGGTGGAGCTAATGGTGTGCTATTTTCGCACCCTGGAGAACATCATAGTCCAATGCATCCAGTTTTGGCAGCACCCCCAGCGGATGGGTGAGTCTGTTAAGCAGTACGTTGCAGGCCTGCGTCAGCTGGCTGGTGTGTGCCAATTTGGAGCACTGCAGGATGAAATGATCCGGGACTAGCTGGTGAAGCATGTGCGCTGTCCCGCGGTTTGGTCAAGACTCCTGAATCATTCGGGCGAACTGACACTAGCCAAGGCTATCGAGGTAGCACAACAGTTTGAGGCTGTAGAAGTTATAACGAGGGACCTCAGTGGGAGGTCCACTCCTACCCTAGATGAGCCTTGTGTAAAGGCGCTGACGTTAGATCCTGCAAATGAAGACGACGTTGAGGAAGAGGAATACACCCCCGTTGTCAAGATTAGGTCTGCCCCTGGGATGCCGAGATGTTACGGCTGTGAGTCTGCCAGGCATCGCTACAGGTCCAGAGAGTGTCCGGCGAAAGGCAGGGACTGCGGGAAGTGTGGCCTTTTGCACCATTTTGCCAGAACCTGTAAAAGTTTCGAGCGAGGGGACCAAAGGAAGGAAGCAGGCCCCTCTGCGAAGACTCCTATGGTCATCCACGCAGTTTCCCCGAAGACAGATGGGCGTATCTATTTTACCGTTTTGCTGGATGGTACTGAGGTATTGTTACTGGTTGACACAGTATCGGTGGCCTCGGTGTTGAATTTGGCAACGATGAAGAGTCTATGTCCCCACTATCACATTAGCAGAGTGTCCGCACCCTACTACGGCTATGGGAGGAGTAAGCTGGCTGTTGTGGGGTCTGTGGAGCTGTTGGCGGTGGTCCTAGGAAGAATGTCAGAGTTCCCCTACATATTGGTGACGAGGTTCGCCCAAGGGTTGAAGCTTGGCGGAGCGGGACCCATGAACGTCACGAGCTGTGTGATGATGAGGGGCGGCTACAGGTGACAGTGGCCCAGAGTGATAGCTATTTGGGCTTGTCAGATGAGTCGTGGAGGCACCCTAACGAACTGCGCCACATAGTGGAGAAGAGGAGGTGGCGCAGTCCATCTCCAGAGGCCAAGAGATGGAGGTGCTCTGGGTGGGAACCACCAGATGGTAATCGGGGGGGGGGGGCTTCACAGGATTTATAAAGTGACTGGGGTGTGTTTAGGTATATGTGTTTTCTAGTTTTCTCCCCATGTCATATTATATGTAGTTTTGAGTTGTGGCGGTTCGGTTTAACCCCACAACAGATAAGGACACTCAGCCCTCTTGTCTCTGTTTTTCCCGCTGCACTACTGAGATGCAATGTGCCATTCATGTATTTGTGATGCAAACATGCATGTATTGTGATGTAATGCGCCATTCTGTATAGTGTTCATGCGTCTTGTCCTTACTGTGCTTTTAGCAAATAGCAGAACAGTGTAATGTGTATTAATGTCTACAGGCAGACGCATTTCGTCTGGCGCACCTCTGTGATGTTAATGATTGCCTTTCATCCATTGTACTCATGCGTCCTGTCCTCACTGTGACCTAGGGACTGAGAGCAATATGTCTCTCAAATGCAAATGTCTTATGCCTGTTTTGTTATCTCTTTGATCGTACTAACTGCTGGGGTATGTTCCTTTGATGTATTGTTATGGTCAAGTATATAAGCTGCAACTCTGTAACGCAAACCCTCTCTCTTCAACCTCTGCTGCAGACACGCACTCTGTGTCTTTACTGAGAGCCGTGGGCTCGCTCTCGCCGCTCATGCACGGCGCCGGGAGCGGAGCTCGTGACAGCGGTATGATTAATAAAACCTGCTTAAAACCACAGCATCGCTGCTTATTTTTGCATGCCGCCGCACTGGTGACCCCTTGAACACGCACACGTTTTGTGCGAAAGCAACCTTCTGAGCTGCACTGGTGACCCGTTCTTCAGGATGAGATCTGCACGTCTGAGATCTGCTCATCCACGCTGGACCGGCCGCGCCCGCAGTTCCTTCACAAGGGAGCGCGAGCACCTTGTCCCTTCTCCACGACGGCGTCCTCCAGGGCCGGCGGAGAACGCAACACGCGGACCTGAACGCACCACAGCCGAGCGGTGCCCAAGATCATCTATTCCCTCCCACCGCTCCAACGCATCTGCACGAGCCTGGGGGACAAAAGATCGTCTATTTCCTCTCACCGCTCCAACGCACCATGGCCAATCTACAGCCACAGCTCAACCTGGAGTTTATCGGCGCCGTCTGCGCCGATCTCCACCAAGTTTCTGCACCCTGACTCGCCACTCCAGCGGCCCACCCACGCACTGAACCCCCGCGCACGCATCGGGGAGTTATGAGGACGGCGCATCACGCACGGGACAAGTAACGGCTCCAGAGACCGCCATCGTCCTCCGCCGCTGCTCACAGAACCTTCAGGGCTGCTCGTTCACCTGAAGCAAGCACGCAGCTCGCCACTGGATTTTTTTAACGGTCTCAGCCACGGCACAAAGGGATTTCAGCCGTCAGCTGTTCCCGGGGAATTTTGGGGTTGCTTCTGCACCTAAAACCAACACGCCAGTCCCTCTGCTTTTGTTTAATTTTTTCTTACAGCCGCTCCTGCTTTTCTTCATGGCCACGAGAGGAGCCAGAGACTAATTTTTCTTCTTGTGATCTCCGCACGTGCAACGGGACAACCCCTCGACGTCGCGGAGCAGCAAGCAATTTTTGCGCGGCTCAGGACGATTTTACAGCTCCTGCCGGCACTTACTACCCCTCCCCTCCCTTCCCCTCCGCCTGCAGCGAGCTTCTCCCACAGCTCGCTCACACAGATGGATTATCGAGGTCTTGGCTCCCTGCCGCGCCCTCTGGGGGGGAGCGTGTGGCGGTTCGGTTTAACCCCACAACAGATAAGGACACTCAGCCCTCTTGTCTCTGTTTTTCCCGCTGCACTACTGAAATGCAATGTGCCATTCATGTATTTGTGATGCAAACATGCATGTATTGTGATGTAATGCACCATTCTGTATAGTGTTCATGCGTCTTGTCCTTACTGTGCTTTTAGCAAATAGCAGAACAGTGTAATGTGTATTAATGTCTACAGGCAGACGCATTTCGTCTGGCGCACCTCTGTGATGTTAATGATTGCCTTTCATCCATTGTACTCATGCGTCCTGTCCTCACTGTGACCTAGGGACTGAGAGCAATATGTCTCTCAAATGCAAATGACTTATGCCTGTTCTGTTATCTCTTTGATCGTACTAACTGCTGGGGTATGTTCCTTTGATGTATTGTTATGGTCAAGTATATAAGCTGCAACTCTGTAACGCAAACCCTCTCTCTTCAACCTCTGCTGCAGACATGCACTCTGTGTCTTTACTGAGAGCCGTGGGCTCGCTCTCGCCGCTCATGCACGGCGCCGGGAGCGGAGCTCGTGACGGCGGTATGATTAATAAAACCTGCTTAAAACCACAGCATCGCTGCTTATTTTTGCATGCCGCCACAGAGTGGACTTATTGGGTTAGGCCCCGTGTGTGTGTGTTTATATTGCAGAAAAATTAATACATGAGTTGTGGAGATGAAATAACCAGACCCAACTTTCCGAGCAGATGAACTTCATTTCACTTTCACATTTTCCAGAATCAGAACATTAAATTCGTGAAGCAGGGACTCTCTCTTTTATATACCAAAACTCACACCTCCCTGCTACCTGAGGTCCTGCATTCACCATTCACTCTCCCCAGACAATTCTCCTTACCCCCCAGCCCTTTCAGCTCCATGCTCTCTCAGTCTGGGAGGAAAACTATTGAACTTTACAGCATGGGTCCCCCACACACCCCCGCCAGAGTCTCAGACTGGGTGTTAACTCTCCAGTCCTCGTGGCTTCAGCCTCCGCACATAGCTGCTGTAACGGGGGGTCTTCAGCTCCGTGACGCTGCTGTGCCGGTGGGGGGTTCCTGGGGGTGTGTCCATCTGTGGGGGGACAATGGAGGAGGGGGAGAAACATTCAGCATGCTTGTGTGACTGCTGTGATGAATCATTTACCTGGGGAGCTCTCAGTGGGGGTCTTCCTCGCCGAGGAGCTCGAGCCAACATCAGCTGCTTGTCTGCCACTACAAAGGCAGGCTTAAGCCTGTCTAAACAGATTCTGTCCTGGCGACCCTCCAGGTCTAACACAAAATGTTTGTCCCCAGTTTCCAGCACTCTGAACGGGCCACCGTAGGGTGGGTGCAATGGGGTTCGGTGGGCATTGTGCCTGACAAACACGAACGCTGCGTCCTTCAAGGTTTTTGGCACAAATGCGCAGGGAAAACAGTGGTGGGCCGGGCCAGGGAGTGTCCGTGCGTCTGCGCTATGCTGCACACGTGGGGACGGATGGGTGTTCGGTGCGGGGTTATCTGGTAAAAACTCCCCGGGGAGCCGCAGGGGATGCGTAAAAACCAGCTCTGCTGTGGAAGTCGCTAAAACCTCCTTCGGTGCGGAACGCAACCCTAATAGAACCCACAGCAACCGGTCCACCCAATTTACATCCATAAGCGAAGCCCTGAGCGCTGCTTTCAGTGACCTATGGAAACGCTCACATAGCCCGTTGGCCTGTGGGTTGTACGCGGTCGTGCGATGAATTAAGATGCCCAGGCTCCGGGCCATCGTGGACCAGAGGTCGGAAACAAACTGCAGGCCCCGATCGGACGTGATGTCCAAAGGGGTGCCAAAACGTGCCACCCATGTTGTTAAAAAGGCACGTGCCATGTCTGCGGACGCGGTGGAAGCTAGTGGGACTGCTTTGGGCCATCGCATGGTGCAGTCCACCACTGTCAGGAGGTGCATGAACCCCTGCAATGGCAGGAGGGGGCCGACGAGGTCCACGTGAATGTGGTTGAACCTCTTAGCCGGGATATGGAACGGCTCAAGGGGGGGCCTTTGTGTGTCTGTGCACTTTGGCTCGTTGGCACGTTACACAGGCTGCAGCCCATTCTTTCACCTGTTTGTGCAGGCTCGGCCAGACAAACTTTGCTGCCACCATTCTGACTGATGCACGTACACCTGGGTGCGCCAGGGAGTGAACCAACTCAAAAACGTGAGACGTCACAGAATATGGGGGCCCCCCGTCTTGCATAACTCTGCTCTCCAGCCTTAACCCTGTTGGTCCAAACTGGAGCACGCAAATGTCTCTGCGGCTATGGCCGTGTAATCTACTCCCACGTAGACTGGGGCCACTAAGGCGCGCAAAAGACAGTCAGCCACCACGTTGAGTTTACCAGCCACATGATGAATGTCGGTCGTAAACTCCGAGATCGCAGCCAGCTGTCTCTGCTGCCGGCCCAACCATGGTTCCGAAACCTTGGCCATCGCGTACGTTAGCGGTTTGTGGTCCACGAACACAGGCGCACCCTTCCAGCCAGAACTGGAAGTGGCGTATGGCCAGGTGGAGAGCCAGCAACTCCCTGTTGAACGTGTTGTATTTACGCTCATTTTCGCACAAAGACCTGCTAAAAAAGGCGAGCGGGTGCCAAGAACCGGCGACACACTGCTCCACGACGGCCCCTATGGCCATGTCTGATGCGTCTGTAGTGAGCGCAATCTGAGCCACCGGGTCTGGGTGCGCCAGCAGTGCAGCGTTCGCCAGAGCTGTTTTAACCTCAGAAAACGCTTGCTCCCGCTCAGGAGTCCGGTCAATTCTGTCCACCGGCTTCCGTTTCTTATGCGCAGCGTACAACGGCTGCATGAGCTGGGCTGCACAGGGGAGGAAACGATTGTAGAAGTTCACCATCCCCAAAAACTCCTGCAGCGCCCTGACCGTCTGAGGCCGGGGAAAATTTGCCACTATGCGCACCTTGTCCAGCAAGGGTATCACTCCCTCCGGTGAGATGCGGTGTCCCAAAAAATCGATCCCCGTCACTCCGAACTGGCATTTCGCCGGGTTGATTATTAACCCGTGCTCCTCCAACCTCCGGAAAACCATCCTGAGGTGGGCTACGTGTTCGTCCTTGGACGCGCTGGTCACCAGGATGTCATCCAGGTAGACGAACACAAATGGCAGATCACGCCACACCACATCCATCATGCGTTGGAATGTCTGTGCCGCGCCTTTTAACGGCATGCGTAAAAACTCAAACAGACCAAATGGGGTTATTACTGCCATTTTAGGAATGTCCTCCACGTGCACCAGGACCTGGTGGTAACCACGGACCAGGTCTATCTTAGAAAAAATACGTGCTCCGGCGAGGTGAACAGAAAAATCCTGAATATGGGGGATCGGGTAGCGGTTGTGCGCTGTGGCGTTGTTCAATCTGCAGAAATCTTCGCAAGGTCGCCATGATCCCTCGGCCTTAGGGACCATATGTAGTGGAGATGCCCACGGGCTGTTTGATCATCTGATGATGCCCAGCCTTTCCAAATTGGCAAACTCCTCGCGCGCTATGGCCAGTTTAGCTGTGTCCAGGCGCTGAGGTCGTGCAAAAACGGGCGGCCCGGTGGTGGTAATAAAGTGCTCCATCCCGTGTTTAGTGAAGGCCGCCAAAAACGTCGGGACCGTGAGTGCTGGGAACTGGGTGAGCAGTGTGTGGAACTTACCACCTGGAGCTGTGACGTTGGCTAGCGTTGTTGGCCCAGCTCCTCGAGCTGTACAGGGGAGAGAATCAAAAGACATTACATTAATCAGGCGTCTGTTAGTAACATCGACTAGTAGTCCATGTACACACAAAAAATCAGTGCCTAAGATTGGGAAACTGCATGCCGCTATGACGAATGTCTACTGGTACGTACGGCCGTGCAGGGATACAGTCAGAGTCCTCTCACCAAAAGTCTTAATGTCTGAGCCGTTTGCGGCCGTCAGCTCAGGGCCACTAGTTCCCGCTAGCTGGTCGGCGTAGGATGGCAGGATGAGGCTCTTTTGGGAGCTGGAGTCCAAGAGGAATCGTCTCCCCGAGCGTGAGTCTGTCACGTAGAGCAGCTTGCTTTCTTCACCGGCGGTCGCAGCTGCTATCGACTGCCGGTCCTGGCGTTTCCCAAACGCTTGAATTGGCATGGTGGCACACATCGGCGTGCATCCTCTCCAAAATGGCGGTGGTAGGAGCAGAGCGTGTCTCTCTGGCGCTTCCTGGCCCCCGCTGCCGCTACCATATCACTGGCTCCTTGCTTCCGCTGGCCGTCTCGCTGGGTTCCGATGCCGCTGCGTTCCGACGCCGCTGCGTTCACTGTGAGGGCTCTGGTGGTGAGGATGATCCGATCTGCCTCCTGGGCTAGCGCACAGTAGTCACGCGCGGCCAGCAATGGCGAGTTGGCAAGTACCGCTCTGACCACCGTTGGGAGGTTCAGGAGGAAAAGGTGAGCAAATAGAAAATGCCCGTCGTCCGTGCCCTTCAACGCCAACATCTTCTCCATCCGTTCGACCGGCGACCTGTCTCCCAACTCGGAGCACGTCAGGAGCCTCTTCGCTCTCTCGCAGTCCAAGAGCGTGTAACGCCGGATCAGCGTGGCTTTGAGAGCCCCGTATTTGTCGTGGGCTGGGGGCTGTTGGAGCAGGCTCGCTACTTGCTGAGTCGTGCGAGGGTCCAGCGCTGCGACCATGTAGTAATACCTGGTGTCATCTGCAGTTATTCCCCAGAGCACGAACTGGGCCTCGGTGTGGAGGAACCAAGACTTCGGGTCGTGCAGCCAAAAGTCCGGTAGTTTGACCGAAACAGCGCAGGCTTTGCTGGGGTTTCCCGTCCAGGTCGTCTCCGGGGTGTTCGCCTCATGTTCCATTCTGCGTCAAGGGTCACCAGTGAGGAGATGAAATAACCAGACCGAACTTTGCGAGCAGATGAACTTTATTTCACTCTCACATTTTCCAGAATCAGAACATTAAACTCGTGAAGCAGGGACTCTCTCTCTTATATCCCAAAACTCACACCTCCCTGCTACCTGAGGTCCTGCATTCACCATTCACTCTCCCCAGACAATTCCCCTTACCCCCCAGCCCTTTGATCTCCATGCTCTCTCAGTCTGAGAGGAAAACTACTGAACTCTACAGCATGGGTCCCCCACAGAGTAACTAAATTGATTGAATTGTTTGCGGAAAAAAAAAAGGAAATTAAGTAGTTTGGAATTTTGATGTGAATTGTGAAAAAAAAAATGAAAATGAGAAATTGTATCAACCAACACTGATTATTTCATTTTGTGTGATGTGCCCAAGTGTGGGGTGGGTGTGTTTGGGTGGGGGCCGCCAAGAGGGAGTATGTTATAGTTGTTTATTCTATGTGTATACCGAACTGGTTCTGGGATTATTTTGTTTTAGGAACAAGGCTATTTTTATTTTGGACTGCTTAGGATTAGGCGGCAGAATAACTCGCCTGGTTGTGTAGGGGGCGCCAGCAGTCTACCTGGCCCCTCTAGCTTATGTTGTGTGTGTGGATAGGTTTATTTATTTATTTTTGTACATTTGGTTTATTGATTAGTGCGTGAGTTGGGTTGCAAATTTTGGGAGGGCCCAGTTGGTGTGTTTGCCTTTTTTCTGCGGGGGGGGGGGGGATGTTATGTATGGAAATAGTATTAGTTGTCATGGGATGGCCATCGTGGACCATCAATGAGACACTATAGGCAGCCGTTGAGTCTGCATATTTATTAAAGGAAGACACACTATACGAAAATAAAGAACCACATGGGGCAAAACACAAATAACGACTACAGCAAAGGCACATTAATAATACACTCAGGATAATGGGAGTAAACTTACTGAGAATAAGGAGAACACGAGCGTGACTGGAGCCAGGGAATAGAGACTCCAGCCAAACGTTGGGGAGACCAGCGTTATGCGTGTGAGGTCGCAGCCCGGAGTAACCATAGCTGCTCCCTTAAATAGGGCTTAGAGGATTAACCAGCTGATGAGGACGTCATCAGCGGAATGACAACCAGCTGTCACCGTGGAGCTCGGCTCTGACAGCCGGAAGCCCCGCCGAGACGCTGTTAGAATAAGAACCCGGGAAGACCATAAGGAAAACTAACAGAACGGGAGGAAAATACTGCATGACCCGAGCGCGGACAATATCAGCGCTCAGACCATGACAGTACTCCCCCACCAAACGGCGCACTCTGGGCACAGCTTAACACCCAAGTCCCCCACCCAGAAGGCTACGAAGGCCCACCCAGGGTGGGTGGAGGGGGAAAAAAAAAAAGGTTAGGAGGGCGAAAACCAGAAAAAAAAAATATCAAGGGCGAATATAGAAAAAATAAGAACATGGTGCAACAAACAGAGCATGGAAAAACAAAACAAAACCACAAATATACTCCATAATGCACAAGTGAAAATACAGAGACAGAACACAGCGATACTATGCCTAAGGGTCATGATAAACAGGCAAAAGAAACAAAAGGGAACTACAGAGCGTCTCTCAGCAATAGAGGAGGAAACAAAATCCACGCTAAATAGCGCCAAAATACAGACAGTTCAAATAAGGTATAAATAAACGGGCAAAGGCAACAAAAGAGCATCTCTCAGCCTACAGAGGAGAAAAAAAAAACACGCTAAAGAGCGGCGAATTACAGACAGTTCAAATAAGGTACAAATAAATGGGCAAAGGCAACAACATATCTCTCAGACTACAAGAACAACTGAAATACAGGCACATCACAAAATACAGAGTACCCAATAACCAGAGAAAAAAAAAACACACGCAACAGAGCGGCGAAATCCACACTTCAAAGTAGTCCAAAAGACAAAACACAAGAGCATCCCTAAAATTACAGAGAAGAGGGGAAAAAAACACAGGGATGACGGCAGGCAGAGCACAATGAAACAACAACAAAAAAAAACAATTAGTTCAGGAGGTCTACCTGTGTCCAGAGTCCAGATCGCTGGCAGGGGAAAAAGGATGAGTTCGGGTGGTCTACCCCAGTCCCAGGCCCAGAAAAACAGTACCTCTGGTGGCCGGGCCAGGTCGCCAAACAAAGAGTCCAGTTTGTCGGGTGGCCGACCCAGAATGCCAAACCGGCGAAACAGTTTCCCAGGCGGCCAACCCGCGTCATTAGACCACCAGGACCGCAGGGGAGAACTCTGAGATGGCCTCCCTACCGTGAGGGGAAGCAGGGGAAAGCCGAGCCGAACACGGGGAATCCCCGAGGCCCCCGGTGGAGGGAAAAAGGGAACGGGGAAAAGATGAGAGACCAGTCCAGCGTCGAACAGCGGAGGATCTGCAGCTCCTTCTCTGAACTCCACACGGATTGGCGCTGCATCTTTGCTGGAACCCAAGCAGGACCGTGCTGCACCCACGACAGACCCCGATTGGGTCAAAGTAGCACCCACGACGGACCGCGACTGGGCCGGAACAATACCCATGACAGACCCCGACTGGGCCGGCGCAGCACCAGGGATGACCTCCAGACACGAACCCAGAACCTCCAAGGCAATGACCAGAGCAGGCTCGTCACCGGTGACCCTGGGAGAAGGCTCAGAAGAGAAAAGAAAACCGGGATCAGAATCACCAACAGCGGCAGAGCCCAGTGAGACAAGCTCGAACGCAGCAAACGGCTGCACCCGTCTGCGCCTGGCTCGTTTCTCCAAGACACAGGCAAAAATGCTCCAGAATAGAAGAACGGAAGACAAAGTAGAGCACTTGCCTGATCTCGGGCCCTACCGCAGCGCAGGACTTCGACGATCCGGGTTCAGTGCGCTGAAGGTCCAGTTCTGGTTCCCACTCGACTGCGGCGGGCTCCGCAGCCGGCATGATGGTGTCCACAGTCTGGAGATTCCCTGATGCTGATGTCCACGCTGAAGGCCCGCACGCCGTGGTGGCAGGGGATCCGTGACCTGCCCGGTCGGACTGTTCCTCAGTGAAGACCTGGGGACGCTTGATCATCGGCGCAGGCTCCAAATGGCAGTCCGCCCTCCTCCTCTGCCCGTGTCGTGGCTGTGGGGCTGGAACCAGGCTCTCCAGGGCCGCAGGCTCCTTCCTCGTCTGGCGGTGTAGTCCTGGCACCGGGGAACACTCGGGGGAGGAGACACAGAGGTAGCAGGTTCATAATTAATAATTGCAGCAGGTGGAGGGAGCTCGGGGGACTGTGAACCCCGAACTCCACCCCCAGGGATCAAACAAGGCAATTCACCCAGTGAGGGAAAAGAATGAAAGGACACTTGCCTGATCCACTGAGGACTGATGGAAGCTGCTGCGGTGGGCTTAGTTTTCTCCTTCCCCCTTTGGATGATGATGGAGGGCCCCCCAGGAGGATGAAGAGGAGCCGCTCCCATGGGATCAGGAACGGAGATAGCCAGAGTCGGACTCATGGAGCTCACAGCAGCTGGGGAGAGCGTCGTGGAGGAGGAAGGAGCAGCAGAGGTGGTCCAGGGACGAGGAACATACAACCCGGAGGAGACTGCTGTCTTACCCCTCTGATGAGACACAGAGGCTACAGCTGGCTGGGATACAGAGTTCGTGCGGCCTCCCGGAACTGGATCTGGACTGGGTTCTCGCTGAGGCTTGTTATGGGCGCGGCGACGACGTTTACTGGCAGAGGGCGAGGCGGAGGGAAGTTCAGGGGAACCCCGCACCTGGGCTGGACGGGTGACAGGAACTGAATCCCAAGGCGAGGAGTGGGGATGCCTTATGGTCGGCCTCCTGCCGGAGTTTCCTTCCAGTCCGTGGATCTCCTCCCTCGTCGGGACGGCCGTGTTCTGGGGAGGAGGTGAGGGTTCCTTGGCCGACCTCTCTATCTGCTCACGTTGCGCAACAATCCACGTCACTCTATCCCTCCCTTTTGGAAAGGAGGTTAGATACTATTTGAACAATGTCCTCTGGGCGAGATCCAGGTGCTCGTATGCAGCGTAGGTGGGCATAAGGAGGCGAGCATCGGCCAGGTAGCTATCCACCTCCCACAGCCACTCGGGGCAAAACCCACGCTCGAATGCAGACATACTGTCAAAAAATACAAGCACCCGGAAAAGGGAAAAACTACCAGCCCCAAATAAAGCAAACTCACGGTCACCGGCGTCACGTTTGGCTGCGACCTACTGTCATGGGATGGCCCTTGCGGACCATCAATGAGATGCTATAGGCAGCCGTTGAGTTTGTATATTTATTAAAGGAAGACACACTACACAAAAATAAAGAGCCACGTGGAGCAAAACACAAATAACAACTACAGCAAAGGTACTTTAATAATACACTCAGGATAACGGGAGTAAACTTACTGAGAATAAGGAGAACACGAGCGTGACTGGAGCCGGCGAATAGGGACTCCAGCCGAACGTTGGGGAGACCAGCGTCATGCGTGTGAGGTCGCAGCCCGGAGTAATCATAGCTGCTCCCTTAAATAGGGCTTAGAGGATTAACCAGCTGATGAGGACGTCATCAGCGGAATGACAGTCAGCTGTCACCGTGGAGCTCGGCCCTGACAGCCAGACGCCCTGCTGAGACGCTGTCAGAATAAGAGCCCGGGAAGACCATAAGGAAAACTAACAGAACGGGAGGAAAATACTGCATGACCCGAGCGCGGACAATATCAGTGCTCAGACTATGACATTAGTAAGATGGCAGCCAGGGCTCCCAGAGAATGGTGAGTGGTGGCGGCCCGCCTTTCCGGGTGTGGCGTCATCCGGAGTATAATGGGCACGGCGGGAGGCAGCCATGTCTCTTTTGCTGTTGACCCTCTGGCAAGCAGGAGCACCGTAGCTACACTGTATATAGTTGACGTGTTAATAAAGCTACCTTCACTTCACATCCGGCCTGGTCATTGTTACAAGAATTATGGACACAACACCACCACACTATCATATTTTTGCCCTTTTATTCTTGCAAATTTGTACTGAAACTACGTTTATACCTTTGTCGCTCTACCAAATGTAATTATGAGTATCACCTGGCCAATCATCTGAAGGCAGGGCGATCTTGGGCTAGGGCAATGAGGTCAGCCAGAGGTCTTATCATTGCAACCTGGGTGGTCCAGGACAGTCTGGGCCAACCTCAGGGGTGATGCCAGCCCTGTTGGGCATATGAGCGCTGGTGCAGAGGGCCTGCTTGGTCGGTGTCCTGTCTTCCAGCCTGGCCACGTGGCCGAGGAGCCGCAGCCTCCCTCTTCTGATGATGGTGGAGATGGGGATAGGGTAGCCCATATGGGCAGCCAACCTTCCTGTAGACCTCATTGTTTGTGGTGTGGTGCAACCATTGGATGCCAAGGATGTTATGGAGGAAGGTCCGATGGAATGTATCCAGATGGTGGGTGCCTGTGGTGAAGAGGGTCCAGGTCTTGGACCCGTAAAGGAGGACGGGGATCACACAGGTGTTAAAGATTCGCAACTTTGTGGTCATGCGGATCGTCCCCCCTTGTTAAAAAAAATTATAAATCACCTACTGTGTGTACTTTCACAAAGCAATAAATAAATATAAAAGACAAGGGTTAGGGTAATGATGCACTAACCTGGCTGAGGAAGCAGATGTGCTGCAGGAACAGGCTACAGGTTCCTGGCTGTGTCTCAGTTCAGGTGTTGCAGCCTCGTAGACTGCAGCCCTGGAGGACAGAACACTCAAAGGTTGGGTAGGCTGCATCTAAAGGCTGATTTATGGGTGTTAAATGAGACGGTCTAATCCTTGGAGGACGTAGTATGTTTGCGTGACCACGCCATGACAGTGTCAGTTGAGTTGGGGTTTTTTTTTACTGACATTTTTGACAGAGAGAGAACTTTATTTTTCTTTTTTTGCTATTGTATTTTCTTCACCTTTTACTGGAGAATCTTCACCAGACAGACAGGGGACCATAACAGATAAAGTAAGACTTTAACTCACATTAAAGTCAGCAGGTAGAATTAAGGTAAATTAAAACCACAAAATAGATAAATGAATTTTTATTATTTTAAATATGTATACCACTTAGATTGAACTTGAAAATATATTCTTAATTACATGAGCAGTGGAAAATATAACAGTTTACTGTTATCATTTATTAACATGATGTAGCTAAATAATTAAATGTTCTGCCTTGTATCAGCTCTGACCACAGTCCCGTACTGTAAGATGATGACTCGCAATGATTTTCAGCAGCAGTAGAACCAATTCCAGCTTCAGCTTCATCTCAGTTGTACCATCTCAGTACACAAATCATGATTAGAAAATCATGATTTGTCATTTAATTTTACAAACTATAATCATTATCATCAATATTAAATCAGGATTAAAATGTTTCAGTCTGTGTGTAATAAATATATTAAAGTCTCATTTGGAATTATCTTGCAAAAATTTTCTTTTTCAAAAAAGTATTTCATTGAAATGCAGTTTCTCTATTAACAGTAAACATGCAATATTTTTATTTAGCTTGTTTCAGTTTGCGAATGTGACAGAGATCATCCTGCGCAGTTCGCCCCACACGGGACACGAACCCGCGACCTCTCAGTCAACTAACAGTTCGAGCATGGGAGACACAGCACGATCGTGCTGAGCTAAAGGTCCGACCGGTAGCTCAGCGCTACCGATACTGTATGAGGCTTTGGGAGGGAGGTTTTTTTACTAACGTTCTACGCCGAACAGCACTAGTTGGCATCCGTTACACGAAGTAAACTGCTAAAAAAAATCACAATCAATAAAACAATTCATCAAATCTCTTTTATTGTGGTTATTTCAGTCAAATATCAGTTTTATAAATCTTGAGTCCAGCCCATTCTCTCAACAGCTGACCCTCGGTTCCTGCATGATCACCATCATGGACCTCAGAAATAAGCAAGAAAATAGAAAATATATCAGAAAAATCTGAATATCACTTAAGATGTGATGGACATTTTTAAGATCAGCATAATAAAATTATTACAGATGTCCTGTCCCTCCTCAGCTTCATTAACTGCTATGGAACTCCATAAACTTCTCTGTTTTCTCTAAAAATAACCTTAGATGTTTTTTTTACAGCACCACATAAGCAAATAAATAACATCAACTTCCCAATGTCTCAGGCCTTTAAAAGTTATCTTAAAGCAAGTTATTTCAGCCACATCATACTGTATTTTTATATTACTGACATTAGTTAATAAACTGACATTAATGGAAAAAAAGGTTTGTTATGTCAGTAAACGAGAACCAAGGATGAGGCTGGATGTAGAACAGAACACGACTTTATTGTAGACTCACTATTACAGTACAGGCACTTCCGTCAGGCAGAGGTGAGGTCAAAGAGACCGTCCTTCTTCCGCACAGCCCTCTTATACCCCAGGTCGTGGTGGAACCGGAAAGGTGGAGCCACCACCCGTATCAAACAATAATACGTCCCAGAAACAATACAATCCCCCCCCCCCCAAAATGGTCCAAAACACACACGCAATCGAGACCTTCCCCAATTTGGAATCCGCAACACGCGCTAAACTGAACAGACATATACAGTATGAAGGCTACACAAAACAACTAAAGCTAGGGGGAACAGGCGGACTATCGTTCCACCCCCACACAGCCAGACGGATTATTCTGCCGTCTCTACTAGAATATAGTCCATTAAACAGAAAATTGCCATGCTCCTAAAACAAACAGCACAAAACACCAAAATAATCCCATTAACAAAACTGATATACAATTTGGTTATTCCCCTTTTAACATCATGCAATAAACACATCACCCAACCATCAGTCTGCCCCAGTAGAGGAACCACCCCCCGGAAAACCATCAGACGGTTCCCCTCCAGTGCACCTTCTTTTCTTCACGCCCAGGGATGGCCCACATCCAAGCCCAAATACCTCCTTCTCCTGCTTGGCGTGCCGCAGCTCGTTGGGATGCCTCCATGAGCCATCAGATAGCTGAAGGTCCTCTCCAACAGCCACCACCTGCAGCCGCCCCTGGTCATCCTGTTGTTTGCATTTACCTCGAACCCCTCTCAACCGGGCCTCCTCTCTGGGTCAGACCACATCAGCAACCCCCAGGGGAGCCTGACTCGGCTTCCAGTGTCCCTGTGTGGCAAGTTGTTTTACCGTGCCAGCTGGTCCTGCCCCGCTCGCTTTCATTTTCGACGCCGGTAAAGCCATTGTGACCCTTTGCTCCTCAGTACCTTCCAGCCGAACTCCAGAAGCAGAATGGGCCATCCACTCGATTCCACCCTCCGTCACGGGCGTCCCACCACGCCGCCCAGTTCCCTCAGCAAGGGCAACTTGGGCTCTGGCACCGGGACCCTCCCGTGATGGCCCTGGGTGGGGTTGGTCCTGCTCATCTTCCAGAATACTCAGCCAAGGTTTGTCCCATACAGCATCGCCCACCACTCGCGGAACCGGCCAGTCCCTCAAACCACGGCCCGACCACTCCTCTCCAACACTGCTGGTGATGGTGAAGCCCAGTCCATAAAAAAGGTCACAACCCATAATATTCTCGCCACAGGCAGTCACTACGAACTTCAGGTTGGACACCTCCGCCAACTTGTACCAAGCCGTCAGTTCCACCGATCCCACCACGGCCAATCTTTTTCCACCATACCCACACAGCGGCGCTGAATGACCTCTTACTTGGTAATATGGGAAGAAACTTCTCACAGTGGGCCAATTCAACACGGACCTCACCCGTGTCAGTCAGCAGTGGCACTGCCACCCCGTCCAATTCCAAAATACAGTATGTACGACCATCGGTGCTTGGGGAAACAGTGTGGATGACCGTGGGAGTTGGAGTGGGGGAGTCCACTTTGCATTGTCAATCCCCTCGCTCAAACCTATTACATGCCCTGGCAAAATGATGCAGGAGTCCACACTTGCCGCAGCATTTTCCTCTTGCCGGACACTCTCTAGCCTTATAACGGTGTTTGGTGGACCCACAACCCAAACACCTGGGCGATCCCAGGGCGGACCTTATCTTCACAGCAGTAGCGTACTCCTCCTTATCCTCCATGCTATCATCGCTGTCCGGGTCCACTGCCTGCACCGTTGACTGTGATTCAAATTGGCGGAGTGTAGCTCTCTCGCTAAGGTCTCGTGATAGCTTGTCCACTGCTTCACACTGCTGTGCTAACTTGATGGCCATGGCTAACGTCAGCTCGCCCGAGTATGTGAGGAGCTTCAGTCGTGCCGCTGAGCAAAGAGTGTGCTCAGCCAACTGGTCGCAGACCATCTCCTCCTCCAGTGCTCCAAACTGGCAGTCCCCGGCCAGCTGACGTAGATCTGCAACATACCGCTGCACTGACTTGTTGGTCCACTGGCGGCACTGCTGAAACTGGATCCTCCAGACGATGACGTTTTCCGAGGCACGAAAATGATGCGCCATTAGCTCAACCACGTCCTCAAAGCTATCACTATCACCCAAGGTACTAAGGATGCATGTCCTTCCATACCCAAGTTGTGAACCAACACTGCTCGTGCCCTTAACTTCTCCAGTTTACCAAGGTTCAATGCCACCAAATAGTTCTGGAATGTGGCAAACCACCTCGCCCAAGGGACCGGCGGCTCACCGGGAACTTCCAAAAACATCCGAATATTAGCAGCTCCCATGTCCATACTTTTATCCTCGTTGCCAAATGTTACGTCGGTAAACGAGAACCAAGAATGAGGCTGGATGTAGAACAGAACACGACTTTATTGTAGACTCGCTATTAAAGTACAGGCATTCCCGTCAGGCTGAGGTGAGGTCAAAGAGACCGTCCCTCTTCTGCACAGCCCTCTTATACCCCGGGTGGCGGCGGAACTGGAAAGGTGGAGCCACCACCCATGTCACACAATAATACGTCCCAGAAACAACACAACAGGTTTGACTTCAGAAAAAATAACAGTTCATCATGTTTAATACATTAAGTGAAACATACAGCACACCAGAAAAAAATGTCACCTAACATGAGCTTAAATAATCAGATGTTGCTGTTTTCTGGATTATTGGTGTTTTTACGTTCAAACCTGTGCATAATTCAAGCAAAAAACTTACTTTGAACTCTTTCTCACTTCGTTCTGCTTCTGCCTGAGCCGAGAAAAAAAAAAAAAAGCCAGGCTGAGCCACGTGCTGAATTCTAGGATATGGTAGGGCCACAAGGATACTCTCGATGTATCCTCCGTTTTCGGGGTTTTGAAGGCTGCATTTGTCAGCTGCATTTGAAGGAGCCTACAGAATGGACCAGCCTTGGTCGCAGCACAGTGATCACAGTCTGGCCTAGAAATGCAAACTTGAAGGATGTGGAACTTGAATCGAGACACAGCCACTGTGTGACTGGTGCTGCAGTTGAATCAACCGGGTGCAGGTGTGTGGAGTAAACTATTTCGCAAATTTTTAAAGGTGTGATAGGGGCCTCAGACAACATCCATCATTACTGTTAAGGCAAAATTCAATCTCTCAAACACTTCCTTCAGCCAGGGTGAATTTTACTATGATATTATTAAATTAGAAATTAAAAGAATGCGACACAGAAAAATGTTTTCATTCCAGTCTTTTTGTGGGCCCCTCCCTCCAGTGGGCCCTGGGTAAAAAGTACCCCCTCTTCCCAGTCCAACGGCCAAGGGCGCCTCCAGAAATTTTTCATTGGGGGGCCACATGGGAGTCACTGAAAATCTTGTGGTGGCACATCAAAATCAATTTGAAATGTAATCACGCTGCGCGCCTGTTCGCATTTGGTCTGAACGCACCTTGACAGTGTGATCTGTCCTACTTTGCTGTATTTTGTTAATATTTCTTAATAATATACAGCACACATCAATTATTCTTAAACATCAACTACATGTAAAATATGACAGAAAAACAAGTTCTAAAATCATGTTAGACTGTCCAGTGGCAGGGACCAGGGGTGGCCACTGGGCGGGGGTCCAAGTGATGGCCCCCCGGGGGCGTCCCTGCCAACGTCCCTGTGTAAGTCTATGAGTTTTTGCTATTTTTTCCATACATCTATGACTTTGGATTAATTTACAGCTTCTTACCTCTTAATTTCATTCTTTACTCATGAATTTATGAACTGATTTTACATTTACATGTTTGTAAATATTCAATCAAAAGTTGTTTGTCTCACATTTGCTATTTTTCCATTATTTATGACTTTGATGAATTTATTTCATTTTCGACTTGTAGGTTTTTACTTGAAAATTTGTAGTTTTCATGACTTTTTTTAAAAACTTTTTTTCATGCCTTTTTTTTCAAATTTATAGTCCTCTTATCAAATAGCAACTTTTTAGCATAAATTTGTGCATTTTTATGATAAATTTGCAATGTTTTTATTCTTAAATTTGCTTATAAATTTTTGAGACCGTCTTTTTCCAGTCCCCTGTACAACCTACATAAACAAAGGGGGCATTCCAAAAAAGAGGGTTAACATAGCCTGAAATAAACCCTGAGCTCAGGGTTAAGTAAACCTGCCTGAACTTACTCCAAGTTTCTGGTTCCAGAACTCCAGTTATGACTTTGTTTGACCAACTCAGAGTTGATTGACTTCGACCTACTAAGACAGCTGATGTGTTGCTCACAGAAACCATGAGCAGTGGAGGAAAAGAGAGAATTATTTCTCTGAGGAAGAGTTACAAGCACTCTTGGAGGCATATGAGGAGTGGAAAACAAAAATCACATCATCAAGGAGGAAAAAAACAGCAACATCAGCCAAAGATACAGGGAGCTAACCTGCAAAGAACTGCCGACTAAATGAATTGAGTTTTTTGGATTCTTCACCAGTGGACAATCTATCCACCCTATTCCTGAGGGTGCTGCTGTAGAAATGATTATGGGCTTCCAGTTTCAGCTGAAGTAGTGTTAAATCAGTCAGCAAGTGTAGAGTAGTGGGGCATTTAAAAGTGTTTCAAATTCATTTTAATGTATAGTCCACACACGTGTTTTGCAGTCAAGTGGCAGATAATTGGGTAAGAAGCTGCAACTTTAGCAAAAAGACAAAAGAAGGTGTAAATTTCCAGCTGTTTACAACCTAAAATGCTGCAGATATAAGATTTGAGTAAAATGCTGCAAGTTTTGGTTCCAAGGTTGTCATAGCCAGGAGCGGCACTGGGGTTAAGCTCCCAGTGCTCATAAAATGCTCCTTATGGCGTGCGTCTCGAAAAGCCTCTGACAACTAAGTCCAACTCCTAGCCTGCCCGTGTGGTTTAGTCTCTAAGCCCGGCGGAACTGCTTTTACTAATAGGAGAAGGGGCGAGGGCGGATCTCTGGCGCCTTAAAACCAGATGCTTCGGGTAGATGATGGCTCGTCAACCTGGGAAGGTAGCCCATCTAGGGGAAGGTAAACCCTGATTTCAAACCTCTGCTGCCTTGCGGCATACCCGGTCACGGGAAAGGCTTCGGGAGTCAACCCTGAGGAAAAATCCGGAGTCGGAGCCCCTAAGGCAGTTCTATGTTGTGCTCAACATCGTTCTGGCAGCTCCTGCAACGGCGCTGGTGCCAAACTGTAGCAGCCCTGCTGTTCCTTTGGATTCATCAGTGACGTGGAGAGGGGGGACATGCTGCATGGGCAACATCTTGTCCTCCATATCTTCCTGCCCAGGCTTGAATCCTACCAACGCCCAACGCTGGAAGGTAGAACACCGGATCACTGGAGAGGACACTCCAGCTTCGCCTTTGGCGTAGACAAAACACGGGGAATGACAGTTACCGGTTATAAGCCACTGCTCAATTGGCGTAGAGCGTGGCGCCAGGGGTTGTTCCCGACGGTGGGAGGGATCATCAGATCTCACTGGACAGCTACCGCCCGCCTCAAGCTGGGCAGCCCCCAGCCAATAAGGTGTTGTCCCGCCACAGCTTGCTTTCCTCATTGGGTGCATGGGGATAAGGAGAAATCCAAACAGCAGGCTGAGAACCTTCGCACCAGGCAAGACAATAAAACAAAAGAGACCAACTCTAAAACTGGGAACTTGGAACGTCCGCACTATGATGACAGGACTCGCTGCTAACCTCAAGGACATCAACGACACCAGGAAGACTGCCATCATCAATAATGAGCTGAAGAGACTGGGAGTGGATATCGCCACTCTCCAGGAAACACGGTTAGCTGATGCAGGCACACTGAGAGAGAAGCACTACACGTTCTACTGGCAGGGAAAGGGCAGTGATGAACACAGGGAACACGGAGTGGGCTTCGCAATGAAGAACACTTTGCTGAAGATGGTGGAACCGGGCAGCACTGGCTCTGCACGACTCCTCACTCTCCGCCTGAACACCACTCAAGGCCCAGTCACCCTCATCAGTGTGTATGCCCCAACACAGACAGCCACACCAGAGGCAAAAGACGAGTTCTACGAGAATCTCGCAACAACTGTCAGGATCATCCCCAACTCTGAACAACTCATTCTCCTTGGAGACTTCAATGCCAGAGTGGGTGCTGACCACGACTCCTGGCCCTCCTGTCTTGGACCTTTTGGCGTGGGCAGAATGAACGACAACGGACAGCAGCTGCTCGAGTTCTGCACATATCACGATTTGTGCATCACAAACTCGTTCTTCAAGACCAAGCCCCAACACAAGGTTTCCTGGCAACATCCGCGCTCAAAGCACTGGCACCAGCTAGACTTGATCCTGACCAGGCGCACCTCACTGAAGAACGTGCTAATCACCCGTTCGTTCCAGAGTGCAGATTGCGACACAGACCATTCATTGGTGTGTTGCAAGGTCAAGCTGCAGCTGAAGAAATTCCATCGTGCTAGACAATCTGGAAAGGCACGGATTGACATCAGCAAGATGGCCCAACCAGAACTTGTTGAGCAGTTTGCCTCCACCTTTGAGAAGGAACTTGGTGTACCACAAGGAGGAGAATCTGCAAAGCAGAAGTGGGAAGAGCTGCGAAACACCATCTACCGCACAGCCTTGGCTACCTTTGGGAGGAAGACCTCGAAGTCACAGGACTGGTTTGATGCCAAGTTGACCGAGATGACCCCCGTCATTGAAGCCAAGCGCTCAGCACTTGCTGAGTACAAGAAGTACCCAAACGAGAAGAATCTCCAGATTCTCAGGGCTGCGAGAAGCAAAGTTCAGCAGACTGCTCGGCGCTGTGCCAACGAGTACTGGACTCAGCTCAGCCAAGACATTCAAACCGCTGCCATAACAGGGAACATCCGTGGTATGTACGATGGCATCAAGAAAGCACTTGGTCCGGCTCAGAGCAAGACGGCCCCCCTCAAATCTTCCACTGGGGAGATGATCACAGAGAAGAACAAGCAGATGGAGAGATGGGTGGAACACTACTCCGACCTCTACTCTAGACAGAACACCGTGACACCGTCAGCCCTTGATGCCATCGACTGCCTGCCATCCATGGACGAACTTGACGCCAAGCCAACCATCGACGAACTCAGTAAGGCCATTGATAGCTTGGCCGCTGGCAAGGCACCCGGCAACGACGGCATACCCCCTGACCTGATCAAGCACTGCAAGACCGCCCTACTGCTGCCATTGCATGACGTCCTCTGCCAGTGCTGGAAGGAAGGTGCCGTACCACAGGACATGAGGGACGCCAAGATCATCACCCTCTACAAAAACAAAGGGGAGAGAAGCGACTGCAACAACTACAGGGGCATTTCCCTCCTCAGCGTTGTTGGCAAAGTCTACGCACGAGTTGTTCGCGTTCGTCTACAGAAGCTTGCCAAACGTGTCTACCCCGAGTCTCAGTGTGGCTTCCGCGCTGAGCGATCGACGGTAGACATGATATTCTCCATCCGCCAACTCCAGGAGAAATGCAGAGAACAGAACATGCCTCTGTACGTCGCCTTCATCGACCTCACCAAAGCGTTTGATCTGGTCAGCAGAGAGGGCCTTTTCAAGATCCTGCCAAAGATAGGATGCCCACCAAAGTTGCAAAGCCTCATCGAATCGTTTCACACCAACATGCAGGGGATAGTGCAGCACGATGGCAACGTCTCAGAGCCATTCAACATACGCAGCAGAGTGAAACAGGGCTGTGTACTTGCGCCAACCCTCTTTGGGATTTTCTTTGCTATGCTCCTGAGGCATGCCTTCAGCACAGCAACAGAGGGAATCTACCTGCACACAAGATCTGATGGCAGGCTTTTCAACCTCGCCCGCCTGAAAGCCAGAACCAAAGTACGCGAGGCTCTAATCAGAGACATGCTGTTTGCAGACGACGCTGCAGTCGCAACCCACACACAGCAGGAGCTTCAGACCCTGATGGACCGCTTCTCCCAGGTATGCAAGGACTTCGGGCTTACCATCAGCCTGAAGAAGACTAACGTCTTGGCGCAAGGCACGGAAGCACCACCAACCATCACCATCAACGACTACGAGCTGGAGGTCGTGAATCAGTTCACGTACCTGGGGTCCACGATCAGCAACAACCTCTCCCTTGATACAGAAATCAACAAGAGGATTGGAAAATCAGCCTTCACACTCGCTCGCCTCACCACACGAGTGTGGGAGAATCCCAAACTCTCTGTCAAGACGAAGATGGCAGTGTACAACGCCTGCATCATCAGCACACTGCTCTATGGGAGTGAGACGTGGACAACATATGCCCGGCAGGAAAAGAGACTGAACTCCTTCCACTTGCGCTGCATTCGCCACATCCTGGACATATCCTGGCAGGACAAAGTGCCCAACACAGAAGTTCTGTCCCGCGCCGGCCTTCCCTCCATGTTCACTCTACTCAGGCAGCGCAGGCTCCGCTGGCTAGGCCACGTTCACCGTATGGAGGATGGCAGAATCCCCAAAGACGTCCTCTATGGAGAACTGGCAACTGGCAGGAGAGACGTTGGCCGCCCACAGCTGCGCTTTAGAGACGTCTGCAAGAGAGACATGAAGGCCTTGGATATCAACACAGAGCGGTGGGAGGACCTTGCAACGGACCGCTCCAAATGGAGAGGCACCCTGACCAGACAGCTCAAGGCGGGTGAAGAGAGACTGACTGCTGCAGCAGATGAAAAAAGGACCCGCAGGAAGAACCGCCACAGACCCAGCAGCACGGAGACCACCCACAAGTGTGACCTGTGTGACAGGGACTGTCATTCGCGCATCGGCCTGTTCAGCCACAGGTGGTGCTGTTCCAGCAGAGTAGATGTTTAGGATTCTCTTCCATGGTCATCATAGACCGACGGAGGCCGACGGCTGCAAGTTTAAGCTTCTTACCCATAAAATTCCACTTTTTTTGGTCAGAAATTGGCAGCTTTTAAATGAGACATCTTTTTATGTGTGTGTGTGTGTGTGTGTGTGTGTGTGTGTGTGTCAGGTCAGGCATTGGCTTGCTTGCTACCGAATAGCCATGAAAACCGGTACTACCTGTCTCGTGGGTCAAGCCGTCGGCGACTCAACCGGCATCCCCGCCCTTCCGAGGGCATGGAGGGTGAAACAGGACATCCTGGCAGATAAACACATCTGTCGCAAGGTCTGTGGTGGACTGTGCCAGTCGGTGCATTGTGAAACTGCACCACACAAAGAGTAGAGATAAACAAGCCTATCATCTGGTCAGTCACTGCAACAGATACTGGAGTCAGTTTGTCTTGGCTTGCCACTGATAATACCTTTATCTGCCAAGAATGTGCTGCTAGTCCAGCAAAAGCTAGCAGTACTCAAATACTTTGCAAGCAGTTTCATAAAATGGTCAATCAGAAAGCAACTCATACCGCCTCAGACGTCGCCCAGGCTTACAAGGTCCGCGCTGATCTGTTCACACTCCGAAAGGCAGTGAAAAGTATGCTAGGAGCAGGAAGACAAAAGAAGAGGAAAACAGCAGCCTTGTGTGTAGCAGAATGGAATGTATGCACTCTGTTGGACAGAACAACATCACAGCACCCAGAAAAACAGATCACGCTTGTGGCCCTGGAAATGAACAGGTACAATGTAGACATAGCTGCACTTAGTGAAACAAGATTGCCTGGATATGACAGCTTGGAAGACCATGGGTACATCTTCTTTTGGTGTGGGAGATCAACTCAAGAAAGGAGAGGAGCAGGAGTGGGCTTTGCAGTTAGAAAGGAGACAGCAGCAATGCTTGATGAGGAACCGGGACAGGATAATGACTATGAGACTCCCACTACAGCGGAAGATGTATGCCACACTCATCAGTGTATATGCCCCAACAATGACCAACACAGAGGAGGAGAAGGAAGAGTTCTACAGTGATTTACGTGAGACTATCAGGCGTGTACTGACTGATGACAGGCTGATACTCATTGGAGATTTTAATGCCAGAGTTGGTTCAGACACAGAGAAATGCAAAGGAGTGCTAGGCAGTTATGGAGTAGGCAAGTGCAATGCTAATGGAGAACTTCTACTTGCACTATGCTCAGAGTACAACCTTGTGATAACCAACACTCTATTTAAGCACAAGGACACACACAAGAAGACATGGATGCACCCAAGATCCAAGCACTGGCACTTATTAGACTACATCATAGTCAGGCAGAGAGACAGAAGGGATGTATTGGACACCAGAGCAATGAGAGGCACGGACTGTGGCATTGATCATGTTATGCTGAGATCTAGATTAAGGATTTGGAGATGAAAACAGCACTGCAGGACAGGTGCGAAGCCACCACGGAAGCTAAACACTAGTGCACTGAAAGGCCAAAAGAAGCAGGAAGAACTTGCACAGGAAATGGATGAAAACTTGAAAGACTGAGACAGCAACAACTCAGAGAATAACATAGAAGAGAAATGGGCAACACTGAAGGATACGGTGTATCAGACTGCGAGTGATGCATTAGGCTACCCTGAGAGGAAACATCAAGATTGGTTTGATGAGCATGATGAACACCTGAAGAAACTACTAGAAGCGAGGAATACAGCTAGGCAGGAAAACCTACAGTGTAACACAAGGTCGAAGAAGAAGAAATACTCAAAGGCTCAGAGTGAGCTACAGAAGTACACCAGAGAGATGAAGTCCAACTGGTGGGATGAAAAAGCGGAGAAACTTCAAACTGCAGCAGACAGGAAGGACATGAAAACATTCTTCACAGGTTTGAGAGAAATCTACGGCCCTAAACCAAGAGTACTGATCCAACTAAAGGCTATGGATGGTGAAACGGTTTTGCAGGAGAAAGACAAGATCCTGGACAGATTTGCAGACCACTTTGACCAACTACTAAACAACCCTGGAGATCTCACTGAAGAGGCTAAAGAAGCTCTAGTGCAGCGACCAGCTGTATCAAGTCTGGATGAACCACCAAATTTTGATGAACTAATGGCAGCAATCAGGACAACACAGGATGGAAAAGCTCCAGGAAGGGATGGAATTCCAGCAGAAGTGTGGAAATTTGGTGGTGTGCAGCTGACCAACTGCCTGCACAAGCTCATCCAAGAGATATGGGATGCCCAGAAAGTACCTCAAGACTGGAAGGATGCAAGTGTGACAGAGGTCATCCTGCGCAGTTCGCCCCACACGGGACACGAACCCGCGACCTCTCAGTCAACTACACAGTTCGAGCATGGGAGACACAGCACGATCGCGCTGAGCTAAAGGTCCGACCGATAGCTCAGCGCTACCGATACTGTATGAGGCTTTGGGAGGGAGGTTTACTAACGTTCTACGCCGAACAGTACTAGTTGGCATCCGTTACACAAGTATTGTGTCTGTGTTCAAGAAAGGTGACAGGAAGGATTGTGGAAATTACCGAGGTATATCACTGCTAGCCACTGTTGGTAAGATTCTCTCAAGTGTACTACTTAACAGACTCAGTGAACACATCTCGCAGAATGTACTACCGGAAACCCAGTGCGGCTTTAGAAGTGGAAGAAGCACAATGGACATGATTTTCTGCTTGAAACAGGTTTAAGTAAAGTGTATTGAACAGAACATGCCGCTCCATGTAGTCTTCATAGACTTCAGTAAAGCCTTCAATACTGTTTCGCGACAAGGACTTTGGCAGGTACTCAAGAAATATGGTTGTACAGAGAAGTTTGTCAACCTGATCGAGGCACTCCATACAGGTATGCAAGCAAACGTGGCAATGAGTGGTTCAGTATCTTAAGACTTTTTAGTAAGCAACGGGGTGAAACAAGGGTGTGTGCTGGCACCTACACTCTTCTCGCTATATCTGGCAGCCACGCTTGAGGTGGCCTTCAAAGACACTTCAAAAGGAGTATACATTCAAACAAGGAAAGAAGCAGACTTGTTCAATGTGGCACAGTTTAAAGCCAAGAGTAAGACATCAACAAAGGTAGTAAGAGAAATGCTCTTTGCCGATGACAGTGCTCTAGTTGCACACAGCGTGGAAGATATTTTTTTTTTTTTTTTTTGTTACTTATTTGTACCCGTAGGTAGACTTGGTTTGCAGTCTGGTGACAAGCCACCGGCTGGTGGTCGCTGCGTGCGCGAGCGCCCTAAACCTACATGTTTTTGGTATGCGGGAGGAAACTGGAGAAATCCCGGAGTAAACCCGCGCAACACGGGGAGAACATGCAAACTCCACACAGCTCACTGTTGGTCGGGGGCTGGGATCGAACCCACGATCTCATGATCCCCGCGGTCCCCCGGCCGAGGGTAAAACTGTGCTGCCACAGTGCTAAACCACTGCGCCACCGTGCATATGCAATCTTTAGTGGAGAAATTTGCAAGCGCAGCTAGCCAATTCAGCCTCCAAATCAGCATCAAGAAGACAGAGTGCCAAAGTTCTAATTATCAACATCACTACCAAAAGAGATCAGCATTGGTACAGAGCCACTAGTCAAGTGCAAGACTTTCAAGTACCTAGGGAGTACTGTTTCAGAGAATGCTAGGCTGGAGGATAAACTATCTCTCAGAATGGGAAGAGCGAGCACTGTGTTTGGAAACTTGAGGGAGAGACTGTGGAACAATCAACATTTGTCTATCCGTGTGAAAAGTGTACAGAGCGACAGTACTGGCTACTCTATTGTACGGTGCTGAAACTTGGACTGTCTACAGAGTGCAGGTAAAGAAACTCCACGTGTACGTGATGAGACACCTTCGAGCCATAATGAACATCTCATGGAAAGACAAGATAACCAACATAGAAGTGTTGAAACGAGCTGGTCTACCATCAATGGAGGACATGCTAATACAGATGAACCTGAGATGGCTCGGACATGTTGAGAGGATGGACCACCAGCGTCTCCCTCGTCAGTTACTCTACTCACAGTTATGCAAAGGCAAATGCAATCAAGGTAGACCAAGGCTCAGATTTAAAGACACTGCAAAAAGAAACTTGAAGAAGTTGGACATAAGACAGGAGTTCCTGGCAGTGGAAGGCTAAGGACAGAACTATGTGGAGGAATCTGATCAGACCTAAATGAAACAGTCATTGTCGCCCACGACAGACTGCTATGATGATGATGATGATTGGAACGATATGGACATCAGCTTCATCATGCACTAATTTTTAAATTATCACAAAATATAGATCAGTAAAGTTTTGAACAATTGTCAGAAAATGTCTGTACGTGTTAAGTTAAATAACAAGCATTCACGGTGTGACAGCAGCACGAGCATGTTAATTTTGGGGTAAAACAAATAGCTACAGCTGTCTGTTTTACCAACATTAAAACACCAAGCACGGTGTTGTGGTTCTTTGTGGCTCTGATTAGATTCTGTCTGCTCTGAGGTAAATTTGATTATGTCCAACATATTTTAACAAAATGCAACTGACTTTATTGCAGTGGAAACACTGATATATCTCAGAGCTTTTATTTATTTACAGCGTTAGCATTTTAGCAGCGGAGCTAACTAACAGAGCTATTGTCTACGAGGCCACTTTTTAAGATCATCTTCTCATCCCTCGATAGTCGTGGGAAGTGGTATGATTACTTTTTTTGAGGTGCAAAAGGCCGTGTTCCCGCATTTTTGATCCCTAAGTCATTGTTTTTTAACAAGGAAAAGTGTCCCGTTTCAGTGACAACCCCACGTTCTAAACTAGTACTGGAAGTTGCGCCAATAATTCACGCAAGGCATTATTGGGGCTAGGAATAAGGTGGATAGAGTCACAAATTTACAAGAAAAAAGATTTTTTCTCAAACATTTTAATATACACATATATATATATGTATATATATATATATATATATATATATATATATATATATATATATATATATATATACACAGTATATATACTGTATATATATATATATATATATATATACTGTATATATATATACTAATAGGAGAAGGGGCGAGGGCGGATCTCTGGCGCCTTAAAACCTGATGCTTCGGGTAGATGGTGGCTCGTCAACCTGGGAAGGTAGCCCATCTAGGGGAAGGTAAACCCTGATTTCAAACCTCCGCTGCCTTGCGGCACACCCGGTCACGGGAAAGGATTCGGGAGTCAACCCTGAGGAAAAATCCGGAGTCAGAGCCCCTAAGGCAGTTCTCTGTTGTGCTCAACATCGTTCTGGCAGCTCCTGCGATGGTGCCAAACTATAGCAGCCCTGCTGTTCCTTTGGATTCATCAGTGATGTGGAGAGGCGGGACATGCTGCATGGGTAACATCTTGTCCTCCATATCTTCCTGCCCAGGCTTGAATCCTACCAACGCCCAACGCTGGAAGGTGGAACACCGGTGCGCATCGGCCTGTTCAGCCACAGGCGGTGCTGTTCCAGCAGAGTAGACGTTTAGGATTCTCTTCCATGGTCATCATAGACCGACGGAGGCCGACGACCGACGACGATATATATATATATAGTGGGGCAAAAAAAGTACTTAGTCAGCCACCAATTGTGCAAGTTCTCCCACTTAAAAGATGAGAGAGGTATCCAATTTTCATCATAGGTATACCTCAACTATGAGAGACAAAATGAGAAAAAAAAATCCAGAAAATCACATTGAAGGATTTTTAATGAATTAATTGGTAAATTCCTCAGTAAGTAAAATAAGTATTTGGTCACCTACAAACAAGCAAGATTTCTGGCTCTCACAGACCTGTAACTTCTTCTTTAAGAGGCTCCTCTGTCCACCACTCATTACCTGTATTAATGACACCTGTTTGAACTCGTTATCAGTATAAAAGACACCTGTCCACAACCTCAAACAGTCAGACTCCAAACTCCACTATGGCCAAAACCAAAGAGCTGTCAAAGGACACCAGAAACAAAACTGTAGACCTGCACCAGGCTGGGAAGACTGAATCTGCAATAGGTAAGCAGCTTGGTGTGAAGAAATCAACTGTGGGAGTAATTATTAGAAAATGGAAGACATACAAGACCACTGATAATCTCCCTCCATCTGGGGCTCCACGCAAGATCTCACCCCGTGGGGTCAAAATTATCACGAGAACAGTGAGCAAAAATCCCAGAACCACATGGGGGGACCTAGAGAATGACCTGCATAGAGCTGGGACCAAAGTAACAAAAGCCACTTTTGCACTAGCCCAGCACACTTCGGTACAGCATGATTTACTTCAACATGGTTCGGTACGCTTTTGTCCGCACTACAACCGCATTACAACCGTGTTGAGCTGGGATGGTTGGGATTTCTATAACAGCAGGCGGCGCCACACTCCCGTGACGTAGAACACGCGACCCAACCAAAACATAACACATACAGCTGTACAAGGCGACTCCTCGGTCTGTGGCTTTTTTCACCATAAACGCCAAAAAGGACCGCTAGACAAGGGTACAGACAGCGAGATGAAACACTCTGGAAATAGTTCTGCAGCTTCTGGGAGAGCCAAAGGCGTGAGGATACAAGCTAGGTCATATACTGTATGACGGTAAGCTAATTTTGCTAATGCTAGTTTGCTCCAAGTACGTCGTACTACACTTTAATGTCTGCAATTTATTGCTGTTAGGTACTAAAATATGTATGCTGTGTGTGTTTCAGATGGCTCTGTTGTGGGGAAATTACTGCTTCATTCGCTCTGGGCGAACCTGACCTGTCACAGATGTCATCAGCCTGTCACTATTGTCAGCACAGCTTCACAAACGATCAGTGGTTATAGAGCTTAAGAATGTCTGTAGAAACATTTATTTCCTGTGCAACAAATTTGCAACAAATTGCTCTGATCTGCTTGAAAATCATGGAGACTGTTGACAGTTTGACACATCATGCACGTACCTGTTTCTGCAGCACTGAGTGAGGCGGTGTCATAGAAAAAAATGATCAGCTGACACAACTTGATCACCATGTTAATAACTATATTAGCCACAAAATATATATTCAAAAAGTAAACTTTACTGAGTTAGGTATAATAAGATATATTTGACATTTATCATGCATTTTATGCCAAAACAAACTTGATCTAGGATTAAAAGGAATTAAAATAATGCAGTCACAAGGTTACATGGAAAATACTTACTAGATACATGTACTGTAGAAATATATATTCTCTGCATCAACAATGTACTAGACATGCATTCATGTCGTATTGCACTGGGAATTGCACTGACAATAAACCTCTGAAGTTTTTGCAGATGTCTCTTTTTTTTATATGTGAAGGTTACCACCATGTGGCATAAATTAAATACTGAAATACTGAAAAAGCAAAGAATAATCCAGCAGTTTGAGAAATCATTTTGGTTTGGTGTAAGTCTGTCAACAGAATTATGAACCATAAAGCAGTTTGTGTTAAAATGTTAAATCCCATAAAACCTAATCCGGGGGCTTCCAATCATGTGTCATGGGGGGCCAAGACCCTGCAGGTTCTCTCTTCTACCCAGTCTCTTCAGCAGGTGATCTCACTGATCAGTCAGTGGAAGAAGTTCAGTGGAATCTGCCGTTGAAGACACTGGTTGGAGGTAAAGCCTGCAGGGTCTTGACCCTCCATGGCACATGATTAGACACCCCCGCCCAAACCCATTATGATGAAGAGCAGATGCTAATATGACCCAGAATTCCTCCATATTCTGGTACTGTCACTAAAGTATGCAGGGTCTTCTGTACAGTCTTCTAACAATATAGTCTTCAGTTAATATAATTGTTTTGGTTACTTTTTCTTAAAAATGAGCCATTATTTTCAAGGTCACCGATTAATCCTTTGTACAGTTGACTTTTCCCACCGGTGTCTTAACAGACAAAATAGAAAATAAAGAGAGAAAATCATGATGCAAACACATAAGTCACTAAACTGTTTATTACAATCAGCAGCAAATTCCAGATTATTCATAATGTGCAAAATTGAAACTGTAAAAAAAAAACCTGGAATGGTCACACGCTGCCTCACTGAGAAGCAACTGGATCGGGTCCTGGTCCTGGTTCGACAGATCTACAGCCTGCATCTCTGTAAATAGTGAGGCAAGGTCCAGTTGGGGTGACAGTTTCCCTCTTGCCTAGACAAAAGACAAATGGGTGGTGGTTAATTAAAGCAAGTTTAAAACTTATTTTGGAAATACACTTGTTGCTAAAAGCCAGCGGTGGAATGTGAATTAATGAATGAATCTTTATTTCGGATTGATTAAAAGTAAAGATTAAAAGAAAATAGAATAATATACCAAAGGGGAAAAAATCTAACATGGTCAAATTAAACAATAACTCCTCTAACCACAATTTTCATGTAGCTGCACTTCAGTAGATTTTACAAGGGCTGCGTTACATTTAAAATCATCTGCTTTTACTTTGGCCTCAGCAATCAGAATGAATTAATACATTCGTGAGTTTATTGATGATAGACTATAAACTACATATATAAAGTAAATTATATTGACAACTGAACATCTCACATTCGCAAAAACATACAGTTATGAACATAACTCACAAAGGATCACACAAGTGATCTGACAAAAAAATAAATACATTAACAAGCGGTTTATTTTACAGTTGATGTGCCATATTCACACAATCAAATAAATCTCAGTTCAGTCCCTTTTATATTAAGTGGAAATTGTGCTTTTTGTGGCGGTTTGGTGTAACCCCCACAAACAGACTGGACAGACACAGCGCTCGGCTAGAGCAATTAACAGAACAGTGAAATGTGTATTAATGTCTACAGGCAGCCCCGCTTCTTCTGGCTCACTTCTGTGATGTTAATGTTGCCTTTCATGCATTGTGTTCATGCGTCCTGTCCTTACTGTGACCTAGGGACCGAGATCAATATGTCTCTCAAATGCAAATGTCTCATGCCTGTTCTGTTATCTCTTTGATCATACCAACTGCTAGGGAATGCTCTTTGATGTATTGTTGTAGTTGGGTATATACTGTATGCTGCAACTCTGTAACTCAAACTCTCTCTCATTCTGATTCTGCAACTGCTGCTGCAGGACACAGACCTTGTGTCCTCCTTCTCTGAGAGCCGTGGGCTCGCTCCTGGCGCGCATGCATGGCGCCGGGAGCGGAGCTCGTGACGGCGGTATGATATAATAAAACTCTGCTTAAAACCTTCAGCATCGCTGCTTATATATTTTATCATCCGCCGCACTGGTGACCCCGAAGACGCACACGCTTTGTGCGACGCAGCCTTCTGGTTTGGACATCCACGCTGAACCGGCCGAGGGACACAAAACGTCTCCTCCCTCTGGCTGCCCCAACGCACCATGACCTGAAGGCAGAAAGGAACACGCTGCCAGTGAACACTTCACTGGCGACCCCGATCATGCACACGTTTGTGCGAGGCAGCCTTCTGATCTGGACAGCTGCGCTGGTGACCAGTTCTTCAGGATGAGATCTGCACGTCTGAGATCTGCTCATCCACGCTGGACCGGCCGCGCTCGCAGTTCCTCCACACGAGAGCGCAGGCACCTCGTCCCCTCTCCACGACGGCGTCCTCCATGGCCGGCGGAGAACGCAACACGTGGACCTGAACGCACCACGGCCGAGCGGTGCCAAAGATCGTCTATTCCCTCCCACCGCTCCAACGCATCTGCACGAGCCTGAGGGACAAAAGATTGTCTATTTCCTCCCACCGTTCCAACGCACCATGGCCAAGCTGCAGCCACAGCCCAAACCTGGATTTTATCGGCGCCGTCTGCGCCGATCTCCACCAAGATTCTGCACCCTGACTCGCCACTCCAGCGGCCCACCCAAGCACGGAACCCCCGCGCGCGCACCGGGGAGTTACGAGGACGGCACACCACGCACGGGGCAATAATGGCTTTACTGACCGCCTTCCTTCTGCTGCACACTGACCCTTCAGGCTTGCTTGTACACCTGAGGCCCGCAGCTTGCTCACTGGATTTTATGGTCTTAGCCACGGCACACAAGGGGAATTCAGCTGTCTGCTGTTCCCGAGGCTTTAGGGTCACGCCTGCCCTAAAGTCAATACGCCAGTCCCTCTGCTTTTATTTTTTTTTTTCTTACAGCCGCTCCTGCTTTTCTTCATGGCCACGAGAGGAGTCAGAGACAAATTTTTCTTCTTGTGATCTCCGCACGCGCAACGGGACAGCCCCTCAACGTCGCGGAGCAGCAAGCAATTTTTGCGCGGCTCGGACGATTTCACCGTCCCGGTCGGCACGTACTACCCCCCTCCTCCCTCCCCCTCCACCTGCAGCGAGCTTCTCCCACAGCTCGCTCCCATAGATGGATTATCGAGGTCCCGGCCCCCTGCCGTGCCCTCTGGGGGGGAGCGTGTGGCGGTTTTGTGTAACCCCCACAAACAGACTGGACAGACACAGCGCTCGGCTAGAGCAATTAACAGAACAGTGAAATGTGTATTAATGTCTACAGGCAGCCTTGCTTCTTCTGGCTCACTTCTGTGATGTTAATGTTGCCTTTCATGCATTGTGTTCATGCGTCCTGTCCTTACTGTGACCTAGGGACCAAGATCAATATGTCTCTCAAATGCAAATGTCTCATGCCTGTTCTGTTATCTCTTTGATCATACCAACTGCTAGGGAATGCTCTTTGATGTATTGTTGTAGTTGGGTATATATGCTGCAACTCTGTAACTCAAACTGTCTCTCATTCTGACTCTGCAACTGCTGCTGCAGGACACAGACCTTGTGTCCTCCTTCTCTGAGAGCCGTGGGCTTGCTCCTGGCGCGCATGCACGGCGCCGGGAGCGGAGCTCGTGACGGCGGTATGATATAATAAAACCTGCTTAAAACCACAGCATCGCTGCTTATTATATCAATCCGCCGCACTTTTGACACTTTACCTATAAAAGCAAAGGATTTCAGTACTTTCGTGGCGAGGTAGGTTGTGGGGCGGCTGATTTCGTCTTGCCTAGATGAACGACAGAAATGGATGATGGTTAGTTTCAAGCAAGTTCAATACATATACAGGCACATCTCTAAAATTAGAATACCATGAAAAAATTCAATATTTTTATCACTCATTTCAGAAAGTGAAGCCCATATATAGATTCATTACAGGAACAGTGATATATTGAAAGTGTTTATTTTAATATTGATGATTATGGCTACGGCCCATATTAAACAACACCTCAGCGGCCAACATTTCTATTTAAAAAATATTTTTTTAAAGTTAATTTTATGTAAGATTCCAATTTTTTGCATAATAGAATTTGGGGTTTTCAGGGCAGTAAGCCGTAATCAGCAAAATTAAAATAAATATACAGTATCACTGTCTGTGTAATGAAGCTATACAATATACAGATTTCTCTTTCTGAAATGAGTGAAAAGCACCACAGGATCCACAGAATAGGTGTGTGGGTCTATTCTGACGCTTTAGAAAATTATATGAATGACTTTATAAATCACTGGTTTGAAAAAGCAATTTTAATATGACGAGATTTCGGCTCCTGTAGTCCATTTTACCAGTATCCACAACAGGGAGGCTAACCCTGGCATGTGGAAACACATTCTAGCATTAAATTGCACACAATTTAATGCACAGGACCAAAGTGCAATACAAAACACAAACCAGGACTTTAACCAGGATTAACATATTTCATCGTTTTGCTCTCACAAGCGAATATTTAGGAGAAAACAAGCGCGATTCAACAGTTGGTACTAGCCAGCATTAGCGTTAGCATTTAACTAGCAAAAAAAACGTTAGCCAGCACAGAACAGCACTGTATGGCTCAAAAAAAGTGAGCTTACCACCAACAGGATAAATAAGCAAACAGATGCACATTATTACAAATCACTCACCATCGATGGTTCTCTCACGATCGTCTTCAGCTTGTCTATAGTCCAGTTGTATGCTGTCCAGCCATCGGGTCACTCCTCACTGTGTAATACTGCCACCAAGCAGAGAAAACTCTGCACCCCTTCGTTGGACCACGATGTAGAGTTCCGCAAAACCTACAACGCTGTCTGTATTAATATCGTATTTACTCCGTGACCGAGTTAGTCCGTGATTGCAAATGGCAGTCGTACAGATTTCAATGAAGACGGGCGCTTTCGTGACGTTAAGACCTGACCAATCAGCGGCAACCAAAGTTTTTGACATCAAAACATGGTACAGCTCAGCACGAATGGACCCTGCCCTTGAGCGGGGCTGAGATTCGCTGCTGTTAAACCGTGTTGAGGCTAGTGCAAAGACTTACCAAGCATGCTGAGCTGTACCATGACGTGCTAAGTCGGGCTAGTGCAAAAGGGGCTAAAGGCTACATCAGTAACACACTACGCTGCCAGGGACTCAAATCCTGCAGTGCCAGACGTGTCCCCCTGCTTAAGCCAGTACATGTCCAGGCCCGTCTGAAGTTTGCTATAGAGCATTTGGATGATCCAGAAGAGGACTGGGAGAATGTCATATGGTCAGATGAAACCAAAATAGAACTTTTTGGTAAAAACTCAACTTGTCGTGTTTGGAGGAGAAAGAACACCATACCTACTGTGAAGCATGGGGGTGGAAACATCATACTTTGGGGCTGTTTTTCTGCAGAGGGACCAGGATGACTGATCCGTGTAAAGGAAAGAATGAATGCGGCCATGTATCATGAAATTTTGAGTGAAAACCTCCTTCCACCAGCAAGGGCATTGAAGATGAAATGTGGCTGGGTCTTTCAGCATGACAATGATCCCAAACACACCACCCGGGCAATGAAGGAGTGGCTTCGTAAGAAGCATTTCAAGGTCCTGGAGTGGCCTAGCCAGTCTCCAGATCTCAACCCCATAGAAAATCTTTGGAGGGAGTTGAAAGTCTGTGTTGCCCAGCGACAGCCCCAAAACATCACTGCTCTAGAGGAGATCTGCATGGAGGAATGGGCCAAAATACCAGCAACAGTGTGTGAAAACCTTGTGAAAACTTACAGAAACGTTTGACCTCTGTCATTGCCAACAAAGGGTATATAACAAAGTATTGAGATGAACTTTTGTTATTGACCAAATACTTATTTTACCGAGGAATTTACCATCCTTCAATGTGATTTTCTGGATTTTTTTTTCTTATTTTGTTTCTCATAGTTGAGGTATACCTAAGATGAAAATTGGAGACCTCTCTCATCTTTTAAGTGGGAGAACTTGCACAATGGGTGGCTGACTAAATACTTTTTTACCCCACTGTATGTGTATATATATATATATATATATATATATATATAAAAACTTTTTCTCTCATAAATGTCCAGTTAGTGAGGTTTTTGTTGTAAACACTTTTCTTGGAAAGTTAACTTTTTCAAAACACATTTGCAACTTTTTCCTGATAAATTTATTGCTCTTTTTCCTATAAATTAGCCATGTTTTATGATAAACATGTCAAGGATAAGGACCTGTACTTATATAGCGCTTTCTCTAGTCACACAGACCACTCAAAGCACTTCACTAGTACTAACCCTCTATTCTAAGGGCCTATAGGAGACAGACACCTCGGGATAATTGAGAATCACCAGTTAACCTAACATGCATGTCTTTGGATTGTGGGAGGAAATCAGAGCACCTGGAGTAAACCCACACAGCACAGGGAGAACATGCAAATGCCACACAGAAAGGTTCCCACCCCTGCCAGCCTGGGGAATCAAACGTGGAACCTTCTAGCTGTAAGGCAACAGTGCTAACCATTGCACCACTGTGCTGCCATTGTGTTACCTTTAAAGTTTTTCTATAAAATTTGGAACTTTTTGGTTGAATTTTCATTGTTTTTCTTGTCCATTTGCTCCTATCCTCTTACTGATAAACTGAGTTTCCCTGCATAAAGCATCCTTACAGTCTATTGGGATGGAGGGGGCAGGTTAATAACAGAAGGGAGGATTTTGCCTCATTTTGCTGACAAGGGGAATAGACTTTTTAATTTTTTGTGTAAATATTTATTTATTTGAATGGAGGTTTAATATTTTATTTATTGAAAAACATGTTTTTTCATATTTTTGCAAAGATTTTTTGTATTTTGAACATATTTATTTTTCAGTGGAAGCTGCCCATTTTTTGTCATTGACTTTTACATAATTAATGATGAAGACCATGGTTTCTGTGTGAGTTGATAATTTTGAAAAAATCTATGGGGCATTAAATATGTCCACAAGTGCAAAGGTATTAAAATAAAAGAGATACACCAAACAACTACAGTAAATTTTGCACTACTGTATGTACATTTCCTTTTTTTCCCATTATTTAGGAGTGCTTTTGTTTTGGTTGACCACCTGCCCCCCAAATGTCTGTGCACATCACAGTATACTGATCTGTTAAAAATATTAAATTATCCTTGATGAGGGTAGTCAATAAGCCAGACAGATCTTCAGATATGAGCAGATTTAATTTTGTTGGCCAACGGAAATTGATATAGCAGCAGTCTCAGAGCTTCGCTGTTCACACACCAATCTAGCCTCTTGCATGAACATTCATTCATTCATTCATTCATCTTCTTCCGCTTAATCCTTTTCGGGTCGTGGGGGGGCTGGAGCCTATCCCAGCATCTTTGGGCGAGAGGCAGGGTACACCCTGGACAGATCGCCAGTCCATTGCAGGGCCAACACAGAGAGACAGACTATGGCTGTGTTGTGAGACATGTATATGTTGGACACTGCATATGGGATTTAACCACGATGAAGGAGAGCCAGCCCCCTGCGGTGCGGAGCCACAGAGCCTGGACCCCCTGCGGAGGACAGGGGACAGAAGACTTCCTGACCACTGAGGCTCGAGAGGAGAGAAGGGGGAGTTATGTAAATAAAAGGCTAATGAATGTGAATAAAGAGATTTTGAGATAGATGTGTGATTTCCCCCGCGAGGGAAATGGTTTGATGTCAGAATGTTTAAATGAGAGAACTTTGGTGTGTTCACCCTCTTTGTTCGCTGCTCAGGAATGAGAGCAGACAGTGGAATGATTACTTGAATAAACTGGAATGAAAGGCAATTCGGTTTCGTTATTCAAGTCTCCCCACATTGGTGACTGACGACGTTGAGAATGAACGAAGAAATTCTCAGGGTCCCGGACTCACAGCGCTCAGAGCTGGCGAGCGCAGTGGCCGTTAAGCTGCCTGATTTCTGGCAGGATAACCCACGGTCGTGGTTTCTGCAAGCAGAGTCGCAGTTCGCGCTCGCAGGAGTAACGGTGGATGACACTAAGTTCCACCATGTCATCGCTAAACTGGACAACAGCACAGCTCGGTGCGTGCAAAGCTTGGTGGAGCAGCCACCCGCGACCGACAGGTACGGCAAGCTGAAATCCACCCTCATCAAGTTTTTCACCCCCTCGGCTGAAGTGAGGGCGAGGAGGATCCTGTCTTTGCTAGACCAAGGTGGACACAGGCCGAGCGCCCTGATGGAGGAGATGATACAGCTGAGAGGGTTGGACAACGATGATTTCATTTTTCAGTTCATCTTCCTCTCCAACCTCCCGGCGCATGCGAGAAGCACGCTGGCCGGCAAAAAGTGTCACACCCTGGAGGAGTTCCGGGAGCTGGCCCAGGAGGCAGATGGGATCCTGGACGCCTGCGGCGGGCAAGCAACCACAGCGGCGACCCGAGACAGCGGGGAGCCAGAGGCGGCAGAACCAGACTGGCCGACGACGGCGGCAACACGGCCGCGACGAGGTGGAGCCAATAGCCCGGCGGCAGAGGCGCGGGCACGACACAGCGGAGGAGAAGATCTCTGCTTTTACCATCGGAGGTTCGCAGAGAAGGCACGCAGGTGTGTGCCGCCCTGCATCTTCAGGAGTTCGGGAAACGGCAAGACCGGGGGTCGCTAGCAGCTTCGACCCTCGGAGAACGCAACAAGCTGCTCTACATCATGGATGCGCGCTCCGGACGAGAGTTCCTCATCGACACCGGAGCACAAGTGAGCTTCATCACCCCAACATACGCGGACCGGGTGGCTGGACCCCACGGTAGCGGAGCTACAGCGGCAAATGGCTCGTATCAACACCTACGGGAGAAGGACCTTGCCTTTGTGCTTACATGGCCGCACATATGAATGGACTTTTGTAATAGCGGCGGTGAGTTTCAACATGTTGGGCGCGGATTTTCTGTGTTCACACAATCTGTTAGTGGATCTTGCTAATAGACGGCTGGTAAATGCACTCTCTTTTTACTCTCTCCCCTGTTCAGCTCGAGTGTCCCCACCACCAGTACAGACCCACGTCGCTACAGCAGGTGGTAAGTTTCACACACTCCTCACCCAATTTCCAGCGCTCACTGTGCCCACTTTTTCAGCGACGGTCGCGAAGCACGGGGTGAAACACTTTATCCCCACTTCTGGTCCTCCCGTGTTTGCAAAAGCTCGGCGCTTGGATGCAGTTAAGCTCGCCATTGCGCGCGAGGAGTTCGCCAGCCTGGAGAGGCTGGGCATCGTTCGTAGGTCGAAGAGCCCGTGGGCTTCGCCGCTGCACATGGTACCGAAAGCCGATGGCTCCTGGAGACCGTGCGGGGATTACCGCAGGCTAAACAACGCTACGGCGCACGATCGTTATCCCATCCCGCACATTCAGGATTTTTCGGTGCACCTGGCGGGGGCGCGCATTTTTTCAAAGATTGATCTAGTTCGCGGCTATCACCAAGTCCCGGTCCAACCGGAGGACATTCCTAAAACAGCGGTAATAACCCCGTTCGGACTTTTCGAATTTTTACGCATGCCGTTTGGTCTCAAAGGGGCGGCGCAAACATTTCAGCGGATGATGGATGCCGTTACGCGATCTCCCTTTCGTGTTTGTGTACCTCGACGACATTTTGGTCGCGAGTACTTCAGAGGACGAACACGAAACGCACCTCACAGCAGTTTTTAGGAGGCTGGGAGAGCACGGCTTAATAGTTAACCCAGCCAAGTGCCAGTTCGGCGTCGAGCGGATCGATTTTTTGGGTCACCGCGTCTCCCCGGAGGGAGCGGTTCCGTTACCAGAGAAAGTGCGCGCGGTAGCGGATTTTCCCCGTCCACAAACGGTCAAATCACTACAGGAATTCTTGGGGATGGTGAATTTTTATAACCGATTCCTGCCCCACGCAGCTCAAATCATGCAACCGTTATATGCCGCGCTCAAAAAACAAAAACCGACCCAGGCGGTCGAATGGTCCCCGGAGCGGGAGCGTGCGTTCACAGAGGTTAAAAAAGCCTTGGCTGACGCTGCGCTCCTGGCCCACCCAGACCCTGCAGCACGTATCGCGCTGACGACAGACGCTTCAGATTTAGCCATAGGGGCCGTTATTGAGCAACAGGTAGCCGGAGTTTGGCAGCCTTTGGCTTTCTTTAGCAAATCTTTAAGCGCGGCTGAACGAAAATACAGCGCGTTTGACAGAGAACTGTTGGCGCTGCATTTGGCTATTCGTCATTTCCAGTTCTGGCTGGAAGGATGGTGCTTCACCGCTTATGTGGACCACAAGCCGCTCACACACGCCATGGCCAAAATTTCAGATCCGTGGTCCGGCAGGCAGCAGAGGCAGCTGGCCGCAATCTTGGAATTTACCACTGACATTAGGCACGTCGCGGGCAAATTCAATGTAGTAGCGGATTGTCTCTCACGCGCGTTCACGACCCCAACACGCGCAGAGGCAGAACGGGCCACCGTGACCGCGCCGCAGGAGAGCGGCACGGTGGCGCGCGCAGCCCCGGTGCACGTGGGTATAGATTACGCAGCCATGGCAGCGGACCAGGGGGCGGACGCAGACGTGCGCGCGCTCCAGTCTGGACCAACAGGGTTGAGGCTGGAGAGCAAGTGTTTACAAACCGGTATGCCCCCCCTGATCTGCGACATGTCGACGGGGCGCCCGCGTCCGGTGGTTCCGGCCACGTGGCGCCGCCGTGTTTTTGACTTGGTCCACTCACTGGCGCACCCGGGGGTGCGCGCGTCGGTGAAACTAGTGGCGGAAAAGTTTGTTTGGCCGTGCCTGCGCAAGCACGTGAAGGAATGGGCAAAAACCTGCATTTCCTGTCAACGGGCCAAAATTCACAGGCACACAAGAGCCCCGTTAGAACCGTTCCGCATTCCGGCCAGAAGGTTCGACCATGTGCACGTCGACCTTGTGGGCCCCCTACCGGCATCACAGGGGTTCACGTATCTTTTGACAATGGTGGACCGCACCACACGTTGGCCGGAAGTGGTCCCACTTGCGACGACCACGGCCGCGGAGGTGGCTCGCGTTTTTTTAACGGCTTGGGTGGCGCGCTTCGGGGTTCCGTCGGACATTACGTCCGATAGAGGACCGCAATTCATCTCTGAGCTGTGGTCAGCGATGGCCAACGGCTTAGGAGCCAAAATTCACCGCACTACGGCTTACCACCCTCAGGCCAATGGTTTATGCGAGCGTTTTCATAGGTCTTTGAAGGCAGCACTCAGAGCGTCGCTCACGGATGCAGATTGGGTAAATAAACTTCCATGGGTTTTATTAGGGTTGCGTTCTGCGCCTAAAGAGGACTTAGACGCCTCCCCAGCGGAGCTGGTATTCGCACAAACTCTGAGGCTGCCGGGCGAGTTTTTACCAGAGCACCCAGAGCCCCCACCTCTCTCGGCTCTGGGACCGTTAGTCGGCACGGGGGCAGACACGCTCCCGGGTCCGGTTCATCACGCTTTTCCACGAGTTTTCGTCCCCAAGGCTTTGAAAAATGCCGATTTCGTTTTTGTCAGGCGCGAAGCCCTTAAAGCAATGCTCAAACCACCTTACGAAGGGCCATTTTGAGTGCTGGAGGCAGGTGATAAGCAATTTGTGCTAGATTTTGGAGACAGAAAAGAGACAGTCAGTATTGACAGACTAAAACCTGCTTTTGTCATGAAGGACGTGTCTGTACCGGTCGCAGTGGCGCCTCGACGAGGCAGGCCCCCGCAGGGGGCAATTAATCACTCTCTTCCTCAGTCAACAGAGCCGAAGCAGAAAAGCACCGCAGGCAAGGCGGGGCCAACGCACAGCAGATTCGGCAGACGGCTGAAGCCCAAGCGGCGCACAGACTGAATGTTGGTGTTGATTATTCAGTAGTGAGTAAGGTGCTATTAAATTTTAGGAATTAGTCTGTTCTTCATCGTTTGGGGGGGGGGTTATATGGCTGTGTTGTGAGACATGTATATGTTGGACACTGCATATGGGATTTAACCACGATGAAGGAGAGCCAGCCCCCTGCGGTGCGGAGCCACAGAGCCTGGACCCCCTGCGGAGGACAGGGGACAGAAGACTTCCTGACCACTGAGGCTCGAGAGGAGAGAAGGGGGAGTTATGTAAATAAAAGGCTAATGAATGTGAATAAAGAGATTTTGAGATAGATGTGTGATTTCCCCCGCGAGGGAAATGGTTTGATGTCAGAATGTTTAAATGAGAGAACTTTGGTGTGTTCACCCTCTTTGTTCGCTGCTCAGGAATGAGAGCAGACAGTGGAATGATTACTTGAATAAACTGGAATGAAAGGCAATTCGGTTTCGTTATTCAAGTCTCCCCACACAGACAACCATTCACTCTCACAGTCATACCTAAGGACAATTTAGAATCCCCAGTTTGATGCCAATTAACCTAACTTGCATGTTTTTGGCATGTGGGAGGAAACCAAAGAAATCCCGGAGTTAACCCACGCAGACACGGGGAGAACATGCAAAATCCACAAAGATCACTGTTGGTCGGGGATCGAACCCAGGATCCCCCGGCCAAGGGTGAGTTGCTGTGCTGCCGCAGTACTAACCACTCCTCCACCGCGCCGCCCTTGCATGAACACACAGTCCTTTTAAGCGAGGTGTTAACAAAGAGGACCGGTAGCAAATGTTCCTGGCTGTTTGCTCAGTGTCTTTGGTCATAGCGGGACATGACACGTCCCCAGGGCGCCGTCCTGTCTCTCTTCCTATCTCCAGGGGACGTGCCACGCCGGAGCCTTCACAGCAGAAGTTCAGGCACAAAACAATGCTGCTGTATAAGAGGTGTCATGCAGGAAACTTACGGCATCAACAAAGGCAGGTGCTAACAGATGCAGCTGTATTTACACTTTGTAACAAACGCAGTCACTAGAAGCTCTGAGACCCCAGGCCAATATGAACTTAAACAATGATGTACAATATTCATTCATTTATCTTCTTCCACTTAATCCTTTTTTTCGGGTTGCGGGGGTGCTGGAGCCTATCCCAGCATCTTTGGGCGAGAGGCAGGGTACACCCTGGACAGATCGCCAGTCCATCACAGGGCCAACACAGAGAGACAGACTGTGGTGATGTTAAAATAAGGCACGGCGACTGGAGTTTTTAAGGAAGTTTATTCATCAATCATCGCCATCACGGAGCTCACCCCAGCTACTGTATAAGCATGCTGGAGCGTGCTCTCAAGCTCTCATAAGCAGTAGTCAGAAGCAGTCAGAGTCAGAAGAGTGAGAGAGAAGAGAGTGAACATATCATATTCAGCCACTTAAATACCCAGCTACAAACAATACATCAAAGGCATGTTAACATCAAAGACATTGCAGGGCGGCATGTGACATTCGTACCACAATGAGAGCAAGAAGCATGAATGTTTGCATTTGAGTCATACATATCCCCAGGATACTGGCGCCTGAACTAGACACAGAAAGGCTGCCTATTGATCTCAACACCCACATCTCACTGTCCTGTTAATTGCTCTAGTCGAGGGCTGTGCCTGACCCAGTCTGCTGTGGGGGCTACGCCACACCGCTCCCCCCCCAGAGGGCTCGGCAGGCAGCCGAGGCCTCGATAGTCAGGCAGCGAGCAGGGAAAGCTCTGTGCAGGCGGAGGTGGAGGGGGGTGAGGGTTAGTAACTGCCGGGGAATGTCCGTAGCTGTGGGAAGAAAAATTAGTCTCTGATTCCTCTCACGATTTAGTCCGGCAATGAAGAAAAACAGGAGCTGAAGCTGTGTGAGGGACTTGGCGTTTTGACTTCAGGTGCGTTCGCGGACCTAAAGCCCTCGGGGACAGTTGACGGCTGGATTCCCATCGTGCGCCGTGGCTGAGACCATTAGAAAATCCTGTGCGCAAGCTGCGTGCATGCCTCAGGTGTACGAGCAAGCCTGAAGGGCCTGTGTGCAGCGGCGAAGGAGGATGGGGGTCTGTAGAGCCAGATTGTCTCTGGTGCGCGGCACGCGCTGCGGCTACGTGCCTTCCAGCTGCGCTGTTCTGATGCGAGGCTTCTGTGCATGGCCGGTCCGCTGTCGCGAGGTGAATCAGGGTCAGGGGGCTTGATGGAGGTCTGCGCAGTCGGCGCCGATGGTGTCCCCTGTTCGGGCCGTTGGTCGTCGCTCGTGCCGGGTCATGATGCGTTGGGGCGGTGAGAGGGAATAGACGATCTTTGTCCCTCGGCCGGTTCCAGCGTGGATGTGCAGATCTCAGGTGTGGATAGCACAATGACGCTTTCTGCAGCTTTCCCGGTCGTGGATGATCTCTGAGGGAGTTCGCCTGCTTTCGGTTCTGCGTCGAGGTCTCTCGTGTGGCAGAAGGGAGGGCAGTGCTCTCGCGTCAGGCTGTTGCGTTCGCTTGTCGTCGGAGATACCATCGGGGCTGCATTCGTCGTCAGCGTGTTCTCTTCAGCGTCGGGTCACCAGTGTGGTGATGTTAGAAAAAGGCACGGCGACTGGAATTTTTAAGGAAGTTTATTCATCAATCATCGCCATCACGGAGCTCACCCCAGCTACTGTATAAGCATGCTGGAGAGTGCTCTCAGGCTCTCATGAGCAGTAGTCAGAAGCAGTCAGAGTCAGAAGAGTGAGAGAGAAGAGAGTGAACATATCATATTCAGCCACTTAAATACCCAGCTACAAACAATACATCAAAGGCATGTTAACATCAAAGACATTGCAGGGCGGCATGTGACATTCGTACCACAATGAGAGCAGGAAGCATGAATGTTTGCATTTGAGTCATACATATCCCCAGGATACTGGCGCCTGAACTAGACACAGAAAGGCTGCCTATTGATCTCAACACCCACATCTCACGGTCCTGTTAATTGCTCTAGTCGAGCGCTGTGCCTGACCCAGTCCGCTGTGGGGGTTACGCCACACAGACAACCATTCACTCTCACAGTCATACCTAAGGACAATTTAGAATCCCCAGTTGATGCCAATTAACCTAACTTGCATGTTTTTGGCATGTGGGAGGAAACCGGAGAAATCCTGATGTACAGTATAATTATCAAAATATATCACATATATAATCCCACAATCAGAGCATTAATATGGAATTATTCTTTCATGATCTCAGTTGGAGACTGGGTTTGTTAAAGATGCTTTACTACCCAAAAAATGGAAGTATACAAAAGAATGAGACCAATGGAATAGAAAATAAATAAATAAGTGCTCAACTCACAACTCATAACCAGTCCCTCCAGGATTTCGCAGAATGTTTTTATGATTGTTGCGACCCAAAAAGCCTGAATTCGTGGGAGCTTTTTTAAAAAGTTGAGATTAAAGTTGATGTTTTGAGAGGCTTTTTTTTTTTTGCACTAAAAGTTGCGGGAAGAATTACAAATCTAAAGCAGATGTTTTTTTTTTCCAGTTTACCGCAGTGATATTGTCATATCGGCTGGACAATCCACCTGAGTGCAGCGTGCAATCACCAAGCGAACACAAAAGAAATGTTTGACCTTTTATTATAATGTTTCAAATACAGCTACTTGAGGAGAAAACGTCAGTCACTCACCAGATGAGCAGAAGCCCTGCGGAGAACAAACGAGGCTGATTAGAGAGGAATGGAGGACAAGTGGGAAAACAGATAATGCCACTTACGTGGGAGATGGGAGGAGACCAGCACAGAACCCAGCGAAGGAGAAGTACCAGCAAGTGGAACTGCTGGACAGGGAAGGTGAATGGGTCTGACCGGGCAAAGAGAGAAGGCTGCTTAGAGGAGGAGCAATTGGCTGGCAAGCGCACCAAATCCCCGCAGACACACCGCTCCTTTGGCAGCAACCTGGAAGAGATGGAAGGGAGAAAATCGTTAGCACATCATAGGTCGAACACTGCTTACATTAAGCCGCTTGGTTGAGCATTATACCCAAATGAGCCAGCGTTGAATCACTGAAGATTGCTTCCTTATAAGCGCTGGCAGGCAAGGATCAGCAGGTGCATCTGATGAGGGAGCCGGAGAGCAGGAAGGAGGGGGCGAGCGCTCACTGCCCATGACAGATATTCGATATAACAATACAAGAAAAGCACAGGATTGTCAAAAATTTCCTATTACAGTGATTTGTATATTTAGCAGAAACTTCTGCAACACAGGAAAACTCTTGTGCAACAGCAAATGCAGACTTTAACACAATATCCATTACAACAGTTAAATTGCATTGAATGCATGTTAAAGAGTATAGATTTAGAAATTATTGGCAGCACCTTCATTTGAAAACTCCCTAGGGTCCCCAACCACTTGGTACCCAACGGAGATGAAAAAATTATTTATTCTGTTACTCTGTATTGACTATTGGAGTCTGATTTTTTTCTGAAAAAAAAAATTACAGACAACATTCTCTCCCTTTCCGTGCCTAACTCCTACCTGTCTGTCTGCTGCGTGACTTGACATACACACTTGTCTCTTCAGACACACATCTTTCATTTATGGAGGGGGGTGTTTGTCCATGTCCAAACTGGGGATTCACAGGTTAAAAGCTCATCGACAAGCTGTAGTAATGATTTTACCTCTAAAGATGTATAAAATGTTCAAACACTGGCTGTAGTGTTAGATTTGCTCGTTTTGTTTGTGGTTTTATGGCATCTGTCCTCATGCGCGCTCCCGCGACGGGGTGCTTTTGGGACAGGTGGACATTTTTCAACACAAACCTAGCACTTCGTACATGCGGTCAGGATGGAGACGTAGCGAGACATCCACTGGCAGGCTGGAAGAGATGGAGGAAGTGACGGTGTTGGAAACCTCACAGGTGAGTGTTTTTTTTTTTTTAAATCATACACTCTGTTTTTCCTGATGTGTTCCGTTAATACTCACTGTAAACACGGAAGTGAACGCAGTGCAGCGATGCATTTGACTGGTTAGACCAGTGGTGTCCAGTCATGTGCCATTGAGGGCCAAGACCCTGCAGGCTTTACCTCCAACCAGTGTCTTCAACAGCAGATTCCACTGAATTTCTTCCCACTGATTGCTGATAAGTGAAAACACCTGCTGAAGAGACTGGGTAGGAGAGAAAACCTGCAGGGTCTTGGCCCTCCATGGCACATGATTGAACACCCCTGGGTTAGACTGAGCGTTTGAGCACTAGTCAGAGACAAATTTGATTGGTGAAGTTGGTGGAAGTTGACGAGGATTGGCCAAAATTGCAGGAAAGTTGTGGTGATTGGACAAAGTTGCAAGGCCTTACAATAGTTGCGCTGATTGGCTGATTTCATGTGAACTGACGTGACTGCAACATCGTGAAATCCTGGACGGACTGCATAACTCATGTAAATTATAGACAAAGAAGTTTGGAAATACTGATGACAGTAAATATATTCTCAAAGACAGATAAACAAATGATATTCTAGCATCAAATTCTCTCTCCCATGCCACCTGGTACCCTCGTCCAGGGAGACTCTGACACTGGCACCGGGGCCCTCTCGCAGTGACCCTGAGTGCGACAAGGCCTGTCCACTTTCCGGAGTGCCCAGCAATTGTTCATCCCACACGGCATCGTCCCGAACTCTTGGAACCGGTTGGTCCCACAGTCCGCAGCTCGATCACTCTTCCCCAGCGCTGTTCCTGATGGAAAACCCGAGGCCATAGAATAGGTTGCAGCCCATGATGTTTGTGCCGCAGGCTGTCACAACGAACTCCATATCGGCCATCTCCGCCAACTTGTACCGCACCGTCAGTCTGACAGTACCCACCGTGGCCAACCGTCCTCCTCTATAGCCACAAAGCAGCGCTGAGTCACCTCCAATTCTGTAGTGGAGAAAACATTCTATAACTGTAGCCCAGTTCAGCAGCGAACTCTCTGCCTCGTGTCGATCAGCATTGGTACCGGTACTCTGTCCAACTCTACCGTGCTTTGTATGCACCCACTGGTACTCGGAGACACAGTATGAATCACCGTCGGGGCGGGAGGAGTTAAGCTCTTGCGCGAGCTATCTTGTTCTGCTGACTGGCAGACCCTCGCAAAATGATGTAGACGGCCACAACTGCCACAGCACTTTCCTTTTGTCACACACTCTCTGGCCTTGTAGCAGTGTTTTGCGGACCTACAGCCCATACACCTGGGCTTCCCCGGGGCAGACCTCATCCGTACAGCGTTGGTCCTCTCGGCATCATCCTCGACACTCCCATCACTGTCCGGGTCCACTACCTGTGTGGCAATGGAGGATCCCAACTCTTGTGGTGACAGAGGTTCACATAGCTCCCAAGTTAGCTTATCCGCTGCCTCCAGCTGGAGAGCCAACTTGACAGCTTTGGCCAACGTCAACTCACCCGGGAATGTGAGCAGCTTAGACCAGACCGCAGCACAGTTGGTGTGTTACGCAAACTGGTCGCGAACCATTTCTTACTCCAACAGTCTGAAGTGACACTCAGCAGCAAGCTGCCTCAAGTCCGATACAAACCGCTGGATGAGTTTGCCAACCTGTTGGCAGCGCTGTCGGAACTTAATCCTCCGGACGATGATGTTGTCTGGCTCCCTGAAATGGCACACCATGAGCTCGCCCACTTCTTCATAACTGTCCGCGTCACCAAGCGTGCCCAAAATCCTCTGGCCCTCCATTCCCAGGTTGTGCACAAGCAACGCACGTGCCCTCAGCTTCTCCATCCTTCCCAGGTCCAACACCACCATATACGTTTTAAAGGCTTCGTACCACCGAGGCCACGGCACAGGCGGCTCACCTGGGAGCTCCAGGAAAGGCCGAATTGGTGCTCCACACACTTCCATGGCTTTTCTTCTCATCACCAAATGTTATGTCTGGAACTGGAGTCAAGGAGGAGAGCAATAATGGAGCTGAACACACGTTTATTGTAATCCAGGGTGCAGTGCACCTGACCACACATACAGCCGCAGGCAGAGGCAAAGGTGGAAGAGAATGCCCCCCTTTCTGCAAGGTTGGTGGAACCGGAACATGGAGCCATCACCCTGTGCTACACAAATAAGAGCTCCGAATATAATACAGTACAATATGAACAATAAATAACTACACTACAATCTTTAACAGCCATAGATACATAAACATTAGATAGTTACAGTTTATGAATTTATGTATCAGGACCATGCCAACACTCGGTCGGAGTCATTCCCAGTGAGAGGTGGACTCTCTTCTTCACTTCCGCTCTTCAAGGAGAGTAGACGCTTCTCTCTTTTCTCTCTGCTCTAGCTCCCCACTTCCCTAACTAACTGGATCCCAGCTTGCTGTTGTCTGTCTGCGTCTACTGCTGATTATCGAAAGAAATTATGGAATTGATAAGCTGGGCTTTGAACGCAATTGACACTATTTTTTCAACAAGGAATAGTGCTCCGGGGGAAGCTGTTTGCCCCGCAGGGACGGCTCCAGCGGGCTATTTACGGGTGACAAGTGTTTGGAGGATCTTGTGCCTGAGTAATCTCTCTATCGACGATATTGAAGATTTGTATATCTTCGTAATAATGGTGACTGGGATCGTTCTGATTGGAACTGGGATTGTCCTGGTGTACCGCAAATTGCTGAAGATGGATACAACCTATCAAAATGCTGGCCACGCGAGGTGCATCCATCAAATTGGAAAAATGGAGGAGACTTTGATAGCGACAAATGGAGAACTGTCTCGGAAGGTGGTTTACATCATGGTTACGCTTAAGTCTATCCACGACGGACTCAAAGCCCCGCAATGAAGGATTAAGCACTGAATCTGCAGAAGAAAATAAAGTTCTTTCTCTGTGTTCAGTCTATTTGGCTCAATTTCCCTTACAAAAATCCTCCTGATAATCCCCAGTCTTTGTTTTTCAAAACACTGAGCACACGGCCTCTGGAAAGTAGCTGCTTGGGACAATTGCCAAGGACAATTGCTGCAGCCAGACAAAACATCTTCTGCCAAAGTGTCCTTGTGCTCATATTGATACAACATTGCTTCAACACTACATCCACACTGACCCAGAAACTGACAACAAGATAACATTCACTGCTCTCCTTGTGTCCTGTGAACTCTGGTCTTGAATGTGCATCGTGGGCTTTTTTTTGTCTTTGTAATCATAATATTGATTACTTATGGTCAATATTCTGAATTCAATGATTTTTTTGCTCCTTCCTATTGTATGATTTCTTATCTGTACCATCCTGTTGGCAGGCGCGTTCCCGATGCAGCCGTATCACTGGAAATGCAGGTTCATTTTCTGTGTCAAGTCAAATTCTCTCGTATGTTATCAGTGATCTGTTAATGTACTTGGCAATAAATCTTTTTCTGATTCTGATTCTGACTCCTCCAGGGCTGCCCTTTGTCACCGATCCTATTCATAATTTTTATGGACAAGATTTCTAGGCGCAGCCAGGGAATTGAGGGTGTCATGCTTGGTGACCACAGGATCTCATCTCTGTTGTTTGCAGATGATGTTGTCCTGTTGGCTTCATCCAGCAATGACCTACAGCTCTTGCTGGGACGGTTTGCCGCTGAGTGTGAAGCGGCTGGAATGAGAATCAGCACCTCCAAGTCTGAGTCCATGGTCCTCAGCCAGAAAAAGGTGGATTGTCCTCTCTAGGTTGGGGACAGGCTCCTGCCCCAAGTGGAGGAGTTTAAGTATCTTGTGGTCTTGTTCACGAGTGAGGGGAAAATGAATCAGAATCAGAATGAACTTTATTGCCAAGCATGTTTACACACACGAGGAATTTGACCTGCCATTAGGCGCGCTTGATAAGCGCTTCCTAATGACGCGGCAGCCATACAAGGCGCCTGTCAGCAGTGGGGGGTAAAGAGGGGAAAGGGAAGGGGGAGGGAACACATTGGGCAGAGAGAAAAAAACAAAGTTTTCAAAATAGTGCTTGAATGAGCAAAATTGTGATCACATAGAAAAAAAAAACCCTCAGTTACACAATTAGCAGACAAAATACAGATCACACATTAACAAAACAAGCAAGAGAGACCAGTGTGTGTATCAGTCATGTGATCAGTATGAATGCAGTGTGAATGTATCAGTTGCTGGTGCACAACAAAGGACATCTCCTGGGCAATGGCTAGCTGTTATGTTCATGTAATCTAAACATAGATAAGCATGTCCCCAGAGTCCATCTCTCTTCAGTGCATGCCAGATGGTAAAGTTCTATTTAGACACATGATCACGCTGTCCTTGAAGAGTTCGGTTGCCGCGCAACAGCAATTGTTTGTTAATTGTTTGGGTTAGAGAAGCCAAAACTCCCTTCTGCCTTATCTTCCCAGGAGGAATGAAATCTTCAGGGCGCCGAATCAAGGTCTAATAGGCACAGTTCACTTAGAGCATAGAAATTTCACCTCTCATGCGATTCTGTGCATCACAATTTACAGGCTTTAAAATCATTCCCTGGAGAGCACTCAGCGACTCCAGATGTTATCCACCTACCGAAACATAGATAAACATGTCCAAGAGAGTCCATCTCTCTTCAGTGCATGCCAGATGGTAAATTCCAAGTTAGTCCCATTTGCCGCTATCAGTGCTCTCCCTAGCTGGTCGAATTTGTTGAGGGAGCTACGCCGGGTCCGCATTTTGATTAGCTCATCCAACTATAATTTCGATACACCAGGAAAACTCCAGGGCCAAACAGAAAATCCTGTGATCATGCCAAAACAGGTAGATGTCTTCCACATCTTCAGTCGAATCACGCAGACACATGAGTTCCAATTGTTCCATGAGTCTCTCCACCTGGGCTCCCCCTGGCCCGATTTTCTGTTAAAAAGTGGTGTCAATAGCATTAAGCCACAATTCCAATTTCCATAATTTCCGTTTGGGTCGAGATGCAGCAGAAGAAGAGCGAGACATAGACAGGACACAGCAAGCAGGGGGTCAGTATCAAGGGAGGAGGAAAGGAGAGGAGAGAAAAGCGTCTGCTCTCTCTGAAATGGAGCGAGAGATTGACAGACGGATTGGAGCAGCATCTGCAGTGATGCGGACGTTGTACCGGTCTGTTGTGGTGAAGAGGGAGCTGAGTTCTAAGGCAAAGCTGTCGATTTACCAGTCAATCTACGTTCCTACTCTCACCTATGGTCACGAGCTTTGGGTAATGACCAAAAGAACAAGATCGCGGATACAAGCGACTGAATTGAGCTTTCTCCATAGGATTGCTGGACTCACCATCAGAGATAGGGTGAGGAGCTCAGTCATCCGGGAGAGGCTCAGAGTAGAACCGCTGCTCCTCCACATTGAAAGGAGTCAGTTGAGGTGGTATGGGCATCTGATTAGGATGCCTCCTGGACACCTCCCACTTGAGGTGTTTCAGACACGTCCCACTGGGAGGAGACCCCGGGGCAGACCCAGGACTCAGTGGAGAGACTATGTCTCCCAGCTGGTCTGGGAACGCCTTGGTATCCTCTCTGAAGAGCTGGAGCAGGTGGCTGGGGAGAGGGAAGTCTAGGCTTCTTTGCTTGAGCTGCTGCCTCTGCGACCCGGACCTCCAGAAAAGCGGTAGAAGATGGATGGATGGATGGATGGACCATGTACAGAAAAACATTAAACACAGTGTAAAGATGCTCTGTACCAGAATGCTGAAACGGCGTTTCAACTATGGAGGAGACGCCGCCGAGGGGACACAGTCCAAGGACGGATAATTTTTTCACACATAAGGAGTTGTTCAGAACTCCTTATAAGAATTCCTTTTACAAAGATATAGAGTGATGATAATCAAGTCAGTGGCGGTAATGCACATGTGGGCTGGTTGCTAACTGCCAATCAAATCTAAAAGAAGAAGAGGAAGATTATAGCATTCTCACTAATTTCCATCTGTAGTCCCTGTGGCAGGCAAGAAGATTTAAAAGAAAAAAACAGCACATATAAAAAGTTGTTCAGGTCCAATTTCAAAATCTGTTGTCCCTGAAACAAACAGGAAGTTAAGTTTAAAAGATAAAAAAAGATAGGAAAACACACATAAAAACAATTTAAGAGTATAATTTCAAATCCCATTTAAGAATTTGGTTTTTATCCATTTATTTTATTATTTTATTAGTTTTATTGTTTTGAATTGTTTTATATTGTTTTAGATGTGCTGACTTTTGTTGTCCTATTGTTCTATGTACTGATGTGCCATCTTGGCCAGGTCTCCCTCAAAAAAGAGATGGCAATCTCAAGGGACATCCTGGTTAAGTAAAGGTTAAATGAAAAAAAAATAAGGGAGAGAGACAATGCTGGCAGGCTTGATTACTTAAAATCCATTTTTTAGTCTCTGTGGAAAAGTCTGTCATTTGTTGTGGTCTTTAATACAGTGGCAAGCTTGTTCCATTCCGTTATAGCTTTGTATGAGAAGGCTGATTCTCCAAAAGCAGTTTTACGTAGGAGGATGCAACAATGCCACCTAGGAGAAGTCCTTGTTCTTCCTAGTATTTTGTTCAGAAGTCAGGTACACAAAAGTCTTAAGAGGTGGGGGCGCAGAACCATGGATAATTTTAAAAAACAACCATACATTTGCATACATGATCATATTCTCAAAGCTTAAAGTGCTGATGACACGTTGACACATGTCGTCAGCACCCGGTGATCCGTTCTCAGGGTGAAATGGCGTCCGTAGAGGTAGATGTGCCACCGTTCACACGCCCAGACACAAGCAAGCGCCTCCCTCTCTCCCACGGCATATTTCTGTTCAGCCGCTCAAAGGGACCTCAACGTGAACGCCACTGGACGTTCGGTACTGTCTTGCACTTGAGACATAACCACCCCCAGCGCTGAACCAGACGCATCACAAGTCACAAAAGTTGGCCATTTTGGATCAAAGTAGCCCAACAGTGGAGGGGAGGGGAGTTGAGACCAGCCTAGTGACTGCCGCTGAGCAGGCCAGGGTCCACTGCCACGGTGCATCCTGCTTCAGAAGGGCCCGGAGGGGTTCGATAGTCTCTGAATAATGGGGAATAAAACGTCCGTAAAAGTTCACCATGCCCAGGAACGAGGAGATTTGTGCGGGTGTCATGAGATCGGGGAGATGCAGGATCGCCTCCACGTTCGAGTGCAGGAGCCTCAGGCCCTCGGCCGCCAGCTGGAATCCCACAAACTCAATGGAATCGAAATCGAATTGGAATCGAAAATGCACTTCTCGCTGTTCAACGTGACTCCGTGCCCCAGCAGCACCTCCATCATTCATCTCAAACAACTGTCGTGTCCTTCCCGTGACGCGCCGTGGACCACAATGTCGTCCAGGTACACCACTACACCCCTGAGGCTGGCGATAATCATGGACATGATCTTCTGAGAGCAGCTAGGTGCTGAGCTCAGAACAAAAAGCATGCAGGTGTACCTGAAAACGCCCATGTCAGTCACAAACACCGTCAGGTCCCTGTTGGCTAGGAGAAGGTGCACTTGCAGATAACCCTGGTGGAGATCCAGCTTTGTGAACACCCTTGAGCTGTTGAACGTTGCGGTGAGTTCCTCCATGGTGGGGAGCACGTATTTGTCCGGGATAATCGCTTTATTAACCATCCTAAGGTCAATACACAGCCAGATGCCACCTGTCTTCTTCTTGGCCACTATTCTGTCCTGATAATACGGCTGGGTATTGTAGACAGATAGCGAACAATAAAGACAGCAGGCTGATTCCAGGTTGGCTGATTTACTGAAATCGTTTTTGTCTTGTTGTCTTTTTGTAAAACTGAAACACAATGAAATATACATAGTACAGAATGTTACATAAGAAATAATAATACAACACTCTGTATATAAACAGTTTCTCTTATTACAGGCACTTAACTCAGGTAAGTAATTTGCTTTACAGATTCAAACTAAGGTAAGTTAAATCAGGTAAGTATTACGAAATTATACTAATACATTTTTATTTTACAGAGGACAGCTACACAGCTAAGTAAGCAGGTAAGCATAGCCAAATGAATAGCTAACTAGCTTTCACACAAAGCACCATTACAACACAATATAACTTGGGCTAACAAGGGCTAAATGACTCAGCAGTTAGCTAAGTACCATTGCAACGATTAGCCATTAACACCTTTTAATCGCGATCTTTTTATAGCTTAAATTTAGCGTTTTTAACATCATATTCCAAACCATGGTCATCTTAAACAAGTATTACAACAATTTTCAGCATTAACTTACTGTTGGTTCCACTCCTAGGTTAGTACAACCAAATTTCTGGCGAGCACATTTTCACATTGCTTTCATCATGGCAGATTGAACAGAAAAAGGGTTTATATAGGAAACAGGAAGTAGCTACAATTAAAGGTGCAGTAACGCAAACCACCACTAGAGGGAACATAACCCCACCCAATATCTGACAGGTCAGCACACTCCCCGCTTGGTATACATGTATACCACTATTTACCCTTCTCTAGTGACATCAATAGTACAACATCAGAGATGGGTCTAAGGTACTCTTTAACTACCCCTTGGCTAGAGGTCTTAACTGTGACCTTACGGACCTTGTTGTCTGAACTAGGAATGGCCTTAACTATTCGCCCTAGAGGCCACATGTTGCGCTTTGCTTGATTGTCCTTTATCAAAACAATGTCACCTTCCTGGAGACTGGACTTCTCGGAGGTCCACTTCCTCCGTGGTTGAAGTGTGGCCAGGTACTCCGACCGCCACCTCTTCCAGAAGGAGTCCGCCAAGCTCTGGACCTGGCGCCACTGGACCTGGCTGAGGTGATCCAGGTCGAAGTCTCCCAGGGGTGCAGGACTGACACTCGCCTTCTGGGTGAGCAGAGTGGCAGGTGAGAGGATTTCAGGTACCTCTGCATCGTTGGAGACTGGGACTAGCGGGCGTGCATTCATGATAGCCATAACCTCAGCCATCAAGGTTGTAAGAACTTCATGAGACAGTCGGGTAGCACCATCCTTCGCAAGCAGTCCATCCAGTATGCGTCTTGCCACTCCAATTAACCTCTCCCAGGCTCCACCCATGTGTGAAGAATGGGGAGCATTGAAGGTCCATGTACATCCCTGCTCTTGCAGATAGTTCTTGATCTCAGGATCGTCAGTGTTGATTTGAAGCTCGCGGCATGCACCAATGAAATTAGTGCCTCTATCCGACCTTAAGTGCTTGACAGGTCCACGGATGGATAGGAAACGCCTCATGGCGTTGATGAAGCTTGAGGTCGACATGGATTCAATAACCTCAAGGTGCACCGCTCTGGTGCTCAAGCAAGTAAAGATGACTGCCCACCTTTTGCTCTCAGCGGCACCACCTCGTGTCCGCCGAGTGGTGACAGTCCATGTGCCAAAGACGTCGAGCCCATCGTCGATGTAAAAGTTCCTGAAGATGAACTCCTTTGCATCACTACCATGCTCAGCTTCTCCTTGCTCCTTTTGGGCAGCACGGTGGCGCAGTGGTTTAGCACTGTGGCAGCACAGTTTTACCCTCGGCCGGGGGATCGCGGGGATCATGAGATCGTGGGTTCGATCCCAGCCCCCGACCAACAGTGAGCTGTGTGGAGTTTGCATGTTCTCCCCGTGTTGCGTGGGTTTACTCCGGGATTTCTCCGGTTTCCTCCCGCACACCAAAAAAAAACATGTAGGTTTAGGGCGCTCGCGCACGCAGCGACCAGCAACCGGTGGCTTGTCACCAGACTGCAAACCAAGTCTACCTACGGGTACAAATAAGTAACAAAAAAAAAAAAAAAAAAAAAGGATCCTCGTTAAAGGATTTAAAGGATTTAAAGTGTACTCATTCCAATTACAGGGCCTCGAAAGAGTCCTGTATTGTTATTTTTCGTCACTACCTCCCCGAGTCGGGAGTGGGTAATTTGTGCGCCTGCTGCCTTCCTTGGATGTGGTAGCCATTTCTCAGGCTCCCTCTCCGGAATCGAACCCTGATATATTTTATATTTTTTCTACATAAACGAAGGTTGGTGTACTGATGTCACAGTGTTGAAGAAGTTTTGTAGCCCTAACCTAGAGTCACTGTTCATAAACTGTAAACCCTTTTATTCACCGCGAGAGTTCTCCTCATTTATTCTGGTCGGAATTTATATCTCGCCTGCTGCTTGTACAACGGAGGCACTGCAGCACCTCGCTGACCAGATAGCAGAGGTGGAGGAAAAACATCCAGACTCTCTGCTTATCATTCTGGGTGATTTCAATAGAGCTAATCTCACAAATGAGCTTCCTAAATACAGACAGCATATTAAATGTCCCACCAGGGACACAAATACACTTGACCACTGTTACACAGTTTTAAGAAATGCCTATCATGCCGTCCCCCGTGCAGCTCTGGGTTTTTCTGACCACTGCCTGCTCCATCTTATTCCAACATACAGACAGAAACTAAAAACTTCCAAGCCTGTTGTAAGGACTGTGAAGAAATGGACTGAGGAATCAAAGCTGAAGTTACAAGCCTGCTTTGACTGCACAGATTGGAGTGTTTTTGAAGCTGCAGCCATTAACTTAAATGAACTCACTGACACTGTGACATCATACACCTGTTTCTGCGAGGACATGTGTGTGCAGACCAAGACCTTCTGCATATACAACAACAATAAACCCTGGTTCATTCCTAAACTGAAGCAGCTACGTCAGACCAAGGAGGAGGCCTACAGGACTGGTGACTGGACTCTGTACAAGCGGGCCAGAAACATGCTGACGAAGGAGACCAGGCTTGCTAAGAGGAGCTACAGTGTGAAGTTACAAAAAAACTTCTCAGCTAACAACTCTGCTTCTGTCTGGAGAGGCCTACGGAATATCACCAACTACAGGAGACCATCCCCCCACCCTGCGGAAAACCTCCAGCTGGCTAATGACCTAAACAGCTTTTACTGCAGGTTTGAAAAGAACCTACAGTTCTCACCTCCCACCCACACAAAAGGATTATCTGCAGCCCCAGGAACTCCATCCCTCCTCCACTCTGACCTCCCACCAGCACTTTTGATCTGTGAAGAGGAGGTGCGCCGGGTCTTTCAGAGACAAAAGATCAAGAAGGCTGCAGGACCTGATGGTGTGTCTCCGTCCTGCCTGAGAGTCTGCTCCAACGAGTTGGCCCCCATCTTCACCCGGATCTTTAACAGATCACTGGAGCTGCGTGAAGTGCCTTCCTGCTTCAAACGCTCCATCATCATTCCAGTTCCCAAGAAACCCTCTATTACAGGATTAAACGACTACAGACCTGTTGCCCTGACCTCTGTGGTCATGAAATCCTTGGAGAGATTGGTGCTGAACCACCTGAAGGTCATCACAGGCCCCCTGATGGACCCACTGCAGTTTGCCTACCGGTCAAACAGGTCAGTGGATGATGCAGTGAATATGGGACTACATTACATCCTGCAACACCTCGACTCCCCAGGGACGTACGCCAGGATCCTGTTTGTCGACTTCAGCTCAGCGTTCAACACCATCATCCCAGGCATTCTTCATCAGAAACTCCTCCAGCTCAAGGTGCCCCCCTCCACCTGCCAGTGGATCTCCAGCTTTCTGACTGACAGGTGGCAACAGGTGAAGCTAGGGAGATTTACATCCAGCTCCCGAAAAATTAGTACTGGCGCCCCCCAAGGATGTGTCCTTTCCCCACTGCTCTTCTCCCTCTACTCCAACGACTGCACCTCAGAGGACCCTTCGGTGAAGCTCCTGAAGTTTGCGGACGACACCACAGTCATCGGTTTGATCCGGGATGATGATGAGTCTGCATACAGGCGGGAGGTGGAGCAGCTGATCCTCTGGTGCAGCCAGAACCATCTTGAACTTAACCCAGCCAAAACGGTGGAGATGACTGTGGATTTCAGGCGACACCCCCCTTCATTCCCCCCACTCACCATCCTCAACAGCACAGTGTCCACTGTGGACTCCTTCAAGTTTCTGGGTACCACAATCTCCCGGAACCTGAAGTGGTCCTCCCATATTGACACTGTCCGGAAAAAGGCCCAGCAGAGGTTGTTTTTTCTGCGTCAGCTCAAGAAGTTTGATTTGCCTCAGGAGCTGCTGGTTGTCTTCTACACCGCCATCATCCAATCTGTCCTCTGCTTTTCCATCACTGTCTGGTTTGGATCTGCCACTAAACAGGACAAGACCAGACTGCAGCGGATCATTAAGTCTGCGGAGAGGATCATTGGTACCGACCTACCCCCCATTGAGAACTTATATCGGTCCATAACCAGGAAACGGGCGGGAAACATCTGTGCTGACCCATCACACCCCGGCCACAAACTGTTTGAACTTCTATCTTCTGGTCGTCGTTACAGATCACTGAAGGTCAAAACCACCCGTCACAGGAACAGTTTCTTTCCTCAAGCCATCACTCTGATGAACTCCTAACATTCACCTAGTCCTACCTGTTGCTGTACTCATGACTTTTCATCCATTATTACATTGCACATAACTCTCACACTGCTTTTTACTTCATTCACATTATATCACTGAATCTGAGTCCACATTGAAATACTGTGTGACTGTATATTTTTTCATATATTTCTGCAAAGTGTGGTTAGTCCGAGTAAATAACTGCATATATTCCTGTATATATTTGCATCCTTTTATAGAAACGTGGACAGACTGTAATTTACTGTACATACTCTGGTTGTCATTGAATCCTTATTTAAATCCTTCACCTGAACAACGAGAGCAAGTTTTTAGCCAAAGTCAAATTCCTTGTATGTGTTGTGCATACTTGGCCAATAAAGCTGATTCTGATTCTGATTCTGATTCTGATTCTCTGCAGCTCTCCTCAGCCCATAAGTCGCAACTGCTGGAGACGGGCTGTTGCCGAATACATGCACAGTCATCCAGTAGTCAATGATGTCCTTGTCTGGATCATTGTCTTTGTGCCAGAGAAACCTGAGGAAGTGGCGGTGGTCCTCTCTGACCTTAAACCCATAGAACATTTGCTCTATGTCGGCGGTAGCAGCAATTTGTTCTCTTCTGAACCGTAATAGGACTCCTATTAGTGTGTTGTTCAGGTTGGGTCCACTGAGAAGCACATCATTCAATGATGTCCCCTTGTACTCCGCGCTGGAGTCAAATACAACTCTTATTTTCCCCGGCTTCTGGGGGTGGTATACGCCAAATGTCGGCAGATACCAGCACTCCTGCCCGAGCTGTAGTGGAGGAGCTGGCTCGGCCTGTTGGTTGTCAATGACCTTTTGCATAAAATCAAAGAAGTGCTGTTTCATGTCAGGTTTCTTCCTGAATGAGCGTTGGAGGGATTGGAGTCTTTGAGCAGCCTGCTCTCTGTTGCACGGAAGACGCTTACGAGGAGTATGAAAGGGTAGTGGCGCCACCCAGTGGTTTTCATTGTCCATATACACCTCGTCTTCCATTATTCTCAGAAACTCACTGTCATCTACTGACATGGCTGGTTTGTTGTTGGCTGGTGTTGTCTGGAACATACTTTCACCAAGACCATCCCTACATGTCTCTGGAATGGCTTCCTCACTGCGAGTTGGGAACTGAAGGCTGCACTGAATCGGTTCACTGGGTCTCTCCTTGATGTGAATGCTGTTAGTGCAGGGCTTAAAGAAGGAAGGGCGTCCATTTTGAAGGACATGGGTCTTATAAGCATTGACTTCCTGAGTCTTGTGAGCGCCACCCAGACGCAGCTCTCCCACTATGACCCAGCCGAGATCAAGGCGCTGAGCGTATGGCGAGTTGTGTGGTCCGTTGCGCTGTTCTCGCACCTTGTGCAAGCTCAAAACATCTCGGCCTAGTAGCAGAAGAATGGGTGCACTGTTGTCAAGTGCAGGGATTTTGTCAGCCACTGGTCTGAGGTGAGGGAAATATTGTGCGCACTCAGGGGTCGGGATCTCTGACCGGTCACCAGGTAAGTATTCACACTCCAGCAATGTGGGCAGTGTGACCTTGGTCTTCCCATCGAGAGATTCCACAATGATGTTGGTTGCTTTCCTTCTTGCAGTCTCCACTCTGCCTGAGCATGTTTTTAGCGTGTAGGGGGATGCCCTGCTGTTAATACCCAACAGACTGAAGAACTCAGATTTCGCTAAAGACCTATTGCTTTGGTCATCAAGTACAGCATATACTATGTGAGACTTGCTTGGATTATCAGCATGGGAAACCTTGACCAAGCAGATTTTAGAACAGGATCTAGGCTGGGGTGCATCGCCACATATCTCTGTGCACTTAGAAGTGACAACAGGAGTTGCTGCAACTTCACTCTCCCCGCTTTGCTCCCTTCCTTGCTCCCCGCTCTGGTCATTCCCAGGTGAGTGCCCAGCCTGCCCATGAGGCGACCATGGTGCTGGACCAGGATGCATCGCTGAAGTGTGCTTGTCACTCTCACACTCTCTGCATTTGAGTGCGGTCTTACAGTCTTTGGCAATGTGCTTGGTGCTGGCACAACATCTAAAGCAGATCGAGTTCTCCTTTAAGTACGCTTTCCTCTCATCCAGGTGCTTTCCTCGGAACCCACGGCATTTTGTGAGCGGATGTGGTTTGTTGTGGATTGGACATTCTTTGTCCGGTTCAGTTTTCTTCACAGATGTGCTGTCCTGAGATGCACCACCTGCGGCTGTGACATCAGTTTTCCTCACTGTTACAGCGGATTTGTAGATGTGTTTTTGGTCTTTCTCACCTTTTGACTGATTGGGAGTAGAGGAAAGGTTGAATGCGAAACTGGGGTCATTGCGAGTCTTAGCTTGAGAACATACAAATTCCACAAAGTAGCTGAATGGTGGGAAAGGCACATGATAAACTTCCTTGTACCTGGATCCCTGTGTCATCCAGCGTTCACGAAGTGAGAATGGAAGCTTCTCCACAATTGGATTTACCCCTCAAGCTGTATCAAGATACATGAGCCCAGGTAAGAATCCCTCTGACTTAGCAGCTTGTAGCTCTTTTAACAAGTCTCCTAACTCTCTGAGCTTGTGTATCTCTTTGTTAGAGATGACTGGGAAGGCGTCCAATTTTTTCATTAGGGCACTTTCAATCACCTCTGGGCTTCCATAAGTTTCCTCCAAGCGCTCCCATACCGTCCATACACCTAGTCTAGGATTGTTTACATGCACAGACCTGATCCTCATGGCTTGAGCTGACGACTTGGGCCCCAACCATTTGATCAGTAGGTTGAGCTCTTCTTGCTCCGAGAGGTTAAGCTCCTTTGTGGCTGCTAGGAAGGAGGCCTTCCACGCCCAGTAGTTTTCTGGGCAGTCGTCAAAGGTAAGGAGTCCTGAGCTCACCATCTCTTTTCTCATGAGATACTGGGCCAAGACATGGGTTTGTGTTGATGGAGGTGAGGATTTGTTTCCCTGGTTGGGATGAGAGGCTGGAGGGTTAGCTGCAGTGTCTTTCCTTTTAATGTCAGGGAGAACAGGTGAATGTTCCTGCTTTGGAACAAATGGCTTTGGGGCAGAATAAGGAACGTTGTGTCCAACCATCATGGGCTTGTGTTCATTTCTGTCCACGAAAGACTCATACAGTGAATCTAGTTCTTTAATGAATGACTGTGTTTCCACGTAGCGTTGTGTGCGTCTCACTGGATCATCAAGGGCTAGATTCTGTAGCTCACCAAGAGAGTCGCTGTGTCTTGGATCGAGCTCTGCTGCTGCAGCTTCTTCCAATATAGCTGCCTCTCTTGATGCTGCAGTTGCTTCTTTCTCTTGTTGCAGCACGTGAAGATTTGCGTCTATTGAAGCCCTTTCTTTAATCATGGCAGCCTCTACTGAAGCCCTTTGTTTCATCATGACTGCCTCCTTTTCTGCAAAGGATGCTTTAACTTTAGCTGCTTCAGCCTTAGCTCTGGCTCTTGCTGCAACGATGCTGGCAGATGACCGGGTTGATGCTCTGGAGGACTTGTGTGAATTTGAGGCTTGAGACCTTGTCTCCAACTGAGACGGACGGTCCTCCTCACCAGCGTGGCTCATCTTGGCTTGCTTCTGTATGCTGTTCACCGTATTTCAGCTGCCTATCCCCGCTGCGTGATCAACATTTTACTGTTCTGTCCTGATAATACGGCTGGGTATTGTAGACAGATAGCGAACAATAAAGACAGCAGGCTGATTCCAGGTTGGCTGATTTACTGAAATCGTTTTTGTCTTGTTGTCTTTTTGTAAAACTGAAACACAATGAAATATACATAGTACAGAATGTTACATAAGAAATAATAATACAACACTCTGTATATAAACAGTTTCTCTTATTACAGGCACTTAACTCAGGTAAGTAATTTGCTTTACAGATTCAAACTAAGGTAAGTTAAATCAGGTAAGTATTACGAAATTATACTAATACATTTTTATTTTACAGAGGACAGCTACACAGCTAAGTAAGCAGGTAAGCATAGCCAAATGAATAGCTAACTAGCTTTCACACAAAGCACCATTACAACACAATATAACTTGGGCTAACAAGGGCTAAATGACTCAGCAGTTAGCTAAGTACCATTGCAACGATTAGCCATTAACACCTTTTAATCGCGATCTTTTTATAGCTTAAATTTAGCGTTTTTAACATCATATTCCAAACCATGGTCATCTTAAACAAGTATTACAACAATTTTCAGCATTAACTTACTGTTGGTTCCACTCCTAGGTTAGTACAACCAAATTTCTGGCGAGCACATTTTCACATTGCTTTCATCATGGCAGATTGAACAGAAAAAGGGTTTATATAGGAAACAGGAAGTAGCTACAATTAAAGGTGCAGTAACGCAAACCACCACTAGAGGGAACATAACCCCACCCAATATCTGACAGGTCAGCACAGCCACCACGATGTTCGAAATACACAGCGAGGCATCCACTTTTTCGATGATGCTTTAAGCAGTTTGTTCGGTTCCGCCTTGATGTCATCCTGCAGAGCGAGGGTAAGCCACCATAATGGTTGGATCTTGGGCGTCACGCTTGGGTCGATGAGCGGGTGGTGGTAGAATGCTTTAATACATCCTAGGCCCATAAACAACATCAGCCAGCGGACATGCCATTCGGGGGACACCATCAGCACTGTTGAGGTTGCTGGGTCTGTGATGGCGAATCCAAATTCGCCCAGCAGATCAATTCCCAGCAAGTCAGCACCCTGGCATGAAACCTGGAAGGTAAACACAGGAATAATCCTTGGCCCACATTTTACTGAGAAGCTGACCATGCCCGCCATGTCAATTTTAGCGTGACCGTACCCAAACATTTTCATCGCCCCTGCTTTGATGGTTTTGCCCGGGAAAAGTCTTTTTAATGTGGTCATGCTCAGTATTGATTTACCTGCCCCTGAGTCCACCATAAGCGGCACATTGACCCCGTCTAGCTGCAAGACGTACCACTTCAACGGCTCCTTCTTGGTGCCCGCCACACACACCTGCATCATGCTTTCGGGCTCTGCAGCTGATGGTTTAATAATGGTGGTGCAGACCCTAGCCCAGTGATTAGAACGGCCGCAGGTGGCTGCCGGGGTGCAGTCACACAGTTTGGCAAGTCCTGTGTGTTTGCTTAAAAAGTCATCTAAAGAGCAAATTGGACCGTGGATTGTGATATCAATGTACTCCTCTGTTGTTTGGATAATTCTCTTTCTTCTGCTAAGTTCAACTTGTCCAAGAAAAAGGGACACTCTAACCTTGTATACAGCCAGATGGAGTCAGCACATGCTATTCACAAGGGTACTGGATTATGGCCATGCTAGGCCACCCCCAGGTGAGCAGGAACAGGCTGTTACAGACAAACCACTCCTGGGTGTTTTTAATCTCTTGCTGATACTTCTTTTGGCTGGTGATGTTGAATTAAATCCTGGGCCAGTGCCAGCTGGGCCTCTACCTTTGCTAGCTGGGTTTCCACCTATGCTATCTGGGCGGTTACCATTGCTACCTGGGCCAACACCATCATCAGCTGGGCCTCCACCTCTGCTAGCTGGGCTAACATCACTGCAAGCTGGGCTTCCACCTCTGCTGGCTGGGCTAACACCATTGCTAGCTGGGCCTCCACCTCTGCTAGCTGGATCTCCACCTCTGCCAACTGGGCTTCCAACTCTGCTAGCTGGGTTTCTACCCCTGCCAGCTGGGTTTGGACCTGGGCTAACAACACAGCCAGCTGGACTTACATTGCAGCCAGTCGAACCACCTTCAACAATAGCCGGGCCACTTCCGTTGATATTTGAGTCATCATCACCTCTAACTGAATCTTCACCAACACCAGCCGGGCCTTCACTATGTGCAAACATTGCCAATAAAAGAAACAGGAGGCTGCCAAATCATGCAATATTAAAACACCGGAAATTCAGGGTGTGTCAAACTGTTAATAATTCTAAATTAATATGGGACTCAGCACATAAACCAAAAGGCATTCTTTGTGCACACTTACAGTGGGGCAAAAAAGTATTTAGTCAGCCACCAATTGTGCAAGTTCTACCACTTAAAAGATGAGAGAGGTCTCCAATTTTCATCATAGGTATACCTCAACTATGAGAGACAAAATGAAAAAAAAATCCAGAAAATCACATTGAAGGATTTTTAAAGAATTTATTTGCAAATTATGGTGGAAAATAAGTATTTGGTCACCTACAAACAAGCAAGATTTCTGGCTCTCACAGACCTGTAACTTCTTCTTTAAGAGGCTCCTTTGTCCTCCACTCATTACCTGTATTAATGGCACCTGTTTGAACTCGTTATAAGTATGAAAGACACCTGCCCACAACCTCAAACAGTCCGACTCCAAACTCCACTATAGCCAAGACCAAAGAGCTGTCAAAGGACACCAGAAACAAAATTGTAGACCTGCACCAGGCTGGGAAGACTGAATCTGCAATAGGTAAGCAGCTTGGTGTGAAGAAATCAACTGTGGGAGCAATTATTAGAAAATGGAAGACATACAAGACCTCTGATAATCTCCCTCCATCTGGGGCTCCATGCAAGATCTCACCCCATGGGGTCAAAATGATCACGAGAACGGTGAGCAAAAATCCCAGAACCACACGGGGGGACCTAGTGAATGACCTGCAGAGAGCTGGGACCAAAGTAACAAAGGCTACCATCAGTAACACACTACGCCGTTAGGGACTCAAATCCTGCAGTGCCAGACGTGTCTCCCTGCTTAAGCCAGTACATGTCCAGGTCCGTCTGAAGTTTGTTAGACAGCATTTGGATGATCCAGAAGAGGATTGGGAGAATGTCATATGGTCAGATGAAACCAAAATAGAACTTTTTGGTAAAAACTCAACTTGTCGTGTTTGGAGGAGAAAGAACACCAAAGCTACTGTGAAGGATGGGGGTGGAAACATCATGCTTTGGGGCTGTTTTTTCTGCAAAGGGACCAGGACAACTGATCCGTGTAAAGGAAAGAATGAATGGGGCCATTTATCGTGAGATTTTGAGTGAAAACCTCCTTCCATCAGCAAGGGCATTGAAGATGAAACGTGGCTGGGTCTTTCAGCATGACAATGATCCCAAACACACCGCCCGGGCAACGAAGGAGTGGCTTCGTAAGAAGCATTTCAAGGTCCTGGAGTGGCCTAGCCAGTCTCCAGATCTCAACCCCATAGAAAATCTTTGGAGGGAGTTGAAAGTCCGTGTTGCCCAGCGACAGCCCCAAAACATCACTGCTCTAGAGGAGCTCTGCATGGAGGAATGGGCCAAAATACCAGCAACAGTGTGTGAAAACCTTGTGAAGACTTACAGAAAACGTTTGACCTCCGTCATTGCCAACAAAGGGTATATAACAAAGTATTGAGATGAACTTTTGTTATTGACCAAATACTTAGTGTCCACCATAATTTGCAAATAAGTTCTTTAAAAATCAGACAATGTGATTTTCTGGATTTTTTTTTCTCATTTTGTCTCTCATAATTGAGGTATACCTATGATGAAAACTGGAGACCTCTCTCATCTTTTAAGTGGGAGAACTTGCACAATTGGTGGCTGACTAAATACTGTACTTTTTTTTTTACCCCACTGTAAATATACGAAGTATTCTAACAAAATGTGATCAGGTTCATCACCTTCTCATTGATTCAAATATTGACTTTCTTTGCTTATCTGAGACATGGCTCCTTGAATCTTCGCCCTCAGCAGTACTATCTGTACCTGGTTATAAAATGTTTAGAAAAGACAGACAGGGTTCTAAGGGAGGAGGTGTTATGATTTATGCCAAGGATACTTTTTTTTTTCCACAATATCTTTATTGAACCTTTTTTTTTTTTTTTTAACAAACATGATACAAACAATCAAACACTAACACTAAAGTACTACAAAAAAAAAAAAAATGCACTAAAAACACCAACAACCACCAACAAAATCAAGTCTTCAACAATGCTCCTCTGTTTAGTCTAGACAATCCAATACATAAGTATACATATTATGTTCACCAGTTTGGAATTTACAAGGTCCACACACATCATTCACCTTCTTCTTCAAGAGTTATGTTTAAATTTTTTACATAATCAATAAAAGGTCTCCATATATTCTCAAACACAATTTCCTTTGATTTCAGTATATATGTTATTCTTTCTAATGGAAGGTTTGTTAACATCTGTCTTAACCACTGAGTCACATCTGGTCTATGAGTCTTTTTCCATAATAGTGCAATACATTTTTTGGCATTAAGCAAACTGAGGTCTATGAATGTTCTTTCACTTTTATTGAAATTATGCTTTTCTGGGTACAGACCCAACAAAACCAGTTTAGGATTCAATATGATTTGTTTTGAGATTATTTTTTCAATTGTTACCCTCACCTCTTCCCAAAACATTCTTATTAATCTACATTCCCATAAACAATGAAATAGGGTTCCTTTACTTTCCATGCATTTTGTGCATGTATCTGGTATATTTTTGTTATATCTATTTAACTCCTCCGGTGTAACATACATCCGCATTAACCATTTGAAATGTATCAATTTAAGGCGTGCATTTATTGATTTGGTTTGAGCTTCTGTACAAGCCAATTCCCATTGTTCCTCTGAAATTTCAATTTGCAGATCTTCTTTCCAGTAGTTTAATCTTTTCAGTGAATTTTCACTTGAAGATAGTGTCAATGAGTTATAAAACTCTGAAATAATACCCTTTCTTTTACTATCTTTCATCATCATTTTTTCCAAGGATGAATAAATAGGTCGAGTGAGAGCTTTATTTTGATTTGATCGAATAAAGTTTCTAAGTTGAAGATATTTAAAAAAATGTGTTCTATTGAGATTAAATTTGATCCTCAGCTCTTCAAAAGACATTATGTTGTCTGCACATGGCAAATATAAATCCTGAATCTTTTGTATCCCTTTTAAATTCCATACTTTAAATACAGCATCCGCTCTCCCTGGTTTAAAATATTGATTACCCCATATTGGACTAAATTGTGACAATAACTGTGGTTCTTTTAAATAGTTTTTAGCTTCACACCATATTTTGATCATATGCTTTACAAATGGATTTTTAACTTGTTTTTGTAATTTTTTTGCCGAATCTGAGTATATGAATATGGGAAGAGGTAAAGGTAAATTGTATGATTCCATTTCAGTCCAGTGAGGGAGATCATTTGATGAAAAATAATATGTCATAGACCTCAGTTGTGCCGACCAATAATACAACATAAAATTTGGACATTTCAGACCTCCACGATCAAATGGTAAATATAATAAAGACAGACGTAATCTAGCCCTCCTGTTGTTCCATATAAATTCCACTAACTTTTTTTTTATTCTTGAGAATAGATCTAAAGGTGGTGATAAGGGAATGTATTGAAATAAATAAAGTATTTTAGGTAAAATATTACTTTTAAGTATATTGATTCTCCCGATCATCGACATTGGTAGTGACATCCATCTCTGAGTTAACTCACTGATATCTGACATTAAGGCTTCATAGTTGACACTGGCGACTGATTCTAGCTTAGGCATAATTTGGATTCCTAAATATTTAAACTGATTTACAACATTGAATTGATTTACCTCAGGGGCTGGGTAATTTCTCTGGGTCTCATTTAGCATTAATATTGAAGATTTAGTTTTATTTATTTTATATCCTGATATTTCCCCAAAATTCTTTATTAAATTCAACAAGGTTGGAATTGATTTTTTTAGATTCGACATAAACAAAATTATATCATCGGCGTACAGGGAGATTTTATGTTCTGTTGGTCCAACTTTAATTCCATATATTTGTGAATGTAAACGTATCGCTATCGCTAAAGGTTCAATTGCCATAGTAAACAGTAAAGGTGAGAGTGGACAGCCTTGTCGACATCCTCTATTGATTTTTATTGGTTTTGAAATATTGTTATTTGTTAGGATGTCTGCTGTAGCATTATTGTATATTATTTGAACCCATTTTATGAAATTATTTCCAAGTCCAAACCTTTGTAGGACTTCAAAAAGAAAGGGCCATTCAACTCTATCAAAGGCCTTTTCGGCGTCCAATGATAGGAGAGCTGTATCCGGTGCTTCTTTATTAAAATAGATAATATTAAATAGTCTTCTTACATTATGGAAGCCTTGTCTACCCTTTATAAAGCCATTCTGATCTCGATTAATAATATTTGGTAAAATTTCTTGTATTCGTCTTGCTAAAATTTTACAGATTATCTTAAGGTCGGCGTTTAATAGGCTTATTGGTCTCATATTTTCACATTTATTAGAGGGCTTACCTGGTTTTGGCAGCAGTATAATTAAGGCATTATTTATGTATGATGGTAAATTATTATTTTGAAATGCTTCTAAAACCATTTCCAAAAAAGGTTTTATTAATTTATTCTTAAATTTTTTATAAAGGTCAACTGGAAGACCATCTGGTCCTGCACTTTTTCCTGATTTCATATTATCAATGGCTAGCCCAACTTCTTCTTGACTAATTTTAGACTCCAATATCTCCCTGTTTTCATTTGGAATACACGGTATAGATAGTTCGTTCAAAAACCCATTTAGTTTTGTTAAATCAGGTTCATTTTTGGTATCATATAATTTTTCATAGTAATCTCTAAAGGCTCTATTAATTTCTAAAGGATCTATAACTACCTGTCCATTACTTATAATACTGGTAATTGGTGTTTTAATTTCCAATTGTTTAATCTGCCATGCTAATAATTTTCCTGATTTTTCACCTTGTTCATAAAAAGATTGTTTCAATCTTAGAAGACTCGAGGCAGCTCTATTCGCTGATTTTTTGTCGTATTCAGCTCTCAAAATCAGTAATTCATTCTCCAACCTTGGGTCACTTCCTGCATACACTTTTTCCTGAAGATTTTTTATTTTATGTTCCAATTTAGCTCTCTCCTCTCGAGTCTTCTTAGATTTTGATCCTGTATAACTAATAATATGCCCCCTAATAAAAGCTTTGAAAGCCTCCCACTTTACACATGCTGATGTTTGTGTAGTATTGATGTCAAAGAACTCGTCTATCTGTTTTTCTATATACTTGACAAATTCCTCATCCTGAAGCCATTTATGCTGAAATTGCCATCTACCTGATTCCTTTGTCAATTTTTTATCTACATATATTAGACAACAGGGTGCATGATCAGAGATCACGATGTTATCATAAAAGCAGTTTTGAATCTTGGACCTTAATTCTGTGGAAATCAAAAAATAATCAATACGTGAGAATGTCTTGTAGGTACTGGAATAACAAGAATAGGCTTTAACTTGTGGTTTCATTTCTCTCCATATATCTAACAATCTCAATTCTTTCATAAAATGATTAATAGTCATCCTACATCCAATGTGCGTACAATCCAGTCCTGTTGATCTATCCACACCTGGATTCAATGTACAATTAAAATCCCCTGCTATTATATGTTGCCCTGTAAGTGATGATAAGATGAGAAATAAATTAGCAAAGAACTTCTGATCATCTATATTGGGACCATATAAGTTCACAAGATTTATATTTTCTAATAGCAAAGAACCTTGAATGATTACATATCTTCCAAATTTGTCTCCAATTACATTTTTCACTTGAAAAGGAACTGATTTATGTATGAGAGTCATAACTCCCCTGGCTCGGGATGAAAATGAAGAGGTGAATACACTTCCCTGCCATCTACTCCTAATTCTTTTAACATCCTCCTCTATCAGATGAGTTTCTTGTAAAAACACAATTCTTGAACCCATGTCCTTTATTTTATTCATAACTTGTTTAAGTTTTTTTAAATTTTGTAGACCTCTGCAATTCCATGAAGTTAAATTAAGATTAACACTTTGGTCCATGATCAATAGAGAGTTTGGGATTACCTTGCAGTGTAAACATGCTCATACAGAGAAGCAAAAACATGAGTGGTTGAACATTCATCCTACAAACTACACACAAACAAATTTCCCCTTCCCACACTTGTGGCAAACCCCCCAAAATCAAAAGAAAAATTCTGTCTCCCGATATAGCCATCGACTGTTCCACACCCACGGGGAACAGCCTAAGCCACTCCTTCTTCATCCTCCCAATCACCCTAACTCTACTGCTTTTAATGACGTAACATTAACTCTCCTCTGTAGTTTTCCAACTTAACTCCAAAATTTTTAACAACTTTGTACATCATAGGTTTTTTTTTTTTGTTTGTTTTGTTTTTGTTTTGTTTTTTTTTAATATATAATACAATCTATATTTTGTAAACTTACTATTTACTTCAAGTCAGTCAGATGCCTGTGCAAATGCTTAATTATTCTACCTTATATTTTGTTCATGCTTAGCTCCCACCAGTCTCTTCTTCTTCTTTGATCTTCTTGATGAACTCCTGCGCCTCCTCTGGGGTCTTGAAGATGTGGGTTCTGCCCTCATACGTGGTCAGCAGTCTCGCAGGATAGATTACACCATGACGAATCCCAAGGTTGCGCAGCTCCTTACGTACGGGATCAAACTGCTTCCTCAATTGCTGGATTCCTGTGGCCAAATCTGGGTAGAACCGCACCTGCTGGTCCTGGTGTTTAATCTCTCCTTTTTTAGCTCGTGCAGCGTTGAAGATCTTCATCCTGTCTCTGTTGTTAAGAAACTTCATAATTAAGGTCCTCGGCGGTCCCTTATCTCTCCGTGGGCCAATGCGATGTGCTTTTTCCAGAACCACTGCTGATTGCAACTCCTCGCTGCCCAGCACCTCCGGAATCCACTTTTCCAGAAAGGAACATACGTCCCGACCTTCTGATTCCTCTGGAAGACCCACCAGCCTCAAATTATTCTGTCTCGACCGAGATTCCAAATCCAAAATATTATCTTCCAGAAATTTATTTTTTTTTTCCAAAGTGCGCACCTTTAATTGAAGACGGGTGACGTCATCTTCAGCACTAGTAGCGAGACGGAGCTCCATCTGCGCCGTTCGTTCTACACAGTCACCCAATTCCTTTCTTATTCCTTCCAACGCTGTCATAATCCCATCAAATCTAGAGGAAAAGTCCGCTCTCATTGAACTCATGGCAGCCATCAGCGCATCTGCGCCATTCCCCGCAGAAATCGCAGCGTTGCCAGCCTCCTCCGCCATATATGGAGCCCTGTTTGCTGCGTCACAGACCTGAAAGTCCGTTAATTTGGACTGTTTCGGCGGCTCGCTTTTTCCTTTTCCTGGTTTTCCAGCCTTAGGCTTCGCCGACATATCCTCGCCCAAACGCTGGGATACGTTCTGTCCCAAATGAGAGAGTTATTTGCCGATTTTTTTTCTCCAGGAGCAGAGCAGAGCGAGACACGTCCGTCCTACGTGGCAGCCATAACCGGAAGCCGCCAAGGATACTTTTAATTGTAATGAGATATATGTTACAGATGAGAATGGATTGGAATTTCTTGGACTAACTGTTTCTTTGTCACAGCAAATGTCTTTTATTCTTGTAGTTATTTATAGGCCTCCTTCATCAAATGTAGATTTTTATGAAAAGCTGGAAATTTTATTGAAACAATTTAATTTTGCAAAAGAGGTAACAATAATGGGTGACCTAACTGTTAATTGGGAAATCAACAAAGTTAGGAAAAATTTGAAAAAGGTTATGGATGACATGGATATGACTCAGGTAATTAATGGCCCTACGAGAATCACAAACTCTACTAGCACTCAGATTGATCTAGCTTTTACTAATAGGCCAGAAAGGATCCTGAAGTCATACAATATGCTCACAGAATTATCTGATCACAATCTTATAATGGTCACAAGAAAATTAAATAAAAAGTGCTTCAAATCATTGGCCGCCACTGAATTCTATAGAATACCAAAACAGGAACAACAAAATTTTCAAGATTCAATTCAGGAAGTAAATTGGGATGAATTACTCGTTGGCAAAAATTTAGATGAGGATTGCTCTAAATTTGCCAACAAAATACAGCAAATTATTATACAATTTACACGGATAATTAAATTAAAAGCTAGAAAGAACAGCCTTCCTTGGTTAAACAAATTTATTCTGAAATTGATGAAAGAACGAGATCACTTTTTGAAGTTGTCAGTTAAATCAGGACACAATAGGCACCAATTTATTTCATTAAGAAATAGGGTAGTGAAAGAAATAAGAAAATCTAAAGCTGACTTTTTCATTACTGTTTTGAATAGTGCGAGGGGAAATTCTAAAATAACCTGAAATTATATTCAAAAATTATTGGGTGATTCCCAAAAAAACAAAACAAAACTAATGTAAATTCAATTAAATGGAAACATTCTGACGGAACCTCAAGTGATGGCTGATGCTTTTAACAACTACTTCATTAAATCTGTGTCAGAAATTTCTGATAAGTTTATAGTAAAACAAAGGAAGGAATACCCTGTATTGTCTGCAACGCAGTCCTTTACCATTACAAATATTACTGGAACCAAAGTTATCGATTTAATTCAATCACTCAAACCATCTAAAGCAAAGGATATTTTTGGAATGGACACGAACATGCTCAAAGATTTAGGTTCAGTTCTTGCCACTCCTATTGCTTCAATCATTAATTTTTCAATTTCATCTGGCCATTTTCCATTGGCCTGGAAATCTGCTATTGTTACCCCTGTCTTTAAATCTGGTGACCCAACTTTTCTGCATAACTACTGACCAATAAGTATTCTTCCAGCCATTTCCAAAATTGCAGAAAAATGGGTGGCAGAGCAGATTGTCCATTATTTAAACAGTAGTTCCCCCTCTCTCCACGTCATGCAGTTTGGTTTCAGATCCAAGCATTCCACTGAAATGGCTACATGCCTCTTCATTGAGAAAATAAAATCTTTCCTTGATAAGGGTGGAGTTGTAGGGGTGGTGTTTTTGGACCTTAGGAAAGCATTCAATACAGTAAATCACTCTGTTCTTCTTACCAAGCTCTTTAAATTTAACTTTTCTCACAATGCTGTGAGCTGGATTGAATCATATCTGCATGATCGAACACAGTCTGTATTAGTTAACAACTGCAGATCTGATTCTCTTAGGCTAACTTCTGGAGTCCCTCAGGGATCAATATTAGACCCCCTTTTATTTAGTCTTTATATTAATGATTTGCCCACTGTTTGTCCTGAAGCTGAATGCTTAATGTATGCAGATGACACGGTTTTCTTTGTTCATGGTCACTCCAAAGACACTGTTGCTGCTAAACTCAGTAAAACAATGTCCTGTGTCACAACTTGGTTGCATGAGTGCTGTCCACAGTTAAACATTTCTAAAACTGTAGGCATGTATTTCACTAAAATAAATAGAGTGTCACCTGATCCTGACATATATGTTAATGGAGGAAAAATACAAATTGTTAGCCAATATAAATATCTTGGGTTAATAATAGATTCACAGCTTTCCTTTAAAGCCCATATTGCTAAATTGAGTAAAAAAATCAAGTTAAATCTTGCAAATTTTCGTGCAATTCGAAATGAAATGTCAGCTGAAGCTGCAAAAATATACTTGCATTCAGTGATTCTCAGTCACTTCAATTATTGCCAAACTAGCTGGTCCCAGGTGGGTTTGAGTGCAAAAAAAACCATTGGAAGTTTTGTACAAACAAGCAGTCAAAGTTATGGATAAAAAACCTAGGTATTATCATCATTGTGCAATTTTAAAAAAATACAGTCTTTTAAACTGGGATAGTCTTCATACATTTGCAGATTTAAATTTGATTTATAAAGTACTGCATGATTTGGCTCCAGATCCTCTGGTAGAGTTCATCAGCCAAAGAAACAGCTCAGAGCGTGTCACTCGAGGCTCTGTCAGAGGTGACTGTTTCATCCCTCTGCGCAGGAGCACTTTCAGTAAGTCAGCCTGGTCAGTGAGGGGCGCTAGTGAGTGGAACTCAGTACCTGAGGAGGTTAAACTGCTTACAACATACAAGGCCTTCACAAAAAAATTGAAAATGTGGCTTATAAACACCTACAGCTGCCAACACTAAAAGATAAGTCTGTTGTGATGTTTGATGTTGTGATTAAATGTACGGTTTGTTATGTGTATGCTATTTGTTACATTAGTGCCTTCTTAAATGTTTAACTATGTTTTTTTCTTGTAGATGCATTTTATTGCTTTGTTACATCTTGGCCAGGGGACTACAGATGAAAACTAGCCTTTTGGCTAATTCTGGCTTTTTTAACCATGTGTAAACATGTGTTTTATGAAATTGCATTGTCCCTTTTCAAATAAACTAAACTAAACTAAACACAGGCCCCGAGCTCCCGCTCCAGCCCGTGCCATGGTCCGCCATCTTTTGGGGTCCGCCCCCAAGGATTAGCTGTGTTGCTAGTGGCCTGACATGGAGGGGGAACTTGGGTGGCTAAGTTCTCTTTAGCTAGCACTTGTAGACCTAACTGGGCAGTGGACTCAAACTGGCTGGTCAACTCAACCACTTTCTCCAGCATGAAGAAATCCGTAGTCAGCGTTAGCTTTTCTTTGAGCCACTCATTGCTTGTACCGTGTGCTAGCTTGTCCCGGACTAGCTCCTCCTCAATCGGCCCGAAGGCGCACTTTCTTGCTAGGCTACGGAGTTCCATTATGAAATGCTGGGTGGACTCACCAGCTTGTTGACGGCGGTCAAAGACTTTATATCTTCGCACTGTGATGTTGGAATGGTCCATAAAGAAATTGTCCATTATGTCCAGACACTCCTTTAACAAGCCCTTGCCACCCAGCGTGCGAAATATTCATTGGCCTTCCTCACGAGGCAGTGAATGAGTAGGCTTCTCCGTCTCTCTTCGTCGGTGCCGCCCAGGCCAGCCGCGGTAATATACACCTCAAACGCCTCTCACCAGCGGCACCATGGTGTAGTTGAGATGAGATGAGATGAGATTCAACTTTATTGTCATTACACAATAGTTGGCATACCCGGAGACTGTAGGAATGGAGGTGGTGGTTTTATGCATGCTCCCATAGTTTAGTCTTCGTCGCCAATATGTCCTAATAATGGGAGACCGGAGCCATGTTGAACCGAGCAATGAACTGAACTTCATTGAGAAAACCTGGCACAATATACACACTGGCCGTAGCCTGCCTGACGTCACTACGTTGACTGCCTGGCGTCGACTACTGCAAGCCCCAAGGGCCAAATCCCCACACAACACCTTCTCTGCAGTGCACGACTGCATGCAGTGGAACAGGTGTGGTGGGTGACTAGTCCTCAGTCCGGTGGTTGCTAATGCTAACTCCAAACTACCGGATCAGATAGCTGCAACTCCTGTTTGCCAGGGATGTGGGACCGTTTTTCATCGTGCTATATCAGAGAGGATAGTTCGCTAACCTCGTTTTAATAGGAGGTATGTAACATTAACGCCATGTCTAATTATAAAATGCTAAATGATGTAGGCTGGACTTCCGGTTATGGCTGCCACGTAGGACGGACGTGTCTCGCTCTGCTCTGCTCCTGGAGAAAAAAAATCGGCAAATAACTCTCTCATTTGGGACAGAACGTATCCCAGCGTTTGGGCGAGGATATGTCGGCGAAGCCTAAGGCTGGAAAACCAGGAAAAGGAAAAAGCGAGCCGCCGAAACAGTCCAAATTAACGGACTTTCAGGTCTGTGACGCAGCAAACAGGGCTCCATATATGGCGGAGGAGGCTGGCAACGCTGCGATTTCTGCGGGGAATGGCGCAGATGCGCTGATGGCTGCCATGAGTTCAATGAGAGCGGACTTTTCCTCTAGATTTGATGGGATTATGACAGCGTTGGAAGGAATAAGAAAGGAATTGGGTGACTGTGTAGAACGAACGGCGCAGATGGAGCTCCGTCTCGCTAGTGCTGAAGATGACGTCACCCGTCTTCAATTAAAGGTGCGCACTTTGGAAAAAAAAAATAAATCTCTGGAAGATAATATTTTGGATTTGGAATCTCGGTCGAGACAGAATAATTTGAGGCTGGTGGGTCTTCCAGAGGAATCAGAAGGTCGGGACGTATGTTCCTTTCTGGAAAAGTGGATTCCGGAGGTGCTGGGCAGCGAGGAGTTGCAATCAGCAGTGGTTCTGGAAAAAGCACATCGCATTGGCCCACGGAGAGATAAGGGACCGCCGAGGACCTTAATTATGAAGTTTCTTAACAACAGAGACAGGATGAAGATCTTCAACGCTGCACGAGCTAAAAAAGGAGAGATTAAACACCAGGACCAGCAGGTGCGGTTCTACCCAGATTTGGCCACAGGAATCCAGCAATTGAGGAAGCAGTTTGATCCCGTACGTAAGGAGCTGCGCAACCTTGGGATTCGTCATGGTGTAATCTATCCTGCGAGACTGCTGACCACGTATGAGGGCAGAACCCACATCTTCAAGACCCCAGAGGAGGCGCAGGAGTTCATCAAGAAGATCAAAGAAGAAGAAGAGACTGGTGGGAGCTAAGCATGAACAAAATATAAGGTAGAATAATTAAGCATTTGCACAGGCATCTGACTGACTTGAAGTAAATAGTAAGTTTACAAAATATAGATTGTATTATATATTAAAAAAAAACAAAACAAAAACAAAACAAACAAAAAAAAAAAAACTATGATGTACAAAGTTGTTAAAAATTTTGGAGTTAAGTTGGAAAACTACAGAGGAGAGTTAATGTTACGTCATTAAAAGCAGTAGAGTTAGGGTGATTGGGAGGATGAAGAAGGAGTGGCTTAGGCTGTTCCCTGTGGGTGTGGAACGGTCGATGGCTATATCGGGAGACAGAATTTTTCTTTTGATTTTGGGGGGTTTGCCACAAGTGTGGGAAGGGGAAATTTGTTTGTGTGTAGTTTGTAGGATGAATGTTCAACCACTCATGTTTTTGCTTCTCTGTATGAGCATGTTTACACTGCAAGGTAATCCCAAACTCTCTATTGATCATGGACCAAAGTGTTAATCTTAATTTAACTTCATGGAATTGCAGAGGTCTACAAAATTTAAAAAAACTTAAACAAGTTATGAATAAAATAAAGGACATGGGTTCAAGAATTGTGTTTTTACAAGAAACTCATCTGATAGAGGAGGATGTTAAAAGAATTAGGAGTAGATGGCAGGGAAGTGTATTCACCTCTTCATTTTCATCCCGAGCCAGGGGAGTTATGACTCTCATACATAAATCAGTTCCTTTTCAAGTGAAAAATGTAATTGGAGACAAATTTGGAAGATATGTAATCATTCAAGGTTCTTTGCTATTAGAAAATATAAATCTTGTGAACTTATATGGTCCCAATATAGATGATCAGAAGTTCTTTGCTAATTTATTTCTCATCTTATCATCACTTACAGGGCAACATATAATAGCAGGGGATTTTAATTGTACATTGAATCCAGGTGTGGATAGATCAACAGGACTGGATTGTACGCACATTGGATGTAGGATGACTATTAATCATTTTATGAAAGAATTGAGATTGTTAGATATATGGAGAGAAATGAAACCACAAGTTAAAGCCTATTCTTGTTATTCCAGTACCTACAAGACATTCTCACGTATTGATTATTTTTTGATTTCCACAGAATTAAGGTCCAAGATTCAAAACTGCTTTTATGATAACATCGTGATCTCTGATCATGCACCCTGTTGTCTAATATATGTAGATAAAAAATTGACAAAGGAATCAGGCAGATGGCAATTTCAGCATAAATGGCTTCAGGATGAGGAATTTGTCAAGTATATAGAAAAACAGATAGACGAGTTCTTTGACATCAATACTACACAAACATCAGCATGTGTAAAGTGGGAGGCTTTCAAAGCTTTTATTAGGGGGCATATTATTAGTTATACAGGATCAAAATCTAAGAAGACTCGAGAGGAGAGAGCTAAATTGGAACATAAAATAAAAAATCTTCAGGAAAAAGTGTATGCAGGAAGTGACCCAAGGTTGGAGAATGAATTACTGATTTTGAGAGCTGAATACGACAAAAAATCAGCGAATAGAGCTGCCTCGAGTCTTCTAAGATTGAAACAATCTTTTTATGAACAAGGTGAAAAATCAGGAAAATTATTAGCATGGCAGATTAAACAATTGGAAATTAAAACACCAATTACCAGTATTATAAGTAACGGACAGGTAGTTATAGATCCTTTAGAAATTAATAGAGCCTTTAGAGATTACTATGAAAAATTATATGATACCAAAAATGAACCTGATTTAACAAAACTAAATGGGTTTTTGAACGAACTATCTATACCGTGTATACCAAATGAAAACAGGGAGATATTGGAGTCTAAAATTAGTCAAGAAGAAGTTGGGCTAGCCATTGATAATATGAAATCAGGAAAAAGTGCAGGACCAGATGGTCTTCCAGTTGACCTTTATAAAAAATTTAAGAATAAATTAATAAAACCTTTTTTGGAAATGGTTTTAGAAGCATTTCAAAATAATAATTTACCATCATACATAAATAATGCCTTAATTATACTGCTGCCAAAACCAGGTAAGCCCTCTAATAAATGTGAAAATATGAGACCAATAAGCCTATTAAACGCCGACCTTAAGATAATCTGTAAAATTTTAGCAAGACGAATACAAGAAATTTTACCAAATATTATTAATCGAGATCAGAATGGCTTTATAAAGGGTAGACAAGGCTTCCATAATGTAAGAAGACTATTTAATATTATCTATTTTAATAAAGAAGCACCGGATACAGCTCTCCTATCATTGGACGCCGAAAAGGCCTTTGATAGAGTTGAATGGCCCTTTCTTTTTGAAGTCCTACAAAGGTTTGGACTTGGAAATAATTTCATAAAATGGGTTCAAATAATATACAATAATGCTACAGCAGAAATCCTAACAAATAACAATATTTCAAAACCAATAAAAATCAATAGAGGATGTCGACAAGGCTGTCCACTTTCACCTTTACTGTTTACTATGGCAATTGAACCTTTAGCGATAGCGATACGTTTACATTCACAAATATATGGAATTAAAGTTGGACCAACAGAACATAAAATCTCCCTGTACGCCGATGATATAATTTTGTTTATGTCGAATCTAAAAAAATCAATTCCAACCTTGTTGAATTTAATAAAGAATTTTGGGGAAATATCAGGATATAAAATAAATAAAACTAAATCTTCAATATTAATGCTAAATGAGACCCAGAGAAATTACCCAGCCCCTGAGGTAAATCAATTCAATGTTGTAAATCAGTTTAAATATTTAGGAATCCAAATTATGCCTAAGCTAGAATCAGTCGCCAGTGTCAACTATGAAGCCTTAATGTCAGATATCAGTGAGTTAACTCAGAGATGGATGTCACTACCAATGTCGATGATCGGGAGAATCAATATACTTAAAAGTAATATTTTACCTAAAATACTTTATTTATTTCAATACATTCCCTTATCACCACCTTTAGATCTATTCTCAAGAATAAAAAAAAAGTTAGTGGAATTTATATGGAACAACAGGAGGGCTAGATTACGTCTGTCTTTATTATATTTACCATTTGATCGTGGAGGTCTGAAATGTCCAAATTTTATGTTGTATTATTGGTCGGCACAACTGAGGTCTATGACATATTATTTTTCATCAAATGATCTCCCTCACTGGACTGAAATGGAATCATACAATTTACCTTTACCTCTTCCCATATTCATATACTCAGATTCGGCAAAAAAATTACAAAAACAAGTTAAAAATCCATTTGTAAAGCATATGATCAAAATATGGTGTGAAGCTAAAAACTATTTAAAAGAACCACAGTTATTGTCACAATTTAGTCCAATATGGGGTAATCAATATTTTAAACCAGGGAGAGCGGACGCTGTATTTAAAGTATGGAATTTAAAAGGGATACAAAAGATTCAGGATTTATATTTGCCATGTGCAGACAACATAATGTCTTTTGAAGAGCTGAGGATCAAATTTAATCTCAATAGAACACATTTTTTTAAATATCTTCAACTTAGAAACTTTATTCGATCAAATCAAAATAAAGCTCTCACTCGACCTATTTATTCATCCTTGGAAAAAATGATGATGAAAGATAGTAAAAGAAAGGGTATTATTTCAGAGTTTTATAACTCATTGACACTATCTTCAAGTGAAAACTCACAGAAAAGATTAAACTACTGGAAAGAAGATCTGCAAATTGAAATTTCAGAGGAACAATGGGAATTGGCTTGTACAGAAGCTCAAACCAAATCAATAAATGCACGCCTTAAATTGATACATTTCAAATGGTTAATGCGGATGTATGTTACACCGGAGGAGTTAAATAGATACAACAAAAATATACCAGATACATGCACAAAATGCATGGAAAGTAAAGGAACCCTATTTCATTGTTTATGGGAATGTAGATTAATAAGAATGTTTTGGGAAGAGGTGAGGGTAACAATTGAAAAAATAATCTCAAAACAAATCATATTGAATCCTAAACTGGTTTTGTTGGGTCTGTACCCAGAAAAGCATAATTTCAATAAAAGTGAAAGAACATTCATAGACCTCAGTTTGCTTAATGCCAAAAAATGTATTGCACTATTATGGAAAAAGACTCATAGACCAGATGTGACTCAGTGGTTAAGACAGATGTTAACAAACCTTCCATTAGAAAGAATAACATATATACTGAAATCAAAGGAAATTGTGTTTGAGAATATATGGAGACCTTTTATTGATTATGTAAAAAATTTAAACATAACTCTTGAAGAAGAAGGTGAATGATGTGTGTGGACCTTGTAAATTCCAAACTGGTGAACATAATATGTATACTTATGTATTGGATTGTCTAGACTAAACAGAGGAGCATTGTTGAAGACTTGATTTTGTTGGTGGTTGTTGGTGTTTTTAGTGCATTTTTTTTTTTTTTGTAGTACTTTAGTGTTAGTGTTTGATTGTTTGTATCATGTTTGTTAAAAAAAAAAAAAAAGGTTCAATAAAGATATTGTGGAAAAAAAAAAATGCTAAATGACGATGCTAAGTTGTGCTAACTGGAATCCGTAGCAGACCATTGGGTTTTGTTTTTTTTTGTTTGTTTAAATTACTGCTGAGTTTCTTAGTTTTGTCTGAAATTTTTTTTTTAAAGCTGCAAAAATGTATGATGGTGGCACATACACGCAAAATAAATAATAAATACATTAAAATGGGTCAGAGGAGCAAGTTGGCTCTTAATGTAATTTAATTGATTTCTAATAATTTTAATTAGTCAAGTAGTGATAATGAATAAAGTCATCACATGTATTTTATTAAATTACCTTTTGTGTCTTTGATTTTCAGATCATGACCAATCTGAAATATGTTTACTAAGAAGCAAACAGGTTAAATCAGGCCAGAATGGCAGTCTTTAGGCTGCAGGTCTACATTTAAATTTTCATTGATTTAAACTAACAGCTAATTTATATCTGTAGATGGCAGCTATGGGTAATTTTCTCATTTTCAGACATTTTCTTTTATGTTTTTTTTTTTTTGTTTTGTTTTTTTTGCTATTCTCCTCTGGCTCATGATATTTAACTTATTGATGTTTACTTTTTATTCATATATGATTTAGAAGAAAAACCTGAAATTTATGAGAATCAAGTCTCAAATGCACATTACAAAACAATTTTATAACACTGTTAAAATTATGAGGGAAAATGGTACATGTAAAAAAAAGATGGTCCTTTTTTATGATTATCTAAACTGTAGAATTTACAGACAATGTATATTGTGATATATATTGTTATCATGATATAAGATGACTTATATTGTGATATGAATTTTTTTTCCATATTGCACAGCCCTACGCACACACAACTTTAGCTACCAACAACTAGGCACCCTGTGATTGGCTGTTGGGACTGAGATTATAGAGAGCCTAAGTCCTGCCCCCTCTAGTTCCGCATATGGGACCTTAAATCGGAAAAAGTCTCGATTGAAATGAATGGCAAGAGCGAAATTATCTTTTGATCCTGATCAAATTTTGCCACGAGTTACACATATGTCTGTCAATTTAAAAGATATTTGCTTTTTTCTTTTCTTATTTCAGACAAGGATGAAAAGAAGATGTTTTTACTTTTACATGTTTCGACTGGCATCTGCAGTATTCCTCGGAAGTGTCAGCGGATTGCTGTGACGTGTAGCATATCAGCTATTTTTCCTAGGCATGGCCAGCCCAGCGGAACTGTCAGATCCACTGGGCTGGCCACGCCCCCCGCTGTCCGATGGTCTCTGGAGAATGTAGTCCCAGGTGTGAGAAAGCATAAATGCCCCCTCATCCCGATTCATGTCTTTGCCCCCTTTTCTGATTTCTGTCACCTCCTTGATCCAGCGTTTGCGTCTGTTACTCTCCGATCCAATGATTTTTGCGTTGTCCCATTCCATGATGTGATTATTTCTTTTGCAGTAATCTGATATTGCTGATTTTAGTGTCGCTTGTTCTGCCTTTTCTTTTTGCAATCTTGAGTCGTCCTTGTGTTTCCTTCTCATGTTCCTTCTGGTGTTCTTTTTTCCTTGTGGTGAATGATCTTCCTGTTTTTCCAATGCAAATCTTGTTACATGAGCTGCATGATATTTCACATATTATGTTGCATTTTTTTGCCTTGTCCTATTTTGTCCTTGGGGTGTACTAATAACTGTATTAATTTTTTTGTGTGGCTTTACTGCTGTGTTTATTTTTTTTTTTTTTTCATGATCCTTTGAATTGGTTCTGTTATCCCTCGGATGTATGGTATGGTTATGACGTCCTTGTTTTTGATTTCTGCTTTTGGTCTGTGTCTTGTTTTCTGTTTGTTTTCTTTGGTTTTGACATGCTGTTGCCGTTTATTTATGTCCCATTTATGGCCAAAATTTAAAAGATAATTTTTCACGTAATTAAAGTTGTCAGTTGTCATATAATAACAGAGTAATATTTAGGTTTTTTTTTTAAACGATTAGCGGACATCTCCCATCATCCCACATCACCAAGCACGATCATAGTGGGAGATTACTAAAACTAACTAACTAACTAACTAACCTGCACTTATATAGCGCTTTTCTAGTCACAAAGACCACTCAAAGCGCTTTCATTAATACTAACCCTCTGTTCTAAGGGCCTATAGGAAACAAATATCTAGGGACAATTTAGAACAGCCAATTAACCTAACATGCATGTTTTTGGCATGTGGGAGGAAACCGGAGAAATCCCGGAGTAAACCCACGCAACACGGGGAGAACATGCAAACTCCACACAGATCACTGTTGGTCGGGGGCTGGGATCGAACCCACGATCCCCACAATCCCCCAGCCAAGGGTAAACTGTGCTGCCGCAGTGCTAACCGCTGCGTGGTGGGATGAGGTGTCCACATTTACTTGGACTTCTCGGTCTTCTTGGGCAGCAGCACAGCCTGGATGTTGGGCAGAACTCCACCCTGAGCGATGGTGACTCCTCCCAGCAGCTTGTTGAGCTCCTCGTCGTTGCGGACAGCCAGCTGCAGGTGACGGGGGATGATCCTGGTCTTCTTGTTGTCTCGGGCAGCGTTTCCAGCCAGCTCCAGGATCTCGGCGGTCAGGTACTCCAGCACGGCAGCCAGGTACACGGGGGCACCGGCACCCACGCGCTCAGCGTAGTTACCTTTACGCAGTAGCCTGTGGACACGACCCACGGGGAACTGGAGTCCAGCCCTGGAGGATCGGGACTTGGCCTTAGCACGGGCTTTACCGCCTGTCTTGCCTCTTCCACTCATGATTTCACGATCTTTTTCTGCGAGTTAAAAAAAAACTCAGCTCCTGTTTCTTGATCAATGAAAGAAAGATCCAAAGAGGAGAAAAACAACACAAAGATAGTGTTTTGCATTTTGAAAGCTGCAACTGATCCAGAGGACTGTTAGTTACTTCATCCTGGGTGCGCTTTGAACATGTGACGTCAGGTACATGCCCCTGTGTTTGTAGTCTTTTAATTTACATATTTCCATAACCTTATACCTTAACAGTTAGACAACAACCTACATCATTATTTACATGGAAAATTATCTTTTAAATTGACAAAAATCATTTGTGTAACTTGTGGCAAAGTTCGATTGGGAACAAAAGATAATTTCACTCTTGCCATTCATTTCTATGGAGATTTTTTCCGATTTAAAGTCCCATATGGAAGTAGAGGGAGCGTGACTTAGGCTCTCTATAGCTGCCATAGTTGTAGTCTTTTCAGTGCTCCTTCCAGAAATAGGAATGTTACATAGTGCTACTTTAAGCTTAATATGAAACAGAGCTCTGTTTTTGTTATGATTGTAGAGGGTAAAAGGGAAGGATGTGGAGGTGAGGCATGAGCGTAGGATGACACAGAATCTTTATTAACCCTTTAACTGTTAAAGGGTTAATAAAGAGGCTGGGGCCATAGGCTATACATACGTATGTGACATACGTATGTATAGCCTATGGCCCCAGCGTGGGCCGCTGGGGCCGAGTCCTGTAGAAGCCTCCTCCAGTCTCTCTGCACTCCCTTTTATACCTTTATTGTTCATACATTGAGACTGGAGCTGCTGACATTATGCATGATGTGTGTACACAGGAATTGTGTGGTACAGTTATCATGACACTTGTTACATATTTCATACCTTATTTACAGACAGGTGTTGTGATTATGCTTTGGTGTGTAACAAAAGACCTGAGCGACACTGTTGTGTCCATAATTGGGTAAAGATGAATACACAACTGATGCAGTTAACGGAGCTTTATTACAATACTGGTTATATATACAAATAGGCTTACGGCACTGGCCTGCCTGCCAGGTGGCTTCCATGACGAAAGCGGCAGAGCCTCTTCCGTCCACTTCCTTTATACCTCAAGTGGCGTCACCACCGCAAACCGGTAGTTAGCCACCCAGGTCTAACCCATGTCCAACCCGGCCGCCATCTTAGTAATACAGCCTATTTACTAACAGACACATTAACATAACCATCCACACGTTCACACTTCAGCCGCTGTTCTCTAGTCTCAGCGGCTCCGGGCTATTCTCCCTTCCCTCAGGGGGTGCATAACTTAACAGTCCATTGTTCAGCTTTCTGGGTATGTTAGAAATCCCCCAGCTGTGTCCAGTGTCCACGTGCACTGGGTCTTGTGTCCGCCACAATATATAGTTTCACTACTGCAGAATCAAGTTGGCATATGGCTGTGTTGTGAGACATGTATATGTTGGACACTGCATATGTGATTTAACCACGATGAAGGAGAGCCAGCCCCCTGCGGTGCGGAGCCACAGAGCCTGGACCCCCTGCGGAGGACAGGGGACAGAAGACTTCCTGACCACTGAGGCTCGGGAAGAGAGAAGGGGGAGTTATGTAAATAAAAGGCTAATGAATGTGAATAAAGAGACTTTGATATAGATGTGTGATTTCCCCCGCGAGGGAAATGGTTTGATGTGAGAAGGTTTAAATGAGAGAACTTTGGTGTGTTCACTCTCTTTGTTCGCTGCTCAAGAATAAGAGCAGACAGTGGAATGATTTCTTGAATAAACTGAAATGAAAGACAATTCGGTTTCGTTATTCAAGTCTCCCCACATTGGTGACTGACGACGTTGAGAATGAACGAAGAAATTCTCAGGGTCCCGGACTCACAGCGCTCAGAGCTGGCGAGCGCAGTGGCCGTTAAGCTGCCTGATTTCTGGCAGGATAACCCACGGTCGTGGTTTCTGCAAGCAGAGTCGCAGTTCGCGCTCGCAGGAGTAACGGTGGATGACACTAAGTTCCACCATGTCATCGCTAAACTGGACAACAGCACAGCTCGGTGCGTGCAAAGCTTGGTGGAGCAGCCACCCGCGACCGACAGGTACGGCAAGCTGAAATCCACCCTCATCAAGTTTTTCACCCCCTCGGCTGAAGTGAGGGCGAGGAGGATCCTGTCTTTGCTAGACCAAGGTGGACACAGGCCGAGCGCCCTGATGGAGGAGATGATACAGCTGAGAGGGTTGGACAACGATGATTTCATTTTTCAGTTCATCTTCCTCTCCAACCTCCCGGCGCATGCGAGAAGCACGCTGGCCGGCAAAAAGTGTCACACCCTGGAGGAGTTCCGGGAGCTGGCCCAGGAGGCAGACGGGATCCTGGACGCCTGCGGCGGGCAAGCAACCACAGCAGCGACCCGAGACAGCGGGGAGCCAGAGGCGGCAGAACCAGACTGGCCGACGATGGCGGCAACACGGCCGCGACGAGGGGGAGCCAATAGCCCGGCGACAGAGGCGCGGGCACGACACAGCGGAGGAGAAGATCTCTGCTTTTACAACCGGAGGACATTCCTAAAACAGCGGTAATAACCCCGTTCGGACTTTTCGAATTTTTACGCATGCCGTTTGGTCTCAAAGGGGCGGCGCAAACATTTCAGCGGATGATGGATGCCGTGTTACGCGATCTCCCTTTCGTGTTTGTGTACCTCGACGACATTTTGGTCGCGAGTACTTCAGAGGACGAACACGAAACGCACCTCACAGCAGTTTTTAGGAGGCTGGGAGAGCACGGCTTAATAGTTAACCCAGCCAAGTGCCAGTTCGGCGTTGAGCGGATTGATTTTTTGGGTCACCGCGTCTCCCCGGAGGGAGCGGTTCCGTTACCAGAGAAAGTACGCGCGGTAGCGGATTTTCCCCGTCCACAAACGGTCAAATCACTACAGGAATTCTTGGGGATGGTGAATTTTTATAACCGGTTCCTGCCCCACGCAGCTCAAATCATGCAACCGTTATATGCCGCGCTCAAAAAACAAAAGCCGACCCAGGCGGTCGAATGGTCCCCGGAGCGGGAGCGCGCGTTCACAGAGGTTAAAAAAGCCTTGGCTGACGCTGCGCTCCTGGCCCACCCAGACCCTGCAGCACGTATCGCGCTGACGACAGACGCTTCAGATTTAGCCATAGGGGCCGTTATTGAGCAACAGGTAGCCGGAGTTTGGCAGCCTTTGGCTTTCTTTAGCAAATCTTTAAGCGCGGCTGAGCGAAAATACAGCGCGTTTGACAGAGAACTGTTGGCGCTGCATTTGGCTATTCGTCATTTCCAGTTCTGGCTGGAAGGACGGTGCTTCACCGCTTATGTGGACCACAAGCCGCTCACATACGCCATGGCCAAAATTTCAGATCCGTGGTCCGGCAGGCAGCAGAGGCAGCTGGCCGCAATCTCGGAATTTACCACTGACATTAGGCACGTCGCGGGCAAATTCAATGTAGTAGCGGATTGTCTCTCACGCGCGTTCACGACCCCGACACGCGCAGAGGCAGAACGGGCCACCGTGACCGCGCCGCAGGAGAGCGGCACGGTGGCGCGCGCAGCCCCGGTGCACGTGGGTATAGATTACGCAGCCATGGCAGCGGACCAGGGGGCGGACGCAGACGTGCGCGCGCTCCAGTCTGGACCAACAGGGTTGAGGCTGGAGAGCAAGTGTTTACAAACCGGTATGCCCCCCCTGATCTGCGACATGTCGACGGGGCGCCCGCGTCCGGTGGTTCCGGCCACGTGGCGCCGCTGTGTTTTTGACTCGGTCCACTCACTGGCGCACCCGGGGGTGCGCGCGTCGGTGAAACTAGTGGCGGAAAAGTTTGTTTGGCCGTGCCTGCGCAAGCACGTGAAGGAATGGGCAAAAACCTGCATTTCCTGTCAACGGGCCAAAATTCACAGGCACACAAGAGCCCCGTTAGAACCGTTCCGCATTCCGGCCAGAAGGTTCGACCATGTGCACGTCGACCTTGTGGGCCCCCTACCGGCATCACAGGGGTTCACGTATCTTTTGACAATGGTGGACCGCACCACACGTTGGCCGGAAGTGGTTCCACTTGCGACGACCACGGCCGCGGAGGTGGCTCGCGTTTTTTTAACGGCTTGGGTGGCGCGCTTCGGGGTTCCGTCGGACATTACGTCCGATAGAGGACCGCAATTCATCTCTGAGCTGTGGTCAGCGATGGCCAACGGCTTAGGAGCCAAAATTCACCGCACTACGGCTTACCACCCTCAGGCTAATGGTTTATGCGAGCGTTTTCATAGGTCTTTGAAGGCAGCACTCAGAGCGTCGCTCACGGATGCAGATTGGGTAAATAAACTCCCATGGGTTTTATTAGGGTTGCGTTCTGCGCCTAAAGAGGACTTAGACGCCTCCCCAGCGGAGCTGGTATTCGCACAAACTCTGAGGCTGCCGGGCGAGTTTTTACCAGAGCACCCAGAGCCCCCACCTCTCTCTGCTCTGGGACCGTTAGTTGGCACGGGGGCAGACACGCTCCCGGGTCCGGTTCATCACGCTTTTCCACGAGTTTTCGTCCCCAAGGCTTTGAAAAATGCCGATTTCGTTTTTGTCAGGCGCGAAGCCCTTAAAGCAACGCTCAAACCACCTTACGAAGGGCCATTTCGAGTGCTGGAGGCAGGTGATAAGCAATTTGTGCTAGATTTTGGGGACAGAAAAGAGACAGTCAGTATTGACAGACTAAAACCTGCTTTTGTCATGAAGGACGTGTCTGTACCGGTCGCGGTGGCGCCTCGACGAGGCAGGCCCCCGCAGAGGGCAATTAACCACTCTCTTCCTCAGTCAACAGACCCGAAGCAGAACAGCACCGCAGGCAAGGCGGGGCCAACGCACAGCAGATTCGGCAGACGGCTGAAGCCCAAGCGGCGCACAGACTGAATGTTGGTGTTGATTATTCAGTAGTGAGTAAGGTGATATTAAATTTTGGGAATTAGTCTGTTCTTCATCGTTTGGGGGGGGGTTATATGGCTGTGTTGTGAGACATGTATATGTTGGACACTGCATATGTGATTTAACCACGATGAAGGAGAGCCAGCCCCCTGCGGTGCGGAGCCACAGAGCCTGGACCCCCTGCGGAGGACAGGGGACAGAAGACTTCCTGACCACTGAGGCTCGGGAAGAGAGAAGGGGGAGTTATGTAAATAAAAGGCTAATGAATGTGAATAAAGAGACTTTGATATAGATGTGTGATTTCCCCCGCGAGGGAAATGGTTTGATGTGAGAAGGTTTAAATGAGAGAACTTTGGTGTGTTCACTCTCTTTGTTCGCTGCTCAAGAATAAGAGCAGACAGTGGAATGATTTCTTGAATAAACTGAAATGAAAGACAATTCGGTTTCGTTATTCAAGTCTCCCCACATGGCATAAGTTTGCAGATTCACGTTAATTTGAGCCAAAAGAAAGTAAAGCTAGTTTAAGACATTTTAGCCTCGCTGAAATCCGTTGATTTTTGCCAAAACAAAATGAATCAAAGCAAAGCACATATTCAAAGTAAGTATTTGAACCGTTTGGAGAGTAGGCTACAGACATGAGTTTGTGTATTTTGAAAGGTCACTCCTTAGTTTTTCATAAGAACCCTTCAGAATCACTCAGTTTCACCGAGTAATAAGTTTGAACACTGAAAAGTTATATTCTGTGTTCTACATTTTTTTTTGCCTTAATTTGCATGAAAATGTATCAAAATGTTCTAGTGGAGAAAATAAACAGTGATGGAAATAGGTGTAAATGAAAGTATTTGACTCTTAGAGTGAATTATTTAGTTTCCTATCTCGATTTCTTTACTTATTCGTGTCTTCTTCCTTTCCTCCTTTATGTTTACTCACCACCACTCCATCTTTCCTTCTTCGTCAATAGATAGTTAACTATCACCGGAAACAGACTTTTCTGCGTCTCTGCTCCTACGATAAAATCTGTCAGGGGAAACGGCTTGTAGCAGCTTTTATTTTGAAAATTCACCGGGAAAACTTTTATTTGAGTTGACACGTTTCGTCCGCTCGGAGCTTCGGTCAGTTTCTTCTGGCGTGGATTTACATGTCCTGATTTCCGTGGGAGTGAGAAGCACAGAGGAGGGTGGTGAAGCGAGCCTTTTAGGAAACCGAGGAAGTATTCTCCTCAAACGGCGCAGCTCCGCAGATCAACAATTTATAGCTTATAGCCCCCCCTTACGGCTTCCTTTCCGCTGCTTTTTTCTGGCTTATTTTTCTACTCTGGAGTTTTTTTTTTTCGGGGGAGACGGGAAGCAGCTCGATTTGAACCCGGTTGGAAGGGCTGTGGCCATGGCCGGGGGAGGTGGAGGAGGTGCAGGGGTGGCTTCGTTGGGGCCCGCACCGCCGATGTGGTACCACCGGGACCTCAGCCGAGCAGCGGCCGAGGAGCTCCTGGCCCGGGCGGGCAGAGACGGGAGCTTCCTGGTCCGGGACAGCGAGAGTGTTAACGGTGCTTATGCTCTGTGTGTCCTGTAAGTAAAATGTTTGCTTTTTATCAGCCAAACACACACAGGTCCTCTGGAAGTGTTTGTCTTTGTGTGAAAGCAGGAGTCTGTAACCTCAGTCTGACAGCCGAGTTTGCCCCTCCTAAATGTGCAAGTTTTCTCTCACAAAATGTTATTTTGTCCCCTAAATAAATGACATATTTCTCTTTCTGGTAAATTGCAGTTCCCCCTATACATATGCGACGTTCTTCTTCCCAGATTGCTAATTGTGTTTTTTGCACATTTGTTTTTCTTGAAGGCGACCTTTTTCTTCCTAAAAAAAAATTCTGATAAATCTGCACTTTTTTTCTTGCACGGTTGTGGGGCTTTTCTACAATCCAGTTTGTAATTTTTCACTTTTATTTATAACTCTTGAGTTTCTTGTATTTGCCCCTTTTGACTTGCAGCGATTCTTGAATTTGCAGGGTTTTGTACAGTCATGCTGCATTTCTTCTTGTAAATTTGCAGCTTTTAGTAAAATAGCATAAATTTCTGTCAGATTTTAAGCGTTTTCTATATTTGCAGCCTTCTTATTGTAAGTTGGATTTTTTTTTCTTGTAATTTTTGTCAAAGCTATTCTTATGAACTCATAGCCCCATTTCCACTACGGGAACCTGTAACTAATTTTAGAGGAACTTCCCCAAAATGGAAGTTTTAGGGAAATGATAGGGCCCGAAATAAGACCCTGGTTAGGGGTAGGTACATCAGAATGCTGAAAACTGCTGGGTGGGGTTTAGGATAAACTCAGTACTGATTGTATAAAGCTTGTCAATATGATGTAAATAAAACAGAAGGAAAAAATGAGAAGTGCCAAATTTGACCAGAAAAAAGATAATTGTGACGATTTAATGCTTAAAAATTTATAATACAATTGTAACAGAGTCGATAAAAGCATTCCTACTTGGCTTGCCAAGCGGGTCGACCCTCTTGGCGACACAGGTAGAGAGCTGGACTCCGGGGCGGGAGGTTGTGAGTTCAAAGCCCTGGTTGGACACCACCAGTTGGGCTTAACAGCCCGTCCCCTTGGCCACAATTGGCGGTGTTGGCAGGACTGGTGCATTGGTCCTAGTTCCCAGATACCATCAGTGTGTTGGTCCCACAAGTGGTGCTTGGTCCCCACCACAAGAGGTGTTGTTGGTAGGACTCACTGGTGTTGACATAGTCAGAAGGTGGGCACCCTTAAAGCTTAAATGCACCTCTGACATCGGGGCGATGTCAAAAATCTGAGAGGGAATATGTAACGGAGTCAACAAAAGCATTCCAACTTGGCTTGCCAAGTGGGTTGACCCTCTTGGCGACACAGGTAGAGTGCTGGACTCTGGAGCCGGAGGTTGTGAGTTCAAACCCCCGGTTGGACACAACCAGTTGGGCTTGGTCCGTCCAGCTGGTCACACAATGCTGCTGTGATTGCAGTGTCTGAACGATTATTCATCATATGTGGCCATGCAGCGTGCACTTCGAGAGGACACTAGGATTACAGCAGAGTGGCATGGCGCGCATAACACCAGCCGGTACCGCTGTTCTTTGCCAGGATGCAAACCCACACAATCAACCAGCAGGAGACAAAGTCCCCGCTGGGGCTTCTCCTGGTGTGCTTGTGCAACTATGCTGTATGATGTCTAAAAATTTAAAAGCTACTACCACTATGGTTGTGGAGAGGAGCGGCCAGATCGATTGTATATCATATGTGGCCACACATACATCAGGGACGAACAGGACCAGGGGCTTGGGCTGTCCGTAGCCAGAGAGTGGGTCCCCACCGTCAGCAGAGTTCCTGCTGGTTCTGCTTGCACAACTATGTCATAATCATCCATTACTCTCAGCAATTATTAAACAACTTTGGCAAGTTGGTCTCATGCACTTCACTCTACATTTATTTTGTGCATAATCATTTCTGTATGATTGCAGTGTATTTTGCCGTGCTGTGTTGCAGTCGAAACTGTCAGTTGGTTGTGTCATGAACATATCCTCTGGAGACAGATGGTTCCTATGCCCATAATGGAGACGTGACGGGGGAGAGGGCCAAATACAGGGCTGGCCCTTATCAAGTTCCTGTCCCCTAAAATTGGTTCCTGGTTCCTATGGTGGAAATGGGGCACCTTTTGTTTGTCAAGCACTATGTCGCAGAACCCTGTTTTCAAAGCAGCACTATGTAACTTTTTTGTTCCAGGTAGGATTATGGAAAAGACTCTTAACTATGGTGACTATGACCTCAGTTTCAACAGCCAATCACAGGGTGTTTAGTTGTTGGAGACTACAGCTGTGCTCTGTGATTGGTTGTTGGAACTGTGGTTATAGTTATCATAGTTGTTGTCCTTTCAGTGTTTCTACCAAGAACAGAGCTGTTTCAGGCAACCCAGGACCACTCAAGCTTTAGGGAAAGTAACATTCACCTTGTAAAAAGTTGATGTACCATCAAAACAATTTTTGAAACCTATTGAGTTGAGCATCTCGCATAGTATTTGCTTTAAAATATAACAGCTCTTGTATAGCTCCAACTTGTCACCAAATTTCCAGCAATGAAAGTGATTCTGCCCATTTGTTTACATCCCCTGGAAAGGCGGAGCGAGCCTGTCTGCAAAGCTGTGAAACTCCAGCTTGCCACACAACTTTAAGGCTTTCCCTGCTTGTCTTGTGTCTGATGTGGTAGCCTGCAGCACACTTTGTTTTTTTTAATAGGGAAAACTGTGGGTTCTGAGCATTATAAGCAGCTCCTAAGGCAGGAGTGTAGTGGAAGTTGAACATACTATACGCTGTTCTCACACTGTGTATTAAAAATTACAGTTTATAAGATGAGAGCGTTCTGGTTGAATGGGCTAAGAAGGACACAGATGGGTCTGTCATCCTTTGAAAATAAAACAAGTGGATGAAATGCCTACCTTACATTATACAGGGGAGCCTCTGTCAATAAAGACGGCTATGTTGTTCAAAAAGAAACTCTGTTACCATCACTACTGTCTTGTGATCGTAAAGTGATGAAGCCTTTAACACAAATGTGATGCAGCCAGTGTTGTGTACACTTAACAGTGGCTCGGGGAAGTCAAATGAACTGTAGAAACTGGGTGTTGTAAAGTTGAAACAGCTAACCCACTAAAACAGAAGCATAAAGTCTGCACTGCTCAGAGGCAGGAAAAGTCCATGTGACTCATTGCTGTGACACTGGGTTGACCTATATCCCCTATCTGATCGTTTACCCCATGCTGAGTCCTCTTTATGCATGTGCACACATAAATTTCCAATACTGAAAGCCATGTAAAGCTTTTTTTGTGAATAATTTCTTAATTATTGTTTTTTTTTTTTTTTTTTACTGTAGTGTCATTGCAGACAAATTCTGCAAACAATTATTAATTTACTTTCCCTAAGTTGAGCTCAAACGATGGGGGGTGGGGGGGGAATCAGTTTTGCTTTCAGTGATGCACGCACTAGTCATTCAGTTTGACTATCAACCTTTCTTACCCCCCTCCATTTTTAATTTTTGGGTTTGTTCTTGTCTCCACCTCTCACTTCTTCTTTCCTTTCATATGGTGAAATTTATCTTGGCCTCAGCAGGTACATTCAGTTTATCTAAGTCATGTTTTTTGTCAGCCTTTAAAAGTCTTCAGTTTGCTACTGTTTTTTCCACCAAGATGCTTTTCCTCCACACATACAGTTGCAATCAAAATTATTCAACCCCCACTGTAAATTAGGTTTATTGGCAAAATGTACAAACTAGCAGTTGTTTGAAATAAACAAATCAAGCAAGAATGATTTAACTAGCTCGACACAACTACAGTAATATTACAAGTGGTTTCTCCACAGCCAACACAAAATGTCACTTTCAGCGACTACTGCAGTTTCAAAATTATTCAACCCCTTCATGACAAGCATCTTTAGTACAGTACTTAGTAGAGCACCCTTTTGCTGTTATGACCTGCTCTAAACGTGATGCATAGCCAGACACCAACTTCTGGCAGCTGCATTCCTGAGAAATCAGCCCATTCCTCATGGGCAAAGGCCTACAGTTCAGTAAAATATTCTTGGGTTTGCATGTGTCAACCGCCACAGAGAAAACATGCAAACTACACACAGAAAGGATCCCACCCCAGTCAGCCTTGGGATTCAAACCTGGAACCTTCGAGCTGTTAGGCAACAGTGCTAAACCCCTGTACCACTGTGAAAGAAATACAGTTTAATTATTAAAAATATAGTATTTCCCTTTATGATAAAAACAACTTGTCAAGATCTAGAAATTATTTTAAATTTACATACATTTCCACATCACTCATCAATCCTATCCATATAAACAGACTCACCACACTGTATAAACAGTTTTGACCCGTGGGCTATATGTTTGACACCCCTGGGATAGACTGTAAAAATATAGCCTACGTCACCCCGTGGAGCTTCCTCTTTCTCTGTCATACTCCTCCTCCAGAGACACGCATAAAATGAACCCCCTGTGGGCCCAGGAGAAGCCGGAAGAAACTGAAAACGGCATTCTTTTTAGGGCGCATTCACATGGCCACTGTTTGGTCCGGACCAAAGGACTATCTGTGGATAGCTCGGTTCGCTTGGTGCTGTCTGAATGCGCGTTTGAACTCTGGTGTGCACCAAACAAGCGAAGTCTGGTCCGCCTGAAAACGGGGGTCTCGGTTCTCTTGCAAATGAAGTTTGATGCGCTTTGCTTGTGGTGTGAATGCAAACGGACTATCCAGTGGACCAAAGGGTGGAAGTGCCCCTCGGTGTTCATGTAACAACAGTAACACGCAGTGGCGGACTGTGTATTTTACAACTAGGCCTTCAGTGATGATCTACCCAATTTAAATGCCATTCATACCAAACACCATAAAACTAGTCTATAGGGCTGTCCACACAAAGCATGTTAAAGATAACTTTAACTGTAAAATTATAGTTTTAAAAATCTTTACCTTTTCATTGTAGAGCTCCATTTCCATGCAGCACTTGTTCGTTGAGCTGCAGATCCACTCGTTTCCACAAAGGTTTAAAAGTACTGTTGCTTGTCCAGCTGGCAGCTATGCTTTGGTGTCTGGCTGCTGCCTTGATTAAGGCCTTGTCACACCTAGATGATTTAGGCAGTGTTTGCAAAACGTATGAAAAATTTGGAGAATACGCTGGGGTACGTGAATCAGTTATGGCTGAGTTTTGTCTACGTTAAGCGCACACTGAAGCACGCTGATATATGGCGTTGTTCGCCGAGCTCCTCTGAAAATTAATTTTCAGCATGCTCAAAATTTTCTGATGTATCCAGCGTATGGCTGATACGTCCTGCATATGCGGAGCAAATGGCACATTTGCAGCATTGGTTCACAGGAAAAACCCATACAGAGCTCTGTTTGCAGCACGCGCGCGCGCGCGCGCGCACACACACACACACACATTCGTATAACGGGACCTGTCGGTTTTGTTTTTTTTTTTACATTTAACTGAAATCTATGCGATCATCTGTCCTGTGTTGTACTGATAGATATGCCAACATGTCAGAACACCAGAGGAGGAGGATTCAATCAGCTGATAACCTGAAGCACAGAGCACAGCTGTTCACTGTGCTGTTTGCTGCACATTCCAGCAAAAGCACACTCCATGTATTAGCTTGGTTTTTTTCACTTCATTGAAAATAAATGTTTTTATCGCCATCAGTCTGCATGCCTTTGAGCCAGGTTGTGACAACTGTTATCTGATGTTCCTGACGTGTCACATCAGCTGTTTTAGGCACGACTGACCTGACAGATTTGACAGCTCTGCCAGGTCGGTCACGCCCCCCCACCGTGGTGTTTGGAGGGGAGAATCATCTCGGTTGAACAGAGAAGATCTCTTCCAAAACTTGGATTCATGGATCGGGAGGGGACTGGCAGTTTGGCATGACTGCGCTATGCAGAAGTGAGACTATTGTTGCGCACAAGTTGTGATTGTCGGCAACACGCTGAGCATTAGTTGGTTTAAGTTACTATTACTTAATTATATGTCCAAGTCGTTATGGATACACGATGCATATGGCCAAAATTAAAAATTTTGGTGTATCCCAGCGTTTTAGATCAATTTTTATACGTTTGACAAGCGCTGCCTCAATCGTCATAGTGTGACAAACAGCTCAAGTTTGCAAACCCTGTCTGGCTCCAAGTATCTACTTGATCAGTTGCAAACAGCAGGCATTCCCAGCAAGATAATTTGCAGCACTCCTCAGAGCCTGTAATCCAAGGATACCGCTCATTGCTAATATGGAAGTGACAGACAAATTCTTTCCCCAGCTGAGATGGGCCTGCTAGCTTCGGGGTTGGCCGACCTCTCTTCATAATGACCAGCTTTTCTTGAGAAGTCCTTCTGGAAAATTGATTTTTTTTTTTTTTTTAAAAATATCGTCAACCAAATCCTTTTCCTCTCCCATGTGAGCCATTGTGGGTGGAAAAACGGCTATTATATTTAAACAGATACAGTATATTGTTGCGGCTTAAGCAAGTCCTTGCACTGGCATTTTGCTAGCTGGATCCTCTTCATTGTGGGTGGAGGAGTCTAACCATCCAATCAAAAGACGCAAAAACGCAGACGTTCTCGGATGCCTTCTATGTGTACCCCTGGACATACAGAAGACATCTGATTGGTTAAAGCAACAGGATAAGTTTAATGGTTAATTTAATTTACAGAGCCGCACTGTTAATTCCTGAAGGACCCAAGCAGATTTGCTTGACCCTGGCAACACAGATGACTGAAATATGATTGGACAAAAAAAAACCCTCTAACATGCATTACACTGTTGGAAGTAGTGCAACCAAGAGAAACGCTACAAAATGAAGAGATTTGACTACTGGGAATAATTTAATACATCCTCATGGAACAAATATGTTGTAAAGGTTGTAAATGTAACTCTGATAGTGTTTAGGCCAGCAGAGAAGGCTTTGCTGGCCCTGAGGCTCCACCACTGACAACACATAGTCTGAGAAGAGGAAGTGGTGTTTACCATAGTACATTTTGGGTAGAAAATAACAATAAAGACAACCGTGTGGATCCAAGAAACCCTTTAACCAGAGAAAGCCAAGGAGAAAAGTAAAAACATGTTTCCTTTGTGGTGGACAAACGACCCAACTGAAGGGAACAGATTTCCATTTTCGGTCCTGGCCAATTGATGAGCCAGATTTTTCTTCTTCGCTGAGATTTTTTTTTTCCTGGTCAGTGGTGGTTTCGGCTACAGTGCTCTAAACAAGCAGTTGTTGTAACTGTGGGCACTTTGTCCAGGCAGTTTGGTCCGCTGCAGTGTGAATGCAAACCAAACCAAACAAAGGTGCGAAAATTCTTGGCATTCCCTTCCCAATCGAACCGAGACCCCCGGACTATCCTGGTCTGAATGCAGCCTTAGTCACTTCCACGGAGCCCGCAGCAGCTCTGACCATCTTCTCGGCTGTGACGGAGAAGAGACCAGTCTGTTCTTTCGGTGAGGGGCAATCTTTGCGTCTCGGTTCACCTCACATATTCTTTACTCCTCTTTTTTTTCCGTGACAACCCCCTCTCAAATAAAACATATCCCGCTTTGTGTGGCACAAAATGCGACACACAAACAAACGTGCTGCCTGCGCTCACAAACACACAGTGTCAGTTCTTGTAAATATGAAAGCTGTTCACCGCTGATAAGGAAAAAAAAAAAAAATGTTGGATGCATTTTGCAGTCCTCGCCGTTGTAACAGAGATCGGTGTATTCCACCACTGATCTGCGGAGAGTTTAAGACGGGGTGACAAAATTTAAAGACTTATAAAAAATGCCAGTGACTCTCAATAGCGGCCAGCATCACCAGCTTCTGGGCTGACCGGCACGATCAGTGATGTGAGGACATGAAACTTGATATCCCAGAGAAATGCGCTGTTATCTGCGGGAGATTGTTGAGGTGTAAATTTATGTGAATGGATTTGGCTTTGGCTTATTTATATAGTTATTTACTGTATACAGTTATTTATATAGTTTTCAACAAATTGGAGCCAACTTTTCTTGTGCTTTTGGGTCACTAGTGGTGTACATCTTGGAGTTCGGGCATGGAGCCCTTCAACATTTAGTATGCATCTTACCATGGAAACTGAAACCTCAGTGCCTGCTGCCACCAAGTCTTGCTGCAGGTCTTTTGCAGTCATTCAAGGGTTTTTGACTGCCTGCATCCTCAGGACTCTGGTGGCAGCCATAGCTTCCTCTTTCTGCCATGTCCAGGTAGTGTGGCCACTGTTAAACTTGCGAACTATGCTTCCATTTGTATCTCTTGGAACATTCAGTGCCTTTGCTGTCTTTTTGTATCCTTTTCCTTGCTTTTGCAAGGGAATGATCTCTTCTCTGAACCTTTTGGACAATTCTCTTGACTTCGCTATATTTTTTCTAACATGTAATCAAACGTCACTGTCAGCAGTCCTGGTAGCTGAGATGTTCAACTCGAGCACACCTGATGCAGCTAATGAAAACCTTGATGAGTTGCATCAGGTGTGTTTGAGATCACACCTGATTTGCAAATGTGTGCCCTTATGAGGAATTCTATTCAGGGGGTTGAATAATTTTGAGACTGCAGTAATCATTGAAAGTAGGATTTGGTGTTGAATTTGGATAAAATACTTGTGATGTTAGTTTTATTTAACTATTTAAACTATTCATGTGTAATTTGCTTATTGCAAACACCTGAAAAATTATAAACTTTGCCAATAAACCTAAAATGCGATGGGGGTTGAATAATTATGATGGCAACTGTAAAAAGTATCATGGTAAACTGTCACCTACCTTTGCTATTTGTGTGAATGTGTCCATTCATTAATTCATCTTCTACCACTTAATCCTTTTTGGGTCGTGTGTGTGTGGGGGTGTGTGTGTATCGCAGCATCTTTGGGTGAGAGGCAGAGTACACCCTGGACAGATCACCAGTTTTTGGCCTGTGGAAGAGAACCAGAGTACCCAGAGTAAACCCACGCAGACGCGGGGAGAACATGCAAACTCCACACAGAAATGTCACTAATGGTCAGGGGTGGGATCGAGCCCACGATGGTCAAGGGTAGGATCAAACCCATGACCTTCTTACTGTGCTGCCACAGTACTAACCACTGCTCCACCGAGCTGCCCATTTTAATGGCCATCCCTGCACATCCCTAAAGCAGAAAATTTACACCCTCAATTGCAATCAAATCTTAAATTAATTCATTCAAATTTAAGGTCTTAATTATCCTTAAAAATGATAGTGTTTAAATCTGCCCTCCCAAAAGTCTAAAAGACACCACAGATATTATGAAATTTTGGATTTTTTTTGGTGGGGGGCTGCCAAAAAAAGAATTTTTTTCATAAATTTGCTGCTTTATTTTCATAAATTTGTATTTTTTTTCTTGTAATATGTATCTTATTTCTCATAGATTTGCATCTTTTTTTTTCTTAGAATTGCAGTTTCATTGGCTAATTTCAAGTATTCAGTGTTTCCTCTGGCTTAAAGACCTTGGCGTGGTGGCAACATATTTTTCCCGGGGGGAGCAGTAAACATACCGGAATATGTTAATTTTATGCTATTTATTTCTTTTTAAAATGTTGCACAGTAACGTTGCATATGGAACTTACCATTTTGAAGTATTGTACAACTGAGGCTTGAATATTGGGCCAGTTGGGGTCCCACCCAGACATCCTGTGTTTAGACTTTTTAGTGGCGTTATCCTTCTCTCCTTCCTCTGCCTGAACACTTTCCTCTCCTTGGCTCCTCTCTTCTGTCTCATCTTGCCCTCTCTGAGCTCTGTCTAATTCAGGTTCTCTGTCTATGGTGGTATACAAACAGGTTAGAAAATATCAAGTGTCATGTTTTGTCTTATAAGATTTTTTTGTCATGGTCTACATAAATGACAAAAATATGTGTATTTTTATTCTAGTGTTTCTTTTTTCCATTGAGAGAGTAGGGAAGGGAAAGAAACATTCATAATAGTAATGTAGTCATGCGTACTTAAATTATATGATCAGGTGGGTATAGTAAGCAGAAATTCTACGCATGTAAAAGCAGTGCTTTGAAATTAATAATTAAAAGTAGACAACCAAAAATTTCTAGTGAAGGGTACAAAGATCACCTACTTAAAAACTTGAGTAATGACTTCAGTCTTCAAGGTCTAAGGTTTTTCTCAAAAATTTATAACAATTTTCTTATAGTTTTCTACTTTTCTCTGTAAATCTAAAGTTGAAACCATGTTCCTCAAATTTGTAATTTCCTTTTGTAAAATTGACTTTTCTTGTACATTTGAAACTTTATTATAAATTTGTGGATTATTTTATGACAAATTTTTGTCAGTTTTTTTAAAATAAAATTACTGTTTTTTTTTGTTTTTTTTTTAGATAAATTTGAAACAGACTGTGGTAATTTTTTTTTTACTTTTTCCTTATAACAATTTATATTTTTGACCATAATTTTGCAGTCAGAACAGAACAATAATTTAACTCTCTCGAAACTTTACATATATCATTTATATACTAAAAGCATGTCAATACCATCACAATCCGTAGATGTTTTACTTTTAAACGATTTAACATTTTCAATGGCCTGTCTCTCTTCTGTGTTCTTTATGAAGATGGAGTCTTTTATAGCAATGTTTTTGCTTATTATATCACCTGTAGGTGCCGTAATGGGTATTTCTCGTGCCAAATTAGGACCAATGTTAACAAAAATTTATTAAATTCATCTGCAAGTGAGACTGCATTCATATTGATTGGTTTCTGAAAGATTTTAAAGTTTTTTTCTGTATTGGCCCCCATGTGGCCATGGATAAGTGCAAAGACTGGCAGATGGTCACTTATATCATTTATCAATAATCCACTTTCTATTTTCTTATCAATAATATTAACAAACAAGTTGTCAATAAGTGTAGCAGTGTGGACTGTGATTCTACTGGGATGTGTTATTGTGGGATATAGACTCATACTGTACATAGAATTCAAGAACTCTGTTATTACATTTTGTTGAAATGGATTTTGTAAATCAATATTAAAGTCTCCACATATTACAACCATTTTCTTATTAGTTATGTTATTGTACAGCTTGACTAACTTTTCTCTGAATGTCTCAACGCAAGTTCGTGACATTCTATATATACAACTTATAATTAGATTTTTTGTTTTACCTTGGTCAATCTCAACAGTAACACATTCCAGAATCCCTGGTAGTGCAAAGGACATTTCATTTACAAGTTTACACCTATACAGTTCATCAATATACAGTGCAACACCACCACCCTTTTTTTGAGATCTGTTAATATGAAACATCTGATATCCCTCTATTGCCATCAAAGAAGCCTGCTCTTCATTCAGCCAAGTTTGAGAGACTGCAATAGCTGTAAATTTTTTATCTAGCTGTTTTAAATAGTCCTGAATCTGTGGAAAGTTTTTGTTAAGACTTATGCTGTTAAAGTGTATTATTGATAGTTTACCATCTACTTGCACTTGACTTTTGAATTGCTTTTCAGTGTAATATTCACATCTCTTAGCTAAGCGACTCTTCCATTATTGCTCCCGTTTCCAGCGGGTTAAAACCGTGATAAATGCCTCCAGTGCGTACATACCTCTAATGATATTTTTTTCCGCGTTTAAAGTACTTCAACAAACTCATGTTTCTGTCGGACAGTCGTGTTTAGCGAGACATTGCCTTCTGACTGACTGGAAAACTCGTGTGGGCGGGGCGCTTCTAGACTCCGCGTGGATGACGGCCATGCGCGTTGTTTGTGTGCGCACTTGCGGAAAGTCATTGCTTCATATATTTTTCTTAATAAATTCATATCTCCTTGGCGTGGCGGTAAAATTTATGGCGATGAGGCCCACCACCGAGAAATGTTACGAGAGGAAGCCCTGGGTATTTTTTTTTCCACAATATCTTTATTGAACCTTTTTTTTTTTTTTTTAACAAACATGATACAAACAATCAAACACTAACACTAAAGTACTACAAAAAAAAAAAATACCCTAAAAACACCAACAACCACCAACAAAATCAAGTCTTCAACAATGCTCCTCTGTTTAGTCTAGACAATCCAATACATTAGTATACATATTATGTTCACCAGTTTGGAATTTACAAGGTCCACACACATCATTCACCTTCTTCTTCAAGAGTTATGTTTAAATTTTTTACATAATCAATAAAAGGTCTCCATATATTCTCAAACACAATTTCCTTTGATTTCAGTATATATGTTATTCTTTCTAATGGAAGGTTTGTTAACATCTGTCTTAACCACTGAGTCACATCTGGTCTATGAGTCTTTTTCCATAATAGTGCAATACATTTTTTGGCATTAAGCAAACTGAGGTCTATGAATGTTCTTTCACTTTTATTGAAATTATGCTTTTCTGGGTACAGACCCAACAAAAACAGTTTAGGATTCAATATGATTTGTTTTGAGATTATTTTTTCAATTGTTACCCTCACCTCCTCCCAAAACATTCTTATTAATCTACATTCCCATAAACAATGAAATAGGGTTCCTTTACTTTCCATGCATTTTGTGCATGTATCTGGTATATTTTTGTTATATCTATTTAACTCCTCCGGTGTAACATACATCCGCATTAACCATTTGAAATGTATCAATTTAAGGCGTGCATTTATTGATTTGGTTTGAGCTTCTGTACAAGCCAATTCCCATTGTTCCTCTGAAATTTCAATTTGCAGATCTTCTTTCCAGTAGTTTAATCTTTTCAGTGAATTTTCACTTGAAGATAGTGTCAATGAGTTATAAAACTCTGAAATAATACCCTTTCTTTTACTATCTTTCATCATCATTTTTTCCAAGGATGAGTAAATAGGTCGAGTGAGAGCTTTATTTTGATTTGATCGAATAAAGTTTCTAAGTTGAAGATATTTAAAAAAATGTGTTCTATTGAGATTAAATTTGATCCTCAGCTCTTCAAAAGACATTATGTTGTCTGCACATGGCAAATATAAATCCTGAATCTTTTGTATCCCTTTTAAATTCCATACTTTAAATACAGCGTCCGCTCTCCCTGGTTTAAAATATTGATTACCCCATATTGGACTAAATTGTGACAATAACTGTGGTTCTTTTAAATAGTTTTTAGCTTCACACCATATTTTGATCATATGCTTTACAAATGGATTTTTAACTTGTTTTTGTAATTTTTTTGCCGAATCTGAGTATATGAATATGGGAAGAGGTAAAGGTAAATTGTATGATTCCATTTCAGTCCAGTGAGGGAGATCATTTGATGAAAAATAATATGTCATAGACCTCAGTTGTGCCGACCAATAATACAACATAAAATTTGGACATTTCAGACCTCCACGATCAAATGGTAAATATAATAAAGACAAACATAATCTAGCCCTCCTGTTGTTCCATATAAATTCCACTAACTTTTTTTTTATTCTTGAGAATAGATCTAAAGGTGGTGATAAGGGAATGTATTGAAATAAATAAAGTATTTTAGGTAAAATATTACTTTTAAGTATATTGATTCTCCCGATCATCGACATTGGTAGTGACATCCATCTCTGAGTTAACTCATTGATATCTGACATTAAGGCTTCATAGTTGACACTGGCGACTGATTCTAGCTTAGGCATAATTTGGATTCCTAAATATTTAAACTGATTTACAACATTGAATTGATTTACCTCAGGGGCTGGGTAATTTCTCTGGGTCTCATTTAGCATTAATATTGAAGATTTAGTTTTATTTATTTTATATCCTGATATTTCCCCAAAATTCTTTATTAAATTCAACAAGGTTGGAATTGATTTTTTTAGATTCGACATAAACAAAATTATATCATCGGCGTACAGGGAGATTTTATGTTCTGTTGGTCCAACTTTAATTCCATATATTTGTGAATGTAAACGTATCGCTATCGCTAAAGGTTCAATTGCCATAGTAAACAGTAAAGGTGAAAGTGGACAGCCTTGTCGACATCCTCTATTGATTTTTATTGGTTTTGAAATATTGTTATTTGTTAGGATTTCTGCTGTAGCATTATTGTATATTATTTGAACCCATTTTATGAAATTATTTCCAAGTCCAAACCTTTGTAGGACTTCAAAAAGAAAGGGCCATTCAACTCTATCAAAGGCCTTTTCGGCGTCCAATGATAGGAGAGCTGTATCCGGTGCTTCTTTATTAAAATAAATAATATTAAATAGTCTTCTTACATTATGGAAGCCTTGTCTACCCTTTATAAAGCCATTCTGATCTCGATTAATAATATTTGGTAAAATTTCTTGTATTCGTCTTGCTAAAATTTTACAGATTATCTTAAGGTCGGCGTTTAATAGGCTTATTGGTCTCATATTTTCACATTTATTAGAGGGCTTACCTGGTTTTGGCAACAGTATAATTAAGGCATTATTTATGTATGATGGTAAATTATTATTTTGAAATGCTTCTAAAACCATTTCCAAAAAAGGTTTTATTAATTTATTCTTAAATTTTTTATAAAGGTCAACTGGAAGACCATCTGGTCCTGCACTTTTTCCTGATTTCATATTAACAATGGCTAGCCCAACTTCTTCTTGACTAATTTTAGACTCCAATATCTCCCTGTTTTCATTTGGAATACACGGTATAGATAGTTCGTTCAAAAACCCATTTAGTTTTGTTAAATCAGGTTCATTTTTGGTATCATATAATTTTTCATAGTAATCTCTAAAGGCTCTATTAATTTCTAAAGGATCTATAACTACCTGTCTGTTACTTATAATACTGGTAATTGGTGTTTTAATTTCCAATTGTTTAATCTGCCATGCTAATAATTTTCCTGATTTTTCACCTTGTTCATAAAAAGATTGTTTCAATCTTAGAAGACTCGAGGCAGCTCTATTCGCTGATTTTTTGTCGTATTCAGCTCTCAAAATCAGTAATTCATTCTCCAACCTTGGGTCACTTCCTGCATACACTTTTTCCTGAAGACTTTTTATTTTATGTTCCAATTTAGCTCTCTCCTCTCGAGTCTTCTTAGATTTTGATCCTGTATAACTAATAATATGTCCCCTAATAAAAGCTTTGAAAGCCTCCCACTTTACACATGCTGATGTTTGTGTAGTATTGATGTCAAAGAACTCGTCTATCTGTTTTTCTATATACTTGACAAATTCCTCATCCTGAAGCCATTTATGCTGAAATTGCCATCTACCTGATTCCTTTGTCAATTTTTTATCTACATATATTAGACAACAGGGTGCATGATCAGAAATCACGATGTTATCATAAAAGCAGTTTTGAATCTTGGACCTTAATTCTGTGGAAATCAAAAAATAATCAATACGTGAGAATGTCTTGTAGGTACTGGAATAACAAGAATAGGCTTTAACTTGTGGTTTCATTTCTCTCCATATATCTAACAATCTCAATTCTTTCATAAAATGATTAATAGTCATCCTACATCCAATGTGCGTACAATCCAGTCCTGTTGATCTATCCACACCTGGATTCAATGTACAATTAAAATCCCCTGCTATTATATGTTGCCCTGTAAGTGATGATAAGATGAGAAATAAATTAGCAAAGAACTTCTGATCATCTATATTGGGACCATATAAGTTCACAAGATTTATATTTTCTAATAGCAAAGAACCTTGAATGATTACATATCTTCCAAATTTGTCTCCAATTACATTTTTCACCTGAAAAGGAACTGATTTATGTATGAGAATCATAACTCCCCTGGCTCGGGATGAAAATGAAGAGGTGAATACACTTCCCTGCCATCTACTCCTAATTCTTTTAACATCCTCCTCTATCAGATGAGTTTCTTGTAAAAACACAATTCTTGAACCCATGTCCTTTATTTTATTCATAACTTGTTTAAGTTTTTTTAAATTTTGTAGACCTCTGCAATTCCATGAAGTTAAATTAAGATTAACACTTTGGTCCATGATCAATAGAGAGTTTGGGATTACCTTGCAGTGTAAACATGCTCATACAGAGAAGCAAAAACATGAGTGGTTGAACATTCATCCTACAAACTACACACAAACAAATTTCCCCTTCCCACACTTGTGGCAAACCCCCCAAAATCAAAAGAAAAATTCTGTCTCCCGATATAGCCATCGACTGTTCCACACCCACGGGGAACAGCCTAAGCCCCTCCTTCTTCATCCTCCCAATCACCCCAACTCTACTGCTTTTAATGACGTAACATTAACTCTCCTCTGTAGTTTTCCAACTTAACTCCAAAATTTTTAACAACTTTGTACATCATAGTTTTTTTTTTTGTTTGTTTTGTTTTTGTTTTGTTTTTTTAATATATAATACAATCTATATTTTGTAAACTTACTATTTACTTCAAGTCAGTCAGATGCCTGTGCAAATGCTTAATTATTCTACCTTATATTTTGTTCATGCTTAGCTCCCACCAGTCTCTTCTTCTTCTTTGATCTTCTTGATAAACTCCTGCGCCTCCTCTGGGGTCTTGAAAATGTGGGTTCTGCCCTCATACGTGGTCAGCAGTCTCGCAGGATAGATTACACCATGACGAATCCCAAGGTTGCGCAGCTCCTTACGTACGGGATCAAACTGCTTCCTCAATTGCTGGATTCCTGTGGCCAAATCTGGGTAGAACCGCACCTGCTGGTCCTGGTGTTTAATCTCTCCTTTAGCACGTGCAGCGTTGAAGATCTTCATCCTGTCTCTGTTGCTAAGAAACTTCATAATTAAGGTCCTCGGCGGTCCCTTATCTCTCCGTGGGCCAATACGATGTGCTTTTTCCAGAACCACTGCTGATTGCAACTCCTCGCTGCCCAGCACCTCCGGAATCCACTTTTCCAGAAAGGAACATACGTCCCGACCTTCTGATTCCTCTGGAAGACCCACCAGCCTCAAATTATTCTGTCTCGACCGAGATTCCAAATCCAAAATATTATCTTCCAGAGATTTATTTTTTTTTTCCAAAGTGCGCACCTTTAATTGAAGACGGGTGACGTCATCTTCAGCACTAGCGAGACGGAGCTCCATCTGCGCCGTTCGTTCTACACAGTCACCCAATTCCTTTCTTATTCCTTCCAACGCTGTCATAATCCCATCAAATCTAGAGGAAAAGTCCGCTCTCATTGAACTCATGGCAGCCATCAGCGCATCTGTGCCATTCCCCGCAAACATCGCACCGCCGCCAGCTTCCTCCGCCATATATGGAGTTTTGTTTGCTGCGTCACAGACCTGAAAGTCCGTTAATTTGGACTGTTTCGGCGGCTCGCTTTTTCCTTTTCCTGGTTTTCCAGCCTTAGGCTTCGCCGACATATCCTCGCCCAAATGCTGGGATACGTTCTGTCCCAAATGAGAGAGTTATTTGCCGATTTTTTTTCTCCAGGAGCAGAGCAGAGCGAGACACGTCCGTCCTACGTGGCAGCCATAACCGGAAGAAGCCCTGGGTATTTTAATTAAATATCTTAGTCATCTTGTTCCAACATCAATTCTTTCATCATTTCCTTTTAGCTAAATATACCTTTTTTGAAGTGTAATTGTGTTCTCAAAGTGAAATTTTCAGTATTACTATTACTCTTCACTTCCTTTTTTGTTGTGCTGATAGTAAGTTGTATGATAATAGTACAACTTTTTTTCTGATTATGCCAATATAAAGAAAATAAATTGTTCACTCAAATATATACAGTACATCGGGGAAAATAAGTATTGAACACGTCAACATTTTTTTCATCCATCCATCCATCTTCTACCGCTTTTCCGGAGGTCCGGGTCGCGGAGGCAGCAGTTCAAGCAGAGAAGCCCAGACTTCCCTCTCCCCAGCCACCTGATCCAGCTCTTCAAAGAGGATACCAAGGCATTCCCAGACCAGCTGGGAGATAGTCTCTCCACTGAGTCCTGGGTCTGCCCTGGGGTCTCCTCCCAGTGGGACGTGCCCGAAACACCTCAAGTGGGAGGCGTCCAGGAGGCATCTTAATCGGATGCCTATACCACCTCAACTGACTCCTTTCAATGTGGAGGAGCAGCGGTTCTACTCTGAGCCTCTCCCGGATGACTGAGCTCCTCACCCTATCTCTGAGGGTGAGTCCAGCAATCCTACGGAGAAAGCTCATTTCAGCCGCATGTATCCACAATCTCGTTCTTTTGGTCATTACCCAAAGCTCGTGACCATAGATGAGAGTAGGAATATAGATTGACTGGTAAATCGACAGCTTTGCCTTAGAACTCAGCTCCCTCTTCACCACAACAGACCAGTACAACATCTGCATCACTGCAGATGCTGCTCCAATCCGTCTGTCAATCTCTCGCTCCATTCTCCCCTCACTAGTGAATAAGACCCTAAGATACTTAAACTCCTCCACTTGGGGCAGGAGCCTGTCCCCAACCCGGAGAGGACAATCCACCTTTTTCCGGCTGAGGACCATGGACTCGGAGGTACTGATTCTCATCCCAGCCACTTCACACTCAGCGGCAAACCGTCCCAGCAAGAACTGTAGGTCATTGCTAGATGAAGCCGACAGGACATCATCTGCAAACAACAGAGATGAGATCCTATGGTCACCAAGCATGACATCCTCCATTCCCTAGCTGTGCCTAGAAATCCTGTCCATAAAAATTATGAACAGAATTGGTGACAAAGGGCAGCCCTGGCGGAGTCCAACTCTCACTGGGAATGAGTCCGACCAAGTGTTGGCAATACAAACCAAACTGTCACAACGGTCGTACAGAGACCAAATAGCTCGTAACAACAAGCCCGATACCCCATACTCCCGAAGCACCCCCCCCCCCCCAAAAAAAAAAAACAAAAAAAAAAAAACAACCACGAGGGACGCGGTTGAATGCCTTCTCCAAGTCCACAAAACACATGTAAACTGGTTGGGCAAACTCCCACGAACCCTTGAGAATTCTCGAGAGGGTAAAGAGCTGGTCCAATGTGCCACGGCCAGGACAAAAAGCACATTTCTCCTCCTGAATCCGAGGTTCGACCAACGGCCGGACTCTCTTCTCCAGTACCTTGGCATAGACCTTCCCAGGGAGGCTGAGGAACATTTTTCTCATTAAGCATATTTCTGATGGAGCCATTGACCTGAGATTTTCACCAGATATCAGTAACAACCCAAGTAATCCATACATAGAAAGAAATCAAGGCAACTGTGTTTACAAAACAAATTATTATTTTTTTTAAATTTTGTATACTTTATTGATCCCCAGAGGGGAAATTGAGGGCATCCACCTGGATGGATGAAGCAGCCACGGTACAGCGCTATCCCTTAACCATTCACACACACATTCACACCTAGGGCCACTTTAGAGTCTCCAATTAACCTAACCTGCATGTTTTTGGCAGTTATATACTGCTCAAAAAATGAAAGGAACACTTTGAAAACACATCAGATTTTAATGGAAAAAAATAAGCTGGATATCTACACTGATATGGACTGGATAATGTGTTAAGAATGAAGATGCCACATCTTTTGATGAAAATGAAAACACTCCAAAACTTAAAGTGAAGAAATTGTGGCAGGCTAGTCCAGCTTACTCAGATTAAAAAGTGTTCCTTTAATTTTTTTGAGCAGTATATTATATTTGATAAAGTGGAATGACACAGAGAATAAGTATTGGATACGCTTGGTGAAATTCATTTAATATTTAGTCGAAAAGCCTTTGTTGGTAATAACAACTTCCAGATGCCTCCTGTATGGAGAAACTAGGTGCCGTCATTGCTCAGGAGTGATTTTAGCCCATTCTTCCACACAAACTGTCTTCAAATCTTGAAGGTTCCAGGGGTGTTGTCGATGAACTCTGATCTTCAGTTTGTTCCATAGATTTTCAATTGGATTCAAGGCAGGTGACTGCCTGGACCATTGTAGCAGCTTTATTTTCCTTCTCTGGAGCCAGTTGAGTTTCCTTGGCTGTGTGTTTGGGATCATTGTCTTGTTTAAATGTTCACCCTCGTTTCATCTTCAATGATGAACGCATTTGACACAAATGAACAAAAGAGACAAAAACTGTGAAAATTTACATTTAAATCCAGTGCATCAGTTAGTTTTGTTTGTAATGTCAACATCTACTAAGAGAAGAACAAAAAACGCAAAAAGCACTGCTAGCATTACAGCTAAGACAAAAGTGACTACATTAATGTCCACGTCCTGTTAGAACATGCCTCTTGTCACAAACTAAACTAGCTAAACCACACCAAACAATTTTGATGAAGCGTACATTACTACTAGAATGGATTTTGTGGGGGACTGCCCCATTAATTTTTAAAGAATCAAAAAGAAAAAAAATACAAGAACAATGTAATTTGCATGAAAATCTTCCAAAATTTTATGTAGAAAGTCACAAATTTACAAGACGTCAACATTGTAATACATCAGCAAGTGTAAATCTATAAGAACATCACACATATGAATAATCATACATAGAAACATATGAAAGAAAGAAAGGAGAGTAAACTTTGAGTTAAAGTAGGTCTATCATAGAGGTTCTCAACCTGAAATTTTTTTTTTTTTTTTAAACATGAACTTTGTTTTTTCATTTGTAGCTTGTAATTTGTGTGCTTGTTTGTGTCACAAACTAAAAAAAGATTATAATTCTCAGGAAGATTTTATTATTCCCCATGAGAAATATACAAATAAATGATAAATACATTTTTAGTTAGAGATAAGTATTGGAAGTAGGGTTGCACAATTAATCGAATTTTGATTGTGATGTGGGACACATATGTATCGCTTTAGGCCTCACATCTCAGATTAGAACAAAGAACTGAGTCTCTTTGGAGATAACAGGAGGATGTGAAAGTTTAGCCTTTGGTATGCAAGAGACGGCCTTAGGGGATTTCCGGGTGGCCGAAGACTATGAAAAGGAGGTTATAGGATCAAAGAGTAGATGCATTGTTACTTGTGATTGAAATGCAATGTGACTGTGAACTGGGAGAGTCCTGGTATATAAAGGACGAATGCTTCTGTGTTTTTCCTTTTTCTGCTTTGCTGATGTTGGAAGATGTGAATAAACCTGACTCGTGAGATAAACTCTGCCTCGTCATTTTCACATTTCCACACTGGTGACCCTAAGACGTATCATGGATGAAAGAAATTCCCCCGGGCCAGCCGAGTCAGGAGCTCCCAGCCAAGCGTATGCCGCTACCGTCCAGCTACCAGACTTTTGGCAAGACAACCCGCGCTCCTGGTTCCACTTGGTCGAAGCACAGTTCGCCCTCCGGGGGATAACGGTAGATGACACGAAGTTCTACCATGTGATTGCAAAGCTCGACAACCGCACGGCTCGGCATGTGGAGAGCCTATTGGAGCGGCCACCGGCCAACGACAAATATGGCGGGTTGAAGGCTGCACTTATCCGGCGCTTCACTCTCTCAGTCAAGGAGAGAGCGGAGAGGCTCCTGGCTCTGAACGACTTGGGAGATGGCACGCCCATTGACCTGATGGAGAACATGCTGAGGTTGAGGGGCTCAGACGACGACGACTTCATCTTCACCCACATTTTCCTCAGGACCCTACCGTCGGCCACGAGAGCGGCCCTGGCCAGTTCGCCGTTGTTGGCCCAGCGGGACTTCCGCACGCTGGCCCAGGAGGCGCATCGGATTTTCAACGCCAGCAAACAGCGCATGGCCACCGCAGCAGCGACGGAGTTCGGCGCGGCGGCCGGAGATGGCGGGGGGCCAGAGACGGTGGTAGCAGAATCACCGACGACGGCGACGGCGGGCACCAAGGATCGTGGAGGAGACGCCCTCTGTTTCTACCATCGCCGCTTTGCAGAGAAGGCACGCAAATGTATACCACCATGCCAATTCAAGCGCTCGGGAAACGCCAAGACCGGGGCTCGGTAGCAGCTGCGACCCTCGGGGAGGAGAACAAGCTGCTCTACTTGAAGGATGCACACTCGGGCAGGCATTTCCTCGTGGACACAGGCTCCCAGTTGAGTTTCATCACACCTTCCTCCGCTGACCGGCTGGCAGTTTCCGGAGGTCCCGGGGTGGCAGCAGCGAATGGCTCGGAGATTAAGACCTTTGGTGAGGGGACTCTGCTTCTGTCTTTACACGGCCGTACATTCGAGTGGACTTTTGTCATAGCAGCAGTGAATTTCAATATGTTGGGGGCTGATTTTCTGTGCTCACATGGTTTGTTGGTTGAGGTCGCTAACAGGCGCCTGGTTAATGCACTTTCTTTCGATTCTATTCCCTGTACAGCCCGAGTGGCCCCGCCAGCAGCACAAGCCAACATCACAGCTGCAAGTGGTAAGTTCCACACACTGCTCACTCAGTTCCCAGCACTCACGGTTCCCACATTTTCAGCAGCCGTCGCTAAACACGGGGTGGAACATTTTATTACTACCACCGGCTCGCCCGTTTTTGCAAAAGCTCGGCGCTTGGATGCAGCTAAACTGACCATAGCGCGCGAGGAGTTCGCCAACTTGGAAAGGTTGGGCATCATCAGGCGTTCTAACAGCCCATGGACTTCACCACTTCACATGGTCCTGAAAGCTGATGGCTCGTGGCGACCTTGCGAAGATTTCCGTAGGTTGAACAACGCCACAGCGCACGACCGCTACCCAATCCCCCATATCCAAGATTTTTCCTTTCATTTGGCGGGGGCGCGCGTTTTTTCTAAGATAGACTTGGTCCGCGGTTACCACCAAGTCCCAGTGCGCGCGGAGGACATACCCAAAACAGCGGTAATAACTCTGTTTGGTCTATTCGAGTTTTTGTGCATGCCATGTGGGCTTAAAGGCACTGCGCAGACGTTCCAACGCATGATGGACGTGGTGCTGCGCGATCTCCCTTTCGTATTTGTCTACCTGGACGACATCTTAGTAGCCAGCGCGTCCGAAGACGAACACGAAAACCACCTCACGGCAGTTTTCCAGAGGTTGGGAGAGCACGGGTTAATAATCAACCCAGCGAAGTGTCAGTTCGGGGTGGCGCAGATTGATTTTTGTGGGGCATCACGTCTCTCCAGAAGGAGCGGTTCCTCTACCTGACAAAGTGCGCGCGGTAACAAATTTTCCCCAGCCACAAACGGTCAGAGCGTTACAGGAGTTTTTGGGAATGGTGAATTTTTATAATCGTTTCTTCCCCCACACAGCGCAGCTCATGCAACCACTGTACGCTGTGCTCAAAAAACAGAAACCCGCGAATAAAATCGAATGGTCCCCGGAGCAAGAGCGAGCGTTCTCGGAAGTCAAGGCAGCCCTGGCCAATGCTGCGTTGTTGGCGCATCCAGACCCAATGGCCCGCATAGCGCTCACTACTGACGCGTCAGATGTGGCTATAGGGGCGGTCGTGGAGCAGCATGTAGCCGGGGCTTGGCAGCCGCTCGCCTTTTTCAGCAGGACTTTGTGCGATAGTGAACGTAAATACAGCGCGTTTGACAGGGAATTATTAGCTCTCCATTTGGCCACTCGCCACTTCCAGTTCTGGCTTGAAGGACGCCGTTTCACCGCGTTGGTGGACCACAAGCCGCTGACTTTCGTGATGGCCAAGGTTTCAGAACCGTGGTCAGGCCGGCAGCAGAGACAGCTGGCCGTGATCTCAGAGTTTACTACCGATATTCAGCATGTGGCGGGTAAACTTAATGTAGTGGCGGGTAAACTTAATGTAGTGGCAGACTGTCTCTCGCGCGCCATGGCGGCCCCAGTCCGCGTAGGGATAGATTATGCAGCCATGGCCGCGGATCAGGCTAGCGACGCGGAAGTGCACGCGCTCCAGTCTGGACCAACAGGGTTAAGGCTGGAGAACAGGGTGCTGCAAGACGGTATGCCCCCCCTAATCTGCGACGTCTCCACTGGACGACCGCGTCATGTGGTACCGGCCGTGTGGCGCCGCCGCGTTTTTGACTCGGTTCATTCTCTGGCTCACCCAGGAGTGCGCGCGTCGGTCAAAATGGTAGGAGAGAAATTTGTATGTATGGCTGAGCTGTATGAAATTTGTATGGCTGAGCCTGCGCAAACAAGTTAAGGAGTGGGCAGCAGCCTGCATGGCATGTCAACGAGCCAAGGTACACAAACACACGAGAGCTCCCTTGGAGCCGTTTCACATCCCGGCTAAGAGGTTCGATCATGTTCACGTGGACCTCGTAGGCCCCCTCCCGCCATCACAGGGGTGCACACACCTTCTGTCAATGGTGGACCGCACCACGCGCTGGCCGGAAGTGGTTCCACTGGCGTCAACCACAGCCGAAGAGGTGGCACGCGCATTTTTAACTGCGTGGGTGGCGTGTTTTGGAGTTCCGTCGGACATTACGTCTGACATAGGCCCTCAATTTGTTTCTGAACTTTGGTCAACAATGGCCCGCAGCCTGGGTGTCACAATTCACCGCACAACCGCGTACAATCCGCAGGCTAATGGGTTATGCGAGCGTTTTCATAGGTCGTTGAAAGCGGCCCTCAGGGCGTCACTGACGGATGCAAATTGGGTAGACAAGCTACCGTGGGTTTTATTGGGGTTGCATTCTGCACCTAAAGAGGACTTAGAAGCCTCCCCGGCTGAGCTAGTTTTTGCGCAGCCACTTCGGCTGCCCGGGGAGTTTCTCCCAGATAATCCTGCGCCAGATAGCTCCCCGTCTCAGCTGTTGCAGCGTGGCCGGAATCGGGCACGCTGCCTGGCCCCGTTCACCACCGTTTTCCGCGCGTTTTTGTACCTAAGACTTTGAAAAACGCAGTTTGTTTTTGTCAGACACGATGCTCATCGCCCACCACTGTGGCCACCTTATGATGGACCATTTAGAGTGCTGGAAACAGGGGACAAGCATTTTTTGCTAAATTTGGGGGGCAGGAAAGAAAAGATTGGCATTAACAGGCTCAAACCTGCCTTTGTGGTGGCGGACGAGGATGTGCTGTTGGCCAGGGCTCCTCGGCGCGGCAGACCCCCTCGGGGAAATTCCCCAGAACACCCACAGGGACTGACAAACAGTTTTCACCCCCAGACAGCAGCCCCTCAGCATGATGGCGCCGCAGAAGAGGTGAAGCCCACTTAGGGCTCTTTTCCATCAAACCGGTTCCAGTGCTAGTTTGGTTCTGGTGCTGGTGCTAGTGCTTAACCAGTGCTTAACCAGAGTGCTCATAAGAACCAGTTGTCTTTCCACCGATATGGAGCTAGTCGGGAATTATGTCAGAGCTACGTCATTACGTAGTGTGAAGCGCCCAACCCCCGCAGAACACCAGAGAAGATGGAAGGTGGCGGTATGCACCTCTCACTTGTTTGCTATCCGCCAGTAACCGAGAGAAGAAGAAGAAGTAGCAGCGTTAGCTTGTCAACATGTAGGAGTTGTTGTCTTTGGGAGCGCTGCTTTTATTATTCCAAACCTGTATTACCATCCAAAAACAGTTTTATTCTTAATGGCAGAGAACGGCGGCTACGTTTAAGGACACCGGTAATCATCAATATTTCAGTTATCAGCCATTGTTAGATAAAGTCTGTAGCGCGAGCATTGACTACACTTTTAATATTTATGTCATTTCTGTAATAGGTGGTGTTACGGCACATTACGAGACGGAGGTCGCCTGTTCTGTCATGCCAAAAGTGATCAGCTGTCCCAAAAAATGATCGCCAGGGGCCATATTGTTATGGGTTATATTAGCCGGTAAATATATATATATTTCAACAGATAAACAGTACTTAGTTAGGTATAACAATATATATTTAACACTTACGATTCATTTTGAACCCTAAACAAACTTGATCTGGGATTAAAAGCAGTTAAAATAATGCAGTCACAAGGTTACATGGAAAAATGTATAGATTTACTGCATATATACATGAAGATACTGTATAAATGCATATTCTATGCACCTCCAAACTACAGAGATGTGAAAGGTATACCCTTCTGTACTTGTGTCATCTATTCTGGTTAAAGTACTGATTCAAGTTTTTATTCATGTAGGGATAACAAGTAAAGTGTTCAAGCTCAAAGTTCTTTCCCCAGAAATGATCTTGTCCAGAGCTGACAGAATGTCACGTGGTACGTTGTCAACAGAATATAAACTTATCATTTTTTAAAGCTGGCAACTTGGAACATTTTCCACAGAAAAAGTACATAGATTTAAAGTTTGTTGCTGCTTGTTCTTTAAAAAATGTGAAAGAAGTTGTCAAAAATATGTGTAAGTCCACAAATACCTGATATTGTCCAATACCTGGAAAAATGAACTTAAGTGCAGTAATTCAGTACTTGTACTTTCACTTCCCGCCACTACAATGTTATAGTGATTTGCATTGTCCTAAATAACTTTATATATGAAATCTAAAGTCTTTAACTTTTTAATATGACCCTTCTCTCATGTTTTTTCTCTTATCTCTTTGTCTTATGTCCTGATTGATGGAGCCTTGAGCACTTTTATCATGTCTATAGTCAGCTTCATGTGTGCCTGTGTTTGTGTTCATGTTGAATGTAACTGTAGTTTGTAAATATGGATGTCACCTGAGTGCAAAACAAATCTACCTACAGGTACAAATAAAGGAACCTGAACCTGAATATGTTTGGTGTGAGGATAACAATGTAGAAGAAGAAAAACACTTAAGGAAAGAAAGCTTTTATTTCCAAAATGTGCAAAAACTTCAGACTGCTACATATGAAATATTATGTACACACAGCCAAAAATATCAATGCTGTGATAGTTACTTTTTTTACAGTCCCTCAAGCACAGACACAACACGTCCCATCAGTCCAACAAGGGTGTTGGTCTGCTTTGCAGCAAAGCGAAGTTCAGCTGCTCCTCCCTCCTGCTCTGCTCCTGCTGTCTCATCTGACCGTAATCAAGAAGGAGGTCCATGTTTGTGTCACACTTCTGTTTCCCTGTTTTAAAGTACAAAAATAAGCAATATAAAATAACCACACACTGAAAAATGCAGGAATCGTCAATCCAAGATTGAATGTGTCTATTCAACATCCATTTACTGTTAGGGGCATCACAACATTCAATTCAAGTGTATAATTGGTTTAATTCACTCCCCCCTTTGTGTGAATGGGTCATGATCCATCCAGGTGGATGCCCTCAATTTCCCCTATGGGGATCAATAAAGTACACAAAATCAAAATGATCTGAACATAAATTACCTAATCTGGTCTGATTAGAAGAGCAGGAGGAGGACAAGCTTGGAGCTGGTGAAGGTGAGCTGGACACCACAGGTCTGGCTGGTTCTCCCTCATCATCCAGCTGTGATAAATCTATAAAAAAAAAGTGTTTTAGTTTGTGCAGTGAACAACTTAAGCCTTCCATTAAATGTGCAGACATAGAAGACAATTTTATTCAATATCAATGTTAGCAAAGCTTACATGTCTGATTATGGAATAGAAGAATAGGAATAGATGAAACTTCATTGTACTGTACAGTTGTACAGTACAATGAAACTAGGTGCTCCACCAGGCTACTGCGCAATAAAGTAAGAGAAGGATTAGATAAAATACGGCTACACAACATTCAATTAAACACGAGTGAAATTTTTTAAAAAATGGCCTAAGATTATGGAAGTATTACCAAAATAGTAAAAAAGACGACATTACTCGTGTCTGGTCGAAAAATCTCCCATACCACAACGCAAGGCACCCATACATACACAGTATTCATACCACAAAAAACGTATTTTGCGCTGGATGTCTTTATAAAAAAAAGTATTCTGTAAGATGCTAAGATTTCTGTTCTAGTGTCTCAAACGCGCATTTCTGCCGAGGAGAAACGTTCGTGCTAAAAACAGTTAGCTTGTTAGCATAGCTAACCGAAAATACTATAGCCACAAAAATGAGTAAAAAAAAAAAAAAAAAAAAAAATCTGCACTTTGGCCGTTACATATCAATACAAGCGGTATACATCTGTCAGCAGAGACGACCTGTTCATTTCTTTATGGTGAGGAGAAACGTTTGGTCGTAGTAAAAGTACTGTTAGCTTGTTAGCATAGCTAACCGAAAATACTATAGCCACAACAGTGACTAAAAAAATATCCGCACTTTGGCCGTTACATATCAATACAAGCGGATATATATGTATACATATATTGGTTAACGTCTGGCATTTTAAAGACAATACACTTACCAGCGTGTTTTAAGCAGTTTGTTGTCCAGACTAATCCATGGCAGTGACAATGGTCCGGCTGGCAGGCCTGTCCTCCAAAACCGTTCAGATGAGTGGCCCCCTCCAGCTGATCTGGAGCACGGTGGTGCAGTGGTTAGCACTGTTGCCTTACAGCTAGAAGGTTCCTGGTTCCTGGTTCAAATCCCCAGGTTGGCAGGGGTTGGAACCTTTCTGTGTGGAGTTTGCATGTTCTCCCTGTGCTGCGTGGGTTTACTCCGGGGGCTCCGGTTTCCTCCCACAATCCAAAGACATGCATTTTAGGTTAATTGGCTGTTCTAAATTGTCCCTAGATATCCGCTTCCTATAGGCCCTTAGAATAGAGGGGTAGTATTAGTGAAAGCGCTTTGAGTGGTCTTTGTGACTAGAAAAGCGCTATATAAGTGCAGGTTAGTTAGTTAGTTAGTTAGTAATCTTGTACTTCTGCTTATGTCCATAGAGCCAAGAAATATGTCTCCTCTTTGCTCTAAATCTGTTTGGTTTTGGAATCCGTTGCTGCTCCGCTGTTTGGAAAGCAGCATGGCGGTCAGTAATGTTTTGAAGCCAGTCAGTTAACCATGCCCATGGCTGTGGACCTAACCAATGTAAACTGGTGCTGCCGCTGGCCCAGCTAGGAGTTGGGGCCGCGATAGCCCCACTTTTGGGAGCCGGGGACTGGTGCTTAAGTCGGTGGAAACCCAAAGAACTGGTGCTAATGACGCAATGGCTCCAGTTAAGCACTGGAACCGGTTTGGTGGAAAGGGCCCCTTACAGCAGATACGGGAGGAGGCTGAGGCCCAAGCAGCACGTGGGTTGATGTGTAATGATTTTATCATGACATGCAGACTGTTATTCTGTTGTTCCATCTTAGATGTTTGGGGGGGGTCATGTGGGACACATATGTATCGCTGTAGGCCTCACATCTCAGATTAGAACAAAGAACTGAGTCTCTTTGGAGATAACAGGAGGATGTGAAAGTTTAGCCTTTGGTATGCAAGAGACGGCCTTAGGGGATTTCCGGGTGGCCGAAGACTATGAAAAGGAGGTTATAGGATCAAAGAGTAGATGCATTGTTACTTGTGATTGAAATGCAATGTGACTGTGAACTGGGAGAGTCCTGGTATATAAAGGACGAATGCTTCTGTGTTTTTCCTTTTTCTGCTTTGCTGATGTTGGAAGATGTGAATATACCTGACTCGTGAGATAAACTCTGCCTCGTCATTTTCACATTTCCACAGTGATTACGATTTTGGCTGCCATGATTAAATTAATGTGATCGTTGGTGATATTAACATTTAAAATGCAGGCTCTGCTGCATATCAAATCAAGCATTTTCTCAACCAACAGCCAGCCGATCACCAGGGGGTGAACGCACATTAGGGAAGATTAAGCTACAGAACTGACAAGCAAGGGAAACCTGTAGCAGCAGCCTTAAGTTCTCAATAGCGGACTGGTGTGATGGTGAAGCGCAAACCAGATGTCGGGAGCAGAAAGTGACAGTACAGCAACACATGCAAGTGAGGAGCTAGTGCCTCGAAAGGATCATCATCTGTTGTCTGGATGTGTTTTGGATTCAGGGCAAGTGATGCTGACCAAAAAGAAATTGTATGCAGAGTGCCATAGAGCTGTGTCTGCGCCGCGGGGTGACACAACTAACTTATTCAACCACCTGAAGAAACGCCACAAACACAAGTATGATAAATGCATGAAGGCTAAAGCGAATGTCAATTCACTAAATCACAGGCTGTGTCGGGCGCCGACCCAGGCAACCATAGTATCACCCCTACACAGAGCTTCACCATATCCATCTGCCTCCCAAAGACACGCTAAAGTAACTGATGCAATAGTGTTTTATTTGGCCAAAGACATGTATCCACTAAATACTGTATGAGCAACGAAGGTTTCAGAAACATGGCCAAAACACTGGACAAGAAATGCATGATCCCCATGTGATTCTCCAAAGATGCATTACTAGCGCTGGATGAAAAATACAGGTGGATATCACAACTGTCAAGTACTTTGCAACTATGGGTGACCTATGGTCAAGCAGAATAACGGAGCCCTACCTGTCCCTGACAATTCACTACATTGATGGAAATTTTAAAATAAAGAGTTGGTGCTTGCAGATGTCATTTTTCCCACAAGACCACACAGGAAAAACTATAGCCCATGGACTGAGGGAAGCATAATCATCTTGGAGCCTGCGGGAGGAGGGACTAGTCTGCATAACAACAGACAGTGGATCTTAAGTCGTCAAGGCAACTTCTCTAAATAAATGGACGAGGCTCCAATGCTTTGGCCACTGGCTTCATATAGCAGTTGGTAAGTAGGACAATTTAAAAAAAAAAAATAGAATTTTATGTAATATGTGTTTTTCCTAAAGTTAATGAATAATCGTGATTAATAATTGTGATTTCAATATTGATAAAAATAATCGTGATCATCATTTTGGCCACAATCGTGCAGCCCTAATTGGAAGGCTGGTGTGAAAGAAGAAGCAAGCAGCCTCATGATTAAGATTTTTAAGAATAGTGGTACAGTGATCCCTCGCTACTTCGCGCTTCACCTTTCGCGCCCTCAGTGCATCGCGGATTTTTCAAAAATATTCATCAAAAATTCAAAATTGAGAAATAATGGGCGTGCGCTAGCAGAAGGCAGGGAGACTACATTAGACCATCAGGTATCAACACGGAGAGCCCGCACAACTCAAAAATCCACCTCTCTGTTCGCTGTTCTCGTGTTGGCTCGGCTCGGAAATCTCGCAAGCTGATTGGCCGAGACGTTTCACCCCGCAAGCTGATTGGCCGAGACGTTTCACCCACCTTCTCTCCCTGCCGAACGCCCATGCAGTGAAGGAAGACCGCATTCATTGCTTTTTATCGCTCGTGTTGCTTAGTCTCGCCGCGTGAAACTTTTTGCTGTTCTCTTGTGCCATTTTGTGTGAAATAGTCTTCCCGTCGAGCCACTACGCCGCCTCCTGCAGCTTCTCCAGCTCTATCGGAAGCTGCCCTCGACGATCCTGCGCTTCTAGCACCTGACGATGAGGCGTCACCTGAGCAGTAAAGCTCTCATTAACCTGTGCAGTAAATCATCTTCATCTTGAGTTACGTATCTTGTTATAAGAATAAAAGAGTTCTAAAAACACATTTATGTACACTTTATTTACATCTACGTATGTATGTAGACTTACACACACACACACACACACGTATCACACGAGAGAGAGAGTGAGAGAATGAACGTACGTATTATTTATGGGTGACGTCATTAGGGGTGACGCTACTTCGCGGTTTTTCACTTTTCGCGGTCGGTTCTGGAACCCATTAACCGCGATAAGTGAGGGATCACTGTATTCCAATATTTTCTAGTATTCCCCAGAGATGAAGAGGAAAGGTTGTATGTGTTACAAATATATACGGCTGTGGCGCAGGTGTAGTGTGGCTGACTACTAATTGGAGGGTCAGTGGTTCGATTTCTGCTCTGTCTGCTTGTTGAAGTGTCCTTGAGCAAGACACTGAACCCCCAGTTGCTCCTGGTGAGTTAGGCCAGCACCTTGCATGGTGGCTCTGCCGCCATCAGTGTGTGAATGTGTTTGTGAGTGGGTGAATAGCAGGATCTGGAAAGCGCTTTGGTCGTCCAGAGATGAGTAAAAAAGTGCTATTACAGTATCTCACACAAATGAGTACACTTCTCACATTTTTGTAAATATTTTATTATATCTTTTCATGGGACAACAGTGAAGATATGACACTTTGATACAATGTAAAGTAGTCGGTGTACAGTTTGTATAACAATGTAAATTTGCTGTCCCCTTAAAATAACTCAACACACAGCCAGTAATGTCTAAACTGCTGGCAACAAAAGTTTGTTCACCCGTAACTGAAAATGTCCAAATTGTGCCCAATTAGCCATTTCCCCTCCCCGAGGGGTCATGTGACTCGTTCGTGTTACAAGGTCTCAGGTGTGAATGGGGAGCAGGTGTGTTAAATTTGATGTTATCGCTCTCACACTCAGTCATACTGGTCACTGGAAGTTTAACATGGCACCTCATGGCAAAGAACGTCTGAGGATCTGAAAAAAGAATTGTTGCGCTACATAAAGATGGCCTAGGTTATAAGAAGATTGCCAACACCCTGAAACTGAGCTACAGCACTGTGGCCAAGACCATACAGCGGTTTAACAGGACACGTCCACTCAGAACAGGCCTGGACATGATCAGCCAAAGAAGTTGAGTGCACGTGCTCAGCATCATATCCAAAGATTGTCTTTTGAAAATAGACGTATGAGTGCTGCCAGCATTGCTGCAGAGGTTGAAGGGGTGGGGGGTCAGCCTATCAGTGCCCAGACCATACACCGCAAACACTGCATCAAATTGGTCTGCATGGCTGTCATCCCAGAAGGAAGCCTCTTTTAAAGATGATGCACAAGAAAGCCCACAAGCAGTTTGCTGAAGACAAGCAGACTAAGGACATGGATTACTGGAACCATGTCCTGTGGTCTGATGAGACCAATATAAACTTTATCTGGTTCAGATGGTGGCGAGCGTGTGTGGCGACAACCAGGTGAGGAGTACAAAGACAAGTGTGTCTTGCCTACAGTCAAGCATGGTGGTGGGAGTGTCATGGTTTGGGGCTACATGAGTGCTGCTGGCACTGGGGAGCTAAAGTTCATTGGGGGAACCATGAATGCCACCATGTACTGTGACATACTGAAGCAGAGTATGATCCCCTCCCTTCGGAAACTGTGCCACAAGGCAGTATTCCAACATGATAACCACCCCAAACACACCAAACACACCTCCAAGACGACCACTGCCTTGCTAAAGAAACTGAGGATAAAGGTGATGGACTGGCCAAGCATGTCTCCAGACCTAAACCCTATGGAGCATCTGTGGGGCATCCTCAAACAGAAGTTGGGGGAGTGCAAGGTCTCCAACATCCACCAGCTCCGTGATGTCGTCATGGGGGAGTGGAAGAGGATTCCAGTGGCAACCTGTGAAGCTCTACTGAACTCCATGCCCAAGAGAGTTAAGGCAGTGCTGGAAAATAATGGTGGCCACACAAAATATTAAGGTTTTGGGCACAATTTGGACTGTGACGACGGAGTGTCGCCATTGTATGGTGTGTGTATTAAATATTATGTGTGTAAAGGATTTATATTTGCAAATGTCAACTTGTATTTGATGGTAAAAATGCACATATAATTGTATAATGTGTTCTGACTGAATTGAATCCTTCTGTGAGAGAATTATTGATTAATTATGTTAATTGGGTGAGGCAATTAATTGATCTTAAAAACCATGTACCTTTGCCAGCATGCTTCCTGGAGGTATACGGGCAAAAGACTCCTCAGGGGTTTGAGGACCTTTTAAAGGATACCAGCAGGAAGAAAACATATGATGGTTGAGTAGAGGGGAGTTTAATATGTAAATAGGGTTTTTTTTTTTTGTTACTTAGATTTTTATTAGTTTTTCAGCTTAACACACACACACACACACACACAAAGTATATATAAAAGAAGAAAGAAACCTGTAACAGCAACATCAACAGAAAAACAAATCAATAACATCCACTGCTCGAGTCCGACATTAGCTCTTGTTCCTTCCCATAGTCCACCTTATTTCTTTGAAGTCCACTTATTTATCGCCATTTCGGAATTTGTAAATTGTCCATTTTTCCCACTTCTCGTCAGATTCAGCTTCTTGTAGTCGTAGTTTGTGTGTTAGTTTTTCCATTAAGTAGATGTCTTCTATAATAGCCCAATATTGCTCCTTTGTAGGTGGTCCTTTCTTCAACCAATTCCTTGTTATGGCTTTTTTACTCGCTACTAACAATACTTTGACAAGATATCTATCACTCCCAAAGATGTTTGCCTCTGTTAGATCACACAGAAGTATCTTACAGGTCATAGGGATCTTGTATCCTATTATCTTCTGTAACATTTCACTTATCATTTCCCAAAATACAGTTATGCTCTTACACTTCCAAAAAACGTGTGTGATCCACATCGTATTCTCCACATTTTCTCCAACATTTCTGAGGTTGGTTGAGTTGTTTATTTTTCAGCTTTGGTGTGATAAAGTAGCGCACTAAGTTTTTCCAGGCAAATTCCCTCCAAATCCACGAACTGGTGGATGAGTGGTGAGTCTTGCATATATTTTGCCATTCATCTTCTGTGATTTCTATGCCAATTTGTTTCTCCCACTTCTTTTTTATACACTCGGTTGTATGTTTATTTAGATTTAATGCCTTATACATTGATGATATAAATTTCTTTTCGTTTTCTTTATATGCTTTAATTATGACTTTTATCACGTCATTCACTTCTTTGGAGGGATCCACCCGGATTACTTTTGTGTAGTAGTGTCTTAGTTGGAGATATCTGAAAAAATCAGAGATCCCCAATTCATATTTTTCTTTTAAATTCTGATAATAATAAATTCTAATAATAACTCTCCCAACTTTCCTTTCTTTTCTAGAACACACCAAGCTGTGGCTCCTTTTTCTGTCCATCTTTTAAATCTCTGGTCATATTGATTTGGTTTAAAATTTTTATCATATCCTACCCAATTCAGAATTTTTATGTCTTCCTTAATCTTGTATCTTTTTAAAATTTTAAAGCATGTGTCTAATGTATGATCACTGATTGAATCCATTTCATGTTTGAGTTTCTTATATAAGTCTTTATCTACAATCACAGTTTGAATCGGAATATTTGATATTACTTTTTCTATATCTTTCCATTTTGCTACAAAATTTGGATTGCACCAACAGTACAAAGGTCTTAATTGAGCAGCATAAAAATATTCCTTTAATTTTGGTAATGCCATTCCACCTAGGTTTTTGGAAAGCTGGAGAGTTTGATATCTAACTCTGGGTCGTTTACCTCCCCAAATGAACCTGGATATTGATTTGCCCCACTTTATAAATTGGTCTGGAGGGATCTCTACTGGTAAAGATTGGAATAGATAGAGAAATCTGGGTAGTATATTCATTTTAACTATTTCGATTTTTGAATTAAAGTCCAGTGGTAGGGTTGCCCATCTTTCTATATGTTTCTGTATATCTTGATATACCTTTTCATAATTTATATTGAATAGTTCAGAGAGGTCTTTTGTTATTGTTACTCCCAAGTATTTAATTTGCCTCATACTCCAGCTAAGGTTATAAGATTTCTGAATTGTTATTGAGGGTGTATTGCGGCGGCATGCAAAAATAAGCAGCGATGCTGTGGTTTTAAGCAGGTTTTATTAAATCATACCGCCGTCACAAAGCTCCTCTCCTGGCGCCGTGGTGTGCGCGCCGGGAGCGAGCTCACGGCTGTCAGAGAAGGAGAGGTGGACACGGTGTGTCTACCAGTTGCAGGATCAGAGTGCGTGTCTGCAGCAGAGGTTGAAGTGTGAGTGAGAGAGAGAGAGAGATTGCGTTACAGAGTTGCGCCTTAAATACTTGTCCATAACAATACATGAAAGAGACATACCCCACAGTTAGAATGATCAAAGGGATAACAGAACAGGCAGGAGGTATTTGCATTTGTGAGACCAAGGGCAGATTAGCTAGACCTCGCTCCAGGTGCGGACAAAGAGGCTAACAAGCACATCTACATATTGATCTGAGTCTCTAGGTCACAGTAAGGACAGGACGCATGAGTACAATGGATGAAAGGCAATAATTAACATCACAGAGGTGAGACAGAAGAAACTCGTCTACCTGTAGACATTAATACACCAAAGCACATCTACATATGTAAGATGCTCAGAAAAAGCACAGTAAGGACAAGCCATATGCACACTATACAGAATGGCGCATTACATCACAATACATGCATGTTTGCATCACAAATACATGAATGGCACATTGCATCTCAGTAGCGCAGCAGGAAAACAGAGAAAAGAGGGCTGAGTGTCCTTAGTCTGTTGTGGGGTTAAAACGAACCGCCACACACGCTCCCCCCCAGAGGACGCGGCAGGGGGCCGCGACCTCGATAATCCATCTGTGTGAGCGAGCTGTGGGAGAAGCTCGCTGCAGGCGGAGGGGGAGGGAGGGGAGGGGTGGTAAGTGCCAGCAGGAGCTGTGAAATCGTCCCGAGGCGCGCAAAAACTGCTTGCTGCTCCGTGACGTCGAGGGGTTGTCCCGTTGCACGTGCGGAGATCACAAGAAGAAAAACTAGTCTCTGACTCCTCTCGTGGCCATGAAGAAAAGCAGGAGCGGCTGCAAGAGCAAAAAAAAAAAAAAAAAAAAAAAAAAAAAAGTAAACAAAGCAAAGGGACTGTTGGCTTCAGGTGCCGAAGCAACCCCAAAACCCCCGGGAGCAGCTGACGGCTGAAATCCCTTTGTGCCGTGGTTAAGACCGTTAAAAAAATCCAGTGGCGAGCTGCGTGCTTGCTTCAGGTGAACGAGCAGCCCTGAAGGTTCTGTGAGCAGCGGCGGAGGACGATGGCGGTCTCTGGCGTGGCTGAGACTGTTAACAAATCCTTCGATCATGCTGCATGCGTGCCTCAGGTGAGCGAGCAGCCCTGAAAGGCAGCGGCGAAGGAGGAAGGCAGTCTGTGGAGCCGTTACTTGTCCCGTGCGTGATGCGCCGTCCTTGTAACTCCCCGAGCGTGCGCGGGGGTTTCGTGGCGTGGGTGGGCCGCTGGAGTGGCGAGTCAGGGTGCAGAAACTTGGTGGAAATCGGCGCAGACGGCGCCGATAAAATCCAGGTTGAGCTGTGGCTGTAGATTGGCCATGGTGCGTTGGAGCGGTGAGAGAAAATAGACGATCTTTAGTCCCTCAGGCCCGTGCAGATGCGTTGGAGCGGCGGGAGGGAATAGACGATCTTTTGTTCCTCGGGCTCATGCAGCTGCTTTGGAGCGGTGAGAGGGAGGAGACGCGTTGGAGCGGTGCGAGGCAATAGGCGATCTTTGTGCCCCGGGCTCGTGCAGCCATGGTGCGTTCAGTTCCACGCGCTGCGCTCTCCGTCGGCCCTGGAGGTTGCCGTCGTGGAGAGAGGACGAGGTGCGTGCGCTCTCCGTGAGAGCGGCCGGTCCAGCGTGGATGTGCAGATCTCAGGCGTGCAGATCTCACCATGAAACGTTGCTGCAGCTTTCCCGGTCGTGGGTGGTCTCAGGAGGGTTTCAACCTGGAAACTCTGCGTCGAAATCTCCCTGAAGCAGAAGGGAGCTGTTGGGTTCGCTTGTCGTCGGAGAATCACCGCCGGGTGTTGCGTTCGCTGGCAGCGTGTTCGTTTCAGCGTCGAGTCACCAGTGCTGCGGTCCAGACCAGAAGTTGCTTTGCACAAAGCGTGTGCTTTCAGGCGGGGTCACCAACGCAGCTGTGCGGCTGTCCAGCTCGGAAGGTTGCATTCGCACAAAACGTGTGCGTGTTCGAGGGGTCACCAGTGCGGCGACATGCAAAAATAAGCAGTGATGCTGTGGTTTTAAGCAGGTTTTATTAAATCATACCGCCGTCACAAAGCTCCTCTCCCGGCGCCGTGGTGTGCGCGCCGGGAGCGAGCTCACGGCTCTCAGAGAAGGAGAGGTGGACACGGTGTGTCTACCAGTTGCAGGATCAGAGTGCGTGTCTGCAGCAGAGGTTGAAGTGTGAGTGAGAGAGAGAGAGAGGTTGCGCCTTAAATACTTGTCCATAACAATACATGAAAGAGACATACCCCACAGTTAGAATGATCAAAGGGATAACAGAACAGGCAGGAGGTATTTGCATTTGTGAGACCAAGGGCAGATTAGCTAGACCTCGCTCCAGGTGCGGACAAAGAGGCTAACAAGCACATCTACATATTGATCTGAGTCTCTAGGTCACAGTAAGGACAGGACGCATGAGTACAATGGATGAAAGGCAATAATTAACATCACAGAGGTGAGACAGAAGAAACTCGTCTACCTGTAGACATTAATACACCAAAGCACATCTACATATGTAAGATGCTCAGAAAAAGCACAGTAAGGACAAGCCATATGCACACTATACAGAATGGCGCATTACATCACAATACATGCATGTTTGCATCACAAATACATGAATGGCACATTGCATCTCAGTAGTGCAGCAGGAAAACAGAGAAAAGAGGGCTGAGTGTCCTTAGTCTGTTGTGGGGTTAAAATGAACCGCCACAGTATAATTAATTGTAAGTATCTGAGTTTTAGAAATATTTATTTTATATCCTGATAAATGGCATATGTTTCAAGGAGCTTCATCGCTATGGTAAGTGTTGTGTTTGGTTGTTCAAGGAAGATCATTACATCATCAGCAAAAAGTCCAATTTTATGTTCTATTCCTTTGATTGTGACCCCTTTAAGTTTCTCATTTTGTCAAACCGCTTGAGCCAATGGTTCAATGTAAATGGCAAAGAGAGCCGGTGATAGGCAGCATCCTTGTCTTGTGGACCTTTGCAGATGTATTTTACTAGTTAAGCTTCCATTTAGTTTTATTCTGGCCGTAGGCTCTTTGTAAAGTGTTTTAATCACCTGTATTGATTTTTTTATTAAATCCTAACCGCTCTAGCACCAAATATAAATATCTCCAATTCACACAATCAAATGCCTTTTCGGCATCTATACTCATCGAGACTGTATTTTGTTTTTTCTTTCGTGTCTGTTCTATAATATGTAAGGCTCTCCTAATATTGTCCTGGGCTTTACGTCCCTTTATATATCCTGTTTGATCTTCATCTGTTAGTTCTGCCAGAAATGTGTTTAATCATTCAAAGTGCTATGAGATGACTGTTGTTGTGAAATGGCGCTATATAAATAAAGTTGAATTGAATTGAATTGAATTGAATCTTTTGGCTATTATTTTTGTATACAGCTTATAATCTATGTTTAACACTGAGATTGGTCTATAGTGGTGGCACTCATTCTTATCTTTATCCACTTTGGGAATGACTGTTATTATTGCTTCTGACCATGTTGGTGGGATTTTATTTTTCTGAGAGTGTCCAATTAAAGGATGTCTGGAGCAGTGGAATTAGTTCTTCTTTAAACAGTTTGTACCATTCTGCTGGATATCCGTCATTCCCTGGAGATTTATTATTTTTTTAATGAATTTATTGCTTCTTCTACCTCTTTCTGTAATTTTGACTATTAATCTATCATTTTGTGAGGTGCCAATTGCCGATAAATACAAATCATTTAAAAAGGATCTCATTTCATCCTCCTCTGCAGCAGGTGGCTGCGTATATAATTTTTTATAGTACTGGTAGAATATTCTTTCTATCTCTTCTGGATCATCAATTATCTCCTTAGTTAGTGGGTCTTTAATTTTGTGTACAGTGATCCCTCACTTATCGCGGTTAATGGGTTCCAGAACCGACCGCGAAAAGTGAAAAACCGCGAAGTAGCGTCACCCCTAATGACGTCACCCATAAATAATACGTACGTTCATTCTCACTCTCTCTCTCATGTGATACGTGTGTGTGTGTGTGTGTGTGTAAGTGTACATACATACGTAGATGTAAATAAAGTGTACATAAATATGTTTTTAGAACTCTTTTATTCTTATAACAAGATATGTAACTCAAGATGAAGATGTGCTTTACTGCTCCTCAGGTGACGCCTCATCGTCAGGTGCTAGAAACGCAGGATCATCGAGGGCAGCTTCCAATAGAGCTGGAGAAGCTGCAGGAGGCGGCATAGTGGCTCGACGGGAAGACTATTTCGCACAAAATGGCACAAGAGAACAGCAAAAAGTTCCATGCGGCTTGACTAAGCAACACGAGCGATAAAGAGCAATGAATGCGGTCTTCCTTCGATGCATTGGCGCTCGGCAGGGACAGAAGCTGGGTGAAACGTCTCGGCCAATCAGCTTGCGGGGTGAAACGTCTCGGCCAATCAGCTTGCGAGATTCCCGAGCCGAGCCAACACGAGAACAGCGAACAGAGAGGTGGGGCTCTCAGTGTTGATACCTGATGGTCTAATGTAGTCTCCCTGCCTTCTGCTAGCGCCCGCCCATTATTTCTCAATTTTGAATTTTTGATGAATATTTTTGAAAAATCCGCGATGCACTGAGGGCGCGAAAGGTGAAGCGCGAAGTAGCGAGGGATCACTGTATTGTATTTATCGCCTGCTGTTTTCTTATACGTTTTGCTAATAATTTTGTAGATCTCGAGCCCGTTTCATAATAATTCTGTCTTAAGAATAAGTTTCTTTTCTCAATTTCATTCAGTAGTATATCATCTATTTTCTTTTTGGTATCCTTGATTTATTGAAATGTCTGCTGATCGTTTGTGTCTTGATATTTCTCCTCATATTTCCTTAACTTCTCTAAGTATTTCTTATAGGTTTCCAATCTTGCTCTTTTCAATAAAGCCATTTTTGCTATTAGTTTTCCTCAAATGACCACCTTCAAAGCATCCCATAGTATGGTTGGATCCACTTCCCCGTTATTGTTTTCTTCGATATATTGTTTGATTTCTTTTTTTATATCCTCTACCAGTTCTTTGTTGTTGAGTATTCCCACATTGGCTCTCCAACACGTTTGTCTCTTTCGGGCATTTAACTGAATCTTTAAATATACAGCATTGTGGTCTGAAATATCACCTCCTCCTATTTTACATTCATCTACCCTATACCTGTCACCTATATTTATAAAGAAGTGATCTATCCTCGAGTGGACCTTGTGGGTGGCCGAGTAATGAGTATAATCTTTTTCATATGGATTGAGACTCCTCCAAATGTCAATCATACCCATCTCTTCTAGTTGCAGTTTTAAAAATTTTGTCAGATGTTTTTTGTTTCTCTTTAAACTTGTTGTATCCAGGCTATGATTCATAATTATGTTAAAATCACCTCCACAAATTAGAATTCCCTCTGTTTCTGTTGCAATGTTATCAAAGAGAAATTTGAAAAAATGTTTATCACTTTCAGGAGGAGCATAGACATTTACCAGAGTGACAGGTTCATTTACCAGCTTCCCTTTCACCAGTATATATTGTCCCTCTTTATCCCTAATTTCTTTTCCAAATTCAAACTTAGTTGTATTTGAGATTAATATCAGGACTCCTCTTTTATGCCCCTGTTTGCATGAGCTGTAAAATGAGTTTCTAAATCCTAATCTTTTAAATTTTTCATGCTCTTTTTGAGATAAGGTAGTCTCTTGCAGAAATGTAATTTCCACCTTTTCCTTCTTCACTTTTGTTAGGACTTTTGCTCTCTTTATAGGTGTATTTAGACCATTTACATTTAGCGATATAATCTTAAGACTATTTTTTATCATAACACTTAAACCATGTTTTCATGTGCTTCCCCGAGCAGTTTGAACCAGAACTATGCACACATTTGAACATCACAGTAAGAACATAAACCATAAGTAACTTCCACCTGGGGGTCTCTCGATTTCCCCCTGTGCCCCTGTTGGTAGGTGGATGGGAAATCCTCTTCTTCAATAAGGGCCCATCCCTAGACTGAGAAAACCATTCTACTGATGGATCCCCCCTCAGTCTAATTAAGTCCAACATTTACACATGAACTCTCAGTCTATTATGAATTTAAAAAATAAGCATAAGGCCATACAGTATTACAAAACTCTTATTATATATTCATAAGAAAATGTATTCCCTTGTTTTTATGAGTAGAGTTGAGTCTATATCTCAGTGGGTGAGAACGCTGTTCTTTTACCCCATTTGATGATTTCGATTCTTCATCTCCAACTTTTACACACGAATCTTACCATTGTAGTTCGTTACTTAACCCCTGAAGTTCTCCGTCTTCCTCGTTGCTATTTCCTTTGAAATTCATGCAGTTTCTCCTTCACTCAGTGCACTGTATCCTGGCTCGGGGACACAGCTGTCCTGCCGCCTCTCTTCGTCTCTCCACCTCTCACTTGTTGCCATCCCGACGCTCTGCGGTTCTCTCCTTCACTGTCGCCGTCTGTGTTGTTCGGCATGTCCAGCTGGAATCCCCTCGCTCTTACGTCCCGTGCAGCTTCCCCAGCGTTGTTGTAACTCTTTACTTCATCACTCCAATAAATTCGTATTTTCGTGTATGGAGTTTGGAAGCTTATGTTCCTGTCTTTTAGCATCTTCTTTATGCCACGGTATGCTCTGCGTTTCTGTACAATTTCAGCAGGATAATCATGGTCAAACTGAATGCGTGCATCACCCACTTTAATTTTCTTCTGCTACGCTTTTTTTTAGCACCATGTCCTTTACTTCGAATGTCTGAAAATTAACCACTATTGCCCTCGGTTGAGCACCTGCCCTCTGTTCCTGCGGTGGGGTTCTGTGAGCGCGTTGGATCTGCAGACTGAGATCCCCGGAGATCTCCAGCTCTCTTTTTAATAACTGTTCCAGGTAGTTCTTCACGGAGCTTCCTTCAGTTTTTTCCGGTAGGCCAAAGATGCGAACGTTATTTCTCTGAGACCTCACTTCTGGGTCTACCATTTTATCTTGCATGTAGCTTGTCTGCTTTAGCATCTTTAGCAGCATCTCATTAGCCTCCGTGTTCCACTCTTCCAGCTCGGATATGTGACCCTGGGCCTCGGCTATACTCGCCTTTTGGTCCTGTACTTCTTTGTTGCAATCTGTGAATTTATGGTCCATATCTTGTCTGAGGGATGCAATTTCTTGTATCACTTCCTTCTTTATTTCGTCTTTAAAATGTGTCAAATCCTCATGAAGATTTTGTTGCAGCTCTTTTATATCTTTGCTAATGCTGGCTAATCCCACCTGTAGGGCCTCGGTGTGGTTGTGGTCCATTTTCACCACTGTGGTGTCTTCAGAATCACTTTTGCTGCGCTCGGTGGCTCCCTCTTCTTCAAGTTGTTTTGTAGGTGACTTCTTAGTGCTTTTGCGGCCTCTGCGTATATTTCCACCACTCATTTACAAAATATTTTATATATATGACTCGAGTTACGTGTTCTAAATGGCGTTTGAATATAAAGACTGATACGAGCTCTTTACTGCATAGTAAAGAGCTCGTTTCTTCCTCATTGTCTGACATTAAATCAGGCTAAACTTTTCCTTTTTTAGCTCAGGATTGCCAAAACTATTTCTATTGGCTAAATAATATTTATATATGCTAAAAAAATCTTAATAGAATTTTTTTTAATTATTTTCTTCAAAATCACAAGTTTACATATATTTCCTTAGTATTTGGTAGCAGTGTCTGTAAACTGTATGACTTGGGTCAAACATTTTGGGTATCCTTCCACAAGCTTCCACAATAGTTTGCTGGAATTTTGGTCCATTCCTTCTGACAAAACTTGTGTACCTGAGTCTGATTTGTAGACCACCTTGCTTGCACACGTCTTTTCAGCTATGCCCACAAATTTTCTGTGGGAGTGAGATCAAGGCTTTGGATTGGCCACTCCAAAACAATGATTTTGTAACTAATGTGGTATGCTTAGGGTCATTATCCATCTGGAAGACCCATTTGCACCCAAGCTTTTAATTTCCTGGTTGATGTCTTGAGATGTTGCTTCAATATTTCCACATAATGTTCTGTCTTTATGATGTCATCTATTTTGTGAAGTGCACTAATCCCTCCTGCATTAAAACACCACCACAACATGATGCTGTCACCCCTGTACTTCACGTTTGGGATGGTGTCCTCACCCTTGCAAGCTTCCCCCTTTTTCCTCCAAATGTAACGATGGTCATATGACCAAACGGTTCAATTTTAGTTTCATCAGACCACAGGACATGTCTCCAAAAATTAAAGTCTTTGTCCCTGTGTGCATTTGCAGACTATAATCTGGCTTTTTTATGTTGCTTTTGGAGTAATGGCTTCCCCCTTGCTGAGTGGCCTTTCAGCCCATGTCGGTGCAGGACTCATTTCACTGTGGATAATAACGCTCTTTTACCAGCTGCAGCTAGTATCTTCACAAGGTCTTTTGCATTTGTTCTGGGGTTGATGCACATATTTCACACCAAAACGCATTCATACTGGGACACTGAACCCGTCTCCTTCCTGAGTGGTATGATGGCTGGACATTTGCATGGCATTTATACTTGCATATCATTGTTTGAACAGATGAATGTGTCACCTTCATACATCTGGAAATTGTACCCAAGTAGGGCTATGCGATATGACGATATGTATATTGGATGATGATATAAAAACGTCTATCGTTTCATAGAACACTTTGTTTATATCGTTATTTAAAATGCACATACTCCCGTTTATTCAGTAAAGCTCCTCACCGCTACTTGTCAGCACCCCGACTCTCCTCTGCAGTGCGCACAGCGGAACAGGTTTGGTGGGTGGCTACGCTTCAGTCTGGTGGATGCTAATGCTAACTTGTAATAACTTGCTAACTTGTACTTGTAATACCTAGAATCTCCAAAAGTACAATGGGGGGCAGAGCCTTCAGTTATCAAGCTCCTCTCTTGTGGAACCAGCTGCCAATCTGGATTCGGGAGTCAAGACTCGATCTCTGTTTTTAAGAATAGGGTTAAAACCTTCCTTTTTGATATAGCCTACAATTAGGGAGGGATCATGTGTTTCTGAACCCTCCCTTAGTTATGCTGCTGCTAGGTTTAGACAGCTGGGGGACCTCCAATAACTGCACTGGGCTTCACTCCTTTCTTCAGTCTCAATTAAATATTTTTTTTTTTTTTTGCTGGTCATTAACATCTGTTTGTTCTCTTCCATAGATTGAGTCTTTTCATCTTCTCTATCCCCTCACCCCCCAGCCAGTCGCAGCAGATGACTGCCCCTCCCTGAGCCTGGTTCTGCTGGAGGTTTCTTCCTGTTAAAAGGGAGTTTTTCCTCTCCACCATCGCCAAGTGCTTGTTCATAGGGGATCGCCTGATTGCTGGGGTCTTTCTGCAATTGTGGGGGTTTCCCCTACAGCTGAAAGTGCTATGAGATGACTGTTGTTGTGAAATGGTGCTATATAAATAAAGTTGAATTGAATTAACTCCAAACTACCGGTTCAGACAGCTGCTACTCCTGTTTGCCAGGGATGTGGGACTGCTTTCCATCATGGCGCATCAGAGAGGATAGTTCACTAACCTTGTTTTAATAGGAGGTCAGTAACATTAACGCCATGTCTAATTATAAAATGTAAATGACGATGCTAAGTTGTGCTAACTGGAAACCGTAGCAGCCCATCATTTTTTTTTTTTTCCAGTTACTGCCGGGTTTCTTAGTTTGTCTGAAAAAAATTATTAAAGCTGCAAAAGTGTATGATGATGGCACATACAGGCAAAATAAATACATTTAAACGGGTTGGAGGAGCAAGTTGGCTCTTAATGTAATTTATTTGATTTCTAATCATTTTAATTAGTCAAGTATTGACAATGAATAAAGTTAGTTATCACATGTATTTTATTACATTACCTTTTGTGTCTTTGTTTTCCAGATCATGACTAATCTGAAATATTTTTAATGATAAGCACACAGGTTAATAAAGGTTTTTAATTTTGCACAGTGACTTTGCATATGGAACTTACCATGTGAAGTACTGTACAACCGAGGCGTGAATGTTGGAATATTGGGGCAGTTGGGGTCCCACCCAGACGTCCTGTGTTTAGACTTTTTACTGGTGTTATCCTTCTCTCCTTCCTCTGCGCTCACCTCTCCTGGACCCTCTGCCTGAACACTTTCCTCTCCTTGGCTCCTCTCTTCTGTCTAATCTTGCCCTCTCTGATCTCTTGTCTAATTCAGGTTCTCTCTCTGTCTATGGTGGTATACAAACAGGTTAGAAAATACCAAGTGTCACGTTAATAAAAAGTAGACAACCAAAAATTTCTAGTTAAAGGTACAAAGAGCAACCACTTAAAAACTTGAGTAATGACTTCAGTCTTGAAGGTTTGAGGTTTTTCTCCAAAATTTATAACAATTTTCTTATTGTTTTCTACTTTTGTATGTACATTTATCTAAATTTGAAACCATTTTCCTCAAATCTGTAATTTCCTCTTGTAAAGTGGACTTTTCTTGTACATTTGAGACTTTATTATAAATTTGTGGATTATTTTTTGGTTAATTTTTGTCTATTTTTTAAAAATAAAATTGCTGTTTTTTTAATAAATTTGAAACAGACTGTGGTATTATTTTTTTACTTTTTCCTTAAAACAATTTACATTTTTGACCATAATTTTGCTGAGCCAGAACAGAACAATAATTTAACTCTGATTTCAAAGAAAAAATATTAATAAAATTGTATTTAATTAAATAAATTAACTTAAATGACCAAAGATGCAGTTAATTCTGTTATATTATTTCTATGTATTTATAGGTTTTGTTTTTTTTTTTTTGTTTTTTTAGAAATCTCCTCACCACACAGACTGCAGGAAAAACCTCCCTTATTTTGAAATCCAAATGTTGACAGATTTAGTTTGTCTGAAGGCTGCTGATGGATTGAAGTCATTGACTTGGTGAATTTCGGTCATCTTAACTTTGCCAGGTACATAATAATGATAATTAATTAGTTAATTAATATTAATAGTAATAATAATGCATCAGATTTTTATAGCGCTTTATCATAGACACTCAAACACGCTTCACAAGTAGATACATTATTCATTCACTCCAGACAGACAATGGTAGTGGCAAGCTACTACTGTAGCCACAGCTGCCCTGGGGCAGGCTGATGGAAACGTGGCTACCAATCTGCGCCAACGGCCTCTCCGGCCACCACCGAACATTTATACACATTCATACCCAGTGTTATGGACACTGGAGGCAAGGTGGGTAAAGTGTCTTGCCCAGGGACACAACAGCAGGATGGCTGGGGAGAGCGGGATTCGAACCGCCAGCCATCCGGTTATTGGGCGACCTGCTCTACCTCCTGAGCCACTGCCGCCCAAATTAAGGTAAAGGTTGAAAACATCTCCTTTTCATTCCTGTCTGAAATAAGAAAAACAAAAAACTAACCACACGTGTTAGCTCAGCGACTCTTCCTTTACCAGCGGGTTAAAACTGTGGTAAATGCCTTCACTGCTTACATACCTCTTCTGATTTTTTCCGCATTTAAAGTACTTTAATAAGCTCATGTTTCTCTCGGACAGCGATGCTCATAGCAAGACACTCTGCTTGCTGACTGGAACACACGGGCAGGGCGCTTCTGAACTCCACGCGGATGACTGTTACGCGCGTTGTTCGTGTGCGTGCTTGCTGACCGTCTTTGCTTCATATATTTTTCTTAAATTTATATTTCCCAAATTGTTCAAAGGCATAGTAATCTTAGTGTATGTAAACTTGTAACTTTGAAGAAGGAAATAAAAAATTCTCTGAAAATATTTTGCAAATATAAAAATTATTTATCAAAAAAAATAATTTTGGTAATCCAAACTGACCTAAAACTGGAAATGTTTAGTCTGATTTAGGGCTGTGTGATATGACAAGTTTCATATCGCGATATAAGTCATCTTATAATCATGATAACGATATACATTTTCTGTAAATTCTACAGTTTAGATAATCACATTTAAAGGACCATCTCTTTTTTAAACTTTTTTTTACATGCACCCTTTTCCCTCAAAATTTTACAGTGTTATAAAATAGTTTTTTAATGTGCATCTGAAACTTGATTTTCATAAATTTCAGTTTTTTCTTCTAAATCACATTATGAATAAAAATATTTCCTGAACCAGAGGAGAATAGCAAAAAAAAAACTCCCAAAACCCACACATAGCATAAAAAAATGCCTGAAAATGAGAAAATTACCCATTGCTCCCATCTACTAATAGCGAATATAAATTAGCTACTAGTTTAAATCAATGAAAATTTAAGTGTAGACCTTGAGCCAGCAGCCTGCCATGGACCTTTCCGCAAATGCGTGATGGCAGCTGCTTCTGACGCATTTGGCAAAGTTTCCTGGGATTGTTTGAGGGCTAAGCTGGGCCACATCAATGCACTGGCTATATATTTCTAGAATTTTTAAAATTTTAATATGTAAATTCTGATGAGTGTCACGCGGTGACCCTCGCGGACCACCATAAGATGCCAAAAGTCGCCAGTGAGTTTTGCATTGATGTTTAATATACAAGACACAAGACAATAACACAAACTATGAGCCGCTATGGCAAAAACACACTACAAAAGGCATGGGATCGTAGGTATACATCCAGCCACCTACGATCTTAACGAGAACATGAACAAGAATACATACATGAACCTTGACACGAACGTAGACCAGGAATGTTTGATGACGATACTGCTGCATCAGCCTGCTGTCGGCGCCCGCTAATAAAGCCGGCAGCTAACGAGCAGTGATGCATCGGCTTTGACAGCAGGAAGCCCCACCGAGCGCTGTCACAATAAGAGCCCGGGGAGCCAGAATGTAATCCACTGCTGTCAAAGCCGGCAGAGATGATGCATGGCCCGAGCGCGGACGAGATCGGCGCTCGGGTCATAACAGTACCCTCCCTCCGAGGGCGGGCTCAGAACGCCTATAGACATCCAAGCCCCCCCACCCCCACCCCCTCCAGGGTGGGCGAATGGGGGCAGGCCCGGCGGGAGAGGATCAAACCACAGAACGAGAACCAGAGCACAGACAGAGAGAAAAAAAAAAAAAGACTCAAAAATACATGAAACAGTTACACAGGCACGAAATAACAGGAAAAAAAAATAAATAACACTCCTTACAGCACAAAATATGATGATGACAGGACAAATGAGGCAACTGCAGAGCACAAATCACAAACTCCCAAAATACACAAATGGCAACTACAATAAACAAAACACAGGACAGCAAAAAGAACAGAACAATTACAGGACCAGACTACCACCACGAGTGACCTCTACCCTTGACGACTTGACAAGATTATCAAGAGAGCTGGCTCTGTAATTGGTCTCAGACCGGAGACCTTTGAGACAGTGGTGGAGAGGAGAACACTAAATAAACTGCGATCCATCATGAACAATCCTGATCACCCCCTCCACCACACACTAGGTAGGCAGCGAAGCACTTTCTCCAGTAGACTACTACAGCTTCGTTGTCTAATGGCCAGGTACAGGAAATCTTTCCTGCCACATGCAATTTCACTGTACAATAACTCACTATGATGTTGTATTCTGGTCATAGCTATGCTGCCACACTGCACCTTACAGACTAACTGGTTCCTCACATTTCACTCTGCTCCTGATAGTCCTCCTTTGTGCAATGGGATGATTCATGTGTTTCTACGGGTCATCATCATATATTAAGCTATGATGTATATAGGTTCTATAGTCGTGTTAGTTTCTTTTTTACTTTCCATGGGTAATCCTTTTGTTTGTCGTGTGTGTTTCTGTTGTTTGGCTGTCAACTGTCATGCTGCTGTTACCCTGTAATTTCCCAGTTTGGGATCAATAAAGTACATCTATCTATCTACCCCCGACAGTTCATGACGACCGGCGGAGACCAAACGCCACGGGAACAGTTCAGGCGGTCACCCTGCGTCCAACTGCCGACGGGTGGTCATGGGAGGGGCGGAACATGACCGGGCGGCTTACCATAGTCCCAGGCCCGGAAAGTCCACTCCTCCGGTGGCCGAACCAGGTCGCCCAATAACACACACAACATGTCGGGTGGCCGACCCAAGGTGCCAAACTGGCGAAGCAGTTCCTCGGGCGGCCGACCCGCGTCCCTCAGCTACCAGAACCGGGTGGGAAACAGACTGAGGCGGCCTCCCTGGCGAGGACAAACCATGGGAGAGCCGGGGCGAGCGAAGAGGGACCCCCACAGCCCCCGGCGATGATGAGCAGGGGTGATGACTCCGAAGAGGGGAAAGACGGCGAAAATGAGCCCGTACCAAGTCAGGCGGCGAAGGGTCTGCAGCTCCTCCATCATCCTTGGACCACACCGGCGCTGCACCTCCGCTGGACCCCGATTGGGTCCCGGCTGCAACCACGTCGGACGCCGATTGGGCCAGAACAGCACCTGCGGTGGACCCCGATTGGGCCTCGGGCGCACCCACGTCGGGCCCCGATTGGGCCAAAGCAGCTTCCACAAAGGATCCCGACTGGGTCGGCGCGGCACCGCTGACGACCTCCGCCCCCGAACCTGGAACCTCCAATACAGCGATCACGACTGGCTCCGTGCCGGTGACACTGCAACAAAGCTCAGAGGACAGAGAAGAACCGGGATCAGCATCACCGGCAGCGACAGAGCCCAGCGAGACGAGCTCGGGCGCAGCAGGCGGCTGCCCCTGACTCACCTCCCCGAGAGGCAGGCAAAAGTGCTCCAAGACAGGAGAAAGAGACACAAGAGAGAGCACTTGCCTGCACTCAGGTTCTGTCGCCATCCAGGACTTCGTTGATCCAGGTTCAGGGCGAAGACGTTCATCCGCAGGCTCCCACTCAGCTACGTCGGGCTCCGCAGCTGGCATGATGGTTTCCGCAGCCTGAGGTTCCTCTGACGCTGACGTCCACGCCGATGACCCGTATGGCGTGGGGGCAGGGGACCCTTGACCCACTGGCTCGAACCGCTTCGGCGAGGAGACCTGGGGACGCTTCACCGTCGGCTCAGGCTCCAGGCCGCAGTCTGCTCTTCTCCTCTGTCCACGGCGTGGCTGCAGGGCCGGAACCAGGCTCTCCAGCACCGCAGGCTCCCTCCTCATCCGGTGACGTAGGCCTAGCGTCGCAGACCACTCAGCAGAGGGAGACATAGAGGCAGCAGGTTTAGGAATTACAGTTACAGCAGGTGGCGGGAGCTCGGGGGACTGCGAACCCCGAACTCCGCCCCCAAGAGTCAGACAAGGTAGATCATAATTATGGTGGAATGAATGAACTTGTACTTGCCTGTCTCCCGGCGAGAAGATGGCGCCTGCTGCAGCGGGTGGAGTCTTGCTTTTACCCCTCCAAGAGGTAACAGCGGGCCCCACGGGACGAGGAGGAGGAGCCACTCGGGGAGGATTGCTGACAGGCCTCGCTAAAGCACGACTCACAGCCCTCCCAGCCGCTGGGGATGACGTCGAGGAGGAGGACGCGGCAGCCGGGGCGATTCAGGCACGAGGAGCTGACAGCACAGCTGGGACAGATGACCCGTGGGCAGCGACTGCGGGGATTCCCTCCTGTCGTGACGTGAAAGATGCAGCTGACTGGGAGACTGGGTTCCTCCGACGACCCGGAGCTGGATCCGGACGGGATTCTCGTTGGGGCTTGGTTGGAGCACGGCGATGAGGCTTACTGGCCAACGGTGCGGTGAGGGCCCCAGGAACACATGGCACTGGGACTGGACGGGTGACAGGAGCTGGGTTCCGATCCGCTGGTCTACTGCCAGGATTTCCCTCCAGCCTATGGATCTCCACTCTCGCCAGGGACGCTGTCCTCGCCGGAGTTGGAGGAGTTTCCTGGAGCGCCTTTGCAATTAAGTCGCGCTGTGCCACAATCCATGATACCCTTTTCCCTCCCTCCGGAGTAGAGGTAAGGTGGTAACTTAACAGGGCCCGCTGGGTGAGGAATAAGTGGTCATCGGCCGCTTCGGTGGGCATGAGACGAGCGGCTTCCGCCAGATAGCCGTCGATCTCCTCCAGCACTCCGGGCAGTAACCACACTCAAGGGCGGGCATCTCTCTCCCAAGCCCAACTAAAGGAAAAACTCCACACTATGGCAAAACTCACATTGAAGGGCATCTTGGTGTGGCGTCTCCATTTAGACGGCCTTGGCAGCAGTATACTGTCACGCGGTGACCCTCGCGGGCCACCATAAGACGCCAAAAGTCGCGAGTGAGTTTTGCATTGATGTTTAATATACAAGACACAAGACAATAACACAAACTATGAGCTGCTGTGGCAAAAACACTCACTACAAAAGGCATGGGATCGTAGGGCTACACCCAGCCACCTACGTTCTTAACGAGAACATGAACAAGAATACATACATGAACCTTGACACGAACGTAGACCAGGAATGTTTGACGATGATATTGCTGCATCATCCAGCTGTCAGCGCCCGCTAATAAAGCCGGCAGCTAACGAGCAGTGATGCAGAACAGCTGATCGGCTTTGACAGCAGGAAGCCCCACCGCTGTCACAATAAGAGCCCGGGGAGCCAGAATGTAATCCACTGCTGTCAAAGCCGGCAGAGAGGATGCATGGCCCGAGCGCGGACGAGATTGGCGCTCGGGTCAAAACAGAGAGGTTAAAGATTATTGTATTGTACAGTATACTAGTAGTATCCATTGGCACTTAACCTGAGTGGACAATATACTCAGCTATGTATTACCCTAAATATAGATTTATAAGATTATAACTTAAACAATGAATGAATGAATGAATCTCTTTATTTCAGATAGATTAAAAGTAAAGATTAAAAAAAGAAACAGAACAATACAATAAAGGGGGGAAAAAATCCAACAAGGTCAAATCAAACAATAACTCCTCTGATTATACAGTTCAACATAAGTTACCCGAAATGGGTGATGGCTGAAGCCGCAGCTTATATTGCCCACCCATTTTCCATCCAAGAATTCAAAAGAAAAACAAAACAAGAGCGATTACAGTTCAGAACGAAGCTAAGACAAAACGTGACAAAAAAAACTAAGCAGCAACAAAAACACAGACTGGATATGACAATCCTTATGTGATTTTACATGTCATCTTGTATATATGTTTGGAGTATTTCTTCCTTTAGTTTTTGTTTAAATTGTCCAAGCGTTGTACATGATTTTATTTTGGGTCCAAAAGCATTCCACAGTCTGACTCCTTGCACTGAAACATAGTGTTGCTTGGTGGTAGTTCTCACTGAGGGTTTTTGAAATATACATGTTTCTCTGAAATGATATTGTTTCTCCCTTATTTGGAACAACTTTTGGATATTTGCGGGCATGCATGTTAGGTTAATTGGCTGTTCTAAATTGTCCCTAGATATTTGTTTCCTATAGGCCCTTAGAATAGAGGGTTAGTATTAATGAAAGCGCTTTGAGTGGTCTTTGTGACTAGAAAAGCGCTATATAAGTGCAGGTTAGTTAGTTAGTTAGTTAGTTAGTTAGTTAGTTAGTGATAGATTCTTTACTTTAAACATAATTACTGCAGTTTTAAAGTCAACCAGATCTTTCAACTTGAGAGCTTTGAATTTAAGAAAAAGTGGGTTTGTTGGTTCCCTGTAAGCAGCTTTATTTTTATTATTCTAATAGCTCTCTTCTGAAGCATAAAGACTGGATATATGTTTGTTTTATATGTATTTCCCCATACTTGGGTACAATATGTCATGTATGGAAGTATTAATGAATGATACAAAGTATATAATGTGGGTTGATTCAGCAAATATTTCACTCTGTGTAGTATTGCAATTGATTTAGATATTTTACCTTTAAATATAATTAATATGTGACTTCCACCACAGTTTATTATCAATTATTACTCCAAGAAATTTAGTTTCAGATACCCTTTCAATCTCTACACCATTTACACCGAGTTTAAGATAAGATAAGATAAGATAAGCCTTTATTAGTCCCACAACGGGGAAATTCCAGGATTGCAACAGCACAGGGATAGCAACACTCAGAGCAACAATCAGAAGGCAAGAAAAAAACAAGCAAGCAAGAGCAGCTAATATACATATGTACATATTACTATAAAATATATATATATACACACACACACAGACACACAGTGCAGAGCATTGTAGCTGGATGGAATAAATATATGAATATATGAACACACAGTGCAGAGCATTGTAGCTAGATGGAATAAATATGTAAATATATAAACACCCACAGTACGGAGCATTGCAGCTAGGTGGAATAAATATGCAAGTATATAAACACACACAGTGCGGAGCAATGTAGCTAGATGGAATAATATGTAGATATATAAATATATAAACACACCCAGTGCTGAGCATTGTAGCTAGATGGAATAAATATGTAAATATATAAACACACACAGTGCAGAGCATTGTTGCTAGATGGAATGAAACAGCATAACCGTCTACTTAGTTATCCTACATGGTATGATTATGTGCCCATACATATTCTCACCCTCCATAACGACCGGTATGTTCCTAGTTGTATGCCGGAGGGGACCATTGTGTAAGTCTATTGCATCTTTTGCATTCAAAAAACTATTAGTTTGTTACGTCTTTTTGCTATCTCTGCGAGCAGCCCTGCTTAGGTTGTACAGTCTGACAGCCGTTGGTAGGAAGGACCTACGAAACCTCTCGGTTGTGCACCTGGGATGATGTAGTCTGCTGCTAAATGAGCTCCTCAGTGTATTCAGTATGTCCTGCATAGGGTGGAACTCGGACTCCAGCAGAGATGACAGTTTAGCCACCGTCCTTCTCTCTCCTATCTCCTCCATCGGATCAAGGCGCTGCCCCAGGACAGAGCTAGCTTTCTTAATCAGTTTGTTCAGTCTCTTCCTATCGGCTGCAGTAATGCCACTGCCCCAGCAGACCACTCCAAAAGTGATGGCTGATGCCACCACCGTGTCATAGAATGACTTCAGCAGCGCCCCTTGTACACCAAAAGACCTGAGTCTCCTCAGCAGGAACAGCCTGCGCTGTCCCTTCTTGTAGAGTGCATCAGTATTGTGTGACCAGTCTAGTTTATTGTTCAGATGAACACCCAGGTACTTATAGGATGTCACCATCTCGATGTCTGTTCCCTGTATATTTACTGGTACTGTGAGGGGCTGCCCATGCCTGCGGCAGTCCACCACCAGCTCCTTAGTTTTCCTCGCGTTGATCTGGAGGCAGTTCCGATGGCACCAGTCCACGAAGTCCTGGATAAGCCCTCTGTACTCAGCTTCATCTCCATTGGAGATGAGGCCAACGATCGCAGAGTCATCAGAGAACTTCTGTAGATGGCAGTGTGTTGTGTTGTGTGAGAAGTCCGCAGTATAAAGAGTGAACAGGAAGGGAGCCAGCACCGTTCCCTGGGGGGCCCCCGTGCTACTGATGATCGTGTCGGACACACAGTCCCGGGTTCTCACAAACTGAGGCCGGTTCGTGAGGTAGTCCAGGATCCATGATGACAGGTGCTGGTCCACCCCTGCGCGCAGCAGCTTGTCCTTCAGGATCATCGGTTGGATGGTGTTGAAAGCACTGGAGAAGTCAAAGAACATGATCCTCACCATATTCCTGGGCTTCTCCAGGTGGGACAGAGAACGGTGAAGGAGGAAGATCACCGCATCCTCCACCCCAATGCCATGCTGGTAGGCGAACTGGAGTGGATCCATCGCTGGTTCCACCAGGGGGCGGAGGTGAGCAAGGAGCAGTCTCTCCAGGGTCTTCATCAAGTGGGACGTCAAGGCCACCGGTCTGTAGCTGTTCAGGTCTTTGGGGTGGGAAGTTTTTGGTACAGGTACCACACAAGATGTTTTCCACAGCTGTGGTACCCTCCCCAGTTTCAGGCTCATGTTGAAGATATACGTCACAATCCCACACAGCTGGTCTGCACAGGACTTGAGGAGCTTTGCGCTGATGCCGTCCGGTCCCGGCGCCTTCCTCGCCTTGATCTTCCTCGGCTCCATCCTCACCTGGGTCCTGGTCAGGGTCAGGATGGGGGGCTGTGTGTTGGGAGTGGGGGGGTGTTGGTGGAGTGGGGAGTGGGCAGCAGGACTTGATTTCTTTAGAGGCAGCAGTGGTTGTTGTGCAGTCAGGGGGGAGGGCGGTTGGTCAAATCTATTGAAAAACAGATTCAGGTTGTTCGCCCACTCCCTGCCCCCTGTGGCCTGGGGGGAGGTATTCTGGAGCCCCGAGATGGTTTTGAGGTTTCTCCAGACCCCGCTGATGTCGCTCTGTTGCAGCTTGTCCTCCATCTTCTTCCTGAAGCTGTCCTTGCCTTCTCTGATCTTTCTCCTCAGCTCCCTCTGTACGGACTTCAGCATCTCCCTGTTCCCCGACCTGAAGATCCTCTTCTTCTCTCTCAGAAGTGTTTTTATCTCAGGGTTGATCCAGAGTTTGTTGTTTGAGTGACGCCGTATGGTCTTGGTGGGAACGGATTTGTCCACACAGAAGCTGAAGTAGCCCGTGAAGGTGTGAATGAGGCCATCGATGTCCTCACCATGTGGATCGCAGAGCTGCTTCCAGGCGGTGGCTTCAAAACAGCCCTTTAGAGTGTCCATTGTCTCCTCAGACCATAACTCCACAGTGTGCATGGCCGGAGGTTGTCTGTGCACTAGGGGTTTGTACACCGGCCGGAGATGAACCAAGTTGTGATCCGATCTCCCGAGTGGGGGGAGTTGTGATGAGGTGTATGCCTCCTTAGTGTTTGCGTAGAATAAGTCCAGTGTTTTATTGTCTCTAGTGTGGCATGTGACATACTGGGTGAACGTGGGTAGAATGGGAGATAGTGAAACATGGTTGAAATTGCCTGAGATGAGGAGAAGAGCATCTGGGTGTTCTGTCTGCAGCCTGCTGGTTACTGAATGGATGACGTCACGTGCTGTCCCAGCGTTCGCCGTCGGATTTGCATAAACAACAATGCAGATCACGTGTGAGTGTTCTCTCGGGAGATATGTAGGCCTCATGCTAACAGCTAGCAACTCAATGTCTTTGCTGCAGTGTCGTTGTTTAACAGTGATATGTCCCGGTCTGCACCAGTTGTTGTTAACATACATTATCACTCCACCGCCCCTAGCCTTGCCACTGTCTGGTGTTCGGTCAGCTCGTATCATGTGAAAACCCTCCAGCTCAATGTTAGCATCTGCTGCTAGTTCAGTTAGCCACGTCTCAGTAAACAAAAGGAGAGAGCACTCCCGGTATGTGCTATCATAACGGGAGATAGCCGCTAGCTCATCTAACTTTCCCAGTATCGACCGTACATTTCCCATGACAACAGATGGAAGGGAGGGTCTGTACCTTATATTTTTTGTCCTCCGCCTTACTCCAGCCCGGCAGCCGCGGCGTTTTCGCCTCAGTTCTCTCGGTATGTCGAGTTTTTCCAATGGGACCGGGTGGCGGTTGAATGCTAGCAGCTCTTCTCTGCTGTATCGTGTCCTGCTATAAACAGTGGCTCCGTCCACCGGCTCAGGAGACATTTAGGACGATCTGTGTGTCCGTGATATAAGTGAGGTGAAAAAAAAGACGGATCAAAAGAGAGAGGAAGGGAAAAAGACTCGGAATCGAGCCGCTGTTGCAAAAGGCAGCCTACTCGTGTGGCGCCGAGAGAGAAAAAAAAAAAAAAAGAGAGATAGATACTGAGTTGTTGTGATGGTTGTTAAAAACTATAAATTTTGTCTTACTTTAATTGAGCGTTAATTTGTTTGAATCAAACCACGGTTAAGCTTTCCTGATTCCTTTCCAAGTGTATCCAAAAATTTTTCCAAATTGCTTCCACTGCATAATAAATTAGTGTCATCGGCAAACAATATTAAATCCATTTTTTTTGAGACTTTACATATATCATTTATATACATATTGAATAACAGTGGCCCCAAAACTGAACCCTATGGGACTCCACAAGTAACCTTCAGTAACTGTGAGTTTTTTTTTATTTATTTATTTATTTTATTTGTTTATTTGACAGGGACAATGCAATAAACATAGACAATTAATCAAATGACAATCAATCTAATGTGTTGCACAAAGAGTGTGTAGCTATTAGCTAATTTGCAACTCTTGTCCCTGGATGGGCTTTAGAAAGAAGAAACAGGTAAAAAGAAGGATAAGGAAAAGAAAAAATGAAAACAGAATAAACAATAACCACATACATCAATGCAAACAAGATTATAAATACACAATATAAAAACCTGGTTCACATTTGCCTATTTTAGGTCTCCCTCCCTTCGTCAGTCACTATAAACAAACACATTCATTCCTTCCCTTCATTCACCCTCACCCTGCAGACAATCATTTCATACATGGGTACATTCTTGTTTATTTTTCAGCCAGTTTTTAACCTTTGTAGTAAATGTTTTAAAGTCGGTTATTATTTTAATTTCATTTGGCATTGTGTTCCAGATATGACTGCCCTTTATAGAGAAAGCTGTTTGTCCAAATGTGGTTCTGCGGTGGGATATTTTACAGTTATTGTTAACAGAACTCCTGGTGGCTCTGCTGCTGTCCTGTCTTTGGATGAAACCAGCAAGTGGCTCTGGCGCTGATTTATGGAAACATTTGAAAATTAATTTCAGAAAACAGAGGTCAATGAAACTCTCTAAACTCAATAGATTGTATTTTTTTAAAAATATAACAGTGATGCCACCTAATGTGCTTTTTATCCAAGATTTTTAGAGTTTGATTATATAATGAATCTATATGTTTTATTGTGGAAGGAGCTGCTTGAGCCCAGACTGTCAAACAGTGTGAAAATGAGAAAACCATTATGAGAAAAAACCATATGAGAAAAAACCATTGAATGCATATACATTTATACAGCTGCTTGGTATGGTATGTAATATCTAATTAATTTAAAGCAGTTCAGATTTTTTTTTACTGTTTTAGAAATTTTCTTTATATGAAGATTAAATTTGAATTGAGGATCTAGTACAATGCCAAGATATTTGAATTCTGTAACTAAACTGATGTCTTGATCATGTATATTAACTTTAAAATGTTGCAGGTTACATTTTTTGATTGAAAAGCACATTGAAACTGTTTTCTGAAGGTTCAGCAATAGATGGTTCTGGAAGAGCCACTCTTGGACATCAACCATACTTGTAGACAGTACATCTGCAGCCTGTGCTGGAGTCTTGGCAGCTGTGTAAATAACTGCATCATCTGCATAAAGTTGACATGTTGCAGCTGAGCAGTGTAGTGGCAAGTCATTAATAAAAATGCTGAAAAGTAAAGGACCAAGAATGGACCCTTGTGGGATACCCATACGGTTGTTTAAAAATAAGGATTTATCCTGGTGAACTTTTACACACTGTTCTCTATTCTGGAGATAAGATGCAAACCATTCTAATGTATCTGGAGAGAAGTTAAAGGATACCATTTTGGATAAAAGCAAACTGTGGTTTACAGTATCAAAAACCTTTTTGAGATCTAGAAAAACAGCCCCTACCACATTACCCCTGTCCAAGGACTGTTTGACATTTTCAATAAGGCAACAATTTGCTGTTTCTGTTGAGTATCCTGGTCTAAAACCAAATTGATGTGGATGAAGAAGTTGACTGTCTTGTAGATAGTCTATCAGCTGTGTAGCTACAACTTTTTCAAGAACCTGAGACAGGACTGGTAAAATAGAGATTGGGCGGTAATTGCATATATCGTCTTTACTGCCTGATTTATAAACTGGTATGACAACAGATTTTTTCCAACCAAATGGAAATGTACTAGACCTAATGGAGAGATTAATGAGATGAGTCAGTGGTTTGATTAATATTTTGCTGTGTGTTTTGAGAAAGGAAGTGCTCATATTGTAGATATCATTAGTTTTTGAGTTTGACAGTGTTTTAACAATACCAGCAATTAACTCCTCATTTACCTCATCGATGTGAAAAGAAACTGTTGAAAGTACTGATTTTGTGTTGCTGAGTACATTTGGCAGCACATTTGTTACCAACACATACATACTGATATCTATTCTTTAAGTAACTACATAACCAGGACAGTGCTACCCCCCTAATACCACAATTTTGTAATTTCTTTAATAATAAATTATGATCCACTGTATCAAATGCTTTTTTGAGATCCAGGAACACCCTAACTGAAGACTCTTTATTTTCAACGGCAGTTGATATTTTTTCTATAAATTCCATTAGAGCAAATGCAGTTGTCCTCTTGTGTCTGAACCCATATTGCTGCTCACACAATAAATTATTCTTGAATTTGAATGAATTTGAATGAATGAATGAATGAATGAATGAATTTATTTCGGATGAATGAATTTATTTATTTCGGATTTCGGATAGTACAAAGAAAATTATTAATTATTCTTCATTATGAAGTTGTCAATTCTCTCACAGAATATTTTTTCAAGTATCTTGGAAAATTGTGGCAATAGTGAAATTGGTCTATAGTTTGAAAATTCCCCTCTGTCACCCATCTTGTATATCGGAATTACTTTGGCTATTTTCATTGCATTGGGAAATATACACTACCGTTCAAAAGTTTGGGGTCACCTCAGACAATTTTGTTTTCCATGAAAAGTCACACTTTTATTTACCACCATGAGTTGTAAAATGAATAGAAAATATAGTCAAGACATTGACAAGGTTACAAATAATGATTTGTATTTGAAATAATAATTTTTTCCTTCAAACTTTGCTTTCAATTCAATTCAACTTTATTTATATAGCGCCATTTCACAACAACAGTCATCTCATAGCACTATCAACTGTAGGGGGAACCCCCACAGTTGCAGAAAGACCCCAGCAATCAGGCAATCCCCTGTGAGCAAGCACTTGGCGACGGTGGAGAGGAAAAACTCCCTTTTAACAGGAAGAAACCTCCAGCAGAACCAGGCTCAGGGAGGGGCAGTCATCTGCTGCGACTGGCTGGGGGGGTGAGGGGATAGAGAAGAAGAAAAGAACAGACATGTAGAGAGCAAACAGCACGATGGGGACTCAATCTATGGGAGAGAACAAACAAATGTTAATGACCAGCAAAAAAAAATATTTCATTGAGAGTGAGAAAAGGAGTGAGGCCCAGTGCATTACTGGAGGTCCCCCGGCTGACTAAACCTATTAGCAGCATAACTAAGGGAGGGTTCAGAAACACATGATCCCTCCCTAATTGTAGGCTATATCAAAAAGGTAGGTTTTAGCCCTATTCTTAAAAACCGAGATCGAGTCTGACTCCCGAATCCAGATTGGCAGCTGATTCCACAGGAGAGGAGCTTGATAACTGAAGGCTCTGCCTCCCATTGTACTTTTGGAGATTCTAGGTATTACAAGTAATCCTGCATTTTGGGAGCGTAGTGCTCTGTTAGGATAATACGGTAGTAACAGATCTTTTAAATAAAAAGGAGCCTGATTGTTTAGAGCTTTGTAAGTAAGAAGAAGGATTTTAAACTTAATTCTAAACTCTATGGGAAGCCAATGAAGGGAGGCCAGAACCGAAGAGATATGATCTCTCTTTCTAGTACCTGTTAAAACTCTTGCTGCAGCATTTTGGATCAGCTGAAGACTTTTTAAAGATGTTTTAGGACAGCCTGATAATAAAGAATTACAATAATCTAATCTCGAGCTAACAAAAGCGTGGATCAGCTTCTCAGCATCACTCTGAGACAAGATGCTCCTAATCTTGACAATATTACGCAAATGATAGAAGGCAGTCTTAGAAACAAATTTAATATGTGAATTGAAGGACAAATCCTGATCAAAAATAACTCCAAGGTTCCTCACAGAGTTATTAAGAGAGAGTAACCGCATCCAAACTGAAAGTTTGATTTGGAAAGGAATTTCTAAGGCTTTTAGGACCAACAAGAATGACTTCAGTCTTATCTGAATTTAATAGCAGGAAATTACAAGTCATCCAAGCTTTGATTTCCTTAAGACAGGTTTCTAACTTGGCTAATTGATTAGTATCATCTGGCTTCATTGACAGGTATAATTGTGTGTCATCTGCATAACAATGAAAATGTATACAGTGCTTTCTAATAATGTTGCCTAATGGAAGCATATATAAACTAAAAAGAGTAGGGCCTAGCACAGATCCCTGTGGAACTCCATGACTAAGCTTTGAGTTGAAAGAAAACTCATTATTTACATGAACAAACTGGAACCTATCAGATAAATAAGATCTAAACCACTGCAACGAAGTTCCATTAAGTCCAACATAGTGTTCTAATCTATCAAGTAGAATATTATGATCGATAGTATCAAAAGCTGCACTGAGGTCTAAAAGGACAAGTACAGAAACTAGTCCATTATCAGATGCAATGAGGTCGTCGTTAGTGACCTTCGCTAAGGCTGTTTCAGTACTATGATGGATTCTAAACCCAGATTGAAACTCTTCAAGTAAACCATTTCCCTACAGGTGGTCAAATAATTGTGTAGCAACAACTCTTTCTAAGATTTTTGAAATGAAAGGGAGATTAGAGATTGGTCTATAGTTAGCTAAAGCTCCTGGATGTAGCGTTGGCTTTTTGAGTAAGGGTTTAATTACAGCCGTTTTAAAAGCCTGCGGTACATGGCCTAAAGTTAATGAAGAATTGATTATATGAAGAATAAAGCTACCAATAAGTGGGAAGACTTCTTTAAATAACCTGGTACGAATAGGGTCTAAAAGACAAGTTGAAGGTTTGGATGAGGAAACTATTTTGTCTAACTCACAAAGGTTGATTGGAGTAAACTCATCAAGACAGCCATCAGTAGAAGGAGTTGAAGTAGTTACAGTATTTAAGTTAACTGTGGGAAGAATCTGATTTTATCTCTGATGGATGAAATTTTATTATTGAAAAAGTTCATAAAGTCCTGACTAGTAAGCTCTGAGGGAATGCTAGGATTGACAGAGTCCTGACTCTTTGTCAACCTGGCTACAGTACTGAAAAGAAACCTGGGATTATTCTTGTTCTCTTCTATTAATGCAGAGTAATAACTCGTTCTAGCTTTTCTAAGAGATTTTTTATAAATTAAAAGATGATTTCTCCAAGCTAAATAGATTTCATCTAAATTAGTGGAGCGCCATTTTCTTTCTAATTGACGAGTCTTCTATTTTAAGCTACGAGTTTCTGTGTTGAACCAAGGAGTTAGAAATCTCTGATTAGACTTTTTCTTTTTTAAGGGGGCCACCAAGTCTAGAGTCTGATGCAGAGAAGCTGAAACACTATCCACCATGTTATCAATTACAGAAGGAGCAAGCTGTCTATAGCTTATTTCCGTTGTGTTGACACATGGCAAAGCGGAAACAATCTGCATAAATTTGGTAACAGCATCATCTGAGAGGCATCTACTGTAATAATATTTTTCTTTAGGAGCCAAATAGTCAGAAATAGTAAAATCAAAGGTTAACAGACAATGGTCTGACAGTACAGGGTTATGAGGAGACAGTACAAGATTTTCTATTTCTATGCCATATGTCAGAACAAGGTCCAATGTATGGTGGAGGTAATGAGTAGAATTTCCTACTTTCTGAGAAAACCCAATCGAGTCTAATATTGAATTAAATGCCACATTAAGGTAGTCACTATCTACATCCACATGTATATTAAAGTCCCCTACTATAATTATTCTATCAGATTTCAGCACTAAATCAGCTAAGAAATCAGCAAATTCGGATAAAAATTCTGAGTAGGTTGATGGGGGACAATAAACTATGGCAAATAAAATTGGGTTTAACCTAAAATTGCTAAAGTGCCCAATACTGAGGACCAGGCCCTCAAAGGAATTATAACATGTTTTTTGCTTTACATTAACTAGTAATTTGGAATGGTAAATTGTTGCTACTCCTCCTTCACGACCAGAACTTCTGGGATTTTGACAGTTTAAATAACCAGAGGGAGTTGATTCATTTAAACCAACATAATCCTCTTGCCCTAACCAAGTCTCTGTAAGGGAAATTAAATCAATCTGATGATCAATTAACAGATCATGGACTAACAGAGACTTGGGAGTTAGAGACCTAATATTTAATAAACCACATTTAATTTTTAAATTATGAGGAGGAACAGAGGCCAAATCATTCAATTTAGAGGCTTTATGTTTAATTTGAGTTTTACCAATATTTTGCTTTATCACTTTGGGATGCTTATACATTATATTTTTATTTACTTTGGAGGGAGTAGACAACGATTCTCTGATGGGGAAGACAGGGGCTAAGCTGAGGGGTGGCGGATGAAGAGGAGCTGCAGAGAGGCGTGTAAGACTGCGACTCTGCTTCCTGGTCCCAACTCTGAGTAGTCAGGGTTTTGGAAATTTGGATAAAAAAGATGCCAGATTGTTAGATAAATGAGAAGCACCATCCAAAGTGGGATGAATGCTGTCTCGTCTCAAAAGACCAGGTTTTCCCCAAAAAGAGCTCCAATTGTCAATGTAGCCCACGTCATTTTTAGGACACCACACAGACAGCCAGCGGTTCAAGGATGACGAGCGGCTAAACATGTCATCACTGGTCAGATTGGGGAGGGGCCCAGAGAATACTACAGTGGCAGACATCGTTTTTGCAAAGTCACACACCAATTCTATATTAAGTTTCGTGACTTCCGACTGCCGGAGACGGATGTCATTAATGCCGGCTTGAATAACAATTGTGGAATATTTACAGTTACTTTTAGCCAGCATTTTCAAATTTGACTCAATGTCGCCTGCTCTGGCCCCAGGAATGCATTTGACTATGGCCGCTGGAGTCTCTAGGTTCACGTTTCTGACTACAGAGTCGCCAATGATCAGAGTTTTTTCCTCAGCGGGTGTGTCGCTGAGCGGGGAAAAACGATTAGAAACGTGAACAGGTTGGTGGTGTACCGGGGCTTTGCGACTAGGCTTCCTTCTCACCGTCACCCACCCAGTCTCCTCACTGCTGAGGAGAGCCGGGGGACCGCTGACAGGGGGGCCTAAGCTAGCTAGCTCCGCTGCAGCTAATGGGCGTCCGTCAAGAGTAACTGGCGCAGACGGTGTTTCAATGCAGCGGAGCCGGGATTCCAAATCAGACAACCTCGCCTCGAGCGCCTCAAAAAGACAACATTTATTACATTTACCGTTATCACTAAAAGAGGCAGAGGTGTAGCTAAACATTTGACAGAGAGAGCACACCAGAGGAGGAGAGGAAAGAGAGCTAGTAGCCATAGCTAGTGGCTGGAGAGCAAACCACACAGGCAGACAGCAAAACAGGAAGTGACGATACGTTACCACAAGGAAGTGACGATCCCTGTTTCAGATCCCAAAAAGCAAAAACAGTTTTCGTCAAAGAATCCTCCATTTGCAGCAATTACAGCATTGCAGACCTAACATGATTGCACAAGGGTTTTCTAATCATCCATTAGCCTTCTGATGCAATGAGCAAACACACTGTACCATTAGAACACTGGAGTGATAGCTGCTGGAAATGGGCCTCTATACACCTATGTAGATATTGCACCAAAAACCAGACATTTGCAGCTAGAATAGTCATTTACCACATTAGCAATGTATAGAGTGTATTTCTGATTAGTTTAAAGTTATCTTCATTGAAAAAAAAGTACTTTTCTTACAAAAATAAGGAAATTTCTAAGTGACCCCAAACTTTTGAACGGTAGTGTACCTGTTTGGAGAGCCAGGTTACAAATATACGTCAGTGGTTTCACTAAGCATTCAATAATAGTTTTGACTAAGAGCATGTCAATACCATCACAGTCCATAGATGTTTTAAACCAGGGGTGTCCAATCATGTGCCATGGAGGGCCAAGACCCTGCAGGTTTTCTCTTCGACCAAGTCTCTTCAGCAGGTGTTTTCACTTATCAGCAATCAGTGGGAAGAAATTCAGTGGAATCTGCTGTTGAAGACGTTGGTTGGAGGTAAAGCCTGCAGGGTCTTGGCCCTCCATGGCACATGATTGGACACCCCTGTTTTAAACGATTTAACAATTTCAATGACCTCTCTCCCGTCTGTGTTCTTTATGAAAATGGAGTCTTTTATAGCAGTGTTTTTGCTTACTATATCACCCGTAGGTGCCGTAATGGGTATTTCTCGAGCCAAATTAGGACCAATGTTAACAAAAAAGTTATTAAATTCATCTGCAGGTGAGACTGCATTCACACTCTGAGTCGTTTTATTTATTTATTTTTTTTTTTGAAAAATTGGTTGGGTAGCTTGTATTTCTATTTTTATTTCCAAGAATATTGTTAACCACTTGCACTCCGTTGTTCCATGGGCGGGCAAGTCTCTGCGTCCTAAGGCGCTCGTGCGCCCTCGTGCGCATGACGCATGATAAGGATATTGATGGTGATGGTGTAGGTGGTGTGCCCTCCAAGCGCCACTAAAAAAAAAATCTGCAAACACAGCCGCGAACAGATTAATTCATCTGATTGACCTCTCATTCGACTAATAAGAGCCTTGAATTGGGTTTCTGAAACCTTGACGAACCAATGAATGAAAACCTAGGAAGGAGGACCCGCCTCCCAACGCTTTGAATGCAGTGAGCCAATTGAAGCAGAGAAGTTCGTGAGCTGTCTTTTTTTAAGGCTGGTTGAAGACTGACTGCTGGAGCGGATCAAAAAAGGACACAGGAAGAGATCCACAGACCCAGCAGCATGGAGACCATCCACAAATGCAACCTGTGTGACAGGGAGTGCCATTCGTGGATCGGCATGTTCGGCCCCAGGCGGTGCTTATTTTGTATTGGTTCCAGCAGAGTAGACGTTATGATTTCTTCCATGGTCATTATAGACCGACGGAGGCTGACGACGAAGGCTGAGTGACACATACGCCTTCGCCAGTCTTTTTTTAATTACTACTGTTATTTGTTTTGAAAAATCGTTCGCCAAAAACCGCAATCATGGAAGCACAAAACCGCAATAATGGAATTATGTTTTGATCGAGTCGCGAGACCAGAACCAGAGCGGACCAGCGTCGCGTTCGTCAGACAATGAGGAGACAAGTTCGCCCAGACTCCGCTGTGAAGAGGTAAGGTGTTATAAGCTAAATTATTCTCTATCCCTGAAAATTGTAATCCAAAATGACTTTTGACTGATCAGTAAATTACAGCTGTGCGGTTCACGAAGTCTGAAGTTCGTGCGCCGCGGTACAAGGGGTTGCTTGCAGTGTACAGGCTGTGAACGCCCCCCCACCCCCGCTATTCTTCTGCAGCGAGGGGGGGGGGAGCCGCGGTGACTGCACTGCTGTCCTACATCACCACATAAGGCTAATCCGTTGTGTAGCGATGGCTAAAGTCCATCCTCCCTAGCGAGCGGGGGGGGGACAACCCCCCCCCCACACACACACAGTAGCGGGGGGGGGGGAGCCGCTGTGACAGCGTTGCTGTGGAAACATGCAACGAGTGTAATCTGTCATGTAGCGAGGGCCGAACTCTGTCCTTGATAGCGGGGGGGGGGGACGACCCCCCCCAACACACACAGCCCTGAGTGTGACCTTTCCTTTGAGCCTAAAATGAAGCTTCTACATTGAATTATTCAAAAGTTACAGACGTTTTTCCAAACTGTGCCATTTGGCACAATTTGGCACAGTTCCAAAACGCCTGGGAACAGCCTGAGAACAAAGCTGTGTAAAATATTCATTTTTTGTGGTATTGTTACCAAATTTGGATCTCAGCTGGATAACACTTGGTTCTACATTTCTGTTGCATTTTCCAGCCGGATCGGACAGCTGTGTGTTATTTACAAGCATTTGTATCCAAAAAAACACTGTGTCCAAATTTTTTTTCTTCAAGTTCAGTATGTTTAGATGACTGTAACTCAGTGGCCGGAGCACGTAGAGAGATTATGTTTTTTTTTTGCCAAAAAATTCAAAGTGTTTTCTTTTAAATGAGACCAACCCCATGAAGATGCTGCAAAGGGTTGAAGAACAGCTTTCGATTTACTTTGGGCACGTTATTTTTTGGAGTTTTTAGGAAAATTGCCTGGAGTGCAAGTGGTTAAGTATTGTCCAGGTATTTTTAATATTTTCTCTGTTTTTCTCCAGTTCTTTACTGTAATAGTCTCTTTTACTACATCTCATTATATATGTTAACTTATTTTTGCATGTTTTATATCGCTGCTCTGCTTCTTTTGTCCTTTTCTTTAGAAAAGCTTTATATAATAAATTTTTCTTTTTACACGCCTTTCGTAATCCTTTGGTTAACCATGGCTTGTCGACAAATTTCTGTTTTAGCTTTTTCTTTACTAATGGACAATTTTTTTCATAAAGAGTGGTTACAATGTTCATAAATGTGTCATAGGCTTTCATTTACATCTGATACATAGACTTTTGTCCAGTCTTGCTTCAGCAAGTCTTCTTTAAAAGAACTGATTGCATTTTGTGATTTGTATCTGAAAGATTTTAAAGTTTTTTTCTGTATTGGCCCCCGTGTGGCCATGGATAAGTGCAAAGAATGGCAAATGGTCACTTATATCATTTATCAATAATCCACTTTCTATTTTCTTATCAATAATATTAACAAACAGGTTATCAATAAGTGTAGCAGTGTGAACTGTGATTCTAGTGGGATGTGTTATTGTGGGATATAGACTCATACTGTACATAGAATTCATGAACTCTGTAATTACATTTTGTTGAAATGGATTTAGTAAATCAATATTGAAATCTCCACAAATTACAACCATTTTCTTACTAGTAATATTATTGTACAGCTCGACTAATTTATCTCTGAATGTCTCAATGCAAGTTCCTGGCATTTTATATATACAACTTATAATTAGATTTTTTGTTTTATCTTGGTCAATCTCAACAGTAACACATTCCAGCATCCCTGGTAGTGCAAAGGACATTCCATTTACAAGCTTACACCTATACAGGTCTTAAATATACAGTGCAACACCACCACCCTTTTTTGAGATCTGTTAATATGAAACATTTGATATCCCTCTATTGCCATCAGAGGAGCCTGCTCTTCATTAAGCCAAGTTTCAGAGACTGTGATAGCTGTAAATTTTCTGTCTAGCTGTTTTAAATAGTCCTGAATCTGTGGAAAGTTTTTGTTAAGACTTCTGCTGTTGAAGTGTATTATTGATAGTTTACCATCTAGTTGCACTTGACTTCTGAATTGCTTTTCAGTGTAATATTCACAGTGATTATGAATATTATTGAAAAAGTGGTTATCAGGATCAGTATCATTCTCCGTCTCTTGTAGTTTATGTTCAGCATAAAGGCATAAAGTATATTGACATGGTATGTCATAAAAGAACTGTTCTTGCCTTGTGTGTGGATATGGATTATCATCGTCTCTTAATTTTCTTCATCAGTGTTCATCTATATTTATTTAAGTCAGTAAGATCTCTGATTATTATGGTCTTCGCTTCCTCAGGTGTTCCATTTAGTTTGATCCAAACTCTACAACTTCTTGTCCATGTTGCCTGTATCTTATTTTATCTCTTCAGCATCAGTGCTTGCCGTGCTATTTCAGCATTAGTCTTTGTTAAATGTTCATTTAGGTAGACTTCTGTTCCCCGTAGCTTTCTGGCCTGCCTCAGTATGTCATTCTTTACCCTTCTGTTCACAAAGCGCATCACAATTGATTTCATTGTTTTATTATCTTTTCTGGGTAAAGTATGATGGGCTGAAATTGCATTTACTTCAGCCTTTATGTTTCTGCTTTCAAGGAACTGGAGCACCTGGTTTTCCAGGGAGACTGATTCACTTGGGGGAACCTCCTCACCTCTCATTCCTGCTGTAACATTGGCATATGATTTGATATTTAATGTCTAGTCCACTTATAATTAGATCATCCATACGAGAATATTGTTCAAGATCCTCGACGCGTCGCTCCAAGTCTGCAATTTTTTTGTCTTTTTCCTTAATTGTTAATTTTAATTCTCGGACTTCTTCCATTGGCCCTAATAGTTTAAGCTGTTGACTAGCCACTTTGGTCAGTTCTTCTGACAAGAAGTTCAGAGATTTTTTTGATCTCTTCCATTTCCTCCTTCTTTGGTGGCATTTTTACTGACCTGTTGATAGTAAAACAATCTCTGCTGGTGTCGCCGGTATCCGAACTGACCGACCGACCTTGGATCCAGCTGGGGCCTCAGCTAGCCCCCTCCGCTGCTAGTCCCGCTGCTTACCGCCGCTGCAATTGAGCTCCTGTCCAGCCGGAGTGCCAGTAGCTCCTCCACCGAGCCCCGCCGCCCACCGCCGCTGTAGTTGAGCTCCGATCCTGCTCCTGTCCAGCTGGGGTCCCGGTAGTTACTCCGCTGAGTAGGTGGCTGAGCCCCGCCACCTACTGCCGTCTTCCTCAGTATTTCCTCCATCGAGCCCCGCCGCTGTAATTGGGCTCAGATTCCGGCTCTTATCCAGCTGGGGCCTCGGCTGCTCCTCCACTGGTCCCCGTCTCCTACCGCCGCTGTACTTGAACGCCGATCCGGCTCCCGTCCAACTGTTACCTCGGTTAGTTCCTCTGGCGAGCCCCAATCACGACATTCTAAGAATCTGTGTGAGAGGCTCAGCCGTCATCTACCGGGCCGATGCCAGGTCAGTGAGACGAACCGGGGACAGAGTCGCTCCTTTGTATCGGTGTTGGGGGGGTGGAGGGGGAGGGCTTGTTGTCACCTTCTTTGGGCTTGGGGGTCCCCAGGGTGTGTGGTGGTGGCGGGCCCACTGTGGGGGTGTCTGGGGGTCCCCTCCCCCATAACCCCCGGAGACTGCGGGCTGATCCACTGGGAGGGGGGCGCCTCCAATGATCCTAATTTATCTAACAGAAAAATGGTCTAACACCAATTCAGTGCAGAGTTTGGTATTTATCAATCTGAACGTGATCATGCATGCTCAAATCTCATGATAGATCTGTTAGACTCCATGCAGCGCAGAATTATTTGATTGTATCAGGTTATATCTAGCAATGCATCCTTATATTGAGGTTATATCGAGCAATATATCCTTGGGTTATATTGAGCAGTGATCAGTTTGCCTTGTATTAGATTTAGATGAGTGTTTTAGCGATTTACTGTAAAGATTAAATGGGCAGCTTTTAGTAGGTATTAGGGATGGGCATTCGGTGAAATTTTCTTCACCGATCGTCGGGAGAATTAATGATTAATAATCGGTTAATCATTAACATTTTTAGGTACGTAACAAGGCAGGTAGACTACATTAGAACATCAGGAATCAGCACGGAGAGCCCTCGGGAATCTCGCAAGCTGATTGGCCGAGACGTTTCACCCCGCAAGCTGATTGGCCGACTGTCCCTGCCGAGCGGCCACCCAACAAACGAAGACCGCATTCATTGCTCTATCGCTCGTGTTACTTAGTCTAGCCGCGCAGAACTTTTTGCTGTTCTCTTGTGCCATTTTGTGCGAAATAGTCTTCCCGTCGAGCCACTACGCCGCCTCCTGCAGCTTCCCTCGACGTGTGTACACCGAATCTTCATGACCTTCTCAATAAAGTTTCTGAAAAAAAAAAAAAAATCTTCACGACCGCCATTACTCAGCGCGCAACCACTGTTGGCGGTTTCTTCGCGTAATAAGGGTGTTCCATGGACCCTGTCGATGAGGTATATTTGTATGCTGCATTGCAGTGATTGCAGTACACCTGGTCATTTTTTAAATTGAAATGGTCCCACGCAACACTTCGCCGTAACCGCTTCATGATTTGGCGATTGCCCTACGGAAGCCCGCATGTATCAACTGAGGCACGCCAGGGTACGGCGATGGTGTAATGTTGCCCCCTGGTGCCCAAATTTTGCCATTGCATTGTTTGAGGACGGCCGTGCACTAGGCCTAATAACCTCGGATTGTTCAAAAAAAAAAAAACGGTTTGTCGACGAAAATGAACTTCCTCGGTGAAATTCTTAATGATCAATTATCGGTTAATCGGTAAATTATGCCCATCCCTAGTAGGTATAAGTGTTCCATTCGCATTTATAGCACTGCAGCCAAAACAGCGGATTTAAGCAGAAAATCTAATTGATCACAGGAAGAAACTTGAATTACACTTTTAACTTCTGAAATTTTAAATATCTTTCATACAGTTGTGATTGGGCTCAGAGCTTAAAAAGAATGTCATTTTCATTTTTTTTTTCGTGTACCAGTGTACACCCCCGGTGTTGGGGGTGGTAGTCTGCTTCTGTGGCCACGGTCCCCCTGAGGCGGGTCAGCGAGAGTGTGGCTGTTTGTCTGCGCCAGCTTTCTCCCCAGGCACTGCCGGGCGCTGGTGCGCATTCATGCTCTGCACCGCGGCCACCCTAAGTAATAAGGGTGAATGTGTGTGGGGGACAGCATGAATGGATGTGAGTAAGTCGGAGCATGAGTGAGAATATGTGTATGGGTGAACATGAGTGAGTGTGGGTGACTCTGAGGGTGAGTGGGAGCGAGATGGAGTGGGAGAAAGTGGGTGGGTTCGGGAGTGCGAGTGTGGGATTGTGTGGGGGAGAGGGCAAGCGAGAGTGAGTGAGTGGGTGCATGTGGGTGCGTATGAGAGCATGAAGGTGTGAGTGCTTGGGAATGGGTGTGTGTGCTGGTCGGGAGGTGCTGCCTCTTGGCTGGGTGTTCTCCTGGGGGGGGCTTGTTGTCACCTTCTTTGGGCTTGGGGGTCCCTGGGGTGTGTGGTGGTGGCGGGCCCACTGTGGGGGTGTCTGGGGGTCACCCCCCCATAACCCCCAGAGACTGCGAGCCGATCCACTGGGAGGGAGGCGTCTCCCAGAGCCTGGGGCCCAGGGGCTGGCATTGTCCCTGCTGGAGGGAAGGGGGGGGTGGCCGGTCTGAGGGCATGGGATGGCCATGCTGGCTGCTTGGCGGCCCAGCCTCCCTTGGCTGTCCCTCCTGGGGCAGATGCCTGGCTGTCCTGGGGCTTGTTGGTCTTGGGACATTTGTTCTCTGTGGGAGTTGGTGGCATTGTCCTGCTTGCTCACGGTTTCCGGCGGGGGGGTTGTACTGTGACAGGCCACCCTCTTCGTATTTTTCCTGACAAACCACTCACACGCACACACTTATTTTGCGCGCGCTTTCATACACACGCACACATGTCTCCTTTAACAGGTGCAGATACCAGACTCATGTTGAGACCTCTTCAGTGGAAGAAACAGTCTCTTCTGTTTGTTTCAGCTGTTGGTTTGTTTGTCTTCTTTGTTTGTTCTTCTCCCTTTTCTTTCACCCTCTCCACTCCTGCTTTTTCCATTCCCCCTCTGTTGGGCCTTTCATGGGTGGAACAATTGAAAGTATTTAAAGTATTTCTTTTCTTTTTACCTTATACACCACGGACTTTCAGTACAACACTGAGTCATGCCACCTGCAAAAATTCTCTGATGACTCAGCTGTTGTGGGGTGTATAAGAGGAGGAGAGGAGGGGGAGTACAGGGCACTGGTAGACAGATTTGTGGAGTGGACAGAGCAGAATCACCTGAGGTTGAATGTCAGCAAGACCAGGGAGACGGTGATTGACTTCAGGAAGAGGAAGGCTCCTTTTCAGCCACTTCAGATTGGGGGGGAGGATGTGGGAGTGGTTGAGGACTACAAATACCTGGGTGTCAGGATCAGCATCGGGTTGGACTGGAGATCCAACACCGATGCTGCGCACAAGAAGGGGATGAGCAGACTCTACTTCCTGAGAAAGCTGAGATCCTTCAACGTGTGCAGCAGGATGCTGGAGCTTTTCTACCAGACTGTTGTTGCCAGCCCCATCTTCTTTGCTGCGGTCTGTTGGGGTAGCAGTATCAGGGCCAGAGATACCAACAGACTTGACAAGATTATCAAGAGGGCTGGCTCTGTAATTGGTCTCAGACCGGAGACCTTTGAGAGAGTGGTGGAGAGGAAAACACTAAATAAACTGCAATCCATCATGGACAATCCTGATCACCCCCTCCACCACACACTAGATAGACAGCGAAGCACTTTCTCCAATAGACTACTACAGCTTCGTTGTCGAACGGCCAGGTACAGGAAATCTTTCTTGCCACATGCAATTTCACTGTACAATAACTCACTATGATGTTGTATTCTGGTCATAGCTATGCTGCCACACTGCATCTTACAGACTAACTGGTACATCACTTTTCACTCTGCTCCTGATGGTCCTTCTTTGTGCAATGGGATGATTCATGTGTTTATACAGGTCATCATATATTAAGCTATGATGTATATAGGTTCTATAGTCGTGTTAGTTTTTACTTTCCATGGGTAATCCCTTTGTCTGTCGTATGTGTTTCTGTTGTTTGGCTGTCAACTGTCATGCTGCTGTTACACTGTAATTTCCCAGTTTGGGATCAATAAAGTACATCCATCCATCTATCTGTCTGTCTGTCTAGTTATTGCAAGAGGAGTTTATAACAATATACAGTACATATATATACAGTGGGGCAAGAAAGTATTTAGTCAGCCACCAATTGTGCAAGTTCTCCCACTTAAAAGATGAGTTAGTTAGTTAATTCCCTTCACACCATGTTGGTGTATGGGGCGGCGCCTATCTCCGTTTCTCTGACCCTAGGCCACACAGCTACTGTAAGTAGTGAAAGCTACAGTGGGGGGTCAGTCCTCTGGTAGCTCTGTGCGTAACTTTACTTTCCCCATTCCATTATGCGGAGCACCATGCTAGAAGGCAGAAAGTACCATTTTATATGGTCTTTGGTATGACCCGGCTGGGATTTGAACCCCTGCCTCCCGGATGTGGGGCGGATGCTCTACCCTTAAAAGATGAGAGAGGTCTCCAATTTTCATCATAGGTATACCTCAACTATGAGAGACAAAATGAGAAAAAAAAAATCCAGAAAATCACATTGAAGGATTTTTAATGAATTAATTGGTAAATTCCTCGGTAAAATAAGTATTTGGTCAGTAACAAAAGTTCATCTCAATACTTTGTTATACAGTGGGGCAAAAAAGTATTTAGTCAGCCACAGTTGTGCAAGTTCTCCCACTTAAAAGATGAGAAAGGTCTCCAATTTTCATCATAGGTATACCTCAACTATGAGAGACAAAATGAGAAAAAAAAATCCAGAAAATCACATTGAAGGATTTTTAATGAATTAATTGGTAAATTCCTCGGTAAAATAAGTATTTGGTCAATAACAAAAGTTCATCTCAATACTTTGTTATATAGCCTTTGTTGGCAATGACAGAGGTCAAACGTTTTCTGTAAGTCTTCACAAGGTTTTCACACACTGTTGCTGGTATTTTGGCCCATTCCTCCATGCATATCTCCTCTAGAGCAGTGATGTTTTGGGGCTGTCGCTGGGCAACACAGACTTTCAACTCCCTCCAAAGATTTTCTATGGGGTTGAGATCTGGAGACTGGCTAGGCCACCCCAGGACCTTGAAATGCTTCTTACGAAGCCACTCCTTCATTGCCCGGGCGGTGTGTTTGGGATCATTGTCATGCTGAAAGACCCAGCCACGTTTCATCTTCAATGCCCTTGCTGATGGAAGGAGGTTTTCACTCAAAATCTCACAATACATGACCCCATTCATTCTTTCCTTTACACGGATCAGTCGTCCTGGTCCTTTTGCAGAAAAACAGCCCCAAAGCATGATGTTTCCACCCCCATGCTTCACAGTAGGTATGGTGTTCTTTGGATGCAACTCAGCATTCTTTCTCCTCCAAACACGACAAGTTGAGTTTTTACCAAAAAGTTCTATTTTGGTTTCATCTGACCATATGACATTCTCCCAGTCCTCTTCTGGATCATCCAAATGCTCTCTAGCAAACTTCAGATGGGCCTGGACATGTACTGGCTTAAGCAGGGGGACACGTCTGGCACTGAAGGATTTGAGTCCCTGACGGTGTAGTGTGTTACTGATGGTAGCCTTTGTTACTTTGGTCCCAGCTCTCTGCAGGTCATTCACTAGGTCCCCCCCGTGTGGTTCTGGGACTTTTGCTCACCATTCTCGTGATCATTTTGACCCCACGGGGTGAGATCTTGCGTGGAGCCCCAGATGGAGGGAGATTATCAGTGGTCTTGTATGTCTTCCATTTTCTAATAATTGCTCCCACAGTTGATTTCTTCACACCAAGCTGCTTACCTATTGCAGATTCAGTCTTCCCAGCCTGGTGCAGGTCTACAATTTTGTTTCTAGTGTCCTTTGACAGCTCTTTGGTCTTGGCCATAGTGGAGTTTGGAGTCTGACTGTTTGAGGTTGTGGGCAGGTGTCTTTTATACTGATGAGTTCAAACAAGTGCCATTAATACAGGTAACGAGTGGAGGACAGAGGAGCCTCTTAAAGAAGAAGTTACAGGTCTGTGAGAGCCAGAAATCTTGCTTGTTTGTAGGTGACCAAATACTTATTTTACCGAGGAATTTACCAATTAATTCATTAAAAATCCTTCCATGTGATTTTCTGGATTTTTTTTTTCTCATTTTGTCTCTCATAGTTGAGGTATACCTATGATGAAAATTGGAGACCTCTCTCATCTTTTAAGTGGTAGAACTTGCACAATTGGTGGCTGACTAAATACTTTCTTGCCCCACTGTACGTACTGTATAAAGCTCCTTTTGGCAAAGTAAATCTGTTTGGCATAATAAGGGAAGCAGATTTCTGTTCTGCTCACCTAGTTGCCTGATAGGACAAGGGGGAAAAAAAAAAGGAAAATATACACATATTTCCAAAAATTGCCCAGTCCTGTACTGATGTGGGAAAAAATGGCAAATTCATAAGAAAAGTCTGAAATTTATGAGAGAAATTGCGTATTTAAGAGAAAAGAAAATCACCTTTTACTTCTGTTGATAGACCATTTTATACTTATAACTCGCCTGTTAAGACTCAAATATGTTTTGTTGCTCTATGCAACAAGCTTCAGTCACAAATTGGTAAAAATGGCTCTTTTTATGTAGTAAATGTTTCTGAACTCTGATATAAAGGGTGACAAGATGGTACAGAGGAGGTATAGTGTGTAGTTGTGCTGTTGTATGGAATGGAACTTATACATCTGCTCATCCACTAGTCTTATTTTAACTGTGTATGTAGAACCTTTAGGGGTCCATGATAAAATCCACAAATCCTACTGTTTTATTGATTTTAATCGGAACATTTAAATATGACTTATTAGGGCCCAAGCCACTGACAACATGAGTGGGCGAGAGCCCTATTGTATTTGTTAGTATTTTTTTTTTTTTTTTTAGGGCCCGAGACACTGACAAAGTCAGTGCACGAGAGCCCTATTGTAATTGTTAGAATTAAAAAAAAAAATAATAATAATTTTTTTTCTTCTTCTCCATCCAAGATCTCATTTTTGGGGTAGTGAATGTCACCATAAATGGTAATAATCATCTATACCCATTTTCCATCAAAAGTTGTTGAAAACTTTTCTAAATACCCTACGGTTTGGCGGAAGGGGCGTGGCCAACTTTGCAGTATCGCCATCACTTTTGCAGTGTCTGTAAGTCTGGCATACATTGACTGATTTCAACCAAATTTTGTGTGGTGAATAGGTAGCCAATACTGATAATTTCTATAATAAAGAATGACACAGAGCGACAGTGCCCCCCTACTGCCAATGGACAGGAAGTTGCCATAACTCACATGTAGAATGTCCGATTGCTGCTAAACTTGACACTTGTCAGACCCAGAAAATATTTTTGTAATGATGGCAAACATAGCTATAGCGCCCCCTCGGAAAAAAATCAAAGCTGTATAACTCAGGCATACTTTGTCCAAATTCAACCAAATTTGTGTGTGGTGCATCGGTAGCCTACATTGAACCTTTGTATAATGAAAAATGACACATAGCTATAGCGCCCTCTAGCAGAAAAAAACCCCGAAGCATTATATTTTTGTCCACGCCCTTGGACACACTCCGAGGACGGATAATTTTTTCGTGCATGGGGTGTTGTTCAGAACTCCTTATACAAAGATATAGAGTGATGATAATCAAGTCAGTGGTGGTAATGCACCTGTAAGCTGGTTGCCAACCGCCAATCAAATCTAAAAGAAGAAGAAGAAGAACTCTGAAATACTTTGTCCAAATTCAACCAAGTTTTGTGTGGTGCATGGTTAACCAACACTGAACCTTTCTATAATGAACAATTACAGATAGCTCTAGCGCCACCTAGCAGAAAAACAAAACTTAATAACTCTGGCATACTTTGTCTGAACCAAATTTAGTGTGTTGAATAGGCAGCCAATGGTGAATATTTCTATAAAATACATTGAGGTGCAGGAGTAGCGCCTCCTACCGCCAATGGACAGGAAGTTGTCATAACTCACATGTACATCGTGCAAATGGAGCCAAACTTGATATACATGGTACTAGTACCACCCAGAATAGATTTATGACTATACCACATATAGCTATGGTGCCCCCTATTTAAAAAAAAAACAACAAAAAAAAAACAAACAAACAAACATTTATAGCGATGGCATAGCTTGTCTAAATTCAAACAAGATTTCCTGGTGAAATTTTCACCAGCAGTGGCCTTTAGGCTATGGATAAACATTAGATTTTTGAGGTAATCGACGACCTTATACAGTACCTCTGCCGAGGCGCTCTCTTGCAATGTACAGATGGACAGACTGATGATGGATGGCAGTATGGACGAGTGAATGGATTGATGAATTAATGGATGGCGGATGAATGGGTGTATGGCATTATGGAAGGATGGATGAACAAAGAGCGGGAGGGAGAGAGCTGGGGAGGGAGGAATGGAGCCTGCGCAGAGTTACACGCTCAGAGTGGCAAGGCCGAGGTCTAGCGAGGACGCGAGGGCCCGTTCATTGCTGCTCACAGCTTTAATTTTGTCTTGGTGTTGCATACAGACACATGCGTGCTTCCTTCTTGAGCACTTGGGAGACATAAGTGCATTTAGGAAGCGTTTCCACTTGTTGTGGTCGTGGCCTCTTGGACCATCTGCAAACCTTTGCCTTTCACTTCCTCTTACGGTCTGCAGACTTTGAGTTGTATGTGTCTGTGTGCTAATTTTAATTGCAATGACTTTTGTAGGAGTCAACCACATATTAGGCACTTTTTGTATTTATAAGGGTTGACACTTACGGTAAAGCACTTTTTCTGTGCTTCTGATGGATTCTAGAGGGAAAAAACCCTTTATAACCTGTTGTCATTAATTCAACTTAACATTTTTTTTTTTGTGCATACCATGATTCGAAATTTTCATTTATACAATTTGCTTGCATAGTTTTGGCAAGTGAACCATCAGGTAAGACCGTGTGCTGATGGGTTGAAGTATATACTCATGCTGCCAGCCACATTTTCCTCACTATCAGTGCAGCACGTCTTGACATGTCAGGGTTTGAGCTGCTCACTGTTGTGTGTGATGTTGGAGTCTCTTTTAAGGCATTCCTATCAAGAGGATGTTGTTTGTGTATTCTGTTTTTAAGATTTGGTAAATACATATATACTGCAGCTGGCAGTAATGGTAAAAGACCTATGTGAAGAGTTTTATCTTTTGTGGATTGTGCTTTTATCCTATTTGAAATCACAGCAGTTTTGCAAAAAGCTTGGCAAACATGATACACATGACTGTTGGATTGTGTTAAGATGCAGCTGTGTATCATCTTGTACCTTACACCAGCTGTTATCAAGCATTCACACAGTGTTTCTGCCTTACTTTGATGCTTTTATTACCTCCACTGTGGAAGCTGTGTTTTTGCCTGCTTTTGTTTATTTGTGTCTGTGTGTGTGTAATAGCATAGCTCAAAATGTTATTTATGTAGTTTGCAGAAATTTCCTGGAGAGGTTGGTAATGGACCAAGGATCAATGTATAACATTTTGGGGGCAATGAGCTTCTGGAATTTTTTTTTTTTTTTTTTTTAGATTCCAAAGGGGAGAATGAATGCATTACCTTGTTGAACATTTTGATGTTCACAATAGAGGATGCCATATGCTGAAATCCAATGAGCTGTCTTTGAGAAGTTACATTGCATCCAAAAAGTATTCACAGCACTTCACTTTTTCCACATTTTATGTTACAGCGTTATTCCAAAATTGATTAAATTCATTTTTTCATCAAAATTCTACACACAATACCCCATGATGACAATGTGAAAAAAGTTTTTTGAGATTTTTGCAGATTTATTAAAAACAAAAAACTAAGAAATCACACATACATAAGTATTCACAGCCTTTGCCATGAAGCTCAAAATTGAGCTCAGGGCCATCTTGTTTCCACTGATCATCCTTGAGATGTTTCTACAGTTCAATTGGAGTCCACCTGTGGTAAATTCAGTTGATTGGACATGATTTGTGAAGGCACACACCTGTCTATATACGGTCCCACAGTTGACCGTGCATGTCAGAGCACAAACCAAGCATGAAGTCAAAGGAATTGTCTGTAGACCTCTGAGACAGGATTGTCTCGAGGCACAAATCTGGGGAAGGGTGCAGAAAAATTTCTGCTGCTTTGAAGGTCCCAATGAGCACAGTGGCCTCCATCATCCATAAATGGAAGAAGTTCAGAACCACCAGGACTCTTTCTAGAGCTGGCCGGCCGTCTAAACTGAGTGACTGGGGGAGAAGGGCCTTAGTCAGGGAAGTGACCAAGAACCCGTTGGTCACCCTGTCAGAGCTCCAACGTTCCTCTGTGGAGAAAGGAGAACCTTCCAGAAGGACAACCATCTCAGCAGCAATCCACCAATCGGGCCTGTATTGTAGTGTGGCCAGACAGAAGCCACTCCTTAGTAAAAGGCACATGGCAGCCCGCCTGGAGTTTACCAAAAGGCACCTTGAAGGACTCTCAGACCATGAGAAACAAAATTCTCAGGTCTGATGAGACAAAGACTGAACACTTTGGCGTGAATTCCAGGCGTCATGTTTGGAGGAAACCAGGCACCACTCATCACCAGGCCAATACCATCCCTACAGTGAAGCATGGGGGTAGCAGCATCATGCTGTGGGGATGTTTTTCAGTGGCAGGAACTAGGAAACTAGTCAGGATAGAGGGAAAGATGAATGTAGCAATGTACAGAGACATCCTGGATGAAAACCTGCTCCAGAGCCCTCTTGACCTCAGACTGGGGTGACGGTTCATCTTTCAGCAGGCCAACAACCCTAAGCACACAGCCAAGATATCAAAGGAGTGGCTTCAGGACAACTCTGTGAATGTCCTTGAGTGACCCACCCAGAACCCAGACTTATTGAACATCTCTGGAGAGATCTGAAAATGGCTACGCACCTACGCTTCCCATCCAACCTGATGGAGCTTGAGAGGTGCTGCAAAGAGGAATGGGCAAAACTGCCCAAAGATAAGTGTGCCAAGCTTGTGGCATCATATTCAAAAAGATTTGAGGCTGTAATTGCTGCCAAAGGTGCATCAACAAAGTATTGAGCAAAGGCTGTGAATACTTATGTACATGTGATTTCACAGTTTTTTTATTTTTAAATAAATTTGTAAAAATCTCAAAACTTTTTTCACATTGTCATTCTGGGGTGTTGTGTGTAGAATTCTGAGGGGAAAAAAATGAATTTAATCCATTTTGGAATAAGGCTGTAACATAAAATGTGGAAAAAAATGAAGCGCTGTGAATACTTTCCAGATGCACTGTAAAATATGGCTGGGAAAATAAATAGCCTTGGTTGAGGTTTGCTTTCTCTGTATGCTGTTTTATTGAAGATTCTATTTTTTAACAACAGCTGTTTTGACGTCACATATGTATTAAGGCTTATACTGTAAGCCTATATTGCCAATAAATTATATTACAAGTAAATAAAATCGGAATCTGTGTTCAGATGGGAGAAGTATAAACCTTCCTTTCACTTAATAAATTTTTTCTACTGTGGTCTGACACATGGATGTCCAAGAATACACAATGACAAACTTGTAAGAATGGTGTATGCCATCATTCACATATACAAACATGAGCAGGAGACCTGTAGTGAGCTGAGCACAACCAGAATCAGGCACTGCTCTATCAACTGAATGCAGTTCATGCAAATCATGTGCTTCAGTGAATGCATATACTTCAAGGAAACACTAGTATATATTCATATTAAGAAGTTGTACCTGAATAGAACTGATCCTGTTTCACAAATATCACAATGACTGCATGCACTTTATGGTTGTATAATCTGCAGTGTTTCCTCTGGCTTAAAGACCTTGGCGTGGTGGCAACATATTTTTCCGGGGGGTGGGTGGGTGGGCAGAAAACGCATGGCACTATTGTAACCAGAATATGTTAATTCTATACTATTTATTTCTTTTTTAAGTATTGCACAGTAATTTTGCATATGGAACTTACCATTTGAAGTATTGTACAACTGAGGCTTGAATGTTGGAATATTGGGTCAGTTGGGGTCCCACCCAGACGTCCTGTGTTTAGACTTTTTACTGGTGTTATCCTTCTCTCCTTCCTCTGCTCTCACCTCTCCTGGACCCTCTGCCTGAACACTTTCCTCTCCTTGGCTCCTCTCTTCTGTCTAATTTTTCCCCCTCTGAGCCCTCAGGTTCTCTCTCTGTCTATGGTGGTATACGAACAGGTTAGAAAATATCAAGTGTCATGTTTTGTCCTGTAGGATTTTTTGTCATGGTTTTCATAAATGACAAAAATGTGTGTATTTTTTGCATTTTTATTCTAGTCTTTTTTTTTTTCCATTGAGAGAGAAGGGAAGAGGAAAAAAAAACATCCATAATAGTAACTTACTCATGATACTTAAATTATATGATCAGAGGTGGGTATAGTAGCCAGAAATTGTACTCATGTAAAAGCAGTGCTATGAAATTAATAATCAAAAGTAGACAACCAAAATTTTTTAGTTAAGAGTACAAAGAGCACCCACTTAAAAATTTGAGTAATGACTTCAGTCTTGAAGGTTTGAGGTTTTTGTCCAAAATTTATAACAATTTTATTATAGTTTTCTACTTTTCTCTGTAAATTTATCTAAATTTGAAACCATTTTCCTCAAATTTGTAATTTCCTCTTGTAAAATGGACTTTTCTTGTACATTTGAGACTTTATTATAAACTTGTGGATTATTTTATGACTAATTTTTGTCTGTTTTTAAAAATTACTATTATTTTTTTAATAAATTTGAAACAGACTGGTAATTTTTTTTTTTACTTTTTCCTTATAAAAATTTTCATTTTTGACCATAATTTTGCTGAGCCAGAACAGAGTAATGTAACTCTGATTTCAAAGAATTTAATGAAATAAATTAACTTAAATGACCAAAGATGCAGTTATTTCTGTTATAATATTTCTATGTATTTATAGTTTTTTAAAAATCTCACCAACCAGACAGCAGGAAAAACCTCCCTTATTTTGAAATCCAAATGTTGGCGCGTTTAGTTTGTCTGAAGGCTGTTGATGGATTAGTCACTGACTTTGTGAATTTTGGTCATCTTAACTTGCCAGGTACATAATAATGAACATAAAATAGTTAATTAATGTTGTAGTGGCTGGTGAAGGAAATCCTTAGCATTTCAGTCACTCTTGCCTTTCCCTGCATAATGAAGTCTAATCACACCTGTTAGCTAAGCAACTCTTCATTATTGTTCTTGTTACCAGCGGGTTAAAACCACCGTAAATGCGTCCACTGCTTGCATACCTCTTCTGATGTTTTTCCATGTTTAAAGTACTTTAATAAGCTCATGCTTCTCTCGGACAGTGATGCTAGAGCAGGGGTCCTCAAATGTTTTTGCCAGTGGGTCAGCGGTCCGGAGCAGTGCAAACACAGTACATCAGCGAATATTTCATTTTGATATTGGGAGGAACAATAAACAGAAAATTTTCTTCTGAGTAAATATTAATTGGACACTATAAGTCAAGGGTATGAAAACATTTTTACACAAGGCCCACATTTATTTAACATAAACCTGACCAGATTACAATGGAGATGCATTTCAATAAATTGGAATATTGTGAAAAAATTAACTTTTTTTTACAATACAATTCAAAAGGAAACTTATATTTAATATTACCATATTTTTTGGACTATAAGGCGCACTTAAAATCCTTTAATTTTCTCAAAAATTGACAGTGCGCTTTATAATCCGGTGCGCCTTATGTATTAATTCTGGTTGTGCTTACTGACCTTGAACCAATTTTATGTGGTACACGGCGCTCAAAAATCTGTCAAAAATGTTTTAGTACGACTTTGGTAAGCTACGAAGCCGAACCGCTTGATGGGTTGTCGGAGCATTATGGTAGTCAGGAGCCTCACGGAGTAATATGTGCTTCAACATAATGGCCGGATGGCTTTTTCCACAAATCTCCATCCCTATTGATCTGCCACTCCATGCGCGCCCATCTCACCGATACTGTCAAAACCCAAGTGAAGCAAACTAATTTGGAGCTTGCCATCATTCCGGGTGGATTAACCAAAGAACTCCAACCGCTATATTGGTGTCAACAGGTCGTTCAAAGTTAAATTGCTAGCGAGTTACGCCACTATCTGCCAATGGATCGTGGATTGAAACTGCTCCTGTTTAGCTGTAATTAATATTCAAAAATGATATTTTCGGGACGAAAGAATTCAAGCGTCCCGGCATTTGTTTGCATTTGTTTACTTCTCGGGGCTGCCGCCGGAGAGCGAGCCATATCGAGTACCGAGCGAGTATTCTGGCCGATATGGTGATGAACAGCCATGGACTAAAAACATTCCGCCTGCTCGTGGAACAGGTCATTCACACTCGCAGACAATCGTGCTATATGTGTCTATAATGACTATAGATAGGATTTTCTTTCCATGCGCGCAAAAAAAATTTTTTTCCCGGCTCCGACTACCTCGCTGTAATGCGCCTTATAATCCGGTGCGCCTTATGTATGAAATTAGACCATCAAATAGACCGTTCATTGATATTGCACCTTATAATCCGGTGCGCCTTATATTCCCAAAAATACGGTAATTGCATGAACATGGGAATATTTCAAGCCTTTTTTGATTTAACCCCTTGCACTCTGGTCAATTTCCCTAAAAACGTCAAAAAATAATGTACCCAAAGTAAATCAAAAGCTGTTCTTCAACCCTTTGCAGCATCTTCATGGGGTTGGTCTCATTTAAAAGAAAACACTTTGAATTTTTTGGCAAAACAATCATAATCTCTCTAAGTGCTCCTGCCACTGAATAACAGTCATCTAAACATACTGAACTTGATGAAAATAAATTTCGCCTGGGTGTTTTTTTTGGATACAAATGCTTGCAAATAACACACAGCTGTCAGATCCGGGCTGGAAAATTCAACACAAATGTAGAACCAAGTGTTATCCAGCTGAGGTCAACATTTTGTAAGAATACCACAAAAAATGAATGTATTACACAGCTTTTTTCTTAGGTTGTTCCCAGGCATTTTTGAACTGTGCCAAATTGTGCCAAATGGCACAGTTTGGAAAAACGTCTGTAACTTTTGAATGATTCAATATAGAAGCTTCATCTTGGGCTCTAATGAAAGGTGAAGGGCTGTGTGTGTGTGTGTGGGGGGGGGGGTTGTTTATTCATTCATTCATGAATGAATGAACAAACTAGAAAAGCACTCGGAGAGCGCAGACCTCCGCCAAGAGCAACAGTCCCCCCCAGTATTGTGATTTATACCATAAATATTCTACACTAATTTTGTTATTGTTCTTTCCCTGTATCATGTGTTTCTGTATGTCATATGATTGGTCAAGAAAACAAAAAAAAATGTTATTTGAACTACACAAATACAATTTATTTAATTTAACAAGAGATACAACATGTACAAGTCTTTAGTTGGAGAACACGTTCATGAAATTTATTCCTAATAATAAGTTCTGGATATTGAAAAACTACCATTAACATAATTTTTCTAACTTCGTTTCTTTCCAGGAAATTAAAAATATGTACATATACGTAGTGTAGAATAGAACAATATTAACTCCAATCTTCTTTTTAAAAAAAACCATAACCTCCTGGCGGAGGTAATAAGAAAAAAAATCAATAAAATAAAACTAAGCTCGACGAGCTTCAATAGCATCTGGGGATAGCCCCTCATCCTGTCTATGCTGCCGTCTACTGTCTCTGTCTTTAGCACGGCGAGAAGCAGCAACCTGTGGGCTCTCATTCAGTCTATGCTGCATTTTAGCGGCTCTGTCATAAGCTCAACGAGCCTGTGGGCTCTCATTCAGTGTATGCTGCATTTTAGTGGCTCTGTCACAAGCTCGACGAGCTTATGTAGTTCAGTGCTTCCTGCTGACGGAAGCACTGAACTACACATTACCTCCGGGCCCTATCTCACAATGTTAAAGAATCCTTTAAAAAATTCCTGGATCCAGACGGTGATCCGGATCATCCCCAAAATGTAATCAGTTCTTCCTTGTACCATTTCCAACAACGCCTGAAAGTTTCATTGAAATCCGTCCAAAACTTTTTGAGTTATCTTGCTAACCAACAGACAGACAGACAGACAAACAGACAAACGCCGGCAAAAACATAACCTCCTGGCCTGCGGCCTGGCGGAGGGAACAAGCCCCCACACACAAAGAAGCATGCCACGTAAAAAATGTGTGGCTTTTTTTTTACAAGAAAAAATAACCTACAGTGCACTAAAAATTATACTAAAATATCTGTAATGTAGAAGATAACAACCCCCCCCCCCCCCCGCTACAGAGGATGGACATCGCCCATCGCTACATGATGGAAAGGGGGGAACGGTGCGCCGCGGTCTACTATGCACAGTTGTACTAAAATATCTGCAATGATATCTGCAATCCGCTATAGAAGAGTAGCGGGGGGGGGGGGCGTTCACGGTCCAGACGCGGCGTACGAACCGTGTCCAGTCTGTGCGCCACGGTACACGCTCCGTGCGCCGTGGTCTACTACGCACAGTTGTACTAAAATATCTGCCATAATATCTGCAATCCGCTATAGAAGAGTAGCGGGGGGGGGGGGGCGTTCACGGTCCGGATGCGGCGCACAAACCGTGTCCAGTCCGTGCGCCGCGGTACACGCTCCGTGCGCCGCGGTCTACTACGCACAGTTGTACTAAAATATCTGCAATAATATCTGCAATCCGCTACAGAAGAGTAGCGGTGGGGGGGGGGGGGTGTTCACGGTCCGGACGCGGCGTACGGACCGTGTCCAGTCTGTGCGCCACGGTACACGCTCCGTGCGCCGCGGTCTACTACGCACAGTTGTACTAAAATATCTGCAATAATATCTGCAATCCGCTACAGAAGAGTAGCGGGTGGAGGGGGGGCGTTCACGGTCCGGACGTGGCACATGAACAGTGTCCAGTCCGTGCGCCGCGGTACACGCTCCGTGCGCCGCGGTCTACTACGCACAGTTGTACTAAAATATCTGCAATAATATCTGCAATCCGCTACAGAAGAGTAGCGGTGGGGGGGGGGGCGTTCACGGTCCGGACGCGGCGCACGAACCGTGTCCACTCCGTGCGCCGCGGTACACACTTCGTGCGCCGCGGTCTACTACGCACAGTTGTACTAAAATATCTGCAATAATATCTGCAATCCGCTACAGAAGAGTAGCGGGGGGGGGCTTTCACCGTCTGGACGCGGCGCACGAACCGTGTCCAGTCCGTGTGCCGCGGTCTACTACGCACAGTTGTAATTTACCAATCGGTCAAAAGTCATTTTGATTACAATTTTCAATTCAATTCAATTCAATTCAATTCAACTTTATTTATATAGCGCCATTTCACAACAACAGTCATCTCATAGCACTATCAACTGTAGGGAGGACCCCCACAGTTGCAGAAAGACCCCAGCAATCAGGCGATCCCCTGTGAGCAAGCACTTGGCGACGGTGGAGAGGAAAAACTCCCTTTTAACAGGAAGAAACCTCCAGCAGAACCAGGCTCAGGGAGGGGCAGTCATCTGCTGCGACTGGCTGGGGGGTGAGGGGATAGAGAAGAAGAAAAGAACAGACATGTAGAGAGCAAACAGCACGATGGGGACTCAATCTATGGGAGAGAACAAACAAATGTTAATGACCAGCAAAAAAAAAAAAAAAAATATTTCATAGAGAGTGAGGAAAGGAGTGAGGCCCAGTGCATTACTGGAGGTCCCCCGGCTGACTAAACCTATTAGCAGCATAACTAAGGGAGGGTTCAGAAAACACATGATCCCTCCCTAATTGTAGGCTATATCAAAAAGGTAGGTTTTAGCCCTATTCTTAAAAACAGAGATCGAGTCTGACTCCCGAATCCAGATTGGCAGCTGATTCCACAGGAGAGGAGCTTGATAACTGAAGGCTCTGCCTCCCATTGTACTTTTGGAGATTCTAGGTATTACAAGTAAACCTGCATTTTGGGAGCGTAGTGCTCTGTTAGGATGATACGGTAGTATCAGATCTTTTAAATAAAAAGGAGCCTGATTGTTTAGAGCTTTGTAAGTAAGAAGAAGGATTTTAAACTTAATTCTAAACTCTATGGGAAGCCAATAAAGGGAGGCCAGAACCGGAGAGATATGATCTCTCTTTCTAGTACCTGTTAAAACTCTTGCTGCAGCATTTTGGATCAGCTGAAGACTTTTTAAAGATGTTTTAGGACAGCCTGATAATAAAGAATTACAATAATCTAATCTCGAGCTAACAAAAGCGTGGATCAGCTTCTCAGCATCACTCTGAGACAAGATGCTCCTAATCTTGGCAATATTACGCAAATGATAGAAGGCAGTCTTAGAAACAAATTTAATATGTGAATTGAAGGACAAATCCTGATCAAAAATAACTCCGAGGTTCCTCACAGAGCTATTAAGAGAAAGAGTAACTGCATCCAAACTGAAAGTTTGATTTGGAAAGGAATTTCTAAGGTTTTTTGGACCAACAAGAATGACTTCAGTCTTATCTGAATTTAATAGCAGGAAATTACAAGTCATCCAAACTTTGATTTCCTTAAGACAGGCTTCTAACTTGGCTAATTGATTAGTATCATCTGGCTTCATTGACAGGTATAATTGTGTGTCATCTGCATAACAGTGAAAATGTATACAGTGCTTTCTAATAATGTTGCCTAACGGAAGCATATATAAACTAAAAAGAGTAGGGCCAAGCACAGATCCCTGTGGAACTCCATGACTAAGCTTTGAGCTGAGAGAAAACTCATCATTTACATGAACAAACTGGAACCTATCAGATAAATAAGATCTAAACCACTGCAACGAAGTTCCATTAAGTCCAACATAGTGTTCTAATCTATCAAGTAGAATATTATGATCAATAGTATCAAAAGCTGCACTAAGATCTAAAAGGACAAGTACAGAAACTAGTCCATTATCAGATGCAATGAGGAGGTCGTTAGTGACCTTCGCTAAGGCTGTTTCAGTGCTATGATGGATTCTAAACCCAGATTGAAACTCCTCAAATAAACCATTTCCCTGCAGGTGGTCAAATAATTGCGTAGCAACAACTCTTTCTAAGATTTTTGAAATGAAAGGGAGATTAGAGATTGGTCTATAGTTAGCTAAAGCTCCTGGATCTAGCGTTGGCTTTTTGAGTAAGGGTTTAAATACAGCCGTTTTAAAAGCCTGCGGTACATGGCCTAAAGTTAATGAAGAATTGATTATATGAAGAATAAAGCTACCAATAAGTGGGAAGACTTCTTTAAATAACCTGGTAGGAATAGGGTCTAAAAGACAAGTTGAAGGTTTGGATGAGGAAACTATTTTGTCTAACTCACAAAGGTCGATTGGAGTAAACTCATCAAGACAGACATCAATAGAAGGAGTTGTAGTAGTTACAGTATTTAAGTTAACTGTGGGAAGATTTTCAGGGATAAAGAATAATTTAGCTTATAACACTTACCTGTCCACAACAGCAGTGTCGCTGGCGAACTTCTCTTCATCATTGTCAGACGAACATGACGCTGGTCCCTTTGTTACGGACTCGTGGTTCTGGTCACGCGACCCGGTCAAACCATAATTCCATTATTGCGGTTTTGCGCTTCCATGATTGCGGTTTTGGCGAACGATTTTTCAAAACAAATAAGAACAGTAGTAAGAAAAAAAGACTGGCGAACGTGTGTGTGTCACCCAGCAGCTTACACAAAACAGATTTTGCAAGGGAGGCACGCTTTCGAACTACTGTGCTTCAATTGGCTCGCTGTATTCGCAGCCGTTGGTAGGCGGGTCCTTCTTGCTAGGTTTTCAGTCATTGGTTCTTCAAGGTTTCAGAAACCCAATTCAAGGCTCTTATTAGTCGAATGAGAGGTCAATCACATCTAAACCAATCAAAGCACTCCTTTGGCTTTCTGTTCGCGGCTGTGTCTGTAGTGGAAGAACGGAAATGCAGGTGTTTTTTTTTCTCAGTGCGCACTAGGGCGCCCTTGTGTGCCCTAGGACGCAGAGATGTACCCGCCCGCGGTACACCGGAGTGCAAGAGGTTAATTTTAATGATTATATTTTTTATTAAATAATGATATTCTAATTTAATGAACTGCACCTATAAAACAAGGTAAATAGTCCACTCACTTCATTTAGAAATGCACGTAAAAGGTGGTGCTGAAGAGTTAAAGAGGGTCTCAGGTAGTTCACAAGTTTCGTAATAGTTTCCATCACTTCTGAATATTCTTTTCCAAGACTGGCACACAGCACTGTCTGGTAAATGATGCAGTGATATGACAGCAGGTCTGGATGGTGCTTTTTCATGCGCTGGAAAACTCCCTTCTCTCTCCCATTCATGGCTGGAGCTCCATCAGTTGCAATGGACACCACCATTTTGACGTCAATTTGTTTTTCTTTCAGCATCTGCATAGTTGTCGGCCTCCGTCGGTCTATGATGACCATGGAAGAGAATCCTAAACGTCTACTCTGCTGGAACAGCACCGCCTGTGGCTGAACAGGCCGCTGCACACCGGTGTTCTACCTTCCAGCGTTGGGCGTTGGTAGGATTCAAGCCTGGGCAGGAAGATATGGAGGACAAGATGTTACCCATGCAGCATGTCCCCCCTCTCCACGTCACTGATGAATCCAAAGGAACAGCAGGGCTGCTATAGTTTGGCACCAGCGCCGTCGCAGGAGCTGCCAGAACGATGTTGAGCACAACAGAGAACTGCCTTAGGGGCTCCGACTCCGGATTTTTCCTCAGGGTTGACTCCTGAAGCCTTTCCCGTGACCGGGTGTGCCGCAAGGCAGCGGAGGTTTGAAATCAGGGTTTACCTTCCCCTAGATGGGCTACCTTCCCAGGTTGACGAGCCACCATCTAGCCGAAGCATCTGGTTTTAAGGCGCCAGAGATCCGCCCTCGCCCCTTCTCCTATTAGTAAAAGCAGTTCCGCCGGGCTTAGAGACTAAACCACACGGGCAGGCTAGGAGTTGGACTTAGTTGTCAGAGGCTTTTCGAGACGCACGCCGTAAGGAGCATTTTATGAGCACTGGGAGCTTAACCCCAGTGCCACTCCTGGCTATGACAACCTTGGAACCACATCTGCATGATGCCTTCATAAATATTCTCATCTCTTGTGTAACTATGGAGGGGTTTGAGACCTAAAATGTCTTAACAAAATTCCCCTTTTGAATCACTGTAATATCTGACAAAGACACATAACTGTGCATTGTCTGTACAGTCTGTTGATTCATCCACAGCTACTGAAATGCACTGTGCATTCTTAATATCGCTGGTTTGCAAGACCCAGGCCACTCTGAGTCGATGGTCCGTAACTTAATATGAAGATTTCAGCTGAGCAAGTTTGTCTGACCTTACCTCAGCGTTCAAAAACCGTGTCGCTGCAAATCAGGCACGTTAGTTTTACGCTGGACTCTGGCAGAATGAACACATATTTTTGCCCATTCCTGTTTGAATTCTCGGTTTTTCTGATCATTCCTTTTTTTTTTTTTTTTTGCCAGCGCCAACTTTGAAAGCAACATGCCATTTGGTATTAGCTACATCACGGCGGCAGTTACAGAACATTACTGCATGTAATTGCACTTGCATTGATGGGCACACATACACGAGAAACTGGCACATTCACATACGAGCAATGAGGGTCACACACGAGCGATGGCAGCTCTGCAAGACGGGGCCAACTTCACACAGGTCTCGGCAAGCTGGTAGTTGCGTTCAGCAACTCTACTATATTTGGAAGTGGGCTGAACACACATGGACAGACGCGCTCTGTGCAACGGTGTCACGCAACGCAACACTCAGGCAGTGCAGCAAAGTTGGTAAGAAACGCACATAATGTGACACACGTTTGGGTCCGGAATGACTTGTGATTGGGTCCGCCATTTGAGGAGCCCCGCACTAGAGAGACACTGCCTGCTGACTGGAACAGATGCAAGCAGCGCGCTTCTGAACTCCGCGCAGATGACGGTCACACACGTTGATTGTGTGTGGGCTTGGGGAATTTCATTTCTACATATTTTTTTCTTAAATTCATATTTCCTTAGCGTGGCGGCAAAAAAACAAGGATGGCGGCCCACCACGTAGAAATGTTACCAGAGGAAACCCTGATCTGTGTATATTCTAAACTTTGACTTGGGATGCTTGTTCTAGGTATCAACATAAGATGACTAAATGCCCAGGAGCACAAATGGGAAGCATTCTGAATAGATTGAGGGCTGTACAAACTTCATGTTGTTATTCTTAGGGATAATACCATCACAATGGTGTCTGATTGGTCCTGTTTATTGATCATTCTGGCGAAGCCAAAAGGAGTTAATGCAATGGCACCGTGTCTGTTGTCCATCCCTCTGTTTGTCTGTCTGTCTGGCCATCCAAATTTCACTCAGTAAAGTTTACTTGACTCTCAGGCTCTTAAGACAACATTTCTGTCTGAAAATACTCAAATTTCAGGACCTGGTAGACTCTCAAACTGTTCATGTGCAGAACCAAAAATCAACAGTTGCCAAATGGTATCCAAAAGTTTTTCCAGCAGAGGGAAGTTACTCATAACCTCAGAGGAATATGATTGTTCAAAAAAAAAAAAAACAGCTATAAGAACTAATGTCAAATTTCACTGTATTTCATCAAAGGGTGTTATATGGAATAGATGTAGTGAAGAACAAACAGGTGGTGGGCGGGATGTGAGGGTCTCCTGTGATAGCCTTGATACTACTGAGACAGGAGGATCTGGAGATGTCTTCCAGTGAGGGCAGAGGGCTGCAAATAATTTTTTTGGGTGATGTCGATGACCCTCTGCACAGCCTTCCTGTTCGCAGCCGTGGAGCCAGTGTACCACACACCCAGACAGTAGGTGAGCACACTCTCCACCGAGCAGCGATAGAAGGCCAGCAGCAGCTTCTGGTCCAGGTTGTTCTTCCTCGGGACACGGAAGAAGCACATCCGCTGCTGGGCTTTCTTCACCAGGGTCTTGGTGTTGACAGTCCAGGAGAGCTCAGAGGAGATGTGGGTGCCCAGGAACTTGAAGGTGGGGATGTTTCCATGCAGTTGTCATTTATGGGGGGGGGGGGGTCCTGTCTGTTCTTCCTCAAGTCCAGTACAAGTTATTTGGTTTGTTGGACATTCAAGTTTCAGGTTGTTTGCTTGGAACCACAGCTGCAGATTGTCTACCTCCGCCCTGTATGCCTCCTTATCGTCATCGGTAATGAGCCCAACCAAGGTGGTGCTGTCCGCGTATTTCACGATGATGGTGGTTGGGTGGGTTGGAATACAGTCAAAGGTGTATAGGGAGTACAGGAGAGAGCTTAGCACGCAGTCCTGTGGGGAGCCAGTGCTAAGAGACAGTGTGGAGGAGTGGTCTGGACCAAGTCTGACTGTTTGTGGGTGGTTTGTGAAAGTTGTTTTTTTTTTTTTTTTATCTAGGAGCATAAATGCTGACATGGCAATAAACATGAACACACACTCACTCCTAGGTAATTGCCCTGATGCTTGCCAAACTTGTGTACGACATCCTCGGGTTTGTCTGCATCCAGACTGTGCTCGAGGTCAAAGTCAAAAATCAGAAGATCTGAGAAATTATCAATCAAAACTTTATTTATGTAGCACTTTTCATACAAAAAGATGCAACACAAAAGGGCCTTTTCCACTAGCACGCTTTAGCGCAACACGGGACGGCTCAGCACGCTTTGTACGCTTTTCCACAAGCCCCAACACGGTTTAACAGCTGCAATTCTCAGCCCCGCTGAAGGGCAGGGTACAGCAGTGCTGAGCTGTGCCGTGTTGTGACGTTAACAGACTGGTCGCCGCTGATTGGTCAGGTTGTAACCGCCCCTCTCCTCCTCCTCATCTACCAAATCTTCACGACCTTCTCAATAAAGTTTTTGAAAAAAAAAAAAAAAAAAAGAACCTTCCACGACTGCCTTTACTCAGCACGCAACCACTGTTGGCGGTTCCTTTCAGTGTATTGCTGTGCTATTTTCATTTATTCTCTATCAAAAATGGCTTTGCGTAATAAGGGTGTTCCATGGACCAGTAAGGAGCTGCAGTGTCTGCTCACTGCATTGTCAGACGAACGTATGCAGCGCGAGTTAGACGGAGCTGCCCGGAATGAAAAAATATACCGGGAGGTCTCGACATCGGAGTCCTTTAACGGTGAGTTTTAATTTTTTTTTATTGTGCGTTTTTTCGCAAATATATTCGGTAAGACGCTCAGTTTATTTATGCAATAAAAAAGCTGTTCATTTGTGGATGGATCGCAGCTTAATTGCAGCACACTGCGGACTCAAGCTTTTATTTTAATTATTCATGTGAACAATACGCTGAAATAAGCTTATGTATTCTTGTTAAAAACTATTGTGCTGTATTTTATTGTGTGCATTTTCCTTGTAGAATCATCCCACGCGTCCGCCGCGACAGCCCGTTCGGATTATTCAACCGAGCCTTCCTGACCCACAGCTGGCAGAGACGCTTCATTCATCCGAGTAGTGACCCAGTTTGGGAAGCTGGTGTAGACACTCAGTGGTCGGCGTGTATAAAATGTCGATTAACCTTCATGTTGTGTTGCAAAGTTTTTTTTTTCTTTTAATATTTTGTATATAATAAAATGGAATTGTTTTGGAAAGTGTGGTTTGTCTGTTATAACACTGAATTATAAAACAGTATAATTTCATAGAAATTCCATTGCCTAATCTGATCAAAATGATACTGATCTTCCTGTCAGGGTCAACCATTGTAAAGGTAATGTAATTTTTAACTAGACCAAAAAACAAATGTTTTTGTAAGCTTTCTGTTCTTTTTATTGAAATATCATAAAAAATTAGCCCCACATGATCCAGTTCTAAACTTTGGGTACATTTTTTATGTTAACTTATAAGAAGTTGCACAGTTGGACTTTAAAATGCAGCAGGAGAGACTGATCAAGCTTACAAGTCAATGTAAAAAAGTAAGTCTATGTAAATTGAATGTTCTATCGGCATTCCAAATTCAGAGAATTACAATACTTTAGAAGGAGTGTAGCATCATCTAAACGGAAAATAATAATACTGTTGTTCCAAACGTTGACCTGAAGGTGAAAAACATGAATTTTTTTTAATTCAGTACATCCAAAATGCCCTAGGATGTAAAAAATAATACTTTGGTGTAGGCCAGTGTGCCACGTCTCATTATTTAATACGAATAAAAACAAGTTTCAGCTCTTTATTTCTAGGTCATTTGGCAGTTAATTCAAAACAAAAGTGACTTGTGTTGTTGCAGCTTAATTATGAGATAAAATTAATTGTGAGATAAATCCACAGAGCGAGCAAGGCAATAATCCTTGAATCCTTTTTTGTCTCGTGTAAATAAGGACTCAGTCGGGTGCGTAACGTCACGGGAGTGTGGCCCCGCCTCGCTCAGAATCTGCTGCTGCACCGCTTCTAAAACCTCCTAAACCATCACAGCACAAGCACAACACCAGTGGAGACAGAAGCATTCCGAGCCGTACTGAAGTGAACCGAGCCGTACCGAGGTGTGCTGGGCTAGTGGAAAACAGGCTAAAGTGCTTCACACATTGAAATAAAACACAATTAACCCCCCCCCCCCCCCCCCCCACACACACACACACGCACAGAAACTTTCGTCAGTGTAAAACTTATGGCTTATGGTTGGGCACAGAGGATCCAAGTGTGAAAGCACCATCACTAGAGAGCCATCACCAGCAGAGAAAGTGCCAAGTCCATACCGACAGGAACACACCTTCTGAGACTGCCCAAGTTCAATCCAAGGGGTCGACACTGCAGGTGTCGTGCCGCAGTGTACAGTCCCCTCAGCTGGGTAGACCAGGGCAATCACAGGCCAGCGCCCTGCAGTCAGAAAACAGGCACAATTCCCTATGAGGAAATGCTGGAGCTTGGACAGGGTGATTTTAAAAAAAACAAAAAACAAAAAACTGTCACTGATAAATAAGGTAATTTGCTGATAAAAAGACTAGGCAGTTGAGATGACTAGGAGAATAAAACAACACTTAAGGACAGACATATTCATACGTATTAATTCACAGTAAGATAAATAATTGGGACATAAAATAGGTTTAAAGTCATAAATTTAGACAATTAAAATAGGAAATTAATCAAAAGCAAGATTAAAATAGTAAGTCTTGAGCCTGCTTTTAAAAACATGAACATTCTCGGCAGCACTGATGTTCTCCAGCAGGCTGTTCCACAGATATGGGCCGTATTAACTAAAAGCCGCCTCACCGTGGTGGCGTGATCTGACAGTAGGGATAATTAAAAGGCCGTTGCCGGAGGACCTCAGGGACCATGGGGGCTCATATGCCAAAAGCAGTTTTGATAAATAAGAAGGCCCAAGACCATGCAGACATTTGTAAACCAGTAAAAGAACCCCAGAATCTTAAACTTGTGATTTCACAAAGATTGCTACTCTTGGGCAATAGCCCTGAATATCAACAAGCTCATGCACAATGATCCTCAGGTGGGTCTGCACCTATGGTCAGGGTCAAAGGTCTGTAGAGCTGAGCACTCCCGGGGTGATTTCATCATGCCGGAATGAGCTACTCTGTTATTGATGGTCTTTTTTTTTTCCTTGCATTAGTTGAAAGCGGTAGCTAATATACCCAGAATCATAAGGGTACCTTTACACAGCACAGAGATCATTGGGTGACCACTGAGAGAACAAAAATTCCCCCGATTTCTCAATGGCCTCATAAAACCTCAAAAAAGCCATTTCTGTGTAAATGTGTGGGAGATCCTTGTGTGTTTTGGACTGAGTCAAAACTCTGAGGAGACTGGCGATCACTGGAAATTCATTGAGAGATCTTGGTGATTGCTGGGCACTCATTGAAGGATTGTTGAGAAATGTGGCCAGTTTTGATTGCTCAATGATCTCTAAGAACTAAATTCAGAAAGAGTTGTACAACAGGGTGATGGTGCACCCCCTATGCCATGTAATAAATAAATTAAATTAAATAATTGATTCGGTGTGGTTTTTCATAAAGACACATTAAGCAGTTAGAACTGTGACCTTGCTGTACCTTGGAAATATCAAAGAAAATAAATATCTCTACGAGTGTCCAGAAGACTTAATTATATGGTGTCACAGTGCTTTATGTGAAATTCTTCCCTTTTCATATTGGTAGCATAATTCTATTTGCAGTATAAGAATAGCCGTGGAAAATTTTTCCCACAGCTGGCTAGTGCAGTCTGCATGCAATGATAAGGGCACTTGTACTCTGTTGTGATGCAACATTAGCCTATGTTTGGCCATAACTGCTGTGGTGAGTTGCATGGATGACTCATGTAACATGTGGTACGTTTCCTTTTGTAACAAATAAATCAGCGCAACAGCAAAAGCAACCTGCTGCACTTTGAGGCATCTCAGGGTGAAGGATGTGGTGACCAGGACAGAGTTGGCTGTGGAGGGTAAAGGTCAAGTCTTCCCATGACGGGCGACTGTGTGGGCTTTGAAGAGGGGTGTAAGTTAAATATTCTTTGATTGAGACTGAGGAAGAGGAGGTGCCACCTTAAATGGGACAATTAAAATCAGTGTGACAACATCAGCACACACCACTGTTGACAACACACACACTGTATACTTTCAGTCTATCTATATAATAAACCTTGCCCTCCTTGTCTGAATCCCTCCCCCGGTAAACTTTGCAGCCACTGGAACAATAGTATTTACTTCTCAGACCTACAGGGAATCTCATCAGCCGCCAACAGGAAAACACACACACACACACACACACACACACACACACACACACACACACAAAAGTGCAATACAGTGACGTCTGTATATGGATTTTGTGCCAGTTATTATTGAATGCATTGTATTAACATTTCAGACTGTTGAATTATGGATGTGGTTTGAGGAAAGCAAATATTTCTTTAGTTTATAATGATAGTCTGGGCTGATGCTTAAACAATTATTGGCAGTGAGTTAATTAATGGTTCATTTTAATGTGGGAACCTCGGCTCAGAGATTTAGTTCAGACCTCTGAAAAGACTTTCATTGTACTTCTTCTCCTCTTTGTGCTGTTGGATGTAAGTAAGAAGAAAACTGATCTTATATGTTTTGACATTATGTGGCATTTACATATAGTGTGGGTCAGTTTTCTATTTAATGCACCAGGACTCTCATACCCATGTTGATCAGAAATACACATACAGCTGTGATGACGTTATTCTCAGATTGTGGGACAGATAACTTAGCAGTGTTTACCCCACCTTCCTTAAGCTAGATTCACGCTGCACCTCTGTTGTCCACGTACGTGCAACCGGAAGGCTTGTGTGACGAAATTTACGCCATATCCTCCAGTCCGCTAGTGTCCACAGAGCTCTCCTGCGGACGACCACGTGTGGCCCAAATTTTGTGACCGCGCAGTCTTACCGCGTTAACTGCACATGCAAAATTGAACGTCCCTTTCACGAGGTGGCGCTACCAACACAGCATACAAAGTCAAAATAGACGAAGAGGAAGCGAAAGATGAGAATAAACATACATGAATTGTTTTGCAGCAGCAGCTTGAGCAGAGAAGACCACTGAAAAACAGTAATTCCTCCTTTTCCTTGAAATGATGCCATTGTTGTTGCTACAAAAAAAATGGGCGTTGCTCTTGCGTTTATAGTCGGTGAACAAACTGGTGTGTTAGCGCATTTGCGCTACCCATGGGGCTGGGGTGAAACTACAAATAACAATTGTGCACATGCGTCAACCGCTTGGCCTGGTAGACCAAAAAAGTGAGCAGGTACAGCACCGTGTGTGCGCCAGGCTCGTCCAAAGCGCACGTGGACCAAAGCGGACCAGAGGGAAAATGTAGCATGAATCCAGCTTTAACCCCACTGTGGTGCCCTTGAACAAGGCCTTTAACCCCTACTGCTCCAGTGGAGTTGCTCAGTGGCCACAGCTCAGTCTGTGGTTGGACTGGTCAGCTTCCAGGTTTGAATGTGTATCTGTGTGAATGAGAACAGGGTGTCCTTGAAAAAGAGAGGTTGTGTCTCAATGGATCTTCCCTGTATAAATAAAGGTTAAATTTAAAAAAATTCTGGCTTAAACTTGTTCCATATTACTGCACTTGTCTTATGGGGTTGACTAAACTCAAATTAAATTTGAAACTTATCAAAATCAACAGAAATTTGAATGTATAATTTTCTCCACTAGAGCTACATTATTTTTTCCTATTTAGATATTTTTCTTCATATTTGTTGTTGAAACAGTTTTGCATTTTTGATACAGTCCACGTTTTAGTTCCTGAAACTGAGCAGTCACAACAGGATGAAATCCTGACATGGATTTTATTCCCCTTCCTTGATTTATACACAGGCAGAATGTAAATAACCAGAGTGTTGAAATGGAAGTTAAAACATTACTTGAGTATTTTGCATATGCTGCCATATCAGTACCATCACTTCTGGGCAGAAGTATAAACGCCAACGGACAAAAACCCTAGTTTTTGTTTGGCAAATTGAGCAGGTTCATTGAAACCCCAGGAAGTGCAGACATGAAAATCATTATGCTCCAGCCTGTGGATGTAGGCTTATTACTAATTGATAGTTGTAATGTTAGAGAATCGATCTGTGATTGGCTGGGGAAAAAGCAAAGCTGAGGTCACTTAGGGGGGCATGTGTAGTCATTTACTGAAAGAAATGCACTGCACAATCTGAGGAATAGTTTCTTTTTTTCCTATACTTTTTACCATCTCTCGAGTGTAATAGTATTTAAACAGCTGGTCTGTCTGCTCAGCTTTACCGTGTCATGCTTCTGTAAGGATAAAGTATGCTCTCAGCTGTGATGGACAGCAGCAGGTTGAAGCTCTTTGCAGTTCCTTGACCCCCATCGCTCTCATACATACACATACCCTTTATCCAGTAAGGTCAAGTTCCAAGTGTTTGTGTGCAAATGACTAATTTTTGTAATACGTGTCTTACTTATTCCTCCGGTTATATTCTTTTTTTGGTTTATTATTCATTCCTTGATTTCTCACCATTCTTCTTTTCGTTTTCCCATTGCAGGTTTCAGAAGCACGTCCACACTTATAGAATTCTACCAGACGATGAAGGTTTTCTGGCAGTACAGGTACAGGATAAGGACCACATACTCTTACTCATGGTTTTAGCAGGAACTGGGTGGCAGAGGTGCTTTTGTTGGCTCCTCTGTTTTTCTTTTTCTCGCACACCAACAGCAGCCTCTTTATGACTTGTGTCCAACAGCTGTGAAGTCCCCACCAGCATTACACTCACATACAGAAAAACCACATGACAATACAGCGCAGCAGACCATATGGCTGTCTGACTGCTGTGATGTTGAGAGGAGTCTAAAAATCAAATTTGACTTCCTGGAACAGAATTTTTTTGACAGCAATATTTACCACAACAGCCCTTCCTGGTTCGAATTATATTTAGCCTACTGGGGTGGATTTGCTTATTCAACATTAGATATGGAACAATGGAGGCCAAGAGAGGTTTGAGTAACATGACTACTTGTAGCCAGAGTTTGGGTGAAAATTTTTCCCTTGGTCCCTATGCCCACTAGTGTGGATCTTTGCTTTCTTCTCGTATTCAGACGTCTCAGGGTGTGCAGCCTAAACGCTTTAAGACGCTGCCAGAGTTGGTGTCACTGTACCTGCAGCCCAACCAGGGTCTGGTCACCACCCTACTTTATACAGTGGAGAGAGAGGAAACGACCATCAGCGATGACAGGGACTATTCAGGTGACTAAAACAGGTGCAATTACACCCACAGAGGCCTTCTGCTGGTCACATGTTAACTCCAATAATCTGATTGACAGATGGAGAGGATGAGAAGCCGCCCCTTCCCCCTCGCTCTGCCTCCACCTCCACCTCTCCTGGACCAGACACACCCACAGAGAGGTACACAGTTTACATGACAAAATATTTGATTCCTTATAGTCAGTGTTGGGAGTAACGTGTTAGTGTAACACCACTAGTTTTGTAGTAACGTGCTCTGTAACGAAACTACTGTTTAAAAATTCAGTAGTGTGTTGACTTCCGGTCTGGACACCATGGTGATGGCAGCTTAACGCTGAAGCTCCCAGACCCAACCCAGGAAAATACCTTGAAAATCAGATTTAACGGATTTTTGGAAGAGTGAAAATCAAAAGACAAAGTCATCATGCCTAAAGGAAAACAGAAGAAATCGACATTTACCAGGCCAGGACACGCATCAGCCGAAGAATCTGATCCGGAGGATTTCCATTCAGAAGACGAGGAGCTGAATGAAGCTAGCAAAAAGGTTAGCTTAAAAATGGTACTTAAAGAATTAAGACGATTTCGCCGAGAGTGTTGGGCTGAATTTCGTGAAATCAAAGAAGAATTGAAAAGGACAAACAGCAGAGTGGACCAGGCCGAGGACCGAATCTTGGAAGCAGAGGAAAGAATAAAAGGGCTGGAAGATACCGTGCTGGATCTACACAAAAGACAGTCAAGACTGGAGGCTAAGCTAACCGACCAAGAAGGAAGACTGAGAAGAGACAACATAAGAATTCATGGTCTGAAAGAAGGAGTCGAGGATGGTTTCACCACAATGGCGGCATGCGTGGAATCCTTACTGAGAGAGAAGTTGGATATTCCCCAATCCACCGACTTGAAGATAGAAAGGGCGCACCGTACATTAGCCCCTAGGCCGGCGGCGGAAGCGCCTCCGCGATCGGTGGTGGTGAAGTTTTCCAACTCCAAAATAAAAGAAGAGGTTGTAAGACTGGCTTGGCAGAAAAAAGGATTTATGCACCAAGAGAGAAAAGTTTTCGTGGAAAACGATTACGCCCCGGAGGTCCTTAAAAAGCGTCGGGAATGCAACGACGCTTAAAAGGTATTACGAGAGAAAAAACTGCGCTTCCAGACACCATTTCCGGCGAAGCTGCAGGTCTTCTACGGCGATGAGACGTGTCTCTACAACTCGGCGGAAGAAGCAACCGTGGATATGGCGAGAAGAGGGCTCCCGGTAACGGTGTTTAAACCCGCAGCAGACTCGATCGAAAGAATCAAGGCTCAAACGTGGTCCACACAGAGACCCTCAAAATCCACGGGCCAGCAGCGGGAAACCCAGCACCAGAGCTACAAGGAAAAACTGTCCGTTTACAGGAGGGAATAACGATATTTTTAGTCAATCTGCACATCCAACCCTCCTCCTACAAGGTAACAAACATTAAAGGAGATGCAGCATCTGCAAGTGGTAAAACATTTCATGGAACAGTCATAATATTAGAAACAAATAAGTCTTTAAAAAAAAAAAAACCCAACTTGTTAAAATAGAAATGTGACAATGAACCACATGATCTCTCCACACTAACAAATACTGTATTAACGTGAATTTTTGCTGTGATGGTGGTGGGAGGGTGCACACAGTTTCATAGGGTATAGGCATTAAAAAAAAAAAAAATCATTACAAATTCGGATTGGGATCTGAAATTCACGTTAAAAACATGGGACAACTTACAGGGGTAAGAGAGGGCCCTCAGCACGTAACGGAATCTGAGGAATTTCCCTCAGAGCCAATACGCCAACATGGCTCTTCTAAGGTCACTAAAAACACCTCAGCTCAGGAAGTTCTTTTGTCAGTTTCTTGTTTTAAAGTTTTATATACTATGTTCTTAATGTTTTTTATGTTGTTAATGTTCTTTCAGTTTCTGAGCAGCATAAAAGAGAGCCACCACACTGTTATACTAAATAAGACAACACAATGGAGAAACAGGGTGTAACCAAAATAATCTCATATAATGTAAAAGGGATCCTGAATCCAGTTAAAAGATCCAAGATTCTAGGCAAAATGAAAAAAGACAAAGCAGGAATAATATTTTTACAAGAAACCCACCTAACAGACGTGGAGCACACTAAACTCAATAGACAAGGATTTAAAATGATCTCTTCATCTTCATATAAGTCAGGGAGGAGGAGGGGAGTAGCGACATTGATCTCAACCAAAATTATATTTGAAAAAAAATCAGAACACAAAGATAAAGAAGGGAGATACAGTTTGGTACTTGGGCGGCTAGAGGGAGAAGATATCACCCTGCTGAAAGTATATGCACCTCCAGGGGCTAACTGGAAATTTTATAAAAATGTATTTGACCTAATGATAACTAAAGCCCAAGGTTTAGTGATATGTGGTGGAGACTTCAATCTAAGACTGAATCCATACTGGGATGCATCAGGTAATTCTCCACATCAAAATAACACTCAAAGTAGGAAAACTCGGATGCTACTAAAAGAAATGGGAATCTGTGATGTGTGGAGGGAATTCAACCCCAGTGTAAAAGATTATGCATTTTACTCAGCACCACATTCATCATACTCAAGGATTGACTATTTTTTTTATGTTTAATAGAGACCTTGGAAGAGTAAAAACGTGTAAAATAGGACTGATGGATCTCTCTGACCACAGTCCGATCTATATGGAGTTAAGTATCCAAAAATACACAAATAATACATTTTCTTGGAGGTTAAATTCAAATGTGCTGAAAGGACCACTGAAAGATGAATTGGAATCAGATATTCTCAGATATTTGGAAGAAAATGATAATGGAGAAGTATCCCCTTTGATACTGTGGGACGCATGCAAAGCTGTAATAAGGGGGAAGATTATTGCAAAACTGGCATTCCAAAAGAAACTGAGACAAGAAAAACTAACCACACTAGAATCAGAACTTAAGAACCCAGAGAAAGAGCACAAAGACAACACTCATTCTAATGACTCTCTCAAAATTAAGGAAATTAAGAAACAAATAAATGAGATCTACACCATAGAAATCCAGAAGAAACTTACATTTCTGAAACAAAAATACTATGAAGCAGGCAGCAAATCGGCAAAATTACTAGCCTATAAATTGAGGAAACAACAAACGGAGAGAGCAATCTACAAAATCAGAGACCCAGTATCAAAGGAAATAAAATTTAGAATTCAGGATATTCTTAAAAGCTTTGAGAACTACTACAAGAACTTGTAGTCCCTCAAAAAACATAAAAACGCATCCGAAACATTCCTAAACACATTAAACCTTCCCCAACTTACTGAGTCACAAAATAAAACACTACTGTCAGAAATACAACCTAAAGAATTAGAAAAAGCAATTATGAAACTTAAAGCTAACAAATCCCCAGGAGCAGATGGCTTTACAGCAGAGTGGTACAAAACCTTTAAACAGCAACTATCTCCTCTCCTCCTGAAAACACTTCACTATGTCCTCTACACAGGGAAAATCCCCCCTCCTGGAGAGAAGGGGTCATTGCAGTCATACCTAAACCTGAAAAGGATAAACTAGACTGCTCCAAGTACAGACCAATCAGTGTGTTAAATCAGGACTATAAGCTTTTTACCACTATCCTTGCCAAAAGGTTAGAAAATATACTGACAGACTTAATTCATTTAGACCAAACAGGTTTTATAAGACAAAGACAGACACAAGACAACATTCGACGCACTTTACACATAATTCATCATATAAAAAAATATAACTTAAATGCAGCCATATTGGGATTAGATGCTGAAAAAGTATTTGATTCGGTTGACTGGTCTTTCCTATATAGAATCTTATCCAGTTTCAATTTTCATAACAACTTCATTAGAGCTATCCAGGCATTATATAAAAAACCAACAGCTAAAATAAGGATTAACGGTAAATTATCATCATCTTTTGAGCTGGAAAGAGGATGTCGTCAGGGCTGCCCCTTGTCTCCATTGCTCTTTGCAATCATCATAGAACCTCTGAGCCAATGGATAAGACGGAATCAAAAAATTCAAGGTATTACACTTGGTCAGAAGGAACATAAAATAGCACTCTTTGCTGATGAAATTTTAACCCCTTGCACTCCGGTCAGTTTTCCTAAAAACGCCAAAAAAAAATGTGCCCAAAGTAAATCGAAAGCTGTTCTTCAACCCTTTGCAGCATCTTCATGGGGTTGGTCTCATTTAAAAGAAAACACTTTGAATTTTTTGGCAAAAAACAACATGGTCTCTCTAAGTGCTCCGGCCACTGAGTTACAGTCATCTAAACATAGTGAACTTGAAGAAAATAAATTTGGCCTGGGTGTTTTTTTGGATACAAATGCTTGCAAATAACACACAGCTTCAGAGCTGGGCTGGAAAATGCAACAGAAATGTAGAACCAAGTGTTATCCAGCTGAGGTCCAAATTTTGTAACAATACCACAAAAAATGAATATATTACACAGCTTTGTTCTCAGGCTGTTCCCAGGCGTTTTGGAACTGTGCCAAATTGTGCCAAATGGCACAGTTTGGAAAAACGTCTGTAACTTTTGAATGATTCAATGTAGAAGCTTCATTTAGGGCTCTAATGAAAGGTCACACTCAGGGCTGTGTCTCTGTGTGTGTGTGTATGTGTGGGGGGGGGTTGTCCTCCCCCCCCCCCCGCTACAGAGGACGGAGATCCGCCCTCGCTACATGACGGATTACACTCGGATAAGGCATGTTTCCACAGCAACGCTGTCACTGCGGCTCCCCCCACCCCCCCGCTACAGAATCGTAGCGGCGGGGGGGGGGGGCGTTCACGGTCCGGAGGCGGCGAACGAACCGTGTAATGCGGCGCACGCACTTCGGACATCGTGTGCCGCACAGTTGTAATTTACCGATCGGTCAAAAGTCATTTTTTGATTACAATTTTCAGGGATAAATAATGATTTAGCTTATAACACCTTACCTCTTCACAGCCACATTGTCCTGGCGAACTTCTCTTCCCCATTGTCAGACGAACGCGATGCTGGTCCGCTCGTGGATCCCGGTCAAAACATAATTCCATTATTGCGGTTTGGGCGAATGATTTACGACCTTTGTCGTCGGCCTCCGTCGGTCTATGATGACGGAAGAGAATCCTAAACGTCTATTCTGCTGGAATGAGTGCAGGTCGCACTTGTGGGTGGTCTCCGTGCTGCTGGGTCTGTAGCAGGTTCTTCCAGCGTCCTTTTTTTCATCTGTTGAAGCAGTAATGTCTCTCTTCACCCAGCCCGAACTTCTGTGCTTCAATTGGCTCCTGCATTCACAGTAGGCGGGTCCTCCTTCCTAGGTTTTCATTCATTGGTTCTTCAAGGTTTCAGAAACCCAATTCAAGACTCTTATTAGTCGAATGAGAGGTCAATCAGATGAACTAATCTGTTCGCGGCTGTGTCTGCAGCTTTTATTTTCAGTGCGCGCTTGGACGCCATACACCACCTACATCAAAATCTCCATCAGGATCTCCATAATGCGTCAGAGAGCGCACGAGGGTGCTCTCGTGCACCCTAGGATGCAGAGACTTGCCCGCCCGCGGTACAACGGAGCGCAAGAGGTTAATATACCTGGTGGCAGCCGGACATCTCTTTTCCAGAGCTAATCTCAGTTTTTTCAGAGTATGGAGATTTATCGGGGTACGAATTAAACATGCATAAAACCCAAGTTTTAACATTCAACTATGATCCAAATCAATATTTACTAAGCAAACTCAAAACTAACTGGGAGATGGAATCTATGAAATATCTGGGGGTCAATATCCTGAAACAACTCAACAAAATTATAACACTAAACTATGATCCACTGGTGGCAAAACTAAAATTTGATCTAGCAAGATGGAATATGATAGCATTCTTGGGTACTGCACAAAGAATTGAAGCAGTCAAAATGAATATACGTCCACGTCTTCTATACCTTTTCCAAACAATACCGGTAGAACCTCCCAAAAAAACATGGCAAGAACTGGACAGAAGGATCTCAAGATTCATATGGCAGGGCAAGAGACCTAGAATCAGATATAGAACCCTACAGCTGAACAATGACAAAGGTGGGCTCGCGCTGCCAAATATCAGGGACTATTTTAAAGCCGCACAAATTAAAACTTTAATAGAGATATGTAACCCAGTCTACACTGCACAATGGAAAGAGATGGAATGCCAAATAACAAGTGACATCCCCCTAAAGGCGATAATAGGGAACAATGCCTTACCTAAACTTTTGAATAACACTAACCCGTGGATAGAGACCCCGCTAAAAGTTTGGTTTAAGATAGGGTTCTTTAGTTTGATTCTCTCTGACTATCGATTTCCGCAATGGATTGCCTATGATCAAGACTTTACTCCTAATAAAACAGACACTAGATTTAAAAAGTGGAAAGAGAACGGACTGATAAAATATTACGATTTTTTTAAAGGGCAAATTTTAAGAAGTTCTGAAGATTTGAAAAAACAAGGTCTAATAAATCAAGACCTTTACAGGTTCTTTCAGCTTAGACACCACATAAACAATATACTTAAAAAGGAGGACTTGGAAAGGGCCCAGTCAGGTGTTCTGAAGGTCTTCTTAATGGCATATAAAGGGATCCCAGGGATCAGATACATTTCTAAAATATACCAAGGTCTTCAAGACTTAAAAGGAGACAACACATCATCACATCATATATAAAAGAGAGATGGGAAAAAGAGGGGAATTTCACTTTACAACTGGAAATATGGGAAAAGCTAAATAAACAACAATGGAAAAGTACCTCATCCCTGCAGTGGAGAGAATTTGGATGGAAAAATTTGGTAAGATTTTTCAGAACACCTGCACAAAACAAATTTACTCGTAAGGGGTTGAATTGTTGGCGCTTGTGTGGTGAAGAGACTGCAAATCATTTTCATGTGTTTTGGTCATGCCCAGTTATCCACCAATATTGGACTAATGTACAGACAATATTGGGGAAAATATTCAAAATAACAGTCCCCTTTTCTTTTGCAACTTTATATTTGGGTTTACTACCGGAATCACTGGAAAGACGAGGAGAAAAATACTTATTCACTGTTTTAATATTGGCAAGTAAAAAAGCCCTAACTAAAAAATGGATGTTGAAGGACTGTCCTCCACCTGAAGATTGGATTAACGTGATCCAAGACATTTACTCGATGGAAAAGTTGACATTCGCACTGAGACAGGACATGGATGGGTTCTTGAACTTTTGGCAACCCTGGATCGCATATGTGTCTTCCATTAGATCTAATCTTTGACAAATACCATTTCAATATTGGCACCGCTCTTTGTTCCAACGCTACTCAGATGCTCTTTTATTTTTATTTATTTATTTTTATCTTTTTTTTTTTTTTTTTTTTTTGCTCTGTTATTTTGTTTTTGTTCTTTTTTGTATTTTCTGGTTTTGTTTTTTGTTTTTTTTTTGGTTCTTTCTTTAATTTCTCTTTTTCTTTCACTTAAAAAAAAAAGGGGGTGTTGTTGTGGAGAATGTGGAAATGACGAGGCTGAGTTTATCTCACAAGTCAGGTTTATTCCATTCTCCAACATCAAAAACAGAAAGGGAAATAAACCCCCAGACATTCGTCCCTTTATACCCCAGGACATCAAAGCACACAGTCACATTGTATTTTAATCCCAAGTCACAATGCGTCTTCTTCCAGGTCTTCTCACCTCCACCTAAAGTCACTGGTGGTCAGGAAATCCCTCAAGGCCATCTCTTTGCATACAAAAGGCCACATTTCACATCCTCCTGTTATCTCCTAGGAGGCTCAGTCCTTTTGTTCCTCTGAGACTTGAAGCATACAATAAGCATACAGTAATATACATGTGAAGCATATGAAACCCACATATGTGTCCCACATGACCCCCCCCAAACGTCTAAGATGGAACAACGTAACAACAGTTTGCATGTCATAATAAAATCACTACACATCAGTCCACATGCTGCTTGGGCCTCAATCTTCTCCCATATCTGCTGTAAGCGGGCTTTACCACCTCCGCGGCGCCCTCCTGCTGGGGAGCTGCTGTCTGAGGATGAGAACTGTTAGTCAATCTCTGTGGGTGCTCTGGGGAATGCTCTCTAGGGGGTCTGCCGCGCCGAGGAGCCTTGGCCAACTGCACACCTTCGTCAGCCACCACAAAAGCGGGTTTGAGCCTGTTTATGCCAATCATTTCTTTTCTGCCCCCCAAATCTAGCAAAAAATGCTTATCCCCTGTTTCCAGCACTCTAAATGGTCCATCATAAGGTGGTCGTAACGGTGGGCGATGGGCATCATGTCTGACAAAAACAAACTCCGCATTTTTTAAGGCCTTAGGCACAAAAATGCGCGGAAAACTGTGGTGAACGGGGCCAGGCAGCATGCTCGATTCCGTGCTACTCTGTAACCGCTGAGCTGGGGAGCACTCTGGCGCAGGATTATCTGGGAGAAATTCCCCGGGCAGCCGGAGTGGCTGTGCGAAAACTAGCTCAGCTGGGGAGGCTTCTAAATCCTCTTTAGGTGCAGAACGCAACCCCAATAAAACCCATGGTAGCCTGTCCACCCAATTTGCATCCGTAAGCGATGCTCTGAGGGCCACCTTCAATGACCTGTGAAAACGTTTGCATAACCCGTTAGCCTGCGGGTTGTACGCGGTCGTGCGGTGGATCGTTGCCCCCAGGCTGCGGGCCATCGCTGACCAAAGTTCAGAAACAAATTGAGGGCCTCTGTCGGACGTAATGTCCGACGGGACTCCAAAACGCGCTACCCATGCCGTTAAAAATGCGCGCGCCACCTCCTCGGCTGTGGTTGACAACAGTGGGACCACTTCCGGCCAGCGCGTGGTGCGGTCAACCATTGTCAGAAGATGTGTGCACCCCTGTGAGGGCGCGAGGGGGCCTACGAGGTCCACGTGAACATGATCAAACCTCTTATCCGGAATGTGAAACGGCTCCAAGGGAGCTCTCGTGTGTCTGTGTACCTTGGCTCGTTGACAAGCCATGCAGGCTGCCGCCCACTTTCTAACTTGTTTGCGCAGGCTCGGCCATACAAATTTCTCTCCCACCATTTTGACCGACGCGCGCACTCCCGGGTGCGCCAGAGAATGGATCAAGTCAAAAACACGGCGGTGCCACGTGGCCGGTACCACAGGACGCGGTCGCCCAGTGGAGACATCGCAGATTAGGGGGGGCATACCGTCTTGCAGCACCCTGTTCTCCAGCCTTAACCCTGTTGGTCCAGACTGGAGCGCGCGCACGTCCATGTCGCTAACCTGGTCCGCGGCCATGGCTGCTTAATCTATCCCTATGCAGACTGGGACCGCGCGCACTTCTGCGTCGCTAACCCGATCCGCGGCCATGGCTGCAAAATCTACCCCTACGCGGGCTGGAGCCGCCACGGCGCACGAGAGGCAGTCTGCCACTACATTAAGTTTACCCGCCACATGTTGGATATCGGTAGTAAACTCTGAGATCGCAGCCAGCTGTCTCTGCTGCCGGCCCGACCACGGTTCTGAAACCTTGGCCATCGCGAAAGTCAGCGGCTTGTGGTCAACGAACGCGGTGAAAGGGTGTCCCTCCAGCCAGAACTGGAAGTGGCGAATGGCCAAGTGGAGAGCTAACAACTCCCTGTCGAATGCGTTGTATTTTCGTTCACTATCGCGCAAGGTCCTGCTGAAAAAGGCGAGCGGTTGCCAAGCTCCGGCTACATACTGTTCCACGACCACCCCTATGGCCACATCTGACGCATCAGAAGTGAGCCCTATGCGGGCCGTTGGGACTGGATGTGCTAACGACGCAGCGTTTGCCAGGGCTGTTTTGACTTAAGAGAATGCGCGCTCTTGCTCCGGAGAACATTCGATTTTATTTGTGGGTTTTTGTTTTTTTAGTGCAGCATACAATGGTTGCATGATCTGTGCTGCGCGGGAGAGGAAACGGTTATAAAAATTCTCCATTCCCAAAAACTCCTGTAACGCTTTGACCATTTGTGGCTGGGGAAAATTTGTTACTGCGCGCACTTTGTCAGGCAGAGGAACCACTCCTTCTGGAGAGAAGCGATGCCCCAAAAAATCAATCTGCGTCACCCCGAACTGACACTTCGCTGGGTTGATTATTAACCCGTGCTCTCCCAACCTCCGGAAAACTGCCGTGAGGTGGTTTTCGTGTTCGTCTTCGGACGCGCTGGCTACCAATATGTCGTCCAGGTAGACGAACACGAAGGGGAGATCGCGCAACACCGCGTCCATCATGCGTTGGAACGTCTGCGCCGCGCCTTTAAGCCCAAATGGCATGCGCAAAAACTCGAATAGCCCAAACGAAGTTATTACCGCTGTTTTGGGTATGTCCTCAGCGCGCACTGGGACCTGGTGGTAACCGCGTACCAAGTCTATCTTAGAAAAAACGCGAGCCCCCGCCAAATGAACTGAAAAATCTTGGATGTGCGGGATCGGGTAGCGGTCGTACACTGTAGCGTTGTTCAACCTGCGGAAATCACCGCAAGGTCGCCACGAGCCATCAGTTTTCGGGACCATGTGAAGCGGTGAAGCCCATGGGCTTTTCGAACGCCTGATGATGCCCAACTTTTCCAGGTTGGCGAACTCCTCGCACGCTATGGTCAGTTTAGCTGAATCCAAGCGCCTAGCTTTTGCAAAAATGGGCGGTCCGGTGGTAGTAATAAAATGTTGCACCCCGTGTTTAGCCACGGTCGCCGAAAATGTTGGGACTGTGAGTGCTGGGAACTGAGTGAGGAGTGTGTGGAACTTACCACTTGCAGCTGTGACGTCGGCTTGTGCTGTTGGCGGGGCCACTCGAGCTGTACAGGGAATAGAATAAAAAGAGAGTGCATTAACCAGGCGTCTGTTAGCAAGATCAACCAACAAACCATGTGAGCACAAAAAATCAGCCCCTAGCATGTTGAAATTGACTGCAGCTATGACGAAAGTCCACTCGAATGTACGGCCATGTAGGGACAGAAGCAACGTCCTCTCACCAAAGGTCTTCATCGCCGAGCCGTTAGCTGCTGACACCCTGGGACCACTGGAAGGCGCCAGCCGGTCAGCGGAGGAAGGTGTGATGAAACTCAACTGGGAGCCTGTGTCCACGAGGAAATGCCTCCCCGAGCGTGCATCCCTCAAGTAGAGCAGCTTGTTCTCCTCTCCGAGGGCCGCAGCTGCTACCGACCCCCGGTCTTGCCGTTTCCCGAGCGCTTGAAATGACACGGTGGTATACATTTGCGTGCCCTCTCTGCGAAGCGGCGATGGTAGAAACAAAGGACGTCGTCTGCTCCGTGTTTCTTGGCCCCTGCTGCCGCCGTCGTCGGTGAGTCTGGTACTGTTTCCTCTGGCCCCCTGCCATCTCCGGACGTTGTGCTGAGCTCCGCTGCCGCGGCGGTGGCCACGCGCTGTTTGGTGGCGTTGACGAGTTGTTGCGCCTCTTGGCCCAGCTCACGGTAGTCTCGATGGGCCAACAGTGGCGAACCTGCCAGGGTCACTCTCACCGCTGACGGTAGGGTCCTGAGAAAAAGGTGGGCGAAGATGAAGTGGTCATCGTCAGAGTCTTTCAACCCCAACAGCTTCTCCATCAGATCCACAGGCCTGTCGCTTTCAAATTCAGTCAGCGCCAGGAGCCCCTCTGCTTGCTCCTCCACCGAGGGGGTGAAGTACCGGATGAGTGCAGCCTTCAACGCGCCGTACTTGTCGCTGTCCGGCGGCTGGTTGATCAGATTCTGCACATGCTGGGCTGTGTGGTTGTCCAGCTTTGCAACCACATGGTAGAACTTTGTGGAGTCTACCGAAATTCTCCGGAGGTTGAACTGCACCTCGACCGCGTTAAACCAGGAGCGCGGATTGTTCTGCCAGAAGTCCAGTAGCTGAACTGTGGCTGCATACGTTTGGCTGGCTCCTGACGAGTCTGGCCTGGGAGAATTTCTTTAACTCATGATACGTCTTAGGGTCACCAGTGTGGAGAATGTGGAAATGACGAGGCTGAGTTTATCTCACAAGTTAGGTTTATTCCATTCTCCAACATCAAAAACAGAAAGGGAAATAAACCCCCAGACATTCATCCCTTTATACCCCAGGACATCAAAGCACACGGTCACATTGTATTTTTATCCCAAGTCACAATGCGTCTTCTTCCAGGTCTTCTCACCTCCACCTAAAGTCACTGGTGGTCAGGAAATCCCTCAAGGCCATCTCTTTGCATACAAAAGGCCACATTTCACATCCTCCTGTTATCTCCTAGGAGGCTCAGTCCTTTTGTTCCTCTGAGACGTGAAGCATACAATAAGCATACAGTAATATACATGTGAAGCATATGAAACCCACATATGTGTCCCACATTGTAATAATTATTCTTCCAATGTTGTCAAAAAACAAAAAAAAGGGAACATGTGATGAAAATGTAAACAATGCAATGCTGTAATGACATGTATACCCTTTACAAAAACTTAAAAAAAAAAAATTCAGTAGTGTGTTAGTTACTGAAATTTGATCAGATGTGTTACTCGTTTCTCATTTTATTGATATGGATAGATATTTTTAGCACAAACAAATGAATATACAAACTAACCCTGCCGTAGCTGATGCAGCAGTCAGTTGGTGAGACCTGTTGCAAGTCTTCACTACTGAGTGGAGGAAAAGATGAAGCTACTTTGTTTTTGTGGAAATAGATTATTTTTCCTTTGTCACAGTTGAGACAAAGGGACAAAAGTTGGGACAAAAGCATGTTTGGTGGTTTGCAAGCTAAAGTGCCAGGTTGAGACCTCTACGATCTTCAGAAGCTCTTGAAAACGGCAACAAAGCTAGTGCTATACTGTGCTAATAACACCGTGCTGTGGATCTACACTATCTGATACAGTCCACAACTGGATATAAAGTGGAAATACACTTGTCTCCATCCCCACGGCTGGATTTAAGCTACAGGTATACATCTGGACAGTTTGTAGACACAGGACCCCGAACTTGTGAGCCACAGAAAGTAAAACACATTTACTTGCTACCTGGATAAAGATTATTCAAAATGGATTTCGATCTCCAAAAGGAATTTGAGGGACTGGATCATGGTCTGTCACAGCAGACTATTTGGAGTGTGGATAATGGACATTTTCTTTGGATCACTGCACATCGGGTTAATCATATCATAAAGGTAAGATAAACATGGACAGCTTTTATGCATTGTCAGCTCTCACTCTTTTGAGTGAGTCTCACTCTTTCTCCCTCTCACTCCACAACAGAATTTCTCACTCCAAAATAAGGAAGTTACTGACAATATCATGCGACTTTCTTCAGAGTTTTCCCACATAAGCGCTCTCAAGGCAGGATAAAGCAGACTGAACCTGTTCTAAAAGCTCTGTCTGAAACCAGTCTGTTTTACAGCCTGACATTAATAAGCCCTTAATATATCCATAATTAAATTATCTTCCTGTGTGCGCAAGATGATTCAAGTATGCATTTGAAAGTAATGTGAAAGTTACTTTTTCAAGTAACTAGTTTTATTTCCACAATATCTTTATTGAACCTTTTTTTTTTTTTTAAACAAACATGATACAAACAATCAAACACTAACACTAAAGTACATACAAAAAAAAAATGCACTAAAAACACCAACAACCACCAACAAAATAAAGTCTTCAACAATGCTCCTCTGTTTAGTCTAGACAATCAATACATATAGTATACATATTATGTTCACCAGTTTGGAATTTACAAGGTCCACACACATCATTCACCTTCTTCTTCAAGAGTTATGTTTAAATTTTTTACATAATCAATAAAAGGTCTCCATATATTCTCAAACACAATTTCCTTTGATTTTAGTATATATGTTATTCTTTCTAATGGAAGGTTTGTTAACATCTGTCTTAACCACTGAGTCACATCTGGTCTATGAGTCTTTTTCCATAATAGTGCAATACATTTTTTGCATTAAGCAAACTGAGGTCTATGAATGTTTCTTTCACTTTTATTAAAATTATGCTTTTCTGGGTACAGACCCAACAAAAACAGTTTAGGATTCAATATGATTTGTTTTGAGATTATTTTTTCAATTGTTACCCTCACCTCTTCCCAAAACATTCTTATTAATCTACATTCCCATAAACAATGAAATAGGGTTCCTTTACTTTCCATGCATTTTGTGCATGTATCTGGTATATTTTTGTTATATCTATTTAAACTCCTCGGTGTAAACATACATCCGCATTAACCATTTGAAATGTATCAATTTAAGCGTGCATTTATTGATTTGGTTTGAGCTTCTGTACAAGCCAATTCCCATTGTTCCTCTGAAATTTCAATTTGCAGATCTTCTTTCCAGTAGTTTAATCTTTTCAGTGAATTTTTCACTTGAGGATAGTGTCAATGAGTTATAAAACTCTGAAATAATACCCTTTCTTTTACTATCTTTCATCATCATTTTTTCCAAGGATGAATAAATAGGTCGAGTGAGAGCTTTTTTTGATTTGATCGAATAAAGTTTCTAAGTTGAAGATATTTAAAAAAATGTGTTTTATTGAGATTAAATTTGATCCTCAGCTCTTCAAAAGACATTATGTTGTCTGCACATGGCAAATATAAATCCTGAATCTTTGTATCCCTTTTAAATTCCATACTTTAAATACAGCGTCCGCTCTCCCTGGTTTAAAATATTGATTACCCCATATTGGACTAAATTGTGACAATAAGTGTGGTTCTTTTAAATAGATTTTAGCTTCACACCATATTTTGATTCATATGCTTTACAAATGGATTTTTAACTTGTTTTTGTAATTTTTTTGCGCCGAATCTGAGTATATGAAATATGGGAAGAGGTAAAGGTAAATTGTATGATTCCATTTCAGTCCAGTGAGGGAGATCATTTGATGAACAATAATATTCAAAGACCTCAGTTGTGCCGACCAATAATACAACATAAAATTTGGACATTTCAGACCTCCACGATCAAATGTAAGTATAATAAAGACAAACGTAATCTAGCCCTCCTGTTGTTCCATATCAATTCACTAACTTTTTTTTTATTCTTGAGATAGATCTAAAGGTGGTGATAAGGGAATGTATTGAAATAAATAAAGTATTTTTAGGTAAAATATTACTTTTAAGTATATTGATTCTCCCGATCATCGACATTGGTAGTGACATCCATCTCTGAGTTAACTCAACTGATATCTGACATTAAGGCTTCATAGTTGACACTGGGTGACTGATTCTAGCTTAGGCATAATTTGGATTCTAAATATTTAAACTGATTTTACAACATTGAATTGAGTTTACCTCAGGGGCTGGGTAATTTCTCTGGTCTCATTTAGCATTAATATTGAAGATTTAGTTTATTATATTTTATATCCTGATATTTCCCCAAAATTCTTTATAAAATTCAACAAGGTTGAATTGATTTTTTTAGATTCGACATAAACAAAATTATATCATCGGCGTACAGGGAGATTTTATGTTCTGTTGGTCCAACTTTAATTCCATATAATTTGTGAATGTAAACGTATCGCTATCGCTAAAGGTTCAATTGCCATAGTAAACAGTAAAGGTGAAAGTGACAGCCTTGTCGACATCCTCTATTGATTTTTATTGGTTTTGAAATATTGTTATTTGTTAGGATTTCTGCATGTAGCATTATTGTATATTATTTGAAACCCATTTTATGAAATTATTTCCAAGTCCAAACCTTTGTAGACTTCAAAAGAAGGGCCATTCAACTCTTATCAAAGGCCTTTTCGGCGTCCAATGATAGGAGAGCTGTATCCGGTGCTTCTTTATTAAAATAAATAATATTAAATAGTCTTCTTACATTATGGAAGCCTTGTCTACCCTTTATAAAGCCATTCTGATCTCGATTAATAATATTTGGTAAAATTTCTTGTATTCGTCTTGCTAAAATTTTACAGATTATCTTAAGGTCGGCGTTTAATAGCTTATTGGTCTCATATTTTCACATTTAATTAGAGGGCTTACCTGGTTTTGGCAGCAGTATAATTAAGGCATTATTTATGTATGATGGTAAATTATTATTTTGAAATGCTTCTAAAACCATTTCCAAAAAAGGTTTTATCAATTTATTCTTAAATTTTTTATAAAGGTCACTGGAAGACCATCTGTCCTGCACTTTTCCTGATTTCATATTATCAATGGCTAGCCCAACTTCTTCTTGACTAATTTTAGACTCCAATATCTCCCCGTTTTCATTTGGAATACACGGTATAGATAGTTCGTTCAAAACCCATTTAGTTTTGTTAAATCAGGTTCATTTTTGGTATCATATAATTTTTCATAGTAATCTCTAAAGGCTCTATTAATTTCTAAAGGATCTATAACTACCTGTCCGTTACTTATAATACTGGTAATTGGTGTTTTAATTTCCAATTGGTTTAATCTGCCATGCTAATAATTTTCCTGATTTTCACCTTGTTCATAAAAGATTGTTTCAATCTTAGAAGACTCGAGGCAGCTCTATTCGCTGATTTTTTGTCGTATTCAGCTCTCAAAATCAGTAATTCATTCTCCCACCTTGGGTCACTTCCTGCATACACTTTTTTCCTGAAGATTTTTATTTTATGTTCCAATTTAGCTCTCTCCTCTCGAGTCTTCTTAGATTTGATCCTGTATAACTAATAATATGTCCCCTAATAAAAGCTTTGACAGCCTCCCACTTTACACATGCTGATGTTTGTGTAGTATTGATGTCAAAGAACTCGTCTATCTGTTTTTCTATATACTTGACAAATTCCTCATCCTGAAGCCATTTATGCTGAAATTGCCATCTACCTGATTCCTTTGTCAATTTTTTATCTACATATATTAGACAACAGGGTGCATGATCAGAGATCACGATGTTATCATAAAAGCAGTTTTGAATCTTGGACCTTAATTCTGTGGAAATCAAAAAATAATCAATACGTGAGAATGTCTTGTAGTACTGGAATAACAAGAATAGGCTTTAACTTGTGGTTTCATTTCTCTCCATATATCTAACAATCTCAATTCTTTCATAAAATGATTAATAGTCATCCTACATCCAATGTGCGTACAATCCAGTCCTGTTGATCTATCCACACCTGGATTCAATGTACAATTAAAATCCCCTGCTATTATATGTTGCCCTGTAAGTGATGATAAGATGAGAAATAAATTAGCAAAGAACTTCTGATCATCTATATTGGGACCATATAAGTTCACAAGATTTATATTTTCTAATAGCAAAGAACCTTGAATGATTACATATCTTCCAAATTTGTCTCCAATTACATTTTTCACTTGAAAAGGAACTGATTTATGTATGAGAGTCATAACTCCCCTGGCTCGGGATGAAAATGAAGAGGTGAATACACTTCCCTGCCATCTACTCCTAATTCTTTTAACATCCTCCTCTATCAGATGAGTTTCTTGTAAAAACACAATTCTTGAACCCATGTCCTTTATTTTATTCATAACTTGTTTAAGTTTTTTTTTAAATTTTGTAGACCTCTGCAATTCCATGAAGTTAAATTAAGATTAACACTTTGGTCCATGATCAATAGAGAGTTTGGGATTACCTTGCAGTGTAAACATGCTCATACAGAGAAGCAAAAACATGAGTGGTTGAACATTCATCCTACAAACTACACACAAACAAATTTCCCCTTCCCACACTTGTGGCAAACCCCCCAAAATCAAAAGAAAAATTCTGTCTCCCGATATAGCCATCGACCGTTCCACACCCACGGGGAACAGCCTAAGCCACTCCTTCTTCATCCTCCCAATCACCCTAACTCTACTGCTTTTAATAACGTAACATTAACTCTCCTCTGTAGTTTTCCAACTTAACTCCAAAATTTTTAACAACTTTGTACATCATAGTTTTTTTTTTTGTTTGTTTTGTTTTTGTTTTGTTTTTTTAATATATAATACAATCTATATTTTGTAAACTTACTATTTACTTCAAGTCAGTCAGATGCCTGTGCAAATGCTTAATTATTCTACCTTATATTTTGTTCATGCTTAGCTCCCACCAGTCTCTTCTTCTTCTTTGATCTTCTTGATGAACTCCTGCGCCTCCTCTGGGGTCTTGAAGATGTGGGTTCTGCCCTCATACGTGGTCAGCAGTCTCGCAGGATAGATTACACCATGACGAATCCCAAGGTTGCGCAGCTCCTTACGTATGGGATCAAACTGCTTCCTCAATTGCTGGATTCTGTGGCCAAATCTGGGTAGAACCGCACCTGCTGGTCCTGGTGTTTAATCTCTCCTTTAGCACGTGCAGCGTTGAAGATCTTCATCCTGTCTCTGTTGCTAAGAAACTTCATAATTAAGGTCCTCGGCGGTCCCTTATCTCTCCGTGGGCCAATACGATGTGCTTTTTCCAGAACCACTGCTGATTGCAACTCCTCGCTGCCCAGCACCTCCGGAATCCACTTTTCCAGAAAGGAACATACGTCCCGACCTTCTGATTCCTCTGGAAGACCCACCAGCCTCAAATTATTCTGTCTCGACCGAGATTCCAAATCCAAAATATTATCTTCCAGAGATTTATTTTTTTTTTCCAAAGTGCGCACCTTTAAATTGAAGACGGGTGACGTCATCTTCAGCACTAGCGAGACGGAGCTCCATCTGCGCCGTTCGTTCTACACAGTCACCCAATTCCTTTCTTATTCCTTCCAACGCTGTCATAATCCATCAAATCTAGAGGAAAAGTCCGCTCTCATTGAACTCATGGCAGCCATCAGCGCATCTGCGCCATTCCCCGCAGAAATCGCACCGTTGCCAGCCTCCTCCGCCATATATGGAGTTTTGTTTGCTGCGTCACAGACCTGAAAGTCCGTTAATTTGGACTGTTTCGGCGGCTCGCTTTTTCCTTTTCCTGGTTTTCCAGCCTTAGGCTTCGCCGACATATCCTCGCCCAAATGCTGGGATACGTTCTGTCCCAAATGAGAGAGTTATTTGCCGATTTTTTTCTCCAGGAGCAGAGCAGAGCGAGACACGTCCGTCCTACGTGGCAGCCATAACCGGAAGTCTCAAGTAACTAGTTACTTTAATCATGCAGTAATTGTAAAGTAAGTCAGTTACTTTTGAAAAGAAGTAACTAGTAACTGTAATTAGTTACTATTTTTTAGTAACTTGCCCAACACTGCTCATAGTGTTATTCAATGAGTGATGTCACACTTTGGTCATGTGATGACCTAGATATATTTTTGTCTTTGTGTCCGTCACTTTTGATGTGCTCAGTTTTGTTGTGTTGGAAATGTCTGGTTTCATCTTGCAATACTTTATTTTATGCTTGTGCAGCACTTTGTGCATTTTAAAAAGTGCTATAGTTTTACTCATTTACTTATGGCTGCCAAAAGACTGACCAGTCTCTATTGTTCTTTGAGCATGAATACTGTATAAATTCTAGATAGGATAAATATGGTCTATGAATCTCAGACAATATGTCAAAAGCTTGTTGTTGCTGCTGGTAGTGCACACAGTGTTTTAGCAAAGGTGAGCATCCATTTCCAACATTTTGCTATTGGCAGGAATCCCAGAAGGGTTCTGTTTCATTGTAAATGCAACATTCCGCACCAAAGCCAGAGTGACTGAATCATAATGCAGAGGTCCTAACCTGATGTACCCTGAGGTGTCCTTTTCAGCACATCAATAGAGCACTTAGCCTCTAACCGAATAACTTTCAAAACACATTTTTAACTCATCCCAGTGAAGCTGAAAGAAGATAATGCGATAATGTGGCATCTGTCCATCCATCTGTCCACATTTCATGGGAATCAAAATTCAAGATTCAAAGGCTTTATTATCATGTGCACAGTTAAGAAATGCTACATTTCCTGAGCAGTGAAATTCTTACTCTGCTCGCCGAATGAATGCCAAGTTAAAGGTACAGAAACAACAATTCTAATAGGTCATGACACACTAACACAGTAACTCAATTCTAGTACTGATGGATGCTAAGACACATACACCAACACACAGTTAGGCAGTAGAGGAATGAAAATGAAGTCACCGGATGACTAAAGTGATAGTGGTATATTGATATCAGAGATGATGTGAACCTGAGATGGCATGAACCTATGTACAGTGTGCAAATGAGCCGTGTGCAACCTGATGTAACCTGAGATGGCATAGACTTACGTACAGTGTGCAAATGAGCATTGTGCAACAAGCAGTGTATAATTATTATACCCTATAATTATCTACCTACCTATATCTACCTATAATTATACCCTATAATTATCTACCCTGTAGATGCATTTTACTGCTTTTTTACATCTTGGCCAGGGGACTACAGATGAAAACTAGCCTTTTGGCTAATTCTGGCTTTTTTAACCATGTGTAATCATGTGTTTTATGAAATTGCATTGTCCCTTTTCAAATAAACTAAACTAAACTAAACTAATTACAAATTATTGGTAAGTAGCAGCAGAGATGATATGGACATCAGACAGGTGATACTATATCTACTGTACAGGTGAGCAGTGTGCAAATTAGCAGCCGGTGTGTGAGTTCCTATATGCGAAGCTGTGTTACAGAGTTTTGGGAGTTGTTGTCTGTTCATGAGTCTGATGGCAGTGGGAAAGAAGGAATCACTACTCCTCCTAGGCATTTGCCCCGATGCTCACCAGTCTCACTCACACTGATCCTCAGGGTGGTTTGCATCCAAGTTGTGGTGAAGGTCAGAGGTCAGGAGATCTGGGCACTTATGTGATTTTCAGAAACATTGCTGCTCCTCCTAGGCAATTTCCCCAATGGTCACCAAATTCATTTACAAGAATCCTCAGGAGCGTCTGCATCCAGGTTGTGTTCAAGGTCATTGTGAAGGGCATAAATTCCATTTATATCATGTATAGTTAAGGTCCTTCAAAAGTGGCGCTGACGGTTCAAGACTGCTAGAAAAAGTTACCATTCAGAAGTTTGTTCTGCACTTTTAAGTAGCCCACAAAGATGTGTAGTACTGTGTCATCATCATAGCAGTTTGTCGTGGGCGACAATGACTGTTTCATTTAGGTCTGATCAGATTCCTCCACACAGCTCTGTCCTTAGCCTTCTGCTGCCAGGAACTCCTATCTATGTCCAACTTCTTCAAGTTTCTTTTTACAATGTCTTTAAATCTGAGCCTTGGTCTACCCTGATTGTGTTTGCCCTCACATAACTGTGAGTAGAGTAAAAAACTGCCGAGGGAGATGCTGGTGGTCCATCCTCTCAACATGTCCGAGCCATCTCAGGTTCATCTGTATTAGCATGTCCTCCATTGATGGTAGACCAGCTCGTTTCAACACTTCTATGTTGGTTGTCTTGTCTTTCCATGAGATGTTCATTATAGCTCGAAGGTGTCTCATTATGTACACGTGGAGTTTCTTGACCTGCATTCTGTAGACAGTCCAAGTTTCAGCACCGTACAATAGAGTAGCCAGTACTGTCGCTCTGTACACTTTGCATTTCACATGGATAGACACATGTCGATTGTTCCACAGTCTCTCTCTGAAGTTTCCAAACACAGCACTCGCTCTTCCCATTCTGAGAGATAGTTCATCCTCCAGCCTAGCATTCTCTGAAACAGTACTCCCTAGGTACTTGAAAGTCTTGCACTTGACTAGTGGCTCTGCACCAATGCTGATCTCTTCTGGTAGTGATGTTGATAACTGGAACTTTGGTGGTTGATAAAGGCACTCTGTCTTCTTGATGTTGATTTGGAGGCTGAATTGGCTAGCTGCTCTTGCAAATTTCTCCACTAAAGATTGCATATCTTGCACGCTGTGTGCAACTAGAGCACTGTTGTCGGCAAAGAGCATTTCTCTTACTACCTTTATCGATGTCTTACTCTTGGCTTTAAACTGTGCCACACTGAACAAGTCTGCTTCTTTCCTTGTTTGAATGTATACTCCTTCTGAAGTGTCTTTGAAGGCCACCTCAAGCATGGCTGCCAGATATAGCGAGAAGAGTGTAGGTGTCAGCACACACCCTTGTTTCACCCCGTTGCTTACTGAAAAGTCTTAAGATACTGAACCACTCATTGCCACATTTGCTTGCATACCTGTATGGAGTGCCTCGATCAGGCTGACAAACTTGTCTGTACAACCATATTTCTTGAGTACCTGCCAACGTCCTTGTCACGAAACAGTATCGAAGGCTTTACTGAAGTCTATGAAGACTACATAAAGCGGCATGTTCTGTTCAAGACACTTTTCTTGATCCTGTTTCAAGCAGAAAATCATGTCCATTGTGCTTCTTCCACTTTTAAAGCCGCACTGGGTTTCCGGTAGTACATTCTGCGAGATGTGTTCACTGAGTCTGTTAAGTAGTACACGTGAGAGAATCTTACCAACAGTGGCTAGCAGTGATATACCTCGGTAATTTCCACAATCTTTCCTGTCACCTTTCTTGAACAAAGGCACAATACTTGCATCCTTCCAGTCTTGAGGTACTTTCTGGGCATCCCATATCTCTTGGATGAGCTTGTGCAGGCAATTGTTCAGCTGAACACCACCAAATTTCCACACTTCTGCTGGAATTCCATCCCTTCCTGGAACTTAACCATCCTGTGTTGTCCTGATAGCTGCCATTAGTTCATCAAAATTTGGTGGTTCATCCAGACTTGATACAGCTGGTCGCTGCACTAGAGCTTCTTTAGCCTCTTCAGTGAGATCTCCAGGGTTGTTTAATAGTTGGTCAAAGTGGTCTGCAAATCTGTCCAGGATCTTGTCTTTCTCCTGCAAAACCGTTTCACCATCCATAGCCTTTAGTTGGATCAATCCTCTTGGTTTAGGGCCGTAGATTTCTCTCAAACCTGTGAAGAATGTTTTCATGTCCTTCCTGTCTGCTGCAGTTTGAAGTTTCTCCGCTTTTTCATCCCACCAGTTGGACTTCATCTCTCTGGCGTACTTCTGTAGCTCACTCTGAGCCTTTGAGTATTTCTTCTTCTTCGACCTTGTGTTACACTGTAGGTTTTCCTGCCTAGCTGTATCCTTTGTTTCTAGTAGTTTCTTCAGGTGTTGATCATGCTCATCAAACCAATCTTGATGTTTCCTCTCAGAGTAGCCTAATGCATCACTCGCAGTCTGATACACCGTATCCTTCAGTATTGCCCATTTCTCTTCTATGTCATTCTCTGAGTTGTTGCTGTCTCAGTCTTTCAAGTTTTCATCCATTTCCTGTGCAAGTTCTTCCTGCTTCTTTTGGCCTTTCAGTGCACTAGTGTTTAGCTTCCGTGGTGGCTTCGCATCCATCCCGCAGTGCTGTTTTCGCCTGCAGGTGACTATAGCAGCAGTACTCCCAATACTCCCAACCATCTCCAAAGGCTTGGAGAAAGCTGTAGCACAACAGCTGGTGGACCACCTTGACTCCATGGCAGCACTTAACCCCTTTCAGTTTGGTTTCAGGAAAGGATATTCCACTGAAACAGCATGCTGCTATCTATTAGAAAACATCAAATCCAGCCTGGATGAGGGAGGGGTAGTGGGGGCTGTTTTTCTTGACCTGCGAAAGACTTTTGATACAGTCAACCATGAGTTACTTTTAAACAAATTATCACAATTCTCCCTTCATAAAAATACACAAAATTGGATAAGGTCATACTTCAGTGACAGACAGCAGTGTGTAATTGTAAACAATGTTACATCTCCCTTAAAAGCATGCAGCATGGGTGTACCGCAGGGCTCTATTTTAGGGCGTTTGCTGTTTATATATTAATGATCTCCCGTCTGTGTGTAATGCAAATATAATTATGTATGCTGACGACACTGTGGTATATACTCATGGTAAAACGACTGAAGAGGTGACTGAAAAATTAACACAGGAAATGGAGAAAGTCTCACATTGGTTGAAGAATTCTTGTTTAACCTTAAACGTCGATAAAACTGTGTCAATGTTTTTTACTAATCGCTACAAATCTAAGAATTCTTGTCACATCTTGATAGAAGGACAAAAAATTAAGAATGTGACTCAATTTAAATATTTAGGTGTTACACTTGACTCAAATTTAAGCTTTAAAAAACACATTAAAAGGATGACAAACACGGTCAAATTTAATTGTGTTAATTTCAAACATATCAGAAATTCACTGTCTACTGAAGCATCAAGTATGTATCTAAATGCTATGATAATTCCACATTTTCTTTACTGTATGACCAGTTGGTCACAGGCGTGTAAATCTGCCCTGAGGCCTCTGGAATCATTTTACAAATATTCTATCAAGATTCATGACAAGAAAAGACGAACGTTCCATCACTGCCCAATCCTGTCCAAATATAACCTGTTGAGCTTTGAAAATCTAATCATGTATACAAATGTGTGTCTTTTGTTTAAGGTAATCCATAACTCTGCTGCTCCTCCCTTAAAAAGGTTTGTTTCATTAAGTTCTGTAAATACATCTCGGACAACTCGATCAACAGCACGCGGCGAGTGCAGGATTTCTAAGCACAAGACAACATTAGCAAATTCAACATTTTCGTGTGTGGCTATGCGACAGTGGAACATGTTACCAACGGAGTTACTTGCAGTTACAGACTATCACACATTTTCACGCTTGGTGAAAAAACAGTTAATCTCTAAGCAAACCTATGTCCATAATGTACTGTGATGTAAAGATGTTAGAGTGTGTGATGACGACAGTGGGACCAATAAGAGTCAGTGGTTGGATGTGAAAAATTGTTTATATGGATGGAGTTATAAAATGTATTATTGTATGTTTTAGTTCTTATCAGTGTTTTCAGTTCTTATCAATGTTATTAATGTCTGTTTTAGTTTTTAGCAATGCTTGGTTTTAGTTTCTTTAATCAATGTTTGGTTTTAGTTTTTTATCAATGCTTACTTGTAGTTTTAGCAAATGTCTGCTTTTATTAATGCTAACACCAGCCTGCCCAGGGACTACAGGTGGAAATTAGCACTTGTGCTATAACCTGGTACAATGCATCTTTCCTCTTTAAGGTCAATGCATATTGTGCATGTCTCTGCATAAATTAAAAAAAAAAAATCCTTAATCTAGATCTCAGCATAACATGATCAGTACCACAGTCCGCGCCTCTCATTGCTCTGGTGTCCAGTACATCCCTTCTGTCTCTCTGCCTGACTATGATGTAGTCTCGTAAGTGCCAGTGCTTGGATCTTGGGTGCGTCCATGTCTTCTTGTGTGTGTCCTTGTGCTTAAATAGAGTGTTGGTTATCACAAGGTTGTACTCTGAACATAATGCAAGTTGAAGTTCTCCATTAGCATTGCACTTGCCTACTCCATAACTGCCTAGCACTCCTTTCCATTTCTCAGTGTCCGAACCAACTCTGGCATTAAAATCTCCAACAAGTATCAGCCTGTCATCAGTCGGTACACGCCTGATAGTCTCACATAAATCACTGTAGAACTCTTCCTTCACCTCCTCTGTGTTGGTCATTGTTGGGGCATATACACTGAGTGTGGCATACATCTTCCACTGTAGTGGGAGTCTCATAGTCATTATCCTGTCGTTGATTGGCACCGGTTCCTCATCAAGCATTGCTGCTATCTCCTTTCTAACTGCAAAGCCCACTCCTGCTTCTTTCCTTTCTTAAGTTGATCTCCCACTCCAAAAGAAGATGTACCCATGGTCTTCTAGGCTGTCATATCCAGGCAATCTTGTTTCACTAAGTGCAGCTATGTCTACATTGTACCTGTTCATTTCCAGGGCCACAAGCGCGGTCTGCCTTTCTGGGCACTGTGATGTTGTTCTGTCCAGCAGAGTGCATACATTCCATTCTGCTACACACAAGGCAGCTGTTTTCCTCTTCTTTTGTCTTCCTGCTCCTAGCTTACTTTTCGCTGCCTGTTGGAGTGTGAACAGATCAGCGCGGACCTTGTAAGCCTGGGCGACGTCCGAGCCGGTATGAGTTGCTTTCTGATTGACCATTTCATGAATCTGCTTGCAAAGTATTTCAGTACTGCTAGTATTTCAGTACACAGTATTCTGTGTGCTTGCCCCTATATTAGAATAGTTCAGAACAATAAACAACAACAAAGCTTTTTTCAGAACAAAGCTTAGTCATGGAGTTCCACAGGGATCTGTTCTAGGCCCTACTCTTTTTAGTTTATATATGCTTCCGTTAGGCAACATTATTAGAAAGCACTGTATACATTTTCATTGTTATGCAGATGACACACAATTATACCTGTCAATGAAGCCAGGTGATAGTAATCAATTAGCCAAGTTAGAAGCCTGTCTTAAGGAAATCAAAGCTTGGATGACTTGTAATTTCCTGCTATTAAATTCAGATAAGACTGAAGTCATTCTTGTTGGTCCAAAAAACCTTAGAAATTCCTTTCCAAATCAAACTTTCAGTTTGGATGCAGTTACTCTTTCTCTTAATAGCTCTGTGAGGAACCTTGGAGTTATTTTTGATCAGGATTTGTCCTTCAATTCACATATTAAATTTGTTTCTAAGACTGCCTTCTATCATTTGCGTAATATTGCCAAGATTAGGAGCATCTTGTCTCAGAGTGATGCTGAGAAGCTGATCCACGCTTTTGTTAGCTCGAGACTAGATTATTGTAATTCTTTATTATCAGGCTGTCCTAAAACATCTTTAAAAAGTCTTCAGCTGATCCAAAATGCTGCAGCAAGAGTTTTAACAGGTACTAGAAAGAGAGATCATATCTCTCCGGTTCTGGCCTCCCTTCATTGGCTTCCCATAGAGTTTAGAATTAAGTTTAAAATCCTTCTTCTTACTTACAAAGCTCTAAACAATCAGGCTCCTTTTTATTTAAAAGATCTGATACTACCGTATTATCCTAACAGAGCACTACGCTCCCAAAATGCAGGATTACTTGTAATACCTAGAATCTCCAAAAGTACAATGGGAGGCAGAGCCTTCAGTTATCAAGCTCCTCTCCTGTGGAATCAGCTGCCAATCTGGATTCGGGAGTCAGATTCGATCTCTGTTTTTAAGAATAGGGCTAAAACCTACCTTTTTGATATAGCCTACAATTAGGGAGGGATCGTGTGTTTCTGAACCCTCCCTTAGTTATGCTGCTAATAGGTTTAGTCAGCCGGGGGACCTCCAGTAATGCACTGGGCCTCACTCCTTTCCTCACTCTCTATGAAATATTTTTTTTTTGCTGGTCATTAACATGTTTGTTCTCTCCCATAGATTGAGTCCCCATCGTGCTGTTTGCTCTCTACATGTCTGTTCTTTTCTTCTTCTCTATCCCCTCACCCCCCAGCCAGTCGCAGCAGATGACTGCCCCTCCCTGAGCCTGGTTCTGCTGGAGGTTTCTTCCTGTTAAAAGGGAGTTTTTCCTCTCCACCGTCGCCAAGTGCTTGCTCACAGGGGATCGCCTGATTGCTGGGGTCTTTCTGCAACTGTGGGGATTCCCCCCTACAGTTGGTAGTGCTATGAGATGACTGTTGTTGTGAAATGGCGCTATATAAATAAAGTTGAATTGAATAAGAAAAGACTGATTTATAGAGTATGAACTGTTATGAATTATACTAAGAGATTTCATTGATTCACTAATCAAAATATTTGCTAATCACAGTATTATTGTTATAATGGACATAACCTAGAGAAGCCGTGTAAAGGTTCAATTGACTAAGCAGCAGTTAGTTAGCAGCAGCCATGCACTGACACAATAAAATAGCCATACAAAAGCAAAATATTGTTCCTACCCGTTCAAAGTTAATTCCTCATATATATTTGAGGACAGAATTATGAGCACCCCTATAATTTTTTTAAGTATTTCCTGAGTGCTGTTAAACAGTGCACAGAATTTTAATACAGCTTTTCCAAGCATCCTAGTTTTATTTTGGATGCTTACATAATTTTACTTTGGCAAATAATTTTGTTTGTGTATACAAACATCCAAAACTACCAGGGTCAACATTATATGCCCCCTGATGCTATATAGTCAATTGTGGATCCTTTTTGCTGGATAACAGCCTACAGTTGTTTGCTGTAGTTTTCAACAAGTCTCACACATGACTCCTGAGTAATCCCAGCCCAATCTTCTTTAGCAAATCTCTCAAGCTCCTCCAAATTTGATGGTCTTCTGGCATGGACCTTGGTCTTCAGTTCACCCCACAAATTTTCAATGGGATTCAAGTTGGGGCTTTGTGCAGGTCAGTCAGTAATGTTCACTTTGTTCTTCTGGAGTTAGTTCTTCACCAGGAGTGATGTGTTTTGGGTCGTTGTCATGTTGGAAGATAAAGCAATGACCCAGACCCAGTGTTGCTGCTGACTGCTTGAAGTTTTCTTTCACAATCTTCACATGTCCTTCTTTCTTCCTGATTCCTTCCACCTTGACAACATTCCCAGTTCCAGATGCACAGAAGCATCCCCACAGCCTAATACTCCCACCACCATGGTTCACTGTGGGGATGGTGTTCTTTGGGTTTTGTACCTCTTCCTTCTTTTTCCAAACATCAGCGGTCTCTCTGTGGCCAAACTGCTCTAGTTCCATCTCATCTGACCAAAGAATGCACTTCCAGTATGCACAATCTTCCTCCAGGTTGTCCTTGGCATACTCCAGTCTGGCTTTTAGGTGTGTCTTCTGCAGAAGTGGCGTTTGTCTTTATCTGCAACCTCACAGTCCATTTCTGTGCAGGGTTCTACTTATTGTCTTCTTTGAAACTACAATTCCTGACTTGGTTAAGTCATTTACTAGTATCTTGGCAGTTGTTCTGGGGTCTTTAGACACATCTCTCACTAGTTTTCTTTCCAGTGTCTTTGAAAATTTTCACTTCCTACTTGCGCCAGGCTTGTTCTGTACTGTGTGGAGCTCTTTAAATTTCTTGATGATACTTCTCACTCCAGTTCTTAACACTTGGAAATATTGTAATAACGTTTGTACAGTCATGTGAAAAAATTAGGACACCCCATTAAATATTGAGTTCTTTATTACCTCCGCCAAAGGGGGAGGTTATGTGATCATCGGCGTTGGTTTGTCTGTCTGTTTGTCTGTTTGTTTGTTTGTTAGCAAGATAACTCAAAAAGTTATGGACGGATTTTCATGAAATTTTCACAGATTGTCAGAAATTAGGTATCCTACAGATGATTAGATTTTGGTAGTGATCCGGATCACCGTCCACAAGAAAACCGCCATTACGCAAAATGCCATTTTCGTGAATAACTACTAAACCACTAATCCTATCATTGTCAATCCAATTGCTTGTCATATGTTTTCATGGTCAAGGAATCTGAAGACTGTATGGGGGGAACTGTGGCGCTAAACCGCCATTACGGAAAATGCCATTTTCGTCAATAACTACTGAACCACTAATCCTATCATTGTGAATCCAATTGCTAGTCATATGTTTTCATGGTCAAGGAATAGGAAAATGTACACACAAACACTGTATGGGGGGAACTGTGGCGCTAAACCGCCATTACGGAAAATGCCATTTTCGTCAATAACTACTGAACCATTAATCATATCATTGTGAATCCAATTGCTAGTCATATGTTTTCATGGTCAAGGAATCTGAAATCGTACACACAAACACTGTATGGGGGGGAACTGTGGCGCTTGGCGGAGGTCTGCGCTCTCCGAGTGCTTTTCTAGTTAAGAAATGTTTACATATTGATGTCTAATCTTGTTTTTATTTATCTCTGGAAAAGAAGGTGATTTAATTGCAGGTAAATAACAAAAATTAACCTTATTTTACTCATTAAACAAAAGATATCAACAGAAATGTGTATTCTAATTAAGGAAAAAGTTAGGACACCCTACCGTCTAATAGCTAGTGTTTACCCCCTTTGGCTGAAATAACTTCAGTGAGATGCTTCTTGCTTCTTGCCATCTACCAGTCTCTGACATCGGTCTGAGGAAAGTTTGCCCCACTCCTCAATGCAGAATTCATTCAGTTGTGAGATGTTTGAGGGGTTTCTTGCATGTACAACCCATTTCAAGTCACCCCACAGCATCTCAGTGGGATTAAGATCTGGGTTTTGACTCGGCCATTCCAAGGCATTTCTTAGTTTTTAGCCAGTCCTTGGTGGATTTACTGGTATGTTTTGGGTCATTGTCATGTTGCAGGGTCCAGTTCTGCTTCAGCTTTAATTTTTTTTTTTTTACAGATGGTCTCACGTGGTCCTCAAGCACCCTTTGATACATGTTAAAATTCATGGTGGATTCTATGATGGTGAGCTGGCCAGGTCTTGCTGCAGCAAAGCATCGCATACCATGACATTTCCACCTCCATGTTTCACAGTTGGAATGAGGTTCTTTTCCTGGAATGCTGTATTTGGTGTACACCAAACACGTCCTCTGTTCTGGTGTCCAAATAATTCAATTTTAGACTCATCTGTTCAAAGAATATTATTTCAGAAATCCTGGTCTTTGTCTACTTTCTCTTTGGCAAACTTCAGCCTGGCCTTCATGTTTCTCTTAACAAGCAACGGTTTCCTCCTTGCATGCCTCCCATGCAAGTTCAACTTGTGCAGTCTCTTTCTGATTATAGAGGCATACACTTTCACATCAACAGTAGCAAGAGCCTGCTCCTAGGTCCTGTGATGACATTTTAGGGGTTTTGGAGACTTCTTTTAGCATCTTGCGGTCTAGTCTTGGGGTGAACTTGCTTGGATGGCCAGACCTGGGCATGTTGGCAGTTGTTTTGAATGTCCTCCACTTGTAGAATATTTTCCCAACAGTGGAATAGCTGATTCATATTCTTTTGAGATCTTTTTAAATCCCTTACCAGACTCCTAAGCTGCTACAATCTTCTTTCTGAAGGCCTTAGACAGCTCTTTCAACCTCACCATGGTGTTCACTCTCACTTCAACAGTCAGGAGCACACCAAACTAAGTGTCTGAGGTTTAAATAGGACAGATTTGCAAATAATTTGCTGTTGTTGTGCATGGGTGCAAGGGTGCCTACAGAGCACATGCACAACAATGACAAATTATTTGCAAATCTTTGGCCCAATTAAGAAGTGAAATCAGAAAAGTTCCCACAGAAATCTGAACATTCCAGGAGACCCAGGTTGGAGACCCCTGAAATAATGCAAGCCTCCTTCAAAATGCTGAGTAATGATGTTCTATTCATGTGCACCTGATGTGATACACCTGTGTGTGATTTTAGCCATTTTAAGTAGGATTAAATGTGGGGGTGTCCTAATTTATTCCTCACCAGAAATTGCATGTTTTTAGAATCACATTTTATAGAAAATTTTAAAAAGTAATTTCTTCAGTTTTAATTGTTTAGTTATATTACTTGAATCTCCCAGTGTTGTTAAAATTGATATTAAATATCCATATGTCCAAATATGTTAATCACACAGACTTTCATAGGATGTCCTAATTTTTTCACATGACTGTATATCCATCTCCTGTTTTGTGGGCATCAGCAATTCTTTTTCTCAAGTCTAAACTGATTTCTTTTATTTTTGGCACAATGCTTTCTCAAGTGACAGCTCAAACCCTTGCTGAAGCTTTTATAATGTGTGAAAATTGGAAGATAATCCTCAGTTTTAACTTGATTTTACAAGCTTTGAGCATTACATCATTGCACAGCAGCGGTTTGTGCTATGGCTCAATAAAAATGTCAATTTTTCAAGGGAGCTCATAATTTTGACCCTGGTAGATTTTGGTTTTTGTGGGGGGAAAATAGTTTGTGTGCAAAGTAAAGTAGTTTATGCTTTCTATAGAAAAGTAGGATGTTTGGAAAAGGTGTGTTAATGAAAGCACCAAGGTGCTGATGCCTTGGTGCCTGTGGCATGGTAGCATGTGGGTTGTAAAAAAGTCATACTGCCACTTCTAGTGGATGTGAATAGTTATTACAATAGCTTTTTTTGCAGCTGCATTGATGATAAATTCATTCATTCATTCATTCATCTTCTTCCGCTTAATCCTTTTCGGGTCGCGGGGGGGCTGGAGCCTATCCCAGTGTCTTTGGGCGAGAGGCAGGGTACACCCTGAACAGATCGCCAGTCCATCGCAGGGCCAACACAGAGAGACAGACAACAATTCACTCTCACAGTCATACCTAAGGACAATTTAGAATCCCCAGTTTGATGCCAATTAACCTAACTTGCATGGTTTTTTTTTTGGCATGTGGGAGGAAACCGGAGAAATCCCGGAGTAAACCAACGCAGACACGGGGAGAACATACAAACTCCACACAGATCACTGTTGGTCGGGGGCTGGGATCGAACCCAGGATCCCCCGGCCAAGGGTGAGTTGCTGTGCTGCCACAGTGCTAACCACTCCGCCACCGCACCGCCCGCATTGATGATAAAGGTGAGTTAAATTTGTGTTTATTTTGAAAATAGGCCTTATCTGGAAACGGTAGCAAATTAAAAGTCGAGAAAATACAGTATATAGAGAATGAATAGAAAATAGTCACTCACAGCAGAAAAAATGCATTTGGTGGACATGTCCCCTTATGCTTTTGCATCAAAACAACGGTGTACCCAATGCAGTAGCTACGTCGTACCCCACTACTTGCAGAAATGTAATGACGCATTGCGGCGATGCAAACTGCAAGAGCTGTGATTGGTCCGCTCTGCCTCCTCCTACACATTTCCTGGTTCTGCCACAGGACTGAGCACGGGTTCTACCGGGCTCAGCCTCTCAATTTATTTATGTATTTTTCCTCTATTTTCTCCAAGCCTTGTGGTGTCTTTTGTGTTTTGATTTTTTTTTTTTTTTTGTAACTTAGATTTTTATTCATTTTTCATCATATATAATGCATTCAGATCACATTCTACATTTAAAAAACAAAGGGGTTAGGGTAGGGAAAAATAAAAATAAAATAAAATAAAATAAAAAAATAAAATAAAAAAAAAATAAATAAAAAATAAAAGGGAGGGGGGACAAATGTTGGAGCATCAAGTTTTTAGTTTCCATCTCTTAATTCTTCTGTTTTTTTCAGTGTCTTTGGTTATTCTTTCAATTTCTGCCTCGTTGTTGCACTTTGTAGTGTGTCCATTTCCGCCATTTTTTCTCCCATATTCCTTCTTGCATTCTTCGTCGATATGTTAGTTTTTCCATCATACGTATGTCCTCAACAATGTCAGTCCATTGTTCTTGGTCAGGAAGAACTTCTGATCGCCATTTTTTTGTGATAGTTTTTTTACATGCAATCAACAAGATTTTAACTAGATATCTGTCCTCAGCCTGTATAACATTGTCTTTTTTAAGATCATATAAGTACATCAGGTTACAGTTCATTGGTATATTATATCCTAATATCCTCTGTATTGTCACATGCATAGATTTCCAAAATGATGATATTTTGTAGCATTTCCAAAACATATGTGAGTGGTCTGCATTTTGAGCCCCACATCCCCTCCAGCATAAAGATTGGGTATTTGTATATTTTCCTTGAATCTGTGGTGTAATGAAAAAGCGAATCAGGTTTTTCCATCCAAATTCCCTCCATGCCCTTGAATTTGTTGATGTGTGTTGTGTTTTCCATATTTCCTGCCAGCTTTCTTCTGTTATGTTTAAATTGAGCTCTTTCTCCCATTTCTCCTTTATATAGTTACTTGTATGATTGTTTGTCATAAGTTTCTGATATAGTTTTGAAATAATTCTTATTTTATTTCCTGCATATGAGCTTAAAATAAGTTGTATAATCTCGTTCACATCTGTTTGGAGGTTATGCCTAATCTTCTTCATATAGTAATCTCTCATCTGCAGATATCTGAAAAATTCCGATCTTTCTAATTTAAATTTTCTCCTGATATTTACAAAGCTCCCGAGATCTTTTTTTCCGATATTGCCCCATGCTGTGATTCCCTTGTTCACCAGATTTTTGTATCCCCTATCTTGTTTTGCCGGTTCAAACTGACTGACATTTCAATAGTTTTATGTCTTCCCTTATATTATATTTTTGTACTATTTTATACCACAGTTCTAAAGTAAATTTAGTGATTGGGTCTATTTGTTTGATTTGCTTATATGCATCTTTATCCCCTATTATGCTTTGTACTGGGAGTCCCTCAATTTCCTTTTCCATTTCTTTCCATTTTGCCTCATATCCCTCGTCGCACCAACATATGATATATCTTATTTGTGCTGAGTAGTAATATTCCTTTAGACTCGGTAGGCCCATGCCTCCTTTCTCTTTTGGTAATTGGAGGGTTTTATATTTCACTCTTGGTTTTTTACCTCCCCAAACAAATCTCGATATCATCCTGTCCCACTTTGAGAATTGGGCATCTGGAATCTCTGTTGGTATAGCCTGGAAGAGGTAAAGTAATCTAGGTTGTATGCTGATTTTGACTGTCTCAATTTTTGAATTCAGGTCCATATTTAAGATTGACCATCTATCAATATCTTTTTTTTATTTCTTGTTCCAACCTATCATAGTTTGCTTTATATATTTTGCTTAGGTCTTTAGGTATGTTCACTCCAAGGTATTTTATTTCTTTTTGGTTCCAGTTTAGTTTGATCTTATCAGTTATCTGGTTTAGAGGGTTATAGTGGAATGTCAGTATTTGTGTTTTTGTTATGTTTATCTTGTATCCTGATAATTTTCCAAAATTTTCTATCAAGTTCATCATTTCCATTATTGATTTATCTGGTTGTTCAAGGTAAACTATAATATCGTCTGCAAATAGCCCAATCTTGTGTTCCGCCCCCTTTATTGTTACACCTTTTAATTTCTTATTTTGTCATATCGCTTGAGCCAATGGTTCTATGAACAGAGCAAACAAGGTGGGCGATAAGCAGCATCCCTGCCTAGTTGATCTTTGTATATTTACTTTGTCTGTTAAGCTACCGTTTATCTTGATTCTTGCCACAGGTTCTTGATATAGCGTCCTTATGCATTGTACTGATTTTTCGTTAAATCCAAAGCGCTCCAGTACACTATATAGGAATTTCCAGTTAACCCTGTCAAATGCTTTTTCTGCGTCTAAACTCATTATTACTGCGCTTTTCTTTTCTTTATGTATTTGGTTAATTATATGTATTGTTCTCCTGATATTGTCATGTGTTTGGCGTCCCTCTATGAATCCAGTTTGATCATCTTCTATCAATTCCGTCAAGAATGTCTTTATTCGTTTACATATAATTGTTGTGTATATTTTATAATCTACATTTAATAAAGAGATTGGTCTATAGTTTCCGCATTGTTCTTTATCTTTCCCTGGTTTTAAAATAACTGAAATGATTGCTTCGTTCCATGATGGAGGTATTTTGTTGTTGTTCAGCGTCCAATTAAATGACTTTAGGAGTTGTGGCGTGAGTTCTTCTATAAACAGTTTATAAAACTCAGAGGGGTATCCATCACTACCTGGTGATTTACCGTTTTTAAGTGACTTAATCACATCTCTGATCTCTTGTGTTGTTATTTCTGCTGTTAGTTTTTCATTTTGTTGATTTCCTATTGATGGCAAGTCCAATGTGTCTAGAAATTTTTTGATATCTTTAGTATTTGTTTCTTCAGGTTGCGAGTATAGTTCTTGGTAGAAATTATGGAAAATTTCTTCGATGTTTTCTGGGTTAACTGTGGTTTTATTTGTGGTGGGGTCTTTAATCTTGTATACATTATTCATTGTTTGTTGTTTTCTTAACCGTTTTGCCAGCAGTTTTGTGGCTTTTGGCCCCGTTTCATAATATTTTTGCTTTAGATATCTATTTTTCCTTTCAATTTCATCCATTTGTGTTTCTTTTATCTTTGTTTTTTCTTCTTTAATTTCTTGATATATTTTTGGATCATTTGTGCTTTGATGTTTACGTTCTAATTCCCTCAGTCTCTCACATCTTTGTTCATACGCTTCCAGTTTAGTCTTATTTGCTTTTCCTGTTTCAACAATTAATTTACCCCTTAACACGGCTTTTAGTGCGTCCCATAGTATTGTTGGGTCCACTTCTTCATTGTCATTCTCTTGGATATATTCGTTTATGTTTATTTTTATTCTTTCTTTCATTTTCTCATCATTTAACAGTCCTACGTTAAGTTTCCATGTTGTTTGTCGTTTTCTATTGTTTAAATATATTTCCATGTATATAGGATTATGATCTGATATTTCTGCCCCTCCAATCCAACAATTTCTCACCCTGTGTCTGTCACCTTCATTCATAAGGAAGTAATCTATTCTAGAGTGTACTTTATGGGCTGCTGAATAATGTGTATAGTCTTTTTCGAGTGGGTGTAGGTCCCTCCATATGTCTACCATACCCATTTCTGCCAGTGAGGTTCTTATGAACTTTGTTACATGTTTTTTTGTCTTCTTAACACTTGTTGTGTCAACTTCATGATCCATGACAGCATTTAAGTCTCCTCCACAAATTAGGACTCCTTCACTGTGTGTTGCTATGAGATCAAACAGATGTTGAAAAAAACCCTTGTCACTTTCTGGTGGGGCATAGATGTTCACTAATGTAATCTGCATACCATCTATTCTTCCCTTTATTATTACATACCTGCCTTCTTTATCCTGGATTTCCTGTTCACTTTCAAATTGTATTTTGTTTGAGATTAGTATCATAACCCCCCTTTTTGCTCCTCCCTTAAATGAACTGTAGTAGGAGTTCTTATAGCCAAATCTCTTTAGTTTCACATGTTCTGTCTTGCTCAAATGTGTCTCTTGCATAAATATAATTTCAGCTTTTTCCTTCTTGAATTTTCTTATTATTCTTTCCCTTTTAACAGGTGAGTTCAGACCATTCACGTTTAATGTCATTATCTTAAGATTTTTACCCATATTCATGTTTTTCCATTTTTTTAACTTGTGCTCCTAACCCCTTTAACAACAAAAATAACACATATTTATATAAAAACACATTAAAAAAACTCGACCTCCATACTTTGGGCCTTTCTTCTGCCCACTGGTCCCTGTTGGTGGGTGGGGGGTTTGTCTTCACAGAGTGAAGGGCCCTCCCTAGACCTCTAATTACTATCCAAGTAATAGTCATTATTCTAGAAATGTCCAACAAATATCACTTAAACCTCTCCTAGCCGTCTGTTTCTCTTTTACCTTGTCTTCTTGGCCTTCATTTCTTCTGTGCCTTTCTTAATCTTTGTTATGATCTAGGCTTTCAGTTGAAAGCTTTGTAGCTTGTCCTGGGCCCGCTGCTCTACGTCTCTCCCCCTTCTTCCGCCGTTCACTCGTCTCCACTCCGTCTGTCGTGGTGCGTTCAGGGCCGCCGCTGCTCCAGCCGTCTCCTTCGGCACGCTCACCTCAAGGCCCCGCTCCATCATATCCCGCGCTGCCTCTTCGGCCGTGTTGTAGGTTCTTGTGCCTTCCTCCCAATGAATCCTCATTTTCGTTAGCGGCGTTTGGAATCTAATTTTTTTCTCTTTCAGCGTTTTTTTAATATTGGCATATTTCTTCCGCTGCTGCACGATTTCTGTCGGGTAGTCATGGTCAAAAAATACCTGTTTGTCGCCGATTCGTATCTTTTTTTTCCATGCTTGCGTCAGGATTCTTTCCTTTATGTCATATTTCACAAAGTTTACCACAACTGACCTGGGTGGAGAGTTTGTTTTCGGGTTCTGTGCCGGTGTTCTGTGCGCCCGTTGAATCTGCAGATCCGTTTCTCCGGGTATTTCCAGTTCTTTTTTTAAGAACTGATCCATGAATTTTGTCATCGAGTTGCCTTCAATGCCCTCCGGAATTCCAAAGATGCGCATATTGCTTCGTCGGGATCTGCTCTCCAAGTCGTTTATTTTCTCCTGCATCCTCTGCGTTTGCGTCGTCAGGGTCTGTAGTTGTTCGTTTGCCTCGCTTTTCCAATCTTCTAGTTCCGAAATTCGGGTCTGCGCTTCTGTCATACACGCCCGCTGGGAGCGCAGCTCCTCCATGTTTTCCGTTAATTTACGCTCCATTTCTCTTCGGAGGTCCATGATTTCCTCCTTAATTTCTTTTTTCAGTTCCTCCTTAAGAGCCGCTAAATCCTGTTGTAGCTGTCGCTTGAATTCTCTTAACTCTTCACCCAAACTGGCGATGCCAGCGTTCATGTTGTCGAGTCTGGTGTCTTCCATTTTCTCTGCTGTAGACACCTCGTTTTTTTGGGCTTTGCGTACAGCGGTTTTTCCTGCGTTGTTGGAGAGGAATTCTTCAATTTTACCCTGTTTTTGTCCTTGTGCCCGGTTCCTTCGTGTTTTCATCCCTTAGTTTATTGATTCGTTTATGTCGAGTTGGCCATTTACCGATGATTTTTAATCCGGCTAGGGAGAGCTCTTTGTTTAAGTGTTATGTCTCTCCGCCATCTTCCCGGAAGTCCTGTGTTTTGATTTTTGATGATTTATCATCCTATTTATTATTTATGTTGATGATTTTGTGGATGAGGCTCTTGACGCCCGAGGACCCAGGGAGAAATGGAGCTGTGGGTATTTTGGAGGTGCACCCTGGCCTGTGGAATCATCCGCAATATGCAGAGCTGTTTTCCACGATGGCTGCGCTCCTACAACAGTTTCCATATCTGAGGGTAGGAGCGTTCTTGGCAGAGCTGCAGCGGAGACGCTCTCCACAGCAGAAGCTCATCTCCTCTTCGGGATTGCGGGCTTCTCCTCCAGCTCCAGCGTGTGCATTGCCAGCTCCACGGCGGCGCCGTCGTCGTCTCGGTTTGGCCCGCCGGAGAAACGCCTCTTCCTCTCTGTCAGCAGAATTGCCAACACCGAGCCAGACTAATCCCGCAGCAGCTCTGTCTTTTTGCTCTTCTCCTCTGGACGTTCCGCCAGCCTCTTCCTCCTCCTCAGCTGCTGATTCTCCCGTCTCCTCGTTGTGTTTCCCCGCTGCTGAGAGCTCCACCGCTTCCTTCCCGGCTCCGTCCATCTCCGCCCCTACCAGGACAGCTCCTCCACGATCCACAGAGGGGCCGAAGTCCACCATAGCCGTGGAGAGGGACGACGATGCAGCAGGCAACACCACACACCAGGAAATCAGGCAAGTTCCATTTCATTCCATTTCAGTTTTAAATGATTTGTCTTTCCTGATCCCTGGTAAAGAGTCTCAGGTCATACAGTCCCCTGAGTTCTCTTCACCTGCTACAAATTCCGATTCCTTACCTGTCCTCCCCATGTCTCCTCCACCTTTCCCTGAGTGTCCATCGGCCCCGGAGCAGAACCCCTGGATGATGGAGGAGCCCAAGGCCCTGGAGGATCCAGTTCCAGGGCTAGCTGTGAGGCAGCCCCCAACCGCCACTTCGGATGAGTCACCAGCGTGGGGAACATTGCCTGGGGGCCTTAGGACTGCTACCACCATCATGCCTGTTGCGAAGGCCGCCGCCGCAGAGCTAGCAGCTGAGTTGGACCTACTGGGGGCTGAGCCCAAAGTGTTGCCTTCATCCGGATCATTGGAGTCCTGGCCGGCAGTGGAGCTCGAGCTCAGGCAAGTGCTCTCTTTTGTCTTCCTTCTCTCTGTTTTGGAGCAATCTTGCCTGGCTCTTGGTGAGAGAGCCAGGTGCAGCCACTTGCTGCACCTGAGCTCACCTTGCCGGGCTCCGCTGCTGCCAGTGACCCTGAACCCCCTTTTCTCTGTGTGTCTGAGCTCTCTCCCAGGGTCACCGGAGATGCACCAACTCAGCTGGAGGTCTCCATGGATCCAGGCTCACCACTGGAGGTCGTCAGAGTCCAGCTTTCCCTGCTGTGGAGGTCGCCGTAGGTGCCGCTTCGGCCCTGGCTGGGTCCACCGTTGGTGCGCCTTCGCCCTCACCCGGGGTTCCGCTAATTGACTGTCTCCTTGGTCTGGTGCTCTCATGAGTCAGCTGGTCTACTGTAAGGGCAGCGTTGACCCTGCCGGGGCCCACCGCTGGTCCTGCTGCGCTTCAGCCCGGAGCCACCGCGGGTGCTGCTTTTCCCCAGTTCGAGACCACTGAGGGCGTTGAGGTCCTCCCTCCTCTTCAGCCAGACGCCGTCGTGGTCGCCCTTGTCCCTCTGCCAGACGCCATTGTGGTCCCCCTTCCTGCTCTGCCTGATGACGTTGTGGTTCCCCCTCCTCGGCTCTCCTCCCCAGTATCAGGCCTCCCAGTGGGGGAGCCACCTCCCGGGTCACCTCTTCTGTTTAGGTGGCTGAAGCACTTGGGCTGGCCGCCAGAAAGACTGAGCCGCCAGGTCAGGTGGTCCCTATCTTCCAGCAGGCCACCCGACTCATACCACCTGGCCGCCCGGTGTGTCTGCAACTTTGGCAGACCTCCCGACTTGTTCCACCTAGCTGGCTGCTGGTCCTGGGACTCTGGTCGGCCCCCTGAACTCTTAAGCTCCCTGTGCCAGGGGGGCTAATTTTTTGCTGTACCTTTCTTGGGAGTGGGGGTCCTTTGGTGTTACCTTGGGGTGTCTGGGTCCACCCCTTTAAGAGGGGGGCTCTGTTACAGGACTGAGCACGGGTTCTACCGGGCTCAGCCTCTCAATTTATTTATATATTTTTCCTGCATTTTCTCCAAGCCTTGTGGTGTCTTTTGTGTTTTTTTTTTCTACAGTATTTTTTATTGAACCTTTTTTTTTTACAAACATGGCACAAACAGACACTAACACAAAAGTAATTTAAAAAGTAAAAAGAACAATAACAAAAAAAAATTGTGTAATAAAAACAACAACAACCATTAACAAACACAAGTCAACAACAATGCTCCTCTGTTTAGTCTAGGTAATCTATTACATAAGAATACATAATATACATTCACCAGCTTGGAATTTGCAAGGTCCACACATATCATTCACCTTCTTCTTCAGACATTGTTTAAATTCTTTACATAATCAATGAAAGGTCTCCATATATTCTCAAACACATTTTCCTTTGATTTCAGTATTATGTTATTCTTTCTAGTGGAAGGTTTGTTTACATTTGTCTTAACCACTGAGTCACATCTGGTCTATGAGTCTTTTTCCACAGTAGTGCAATACATTTTTTGGCATTAAGCAAACTGAGGTCTATGAATGCTCTTTCACTCTTATTAAAGTTATGTTTTTCTGGATACAGACCCAATAAAAACAGTTTAGGGTTCAATGTGATTTGTTTTGAAATTATTTTTTCAATTGTTACCCTCACCTCTTCCCAAAACATTCTGATTTTTCTACATTCCCATGAACAGTGAAATAGGGTTCCTTTACTTTCCATACATTTTGTGCATGTATCTGGTATGTTTTTGTTATATCTATTTAATTCCACTGGTGTAACATACATCCGCATTAACCATTTAAAATGTATCAGTTTAAGACGTACATTTATTGATTTGGTTTGAGCTCCTGCACAAGCCATTTCCCATTGTTCCTCTGAAATTTCAATTTGCAGGTCTTCTTTCCAGTAATTCAGTCTTTTCTGTGAGTTTTCACTTGAGAATAGTGTCAATGAGTTGTAAAACTCTGAAATAATACCCTTTCTCTTACTATCTTTCATCAAAAATTTTTCCAAAAATGAATAAGTAGGTTGGGTGAGAGCATTATTTTGATTTGATCAAATAAAATTTCTAAGCTGAAGATATTTAAAAAAGTGTGTTCTATTAAGATTGAATTTAATCCTCAGTTCTTCAAAAGACATTATGTTATCTGAGCGTGACAAATATAAGTCTTGAATGTTTTGAATCCCTTTTAAATTCCATATTTTAAATACAGTATCCACTCTCCCTGGTGTAAAATATTGATTATCCCATATTGGGCTAAATTGTGACAGTGAGTGTGGTTCTTTTAAATATTTTTTGGTTTCACACCATATTTTGATCATGTGCTTTACAATTGGATTTTTAACTTGTTTCTGTAGTTTTTTTTAGCCGAATCTGAGTATATGAATAAGGGAAGAGGTAAAGGTAAATTGTATGATTCCATTTCAGTCCAGTTAGGAAGATCATTTGATGAAAAATAATATGTCATAGACCTCAGTTGTGCTGACCAGTAATACAACATAAAGTTTGGACATTTCAGACCTCCACGATCAAATGGTAAATATAGTAAGGACAAACATAATCTAGCCTTCCTATTTTTCCATATAAATTCCACTAACTTTTTTTTAATTCTTGAGAATAGATCTGAAGGTGGTGGTAAAGGAATGTTTTGAAATAAAGTATTTTTGGTAAGATATTACTTTAAAGTATATTAATTCTCCCAATCATCGACATTGGTAGTGGCATCCATCTCTGAAGTAACTCATTAATATCTGTCATTAAGGCTTCATAGTTGGCACTGGCGACTGATTCTAGCTTCGGCACAATTTGAATTCCTAAATATTTAAACTGATTTACAACATTGAATTGGTTTACCTCAGGAGCTGGGTGATTTCTCTGGGTCTCATTTAGCATTAATATTGAAGATTTTGTTTTGTTTATTTTATATCCTGATATATCCCCAAAGTTCTTTATTAAATTTAACAAGGTTGGAATTGATTTTTTAAAATTCGACATAAACAAAATTATGTCATTGGCATACAGGGAGATTTTATGTTCTGTTGGTCCTACTTTAATTCCATATATTTGTGGATGTAAACGTATCGCCATCGCTAAAGGTTCAATTGCCATAGTAAACAATAAGGGTGAAAGTGGACAGCCTTGTCGACATCCTCTATTGATATTTATTGATTTTGAGATATTGTTATTTGTTAGGATTTCTGCTGTAGCATTATTGTATATTATCTGGACCCATTTTATGAAATTATTTCCAAGTCCAAACCTTCGTAGGACTTCAAAAAGATAGGGCCATTCGACCCTATCAAAGGCCTTTTCGGCATCCAATGATAGGAGAGCTGTATCCGGTGCTTCTTTATTGGAATAAATAATATTAAATAGTTTTCTTACATTATGGAAGTCTTGTCTTCCCATTATAAAGCCATTCTGATCTCGGTTAATAATATTTACCTCCGCCAGGCCGAAAAGGCCAGGAGGAGGTAATGTTTTTGCCGGGGTTTGTCTGTTTGTCTGTTGGTTAGCAAGATAACTCAAAAACTTTTGGACGGATTTCCATGAAACTTTCAGGCATTGTTGGAAATGGTACAAGGAAGAACTGATTAAATTTTGGGGATGATCCGCATCACCGTCTGGATACAGGAATTTTTTAAGCATTTTTTAACACTGTGACATACGGCCATTTTCAACATGTGCGCAGGCGCAATGGAGGGCGCTGGTCGCCGTGTCTGACCAACACAAACTCCACGTTTTTCAACGTTTTACGCACAAAACCACGCAGAAAACACTGCTGGCCTGGGCCCGCCAGCGTGGCTGTGTTTGCGTGCAGCTGCAAAACCTGACACGGGCAGCTGTCCGCCGTCGGATTATTTGGCAGTAATTCCCCGGCCAGCCATAGGCGCTGCGCATTTGGCAGAAATTCACCGGCCAGCCATAGGCGCTGCGCAAAAACGAGCTCTCAGCCGGGGAAGCTTCTAAATTCTGTTTTGCCGCGGAGCGCAACCCCAATAATATAATATAAAACCCACGGCAACCTGTCTACCCAATCTGCATCCGTCAGTGGAGGAGATGGACACAACACCAACACTTCAGTTTATTACCTCCGCCAAGGAGGCAATGCTTTTACTACTGAACCACTAATCCTATCACCATCACATTGATTGTCATTGATTAATTGTCTATGTTTATTGCACTGTCCCTGTCAAATACACAAATAATCATTGTGAATCCAATTGCTAGCCATATGTTCTCATGGTCAAGGAATCTGAAAAGGTACACACAAACACTATATGGGGGGAACTGTTGCGCTTGGCGGAGGTCTGCGCTCTCCGAGTGCTTTTCTAGTTGGTAATATTTCTTGAAGTCGTTTTGCTAAAATTTTACAGATTATTTTAAGATCAGCATTTAATAGGCTTATTGGTCTCATGTTTTCACATTTATTAGGGGGTTTACCTGGTTTTGGCAACAGTATAATTAAGGCATTATTCATGTATGGTGGTAAATTACCATTTTGAAATGCTTCTAAAACCATTTCCAACAGTGGTTTTATTAATTTAGTCTTAAATTTTTTATAGAGGTCAACAGAAAGACCATCTGGTCCTGCTTTTTTTCCTGATTTCATATTATCAATGGCTTGCCCAACTTCTTCTTGACTAATTTTAGACTCCAGTATCTCCCTGTTTTCATTTGGAATACATGGTATAGATAATCCACCCAAAAACCCATTTAGTTTTGTTAAGTCAGTTTCATTTTTTGTATCATATATTTTTCCATAATAATCTCTAAAGGCACTATTAATTTCTAAAGGATCTATAACTACCTGTCCGTTACTTATAATACTGATAATTGGTGTTTTAGATTCTAATTGTTTAATCTGCCATGCCAATAATTTTCCTGATTTTTCACCTTGTTCATAAAAAGTTTGCTTCAATCTTAGAATACTTGAGGCAGCTCTATTTGCTGATTTTTTTTGTCATATTCAGCTCTCAGAATCAGTAATTCGTACTCTAACTGTGGGTTACTTACTGCATACACCTTTTCTTGAAGGATTTTTATTTTACATTCCAATTGGACTCTCTCCTCTCGGGTCTTCTTAGATTTTGAATCTGTATAACTAATAATATTCCCCCTAATTAAAGCTTTGAAAGCCTCCCACTTTATACATGCCGTTGTTTGTGTAGTATTGATATCAAAGAACTCATCTGTTTTTCTATGTACTTAACAAATTCCTCATCCTGAAGCCATTTATGTTGAAAATCCCACCTAACTGGGTCCTTTGTCAATTTCTTATCTACATATACTAGACCAGTGATTTTCAACCTGTGTGCCGCGGCACACTAGTGTGCCGTGAGAGATCGTTAGGTGTGCCGTGGGAAATTATCCAATTTAACTTAATTACTCGAGTGAGTGGCTATGTTTACATGGACACAAGTAACCGGATTAAAAGCCTGATCGGAATAAAAATACTTCATGTAAACATGGCAATCTGAATATTCTAACCCGATCACGCTCATTCGGATCAAAATTTCATTCTGATCGAGAGGGGTGGGTTATGCCGATTGTTAATCCGAATGGTGCGCATGAAAACACTTATTCCGAACATAGGGCAGAAAATATGTTTACTGCGCATGTCTGTACACCAGCCGCACGTCGACGTGACGTATTTCCGCCTTAGCAGCAGCTAGCGGAAAACATAGTGGGAGTAAAACAAAACTGGTCTGTATCGTCCTGCTGTCTCCCTCTTTTCGTCATATGCAGAAGTATGTACTTGTAGCTTCATTACGGAGACTAGCAGAAGCAAAAGTACAGTCTGAATAACACGATACAGGTCAATTTCGACACGAAGCGGGGCTCGCTAACACCGGAAGTTGCTTCTTCTTCTACTATTTTTTGAATGTCGAAATGTCGACCTGCGAATGTCAAAATTATTTATTCCGTTCAAACCTGTGACACATGAAAACGCACGTCCTAATCAGATCAGCTTTTTCAGGATCCATGTAAACAGTAAAATTTATAAATAAACAACAACACTTCCGCCTCCAAAGAGAGCAGACGCTTTTTTTGCTTCTCTCTTGCTTCTGACTTATTTCCTTCCCCCCAACTAACTGGATCCCAGCTTGCTGTCGTCTGTCTGTGTCTTTACTGCTGATTATCGAAAGAAATTATGGAATTAATAAGCTGGGCTTTGAACGCAATTGACACTATCTTTTCAACGAGGAAAAGTGCCCCGGGGGAGGTTGTTTGCCCAGCAGGAACGGCTCCAGCGGGCTATTTACGGGAGACAAGTAATTGGAAGCTCTTGTGCCTGACTGATCTTTTTATCGAAGATGTAGAAGATCTTTACGTCTTCGTTGTAATGGTGATTGGGACCGTTCTGATTGGATCTGGAATCGTCCTGGTGTACCGCAAATTGCTGAAGATGGATACAACCTATCAAAATGCTGGCCAGGCGAGGTGCATTCATCAAATTGAAAAAATGGAGAGGACCCTGATAGCGACAAATGGAGAACTGTCTCGGAAGGTGGATTACATCATGATTACGCTTAAGGACATCCAAGATAGATTCAACACCCAGCAATGAAGGATTATGTACTGAATCTGTAAGAGAATATAAAGTTTTTCTCTGTGTTCAGTACCATTCGGCTTTAATCCGGCTCCCTCACAAAAATCCTCCTGATCATCTGCAGTCTTTGTTTTTCAAAACATTGAGCACATGGCCTTCGGACAGGCAGCTGCATGGCCAAGAACAAAAAACTGCCAGCAGTTAGACACAACATCTCCTGCCAAAGAGTCCTTGTTGTTCTTAACTGATACAACACTCACACTTCAACATTACAATCACACTGATCCACACAGCTGATGATAAAGATGACTCACACACTGCTCTCTCTGTGTCTTGTGAACTTTTGGTCTGCTGATTGTGCATTGAGGGCTTTTTTTTATTTTTTTTTTTCTTTGTAATCATAATATTGATCATATGTGACCACTATTCTGAAATCAATGATTTTTTTGCTCCTTCCTATTGTATTATTCTTATGCCACCTGTACCCTCCTGTTGGCAGGCGTGTTTCAGATGCCGCCGCGTCACCGGAAATGCAGGTTCATTTTCTGTGTCAAGTCAAATCCCTCGTATGTTATCAGAATCTGTTAATGTACTTGGCAATAAATCTTTTCTGAGTTCTGAGTTCAACATGTGCAGCGTGGCAACCTTGAGATGTTCCCACTCACCGAGAAACGGCATGATGTTAACACTGCTGCACTGTGCCAGGTGATTGGCACACATTTGAAAACTCTTGAGGAGAAGTTATTTTATTTCTCTTCAGACTTCACACAATGCCTTGACTGGGTTAGGAACCCATACAGCTCAGCATCAGTTGTTGGAAACGACATGACTTTACAGGAGCAAGAGGAACTCACTGAACTGAAACAAGATCATGGTTTAAAGCTAAACTTTGCTGATCTTCCTTTGGTCAGTTTTTGGTTGACTGCTGCCAAGGAGTTCCCCATTCTGGCCAACAAAGCTATTTCAACATTGCTCCCATTTTCCACGACATATCTGTGTGAGCTGAGCTTTTCAAGCTTGACTGTGATAAAAACTAAAAACAGAGAGAGACTGAGAGCTGTTGAGGAAGAGCTCCGTGTGTGTCTTTCTTCCATTCCTGCCAGGATATCAGCTTTGTGTTCATCTAAACAGGCTCAGGGTTCACACTGAGTGAGTATAAATACATTCAGAAACTGTATTGCTAACTATATTTTATTATTTTTACTGTGTTAGGCTATAGAGTGTCATTTTGTGTCATTCTGGTTGGTGGTGTGCCCCAGGATTTTGTCAATGTAAAAAATGTGCCGTGGCTTAAAAAAGGTTGAAAAACACTGTACTAGACAGCAGGGTGCATGATCAGAGATCACAATGTTATCATAGAAACAGTTTTGAATCTTGGACCTTAATTCTGTAGAGATCAAAAAATAGTCAATACGTGAGAATGTCTTATAGGTATTAGAATAACAAGAATAGGCTTTGACTTGTGGTTTCATTTCTCTCCATATATCTAGCATTCTCAATTCTTTCATAAAATGATTAATGGTCATCCTACATCCATTGTGCGTACAGTCCAGTCCTGTTGATCTATCTATACTGGGATTCAATGTACAATTAAAATCCCCTGCTATTATATGTTGCCCTGTAAGTGATGATAAAGTGAGGAATAAATTAACAAAGAAGTTTTGATCATCAATATTGGGGCCGTATAAATTCACCAGATTTATATTTTTTAATAACAAAGATCCTTGGATGATTAGATAGCTTCCAAATTTGTCTCTAATTACATTTTTCATTTGAAATGGGACTGTTTTATGTATGAGAATCATAACTCCCCTAGCTCGGGATGAAAATGATGAGGTGAACACATTACCTTGCCATCTTCTCCTAATTCTTTTTACATCCTCCTCTAATAGATGAGTTTCTTGTAAAAATACAATTTTTGAATCTATGTCTTTTATTTTATTCATAACTTGTTTAAGTTTTTTAAGATTTTGTAGACCTCTGCAATTCCATGAAGTTAAATTAAGATTAACGCTTTGATCTATGATCAATAAGGAGTTTGAGATTACCTTGCAATATGAACATACTCTTACAGAGAAGCAAAAACATGGATGATGGAACATTCATCCTACAAACTAAACAAAAACAAATTCCCTTTCCCCACATTCGTGGTAATCCCCCCAAAATCAAAAAATTCCATCTCCCGTTATAGCTAGTGACTGTTCCACATCTGCGAGGATCAGTCAAACCACTCTCTCTTTCTCCTCTCAGTCACCCTGACTCTGCTACTATTCTTGTAACATTAACTCTCTTCTGTAGTTTTTTCAACATAACTTCAAAGTTTTATAGCAACTTTGTACATCATAGCTTTTTTTTTTTAATACAGTCTGTATTTTGTAGACATGTTATATGTTTCAGATCAGTCAGATGCCTGTACAAATGCTTAAATGTTCTACCTTTGTCATGTTCATGCTTAGCTCCCACTAGTTTCCTTTTGGATCTGCTTGATGAGCTCCTGTGCCTCTTGAGGGGTCTTGAAGGTGTGGGTTCTCCCCTTATATGTGACCAGTAGTCTTGCCGGATGAATCACTCCATGACGAATCCCGAGGTTACGCAGTTCTTTGCGGGCCGGGTCGAACTGCCTCCTTAATTGTTGAGTTCCTGTGGCGAAGTCTGGATAGAACCGCATCTGTTGATCCTGGTATTTAATTTCCTCTTTAGCTTGTGCCGCATTGGTGACCGTCATCTTGTCTCTGTAGTTGAGGAACTTCATAATCAGCGTCCTCGGTGGTGTCTTATTATCTCTCGTGGGCCTATTCGGTGAGCTCTCTCTAAAATGACCGATGACTGCAGATCCATGTTATTCAGCGCTTCTGGAATCCACTTTTCCAAAAAGGAACATGGGTCCCATCCCTCCGCTCCCTCCGGGAGGCCCACCAGCCTCAAATTATTCCGTCGCAAGCGGGATTCCAAGTCCAGGACGTTATCTTCCAGACGTTTACATTTTAATTCCAGTGTTTGCAACTTAGATTGTAGGCTGGTGACGTCATCTTCAGCGCTTGAAATTTGGAGCTCCGCCTGCGATACTCGCTCCATATAGTCATTTATTTCCTTTCTCATTCCTTCTATCGCTGCTATAATCCCATCAAATTTAGACGAAAACTATGTTCTCATGGAGTTGATGGCAGTGAGCACTGCATTTGTCCCCTCTTCAGCAGTTCCCGCTCCGCCGCTGGCTCCCTCCTCCGCCATTATCTCTGGAGTTTTTTCTGTTTCGCCTCGAGCGTGGAAGTCTGTTATCTTGGGTTGTTTTGTCGAGTTGCCTTTTCCTCCACCTAATTTCCCAACCTTGGTCTTTTCCATATCCGCGCCAAAATGTTGGGATGGGTTTTTGTTCCAATTAAGAGAGTTTTAGTAAACTTTTTATTTTTAGGAGCAGAGCAGTGTGAAACACGTCTTCCTACGTGGCCGCCATAACCGGAAGTCATCTTTTGTGTTTTGATTCCTGATGATTTATCATCCTATTTATTATTTATGTTACTATGTTGTCTACTCATGTATTTTGTGACTGTTTTGCCTTCCTTTGTGACAGGGCCATTATTTCGACTGCTCCCAGGCACACCCACCTTCCTCTCACAGCCTGTTTCCCCAGTTTACCTCAGTTGTGAGAGTTTTTGGCATTAGGTCTCTGCCCGCTCCTGGCCACACCTGCTGCTCATTATTCCCCATTCACCTCCCTGTATTTAAGCCTTGCACTCTCACTGTGTTTTGCGGCTAAATTGAGTTGTCTTTAATTATCTCCTCTCTACACATTGGCAGCCTCTATTTTCTTCTCCAGAGTGCGTCTTGCTCTGAGGCACCTGTGTAAGTTACTCTTGTTTGCATTTTTGTATTGTGGGCACCTTTTGACGTTTACGTTGCTTTTGTTAATAAATGTCTTTAACACAACTCTGTGCTTGGATCTGTCCTTCCGCTCCAAAGGAGCGGTCATGACAGGTAAATGCTTTAAAATTTTGTTTTACTTACTTTTTTTGAGAAATTTATGTAGATATTCATTTCACTTATGAAAAAGCTGAATAATAAAATAAAATGTATTCATTTCACTTTTGAAAAAGCTGAATAATAAAATGAAAACTTATGTCAGAAAAATTCTATATAACAATATGTAACTGAGCAATGTATCTTTTTTTCTATAACTTCTCTTATTTGGAATTTAAACTATTTCAAGACAAAAATTAAGAAATTTTAAGGGTCTATTTTAAATTTGCTTTTTCAGTGCTTAAACCCCCAAATTGAGGATGGTAACCATCATATTCATGTTCAGCATACTCCAATTGTGTTAACCCCTTGAACTCTGTGAATTCCGCGGGCGGTCACGTCTCTGCATCTTAGTGCGTCTCAGTGCGCACTGAAAAAAAAAGCTGTATTTCCGGTCTTCCATTACAGACACAGCCTTGTTACAACCTGAGAAAAAAGCTGTGTAATATATTCATTTTTTTGTGGTATTTTTACAAAATTTTGACCTGAGCTTGAAAACACTTGGTTCTACATTTCTGTTCTGTTTTCCAGCCAGTATTTGACAGCTGTATGCTATTTGCAAGCATTTGTATCTAAAAAAAAAAAAACACCCAGGCAAACTTTCTTGTTACTCAATGGCAGGAGCACTTAGAGAGGTTATGACTGTTTTGCCAAAAAATTCAGAGTGTTTTCTTTTAAATGAGACCAACCCCATGAAGATGCTGCAAAGGGTTGAAGAACAGCTTTTGATTTACTTTGGGCATGTTATTTTTAGGCGTTTTTTTTTTTTCCACAATATCTTTATTGAACCTTTTTTTTTTTTTAACAAACATGATACAAACAATCAAACACTAACACTAAAGTACTACAAAAAAAAAATGGACTAAAAACACCAACAACCACCAACAAAATCAAATCTTCAACAATGCTCCTCTGTTTAGTCTAGACAATCCAATACATAAGTATACATATTATGTTCACCAGTTTGGAATTTACAAGGTCCACACACATCATTCACCTTCTTCTTCAAGAGTTATGTTTAAATTTTTTACATAATCAATAAAAGGTCTCCATATATTCTCAAACACAATTTCCTTTGATTTCAGTATATATGTTATTCTTTCTAATGGAAGGTTTGTTAACATCTGTCTTAACCACTGAGTCACATCTGGTCTATGAGTCTTTTTCCATAATAGTGCAATACATTTTTTGGCATTAAGCAAACTGAGGTCTATGAATGTTCTTTCACTTTTATTAAAATTATGCTTTTCTGGGTACAGACCCAACAAAAACAGTTTAGGATTCAATATGATTTGTTTTGAGATTATTTTTTCAATTGTTACCCTCACCTCTTTCCAAAACATTCTTATTAATCTACATTCCCATAAACAATGAAATAGGGTTCCTTTACTTTCCATGCATTTTGTGCATGTATCTGGTATATTTTTGTTATATCTATTTAACTCCTCCGGTGTAACATACATCCGCATTAACCATTTGAAATGTATCAATTTAAGGCGTACATTTATTGATTTGGTTTGAGCTTCTGTACAAGCCAATTCCCATTGTTCCTCTGAAATTTCAGTTTGCAGATCTTCTTTCCAGTAGTTTAATCTTTTCAGTGAATTTTCACTTGAAGATAGTGTCAATGAGTTATAAAACTCTGAAATAATACCCTTTCTTTTACTATCTTTCATCATCATTTTTTCCAAGGATGAATAAATAGGTCGAGTGAGAGCTTTATTTTGATTTGATCGAATAAAGTTTCTAAGTTGAAGATATTTAAAAAAATGTGTTCTATTGAGATTAAATTTGATCCTCAGCTCTTCAAAAGACATTGTTATCTGCACTTGGCAAATATAAATCCTGAATCTTTTGTATCCCTTTTAAATTCCATACTTTAAATACAGCGTCCGCTCTCCCTGGTTTAAAATATTGATTACCCCATATTGGACTAAATTGTGACAATAAGTGTGGTTCTTTTAAATAGTTTTTAGCTTCACACCATATTTTGATCATATGCTTTACAAATGGATTTTTAACTTGTTTTTGTAATTTTTTTGCCGAATCTGAGTATATGAATATGGGAAGAGGTAAAGGTAAATTGTATGATTCCATTTCAGTCCAGTGAGGGAGATCATTTGATGAAAAATAATATGTCATAGACCTCAGTTGTGCCGACCAATAATACAACATAAAATTTGGACATTTCAGACCTCCACGATCAAATGGTAAATATAATAAAGACAAACGTAATCTAGCCCTCCTGTTGTTCCATATAAATTCCACTAACTTTTTTTTTATTCTTGAGAATAGATCTAAAGATGGTGATAAGGGAATGTATTGAAATAAATAAAGTATTTTAGGTAAAATATTACTGTTAAGTATATTGATTCTCCCGATCATCGACATTGGTAGTGACATCCATCTCTGAGTTAACTCATTGATATCTGACATTAAGGCTTCATAGTTGACACTGGCGACTGATTCTAGCTTAGGCACAATTTGGATTCCTAAATATTTAAACTGATTTACAACATTGAATTGATTTACCTTAGGGGCTGGGTAATTTCTCTGGGTCTCATTTAGCATTAATATTGAAGATTTAGTTTTATTTATTTTATATCCTGATATTTCCCCAAAATTCTTTATTAAATTCAACAAGGTTGGAATTGATTTTTTTAGATTCGTCATAAACAAAATTATGTCATCGGCGTACAGGGAGATTTTATGTTCTGTTGGTCCAACTTTAATTCCATATATTTGTGAATGTAAACGTATCGCTATCGCTAAAGGTTCAATTGCCATAGTAAACAGTAAAGGTGAAAGTGGACAGCCTTGTCGACATCCTCTATTGATTTTTATTGGTTTTGAAATATTGTTATTTGTTAGGATTTCTGCTGTAGCATTATTGTATATTATTTGAACCCATTTTATGAAATTATTTCCAAGTCCAAACCTTTGTAGGACTTCAAAAAGAAAGGGCCATTCAACTCTATCAAAGGCCTTTTCGGCGTCCAGTGATAGGAGAGCTGTATCCGGTGCTTCTTTATTAAAATAAATAATATTAAATAGTCTTCTTACATTATGGAAGCCTTGTCTACCCTTTATAAAGCCATTCTGATCTCGATTAATAATATTTGGTAAAATTTCTTGTATTCGTCTTGCTAAAATTTTACAGATTATCTTAAGGTCGGCGTTTAATAGGCTTATTGGTCTCATATTTTCACATTTATTAGAGGGCTTACCTGGTTTTGGCAGCAGTATAATTAAGGCATTATTTATGTATGATGGTAAATTATTATTTTGAAATGCTTCTAAAACCATTTCCAAAAAAGGTTTTATTAATTTATTCTTAAATTTTTTATAAAGGTCAACTGGAAGACCATCTGGTCCTGCACTTTTTCATGATTTCATATTATCAATGGCTAGCCCAACTTCTTCTTGACTAATTTTAGACTCCAATATCTCCCCGTTTTCATTTGGAATACACGGTATAGATAGTTCGTTCAAAAACCCATTTAGTTTTGTTAAATCAGGTTCATTTTTGGTATCATATAATTTTTCATAGTAATCTCTAAAGGCACTATTAATTTCTAAAGGATCTATAACTACCTGTCCCTTACTTATAATACTGGTAATTGGTGTTTTAATTTCTAATTGTTTAATCTGCCATGCTAATAATTTTCCTGATTTTTCACCTTGTTCATAAAAAGATTGTTTCAATCTTAGAAGACTCGAGGCAGCTCTATTCGCTGATTTTTTGTCGTATTCAGCTCTCAAAATCAGTAATTCATTCTCCAACCTTGGGTCACTTCCTGCATACACTTTTTCCTGAAGACTTTTTATTTTATGTTCCAATTTAGCTCTCTCCTCTCGAGTCTTCTTAGATTTTGAACCTGTATAACTAATAATATGTCCCCTAATAAAAGCTTTGAAAGCCTCCCACTTTACACATGCTGATGTTTGTGTAGTATTGATGTCAAAGAACTCGTCTATCTGTTTTTCTATATACTTGACAAATTCCTCATCCTGAAGCCATTTATGCTGAAATTGCCATCTACCTGATTCCTTTGTCAATTTTTTATCTACATATATTAGACAACAGGGTGCATGATCAGAGATCACGATGTTATCATAAAAGCAGTTTTGAATCTTGGACCTTAATTCTGTGGAAATCAAAAAATAATCAATACGTGAGAATGTCTTGTAGGTACTGGAATAACAAGAATAGGCTTTAACTTGTGGTTTCATTTCTCTCCATATATCTAACAATCTCAATTCTTTCATAAAATGATTAATAGTCATCCTACATCCAATGTGCGTACAATCCAGTCCTGTTGATCTATCTATACCTGGATTCAATGTACAATTAAAATCCCCTGCTATTATATGTTGCCCTGTAAGTGATGATAAGATAAGAAATAAATTAGCAAAGAACTTCTGATCATCTATATTGGGACCATATAAGTTCACAAGATTTATATTTTCTAATAACAAAGAACCTTGAATGATTACATATCTTCCAAATTTGTCTCCAATTACATTTTTCACTTGAAAAGGAACTGATTTATGTATGAGAGTCATAACTCCCCTGGCTCGGGATGAAAATGAAGAGGTGAATACACTTCCTTGCCATCTACTCCTAATTCTTTTAACATCCTCCTCTATTAGATGAGTTTCTTGTAAAAACACAATTTTTGAACCCATGTCTTTTATTTTATTCATAACTTGTTTGTTTTTTTAAATTTTGTAGACCTCTGCAATTCCATGAAGTTAAATTAAGATTAACACTTTGGTTTATGATCAATAGAGAGTTTGGGATTACCTTGCAGTGTAAACATGCTCATACAGAGAAGCAAAAACATGAGTGGTTGAACATTCATCCTACAAACTACACACAAACAAATTTCCCCTTCCCACACTTGTGGCAAACCCCCCAAAATCAAAAGAAAAATTCCGTCTCCCGATATAGCCATCGACCGTTCCACACCCACGGGGAACAGCCTAAGCCACTCCTTCTTCATCCTCCCAATCGCCCTAACTCTACTGCTTTTAATGACGTAACATTAACTCTCCTCTGTAGTTTTCCAACTTAACTCCAAAATTTTTAACAACTTTGTACATCATAGTTTTTTTTGTTTGTTTTGTTTTTGTTTTGTTTTTTTAATATATAATACAATCTATATTTTGTAAACTTACTATTTACTTCAAGTCAGTCAGATGCCTGTGCAAATGCTTAATTATTCTACCTTATATTTTGTTCATGCTTAGCTCCCACCAGTCTCTTCTTCTTCTTTGATCTTCTTGATGAACTCCTGCGCCTCCTCTGGGGTCTTGAAGATGTGGGTTCTGCCCTCATACGTGGTCAGCAGTCTCGCAGGATAGATTACACCATGACGAATCCCAAGGTTGCGCAGCTCCTTACGTATGGGATCAAACTGCTTCCTCAATTGCTGGATTCCTGTGGCCAAATCTGGGTAGAACCGCACCTGCTGGTCCTGGTGTTTAATCTCTCCTTTAGCTCGTGCAGCGTTGAAGATCTTCATCCTGTCTCTGTTGCTAAGAAACTTCATAATTAAGGTCCTCGGCGGTCCCTTATCTCTCCGTGGGCCAATACGATGTGCATTTTCCAGAACCACTGCTGATTGCAATTCCTCGCTGCCCAGCACCTCCGAAATCCACTTTTCCAGAAAGGAACATACGTCCCGACCTTCTGATTCCTCTGGAAGACCCACCAGCCTCAAGTTATTCTGTCTCGACCGAGATTCCAAATCCAAAATATTATTTTCCAGAGATTTATTTTTTTTTTCCAAAGTGCGCACCTTTAATTGAAGACGGGTGACGTCATCTTCAGCACTAGCGAGACGGAGCTCCATCTGCGCCGTTCGTTCTACACAGTCACCCAATTCCTTTCTTATTCCTTCCAACGCTGTCATAATCCCATCAAATCTAGAGGAAAAGTCCGCTCTCATTGAACTCATGGCAGCCATCAGCGCATCTGCGCCTCCCCCCGCAGACATCGCACCGTTGCCAGCCTCCTCCGCCATATATGGAGTTTTATTTGCTGCGTCACAGACCTGAAAGTCCGTTAATTTGGACTGTTTCGGCGGCTCGCTTTTTCCTTTGCCTGGTTTTCCAGCCTTAGGCTTCGCCGACATATCCTCGCCCAAACGCTGGGATACGTTCTGTCCCAAATGAGAGAGTTATTTGCCAATTTTTTTTCTCCAGGAGCAGAGCAGAGCGAGACACGTCCGTCCTACGTGGCAGCCATAACCGGAAGTCATTTTTAGGCGTTTTTAGGGAAGTTGAACAGAGTTCAACAGGTTAACAGAACTCACATTATTAAGTAATCAGGTGTATCCACGTGGGCAGAAATGTTTCAGTTTACCGCACATAGTTAATACTTGGTGGTCTAAGTGACAGAAGTATAATTTATCGCTTATTATTATTTTTTTTAAAGTGGCTACATTCCATCAGTTGTTTATTTGGTGAGCCACTCGCTTTTATTTTGAAGGGTTGCAAAACCGTATGAGCTCTTATTTTGAAAGTTCATTTGCTAAGTTCGTTCATTTAGTGAATGAATGTGCGGAGTTCAGACTTGAAATGTTTACCCCCCACCCCGTTTCCTGTGCTTAAGGTGAGCCTACATTTATTCTGTTATCTTTCTTTTCATCGGCGTGGTGGCTCAGTTGGTAGAGCATCCACCCCACACCCAGGAGGCAGGGGTTCAAATCCCAGCTGGGTCATACTGAAGACCATATAAAAATGGAACTTCCTGCCGTCCAGCTTGGTGCTCAGCAATAATGGAATGGAGGAGGGAAATCTGTGGCAGTGCCTTGCATGGCAGTGGCCCCTCTGATTCTATATATGGGGTGTGTGTGATTAACACTGTAGATAGGAGAAACACAATTTTGTTCTACTGTACATGATTGGTTGTATGGTTGAATGACAATAAAGGGTGATTTAATTTAATTTAATCTCTGCTTGCTGCAGTTTAGATCTCTTTGTGAGCATGCAGGGGGGCGGGGCAGCCGCGGTGAGCTAGAGAGCTTCCACTTTCAGACTTCAGCAGCCAAGCTGCAGACAAACTTGTGTCGCAGCAGCAGCAGCTCATTTTAACATGATAAATATTCGAGTATCCGTGATATAATGATTTATGTATCGTGGGCGGCCAAATGTACCAATACAATGAATATACAGTATTCGCTAAATCTCCCAGCCCTAATCGACTGTGGCAGGAAATCATCCGTGTGCTGTAAAATAGTCACACTGGCACCACTGGTGGCCTGGCATAGTTATTACAATACCTTTTTTCCTGGCTCCAGGTGAGTTAAATTTGTTTATTTTGAAAACAAAGTCTTATCTGGAAATTCTGGCAAATTAAAAGTAGAGAAAATATGACCATACAGTGATATAAGCCTTTAGTTGCACTTACTAATTTTGACCGGATGAGCTGAAATAGAGAGGCAGACAGATCAACACACAGATGCATTGTGATTATCATATGCCTCTGTTCACCGAGGCATAAAAATTCTTTGTACAGTTTATAACAGCACTTACAAAATACTTATAAAAGTCAAATTTTCATAGATTTGGCGGGGGCGGGGGGTGTCATAATTCTGTCCTCAACTGTATATGTTCCAACACCCTTCTAATACCTGGCAGGTGTCACAAAGCAAGCATGCAAATCCTCCACAGGTCATAACAGATCCCACAAACTAAGCAGTCTTCACATCTTTACCTTGGCTATTTTTTTTGCTTTCAAAGGTATGAGATGGGCAAAAAGTTAATTTTGCAATCCGTGGACTTTTAGAAGTTTGATATCACTACAAATGATTATGAATTCCACATATTACTCATGCATAAATCCCATTAGCTTGCCATTAGACTGTTGATTTGATGCTATATACAGTATATATACTTGGCAATTTCTCTGATTTTTAAGCTTGTCAGTTTAATTTGGTGTCCAATTGTGCCCAAACTTGTGAGTTGTTCTAGGAAAAACAATGATTCTTTATGAAAGAACAAAGAAAAACTAGTGTGCTTATATGTAATCAATAAGCAAAATGGCAAGTGAAGTTATTGTTATACATGTGCCTCAGTTACATTTTGTCTCTGCCATATGTCAAAACACACATACAAAACTTATTAAAAAAATCACCAAGCATTCTTTACCTCACAAGTTGAACAGGAACTGTAATAGTGCAATAAACTCTGTTGTACACATGTGCCCCCTCTGTGTGGAAAGAAGCTAAGCCACATCCTGCTAGCAAACCTCATTGCTCACACGTGGTGTATGTCTTTGATGTGTAGGGTGTCGGCTCATTTAATAAGCAAATGTGTGACACTGTCACACCAGAGAACTCATTCACTGCATTTCACATTAGCTCTCTGGCATGTAAAAGTCATTGGATTTTTTTGTCCTGATGGATGATGTGATATAAACATCTTAAACATCTAAAATGGAGTTATTCTAACTGAAAATTAAATCAGTGAAGCACTGTCTTCCAGTCATGGCGTTCCCCATTTGTCAAGTTGTCATGAAAAGAAGCTTGAACTCAACCATGTAAATAAGATGAGGATCTCTACTGTATATATGATAAAGTACATTTTCATAAACCACATGGACCAAGCTTTATCAATTACAATTAAATATTTTACTTTGCCTTGGTTTTCTCTGGAAGCCACATTGTGGAAAAAAGCTATAATATTGTAAATGCATAGTTTTCTTATTCAAAACATTTAGTTGCAGAGGCTGCACCAAACTCAGTGGTTTATTTGGCCACTTTAATATAGTTGTGTCCACACGTCATGCCAATGAATGTGTGTCAGCAGTGTTACTACCAAGGAAAGAACAATGTAGGTGTAAGTAGCTGTGATGTTTTCTTGCCTACACCCTTGTAATGTTTGTGGTAATTCAGCACGATAAAACTTGTGAAATCTACAATGCAGATTTGTGGCATTGTCTTAAAGGATGGTTTGTTAACCAAGGGATGGGCAGATCGTGTGAGTAAGTCACTGCAACTACCCTACTCTGAGGAGCAGGGTAGTTGTAGTTTTCTTGAAGGTGCACTCTGGTGGCTCTAAAACCACCTCAAAAACAAATACAGTGCTGTGAAAAAGTATTTGCTCCCTTCCTGATTTCTTATATTTTTGCATATTTGTCACACCTAAATGTTTTAGATCATCAAACAAATTTTAATATAGATAACCCAAGTAAATACAAAATGCAGTTTTTAGATGATGATTTCATTTATTAAGAGGAAAAAAGCTATCCAAACCTACCTGGCTCTATGTGAAAAAGTAATTGCCCCCTAACTGCCCCCTAAACCTAATAACTGATTGTGCCACCATTGGTGCCAACAACTGGCAATGAGTTTTTTACATCGCTGTTAAGGAATTTTGATCCACTCTTCTGCGTAGAATTGTTTAAATTCAGTCACATTGGAGTGCTTCATGAACTGATGGCTGGACATTCTCCTTCAAAATTTTTTGGTAGAGAGCAGAATTCATGGTTCTGTCAATTAGGGCAAGTTGTCCGGGTTCTAATGCAGCAAAGCAGCCCCAGACCATGACACTACCACCACCATGTTTGACTGTTGATACGATGTTCATTTTATGAAATTCTGTGTTAGTTTTATGCCAGATAAAATGGGACACGTCTTCCAAAAAGTTCAACTTTTGTCTCATCAGTCCACAGAATATTTTCCCCAAAAGTACTGAGGATCATCAAGATATTTTCTGGCAAATGTGAGACGAGCCTTTATGTTCTTTTTTTCCAGCAGTGGTTTTTGTCTTGGAATTCTCCCATGGATGCCATTTTTGCCCAGTCTCTTTCTTATTGTTCCATCATGGACCAGTGTCCAAACTGAGGCAAGTGAGGCCTGCAGTTCTTTAGACGTTGTTCTGGGTTTTTTTATTTCTGATCTGTTCTTGAATTTCTTTAGATCATAGTGGGAGCCTACTTCAGGTTGTCAGACAGGCTCCATTTAAGTGTTTTCTTGATTAATCAGATCTGGTAGTAATCAGGCTTGGGTGTAGCTACTGAAACTGAACTTAGCTTTCCAAAAAAATGTGGTTAATCACAGTTGATCCATGATGTAACAAGGGGGGCAATTACTTTTTCCACACAGGGCCAGGTAGGCTTGGATAGTTTGTTTCCCTTTTAATAAATGAAGTCATCATTTGAAAACTGCATTTTGTATTTATTCAGATTGTCTTTTTCTGATATTAAAATTTGTTTGATGATCTGAAACATTTAAAAGGAACTCTGATTATATTGGCATGTTAGCTCTATATGCTTTATTTTTATGTTAGTAACATAACTATAATATAATTTTTTTGAAAATAATTCCTAGTTTTATGTATTTTTAAAAAACTTTATTACGATGTAAATCGCCATTATTGTTTACGTCGCAATGCATTCTGGGTAGTGACGTAGAATGGTTGCAGCCGTTTTTTCTGTCTTATACAAGCCAAGAAGCGAAGCTAATAACTACTGCCATTTGTCAGTGAAAATGCCACATTGCGTGGCTTTTGGATGTAATTTCCAATCAAAGGGAAATAAAGAGAGCGGGGTAAGCCTCCATAGCTTTCCTAAAGAGGGAAAGTGGAGGAAAAAGTGGGGCGGCAGCGGCTCAGAAGGTAGAGCAGGTTGTCTAATAACCCGATGGTTGGCGGTTCGCATCACGCTCTCCCCAGATATCCTGCCGTTGTGTCCCTGGGCAAGACACTTCACCCGCATTGCCTCCAGTGCCCATAACACTGGGTATGAATGTGTAAAAATGTTTAGATGTTCGGTGGAGGCTGTTGGCGCCGATTGGCAGCCACATTTCCGTCACTCTGAGTGTCTGTGATCACGCACTACAGTGCACGCTTGATAAAGCTGACATATATATTAATCACGCAATGATAAAGCACGATATCACTCAAAGCGCGTGCATGAGACATGTCTGTGATCACGCGCTATAGCGCACGCCTGATAAAGCTGACATATATATTAATCACGCTGTGATAAAGCGAATCACGGTTCGAATTTTGTCACGGCATACCTGTCAAGTGATACGGTTTCGCTGTATTTTAATACGGGGAAAATGCAATTTTAGCAAATACAGGCGTATTGCCATTTCTGTACGCCAAAAAGAAAAATATACGGGAAAAAAAATTATTGAGAGTGTGGAGGAACACCTCATGTGTGACCCCCACAGCATACAGGGCTGGCAGAGCGCTCAGCGTGAGAGGTATGGACTGATCACTATGCAGATGCGCCTCGCATCCTCTTCTGTCCTGCACCTCAGGAACAGAGAGGAATCCCGGTGCCACACGCTGGAGCGATATCGTGCTTTATCACAGCGTGATTAATATATATGTCAGCTTTATCAAGCGTGCGCTGTAGTGCATGATCACAGACACTCAGAGTGACGGAAATGTGGCTGCCAATCGGCGCCAACAGCCTCGCCGGCCTCCACCGAACATTTAAACATTTTTACACATTCATACCCAGTGTTATGGGCACTGGAGGCAATGCGGGTGAAGTGTCTTGCCCAGGGACACAACGGCAGGATATCTGGGGAGACCGTGATGCGAACCGCCAACCATCGGGTTATTAGACGACCTGCTCTACCTTCTGAGCCGCTGCCGCCCCACTTTTTCCTCCACTTTCCCTCTTTAGGAAAGCTATGGAGGCTCACCCCGCTCTCTTTATTTCCCTTTGATTGGAAATTACATCCAAAAGCCGCGCAATGTGGCATTTTCACTGACAAATGGCAGTAGTTAGTAGCTTTGCTTCTTGGCTTGTATAAGACAGTAAAAACTGGCTGCAACCATTCTACGTCACTACCCAGAATGCCTTGCGACGTAAACAAAAATCGTAATAAAGTTTTTTAAAAATATATAAAACTGGGAATTATTTTCAAAAAAATTATATTATAGTTATGTTACTAACCTAAAAATAAAGCATATAGAGCTAATATGCCAATATAATCGGAGCTCCTTTTAAGTGTGACACATATGCAAAAATATTAAGAAATCGGGAAGGGGGCAAATACTTTTGCACAGCACTGTATCTATTGCCCAAAATAGTATATTGTGGCTTTTCACCCACAAAAAGAGTTCTTTGCCTTAGAATTGCTTGAAAAGAGATTTTAAATCTTGCACCTACTTACGTATGCACTGATCTATGAATATGTTAATTAGCGGCCTACAAGGCTTGCATGTGATTTGTCGCCACGCTCCCAACCTGCAGGGTTTGCACGTGATTGGCTGCTGAGACTCCTGGTGGATGGGCTGCTAGTCTGTTCAAGACACTTCCGGATGTTAAAGGTTTGCCTATATCTTCAAAAGTAAAAAGCGAAACCTCTTTCTGAAAACGGCAAGAGATAAATGTGTAGTTGCCAAATATGTGTTTACTTTTTACTAACAACCAGCCCTCCGTCCGCTGGCGACTGAGCGGGGGGGGGGGGGGATTTGAATGTGGCTGCTCTCAGCTCACAGTGCGGCACCCCGTCTGCTGGCGAAGTGAACTGAGAGCAGCTCAATTTGAATGTGGCTGTTGGCACATTGAAATCACCTCTTGCTTCTCTGCCTCTCTCCGCTCTGCCTCAATCCTGCTGCTCCTCGGCTCCTCCCTCTTCTCCCGAGGTAGCCAAGAGTATCTGTCTGATTGTTTAATGTTATAACCAACCAGGCTAAGCAAGAGTAGTTGTGTAGCTACTAACGGTCTGTCCAAACTCGCCTGTTTCAGCAGGACGTTACCAAACTGGAAATTCACAGCAAAAAACACAGACTTAGGACTGTGGTGAGATTTTGCGCTTGATATGTCTTGTAAGTCACAAAAAGCGTGTTAAAGACATGCTAACAACAGAAAAAACTTGATTTTTGCTGGAGTGTCACTTTGAGTCATGCCTGTACAGATGTACCACTGGTAGATTCTCACTCACCCTGGTATACGTGGCTACTGTGGAAATCCATGACAGCACTATGACTGTTTTAATGCACTGACAAAGCAGAATGTTCAGTGTGAGTGAAGGTGGCTGAGCTACTTCCTTGAAATAATAATTTAAAAAAATTTAAAGGTTATTTAGATGTGAAACGATGGAGCTACTTTGCACATCTGAAAGAAAACCCTGCTATTATTTAGTGCCACAGTTGTGCTATTAAACCATCATTTGTGCCATTTTCATGTTTGATAAATTAAAAATTATAATAAAGGTAATCTGAGGTGACAGCTGAGTCATTTTTTTCTAACTTGAGCAAAAATATTTCTTTTTCCTCTTCCTCCCCCTCCAGCTGCTGCCTTTAGGGGTCGCCACAGCGGATCATCTGTCTCCATCTCATTCTATCCCTTGCATCTTTCTCTGTAACACCAACCCTCTCCATGTTCTCCTTCACTACATTCTTGAATCTTCTCTGTGGTCTTCCTCTTGCCTGGCAGCTCCATCTTCAACATCCTTTGTCCTTTATATTCACTGTCCCTCCTCTGCACATGTCCAAACCATCTCAGCCTGGCCTCTCTTACTTTGTCTCCAAACTGCTCAACCTGAGTTGTCTCTTTGATATACTCATTTCTAATCTTGTCCATCCGAGTCACTCCCAATGAAAATGTTAGCATCTTCAACTCTGCCACCTCCAGCTCCACCTCCTGTCTTTTTGTCAGCACCACCATACATCATAGCAGGTCTCACTACAGTCTTGTAAATCTTCCCTTTCATTCTTGCTGCTACCTTTCTGTCACAAATCGCCTCTGACTCTCTTCTCCACCCTGTCTGCACTCTCTTCTTCACCTCTCTTGCATTTTCCAAGAGCAAAAATATTATCACCTACAAAATATTTGTTAATGGCAAGGAACATGCTTTAAATGTTTTTGGATGCCACAAAACAAATGAAGCACTAACCACAGGCAGTGTTTTTGTTTTGAGCACAAATTGGTAATATTAAACTAGAAAAAGCACTGAGAGCACGTACTGTACCTCCACCAAGGCTCCTTCCCTCCCTCCCTTTGTCCATCAGTCTGTCCAAACCTCCCTGCTTCCATCCCTTTGCACATTTCACGATGGGGCCTTGGTGGAGGGATGCAGTCATGGATCAACTCCAAAATCTAATGGGTTCATCTGTAGCCCAAGATTCACCACTGGCGAAAATTTCATCAAACTCTGTCCAGTAGTTTTTGGGTAATCTTGCTAACACATTGTGAGAAGATAGAGCCTTGGTGGACACATGTGCTCTCGGCTCATCACCAACATACATACTTAAATGCATTTCCAGATCAGTCATCAATTGTAATCAACTCTTAACCACCTGAACAGACTTACCACACCATACAAACTAACGGGCCAGTTTTGGCCCGCAGACTGTACGTTTGACACCCCTGGACTAGACTGTAAAAATAACCTACATATTTGCAGGAGTTAGTTCACCTCAGAAGACGCTTCATTTGTTCTTCACAGCAATGTATAACTAATCAAAGTGAGGTCACTTTTCTCTCTCGTAATAAAACTCACATTTGTGCAACTGCGGACAATATTGCTCCAGTGATCTGATCGCTGACAGTGGGAGCCAGTGTGTGCTGCCCGCTGCCTGTCTGTTCGTCGTCGACTTTTCCTTGTCCAGACCAACCGCAGAATGAATCCTTCACGGACGGCATTGGGCTCTGCAGCGGGCCCAGTGTAGGAGAATCCACTGACGATCTCCCATCCTGCCCCAGTTGTTCTTGGCAAGGAGAGTGCGCTGCTTGGCCCATTTTCTACCTTCCCTGAAATTTTCACTGAAATCCGTTCACTACTTTTTTAAGCAATGTTGCTAACAGACAAACAAACGCTGGCAAAAACATTACCTCCTTGGCAGAGGTAAAAATGGGGAAGGCAAAAATGACTGCTAAGGCAGCTTGGCTTGGTTGGATAGTGATGCACAAAAGAGAAGCCAGTGAACACTTGAAACTGTGCTTGACGTAAATCTAGATGGGCTACAAAAAAGACAATTTCAAAAGACTCATACTTTCTTACACATCTTTTTCTTCTCAGTGTGTGTGAGCTTTGTACCAGTTATAATACTCTGCTCTGAAAGGCTGAAATGGATAGATGTACCAAAGACTGAAAACAATTCTCAAAAAAAGCTTCAAGAGTTCAATTTCCTCTGAACTATCAAGTAATGATACCAGTACTTGATAAATGTTTCTCGTTTGCCATTTTTCCATCTTTTACTGTGAAGTAAATTTAAATCAAAGAGCTGTCATTAAAATCAAAAATTACAACAAAAAAAGCCTGAAATGGCTCACTTTATTGATAAACATAAAAAGATTTACATTTTTTGCATTAAATTATTAAAAAAAAAAATCACATTTCCACTGAGTGCAAATGTGCAAGTTTTTGTATTATCATAAATTACTGCAAGTGTTGCCCTAATAAATGGTATTATATTAATTGCTTATTGACACAAATAACAAGCCAAATTACGACACAATTTTTATCTGGAGCCTGCATGCACTCTAATCTGTATATTGGTCTAGCATTTTCATGAAGTAATAATAGTTTGAATGCTCAGTGGATGTTATTTGCATTTGTTTCAGCGTACCGGCAGCTAATGGCCTGAGCACCATCTCTCACGAGTATCTGAAAGGCAGCTACGCATTGGACCTTGAAGCCGTCAAACAGGGAGCCAGTTCTCTGCCTCATCTTAACAAAACACTCGTGACCTCCTGCAAACGCCTTAATGGGTAACTAAGACATGCCAGCACCTCCATAGAGACTTCCACATATTCTATTGTCCCTATATACTATATACAATGCTGCTCTTTTGTATCTCTGCTAGTTGCATATTGACAGAGTATTTATATGTAGAGGTTAACATCCCGCAGCCTGCAGAGCTGTTGCTTCTTTCAGCTCATCTTTTGGTTTATCCACAGTGACTCATGCTGCATATTAGAACACAGCAATGAGTACCAGCAAAAAAAAAAAATTAACTTAGCAGTGTTAAAGAAGAAATGTTGAAGAAAAACAGGTTATAAATGAAACTGTGAGACAGCTAATTTGGTCATCTTTCTCTGTTTACTCAATAAAGGGAGGTGGACAAAGTTCTGTCTGGTCTGGAGATCCTGTCTAAAGTGTTTGATCAGCAAAGTGCTTTCATGGTCTCTAAAATGATCCAGCAGGTATAATTTCATTTTGTGTGTGTGTGTGTGTTCTTCTGTCTTTGTGCCATCTTGCTTCAAGTATCCATCTAGAGCTGGGCAATAGATCGGTATTTGAAAACTTCTGTCTGGAAGATTTTTTTAAAATGAAATGAACTGAATTACCCCTTCCCTCCACACACACACACACACACACACACACACACACACACACACACACACATACACACCCCCACCACCACCACCACACCGCCACCACAAAGAATATACAGCAGAGAAAAGAAGTATTGAACACGTCAACATTTGTCTCATTAAACATATTTCTGATGGAGCCACTGACCTGAGATTTTAACCAGATCAGTAACAACCCAAGTAGGGCTGTGCGATGTGGCAAAAAAAATTCATATCACAATATAAGTCATCTTATATCACAATAACAATATGTATTACAATATACATTTTCTGTAAATTCTACAGTTTAGATAATCATATAAAATGGACAATCTCTTTTTTACATGTATCATTTTCCCTCATAATTTTGCAGTGTTATAAAATAGTTTAGTCATGTGCATTTGAGACTTGATTCTCATAAATTTCAGGTTTTTCTTCTAAATCATATATGAATAAAAAGTAAACCCCAATAAGTTAAATATTTCCTGAGCCAGAGGAGAACAGCAAAAAAAAAAAAAACAAAAAAAAAATGTCTGAAAATGATAAAATTACCCATGGCTGCCATCTACTGATATAAATTAGCTGTTAGTTTAAATCAATGAAAATTTAAGTGTAGACCTGCAGACTGCCATTCTGGCCTGATTTAACCTGTTTGCTTCTTAGTAAAACTATTTCACATTGGTCATGATCTGAAAATCAAAGACACAAAAGGTAATGTAATAAAATACAAGTGATTTCTTTAACTTTATTCATTATCACTATTTGACTAATTAAAATGATTAGGAATCAGATAAATTACATTAAGAGCCAACTTGCTCCTCTGACCCATTTTAATGTATTTATTTTGCGTGTATGTGCCACCATCATACACTTTTGCAGCTTTAATAATTTTTTTTTCAGACAAAACTAAGAAACTCAGCAGTAATTTAAACCAAAAAAACAATGGTCTGCTACATGTTTCCAGTTAGCACAACTTAGCATTGTCATTTAGCATTTTATAATTAGACAGGGTGTTAATGTTACTTACCTCCTATTAAAACGAGGTTAGCGAACTATCCTCTCTGACACAGCACAATGAAAAACGGTCCCACATCCCTGGCAAACAGGAGTAGCACCCCTCTGCGTAATGACCAAACAGACACTGCAGACTTCAAAGCTGAAATCCTTGCATCGCTGAAAACGGATATTGCAGCGCTGTTCAGGTCTTAACTTAAAACTGCCCTGGCAGAAGAATTTGGAACTATCAAGTCTGAGCAAAAGGCAGTCAAAAAAGGAACTAGCTAGCAACATCATGGCTAGCCACTCCGAAGCAGAGACAATGAAAACAACATCAAACATGGAACATGCACTCTCAATCATACTCAGACAGTGAAGCCTTGCTGCAAACTCAAGTGGGAAACCTTGAAAAAGAAGTTAAAAACTTACAGGAAAAATGCCTGGATATGGAAGGAAGGATGAGGCGCTCCTCCAATATCTGAATACTCAACGTCCCCAAGAATCCAGGCTCAAACACATCAGCAGCAGTCTTCAGACTACTAAGAGAAGCGCTAAAAATAGATAAAGACATCCTGATCGACAGATCTCATAGGGGTCTACAGACACGAAACCGAGACGGCAAACCCCGAGTCATCGTGGCGAAAGTTCACTACTACCAGGACCGTGCTGACATCCTCTGCCGTGCCAGGGAATCTGGACCGCTCCGTTTCAATGGGATCAAGGTTCTCATATTCCCAGATTATCCTCTGAGTGTTGTGCAGGCCAAAGCCGCCTTCAACGAGGTAAGGCGACTACTCCGTAAACGGGATGGCATCAAGTACGGACTCCTGTATCCAGCATGATTCCGAATTACACATAATGGAGCCGAAAAATGGTTTCAAAGCCTGGATGAAGCCATGGTTTATGTGAAAACTAAAATTCTGCCAGACCCAGCAAGAGACTGACAACAGAGATGAGGGAGAATAACCATACTTCACATCTAAATATGGTTGGTGTTGTCCATTTTGTTATTTAAAATATTTGACCCTGACAGTTAAATTGAAGGCACCTAGCAAACCCAAATACTTTTTTTTTTCTTCTCCCCCCCACTTATTTTTCCTACTTTCAACTGATGAGACATAACAAACCAACTGGACAAGAATTTGCAGCACATCATTACCACAGTTATTATTTTGTCTTATGACTGTGTTCAGTAGGTAGACATTGGAAGAAATATTTGCTCTCTCACTTTTGTTCTAGAAATACTTTTATTATGCTATTCACAAAAAGTCACGTTCCATATACAGCAGAGTTATGTTGTCTAAGAGTTAGTTAATGTTTCCTCAGACAAGCACTTGAATGTGTAGACGTTTTTGCGAGGGGTTGGGGAATCGCCTTGTTCTGATAGGTGAGGATTGGGGGTTAACTGTATCAGATTTTAATAACAGCCTTTTTTCAACTTTTGTTATCTACTATTATTATTTTTCTTTTTTAAGGGTTCTCTCAAAACTCCAAAAAATAGAAATATATACAAAATCTATACACCACTAATATCACTGTTTTAAATATGACCACAGCTAACACAGAAATCTCAAACAAGCCAGTTGGATGCAAGGTAACCTTTATAAGCTGGAATGTAAAATCCCTAAACAGCCACATCAAACAAAGTAAAATTTTAAATCACCTGGGTAAATTAAACATGGAAATTGCTTATCTTCAGGAGACACGCCTCTGAATTTCTGATCATTCTCGACTCAGGGGAGGATGGATGGGACAGTCATTCCACTGAAATTTTCATTCCAAATCTAGAGGTGTTGCCATCCTTATTAATAAAAATATCCTGTTTGTCATGGCAAAGGTCGAGACAGACCTCTCAGGGCGTTACTTAATTGTAACAGGAAGGCTGTATAACACACCAGCTAATCTAGTTAATGTATACGCACCACATTGGGATGACAACACTTTTTTTTTTTTTTTGCCCAAATCCCAAATATGGATACACACCATTTAATCCTTGGAGGAGATATAAATTGTACATGATCACCTACCTTGGACCGTAGCTCATCTAGAACTGTGTCCACATCTAATATGGCTCATCAACTGCAGCTGCTTCTTAATACAAATAATGTGATTGATGTGTGGTGCTTTAGAAATCCTACATCTAGAAGCTATTCTTTCTGTTCACCAGTTCATGGAACATACTCCCGTATAGATTATTTCTTCCTGGATAAACGACTCCTCCCACTGTGAGTAAGTGTGAATATCATGCTATTGTTATTTCAGATCATGCCCCTTTACCAATGACACTGCACATACCAACCTCCCACAGTAATTATCAACCCTGGCGTCTTAATACTTCATTACTTTCCGATGAAAATTTTGTGAAGTTCATTTCAACCGGAATATCCTTTTTACTTGAACATAATCAAACCCCTGGAATATCCCCCTCAGCAGTGTGGGAATCAATGAAGGCGTATCTCAGAGGACAAATAATATCATATAGTGCATAGTGAAGAAAAAAAACACAATATGAAACTTGAGCAGTTAACAAATGATATTCTTAAAGTAGATGCGACACTTGCTGGCACGCCATCTGACAACTTATTTAAACTACGGTGGACTCTCCAAACAGAATTCAATCTCTTATCAACCAGACATATCGAAAACTTAATAAATAAGTCCCAAAGTAAAATATATGAATGTGGGACTTCCGGTTATGGCTGCCACGTAGGACGGACGTGTCTCGCTCTGCTCTGCTCCTGGAAAAAAAAATCGGCAAATAACTCTCTCATTTGGGACAGAACGTATCCCAGCATTTGGGCGAGGATATGTCGGCGAAGCCTAAGGCTGGAAAACCAGGAAAAGGAAAAAGCGAGCCGCCGAAACAGTCCAAATTAACGGACTTTCAGGTCTGTGACGCAGCAAACAAAACTCCATATATGGCGGAGGAAGCTGGCGGCGGTGCGATGTTTGCGGGGAATGGCGCAGATGCGCTGATGGCTGCCATGAGTTCAATGAGAGCGGACTTTTCCTCTAGATTTGATGGGATTATGACAGCGTTGGAAGGAATAAGAAAGGAATTGGGTGACTGTGTAGAACGAACGGCGCAGATGGAGCTCCGTCTCGCTAGTGCTGAAGATGACGTCACCCGTCTTCAATTAAAGGTGCGCACTTTGGAAAAAAAAAAATAAATCTCTGGAAGATAATATTTTGGATTTGGAATCTCGGTCGAGACAGAATAATTTGAGGCTGGTGGGTCTTCCAGAGGAATCAGAAGGTCGGGACGTATGTTCCTTTCTGGAAAAGTGGATTCCGGAGGTGCTGGGCAGCGAGGAGTTGCAATCAGCAGTGGTTCTGGAAAAAGCACATCGTATTGGCCCACGGAGAGATAAGGGACCGCCGAGGACCTTAATTATGAAGTTTCTTAGCAACAGAGACAGGATGAAGATCTTCAACGCTGCACGTGCTAAAGGAGAGATTAAACACCAGGACCAGCAGGTGCGGTTCTACCCAGATTTGGCCACAGGAATCCAGCAATTGAGGAAGCAGTTTGATCCTGTACGTAAGGAGCTGCGCAACCTTGGGATTCGTCATGGTGTAATCTATCCTGCGAGACTGCTGACCACGTATGAGGGCAGAACCCACATCTTCAAGACCCCAGAGGAGGCGCAGGAGTTCATCAAGAAGATCAAAGAAGAAGAAGAGACTGGTGGGAGCTAAGCATGAACAAAATATAAGGTAGAATAATTAAGCATTTGCACAGGCATCTGACTGACTTGAAGTAAATAGTAAGTTTACAAAATATAGATTGTATTATATATTAAAAAAACAAAACAAAAACAAAACAAACAAAAAAAAAACTATGATGTACAAAGTTGTTAAAAATTTTGGAGTTAAGTTGGAAAACTACAGAGGAGAGTTAATGTTACGTCATTAAAAGCAGTAGAGTTAGGGTGATTGGGAGGATGAAGAAGGAGTGGCTTAGGCTGTTCCCCGTGGGTGTGGAACAGTCGATGGCTATATCGGGAGACAGAATTTTTCTTTTGATTTTGGGGGGTTTGCCACAAGTGTGGGAAGGGGAAATTTGTTTGTGTGTAGTTTGTAGGATGAATGTTCAACCACTCATGTTTTTGCTTCTCTGTATGAGCATGTTTACACTGCAAGGTAATCCCAAACTCTCTATTGATCATGGACCAAAGTGTTAATCTTAATTTAACTTCATGGAATTGGGAACGCCTTGGTATCCCCTCTGAAGAGCTGGAGCAGGTGGCTGGGGAGAGGGAAGTCTGGGCTTCTCTGCTTGAACTGCTGCCTCCGCGACCCGGACCTCCGGAAAAGCGGTAGAAGATGGATGGATGGATGGATGGATGGAATTGCAGAGGTCTACAAAATTTAAAAAAACTTAAACAAGTTATGAATAAAATAAAGGACATGGGTTCAAGAATTGTGTTTTTACAAGAAACTCATCTGATAGAGGAGGATGTTAAAAGAATTAGGAGTAGATGGCAGGGAAGTGTATTCACCTCTTCATTTTCATCCCGAGCCAGGGGAGTTATGACTCTCATACATAAATCAGTTCCTTTTCAGGTGAAAAATGTAATTGGAGACAAATTTGGAAGATATGTAATCATTCAAGGTTCTTTGCTATTAGAAAATATAAATCTTGTGAACTTATATGGTCCCAATATAGATGATCAGAAGTTCTTTGCTAATTTATTTCTTATCTTATCATCACTTACAGGGCAACATATAATAGCAGGGGATTTTAATTGTACATTGAATCCAGGTGTGGATAGATCAACAGGACTGGATTGTACGCACATTGGATGTAGGATGACTATTAATCATTTTATGAAAGAATTGAGATTGTTAGATATATGGAGAGAAATGAAACCACAAGTTAAAGCCTATTCTTGTTATTCCAGTACCTACAAGACATTCTCACGTATTGATTATTTTTTGATTTCCACAGAATTAAGGTCCAAGATTCAAAACTGCTTTTATGATAACATCGTGATTTCTGATCATGCACCCTGTTGTCTAATATATGTAGATAAAAAATTGACAAAGGAATCAGGTAGATGGCAATTTCAGCATAAATGGCTTCAGGATGAGGAATTTGTCAAGTATATAGAAAAACAGATAGACGAGTTCTTTGACATCAATACTACACAAACATCAGCAGGTGTAAAGTGGGAGGCTTTCAAAGCTTTTATTAGGGGACATATTATTAGTTATACAGGATCAAAATCTAAGAAGACTCGAGAGGAGAGAGCTAAATTGGAACATAAAATAAAAAGTCTTCAGGAAAAAGTGTATGCAGGAAGTGACCCAAGGTTGGAGAATGAATTACTGATTTTGAGAGCTGAATACGACAAAAAATCAGCGAATAGAGCTGCCTCGAGTCTTCTAAGATTGAAACAATCTTTTTATGAACAAGGTGAAAAATCAGGAAAATTATTAGCATGGCAGATTAAACAATTGGAAATTAAAACACCAATTACCAGTATTATAAGTAACGGACAGGTAGTTATAGATCCTTTAGAAATTAATAGAGCCTTTAGAGATTACTATGAAAAATTATATGATACCAAAAATGAACCTGATTTAACAAAACTAAATGGGTTTTTGAACGAACTATCTATACCGTGTATTCCAAATGAAAACAGGGAGATATTGGAGTCTAAAATTAGTCAAGAAGAAGTTGGGCTAGCCATTGATAATATGAAATCAGGAAAAAGTGCAGGACCAGATGGTCTTCCAGTTGACCTTTATAAAAAATTTAAGAATAAATTAATAAAACCTTTTTTGGAAATGGTTTTAGAAGCATTTCAAAATAATAATTTACCATCATACATAAATAATGCCTTAATTATACTGTTGCCAAAACCAGGTAAGCCCTCTAATAAATGTGAAAATATGAGACCAATAAGCCTATTAAACGCCGACCTTAAGATAATCTGTAAAATTTTAGCAAGACGAATACAAGAAATTTTACCAAATATTATTAATCGAGATCAGAATGGCTTTATAAAGGGTAGACAAGGCTTCCATAATGTAAGAAGACTATTTAATATTATTTATTTTAATAAAGAAGCACCGGATACAGCTCTCCTATCATTGGACGCCGAAAAGGCCTTTGATAGAGTTGAATGGCCCTTTCTTTTTGAAGTCCTACAAAGGTTTGGACTTGGAAATAATTTCATAAAATGGGTTCAAATAATATACAATAATGCTACAGCAGAAATCCTAACAAATAACAATATTTCAAAACCAATAAAAATCAATAGAGGATGTCGACAAGGCTGTCCACTTTCACCTTTACTGTTTACTATGGCAATTGAACCTTTAGCGATAGCGATACGTTTACATTCACAAATATATGGAATTAAAGTTGGACCAACAGAACATAAAATCTCCCTGTACGCTGATGATATAATTTTGTTTATGTCGAATCTAAAAAAATCAATTCCAACCTTGTTGAATTTAATAAAGAATTTTGGGGAAATATCAGGATATAAAATAAATAAAACTAAATCTTCAATATTAATGCTAAATGAGACCCAGAGAAATTACCCAGCCCCTGAGGTAAATCAATTCAATGTTGTAAATCAGTTTAAATATTTAGGAATCCAAATTATGCCTAAGCTAGAATCAGTCGCCAGTGTCAACTATGAAGCCTTAATGTCAGATATCAATGAGTTAACTCAGAGATGGATGTCACTACCAATGTCGATGATCGGGAGAATCAATATACTTAAAAGTAATATTTTACCTAAAATACTTTATTTATTTCAATACATTCCCTTATCACCACCTTTAGATCTATTCTCAAGAATAAAAAAAAAGTTAGTGGAATTTATATGGAACAACAGGAGGGCTAGATTACGTTTGTCTTTATTATATTTACCATTTGATCGTGGAGGTCTGAAATGTCCAAATTTTATGTTGTATTATTGGTCGGCACAACTGAGGTCTATGACATATTATTTTTCATCAAATGATCTCCCTCACTGGACTGAAATGGAATCATACAATTTACCTTTACCTCTTCCCATATTCATATACTCAGATTCGGCAAAAAAATTACAAAAACAAGTTAAAAATCCATTTGTAAAGCATATGATCAAAATATGGTGTGAAGCTAAAAACTATTTAAAAGAACCACAGTTATTGTCACAATTTAGTCCAATATGGGGTAATCAATATTTTAAACCAGGGAGAGCGGACGCTGTATTTAAAGTATGGAATTTAAAAGGGATACAAAAGATTCAGGATTTATATTTGCCATGTGCAGACAACATAATGTCTTTTGAAGAGCTGAGGATCAAATTTAATATCAATAGAACACATTTTTTTAAATATCTTCAACTTAGAAACTTTATTCAATCAAATCAAAATAAAGCTCTCACTCGACCTATTTATTCATCCTTGGAAAAAATGATGATGAAAGATAGTAAAAGAAAGGGTATTATTTCAGAGTTTTATAACTCATTGACACTATCTTCAAGTGAAAATTCACTGAAAAGATTAAACTACTGGAAAGAAGATCTGCAAATTGAAATTTCAGAGGAACAATGGGAATTGGCTTGTACAGAAGCTCAAACCAAATCAATAAATGCACGCCTTAAATTGATACATTTCAAATGGTTAATGCGGATGTATGTTACACCGGAGGAGTTAAATAGATATAACAAAAATATACCAGATACATGCACAAAATGCATGGAAAGTAAAGGAACCCTATTTCATTGTTTATGGGAATGTAGATTAATAAGAATGTTTTGGGAGGAGGTGAGGGTAACAATTGAAAAAATAATCTCAAAACAAATCATATTGAATCCTAAACTGTTTTTGTTGGGTCTGTACCCAGAAAAGCATAATTTCAATAAAAGTGAAAGAACATTCATAGACCTCAGTTTGCTTAATGCCAAAAAATGTATTGCACTATTATGGAAAAAGACTCATAGACCAGATGTGACTCAGTGGTTAAGACAGATGTTAACAAACCTTCCATTAGAAAGAATAACATATATACTGAAATCAAAGGAAATTGTGTTTGAGAATATATGGAGACCTTTTATTGATTATGTAAAAAATTTAAACATAACTCTTGAAGAAGAAGGTGAATGATGTGTGTGGACCTTGTAAATTCCAAACTGGTGAACATAATATGTATACTAATGTATTGGATTGTCTAGACTAAACAGAGGAGCATTGTTGAAGACTTGATTCTGTTGGTGGTTGTTGGTGTTTTTAGGGTATTTTTTTTTTTTTTGTAGTACTTTAGTGTTAGTGTTTGATTGTTTGTATCATGTTTGTTAAAAAAAAAAAAAAGGTTCAATAAAGATATTGTGGAAAAAAAAAATATATGAATGTGGCGAAAAGACTGGAAAAATTCTAGCCCACCAACTCCGTCAGAAAACTATGAATAGAACTATAGCTGAGATAAATGATGAATTTGGTACCAAACATACAGGTCACTCCAAAATTAATTCATGCTTTCACAAATTCTATTCAAAACTGTACCATACCATGCTTTATTTGAATCATTCTTCAGGGAAATAAATGTCCTCAGAATTGATAATGAAATTTCATCTGATTTAGCTAAACCATTTACTATAATGGAACTTACAAATGCAATTAAATCTATGCAGATTGGAAAAACCCCTGGGCCTGATGGGTACCCTAGTGAATTCTTAAAGAAATTTGCTGACCAACTATCTCCTATTCTCCTTTCTGTATTTGAAGAATCACTCATTACTGGCTCTCTTCCACCGATTATGCGACAAGTGGTTATCTCTCACATCCCTAAAAATGATAAAAATCTCTTGGAATGTAATTCATTTCGTCCTATTTCATTCCTAAATGTGGACAGTAAAACCCTTTCAAAAATGCTAGCCTGCCACTTAGAATCAGTCCTGCCCTCAATAGTGGCTGATGATCAGACAGGCTTCACTAAAAACCGTCAGTCATTCTTTAACATCAGGTGCCAACTCAGTGTCCTTTATGATCCCATGTCACCTGAAACTCCAGAAATACTAATATCACTTGATGCTGAGAAAGCTTTCTATCGGGTAGAGTGGGACTATCTTTTTTTTTTTATATCCTTCAGCAGTTTGGCTTTGGCGAGGGATTCATCTCCTGGATAAAAATTTTGTATTCTTCACCTTAAGCAGCTGTCAGGACAAACAATAATCTTTCCTCTTATTTTCCTCTTCATCGTGGCACCCAACAAGGCTGCCCCCTGTCGCCACTTTTATTTGCCCACACAGTTGAACCTCTTGCATTAGCAATACGCGGTGAAGCCAGTATAAAAGGAATTCAGAGATATGACTTGGAGAATAGGGTATCCCTATATGCTGATGACATGCTTTTGTACTTATCCCACCCTCTAACTAGTTTACCAGTCACATTGAACCTACTAGAAGAGTTCGGCAAAATATCAGGATATAAAATTAACCTACAAAAAAGTGAAATTATGCCAATAAATATACAGCAGAACAAAATAACTTTGACCTATTCCCCCTTAAAATGAGCCCACAAAAGTTTAAATACTGAGGAATCTGGATAACACAAAACTTCAAAGATATGTTCAAAACTCACTTTGCGCCACTATTGACTAATCTCAAACGAGACCTGGAGCGTTGGTGTTTACTACCCCTGTCACTAGGAGGAAGAATTAACACAATCAAAATGAATGCACTGCCGAAATTTCTATACCTGTTTCAGTGCATCCCTTTATTTTTATCTAAATCCTTCTTTATGTCTGTAAGCGGACTGATTTCAAGGTTTATATGGAATAAGAAAAACCCTTGAATAAGGAGAAGTATCCTAGAAGATCGTCAACATGGAGGATTATCTCGCCCTAACTTTTAGTATTACTATTGGGTTGCCAATATAAGATCCATGTTGCCAATATAAGATCCATGTTACCCACCTAAAAATACTACCCCTAAATGGTTGCGGATGGAAAAGTCCTCCTGTCATCATACCTCCCTGTACTCACTACTTTGCTCAGAACTTCCTCTTCTGGACTCTGTACCTAAACTGACCTCAAATCCAATTGTGAAACGCTCTTTTAGGATCTAGACACAGTTCAGACGGGCCTTCTCTCTTAGAAATATGCCAGTTTGTGCCCCTGTTGCAAGAAGTCATCAGTTTACACCCTCAACCACAGACAAAGCCTTTCATGATTGGGCTGGGAGGGGAGTTGTCACAATAGAAGACCTATTTATTGACAATATATTTGTATCCTTTGACCAATTAATCGTTAAATCTGATATCCCTCGCTCCCATTTCTTTAGATTTTTGCAGCTCCGTAGTTTTATATCAGCATCATTCACTCACTTCCCATCCCAGCTACCCAGCTCTCTCTTAGACTCCATTTTGAAACTTAAAATGAGCTTCAAAGGGACTATTGGGAGGATCTATTCATTACTAAACACATACAACTTGGAACCCTTGATGTCACTAAAGAATCAGTGGGAGGAGGATCTGGAGCTGAAAAATCCCTGATGAAATTTGGGATGAAGCAATAAAAAGAATTTACTCTTCTTCAATTTGTCTGCGTCACATGGTTGTCCAATTTAAGGTTGTACATCGTGTCCACTGGTCTAAAGTGGGACTTGCAAAGTTCACACCCAATACTGACCCCACGTGCGACCAATGTAGACAATCACCAGCCACCCACTCACATAAGTTTTGGTTCTGCCCAAAACTAGATAACTTTTGGCAATTGATATTTAAAACATTTTCAGATGTTTTACAAACAACTTTACAACCATCTGCCATTACTGCAATATTTGGAATAACCCAACAAGATGCTCTTTTTAACTATCAGACAAAGAATGCAATAGCCTTTGGTACTTTTAAAGCCAGATGACTGATACTCCTCAAGTGGGAGGAGAAGCTCCCCCCAACTTTTAAAATGTGGGTTGATAGCCTTCTGCATCATTTGACACTGGAGAAAATTTGTTACCCTACGAGAGGTTGTGCTCAAAAATTTCGCACTACATGGGAACCTTTCTTAAAATATATGGAGAAATTGATTGTAAGTATTGGACACCCATAAAACCCAGTATTGAGCTTTATTTTTTATTTTTGTTTTATTTATTTATTTCCCATCCTTTTATTACCACTGTCCAATTGATATAATTAACTATTTTGCAGTATCTTATTTACTGTTTATTTTTCTTTCTATGTGGATGGTAATATATGGCTGTTAACACAATCAATGTCAAGTTATTGAATAATACAGTATTGTTAGAGGGATGGGGCTCTGTTTGAGCTGGGATGGGGAGGGGGAGTATGTTCTGTTTCTTTTTCCTCTCCCTGTGTGTGTTTTTTTATGTACCATGTACACTAAATACTAATAAAAAGACTTGGAGCAAAAAAAAAGGCATAGAAAGCCAAGAAACCAGCTGAAATCCATCAGAATTTAGGAAGCCATCCCTTCCCCCATCAGTGCAAATTAATTTCAGCTGGTTTAAGTCTTGACTGATAGCTTTCAGAAAGGTCTGTGAATATCAGATTGTCACACCACAAAGAACTCTTTCTAGACCTTCACAACTTTACTGTTGCAAAACATGATGGCATTGGTTACAAGTGCATTTCTAAACTGCTGAATGTTCCAGTGAGTGCTGTTGGAGCCATCATTCGGAAGTGGAAAGAACATCATTTTACCTTAAACCGGCCACGACTAGGAGCTCCTCACAAGATTTCTGACAGAGGAGTCAAAAGAATTATCAAAAAAGTTATCCAAGAGCCAAAGACCACTTGTGGAGAGCTCCAGAAAGACCTGGAGTTAGCAGGTACTGCTGTTTCAAAGAAAACAATAAGTAATGCACTCAACCGATATGGGCTCTATGCCCATTCACCTCGCAAGACTCTATTGCTGCAGAAAAAGCATGTTGAAGCTCGTTTAACATTTGCTGCACAATATTTGGGCAAGCCAGTAAAATACTGGGAGAATGTAGTCTGGTCAGATGAGACCAAAATTGCACTTTTTGGATGCCACAACACACAGCATGTTTGGAGGAGAAATGGCACTGCACATCCCATCATGGTGTGGGGGTGTTTTCCAGCACATGGTACAGGCAGACTTCATACAACTGAAGGAAAGATGAATGGACAAATGTACAGAGACATTCTTCATAAGAATCTGTTGCCATCTGTCAAGATGCTGAAGATGAAACGAGGGTGGATATTTCCGCAAGACAATGATCCCAAACACAGCCAAGGAAACTCTCAACTGGCTCCAAAGAAGGAAAATAAAGCTGCTAGAGTCAGTCAGTCAGTCAGTCACCTGACCTGAATCGAACTGAAAATCTAAGGAGTTAACTGAAGATAAGAGTTCATAGAAGACGCTCACAGAACCTTCAAGATTTAACAGTTTGTGTGGAAGAATGGGCTAAAATAATTCCTGAGCAATGCCTGTGTCTAGCTTCACCATACAAGAGGCATCTGGAAGCTGTTATTACTGACAAAGGCTTTTCTACTAAATATTAAATGAATTTCACCAAGCGTATTCAATACTTTTTCCATGTCTCCACTTTATTAAAGAGAACTTGTTTTGTGAACACAGTTGCCTTGATTTCTTAGTATGCATGGATTACTTGGGTTGCTACTGATATCTGGTGAAAATCTCAGTTCAATGGCTCTGTCAGAAATACAGTGATGTGAAAAAGTTTTTGCCCCCTTCCTGATTTCTCATTTTTTTTGTATGTTTGTCACACTTAAATGTTTCAGATCATCAGAAAAATTTAAATATTAGACAAAGATAACACAAGTAAACACAAAATGCAGTTTTTAAATGAAGATGTTTATTATTAAGGGTAAAAAAAAAAATAAAATCCAAGCCTACATGGCCCTGTGTGAAAACGTGATTGCCCCCGCCCCCTCCCGTTAAAACATAAATTAACTGTGGTTTATCACAACTTTGGAAAGCTGAGTTCAGTTTCTCTAGCCACACCAAGGCCTGATTATTGCCACACCTGTTCTCAATCAAGAAATCACTTAAATAGGACCTGCCTGACAGTGAAGTAGACCAAAAGATTCTCAAAAGTTAGACATCATGCTGCAATCCAAAGATATCCAGGAACAAATTAGAAACAAAGTAATTGAGATCTATCAGTCTGGACAAGGTTATAAAGCCATTTCTAAAGCTTTGGGACTCCAGCGGACCACAGTGAGAGCCATTATCCACAAATGGCGAAAACATGGAACAGTGGTGAACCTTCCCAGGAGTGGCCAGCCAACCAAAATTACCCCAAAAGCACAGCGACAATTCATCCAAGAGGTTACAAAAGACCCTACAACATCCAAAGAACTGGAGGCCTCACTTGCCTCAGTTAAGGTCAGTGTTCATGACTCCACCATAAGAAAGAAACTGGGCAAAAATGATCAACATGGCAGAGTCCCAAGACGGAAACCACTGCTGATCAAAAAGAACATAAAGGCTCGTCTCAGTTTTGCCAGAAAACATCTTGATGATCCCCAAGACTTTGGGAAAATACTCTGTGGACTGATGAGACAAAAATTGAACTTTTTGGAAGATGTGTGTCGTATTACATCCGGCTTAAAAGTAACACAGCATTTCAGAAAAGGAATACCATATAATATATGGACAGTTAAAGGGTTAAAGAAAATCTATGACCTTTTTGATGGTGCATTGTTATCATTTGAACAGCTTCAGGAGAAATTTGGTCTTTCTAAACAGAATTTTTTAGATACCTTCAGATCCGAGATCTCATAACTAGAAAGACCACACTCAATGTAAATGCCACAGTGTCTGCAATTGAGCGGTTACTTCTTTTAGGCCCAACCAAAAAATTTATAACTCGCTGTTATAGTGCCTTAAGTCAGTCAGATGTGATGTGTATGTCAGTTATGCAGGATCTTAAACAGAAATGGCAAAGTGAACTCGGTGTAAATATTTGTGAGGATTCATGGGATGCAATCTGGGAGTGTGCTAAGAAGATTTCAATATGCAATCATGCAAGATTATTGCAATACAAAATTTTACATCGCTTACAAATCTCTCCCAGTAAAAGATCCAACATGAATCCCCAGCTTTCACCCATGTGTCTGAAATGTAAAATTTCAGTTGGTACTTATACTCATTGTGTTTGGTCTTGTCCTAAAATCCAAGCATACTGGCTAGACGTTGTACAAGACATGAATCAAATATTTGGTGTGAATGTAGACATGGATCCTCGCTCTCTGCTACTGGGACACCCAAACCAGGACTTACCTTTTGGAAGCTCTGCAAGACTGTACAATATCCTTGCATAAGCGGCAAGAAGAAATATTTTTCTGTCATGGATATGTGACAAACCACCAACTAAAACAAATTGGCATAAAATCATCATGGAGTGTTTCCCTTTGGAATATTTAACATGCTTACTTCACTCAACAAAGAGATATTTTATGAAAATATGGACCCCATACCTCAAATTCTCTAACCTTACGGTGGCCTCGATTCTTGGGAGCGTTAACTTGGATTAAATATGACTCTTTTTTTTTTTTTTTTTTTTTTTAACCTTGTTTGTGGTGCTATGATGGTTATGCCCCTCTGTACAAATGTACAAGTGCTGGTTTATGTGTGTACGTGTATGAGTTTCTAGCTAAGTAATCTTCCCCTTTTTTTCCCACAATATCTTTATTGAACCTTTTTTTTTTTTAACAAACATGACACAAACAATCAAACACTAACACTAAAATACTACAAAAAAAATGCACTAAAAACACCAACAACCACCAACAAAATCAAGTCTTCAACAATGTTCCTCTGTTTAGTCTAGACAATCCATTACATAAGTATACATATTATGTTCACCAGTTTGGAATTTACAAGGTCCACATACATCATTCACCTTCTTCTTCAAGAGTTATGTTTAAAGTTTTTTACATAATCAATAAAAGGTCTCTATATATTCTCAAACACAATTTCCTTTGATTTCAGTATGTATGTTATTCTTTCTAATGGAAGGTTTGTTAACATCTGTCTTAACCACTGAGTCACATCTGGTCTATGAGTCTTTTTCCACAGTAGTGCAATACATTTTTTGGCATTAAGCAAACTGAGGTCTATGAATGTTCTTTCACTTTTATTAAAGTTATGCTTTTCTGGGTACAGACCCAACAAAAACAGTTTAGGATTCAATATGATTTGTTTTGAAATTATTTTTTCAATTGTTACCCTCACCTCTTCCCAAAACATTCTAATTATTCTACATTCCCATAAACAATGAAATAGGGTTCCTTTACTTTCCATGCATTTTGTGCACGTATCTGGTATGTTTTTGTTATATCTATTTAACTCCACAGGTGTAACATACATCCGCATTAACCATTTAAAATGTATCAATTTAAGACGTACATTTATTGATTTGGTTTGAGCTTCTGTACAAGCCAATTCCCATTGTTCCTCCAAAATTTCAGTTTGCAGATCTTCTTTCCAGTAGTTTAATCTTTTCTGTGAGTTTTCACTTGAGGATAGTGTCAATGAGTTATAAAACTCTGAAATAATACCCTTTCTTTTACTATCTTTCATCAACATTTTTTCCAAGGATGAGTAAATAGGTCGAGTGAGAGTATTATTTTTGATTTGATCGAATAAAGTTCCTAAGTTGAAGATATTTAAAAAAAATGTGTTCTATTAAGATTAAATTTGATCCTCAGCTCTTCAAAAGACATTATGTTATCTGCACATGACAGATATAAATCTTGAATCTTTTGAATCCCTTTTAAATTCCATACTTTAAATACAGCATCCGCTCTCCCTGGTTTAAAATATTGATTACCCCATATTGGGCTAAATTGTGACTGTAAGTGTGGTTCTTTTAAATAGTTTTTAGTTTCACACCATATTTTGATCATATGCTTTACAAATGGATTTTTAACTTGTTTTTGTAATTTTTTTGCCGAATCTGAGTATATGAATATGGGAAGAGGTAAAGGCAAATTGTATGATTCCATTTCAGTCCAGTGAGGGAGATCATTTGATGAAAAATAATATGTCATAGACCTCAGTTGTGCCGACCAATAATACAACATAAAATTTGGACATTTCAGACCTCCATGATCAAATGGTAAATATAATAAAGGCAGACGTAATCTAGCCCTCCTGTTGTTCCATATAAATTCCACCAACTTTTTTTTAATTCTTGAGAATAAATCTAAAGGTGGTGGTAAGGGAATGTATTGAAATAAATAAAGTATTTTAGGTAAGATATTACTTTTAAGTATATTGATTCTCCCGATCATCGACATTGGTAGTGACATCCATCTCTGAAGTAACTCATTAATATCTGTCATTAAGGCTTCATAATTGACACTGGCGACTGATTCTAGCTTAGGCACAATTTGGATTCCTAAATATTTAAACTGATTTACAACATTGAATTGATTTACCTCACGGTCTGGGTAATTTCTCTGGGTCTCATTTAGCATTAATATTGAAGATTTAGTTTTATTTATTTTATATCCTGATATTTCCCCAAAATTCTTTATTAAATTCAACAAGGTCGGAATTGGTTTTTTAAGATTTGACATAAACAAAATTATGTCATCGGCATACAGGGAGATTTTATGTTCTGTTGGTCCAACTTTAATTCCATATATTTGTGACTGTAAACGTATCGCCATCGCTAAAGGTTCAATTGCCATAGTAAACAGTAAAGGTGAAAGTGGACAGCCTTGTCGACATCCTCTATTGATTTTTATTGATTTTGAAATATTGTTATTTGTTAGGATTTCTGCTGTAGCATTATTGTATATTATCTGAACCCATTTTATGAAATTATTTCCAAGTCCAAACCTTTGTAAGACTTCAAAAAGAAAGGGCCATTCGACTCTATCAAAGGCCTTTTCGGCGTCCAGTGATAGGAGAGCTGTATCCGGTGCTTCTTTATTAGAATAAATAATATTAAATAGTCTTCTTACATTATGGAAGCCTTGTCTACCCTTTATAAAGCCATTCTGATCTCGATTAATAATATTTGGTAAAATTTCTTGTATTCGTCTTGCTAAAATTTTACAGATTATCTTAAGGTCGGCATTTAATAGGCTTATTGGTCTCATATTTTCACATTTATTTGAGGGTTTACCTGGTTTTGGCAACAGTATAATTAAGGCATTATTCATGTATGATGGTAAATTACTATTTTGAAATGCTTCTAAAACCATTTCCAAAAAAGGTTTTATTAATTTATTCTTAAATTTTTTATAAAGGTCAACTGGAAGACCATCTGGTCCTGCACTTTTTCCTGATTTCATATTATCAATGGCTAGCCCAACTTCTTCTTGACTAATTTTAGACTCCAGTATCTCCCTGTTTTCATTTGGAATACACGGTATAGATAGTTCGTTCAAAAACCCATTTAGTTTTGTTAAGTCAGATTCATTTTTGGTATCATATAATTTTTCATAGTAATCTCTAAAGGCTCTATTAATTTCTAAAGGATCTATAACTACCTGTCCATTACTTATAATACTGGTAATTGGTGTTTTAAATTCTAATTGTTTAATCTGCCATGCCAATAACTTTCCTGATTTTTCACCTTGTTCATAAAAAGATTGTTTCAATCTTAGAAGACTCGAGGCAGCTCTATTTGCTGATTTTTTTTGTCATATTCAGCTCTCAAAATCAGTAATTCGTTCTCCAACCTTGGATCACTTCCTGCATACACTCTTTCTTGAAGAATTTTTATTTTATGTTCCAATTGGACTCTCTCCTCTCGAGTCTTCTTAGATTTTGAACCTGTATAACTAATAATATGTCCCCTAATAAAAGCTTTGAAAGCCTCCCACTTTACACCTGCTGATGTTTGTGTAGTATTGATGTCAAAGAACTCATCTATCTGTTTTTCTATGTACTTAACAAATTCCTCATCCTGAAGCCATTTATGCTGAAATTGCCATCTACCTGGTTCCTTTGTCAATTTCTTATCTACATATATTAGACAGCAGGGTGCATGATCAGAGATCACGATGTTATCATAAAAACAGTTTTGAATCTTGGACCTTAATTCTGTGGAGATCAAAAAATAATCAATACGTGAGAATGTCTTGTAGGTACTGGAATAACAAGAGTAGGCTTTAACTTGTGGTTTCATTTCTCTCCATATATCTAGCAATCTCAATTCTTTCATAAAATGATTAATGGTCATCCTACAACCATTGTGCGTACAGTCTAGTCCTGTTGATCTATCTATACCAGGATTCAATGTACAATTAAAATCCCCTTCTATTATATGTTGCCCTGTAAGTGATGATAAGAAATAAATTAGCAAAGAACTTTTGATCATCTATATTGGGACCATATAGGTTCACCAAATTTATATTTTCTAATAGCAAAGATCCTTGAATGATTAAATATCTTCCAAATTTGTCTCCAATTACATTTTTCACTTGAAATGGGACTGATTTATGTATGAGAGTCATAACTCCCCTGGCTCGGGATGAAAATGATGAGGTGAAAACACTTCCTTGCCATCTACTCCTAATTCTTTTTACATCCTCCTCTATTAGATGAGTTTCTTGTAAAAACACTATTTTTGAACCCATATCTTTTATTTTATTCATAACCTGTTTAAGTTTTTTTAATTTTTGTAGACCTCTGCAATTCCATGAAGTTAAATTAAGATTAACGCTTTGGTTTATGATCAATAAGGAGTTTAGGATTACCTCGCAATGTAAACATGCTCATACAGAGAAGCAAAAACATGAGTGGTTGAACATTCATCCTACAAACTACACACAAACAAATTCCCCCTTCCCACATTTGTGGTAATCCCCCCAAAATCAAAAGAAAAATTCCGTCTCCCAATATAGCCATCGACCGCTCCACACCCACGAGGATCAGCCAAAGCCACTCCTTCTTCATCCTCCCAATCACCCTAACTCTACTGCTTTTAATGACATAACATTAACTCTCTTCTGTAGTTTTCCAACTTAACTCCAAAATTTTTAGCAACTTTGTACATCATAGTTTTTTTTTTTTTAATATATAATACAATCTATATTTTGTAAACTTGCTATTTGCTTCAAATCAGTCAGATGCCTGTGCAAATGCTTAAATATTCTACCTTATATTTTGTTCATGCTTAGCTCCCACCAGTCTCTTCTTGGATCTTCTTGATGAACTCCTGCGCCTCCTCTGGGGTCTTCAAGATGTGTGTTCTGCCCCCATACGTGGTCAGCAGTCTCACAGGATAAATTACACCATGACGAATCCCAAGGTTGCGCAGCTCTTTACGTACGGGATCAAACTGCTTCCTCAATTGTTGGATTCCTGTGGCCAAATCTGGGTAGAACCACACCTGCTGGTCCTGGTGTTTAATCTGTCCTTTAGCTCGCGCAGCGTTGAAGATCTTCATCCTGTCTCTGTTGCTAAGGAACTTCATAATTAGCGTCCTCAGTGGTCCCTTATCTCTCCGTGGGCCGATACGATATGCGCTTTCCAGGACGACTGCTGATTGCAGCTCCGCGCTGCCCAGCGCCTCCGGAATCCACTTTTCCAAAAAGGAACATGTGTCCCGACCTTCGGATTCCTCCGGTAGACCCAACAGCCTCAAATTGTTCCGTCTCGACCGGGACTCCAAGTCCAAGACATTATCTTTCAGACATTTATTTTTTTTTTCCAAAGTGCGCACCTTTAATTGAAGGTTAGTGACGTCATCTTCAGCACTAGAGACACGAAGCTCCACCTGCGCCATTCGTTCTACACAGTCACCCAATTCCTTTCTCATTCCTTCCAACGCTGCCATAATCCCATCAAATTTAGAGGAAAAGTCTGCTCTCATAGAACTAATGGCAGCTAGCACTGCACCTGTGCCGTTTCCCGCAGTCACCGCACCGCTGCTAGCTTCCTCCGCCATATATGGAGCTTTATCTGCTGCGTCACAGACCTGAAAGTCCGTTAATTTGGACTGTTTCGGCGGCTCGCTTTTTCCTCTACCTGGTTTTCCAGCTTTAGGCTTCACTGACATATCCTCGCCTAAACGCTGGGATACGTTCTGTCCCAAATGAGAGAGTTATTTGCCGATTTTTTTTTCTCCAGGAGCAGAGCAGAGTGATACGTGTCCCTCTCACATGGCCGCCAAAACCGGAAGTCCAATCTTCCCCTTTTTTTTAATTTTAATCTTTAATTTTGTGTAGATCAATTTTGTGCTGAGCTGTTTTTCATGTTTTCATTGTTGGGGGGGGGTTGTGTGTGTGTGTGTGTGTGTGTGTGTGTGTGTGTAAAACACAAGGAAAATATTTCAATAAATATAATTTTGGAAAAAAAAAAGGAAAAGGAACATCATACCAACAGTAAAATATGGTGGTGGTAGTGTGATGGTCTGGGGCTATTTTACTGCTTCAGGACCTGGAAGACTTGCTGTGGTAAATGGAACCATGAATTCTGCTGTCTACCAAAAATCCTGAAGGAGAATGTCCAGCCATCTGTTTGTGACCTCAAGCTGAAGTGCACTTAGGTTCTGCAGCAGGACAATGATCCAAAACACACCAGCAAGTTCACCTCTGAATGGCTTAAGAAAAACAAAATGAAGACTTTGGAGTGGCCTAGTCAAAGTCCTGACCTGAATCCGATTGAAATGCTGTGGCATGACCTTAAAAAGGCAGTTCATGCTGGAAAACCCTCCATTGTGGCTGAATTGCAACAATTCTGCAAAGATGAGTGGTTCAAAATTCCTCCAGAGCGCTGTAAAAGACTCATTATCAGTTATCACAAACGCTTGATTGCAGTTGTTGCTGCTCTGGGTGGCCCAACCAGTTATTAGGTTTAGTGGGCAATCACTTTTTCAAAGAGGGCCATGTAGGTTTGGATTTTTCCCCCCTTAATAGTAAACGCCTTCATTTAAAAACTGCATTTTGTGTTTACTTTTGTTATCTTTGTCTAATATTTAAATTTGTTTGATGATCTTTCAGATCATCAAACAAATTTAAATTTTGCAATTTTTAAAGGAAATATCACATTGATACACTGCTAACTTTGTCAGTGGATGTCTGAATGAAATTCATGATTGCAGTAGATGGTTCAGTTTACATGAATTCAGAGGTTTTTCCCCTCCTCTTCAGTCAGTGAATCAGGGAGGAGATCAGGAGCTGGAGAACCTTGTGACCAAGTTGGCAATTCTCAAAGACCTGCTGTCCTCCATTGAGAAGAAGGTACAGTAAATTTATTTTTTTTGTATTTGTGATCTTTGCTTCACCTCCTGTTGCAGGAATGACTTTAAAGTGTATTTTAGGGTACTATGGCATGTCTGTGCATGAATGCATATCAGGGTAATGGCCTTAAACGCAAGTTTACATGCACTGTATAAAAAGATGCATTGTAGAGAGAAATGAGCAGGCGAGGCAGTGAGTTGAATCTGCGTGGACTTTATTTCTCTCTATCCTCAAGTCAACAAGAATAAAACCAGGTCGCTGGGCATCTCTCTTTTATATGTTACATGCCTTGCCTGGTGACCTGGAGGCTCACATCACAATGCCATCATCACAATGCCTGTTGGCTCATTACCATACAGTCCTTCAGTACCATTAACCTACAGGCAACCTGGAGGCTCACACCACAATACACATTATCACAATGCATCATTAACATACAGTCCTTCACTGTGAGTGGAGAATGGCCCCCACACCGCCCCCCCCGAACACTCAAAATGGACCTTAACACTGATGTCCTGTGAGCTTTAGCTGCCATCCGTAGCGGCTGTAACGGGGGGTCCCTGGCTCTGAGGCGCTGCTGTGCTGGTGGGGCGCTCCTGGAGGTGCGTCCGTCTGTGGGGAGACATTGGGGAGGGGGGAAAACACATCTACATTATGCCCTTGTGCCTGAGCTGACGAGTCATTTACCTGGGGAGCTCTAAGTGGGGGTCGTCCGCGCCAAGGAGCCTGGGCCAACATCACCTGCTCGTCTGCTAATACGAACACTGGCTTAAGCCTGTCTATGCAGACTGTTTCTCTGCGTCCTCCCCAAGTCTAACTCGAAATGTTTAGTCCCAGGTTCCAACACTCTGAACGGGCCATCGTAGGGCAGGCGCAACGGGGTCTGGTGGGCATTGTGTCTGACCAACAAGAACGACGCATCCTTCAAAGTCCTTGGGACGAAAGCGCAGGGAAAACAGTGGTGGGCTGGGCCCGGTACCATCCCTGCCTGTGCTGTACGTAGTGAAGGTGGGGATGGGACGGTGTTCGGCGCGGGATTGTCAGGCAAAAATTCACCAGGGAGCCGCAGCAGCTGGGAAAAAACAAGTTCTGCTGGGGAGGCCACCAAATCCTCCTTCGGTGCTGAACGCAACCCTAACAGAACCCACGGCAGCCGGTCCACCCAATTTGCATCCGCAAGCAAAGCCCTGAGCGCTGCTTTAAGCGACCTATACAAATGCTCGCATAACCCGTTGACGTGGGGGTTGTACGCGATCGTGCGATGAATGGTGACACCCAGGCTCCGGGCCATTGTGGACCAGAGGTCGGAAACGAACTGCGGACCCCTGTCAGACGTGATGTCCAAAGGGGCGTCGAAGCGTGCTACCCATGTCGCTAAAAAAACGCGTGCAACTTCCGTAGACGTGGTGGAAGCTAGCGACATTCGGGCCAGCGCGTGGTGCGGTCCACTACTGTCAGGAGGTGCGTAAACCCCTGCGATTGCGGGAGGGGCCCAACAAGGTCCACGTGAACGTGGTTGAACCTCTTAGCCAGGACGTGGAATGGCTCGAGGAGGGCCTTTGTGTGCCTGTGCACCTTGGCTCATTGGCACGCTACTCAGGCTGCAGCCCACTCTTTCACCTGTTTACGCAGGTGCGGCCAGACAAACTTTGCTCCCACCATTTTGACTGACGCACACACTCCCGGGTGCGCCAGGGAGTGAACTGAGTTGAAAATGCGGCGGCGCCAAGCGAATGGAACCACTGGGCGGCCTGTGGAAACGTCACAGAGTGGGGGGGGGGGGGCATCTTGCAGTACTCTGCTCTCCAGCCTTAACCTTGTTGGTCCAGACTGGAGCGCACAAACATCTGCATCATTGACTTGCTCTGCGGCCATGGCCGTGTAATGTATCCCTACGTAGACTAGGGCCACTAATAAGATAAGATAAGATAAGCCTTTATTAGTCCCACAATGGGGAAATTTCAGGATTGCAACAGCACAGGGATAGCAACACTCAGAGCAACAGTCAGAAGGCAAGAAAAAAACAAGAGCAGTGAGTATACATATGTACATATAAACATAAATATAAAGACACAGTGCGGAGCATTGTAGCTAGATGGAATAAATATATTAACACACAGGGCGGAGCATTGTAGCTAGATGGAATAAATATATGAATATATAAACACACACAGTGCGGAGCGAGAGGCAGTCTGCCACCATGTTGAGTTTACCGGCCGCATGCTGAATGTCGGTCGTAAACTCTGAGATAGCAGCCAGCAGTCTCTGCTGCCGGGCCGACCATGGTTCCGAAACCTTGGCCATAGCGTATGTTAGTGGCTTGTGGTCTACAAATGCAGTGAAGCTGCGCCCTTCCAGCCAGAACTGGAAGTGGCGTATGGCCAGGTGGAGAGCCAGTAACTCTCTGTCAAACGCGCTGTATTTACGCTCATTGTCGCGTGAAGACCTGCTGAAAAAGGCGAGCAGCTGCCAAGAACCAGCAACGCACTGCTCCACGACTGCCCCTATGGCCACGTCCGATGTGTCGGTCTTGAGCGCTATCCTAGCCCCCGGATCCGGGTGCGCCAGAAGTGCAGCGTTCGCTAGGGCTGTTTTGGCATCGGAAAACACCTGCTCCCGCTCGGGGATCCAGTCGATGCTGTCTGCCGGTTTCCGTTTCTTAAGTGTGGCATACAATGGCTGCATGAGCTGGGCTGCGCGGGGGAGGAAACAGTTGTAAAAGTTAACCATTCCTAAAAACTCCTGCAGCGCCCTGACCGTCTGAGGGTGAGGAAAATCTGCCACTGCGCGCACTTTGTCCTGCAGGGGTATTTCGCCCTCCGGTGAGATGCGATGGTCCAAAAAGTCGATTACTGTAACCCCGAACTGGCACTTCGACGGGTTGATGATCAACCTGTGCTCCTCCAACCTCTGGAAGACCATCCTGAGGTGGGCTACATGTTCGTCCTCGGACGCGTTGGCCACCAGGATGTCGTCCAGGTAGACCAACACAAAAGGCAGATCGCGCAGCACAGCATTCATCATGCATTGGAATGTCTGCGCCGCACCTTTTAACCCAAAAGGCATGCGTAGGAACTCAAAATGACCAAAATGAACGGGGTTATTACTGCCGTTTTGGGTATGTCTTCTGTGCGCACCGGGACCTGGTGGTACCTGCGGACCAAGTCCACTTTGGGAAAAAATGCGTGCCCCGGTGAGGTGGGCAGAAAAATCCTGAATATGAGGGACTGGGTAGCGATCGTGCGCTGTGGCATTGTTTAATCTGCGGAAATCGCCGCATGGTCGCCATGATCCTTCGGCTTTAGGCACCATATGTAGCGGGGATGCCCATGGGCTGTTCGAGCGCCTGATGATGCCCAACCTTTCCAAGTTGGCGAACTCCTCATGCACACTGGCCAGTTTAGCTGCGTCCAGGCACCGAGGTCGTGCGAAAACGGGTGGCCCTGTGGTGGTAATAAAGTGCTCTGCCCTGTGCTTAGTGACGGCCGCCGAAAATGTCGGAACCATGAGTGCTGGGAACTGGGTGAGTAGTGTGTGGAACTTACCCCCTGGAGCTGTGACGTTGGCCAATGTTTTGGACCCGGCTCCTTGAGCTGTACAGGGCAGAGAATCAAAAGACATAGCGTTAATCAGGTGTCTGTTAGCCACATCGACTAACAGCCCGTGTGCACATAGGAAATCTGCACCCAAAATGGGGACGCTACATGCCGCTATAACGAAGGACCATTGGTAGTTACGGCCGTGCAAACATATGGTCAGTGTCCTCTCACCAAAAGTCTTAATGTCTGAACCTTTTGCGGCTGCGAGCTCGGGGCCGCTACTTCCAGCCAGCCGGTCTGCGTAAGACGGCAGGATGAGGCTCTTTTGGGAGCCAGAGTCCACGAGGAACCGTCTCCCCGAGCATGAGTCCGTCACATAGAGCAGCTTGGTTGTGTCACCGGCGGTCGCAGCTGCTACCGACTGCCGGTCCTGGCATTTCCCGAGCTCTTGAACTGGCATGGTGGCATGCATCGCCGTGCGTCTTCTCCGAAGCGGTGGTGGTAGAAGCAGAGTGTGCCCCTCTGGTGCTTCCTGGCCTCTGCAGTGGCCACCATCGATGGCTCCTTGCCCTCGCTGGCTGTCTCACTGGGTTCTGGCGCTACTGTGTTCACCGCGAAGGTTCTGGTCGCCAGGATAATCTGGTCCACCTCTTGTTCCAGTGTCCGGTAATTCTGCGTGGCCAGCAGCGGTGAATTGGCAAGGACCGCTGTGGCCGCTGTCAGGAGTTTCCAGAGGAAAAGGTGGGCAAACAGGAATGGCTCGCCATCTGTGCCCATCAGTGCCAACATTTTCTCCATTAATTCAACCATCGACCCGTCTCCCAACTTGGAGTGTGTCCGAGTGTCTCACAGTCCGAGAGAGCGTAGCATTGGGTCAGCGCTGTCTTGAGAGCGTCATATTTGCTGTGGGCTGGGGGCCGTTGAAGCAGGCTCACCACCTGCTGTGTTGTGCGTGCGTCCAGCGCTGCAACCACGTAGTAGTACTTGGTGTCATCCGCCGTCACTCCACGGAGCACGAACTGGGCCTCGGTGTGGAGGAACCAAGCCGTCAGGTCGTGCAACCAAAAGTCTGGGAGTTTGACTGAAACGGCACACACAGTACTGGCGCTTCCAGTCTGGGCCGTCTCCGGGGTGTGTGCCTCAAATTCCATTTCACGTCAGAGGTCACCAGTGTAGAGAGAAATGAGCAGGCGAGGCAGTAAGCTGGATCAGCGTGGACTTTATTTCTCTCTATCCTCAAGTCAACAAGAATAAAACCAGGTCACTGGGCATCTCTGTTTTATAGGTTACATGCCTTGCCTAGCGACCTGGAGGCTCACATCACAATGCCTGTTGGCTCATTACCATACAGTCCTTCAGCACCATTAACCTACAGGCAACCTGGAGGCTCACACCACAATACACATTATCACAATGCATCATTAACATAAAGTCCTTCACTGTGAGTGGAGAATGGCCCCCACAGCATAACCTTTTTTTTTCTCTTACAGTCCGACATTAAATCAGACTAAATTTTTCCTGTTTTAGGTCAGTTAGGATTACCAAAATTATTTCTATTTGCTAAATAATTGTTATATTTGATAACTAATTTTTTAGAGAATTTTTTTTTATTACTTTCTTGGCTGAAAAGTTCATAGGCTGACCATGATGACTCTTGACAGTTCTCTGTCTCAGCTCTGCCCTCTTTTTCCCCGGCACTGAAACACAAATACTACTGGCTGAGCAGCTGCGAGCATAACTCCTTCTTAGTCAGCCTATGAACTTTTCAGCCTCCCCTTGTGAATACCATGGGAATGTCCGGCCTACAAACCTGACTGAGGTACACCAGTTCTGTCAGGAGGAATGGGCCAAAATTCCAGCAAACAATTGTGAGAAGCTTATGGAATGATACCCAAAATGCTTGACCCAAGTTGTACAGTTTAAAGGCAACGCTACCAAATGCTAAGGAAATGTTCTGACTTTGAAGAAAATAATGAAAAATTCTCTAAAAAATATTTAGCAAATGGAAATACTTTTGGTTATCCTAACTGACCTGGAACAGGAAAAGTTTAGTCTGATTTAATGTCAGACAGTGAGGAAAAAAGGTTATGTTGTGGGGGCATGGTGTGGGGGGTTTCTCCACCCAGAGAAGGCAGGGGGAAGGGGAGAACAATGAACCGATGGAGGAGGTGTCACCGGGGGGTATCAGACGGGACTGTTGGGTCTATGCGCCCCCCGGGGAGAGTAAGAGATGCCGAAGCCGCTGAGTGAAGAAGGGTGTTGGAGCGGCACCGGCGTTATGTCATGTTAATGTGCCACACAATCCTTTGTTCAAACAACAATGTATTATGGTCGGAAGTTCTGGATCTCAGTCGAGCTCCTGGACTTCTGGCTTCACAACCCGACCGTGTGGTTCTTGCATATAGATGCCCAGTTTGCACTCCACGGGATAACAACAGACGGTACCAAGTATTACTACGTGGTCGCTGCGCTTGATTGCGCGCACCTCACAACAGGTGATGAGTCTGCTCCAGGAGCCGCCGGCCCAAGGGAAATATGAAGCGCTCAAGAGGATGCTTCTCCAGCATTATACCCTTTCTGACAATGAGAGGGCAGAGAGACTCCTAATGCGTTGGGAGTTAGGGGACAGATCAGCAGTGGAGCTAATGGAGAGCATGTTGGCGCTGAGGGGGAAGGATGACGAATTCTTCCTGTTCACCCACTTGTTCCCCAGGAACCTACCGGCTACAGCGAGGGTGATCCTGACCAACTTGCCACGGTTGGTTGCTAAGGACTACCGCGCCCTGGCACAGGAAGCGGACTGCATCATTTTGGCAACCAGAGCTCTCAGCATGCAGACAGTGGCACCAGCATCCATGAGAGACTCCAGCGAGGTTGAGGAGCCATTCGTGGTAGCCGGGACGGACACCAGAAGACGAAGGAATGGGGCGATCTGTTGCCTGCCTGTCACCATGCCAATTCAAGAAACCAGGAAGTCGGCACGATCAGAATTCAGTGGCAGCGGCAACCGATGGCGACAGGAACAGACTGCTTTATGTCACAGACACACGTTGGGGGAGACGGCTTTTGGTGGACTCCGGCTCCCAGAAGAGCCTCATTCTGCTGGTCAACGCAGACAGGGTGGCAGGATGCAGCGGTCCCGAGCTTACGGTTGCCAAGGGATCCACCATCAGGACATTTGCCAAGCGGACACTGATGATATGCTTACACGGATGCAAGTTTCAGTGGAACTTTGTAGTAGCTGCATGTTCCGGCCCCATTTTAGGTGCAGATTGTTTTATGTGCTTATGGGTTGTTAGTTGATGTTGCTAATAGGCAATTAGTGGATGCAATCTCTTTCACCTCACTGGCCTGTACAGCTCGGGGAGCTGGGTCGACAACACTGGCTAGCGTTACAGCTCCAGGGGGTAAGTACCAACAGTTACTCGCACAGTTCCCAGCTCTCACTGTCCCGACTTTTTCAGCTACGGTCACGAAACACTGGGTTGAGCAATTTATAATGACAAAAGGCCTGCCGGTATTCGCGCGACCTTGGCATTTGGACGCAGCTGAACTGGCCAGCGTGCGAGAGGAGTTTGCCATCTTAGAGCAGTTGGGCATCATCAGGCGCTCCAACAGCCTGTGAGCATCCCCGCTACACATGGTGCCCAAAGTCGATGGGTCGTGGTGACCATGCGGCGATTTCCGGTGCTTGGATAATGCCACAGAACACAATTGTTATCCCATTCCACACATCCAGGATTTTTCCATGCATCTGGCTGGGGCGTGTTTTTTTTCGAAAGTGGATCTGGTCCGCGGATGCCATCAGGTCCCGGTGCGCGCGGAAGACATTCCCAAAACAGCGGGAATAACTCCTTACGGCCTTTTCGAGTTTTTACGCATGCCGTTCGGATTAAAAGGCGCAGCGCAGACCTTCCAGAGGATGATGGACGCAGTGCTTTGCCACTTGAATGGGGTATCAGATGGGACTGTTGGCTCTATGCCCCCCCCGGGAGAGTAAGAGATGCCGAAGCCGCTGAGCGAAGAAGTGTGTTGGAGCGGTACCGGCGTTATCCATCCATCCATCCATCCATCTTCTACCGCTTTTCCGGAGGTCCGGGTCGCGGAGGCAGCAGTTCAAGCAGAGAAGCCCAGACTTCCCTCTCCCCAGCCACCTGCTCCAGCTCTTCAGAGGGGATACCAAGGCGTTCCCAGACTAGCTGGGAGACATAGTCTCTCCACCGAGTCCTGGGTCTGCCCCAGGGTCTCCTCCCAGTGGGACGTGCCTGAAACACCTCAAGTGGGAGGCGTCCAGGAGGCATCCTAATCAGATGCCCATACCACCTCAACTGACTCCTTTCAATGTGGAGGAGCAGCGGTTCTACTCTGAGCCTCTCCCGGATGACTGAGCTCCTCACCCTATCTCTGAGGGTGAGTCCAGCAATCCTACGGAGAAAGCTCATTTCAGCCGCTTGTATCCGCGATCTCGTGCTTTTGGTCATTACCCAAAGCTCGTGACCATAGGTGAGAGTAGGAACGTAGATTGACTGGTAAATCGACAGCTTTGCCTTAGAACTAAGCTCCCTCTTCACCACAACAGACCGGTACAACGTCCGCATCACTGCAGATGCTGCTCCAATCCGTCTGTCGATCTCTCGCTCCATTTTCCCCTCACTCGTGAACAAGACCCCAAGATACTTAAACTCCTCCACTTGGGGCAGGAGCCTGTCCCCAACCTGGAGAGGACAGTCCACCTTTTTCCGGCTGAGGACCATGGACTCGGACTTGGAGGTGCTGATTCTCATCCCAGCCACTTCACACTCAGCGGCAAACCGTCCCAGCAAGAGCTGTAGGTCATTGCTGGATGAAGCCAACAGGACAACATCATCTGCAAACAACAGAGATGAGATCCTGTGGTCACCAAGCATGACACCCTCCATTCCCTGGCTGCGCCTAGAAATCCTGTCCATAAAAATTATGAACAGGACCGGTGACAAAGGGCAGCCCTGGCGGAGTCCAACTCTCACTGGGAATGACTCCGACCGAGTGTTGGCAATACGAACTAAACTCTCACAACGGTCGTACAGAGACCGAATAGCTCGTAACAACAAGCCCGATACCCCATACTCCCGAAGCACCCCCCACAAAAATCCACGAGGGACGCGGTCAAATGCCTTCTCCAAGTCCACAAAACACATGTAAACTGGTTGGGCAAACTCCCACGAACCCTCAAGAATTCTCGAGAGGGTAAAGAGCTGGTCCGATGTGCCACGGCCAGGACGAAAACCACATTGCTCCTCCTGAATCCGAGGTTCGACCAACGGCCGGACTCTCCTCTCCAGTACCTTGGCATAGACCTTCCCAGGGAGGCTGAGGAGTGTGATCCCTCTAAAGTTGGAGCACACCCTCCGGTCCCCTTTTTTGAAGAGAGGAACCACCACCCCGGTTTGCCATGCCAAAGGCACTGCCCCCGACCTCCACGCAATGTTGCAGAGGCGTGTCAACCATGACAACCCAACAACATCCAGGGCCTTGAGGTACTCGGGGCGAATCTCGTCCACCCCTGGGGCCCGGCCACCAAGGAGATTTTTAACCACCTTGGCGACCTCAGCCCCTGTGATAGGCGAGTCATCCCCCTTGTCCCCAAACCCTGCTTCCTCTGTGGAAGGCGTATCAGTGGGATTGAGGAGATCCTCGAAGTATTCCTTCCACCGCCCGACGATATCCCCAGTTGAAGTCAACAGTGTCCCATCCGCACCATACACAGTGTGGACGGGGAGCTGCTTTCCCCTCCTGAGCTGCCGAACAGTTTGCCAGAATCTCTTTGAAGCCGACCGAAAGTCTTGTTCCATGGCCTCACCGAACTCCTCCCATACTCCTCCCATACCCATACCGGCGTTATGTCATGTTAAAATGCACAGAGACACAGGTTTCTCTTTTGCTGTAAGTTATGTTGGAGGAAGAATAAAGTTTCTGTGTTGTCCAGCTCGTTGCCTCGCCTGCCTCCTTTCTCCACGATGTGTCTTTTTATACAGTCTATGTAAACTTCTGGTTTCAAGTGCAACTATGCAAGTTAGATGAATTTCTTTATTTGAGAAGTTAAGATCAGAATAAGTCTCCTTTGGAAATGGGTGTAGTCAAACAGATAAATTAGGGGTGGAACGCATTTCTAATAATCCACTGTCATTCAGCATGTTTATCCATGGGAAATGTTTTAAAGTGGTAGGGACTACAGCTGGAGCTTTGTTGCAGGATGGTTTTTAGTCAGTCATGTAAAAGCCTTCACACATGATCACCATGACCCCCTGCTCATTCCTGACTCACTCCATTCTTTGTCTGTGAACTCATGCTCTGTTAGTTTGGATAGCCTTCTCCAAATGATGGATCATCTGTCTAGAAGTCCTGACCCAGCTTGTATCTCAGCATGACATCTTTCTCTCTCTCTCTCTCTGAGAGGTCTTGATGCTAATTGCGTGTAAAACGCACTGATAGAAACAAACAACTGGGATTGTGACATTTTTCAGGTTACACAACAGAACAAAAATATTTTTTTTGTAAGTTGTCTGTGTTTTTTCAACTGATTTAAGACAATTTCGCACTGCTGAATCTGGAAATGACATCCGTTTCTCTCGATCAGGTCAGGTTTTTATGTTAAGTTATAAGCAGTTGTAAAGTTGTACTGTAAATTGAATAATAGACATTGATAAAGCTAAGTACATGTAAATTGAATGTTTCGTCATCATTGTTCAAAATTCAGAGAATTTCAAGAAATAAAAAAGAATTTTGCATCATTCATTCATTCATTCATCTTCTACCGCTTAATCCTTTTCGGGTTGCGGGGGGGCTGGAGCCTATCCCAGCATCACTGGGCGAGAGGCAGGGTCCACCCTGGACAGATCGCCAGTCCATCGCAGGGCCAACACAGAGAGACAGACAACCATTCACTCTCACAGTCATACCTAAGGACAATTTAGAATCCCCAGTTTGATGCCAATTAACCTAACTTGCATGTTTTTGGCATGTGGGAGGAAACCGAAGAAATCCTGGAGTAAACCCACGCAGACACGGGGAGAACATGCAAACTCCACACAGATCACTGTTGGTCGGGGGCTGGGATCGAACCCAGGATCCCCCGGCCAAGGGTGAGTTGCTGTGCTGCCGCAGTGCTAACCACTCCACCACCACACTGCCATTTTGCATCATATAAAGTGAAAATACCCGTACATGTAAACAAAAACGTAAAAAAACATGTGGCCATAGTTCAAAAAGTTGACCTGACTGAGCAAAACCAATGTGATTTTTGGATTCAGCACATCAAAATTGTCCTAAATCAGCTAAAAAACCTTAGACAATAAATTTGGTGTTGACCAGTGTTATCTGCCATTTTTCTGTTTGCTAATTTAAAAAGTATTTCTTTAATGCAAATCTACTGATCACTGCTCAGCTGCTGCAATTAAACTCTAGGTCCTTCTGTCATGGATCACACACACAGCTGCTCCAGCTAAGAGATTGTGTTTACACACCTGATAAACACGCCTCACTTCCAGCACCCTTTACTCAGCGATTGTGGGTCAGACCACACCCATCATTAAACTCAGTTTTCTTATTTTGGTATTAACGGCACACTTATAAGTACCAGATATTGGCACAGAATATGCTGTAATCTAGAGCATATTCATATATACTGTAATTGGCTGTCTTCTCCCTCAGTGGAATGTTACCATTAGGTTTTGGGGTTTTTTTGTAAATTTGCACCTTTTTCAGATTTATAAGTAACTTCTCATAAATCTGTGAATTCTACTAGTAATGCACTATTCTTATCTTATAAATGTACAATTTTTTTCTTACATTTCCAGCTTTTTAAAATTTAAAATCTTTTTATTCATGAACTTTTAATTTCTTCACATTTTAGTTCCTTTTGAACACATGGCTTTTTATATCCTCAATTTTCAACTTTTCTTTTATTGTGAAGTTGCTGTTTTATTCTCATATGTTTGAGGTTTAGCTCCAGTATCTGTCCACAAAGAAGCGCCAATTAAAGTACTTCTTTTTGAGCAGGCGTCACCTGGGACCACATTCTGACATCACACACAGTACAGTTGTAAAACTGTGCCAACCGCACTGTTGTGGGTGCTAAACAGAGTTATTGTGATGTCGCAATCATTGTTCCTTTTTTTTTCTTCAACTTTGCAGAGTGCATGAAGTGGTATTCAATTTAAAAAGGACTTGCTGGTTTATTTGTTGCAGATTTTTAAAAATCTTTTTAATTTAAAAATAAATAAGTGCTTAATTTCTCTGAAACTGAGTGCAGTATGGCATTAGCAGTTCAAAACTAAGTTTTATTTATTTATAACAGTTTATTTATACACTGTTCTAGAATAATGTACATTATCTCATGTTAATAAGTCACACTTTTTCTTGGTTAGTCAGCTGTAAGGAGCGACTTTAGCTGGAGGAAATGGTCTCAGTGAAGTTGGGCACCGGGTCCGGACACAGGCGATGATACTAGCTCCTCCTCTGCTCCTTTTAGATTACATCCTGGAAATGGGAGATCTTTTCCTTGCTGACACAAGCACTTGAAAAATGTTAGTTTGTGTAATTAATCTGTTTCTGTTGTGTGTTTTTCCCCTTTTCTTCCTGTTTCTTTCTCTTAATTCACAATCTGCCTGTCCTCCTCCTCTCTCCCTCTGGTCCCTCACCCCCAGGCTCTGAAAGCTCTACAGGACATGAGTTTGTCCGCTCCATGCACCCCTCCTCCACTCTCCATGCGTCACAGCAAAGCCATTCCCGTGCAGGCCTTCGAGGTACACACCTACATCCGCACACATACACACTCACACACTTCGCCAATGAATGTCTCACTGCAGGATGACGTTTGTCTATATAACCTCAGTAGGGGTCATGTCATCTTTTACTGGGTTTTCACCTTTCCAGAATTTGCTGCAGCTGCTTTAACTGGATAAGTGATGATTGGTTTGTGGAGCAAATTCTCAGTTCTTTTAGTTTCTCACATATTTCATATGCATGTACTGATTTTTAATTGGACAAAAAACTAATATTACTTTTTTTCTGGGGAAAAACTGACTTTTTTTTAAAGTGGTAAAACATGTTTCTGTTGAAGTGGATACAGTGGAGCAAAGTTGCTGTAAAAGGCAGACTAGAAAGTTCCATTTTCCTCACCACAAGAAGTTTGTCAGCACAGTTGATTTAAGATCAAAAGGATGTTTGTCATACATTTCCTGTTGTACTTATCTGCAATGTTGTCATGGTAATGATCGCTGTTTTACATATTATTCATGTGTAGAATTGGCATATAAGTGAGTGAGAATTTGATAAAATTCTATTCATTTAAGCTACAGAACCCATGCTCAACAATGACAAATTATTTGCAATTTTTTGCACTAATAAAGAATGCTGTACTGCCTTGTCTTTCCTGTCTTGGCTTTCTTTTGACAACTGCTCAGCCTTTAACCTGGGTTAGAATTTTGTCCAGGGCCCAGTTCAGAGTCTGAATCTTTCCTCTTCAAACATTTATCCATCGCTGTTTTTTCATTTAGTCACCACGACCAGGTGCGTCTTAACAAGGTCCATAAAGAAGAGAATGGTAGCCGCACTGCATTCTGCTGACATGGCAGAGCCACTACAGAACCTATGCACAACAACAGCAAATTATTTGCAAATTTTTAGACCACTTAAGAAGTGAAATTAAACAATTTCCCACAGAACCCGAAACGTTCGCTCACGGAACCCTAAGTGTCAGACAACAGCCTGCTACTTTATTTGGAAAAGTATCTTGAAAATTGACAAACATAGGTGTACTTAATAGCAAAATTCATTCGGGATTGAAAAATAATTTCTCTTGCTGTTGACTCCAACACATATTTTTTCTGAAGATGGGTGGGACTTCGGCTCTGTATAAATTACAGAGATAAAAGCATCAAAGAAATGTACTTGGACAAAGGTGTATTTAAAAAAGTGTTTATTTATGTATACAGTGGACAGAAATGTATAATTTATATCTTAAAGCTTCCATGAAGAGAATGATCTGTGATCATCGCGTTTAGAGTTTTCTGCTCTCTGAGGCTACGGTCACACTGCTCAATTAATGCTCAATTCTGATTTTTTTGTTGAGATCTGATTTTTTTTTGTGTGTGTGTGGGCATTCACAGTATAACTTAAATGCGACCCCCATGAGACTCCAGTGTGAATGATCTACAGCCATGAAGTGACCCGCATGCGCAGAAGAAAACCTAACGTCAGACACAGTGTTGTGCTTATGGAAGTAAATATGAGCCCAGGACGATTGAGGGGGACAGAACTTCTTCACCCTGATGCAGCGCAGCAAAATAAAATGTTAAAATCATAAATATGAGGGGTTTCCGGTCTGGACGCCATGGCGACTGCAGCTTAACACTGAAGCTCTCAGACCCTTGGTATCCCCTCTGAAGAGCTGGAGCAGGTGGCTGGGGAGAGGGAAGTCTGGGCTTCTCTGCTTGAACTGCTGCCTCCGCGACCCGGACCTCCGGAAAAGCGGTAGAAGATGGATGGATGGATGCTCTCAGACCCAATCCAGGATAACACCTTGAAAATCAAACTTAACGGATTTTTGGAGGAGTGAAAATCAAAAGACAAAATCATCATGTCTAAAGGAAAACAGAAGAAACTGAAATTCTCCAGGCCAGGACACGTATCGGCCGGAGAATCTGAACTGGAAGATCTCCGTTCAGAAGACGAGGAACTGGTGATAGCTAACAAAAGGGTTAGCCTGAAATCACTATTTGAGGAGCTACGACGATTTCGCCGAGATGTTACGGCCGAATTTCGGGAATTCAGAGAAGAATTGAAAAGGACAAACAGCAGAGTGGACCAGGCCGAGAACCGAATCTTGGAAACAGAGGATCGAATAAAAATGCTCGAAGATTCTGTGCTAGACCTACGCAAAAGACAAGCAGCTATAGAGGCTAAGCTAACCGACCAAGAAGGAAAACAAAGAAGAGACAACATAAGAATTCATGGTCTGATAGAAGGAACCGAAAATGGTTTTAACTCAATGGCAGAATGCGTGGAATCCTTACTAAGAGAGAAATTGGATATTCCACAAACCACCGACTTGAAGATAGAAAAGGCACATCGTTCATTAGCCGCTAGGCCGGCGGCGGAAGCGCCCCCACGTTCGGTGTTGGTAAGATTTTCCAATTTCAAAATAAAACAAGAGGTTGTAAGACTGGCCTGGCAGAAAAAAGGATTTATGCACCAGGAGAGAAAAATCTACGTGGAACACGATTACGCCCCGGAGGTCCTTAAAAAGCGCAGGGAATACAATGACGCGAAAAAGGTGTTAAGAGAGAAGAAATTGCGCTTTCAGACACCATTTCCTGCGAAGTTAAGGGTCTTCTACGGCGATGAAACGTGTCTCTATAATTCGGCGGAAGAAGCAACAGCTGACATGGTGAAAAGAGGGCTCCCGGTAACGGTATTTAAACCCGCAGCAGACCCGAGTGAGAAGATCAAAGCGCAAACATGGACAACACAAAGACCCTCAAAATCCACGGACCAGCAGCGGGAAACCCAGCACCAGAGCGTCGCGGATAAACTATCCGTTTTCAGGTTGGAATAGCGACCTTTTTTTTTTTTTTTTTTCTTTTCTCTTGAATCAATCCGCACATCCAACCCCCCTCATACAAGGTAACAAACATTAAAGGAGATGCATATTCAGCATGTGGTAAAACATTTCATGGAACAATCATATTATTTGAAACAAATAAGTCTTTGTAATAAAAAAAAAAAAAAAAAAACTTGTTAAAATAGAAATGTGACAATAATCCACATGTTCTCCTCATACTAACAAATACTGTTTTTGCGTGAATGTTTGATGTGATGGGGGTGGGAGGGTGCACACAATTTCACAGGGTTTAGGCATAAAAGGAAAAAAAAAAAAATCATTACAAGTTTGGATTGGGTTCTGAAACTCACGTTAAAAGCATGGGACAACTTACAGGGGTAAGAGAGGGCCCTCAACACGAGTTTGAGGAATTTCCCTCAGAGCCTTCACTCCATCAAGGCTCTTACAGGGTCTTTAAAAAGACCTCAGCTCAGGAAGTTCTTATGACAGCTTTTTGTTTTAAAGTTTTTTACACTACGTTCTTAATGTTTTTCTTGTTTTTAATGTTCTTTCAGTTTCTGAGTAGCACAAAAGAGGGCCACCACACAGTTATACTAAACAAAACAACACAATGGAGAAACAGGGTGTAACCAAAATAATTTCATATAATGTAAAAGGAATCCTGAATCCAGTTAAAAGGTCCAAGATTCTAGGCAAAATGAAAAAAGACAAAGCAGAAATAATACTTTTACAAGAAACCCACCTAACAGACGTGGAACACAATAAACTCAGTAGACAAGGGTTTAAAATGATCTCTTCATCTTCATATAAATCAGGGAGGAGGAGGGGAGTAGCGACATTGATATCAACCAAAATTACATTTGAAAAAAAATCAGAACACAAAGATAAAGAAGGGAGATACAGTTTGGTAACTGGGCGGCTAGAGGGAGAAGATATCACCCTGCTGAATGTGTATGCTCCCCCAGGGGCTAACTGGAAATTTTATAAAAATGTATTCGACCTAATGATAACTAAAGCTCAAGGTTTAGTGATATGTGGTGGGGACTTCAATCTTAGACTGAATCCATACTGGGATGCTTCTGGTAATTCCCCACATCAAAATAACACCCAAAACAGGAAGACTCGGATGCTACTAAAAGAATTGGGAATCTGTGACGTGTGGAGGGAACTCAACCCCAGTGTAAAAGACTATACATTTTACTCAACTCCACATTCATCTTACTCAAGGATTGACTATTTTTTTATGTTTAATAGAGACATTGGAAGAGTAAAAACATGTAAAATAGGACTGATGGATCTCTCCGACCACAGTCCGATCTACATGGACTTAAATATCCAAAAATACACAAATAATACATTTTCTTGGAGGTTAAATTCAAATGTCCTGAAAGGACCATTGAAAGATGAATTGGAATCAGATATTCTCAGATATTTGGAAGATAACGATAATGGAGAAGTATCCCCTTTAATACTGTGGGATGCATGTAAAGCTGTAATAAGAGGAAAGATTATTGCAAAACTGGCAACCCAAAAGAAACTAAGACAAGAAAAACTATCCACATTAGAGTCAGAACTTAGGAACCTAGAAAAAGAACACAAAGGCAACACTCATTCTACTGACTCGCTCAAGATTAAGGAAATTAAAAACCAAATAAATGAGATCTACACAATAGAAATCCAGAAGAAACTTACATTTCTGAAACAAAAATACTATGAAGCAGGCAGTAAATCGGCAAAATTGCTAGCCTATAAATTGAGGAAACATCAAACAGAAAGAGCAATCTACAAAATCAGAGACCCAGTATCAAAGAAAATAAAATTCAGAATTCAGGACATTCTTAAAAACTTCGAGAATTACTATAAGAACTTATACTCCCACAAAAAACATAAAAACGCATCCGAGGCATTCCTAAACACATTAAACCTTCCCCAACTTACGGAGTCACAAAATAAAACACTACTGTCAGAAATACATCCTAAAGAATTGGAAAAAGCAATTATGAAACTTAAAGCTAACAAATCCCCAGGAGCTGATGGCTATACAGCAGAGTGGTACAAAACCTTTAAACAGCAACTATCTCCTCTCCTCCTGAAAACATTTAATTATGTCCTCCACACAGGGGAAATCCCTCCTCCTGGAGAGAAGGGGTCATTGCAGTTATACCTAAACCTGAAAAGGATAAACTAGAGTGCTCCAACTACAGACCAATCAGTGTACTAAATCAGGACTATAAGCTTTTTACCATTATCCTTGCCAAAAGGTTAGAAAATATACTGACAGACCTAATTCATTTAGACCAAACAGGTTTTATAAGACAAAGACAGACACAAGACAACATTCGACGCACTTTACACATAATTCATCATATAAAAAAATATAACTTAAATGCAGTCATATTGGGATTAGATGCTGAAAAAGCATTCGATTCGGTTGACTGGTCTTTTCTATATAGAATCTTATCCAGTTTCAATTTTCATAACAACTTCATTAGAACTATACAGGCATTATATAAAAAACCAACAGCTAAAATAAGGATTAACGGTAATTTATCATCATCTTTTGAACTGGAAAGAGGATGTCGTCAGGGCTGCCCCCTGTCTCCACTGCTCTTTGCAATCTTCATAGAACCTCTGAGCCAATGGATAAGACAAAACCAAAAAATTCAAGGTATTACACTTGGTCAGAAGGAACATAAAATAGCACTCTTTGCTGATGACATTTTAATATACCTAGGGCAGCCGGACACTTCTTTACCAGAACTAACCTCAGTTTTTTCACAGTATGGAGATTTATTGGGGTACAAATTAAATATGCATAAAACCCAAGTTTTAACATTCAACTATGACCCAAATCATTATTCACTAAGCAAACTCAAAACTAACTGGGAGTCGGAATCTATGAAATATCTGGGGGTCAATATCCTGAAACAACTCAACAAAATTATATCACTAAACTATGATCCACTGGTGACAAAAATAAAATCTGACCTAGCAAGATGGAATATGATACCATTCTTGGGTACTGCACAAAGAATTGAAGCAGTCAAAATGAATATACTTCCACGTCTTCTATACCTTTTCCAAACAATACCGGTAGAACCTCCCAAAAAAACATGGCAGGAGCTGGACAGAAGGATCTCAAGATTCATATGGCAGGGCAAGAGACCTAGAATCAGATATAGAACCCTACAGCTAAACAAAGACAAAGGTGGGCTCGCGCTGCCAAATATCAGGGACTACTTTAAAGCCACACAAATTAAAACTTTAGTAGAGATATGTAACCCAGTCTACACTGCACAATGGAAGGATAAGATAAGATAAGATAAGATAAGCCTTTATTAGTCCCACAACGAGGAAATTCCAGGATTGCAACAGCACAGGGATAGCAACACTCAGAGCAACAATCAGAAGGCAAGAAAAAAAAAACAAAAAAACAAGCAAGCAAGAGCAGCTAATATTACATATGTACATATTACTATAAAATATATATATACACACACACACACACAGACACACAGTGCAGAGCATTGTAGCTGGATGGAATAAATATATGAATATATGAACACACAGTGCAGAGCATTGTAGCTAGATGGAATAAATATGTAAATATATAAACACCCACAGTATGGAGCATTGCAGCTAGGTGGAATAAATATGCAAGTATATAAACACACACAGTGCGGAGCAATGTAGCTAGATGGAATAATATGTAGATATATAAAAACACAGTGCGGAGCATTGTAGCTAGATGGAATAAATATATAGATATATAAATATAAACACACCCAGTGCAGAGCATTGTAGCTAGATGGAATAAATATGTAAATATATAAACACACACAGTGCAGAGCATTGTTGCTAGGTGGGATGAAACAGCATAACCGTCTATTTAGTTATCCTACATGGTATGATTATGTGCCCATACATATTCTCACCCTCCATAGCGACCGGTATGTTCCTAGTTGTATGCCGGAGAGGACCATTGTGTAAGTCTATTGCATCTTTTGCATTAAAAAAAAAAACAACTATTAGTTTGTTACGTCTTTTTGCTATCTCTGCGAGCAGCCCTGCTTAGGTTGTACAGTCTGACAGCCGTTGGTAGGAAGGACCTACGAAACCTCTCGGTTGTGCACCTGGGATGATGTAGTCTGCTGCTAAATGAGCTCCTCAGTGCATCCAGTATGTCCTGCATAGGGTGGAACTCGGACTCCAGCAGAGATGACAGTTTAGCCACCTTCCTTCTCTCTCCTATCTCCTCCATCGGATCAAGGCGTTGCCCCAGGACAGAGCTAGCTTTCTTAATCAGTTTGTTCAGTCTCTTCCTATCGGCTGCAGTAATGCCACTGCCCCAGCAGACCACTCCAAAAGTGATGGCTGATGCCACCACCGTGTCATAGAAGGACTTCAGCAGCGCCCCTTGTACACCAAAAGACCTGAGTCTCCTCAGCAGGAACAGCCTGCGCTGTCCCTTCTTGTAGAGTGCGTCAGTATTGTGTGACCAGTCTAGTTTATTGTTCAGATGAATACCCAGGTACTTGTAGGATGTCACCATCTCGATGTCTGTTCCCTGTATATTTACTGGTGCTGTGAGGGGCTGCCCATGCCTGCGGCAGTCCACCACCAGCTCCTTAGTTTTCCTCGCGTTGATCTGGAGGCAGTTCCGATGGCACCAGTCCACAAAGTCCTGGATAAGCCCTCTGGATAAGGAGATCGAATGCCAAATAACAAGTGACATCCCCCTACAGGCGATAATAGGGAACAATGTCTTACCTAAGCTTTTGAATAACACTAACCCGTGGATAGAGACCCCGCTAAAAATTTGGTTTAAGATAGTCAGAGAGAATCAAACTAAAGAGCCCTATCGACTTCTGCAATGGATCGCCTATGATCAGGACTTTACTCCTAATAAAACAGACACCAGATTTAAAAAGTGGAAGGAGAAAGGGCTGATAAAATATTACGATTTTTTTAAAGGGCAAATCTTAAGAAGTTTTGAAGATTTGAAAAAACAAGGCCTAATAAATCAAGACCTTTACAGGTTCTTCCAGCTTAGACACCACATAAACAATATACTTAAAAAGGAGGTTTTGGAAAGGGCCCAGTCAGGTGTTCTGAAGGTCTTCTTAATGGCATATAAAGGGATCCCAGGGATCAGATACATTTCTAAAATATACCAAGGTCTTCAAGACTTAAAAGGAGACAACACATCTTATATAAAAGAGAGATGGGAAAAAGAGGGGAATTTCACTTTACAACTGGAAATATGGGAAAAGCTAAATAAACAGCAATGGAAAAGTACCTCATCCCTGCAGTGGAGAGAATTTGGATGGAAAAACTTGGCAAGATTTTTCAGAACACCTGCACAAAACAAATTTACCCATAAGGGATTGAACTGTTGGCGCTTGTGTGGTGAAAAGACTGCAAATCATTTTCATGTGTTTTGGTCATGCCCAGTTATCCACCAATATTGGACCAATGTACAGACAATATTGGGGAAAATATTCAAAATTACAGTTCCCTTTTCTTTTGTAACTTTGTATTTGGGTTTACTACCGGACTCACTGGAAAGACGAGGAGAAAAATACTTATTCAATGTTTTAATATTGGCAAGCAAAAAAGCTCTAACTAAAAAATGGATGTTGAAGGACTGTCCTACACCTGAAGATTGGACTAACGTGATCCAAGACATTTACTCGATGGAAAAGTTGACATTCGCACTGAGACAGGACATGGATGGGTTCATGAACTTTTGGCAACCCTGGACCGCATATGTGTCTTCCATCAGATCTAATCTTTGACAAATACCATTTCAATAATGGTTCCGCTCTTTGTTCCAACGCTACTCAGATGCTCTTTTATCTTTATTTACTTACTTTTTCTTTTTGTTTGTTTTTTACTGGTTTGTTTGTTTTTTTTTGTTATTTGTTTTTTGTTTTTTTTTCTCTTTAATTTCACTTTTTCTTTCACTTAAAAAAAAAAAGGGGTGTTGTAAGAATTAATCTTCCAATGTTGTCAGATATCAGAAAATAAGGGAACATGTGATGAAAATGTAAACACTGCATTGCTGTAACGACCTGTATACCCTTTACAAAAACTTAAATTAAAAAAAAAAAAAATCATAAATATGAGACCAGCTTCATTCCTCTACAGGCCAGATGACCACTGTGATCAGCTCTGCTTTAACAGAACTGATTGATTAAACAGCCCTCTTTAAAATGAGACCCCGTGTCTCAGTGAGATTACCTGTATGAATAAGGTCAATAATGAATTATCCTAGCGATTACAATAGGGCTTTCGCCCACTGACGTTGTCAGTGGCTCTTGCCCTAATAAACTGCACGGCTCATACCGACAGCGTTACACCGGTCCCGTACAGGAAGGGGGAGCTGCCAGAGACTCCCCTCTCCTGTGTCCTCTTATCTGGCCATTCTGCTCCACAGTCGTGTCAATATTAACATTACATTTTAGATGTTACAGCAGCCAGGACTCATGGTGAGCTGTTTACAAGGAAAACGGAATTTGCAGTGTCCAGTAAATGTGCCATTACTGTGCGCCTGTAATGTCTGATGATTTCAGCCCCAACAACCCCCCCCCCCAAAAAAAATAAAAAAAAATTGAAGTTATTGTGCAGTCGGCGCTGACAAAATTACAATCCAGTGATAAAGGGAAGAAGATTGATTAAAAATAGAGCACAAATCAGCTGCGTCTGCCATGCTTGCTGCATCCTCCACCGCAGAATGTAGCGTCTGTCTCACTTCAATGAGGAAAAAGTCGGATGAAATGCGACATGACCGTTCAGACTGAGGTCGCTTTGGAAAATATCACATACGTATCCGAATTAGGGCCACATATGAAAGTGGTTTGGGTCTGGTGTGAAAAAATCGGATATGTGCTGTTCAGACAGTCATTAAAAAAATCAGATAAGGTTCACATCTGTGCAGAAAAATCGGAATTGAGCATTAAAACCTGCAGCGTGACCATAGCCTGACTGATGGCTCCAAAATTAGATCATCATGATTTCTAAACTATTTTACTGTCCTAAAAGTAGCATGCGCTCCCCTGATGGTGTAAAGATGCAATATCATCTGAAATGAGGAGCTCAGCACGTGTGTTTGTTAATAATTGTCCTGTGGGTCATTGCAGGTGAAGCTCGACGTTTACCTGGCAGAGCTGACAAAGATAGGAAAGAGTCAGAAATACACTCTGTCTGTGGATGTGGAGGGAGGAAGACTGGTGGTGATGAAGAAGGTGAAGGACAACCAGGAAGACTGGACCACATACACACATGATAAAAGTGAGTTATGTTGATTTCAGATCTAGACAAAAACTGTGTGTGTGTTTTTTTTTAAATAAACCGTTAAGATTACATATAAATAAATTTGTGTCAAGGCATTGGGACCACCTACATAGCTGTGTAGCTCAACTTTTGAGTTAAATTTTCAGATTAGTGGACAATAAACCAGTCATACATATGTTCATAATTTTGGTAGCTATGATAAGGACTTCAGGAGTCTGGATTCTGTGTTCCAAATCTTTGAGGAATAAAAGGCTGAAGTTTACATGAAAAAGCATTTTGAATTCAAAAGACAAAAAGCATATATGGGAAAAGTTGCAAATTTGCATCTGAAAATCTCAATTAAAAAAAAAAAGCCACATATTTTAGACAAGAAATAAAAGCAAAATTATGAAAGAGAAGATGAAAAATTTAGGAAGAGAAGTGTCATTTAAGAGAAAAAGGTTGGCCTATTCCAGAGGTTGTTAGGTGAGTTTATTATTAAATCTGCTGTTTTTACCTTAATTCTGAGGAAACAAAAAGGTTCAGCTAGCTCTGTCCTGGGGCAGCGCCTTGACCCAGTGGAGGAGATAGGAGAGAGAAGGATGGTGGCTAAACTGTCATCTCTGCTGGAGTCCGAGTTCCACCCTATGCAGGACATACTGAATGCACTGAGGAGCTCATTTAGCAGCAGACTACATCATCCTAGGTGCACAACCGAGAGGTTTCGCAGGTCCTTCCTACCAACGGCTGTCAGACTGTACAACCTAAGCAGGGCTGCTCGCAGAGATAGCAAAAAGACGTGACAACCTAATAGTTTTGAATGCAAAAGACGCAATAGACTTACACAATGGTCCCCTCCGGTATACAACTAGGAAAATACCGGTCGCTATGGAGGGTGAGAATATGTATGGGTACATAATCATACCATGTAGGATAACTAAGTAGACGGTTGTGCCGTTTCATTCCATCTAGCTACAATGCTCCGTGCTGTGTGTTTATATATCTACATATTTATTCCATCTAGCTACAATGCTCCGCACTGTGTGTTTATATATTCATATATCTATTCCATCTAGCTACAATGCTCCGCACTGTGTTTATATATCTACATATTATTCCATCTAGCTACAATGCTCCGCACTGTGTGTTTATATATCTACATATTTATTCCATCTAGCTACAATGCTCCGCACTGTGTGTGTTTATATATCTACATATTTATTCCATCTAGCTACAATACTCCGCACTGTGTGTTTATATATTCACATATTCATTCCATCTAGCTACAATACTCCGCACTGTGTGTTTATATACTCATATATTTATTCCATCCAGCTACAATGCTCCGCACTGTGTTTATATATTTATATATCTATCCCATCTAGCTACAATGCTCCGTACTGTGTGTCTATATGTATATATATATATATATTTATATGTACATATGTATACTTGCTGCTCTTGTTTTTTCTCTTGCCTTCTGATTGTTGCTCTGAGAGCTGCTATCCCTGTGCTGTTGCAATCCTGGAATTTCCCCATTGTGGGACTAATAAAGGCTTATCTTATCTTTCCACAACCCCCTCAATAGAAGTAGTCGACATTTATTTTTTAGCTCATTTTGATAAAGCCAAAAGAAGCTAATGCAGTGGTGCAGTGTCCCTCGCTTGTCCATCTGTCCGCATTTCATGGGAATCGGTACTCCTCCTAGGCATTTGCCCCAATGATCCTCAGGTTTGACTGCATCCGGGTTGTGCTCAAGGTCAATGTGATTGTCAAAGGTCAGGAGACCTGCGCACTTATGATTTTTCATTATTCCTTGGCAATATCCCCGATGTTCAGAAAACTCATGCACAATGATCCTCAAGTGGGTCTGCATCTAGGCAGTGGTCAAGGTGAACAGTCGAGATCTGTGTACTCGGGTGATTTCATCAGGCTGTAATGAGCTACTCCTTCATTGACCATCTGGTTCTGATAATGTTGGTGATGGTTTCTCATCCCTGTTATGTTTGTTTGTTTTGTGTGTTGCTTTTTTTTTTTTTTTTTTTTTTTTTAGAAAATGCCGAATAATTTGAGGGTTGTTTCCCACATGAATCCAGTTTAAATGCACTACAGAGATTATATATATTTAGAAAATCCAAGTATCGTCTTCTTCACAGTATTTGTTAGTTCTGTTTTAAATTTGACCTGTGATTACCTTTAAACTCAGTGACCTTACTTTCTGTTCCGGAATTCATCTGTAACCTCCTGTCTTTCCCCTCTGTCTGTTCATCTGTCTGTGTATCTCAGTCCTTCAGCTGATCAAGTCTCAGCGTGTTCAGAATAAACTGGGCATTGTCTTTGAGAAGGAGAGAGATAAGAGCCAGAGGAAAGACTTCATCTTTGCCAGTGCCAAGGTCTGTACAAAGTCTGTCAAACTTGTTTTTTTATTTTGTTTTTAAACACATAAGAATCTATATTTTAAAGTTCCTAAAGATTTCTGGACAAGACACATTTATGGCGCAGACTTTGATAAAAGCTACTGTGAATTCAATTTTTAACTGCAACTCTCTTGTGATTCTTACACATCTCCTCAATATAATTTGTAAAGGAAATATGAAATATACCAAAGAATTGTCATCTATATTTCTGTAAATGATGGACCTGCAAGTTTGGGTGACTGTATGACAGAAGGTGACAACAGAAAACTTGAGGTGAAAATGATGTGACTCATGTGTCAAGTCCTTTGTAGATGCCACGCCTCACAGGGTTACAGATTTGCAGTGTTTAGGGAAAGGTTAAAATGGGTATATAATATACAACAGTTAGACCGCATCACACCCTGCTGGAGTTCGTATATTCACGATACCGAGCTCTCGTGTGATATTGCTTAAATATAGCACTTTAAAAGGATGTTGGGGGTTTGCATCTTGCTTTTAATTGTGTGTGTGTGTGTGTGTGTGTGTGTGTGTGTGTGTGTGTGTGTTGCAGAAGCGGGAGGCATTCTGCCAGTTGCTGCAGCTGATGAAAAACAAACATTCCAACCAAGACGAGCCCGACATGATTTCCATCTTCATAGGCACCTGGAATATGGGTTTGTCTCTAACACACATTCTCTAATGCACCTTATGCTAATGAAACACGTACTCAATGACAATTTTTATTATTATTATTAATTAAATGCAGTACTTCTCCTGTGTTTAGGCTCAGTACCTGCGCCTAAGTTAGTTGCCTCATGGGTATTGTGTCGTGGTCTTGGGAAGACCCTGGATGAGATGACTGTCACCATCCCTCATGATCTGTATGTTTTTGGAACCCAAGAAAATTCGGTGTGTGACCGGGAGTGGGTGGAGTCACTTCGGGTCATATTGAAAGAGCAGACAGAACTGGATTATAAGCCGGTAAGGAAAGATAAAATTGAAGTGGGATCTGCTCATATAAAGTAAATGTGAAGGGTGACATGTTTTAGAGGTCTACAGTGTACTTACAGGAGCGTATTTCTGTACAGTATAAATGCAAAATTGATGACTACCAGTTCCTTATTGTATGTCTTTGTTTCTGCAGATTGCAGTGCAGACTCTATGGAATATAAAAATTGCAGTGCTTGTTAAACCTGAACATGAGAACCGGATCAGCCACGTGGGAATGTCCAGTGTGAAGACGGGCATCGCCAATACCCTCGGTAACAATAGTCCTCTGTATTCAGGAATCATGTTGTTGTTGTTCCATATGTTATGATTCCCGGTTAAAGGGGGAAATGGTTCATTTTAAACACTGAGCCAAATAATGTAAGTAGTGGAGCTATGTGTGTGTTCACTTCCCTTTCTCCCATTCTGTTATGCTGAGCACCAAGCTAGAAGGCAGAAAGTACCATTTTTATCTGGTCTATGGAATGACAAAAGACCATATAAATGTTGTGAATTCAGGGCACAAACGCACAGCGTCCCAATAGTGGGGTGCATACTCTGTCACTAGGTCACTATTCCTGTTTAAAACTTGATCCTTTATTCATAAAATCAAAAGTAAATGCATTTAAAATGACACATTAATGAAAACTGCAAAACATGTGAAAATATAAAAATAAAATTTTCACTCTATTCGTTCTTTAAAAAAAACTTTTGCATATTTCTTATAGAGTATTGATAGGCAGCCAAATATTACAGTAATTTTTACGCTAATATTTACATCTACAGTGCTGTGAAAAAGTATTTGCCCTCTGCTTGATTTCTTATATTTTGGCACATTTGTCACACTTAAATGTTTCAGATCATCAAACTAATTTTAATACTAGAAAAGCACTCAGAGAGCGCATACCTCCACCAAGGCTCCTTCCGTCCCTCATGGATCACCTCCAAAATGTAATGGGTTTGTGTGTAGGCCTAGAGCCACTTCTGGTGAAAATTGCATCAGAGTCTGTCCATTAGTTTTGGAGTATTGTTGCTAACACACTGTGAGAAGATAAGAGTCTTGGCTGAGGTATGCATTCTCAGATAATCACCAAAATGTGATGGGTTCCTCTAGCCCAAGAACCACCTCTGGTGAAAATTTCATTCAAATCCATCCAGTAGTTTTTGTGTAATCCTGCTGCATAAACACAAACAAAGCCCTTGGTGGAGGTATGCACTCTCAGATCATCACCAAAATCTAATCATCTGTTCCCATGCCATTACACACCTATCCTGTAAATTTCACCAAAATCCATTCATACCTTTTTGAGTTATGTTGGTAACAGACAAACCAACCAACACCACTAAAAGTATTGCCTCCTCCCTTGGTGGAGGCAATAAGACAGAGATAACCCGAGTAAATACAAAATGCAGTTTTTAAATGATGATTTCATTTATTTGGTGAAGAAAGCTATTCAAACCTACCTGGCCCTATGTGAAAAGTAACACCCCCTTCCCCCCTCCATTGCATCATGAGCCACATTTTTTAGAAAGCTGAGTTCAGTTTTTGGGGGGCAGCGCGGTGACAGAGTGGTTAGCACTGCGGCAGCACAGTAACTCACCCTTGGACGGGGGATCCTGGGTTCAATCCCAGCCCCTGACCAACAGTGATCTGTGTGGAGTTTGCATGTTCTCCCCGTGTCTGCGTGGGTTTACTCCGGGATTTCTCCAGTTTCCTCCCACATGCCAAAAACATGCAAGTTAGATTAATTGGCATCACACTGGGGATTCTAAATTGTCCTTAGGTATGACTGTGAGAGTGAATAGTTGTCTGTCTCTCTGTGTTGGCCCTGCGATGGACTGGCGATCTGTCCAGGGTGTTCCCTGCCTCCCACCCAAAGATGCTGGGATAGGCTCCAGCCCCCCCCCACCCACCCCCCACGACCCAAAAAGGATTAAGCGGAAGAAGATGAATGAATGAGTTCAGTTTCACTAGCCATACCCAGTCCTGATTACTGCCAGACCTGTTGAATCAAGAAATCACTTAAATAGAATGTGTCTGACAAAGTGAAATAGGCTAAAAGGTCTGAAAAAGCAACACATTATGCCACGATCTAAAGAAATTCAAGAACAAATGAGAACTAAAAACCCAGAACATCTAAAAAAAAAAAGAACTGCAGGCCTCACTTGCCTCAGTTTTGGACACTGGTCCATGATTCAACAATGAGAAAGAGACTGGGCAAAAATGACATCCATGGGAGAGTTCCAAGGCGAAAACTACTCTTGAGCAAAAAGAACGCAAAGGATCATCTCACATTTGCCAAAAAACATCTTGATGATTCCCAAGACTATTGGGAAAATATTCTGTGGACTGATGAGACAAAAGTTGAACCTTTAGAAAGGCATGTATCTGGTCACATCTGGCATAAAACTAACAGCATTTCATTAAAAGAACATCATATCAGCAGGCAAACGTGGTGTTGGCAGTGTGATGGTCTGGGGCTGCTTTACGGCTTCAGGACCTGGACGACTTGGTGTAATTGATGGAACCATGAAATCTCTCTACCAGAAAATCCTGAATGAGAATGTCTGGCCATCAGTTTGTGACCTCAAGCTCAAGCCCTCCAATGTGGCTGAATTAAAACAATTCTGCAAAGAAGAGTAGGCCAAAATTCCTCAACAGCACAGTGGTACAGTGGTTAGCACTGCTGCCTCACAACTAGAAGGTTCCAGGTTCAAATCCCCAGGCTGGCAGGGGTGGGAACCTTTCTGTGTTGAGTTTGCATGTTCTCCCTGTGCTGTGTGGGTTTACTCCGGGGGCTCCGGTTTCCCCCCACAATCCAAAGACATGCATGTTAGGTTAATTGGTGACTCTAAATTGTACCTAGGTACAGTGGGGGGAAAAAGTATGTAGTCAGCCACCAACTGTGCAAGTTCTCCCACTTAAAAGATGAGAGAGGTCTCCAATTTTCATCATAGGTATACCTCAACTATGAGAGACAAAATGAGAAAAAAAATCCAGAAAATGACATTGAAGGATTTTTAATGAATTAATTGGTAAATTCCTCTGTAAAATAAGTATTTGGTCACCTACAAACAAGCAAGATTTCTGGCTCTCACAGACCTGTAACTTCTTCTTTAAGAGGCTCCTCTGTCCTCCACTCATTACCTGTATTAATGGCACCTGTTTGAACTCATTATCAGTATAAAAGACACCTGTCCACAACCTCAAACAGTCAGGCTCCAAACTTCCACTATGGCCAAGACCAAAGAGCTGTCAAAGGACACCAGAAACAAAATTGTAGACCTGCACCAGGCTGGGAAGACTGAATCTGCAATAGGTAAGCAGCTTGGTGTGAAGAAATCAACTGTGGGAGCAATTATTAGAAAATGGAAGACATACAAGACCACTGATAATCTCCCTCGATCTGGGGCTCCACGCAAGATCTCACCCCGTGAGGTCAAAATGATCACGAGAACTGTGAGCAAAAATCCCAGAACCACACGGGGGGACCTAGTGAATGACCTGCAGAGAGCTGGGACCAAAGTAACAAAGGCTACATCAGTAACACACTACGCCGCCAGGGACTCAAATCCTGCAGTGCCAGACGTGTCCCCCTGCTTAAGCCAGTAAATGTCCAGACCCGTCTGAAGTTTGCTAGAGAGCATTTGGATGTTCCAGAAGAGGATTGGGAGAATGTCATATGGTCAGATGAAACCAAAATAGAACCTCTATTGTAAAAACTCAACTTGTCGTGTTTGGAGGAGAAAGAACACCATACCTGCTGTGAAGCATGGGGGTGGAAACATCATGCTTTGGAGCTGTTTTTCTGCAAAGGGACCAGGACGACTGATCCGTGTGAAGGAAAGAATGAATGGGGCCATGTATCGTGAGATTTTGAGTGAAAACCTCCTTCCATCAGCAAAGGCACTGAAGATGAAACGTGGCTGGGTCTTTCAGTATGACAGTGATCCCAAACACACCGCCCGGGCAACGAAGGAGTGGCTTCGTAAGAAGCATTTCAAGGTCCTGGAGTGGCCTAGCCAGTCTCCAGATCTCAACCCCATAGAAAATCTTTGGAGGGAGCTGAAAGTCCGTGTTGCCCAGCGACAGCCCCAAAACATCACTGCTCTAGAGGAGATCTGCATGGAGGAATGGGCCAAAATACCAGCAACAGTGTGTGAAAACCTTGTGAAGACTTACAGAAAACGTTAGACCTCTGTCATTGCCAACAAAGGGTATATAACAAAGTACTGAGATGAACTTTTGTTATTGACCAAATACTTATTTTACCGAGGAATTTACCAATTAATTCATTAAAAATCCTTCAATGTGATTTTCTGGATTTTTTTTTTTCTCATTTTGTCTCTCATAGTTGAGGTATACCTATGATGAAAATTGGAGACCTCTCTCATCTTTTAAGTGGGAGAACTTGCACAATTGGTGGCTGACTAAATACTTTTTTACCCCACTGTATATACACATTCATACCCAGTGTTATGGGCACTGGAGGCAATGCGGGTGAAGTGTCTTGCCCAGGGACACAACGGCAGGATATCTGGGGAGAGCGGGATTCGAACCGCCAACCATCAGGTTATTAGACAACCTGCTCTACCTCCTGAGCCACTGCCGCCCCAAATAAAGTATTGAGTTGAACTTTTGTTATTGACCAAATACTTATTTTACCGAGGAATTTACCAATTAATTCATTAAAAATCCTTCAATGTGATTTTCTGGATTTTTTTTTTCTCATTTTGTCTCTCATAGTTGAGGTATACCTATGATGAAAATTGGAGACCTCCCTCATCTTTTAAGTGGGAGAACTTGCACAATTGGTGGCTGACTAAATACTTTTTTTCTCCACTGTATCTGTCTCTGATAGACCCTTAGAATAGAGGGTTAGTGTACCTATTAGTTAAGTTCTTTGAGTAGTCTTTGTGACTAGAAAGAGCACTATGTAAGTGCAGGTCCTTAACAGCAATGTAAAAGACTCATTGTCAGTTATTGCAAACACGTGATTGCAGTTGTTGCTGCAAGGGTGGCTCATCCAGTTATAGACAGGACGGAAAATCAGAAAAGGGGCCATTTTGAAGAAGGCTGAGTCATTTTGTGTTAAAAGTTGTTAACAAGGTGTTTGAACACAACTTGGGTGCGCTGATCACAAATATGTATAATGGTTACCAATCATGATTTTGAGACATAAGCCCTGAAAATTAACTTTGAAATGGTTACCCATATGTGATGCTAAAATAGGCAATTCATGAATGACATACAGGTATTATCATATTAACAGTTGCAGGAACTACTACTTGTTCTCAGTGAAAAATGATGTAGCATATGTTGTTTATACTTACTTGAAAATTTCATAGTTTTTGCAATAGTTTGTGGACAACTTACACTACGTTGTCCCCCAAATTTTACAATTTGTTTTGAGCAAGACCCATAAAGCTGTCCTAGCTGACAAGAAGAGGGACCTTTTCATTGTCGATCTGCTTACGAATCGGTCTGCTGGACTTTGTCATTCACAAGTGCCTGAATTGATGCTCATCTCGTTGTACCTATCAAAAAGTATATGAATATGATCAAAGCAGTGTCCTACCCATAGTACTGCCAGTTGTCCAAATGTCTTGCTTCCAGATGGTTTTCCTAATGAATGAATCAGTGCTGGGCCATCAGTGATCAGACAAGATCACTCCTGTGTAGTGAATGAGGCTGGACAAACATTGAGAGCGAGGACGTTCACAAGCAAAGATTTGTCACCTGAGTGTAGACTGCCATTTGTTTCAGCCAATGCAAGCGGAACTGGTGTCAGCTCATATTTCAGTATTTTGTGCAAATCCATTTTTCTGTTTGCTTATATGCAGTTAAAAGGCTTTGCAGAATATTTGTGTCTGCTTTAAGCAGTTGTTCCTTTTCCACATCTTTCCTTGAAACAGTGTACAGGTCTGAGAAGGTAAGTGGTTTTTGCTTCGTAAGTAGTTCATGGAATTTCACTTTAGAATAGAATAGGCTTTATTGTCATTGTACAGTTGTACAGTACAACGAAATTGTGGGTTCTCCACCAGGCTACTGCACAGTTAAGTGTGAGAGAAGGATTAGATAAAACATGGTTACAGAACACATGATTAAACACACAACTGAAATAAAAAATAGCCCAGGGTTATAGAAATATACACAGGTATGGTAGTGGCTCCACTGATGAAACAATGTACATAAAAGTGCAGAGTGCAGAACACCCAATTGAACACGTGATTGAATAAGATAGCCCAGGATTATGGAAAAATATACACGGGTATGGTAGTGGTTTCACGGCTGGGTCAATAGACATAAAAGTGTGGAGTGCAAAGACAGGTGCGTTATTGTGATAATTGAAAGGGTCCTCAGTTCTGTGCATGTGAGCGTTCAGAGGGAGGGGGTGGGGCCCTCTGACTGTTTGCATTTCGGATGGCTCAGGGGAAGAAACTGTTTGTCAGTTTGGAGGTGTGGGACCTGATTGATCTGATCCATCTTCCAGAGGGAAGCAGGTCAAACAGGTGGTGGGCGGGGTGTGAGGGGTCTCCTGTGATGATCTTGATCTTTCTGAGACAGGAGGATCTGGAAATGTCCTCCAGGGAGGACAGATGGCTGCCGATAATTTTTTTGGGCGGTGTTGGGGACCTTCTGCACGGCTTTCCTGTTCTCAGCCGTGGAGCCGGCGTACCACACACCCAGACAGTTGGTGAGCACGCTGTCCACTGAGCAGTGATAGAAGGCCAGCAGCAGCTTCTGATCCAGGTTGTTCTTCCTCAGGATTCAGAAGAAGTGCAGCCGCTGCTGGGCTTTCTTCACCAGGGCCATGGTGTTGACTGACCAAGGTAGGTCAGAGGAGATGTGAGTGCCCAGGAACCTGAAGGTGGGGACGGTTTCCACGCGGTTGCCATTTATGAGGAGAGGGGTGTGGTCCTGTCTGTTCTTTCTGAAGTCCAGTGTGAGTTCTTTGGTTTTTTGGACATTCAGTTTCAGGTTGTTTGCTTGGCACCACAGCAGCAGATTCTCTACCTCTGCCCTGTATGCCTTCTCATCGTCATCAGTGATGAGACCACCCAAGGTGGTGTTGTCCACGTATTTCACGATGATGGTGGTTGGGTGGGTTGGAATGCAGTAAAGATTCAAGATTCAAAGGCTTTATCATGTGCACAGTTAAGAAATGCTACATTTCCTGAGCAATGAAATTCTTACTTTGCTCTCTGCACAAATGCCAAGTTAAAGGTACAGAAACAACAATTCTAATAGGTCATAACACACTAACACATAACTCAATCCTAGTACTGATGGATGCTAAGACACATACACCAACACACAGTTAGGCAGTAGAGGAATGAAAATGAAGTCACCGGATGACTAAAGTGATAATGGTATATTGATATCAGAGATGATGTGAACCTGAGATGGCGTGAACCTATGTACAGTGTGCAAATGAGCAGTGTGCGACCTGATGTAACCTGAGATGGCATAGACTTATGTACAGTGTGCAAATGAGCATTGTGCAACAAGCAGTGTATAATTACAAATTATTGGTAAGTAGCAGCAGAGATGATATGGACATCAGACAGGTGATACTGTATCTGCTATACAGGTGAGCAGCTTGCAAATTTAGCAGCCGGTGTGTGAGTTCCTATATGCAAAGCTGTGTTACAGAGTTTTGGGAGTTGTTGTCTGTTCATGAGTCTGATGGCAGTGAGAAAGAAGGAGTTCTTCAGTCTGGTTGTCCGGCATTTCACACTTCTGCACCTCCGACTTGAGGGTAGAAGTGTGAACAGTCTGTGTTGGGGGTGGGTGGGGTCCCGGAGGATGGCGTCAGCTCTCTTTTGGACTCTACGGTGGTAGGTGCTCTGCAGAGAGGGGAGTGGAGTCCTGATGATCTTTCCCGCTGTCTTCACCACTCTCTGCAGGCGTTTGCGCTCCAGGGCAGTGGTGTTTCCGTACCACGCAGTGATGCCATTGGTCAGGATGCTCTCGATGATGCAGCTGTAGACATTGTTGAGGATCCTGGAAGACATGCCATACTTCTTCAGCCTCCTCAGAAAGTACAGTTGCTGTTGAGCTCTTTTGACCAGCTCTGTAGTGTTGTGTGTCCACTTAAGGTCCTCGCTGATGTAGATGCCCAGGTATTTAAAGCTGCTCACTCTCTCCACCTCAAGCTTCTGGATGAACAGTGGCCGATGGGGTCTCCTCCTCCCTTTCCTCATGTCCACTATCATTTCCTTTGTCTTGTCCGTGTTGAGGCTGAGATTGTTGTCCTCACACCATGACAGCAGGTTGGCCACCTCCCTCCTGTAGGATGCTTTGTCATCACCAGTGATGCGTCCTATCACTGCTGTGTCATCCGCAAACTATAGGATGATGTTGTCTTTGTGGGAGGCAACACAGTCATGGGTGAAGAGGCTGCAGAGGATGGGGCTGAGAACACAACCCTGGGGGACACCTGTGTTTGTGATGATGCTGGCTGAGGTCCTGTTACCCATCCTGACAGACTGGGGCCTGCCAGTTAGAAAGTCCAGTAGCCAGTCACAGAGGGTGGGGTGCAAGCCAAGTGAAGACAGTTTGTCGGTGAGTTTGTGGGGGGGTGACCGTGTTGAAGGCAGTGCTGTAGTCGACAAAGAGCATCCTAATGTAGGAGTCTTTATCTTCCAGGTGGGAAAGAGAATAATGGAGTGCTACGGCAATGGCATCTGAGGTGGATCTGTTGGGCCGGTAGGCGTACTGCAGGAGGTCCAGGGTGCCCGGTATGCTGTCCTGAATGAGGGGTATCACCACTCTTTCAAAGCACTTCATGATGATTGGAGTGAGTGCTACTGGTCTGTAATCATTCAGACAGGTTGGCGGGCTCTTTTTGGGGACAGGGATGATAATTGTTGTTTTGAAGCACGAGGGGACTATGTTCTGGTTGAGGGAGAGGTTGAAGATTGCTGTGAGAACATCAGTCAGCTCTGCAGCGCATGCTCTGAGGGCCCGCCCAGGGATATTGTCTGGTCCTGCTGCCCTGCAGGGGTTGATATTTCTCAGTGCAGTCAAAGGTATACAGGGAGTACAGTAGAGGGAGTACGACAGTGTGGCACGACTGCGCTATGCAGAAGTTATACTGTTGTTGCACATAAATTGTGAATGTTGGCAACACGCTAAGCATTAGTTGGTTTAAGTTACTATTACTTAATTATATGTCCAAGTCGTTATGGATATGTGATGCATACGGCCAAAAGTGAAAATTTCGGCGTATCACAGCGTTTTAGACCAATTTTTATACATTTGGCGAACGCTGCCTAAATTGTCATGGTGTGACAGACAGCTCAAGTTTGCAAACCCTGTCTGGCTCCAAGTATCTACTTGATCAGTTGCAAACAACAGGCATTCCCAGCAAGATAATTTGCAGCACTCCTCGGAGGCTGTAATCCAAGGACACCACTCGTTAATATGGAAGTGACGGACAAATCCTTTCCCCGGCTGAGACAGGCCTGCTAGCTTCAGGGTTGACCGACCTCTCTTCACAATGATCAGCTTTTCTTGAAAAGTTCATCTGGAAAATTGATTTTTTTAAATATCAGCGACCAAATCATTTTCCTCTCCCCTGTCAGTCATTGTTGGTGGAAAAACAGCTATTATATTTAAACATATACAGTATATTGTAGCTGCTTAAGCAAGTCCTTGCACTGGCGTTTTGCTAGCTAGGATCCTCTGCAGTGTGGGTGGAGTCGTCTAACAGTCCAATCAAAAGACGTAAAAATGCAGATGTTCTTGGATGCCTTCTATGCGTACCCCTGGAAGACATCTGATTGGTTAAAGCTGCAGGATAAGTTTAACAGTTAATTTAACATACAGAGCCACACTGTTAATTCCTGAAGGCCCAAGGCCTTACATTTACAACGTAAATTCTGATAGTGTTTAGGCCAGCAGAGAAGGCTTTGCTGGCCTTGAGGGTCCACCACTGGGTAAACGCCACTTCCTCCTCTCAGACTACGTGTTGCTGTGGTTGCACAAACGCCAAGGGGCACTTCCACCCTTTGGTCTGCTGGATAGTCCGTTTGGATTTACATGCAAGTGGAGCACACCAGACTTCGAACGCATGTTCAGACGGCACCAAATGAACCAAACTATCCGCGGAAGCCACTGTTGGGTTCTTTGGTCCGGACCAAACAGTTGCCGTCTGAATGCGCCCTAAGTGCGTCTGGGGTTCAGTTGTGAAGACAGTAAATTGTCTCAGTGTCTCAGTGACTGCACCTTCATCCAGATTGTTTTTTTTTTCCCCACAATATCTTTATTGAACCTTTTTTTTTTTTAAACAAACATGACACAAACAATCAAACACTAACACTAAAGTACTACAAAAAAAAAAATGCACTAAAAACACCAACAACCACCAACAAAATCAAGTCTTCAACAATGCTCCTCTGTTTAGTCTAGACAATCCATTACATAAGTATACATATTATGTTCACCAGTTTGGAATTTATAAGGTCCACACACATCATTCACCTTCTTCTTCAAGAGTTATGTTTAAATTTTTTACATGATCAATAAAAGGTCTCCATATATTCTCAAACACAATTTCCTTTGATTTCAGTATATATGTTATTCTTTCTAATGGAAGGTTTGTTAACATCTGTCTTAACCACTGAGTCACATCTGGTCTATGAGTCTTTTTCCACAGTAGTGCAATACATTTTTTGGCATTAAGCAAACTGAGGTCTATGAATGTTCTTTCACTTTTATTAAAGTTATGCTTTTCTGGGTACAGACCCAACAAAAACAGTTTAGGATTCAAAATGATTTGTTTTGAGATTATTTTTTCAATTGTTACCCTCACCTCTTCCCAAAACATTGTTATTATTCTACATTCCCATACACAATGAAATAGGGTTCCTTTACTTTCCATGCATTTTGTGCATGTATCTGGTATATTTTTGTTATATCTATTTAACTCCTCCGGTGTAACATACATCCGCATTAACCATTTGAAATGTATCAATTTAAGACGTACATTTATTGATATTTTTGTTATATCTATTTAACTCCTCCGGTGTAACATACATCCGCATTAACCATTTGAAATGTATCAATTTAAGACGTACATTTATTGATTTGGTTTGAGCTTCTGTACAAGCCAATTCCCATTGTTCCTCTGAAATTTCAATTTGCAGATCTTCTTTCCAGTAGTTTAATCTTTTCTGTGAATTTTCACTTGAGGATAGTGTCAATGAGTTATAAAACTCTGAAATAATACCCTTTCTTTTACTATCTTTCATCAACATTTTTTCCAAGGATGAATAAATAGGTCGAGTGAGAGCTTTATTTTGATTTGATCGAATAAAGTTTCTAAGTTGAAGATATTTAAAAAAATGTGTTCTATTAAGATTAAATTTGACCCTCAGCTCTTCAAAAGACATTATGTTATCTGCACATGGCAAATATAAATCTTGAATCTTTTGAATCTTTTGAGCGTCCGCTCTTCCTGGTTTAAAATATTGATTACCCCATATTGGGCTAAATGGTGACAATAGCTGTGGTTCTTTTAAATAATTTTTAGCTTCACACCATATTTTGATCATATGCTTTACAAATGGATTTTTAACTTGTTTTTGTAATTTTTTTGCCGAATCTGAGTATATGAATATGGGAAGAGGTAAAGGTAAATTGTATGATTCCATTTCAGTCCAGTGAGGGAGATCATTTAATGAAAAATAATATGTCATAGACCTCAGTTGTGCCGACCAATAATACAACACAAAATTTGGACATTTCAGACCTCCACGATCAAATGGTAAATATAATAAAGACAGACGTAATCTAGCCCTCCTGTTGTTCCATATAAATTCCACTAACTTTTTTTTAATTCTTGAGAATAAATCTAAAGGTGGTGGTAAGGGAATGTATTGAAATAAATAAAGTATTTTAGGTAAAATATTACTTTTAAGTATATTGATTCTCCCGATCATCGACATTGGTAGTGACATCCATCTCTGAATTGACTCATTGATATCTGTCATTAAGGCTTCATAGTTTACACTGGCGACTGATTCTAGCTTAGGCACAATTTGGATTCCTAAATATTTAAACTGATTTACAACGTTGAATTGATTTACCTCAGGGTCTGGGTAATTTCTCTGGGTCTCATTTAGCATTAATATTGAAGATTTAGTTTTATTTATTTTATATCCTGATATTTCCCCAAAATTCTTTATTAAATTCAACAAGGTCGGAATTGATTTTTTTAGATTCGACATAAACAAAATTATGTCATCGGCGTACAGGGAGATTTTATGTTCTGTTGGTCCAACTTTAATTCCATATATTTGTGAATGTAAACGTATCGCCATCGCTAAAGGTTCAATTGCCATAGTAAACAGTAAAGGTGAAAGTGGACAGCCTTGTCGACATCCTCTATTGATTTTTATTGATTTTGAAATATTGTTATTTGTTAGGATTTCTGCTGTAGCATTATTGTATATTATCTGAACCCATTTTATGAAATTATTTCCAAGTCCAAACCTTTGTAAGACTTCAAAAAGAAAGGGCCATTCGACTCTATCAAAGGCCTTTTCGGCGTCCAGTGATAGGAGAGCTGTATCCGGTGCTTCTTTATTAAAATAAATAATATTAAATAGTCTTCTTACATGATGGAAGCCTTGTCTTCCCTTTATAAAGCCATTCTGATCTCGATTAATAATATTTGGTAAAATTTCTTGTATTCGTCTTGCTAAAATTTTACAGATTATCTTAAGGTCGGCATTTAATAGGCTTATTGGTCTCATATTTTCACATTTATTAGAGGGCTTACCTGGTTTTGGCAACAGTATAATTAAGGCATTATTCATGTATGATGGTAAATTATTATTTTGAAATGCTTCTAAAACCATTTCCAAAAAAGGTTTTATTAATTTATTCTTAAATTTTTTATAAAGGTCAACTGGAAGACCATCTGGTCCTGCACTTTTTCCTGATTTCATATTATCAATGGCTAGCCCAACTTCTTCTTGACTAATTTTAGACTCCAATATCTCCCTGTTTTCATTTGGAATACACGGTATAGATAGTTCGTTCAAAAACCCATTTAGTTTTGTTAAATCAGATTCATTTTTGGTATCATATAATTTTTCATAGTAATCTCTAAAGTCTCTGTTAATTTCTAAAGGATCTATAACTACCTGTCCATTACTTATAATACTGGTAATTGGTGTTTTAATTTCTAATTGTTTAATCTGCCATGCCAGTAATTTTCCTGATTTTTTCACCTTGTTCATAAAAAGATTGTTTCAATCTTAGAAGACTCGAGGCAGCTCTATTCGCTGATTTTTTGTCGTATTCAGCTCTCAAAATCAGTAATTCATTCTCCAACCTTGGATCACTTCCTGCATACACTTTTTCCTGAAGACTTTTTATTTTATGTTCCAATTGGGCTCTCTCCTCTCAAGTCTTCTTAGATTTTGAACCTGTATAACTAATAATATGTCCCCTAATAAAAGCTTTGAAAGCCTCCCACTTTACACATGCTGATGTTTGTGTAGTATTGATATCAAAGAACTCATCTATCTGTTTTTCTATGTACTTGACAAATTCCTCATCCTGAAGCCATTTATGCTGAAATTGCCATCTACCTGATTCCTTTGTCAATTTCTTATCTACATATATTAGACAACAGGGTGCATGATCAGAGATCACGATGTTATCATAAAAGCAGTTTTGAATCTTGGACCTTAATTCTGTGGAAATCAAAAAATAATCAATACGTGAGAATGTCTTGTAGGTACTGGAATAACAAGAGTAGGCTTTGACTTGTGGTTTCATTTCTCTCCATATATCTAGCAATCTCAATTCTTTCATAAAATGATTAATGGTCATCCTACATCCATTGTGCGTACAGTCCAGTCCTGTTGATCTATCTATACCGGGATTCAATGTACAATTAAAATCCCCTGCTATTATATGTTGCCCTGTAAGTGATGATAAGATAAGAAATAAATTAGCAAAGAACTTTTGATCATCTATATTGGGACCATATAGGTTCACCAAATTTATATTTTCTAATAGCAAAGATCCTTGAATGATTACATATCTTCCAAATTTGTCTCCAATTACTTTTTTCACTTGAAAAGGGACTGATTTATGTATGAGAGTCATAACTCCCCTGGCTCGGGATGAAAATGATGAGGTGAATACACTTCCTTGCCATCTACTCCCAATTCTTTTTACATCCTCCTCTATTAGATGAGTTTCTTGTAAAAACACAATTTTTGAACCCATGTCTTTTATTTTATTCATAACTTGTTTAAGTTTTTTTAAATTTTGTAGACCTCTGCAATTCCATGAAGTTAAATTAAGATTAACGCTTTGGTTTATGATCAATAGGGAGTTTGGGATTACCTTGCAGTGTAAACATGCTCATACAGAGAAGCAAAAACATGAGTGGTTGAACATTAATCCTACAAACTACACACAAACAAATTCCCCCTTCCCACACTTGTGGCAAACCCCCCAAAATCAAAAGAAAAATTCCGTCTCCCGATATAGCCATCGACTGCTCCACATCCACGAGGATCAGCCTAAGCCACTCCTTCTTCATCCTCCCAATCACCCTAACTCTACTGCTTTTAATGACGTAACATTAACTCTCCTCTGTAGTTTTCCAACTTAACTCCAAAATTTTTAGCAACTTTGTACATCATAGTTTTGTTTTGTTTTTTTTAATTATATAATGCAATCTATATTTTGTAAACTTGCTATTTGCTTCAAGTCAGTCAGATGCCTGTGCAAATGCTTAATTATTCTACCTTATATTTTATTCATGCTTAGCTCCCACCAGTCTCTTCTTCTTGGATCTTCTTGATAAACTCCTGCGCCTCCTCTGGGGTCTTGAAGATGTGGGTTCTGCCCCCATACGTGGTCAGCAGTCTTGCAGGATAGATTACACCATGACGAATCCCAAGGTTGCGCAGCTCCTTACGTACGGGATCATACTGCTTCCTCAATTGTTGGATTCCTGTGGCCCAATCTGGGTAGAACCGCACCTGCTGATCCTGGTGTTTAATCTCTCCTTTAGCTCAGATTATGTTTTTGGTTTCTACTTTTTATTGTTTCTTTGTCCACCAGTTGTTCATCTAGGCACAAGTTGTACAACTCACAACAAAATGAAAAAATGTTATCTATTCAATTCACAATTCTGAAATAGCTTAACAGATCCTCATCAGAAACTGTTCTGGCCATTTGCATTCAGGTGAATTCTTCTTCTTTTAGATTTGATTGGCGGTTGGCAACCAGCTTACAGGTGCATTACCGCCACCTTCTCTATTTTCAGACACACAAAAGTATAGCTGAAATAATATGTCTAAAAGCGTAAAATTTTTAAGTGATCATTTAACAGAGACATTTAAAAGTTCAGCGACAACTGAGCAAATGAACAGTCATCTGAAACAGACTGAATCATAATTCAATAAAGACATGAGTCCTGAAACTGGATGGGATGTAACCTTGTATATCTGATGAAAATATATTCCCACTTTATCATGCAATTATTTAAACAAAAAAGTTTATAGGTATTTGTTTTCTTCATGCCATTCACAGTTTGATTTGGATGTGGATCTGAAATAAAAAATAATAGTGAGTGTTGGACATAACATACCAATTGTTGTGACTAGTGCTTTAAAAGTACACCAAAGAAGTCCTTACAGCTTTTATTCTCTCCTGTTTTGTTCTAAAACCAATGGCTACTATAAAAAGTGGTATTTAATGCATCACAAAAAATTAATAATTTTCCCTTATTTGGAATTTAAACTGCTTCAAGATGAAAATTATGAAACTTTAGGGGTCTATTTTAAATTTGCATTTTCAGTGCTTAAACCCAAAAACTGAGGTTGGTAACCATCATATTCATGTTCTCCTCTATATGAACTCTGTAATGCATCTTTAATTTATCTGCAAACTTTCAAAATTAGTCTAAGAAAAGCTAGATTTTTCTGGATCTAATTCAGGTAAAATTATTTATTTGTTCCTGCTTATAAATTACCCTTGTGTGTTAATTTTGAATGTTCTGTGTTGATCATTGTAGGTAACAAAGGAGCTGTTGGTGTGTCTTTCATGTTCAATGGAACTTCTTTTGGCTTTGTGAACTGTCACTTGACATCAGGGAATGAAAAAATTGCGAGGTACGTAACACTGACTTGCACACTTATTGTTTCTTTTAGTTTTTATTTCCCCAACAATAATCCATCCATCCATCCATCTTCTACCGCTTTTCCGGAGGTCCGGGTCGCGGAGGCAGCAGTTCAAGCAGAGAAGCCCAGACTTCCCTCTCCCCAGCCACCTGCTCCAGCTCTTCAGAGGGGATACCAAGGCGTTCCCAGACCAGCTGGGAGACATAGTCTCTCCACCGAGTCCTGGGTCTGCCCCGGGGTCTCCTCCCAGTGGGACGTGCCTGAAACACCTCAAGTGGGAGGCGTCCAGGAGGCATCCTAATCAGATGCCCATACCACCTCAACTGACTCCTTTCAATGTGGAGGAGCAGCGGTTCTACTCTGAGCCTCTCCCGGATGACTGAGCTCCTCACCCTATCTCTGAGGGTGAGTCCAGCAATCCTACGGAGAAAGCTCATTTCAGCCGCTTGTATCCGCGATCTCGTTCTTTCGGTCATTACCCAAAGCTCGTGACCATAGGTGAGAGTAGGAACGTAGATTGACTGATAAATCGACAGCTTTGTCTTAGAACTAAGCTCCCTCTTCACCACAACAGACCGGTACAACGTCCGCATCACTGCAGATGCTGCTCCAATCCGTCTGTCGATCTCTCGCTCCATTCTCCCCTCACTCGTGAACAAGACCCCAAGATTCTTGGGGTCCCCAACAATAATGTCTAATCAAACCACTCTCATATCATGGGCTCGTGTTTTAGGCCCTGCTAAAGGGATAGTTCAGTTCTTTTTTTTTTTTAATTTTATTTAACCAGGCAAGACAGATTAACGCCTGGTGCACACAACAACATTTTCGTTTAGATCCGGAGCGAAACATCTGCGTGCACATGGCGTGTCACAAAAGCAACCACATGTGCACATGGATCCACCAAATGCGTGCAAATTGCTGTTGGAACTAACGGATGACAAGTAAAAGTTTTACTAAGGACTTTGGATTATTACTATAAATGCCAGATTCCAGCTGCAATAAATATTTATATTCATTTTCTTTAAGCTGAAAGAATGAGGGAGTAATAAATAAATAGCACATTGAGATGGTGTTTGTTGTGATTAGGTGCTATATAAATAAAGTTGAATTGAATTAAATAAATAACCCATACTTGCAGGCAATAAAAAAATATGACTTACTTACAGCTGGTTTGAATATTTGATGAGTCTTCAGTCATAACTTGTACAAAAGCGTTACAAGTAAAAAAAAAAATAGTGATATGATGAGATCTGCAGCAGACATTTCATCATTTGTGCAGCAGCACAAAACTGGATTTGAAACATCAGCAGCTCCACAGTGATTTGTTCATTATTCAACAAAGGTAGGCATCCTCCTTGGCTATAATTTTGAGGATTATTTTTCTATATAAGGCTGCCTCTATTGTGTAAAAAATAGTTTTACAGATACCATTAAGAGCCCATTTTTAACCTGATCCTATCCTAACTATAAAGATAAGATAAGCCTTTATTAGTCCCACAATGGGGAAATTCCAGGATTGCAACAGCACAGGGACAGCAACACTCAGAGCAACAATCAAGAAGACAAGAAAAACAAGAGCAGCGAATATACATATGTACACATAAATATATAAATATATATACACACAGTGCGGAGCATTGTAGCTAGATGGAATAAACAGCATAACCGTTTACTTAGTTATCCTACATAGTATGAATATGTACCCGTACATATTGTCACCCTCCATAGCGACTGATATTGTCCTAGTTGTATACTGGAGGGGACCATTGTGTAAGTCTATTGCGTCTTTTGCATTCAATACTATTAGGTCGTCACGTTTTTTTTGCTATCTCTGTGAGCAGCCCTGCTTAGGTTATACAGTCTGACAGCCGTAGGTAGGAAAGACCTGCGAAACCTCTCAGTTGTGCACCTAGGATGATGTAGTCTGCTGCTAAATGAGCTCCTCAGTGCGTTCAGTATGTCCTGCATAGGGTGGGACTCGGACTCAAGCAGAGATGACAGTTTAGCCACCATCCTTCTCTCTCCTATCTCCTCCACTGGATCAAGGTGTTTCCCCAGGACAGAGCTAGCTTTCTTGATTAGTTTGTTCAGTCTCTTCCTATCGGCTGCTGTAACGCCGTTGCCCCAGCAGACCACTCCAAAAGTGATGTCTGATGCCACCACCGTGTCATAGAATGTCCTCAGCAGCGCCCCTTGTACACCAAAAGACCTGAGTCTCTTCAGTAGGAACAGCCTGCGCTGTCCCTTCTTGTAGAGTGCATCGGTATTGTGTGACCAGTCTAGTTTATTGTTCAGATGAACACCCAGGTACTTGTAGGATGTCACCATCTCAATGTCTGTTCCCTGTATGTTTACTGGTGCTGGGAGGGGTTGTCCTTGCCTGCGGCAGTCCACCACCAGCAACTTAGTTTTCCTCGCGTTGATCTGGAGGCAGTTCCGATGGCACCAGTCCACGAAGTCCTGGATAAGTCCTCTGTACTCAGCTTCATCTCTGTTGGAGATGAGGCCGACGATCGCAGAGTCGTCAGAGAACTTCTGTAGATGGCAGTGTGTTGTGTTGTGTGAGAAGTCCAACACTTGTTGGAGCTTGTATTTATGTGAGAAATACAAGCTCCATATTTGTATTTCTCTGAGAAATAAACGCTCCTTGGTGTGTGGATTGGCTGAAATCTGTTGTAAATTGGGCTCTATCATGCCATGGATGTTTTTTTATGTACATACGGACATGCAAAATCAGTGCCGTGAAAACCTCTCCACTCTGGAGGCTCGTTTGAAATCTCTACACTTACACACCTCCAAATACCAAGTGTAGTATGCACGGACAGCTAAACTGTAGAACTTCCACGGACTGGGGTAAAAATTTCTTGTGCACGGCACAAATTCTTATTTACAACTGTGGCCTGTCAAAAGGCAGGGCCTTTTGAGGGAAAGGGAAAAAAAGGGTCTAACAAAGGATCGAGCAGCCAAAGAAGACAGGACAGGCTAGCAGTCTGTGACAGCAGCATTTTTCTTTAAAAAGGTCCATAATAAAAGCTTTAAAAGCCATCTCGGAGATGAGAACATGCAGCCTTAGTTTTTTGTAAGTCATTCCAGTCTCTGGCTGCAGCAGACTGAAAGGAAAACAAACCTATCGTAGAATTAATTTTAGGGACGATCAACAGAATCAAATGTGCAGGGTGGGTGTTGTATGCAGAGGATGAGGTCTACAACAGTTGATGGAGCTTGGATGGGGGCAGACCAAGGAAACTTTTGTATATTAACATGAACCACTAAATTTTATGGCGGGTGTGTAATAATGGCCAATTAAGAGAAGAATTTAAAGTGCAGTAGTGTGTTCTGAAGGGAGCATTTGTTACAAACTGGATAGCAGAGTGATGGAGGACATCAAGCTTTTTGAGTCAGCCCTTGTATGCCGATCTGTACATGACATTACCATAATCAAACATGGGGAGGATGGTCATTTGAACCAGTGTTAGCCTCACAAAGAAAATGAAAGAGCAACGCTTTCTGTCCACCTTATTCCTAGGCCCCATGATGCCTTGCGTGAATTATGGTAGCAACTTCTGGTACTAGTTTAGAATGTACGGTTGTCACTGAAACGGAACACTTTTCCTTGTTAAAAAAAACAATGACGACTTCCGGTCTGGACGCCATGGCGACTGCAGCTTAACACTGAAGTTCTCAGACCCAATCCAGGATAACACCTTGAAAATCAAACTTAACGGATTTTTGGAGGAGTGAAAATCAAAAGACAAAATCATCATGTCTAAAGGAAAACAGAAGAAACTGAAATTCTCCAGGCCAGGACACGTATCGGCCGGAGAATCCGAACTGGAAGATCTCCGTTCAGAAGACGAGGAACTGGTGATAGCTAACAAAAGGGTTAGCCTGAAATCACTATTTGAGGAGCTACGACGATTTCGCCGAGATGTTACGGCCGAATTTCGGGAATTCAGAGAAGAATTGAAAAGGACAAACAGCAGAGTGGACCAGGCCGAGAACCGAATCTTGGAAACAGAGGATCGAATAAAAGTGCTCGAAGATTCTGTGCTAGACCTACGCAAAAGACAAGCAGCTATAGAGGCTAAGCTAACCGACCAAGAAGGAAAACAAAGAAGAGACAACATAAGAATTCATGGTCTGATAGAAGGAACCGAAAATGGTTTTAACTCAATGGCAGAATGCGTGGAATCCTTACTAAGAGAGAAATTGGATATTCCACAAACCACCGACTTGAAGATAGAAAAGGCACATCGTTCATTAGCCGCTAGGCCGGCGGCGGAAGCGCCCCCACGTTCGGTGTTGGTAAGATTTTCCAATTTCAAAATAAAACAAGAGGTTGTAAGACTGGCCTGGCAGAAAAAAGGATTTATGCACCAGGAGAGAAAAGTCTACGTGGAACACGATTACGCCCCGGAGGTCCTTAAAAAGCGCAGGGAATACAATGACGCGAAAAAGGTGTTAAGAGAGAAGAAATTGCGCTTTCAGACACCATTTCCTGCGAAGTTAAGGGTCTTCTACGGCGATGAAACGTGTCTCTATAATTCGGCGGAAGAAGCAACAGCTGACATGGCGAAAAGAGGGCTCCCGGTAACGGTATTTAAACCCGCAGCAGACCCGAGTCAGAAGATCAAAGCGCAAACATGGACAACACAAAGACCTTCAAAATCCACGGACCAGCAGCGGGAAACCCAGCACCAGAGCGTCGCGGATAAACTATCCGTTTTCAGGTTGGAATAGCGACCTTTTTTTTTTTTTTTTTTTTTTTTTTTTTCTTTTCTCTTGAATCAATCCGCACATCCAACCCCCCTCATACAAGGTAACAAACATTAAAGGAGATGCATATTCAGCATGTGGTAAAACATTTCATGGAACAATCATATTATTTGAAACAAATAAGTCTTTGTAATAAAAAAAAAAAAAAAAAAAAACTTGTTAAAATAGAAATGTGACAATAATCCACATGTTCTCCTCATACTAACAAATACTGTTTTTGCGTGAATGTTTGATGTGATGGGGGTGGGAGGGTGCACACAATTTCACAGGGTTTAGGCATAAAAGGAAAAAAAAAAAAATCATTACAAGTTTGGATTGGGTTCTGAAACTCACGTTAAAAGCATGGGACTACTTTCAGTGGTAAGAGAGGGCCCTCAACACGTAACAGAGTTTGAGGAATTTCCCTCAGAGCCTTCACTCCATCAAGGCTCTTACAGGGTCTTTAAAAAGACCTCAGCTCAGGAAGTTCTTATGACAGCTTTTTGTTTTAAAGTTTTTTACACTACGTTCTTAATGTTTTTCTTGTTTTTAATGTTCTTTCAGTTTCTGAGTAGCACAAAAGAGGGCCACCACACAGTTATACTAAACAAAACAACACAATGGAGAAACAGGGTGTAACCAAAATAATTTCATATAATGTAAAAGGAATCCTGAATCCAGTTAAAAGATCCAAGATTCTAGGCAAAATGAAAAAAGACAAAGCAGAAATAATACTTTTACAAGAAACCCACCTAACAGACGTGGAACACAATAAACTCAGTAGACAAGGGTTTAAAATGATCTCTTCATCTTCATATAAATCAGGGAGGAGGAGGGGAGTAGCGACATTGATATCAACCAAAATTACATTTGAAAAAAAATCAGAACACAAAGATAAAGAAGGGAGATACAGTTTGGTAACTGGGCGGCTAGAGGGAGAAGATATCACCCTGCTGAATGTGTATGCTCCCCCAGGGGCTAACTGGAAATTTTATAAAAATGTATTCGACCTAATGATAACTAAAGCTCAAGGTTTAGTGATATGTGGTGGGGACTTCAATCTTAGACTGAATCCATACTGGGATGCTTCTGGTAATTCCCCACATCAAAATAACACCCAAAACAGGAAGACTCGGATGCTACTAAAAGAATTGGGAATCTGTGACGTGTGGAGGGAACTCAACCCCAGTGTAAAAGACTATACATTTTACTCAACTCCACATTCATCTTACTCAAGGATTGACTATTTTTTTATGTTTAATAGAGACATTGGAAGAGTAAAAACATGTAAAATAGGACTGATGGATCTCTCCGACCACAGTCCGATCTACATGGACTTAAATATCCAAAAATACACAAATAATACATTTTCTTGGAGGTTAAATTCAAATGTCCTGAAAGGACCATTGAAAGATGAATTGGAATCAGATATTCTCAGATATTTGGAAGATAACGATAATGGAGAAGTATCCCCTTTAATACTGTGGGATGCATGTAAAGCTGTAATAAGAGGAAAGATTATTGCAAAACTGGCAACCCAAAAGAAACTAAGACAAGAAAAACTATCCACATTAGAGTCAGAACTTAGGAACCTAGAAAAAGAACACAAAGGCAACACTCATTCTACTGACTCGCTCAAGATTAAGGAAATTAAAAACCAAATAAATGAGATCTACACAATAGAAATCCAGAAGAAACTTGCATTTCTGAAACAAAAATACTATGAAGCAGGCAGTAAATCGGCAAAATTGCTAGCCTATAAATTGAGGAAACATCAAACAGAAAGAGCAATCTACAAAATCAGAGACCCAGTATCAAAGGAAATAAAATTCAGAATTCAGGATATTCTTAAAAACTTCGAGAATTACTATAAGAACTTATACTCCCACAAAAAACATAAAAACGCATCCGAGGCATTCCTAAACACATTAAACCTTCCCCAACTTACGGAGTCACAAAATAAAACACTACTGTCAGAAATACATCCTAAAGAATTGGAAAAAGCAATTATGAAACTTAAAGCTAACAAATCCCCAGGAGCTGATGGCTATACAGCAGAGTGGTACAAAACCTTTAAACAGCAACTATCTCCTCTCCTCCTGAAAACATTTAATTATGTCCTCCACACAGGGGAAATCCCCCCCTCCTGGAGAGAAGGGGTCATTGCAGTTATACCTAAACCTGAAAAGGATAAACTAGAGTGCTCCAACTACAGACCAATCAGTGTACTAAATCAGGACTATAAGCTTTTTACCATTATCCTTGCCAAAAGGTTAGAAAATATACTGACAGACCTAATTCATTTAGACCAAACAGGTTTTATAAGACAAAGACAGACACAAGACAACATTCGACGCACTTTACACATAATTCATCATATAAAAAAATATAACTTAAATGCAGTCATATTGGGATTAGATGCTGAAAAAGCATTCGATTCGGTTGACTGGTCTTTTCTATATAGAATCTTATCCAGTTTCAATTTTCATAACAACTTCATTAGAACTATACAGGCATTATATAAAAAACCAACAGCTAAAATAAGGATTAACGGTAATTTATCATAATCTTTTGAACTGGAAAGAGGATGTCGTCAGGGCTGCCCCCTGTCTCCACTGCTCTTTGCAATCTTCATAGAACCTCTGAGCCAATGGATAAGACAAAACCAAAAAATTCAAGGTATTACACTTGGTCAGAAGGAACATAAAATAGCACTCTTTGCTGATGACATTTTAATATACCTAGGGCAGCCGGACACTTCTTTACCAGAACTAACCTCAGTTTTTTCAGAGTATGGAGATTTATCGGGGTACAAATTAAATATGCATAAAACCCAAGTTTTAACATTCAACTATGACCCAAATCATTATTCACTAAGCAAACTCAAAACTAACTGGGAGTCGGAATCTATGAAATATCTGGGGGTCAATATCCCGAAACAACTCAACAAAATTATATCACTAAACTATGATCCACTGGTGACAAAAATAAAATCTGACCTAGCAAGATGGAATATGATACCATTCTTGGGTACTGCACAAAGAATTGAAGCAGTCAAAATGAATATACTTCCACGTCTTCTATACCTTTTCCAAACAATACCGGTAGAACCTCCCAAAAAAACATGGCAGGAGCTGGACAGAAGGATCTCAAGATTCATATGGCAGGGCAAGAGACCTAGAATCAGATATAGAACCCTACAGCTAAACAAAGACAAAGGTGGGCTCGCGCTGCCAAATATCAGGGACTACTTTAAAGCCGCACAAATTAAAACTTTAGTAGAGATATGTAACCCAGTCTACACTGCACAATGGAAGGAGATCGAATGCCAAATAACAAGTGACATCCCCCTACAGGCGATAATAGAGAACAATGTCTTACCTAAGCTTTTGAATAACACTAACCCGTGGATAGAGACCCCGCTAAAAATTTGGTTTAAGATAGTCAGAGAGAATCAAACTAAAGAGCCCTATCGACTTCTGCAATGGATCGCCTATGATCAGGACTTTACTCCTAATAAAACAGACACCAGATTTAAAAAGTGGAAGGAGAAAGGGCTGATAAAATATTACGATTTTTTTAAAGGGCAAATCTTAAGAAGTTTTGAAGATTTGAAAAAACAAGGCCTAATAAATCAAGACCTTTACAGGTTCTTCCAGCTTAGACACCACATAAACAATATACTTAAAAAGGAGGTTTTGGAAAGGGCCCAGTCAGGTGTTCTGAAGGTCTTCTTAATGGCATATAAAGGGATCCCAGGGATCAGATACATTTCTAAAATATACCAAGGTCTTCAAGACTTAAAAGGAGACAACACATCTTATATAAAAGAGAGATGGGAAAAAGAGGGGAATTTCACTTTACAACTGGAAATATGGGAAAAGCTAAATAAACAGCAATGGAAAAGTACCTCATCCCTGCAGTGGAGAGAATTTGGATGGAAAAACTTGGCAAGATTTTTCAGAACACCTGCACAAAACAAATTTACCCATAAGGGATTGAACTGTTGGCGCTTGTGTGGTGAAAAGACTGCAAATCATTTTCATGTGTTTTGGTCATGCCCAGTTATCCACCAATATTGGACCAAGGTACAGACAATATTGGGGAAAATATTCAAAATTACAGTTCCCTTTTCTTTTGTAACTTTGTATTTGGGTTTACTACCGGACTCACTGGAAAGACGAGGAGAAAAATACTTATTCAATGTTTTAATATTGGCAAGCAAAAAAGCTCTAACTAAAAAATGGATGTTGAAGGACTGTCCTACACCTGAAGATTGGACTAACGTGATCCAAGACATTTACTCGATGGAAAAGTTGACATTCGCACTGAGACAGGACATGGATGTGTTCATGAACTTTTGGCAACCCTGGATCTCATATGTGTCTTCCATTAGATCTAATCTTTGACAAATACCATTTCAATAATGGTTCTGCTCTTTGTTCCAAGGCTACTCAGATGCTCTTTTATCTTTATCTACTTACTTTTTCTTTTTGTTTGTTTTTTACTGGTTTGTTTGTTTTTTTTGTTATTTGTTTTTTGTTTTTTTTTCTCTTTAATTTCACTTTTTCTTTCACTTTAAAAAAAAAAAAAAAAAGGGGTGTTGTAAGAATTAATCTTCCAATGTTGTCAGATATCAGAAAATAAGGGAACATGTGATGAAAATGTAAACACTGCATTGCTGTAACGACCTGTATACCCTTTACAAAAACTTAAATAAAAAAAAAAAAAAAAAGGCTGACCCCAGACAAACAACCGCTTCCATCAGTTCTGTTCACAAATGTCCGCTCCCTAGAAAACAAGCTGGATTATCTGCTACTGGAACTCACTTCCAAAAGGGATGTGAGAGATACAAAAGTGGTTGCTAGTTGTTTGCACATGTGGTATTTCTGCCGTACTAGTACATTTTTTGTTTGTTTGTTTGTTTGTTTTTGGGGGTGGTATCCTGAATAGTTGTGATTTTTGACATGTTGAAATCTTTAAATAAAGCTGCAGTTTCTTAAAAAAAAAAAAAAAACAATGACTTCGGCATCAGAAATGTGGGAACACGGCCTCTTGCACCTCAAAACAGTAATATAATCATACCACTCCCCAGGACTATTGAGAGATGGGAAGATGACCTTAAAAAATGGCCTTGTACACAGTAGCTGTTAGCTAGCGCTGCTGCTAAGATGCTAACACTGTAAACAAATGACCCATTCTGGCAAAGTGAGTCACTTTGAGGACATTTTCAAAACGGATGTAACGTTATTTACTTTTTCTGTATTGAAAGACCTTCAAAATGATATTTAATTTGTAGGAAGTGTGCAAAAACTGACCCGGAAAAAGACTATTTGTTTATATTTTGGCTAGGTTGAAAACTTGCGTTCGATCGGTCAGGAGTTACGTTTTCCGCAAAAACAGGTATTTTAGAAAGTATGATTTCTAAGCTTTCCAATGATACCAGGCACTCACGGGGTTTTCCCGGGACTTGCCGCTACCAAACAAAGAAAGAGTCATGATTTATGACTTCTCGTTGCCTGTAGCTCATGATGACGTGGTGCACTTTCCGAATTTTGCCAGCATGTCTCTACCACAATAAAATTGGCTGCCATCCATCCATCCATCCATCCATCTTCTACTGCTTTTTCAGAGGACCGGGTCGCGGAGGCAGCAGTTCAAGCAGAGAAGTCCAGGCTTCCCTTTCCCCAGCCACCTGCTCCAGCTCTTCAGAGAGGATACCAAGGCGTTCCCAGACCAGCTGAGAGACATAGTCTCTCCAGCGAGTCCTGGGTCTGCCCCGGGGTCTCCTCCCAGTGGGACGTGCTCGAAACACCTCAAGTGGGAGGCGTCCAGGAGGCATCCTAATCAGATGCCCATACCACCTCAACTGACTCCTTTCAATGTGGAGGAGCAACGGTTCTACTCTGAGCCCCTCCCAGATGACTGAGCTCCTCACCCTATCTCTGAGGGTGAGTCCAGCAATCCTACGGAGAAAGCTTATTTCAGCTGCTTGTATCCGCGATCTCGTTCTTTCGGTCATTACCCAAAGCTCGTGACCATAGGTGAGAGTAGGAACGTAGATTGACTGGTAAATCGACAGCTTTGCCTTAGAACTCAGCTCTCTCTTCACCACAACAGACCGGTACAACGTCCGCATCACTGCAGATGCTGCTCCGATCCGTCTGTCAATCTCTCGCTCCATTCTCCCCTCACTAGTGAATAAGACCCCAAGATACTTAAACTCCTCCACTTGGGGCAGGAGCCTGTCCCCAACCCAGAGGACAATCCACCTTTTTCCAGCTGAGGACCATGGACTCAGACTTGGAGGTACTGATTCTCATCCCAGCCGCTTCACACTCAGTGGCAAACCGTCCCAGCAAGAGGTGTAGGTCATTGCTGGATGAAGCCAACAGGACATCATCATCTGCAAACAACAGAGATGAGATCCTGTGGTCATCAAACATGACACCCTCCATTCTCTGGCTGCACCTAGAAATCCTGTCCATAAAAATTATGAACAAGATCGATGACAAAGGGCAGCCCTGGCGGAGTCCAACTCTCACTGGGAATGAGTCCGACCGAGTGTTGGGAATACGAACCAAACTCTCACAACGGTCGTACAGAGGACCAAATAGCACCTAACAACAAGCCCGATACCCCATACTCCCGAAGCACCCCCCACAAAAAACCACGAGGGACGCGGTCAAATGCCTTCTCCAAGTCCACAAAACACATGTAAACTGGTTGGGCAAACTCCCACGAACCCTCGAGAATTCTTGAGAGGGTAAAGAGCTGGTCCAATGTGCCACGGCCAGGACGAAAACCACATTGCTCCTCCTGAATCCAAGGTTCGACCAACGGCCGGACTCTCCTCTCCAGTACCTTGGCATAGACCTTCCCAGGGAGGCTGAGGAGTGTGATCCCTCTAAAGTTGGAGCACACCCTCCGGTCCCCTTTTTTGAAGAGAGGAACCACCACCCCAGTTTTCCATGCCAAAGGCACTGTCCCCGACCTCCACGCAGTGTTGCAGAGGCGTGTCAACCATGACAGCCCTACAACATCCAGGGCCTTGAGGTACTCAGGGCGAACCTCATTCACCCCTGGGGCCCGGCCACCAAGGAGATTTTCAACCACCTTGGTGGCCTCAGCCCCTGTGATAGGTGAATCGTCCCCCTCGTCCACAAGCCCTGCTTCCTCTGTGGAAGGCGTATCAGTGGGATTGGGGAGATCCTCAAAGTATTCCTTCGACCACCTGACGATATCCCCAGTCGAAGTCAACAGCGCCCCATCCACACCATACACAGTGTGGACAGAGAGCTGCTTCCCCCTCCTGAGCCGTCGGACAGTTTGCCAGAATCTCTTCGAGGCCGACCGAAAGTCTTGTTCCATGGCCTTACCGAACTCCTCCCATACCCGGGTTTTTGCTTCAGCAACCACCCGAGCTGCAGTCCGCTTGGCCTGCCGGTACACCTCAGCTGCTTTGGGAGTCCCACAAGCCAACCAAGCATGATAGGACTCCTTCTTCAGCTTAATGGCCCCCCTGGGTCCAGTGCTATGTGGATTAGGTGGCGGTCAAAGGCGGAGACCTTGGCGGACTGATCCCAGGCTTTCTAAAATTGGCTGCATTTTGTTAAAATATGTTGGACATAATCAGATTTACCATAGAGCAGACATACACCACAACACTGTGCTTGGATGTCGTCTGTCACCGTGTGGTGAGAATCCTCCATTTATACAGCCTATGGCACAACCACGAATACCAGCAGCAAGTACCAGAACTACGCCAAAACATTCAAAAAATGCAAAAACTAGAGGGGCTGAAATTAGCTGCCACTTGAGTGCAAAACACATATGTGAACTATACATTAAAATGAATTTGAAAAACTTTTAAAAACACTATTTTAAATGCCCTTGCTACTCCACTCTTACTGACTGATTTAACACTACTTCAGCCGAAACCGGAAGCTCCGCCCATAATCGTTCCTACAGCGGCACCCCCAGGAATAAGGTGGATAGAAGAAGCTGATTTTTGATTTAACCTTAAACTGTAATTTCTCAATGTGGTTTGAAAAACACAGTGTTGTCTAGCCAGATTCCAAAATATTTATACTCCATAACCTGGTCTAGAGGTGTTCCATCAAGGGTGGAGATACTTGGGGTATTTGAGGGCACATAGCTCTTCTTACCAAACCACATGACTTTGGTAAGGAGGAGTTTAACTGAAGATGCAATCTAGACAGGGCCTGTTGGAGTTTACTGAAACTAAGCTTGAAGTTGTTGACAGACTATATCCGGGGAGGGGCCAGTGTCGTCAGCGTGAAGATGGATGAGTGAATCCACTACAGAGTTTGCCATATTATTAATGTAAATGGAGAAAAGGGTGGGACCAAGGATCGATCCCTTTGGGACATCTTTAGTGACAGGGAGGGACTAAGAGAGAAATTGCTGTGATTTCACACACTGCACTCTTTCTGTGCGATAGTTTGAGAAAAGTTCATAGTGGTCAAATTTGACCAAATGTGGTTTATTTTTCAACATGGTGTTAGAAAAATACCCGATTCTTTGATTGAAAGATCCAAGAACAAGCCGGAGATTTCTTCAATTTTACGATGAAACATTTATTTAGAAGTCACATGTAAAGCAAGCAGCGCTGGATCAATTTGATGCTGTCCCCTTGGGAACGTCCTCAGACTGATCCCGACTTCCGGGTGTGGGTTACAATTATCTTCTCGGGTGGGGGCGACCCAGTACAATAGGATGGACTTATACGCGACTATCTGATTGGCTAATCTACCTATGGCGGGAACAGGCCATCCACTGAACATGCCACTTCGTTCTAGAATGTGCTATCAACAGTGTGCATGGGTGTTGAGTCTGGGTGTGTATCTAATGTGAAAGACCTGCCTTATAAAGAGAGAGAGAGAGAGAGAGAGAGAGAGGGAGGGAGGGAGAGAGAGAGAGCTCTATAGCTTTGTCTCATTTCAGTTTATCAGTTTACTATTACATATTTGTTCATAAGCATGCAAATAGAATTTGTATGGAATATGTGTAGAGCATAATGGGAGATTACCTACAGAATTATTATTTTGGCACTAACTTTACATTAACCCTTTCAATAGTCTCCGCTTCGGTCCATACACTTCCATCTGTGTTGTAGCGCTTGGATCCCTGCGGTTGAAAAATAAACCATTTGGTCAAATTTAACCACTATGAACTTTTCAGCCTATGAACTTCTCAGCCCCCCCGCGTACTTCTGAGGGCCTGCCGACACTGTAGTGTCTATTCTGCACTGACCGAGGTTTGACCCCCAAATCTGGAACATTTGATAAGTGTGATCGGTCCCTACTGTTCTGCAGAATGGAGCATTTCCCCAGCTTTGGAATGTTTGGTAGAGGTTGGCTCGGGAATGGAACAAATGCAAATAGGGATAAAGTGAAGAAGCTGTCCTTCTACTACAGGGACGCCTTAAGGAAGTCTTGGAATGTTGCTAAACAAGAAAAAAAACAATGACAGTGCGGGATGGTGCAGGTCAGTGGCAGATGAGGAGTGGAGGACCACCTGGTACCAATGTGAGCAGGCCCTGAATACACATGGAGTAATGTTCAGTAATCAGTGTTCTGCCATCTCTTCTTAAAGGGAATGAGGAAGCAGTGTAGTGGATGCATGTTTAGAGCCAATTTTCACCGTCTAAAAATACTGAAACTTCACTTTTTGAAAGAGCGCTGTCTCAAATGTATTTAAACTGTTTCCTGTCTGCATCAGACTGTGCTTTAGCACAGTGTCATCAACAGAAGAATGTCTGTGTTGCTATGCAGCATTGCATTGTTAGATACTGCACCGATTCCTCTATAAGATAAGATAAGATAAGCCTTTATTAGTCCCACAATGAGGAAATTCCAGGATTGCAGCAGCACAGGGATAGCAACACTCAGAGCAACAATCAGAAGGCAAGAGAAAAAACAAGAGCAGCAAGTATACATATGTACATATAAATATATATATATATATATATATATGGAGACTCTATGGAGTCTCCATATATGGACTATGGACTCTGTGGACTATGGAGACTCTGCTGTTTGATGGAGGGATATTGTGGCAGCCACTGAACAATTATGGAGATTACTCAGATGTCTTTCATATAACCCACTTCAAGAAACTGAATATCCCTTTAACTCAACAATGAATCTTGAATAAAAAAGCAAACTTTTATTGTAGTTTGGTGTTTGTTTATACCACAACGCTTCGGAAGCTGAAACCGTAAATCCCCAAAAGTTGTCTTAAGAATGCATTTTTTTTTTAAAGTCAGAACCCCGCTTTGTGCAGGGCTCCAGTTTCAGTGTGAAAAGAACAACAAGAATAGCAAACTACAGAAACATGGCTGCACTGGGGAGTCTTCAAAATTTAATAGCATTGTTCAAGCAAATGTGTTGTCCATCCAGACATAAGTATCTCTTGGCGTGTGCTTTAGCTATGATGTCTGCTTTGTTTGTAATCACAGACCAAAGAGGAGGTTGCTTCTCTGCAGATTTGTAGCGTTAAACTGTATGTTGCTTTAAGAAAATCACACTGCCATCTATTGATCTGGCATGTGTATGTGAACGTGTGGCAGGAAGGGAGCGAGGCCAAAATGTTCTTTTTCAATTATTCCAATTTATTTTGCTTACAAATAATCTCCAATTCAGGTAATCTCCATTCTCTCAGGATAAACTTCTGACACAGTTCTTTTCAAATGTACTTCCTCAGCAAGAAGCATATCAAGTAATAGACATTCCTCAATAAACGTTTTCGTCCATTACCTTTCATCAATATACAACAACTTACTACTGATATCTCACACCTGTTATATAGTGGACAGATCAATTAGAGGTAATTAGCCCCTACCATAATCCCAGGTAAAACACTTCATTCCTTATACTAAACACATACCCACTAATATATAAAAATACATAAATAACTTTCCCCAGACATACACAATATAAAGATATAAATAACACACAATAAATGGTCATATAAATAGTTCCATAAATAACCTTAACCCCTATTTACAAATATTAAACCACCCCTATGACTAACCATACATATTTGCTCCCTGCTGGTGTCCTATATAAGGCCTTCAACTCCTAACGGAGTCTTTTGCCTGGACACCCACAGGAAGCATGTTGGCAAAGGTATGTGCAATAAATCTTTTAACAATTATTTTACCAGATTCTTAATCATACTAATTATCTCCCAGGGCATTCAAATTAACCAAGACAAATCATAAACTACTATGTGCATCTTAACCAACAATCATACAACATTACAACAATACAGATACACATAATCACACAATATAACAGACATACAGTGGTGACATCCCATCGTCACAGTGTACTACAGTGTTTTCTGCAGCCTTTACAGCGCCACATAACACAGACTCCTTTTTCCAGTTTCAGTGAAACCGTTGTCATGTGAGTGAAGTTTTACGATGAAATTTCTTGAGACATTAAAAGGCTGTAGGTCTTGTGATAAGTGGTTAAAAAAACAAGCATCCATAACTATTAAACCTCTCATTACCTGTGCTGTAATACATGTGACACCTCCACCAGGAGAAACCAGAACTACCTTGACATCCTGCGGTTGCTGTCACTTGGAGACAAACAGCTGAGTTCCTTCGACATTTCACTGCGCTTTACACACCTGTTTTGGCTGGGAGACCTCAACTACAGGCTGGATATGGACATACAGGTGGAGCAGAACACGCACACACAACCACCAACTGATGAAATGCAGTAAAACACGATGAATCCACTTTGTATAATTTTTTTTTTTTTTTTATGTGCAGGAGATTTTAAATTATATTAACAGGAAAGAGTTTGATCCCCTGCTGAAAGTGGACCAACTCAACCTGGAGAGGGAGAAGAATAAAGTATTTTTACGCTTCGGTTAGTATCTCTTTGTCTGTAGAGGGCTCTTTAATATAGCCAAATTCATTGATTACTCAAATTCAAAATTAGCAGCTTATACCTGTTTTTTTTCCCCCTTAAACAGCTTACTGAAGCACTGTTATTGTTTGTTCGTATAACCAGACCAACGACAGCATGAAGCCTCATACAAGATTGATAGAAAGATGATGATCAATCATTACTGAAGTTTAAAACGTTCAAACTTTTTTCTGTCCAATATGTCCTATAATGAATGATTGAATAAAGGCTTAAGTGAGAAAACTGCTCATCACAAAAAATTTTAAACTGTCACAAAAAAACAAATGGCATTATTCCAGTCAATTAGCTCTTGAAAAGAAATCTGCATCCAGCATAAAAGGTAGTTATCAACCTCTAATCCAGTTAACTAACATTCTTCTGTACTTTATGTAATATCCATACTGTCACAAACTCTTATTTACCATGACTACAATTTCTTATAAATATCTCTGCATATGTACAACTGATCTCTATGACCCAAACAGTTAAGCTTTGCTCTATTGTAACTGCTCTGTCTCAGACATTTTTTTTTTATCCTCTCTAGGATCCTTATGATGTCAGAATAAGACTACATCAGTACCACTCTTCTGCTGTTCAGACCTTATGTTTGCAACGAACAGCCAATCAGAAAAAAGCTTGCTTAAAGGGAGAGTGTGTTCAGTGAGACGTACAGTATCTCACAAAAGTGAGTACACCCCTCACATTTTTGTAGATATATTATTATATTGTTTCATGGGACAACACTGAAGATATGACACTTTGATACAATGTAAAGTAGTCAGTGTCTCTCTTTCTCTCTCTGGCATCCTCATCTCGAAGAGGTGATGGTTAGCGCGTCAAGGGTTGGAGCAGCGCATGGAATGACTATACAGCCCAATCCTTGTGTGGCAGTCTTTGGAGCATTTGGCGCAGATGAAGATTGATGGTGCACGTGCTGATGCTGCGCGTTCTTTCCTCGCGGCACGCTTCGTTGCCATCTGGACTCTCGTGTTTGCTTCCATCTTGAGAACACCCTCTTTGACACTGTGGCACCAGGTGGCTCAATCTTTGGCAATAACCTCCCAGTTATTGGCGTTGATCTGTGCACACCGTATGTCACGTTTGCAGACATCTTTAAAACGCAACAGCGGTCGGCCCACACGGTGGACGCCTACTTGCAATTCTCCGTAAAAGATTTCTCTCGGCAGGCGGTCAGGCTCCATGCAGTGCACGTGGCCAAGCCGCTGGAGTCGTCTCTGGCTGAGAAATGCAGGGATGCTTGGCAAGTCAGCGCACTCAAGGACCTCAGTTTTGGGGACTCTGTCCTGCCACTTGATGTGCATAAGGCGCCAAAGACAGCGGAGGTGGAACCCATTTAACCGCTTCTCCTGCCTGGCATAGGCTATCCAGGACCCGCTGCCATACAGGAGAGTGGACAGGACGCAAGCTTGGTATACAAGTAACTTGGTCTTCAAACTCAGCAGATTGTTGTTCCACACACGCTTGTTGAGTTTGGCCATGACAGCAGCTGCTTTGGCGATTCTGGAGCTGATCTCGGTGTCCAACGAGAGCGTGTTTGAAACAGTGGACCCTAGGTAGGTGAAGGTGTCCACAACCTCCAGCTGTGTGTTGTCAATGGTAATGACAGGAGAGGAGACAGCATCTTGTGCCATGATGTTGGTTTTCTTAAGGCTGATCATGAGCCCAAACTCCTTGCAGGCATGGGACAGTTTGTCGACCAGGTCCTGCAGGCCCTCCTCGCTGTGCGATGCTAGAGCAGCATCGTCTGCAAAAAGCAGCTCACATATGAGGACCTCGTAGACTTTGGTTTTAGCACAAAGTCTTGCGATGTTGAGGAGTTTCCCATCTGATCTTGTGCGGACGTAGACACCTTCAGGACAGTCGGTGAACGTGTAGTGGAGGAGCATTGAGAAAAAAATTCTAAAGAGAGCTGATGCTAGAATGCAACCCTGCTTCACTCCACTGCTGACTGGGAAGGCATCTGAGGTGGCTCCATCAAAACAAACGGTACTATGCATGTCCATGTGGAAGGAGGAGATGATTGCAAGGAGCTTTGGGGGACAACCGATCTTTCGCAGGATCTGGAAGAGCCCGCTTCGACTAACTATGTCAGAGGCTTTGGTCAGGTCCACAAACGCAAGGAACAATGGCTGCTGCTGCTCTCGACACTTCTCCTGCAGCTGACTGAGGAAGAAGATCATATCCACTGTGGACCTTCCGGCTCTGAAGCCACACTGGGACTCGGGATAGACTCGCAAAGCGAGGCTCTGCAGGCGGAACAGGGTGACCCGGGCGAAGACTTTGCCAACTATGCTCAGAAGAGAGATGCCGTGGTAATTGTTGCAATCACTGCGGTCGCCTTTGTTCTTATACAGCGTGACTATGTTGGCATCTCTCATATAAGATAAGATAAGATAAGCCTTTATTAGTCCCACAACGGGGAAATTCCAGGATTGCAACAGCACAGGGATAGCAACACTCAGAGCAACAATCAGAAGGCAAGAAAAAAAACAAGCAAGCAAGAGCAGCTAATATACATATGTACATATTACTATAAAATATATATATACACACAGACACACAGTGCAGAGCATTGTAGCTGGATGGAATAAATATCTTGGGGAATGTGACCTTGCTCCCAGCAAAGGCAGAGGAGATCATATAGTGGTTGTAAGATGGCTGTTTTCCCGTGTTTCAGAACTTCTGGGGGGATATCGTCTTTCCCTGGAGCCTTGCCACAGGCAAGGCTGTCTATGGCTTTGCTGAACTCTTCCAGCGTGGGCATTTCATCAAGCTCCTCCATGACTGGTAGGCCAGGCAAGGCGTCGAGGGCAACGTCTGTCACGATATTCTGGGTCGAGTACAATTCAAGATGATGCTCGACCCAATGCTGGAGTTGCTTGCTCTTGTTGGTGATGGCTTCACCTGTTTTGGCTTTGAGCGGTGCTGTTTTGATGCTTGTGGGGCCAATAGCTGTTTTGATACCCTCATACATTCCTTTGGCATATCCGCAATAGGCAGCTACCTGGATGTTGGTGCACACGTTCTGCCAGTACTCATTGGCACAACGGCGGGCAATCTGCTGTGCCTTGCTCCTTGCTGCTCGAAGGGCGTTGCGTGTGCCAAGGCAAGGGTTCTGCTTGTGAGCCAGCAGTGCTTCTCTTTTGGCCTCTGTGACTGGCTGCATTTCATCCCAGTGAGCCTCAAACCAGTCAGCATTCTTGCGTTCTTTCTTTCCGAATGCGGTCATGGCTGAGTTGTAGATGGCGTCACAAAGGTGGTTCCATTTGGCATCCACGTCACCTGGGGTATCGGACTGGAGGTGAGCTTCAGGTTTCCTCTGAAAGCTGTCAGCGAAGGTCTGAGCCTTGATCGGATCGGAAATTCCGCAGGTGTTGATGCGGGGGCAACCCTTGGTCTTGGCATGGTGGATCTTCCTTGGCTTCAGTCTGACCTTACTAGCAACAAGGGAATGATCTGTATCACAATCAGCACTGTGATAGCTTCTCATGTGAAGAACACTGCTGAGGGCCGCTCTTCTGGTGATGACAAGATCTAGCTGGTGCCAGTGACTGGACCGGGGGTGTCTCCAAGACACTTTCCACAGCTCTAAACACTTGAAGTAGGAGTTTGTAATGCAGAGGCCGTGATGACAACAGAATTCCAACAGGCTTTGTCCGCGCTCGTTCGTCCTGCCTATGCCAAAGTGGCCAAGACAGGATGGCCACACTTGCCAGTCTGCTCCGACGCGAGCGTTGAAGTCGCCTAGCAAAATTAAGCCTTCAGAGTGGGGGATTCTAGATAATACTTCTTCTAGAGCCTCGTAGAACTGATCTTTGGCTTCTGGAGTGGACGTGAGGGTCGGGGCATACACAGAAAGGATGTTCACAAAGCCTGATGATGTCTTCTTGCGGAGGGCGAGGATTCTTTCAAACCCTCCTATAGGGGTTTCTGTGGTGGCGATCAGCGAGTTCCTAACTGCAAAACCTACACAATGCTGCCTGGACTCGTCCTGGGACAGGCCCTGCCAATAAAAGGTGTAGTCTGATTCTCTGAGAGCCGCTGTCGGCCAGGCGGGTTTCCTGAAGGCAGGCAACATCGATGTTAAGTCGTACCAGTTCCTTATTGATGATGGCGGTCTTGCGAGAGTCATCCATTTGTTGCAGATCAGTGGTAAGTCCGGGGCGCACGGTGCAAACGTTCCAGCTTGCAAATCGAAGAGCTGGAGTCTTCGTATGTTTCTCCTTTTGACTGCCTGGTGCAGATTGACGCTTGCTTGTCGGGAGAGACCCCTAAGCTCTACGCACCCAGTAGAGCAGGCAAGCCATGGCGGGGCGGCACCTTACTTGCTGGGGGCTGCCCTGCTTGAGGCGGGTGGTAGCTGCCCAATGAAGCTGCGAAGGCTTCTCCCACCGTCGGACGAGACCCCTGGTGCTCCTCCCTGCGCCACTCGGTTGGAGCTTATAACTGGTAACTGCCTCGTCCCGTGTTGTGTCGGAATCTTGCGACACCGCTGGAGTGGCCTCTCCAGTTTACGCTAATAAGCCTGAGCGGGGTAGTATGGAGACACTGGGCTGCCCATACGTCAATGTCCCCCTCTCAGTGTCACTGGCTCAGTCCAAAGGAAAGGATGATCCAATACAGTTTGGGACCAGTTTCACTGTAGGAGTTGCCGGAAGTAGTGCTGAGCATCTGACAACCGCCTTAGGGCTCCAATCTGGATTTATCCTCGAGGTTTACTCCCGAAGCCTTTCCTGTAATCAGGTATAGCCGCAAGGCAGCGGAGGCTTGGAATCAGAGTTTACCTTCTCCTAGGTAGTTTGCCGGCCAAGACTAACGGGCACCACCTGCCTGGATTTGAAATCAGAGTGGTCCTTCTCCTAGATGGACTGACACCCAAGTCTGACGAGCCCCACCTACCCGGAGCAACCTGGTTATAGCGCCAGAGACTTGCTGACACCCTCTGTCCTTTAGTGAAAACAGGGTCGGCACGAGAAGCCAGACAGTAGGATTTGGTTAGGAGAGGCTATTGGAGAGATGCTGTGCTATGAGTGGGGTATTTCAGTGGAAATGTAGGTCCTCATTTCTGCATTCCACCCCAGCACGTCCTAACCCATTTAGAGACCACAAAGTAGTCAGTGTACAGCTTGTATAACAGTGTAAATTTGCTGTCCCCTCAAAATAACTCAACACACAACCATTAACGTCTAAACCGCTGGCAACAAAAGTGAGTACACCTCTAAGTAAAAATGTCCAAATTGTGCCCAATTAGTCATTTTCCCTCCCCGGTGTCATGTGACTCATTAGTGTTACAAGGTCTCAGGTGTGAATGGGGAGCAGGCGTGTTAAATTGGTGTTATCGCTCTCTGGAAGTTCAACACGGCACCTCATGGCAAAGAACCCACTGAGGATCTGAAAAAAGAATTGTTGCTCTACATAAAGATGGCCTAGACTATAAGAAGATTGCCATCACCCTGAAACTGAGCTGCAGCACGGGGGCCAAGACCATACAGCAGTTTAACAGAATAGATTCCACTCAGAACAGGCCTCGCCATGGTTGACCAAAAAAGTTCAGTGCACATGCTCAGCATCATATCCAGAGGTTGTCTTTTGAAAATAGACGTAGGACTACTGCCAGCATTGCTGCAGAGGTTGAAGGGGTGGGGGTGGGGGGGGTCAGCCTGTCAGTGCTCAAACCATACGCCGCACAGTGCATCAAATTGGTCTGCATGGCTGTCGTCCCAGAAGGAAGCCCCTTTTAAAGATGATGCACAAGAAAGCCCATAAACAGTCTGCTGAAGACACGCAGTCTAAGGACATGGATTACTGGAACCATGTCCTGTGGTCTGATGAGACCAAGATAAACTTATTTGATTCAGATGGTGTCAAGCGTGTGTGGCGGCAACCAGGTGAGGAGTACAAAGACAAGTGTATCTTGCTGACAGTTAAACATGGTGGTGGGAGTGTCATGGTTTGGGGCTGCATGAGTGCTGCAGGAACTGGGGAGCTACAGTTCATTGAGGGAACCATGAATGCCAGCATGTACTGTCACATACTGAAGCAGAGCATGATCCCCTCTCTTCAGAAACTGAGCCGCATGGCAGTATTCCAACATAATAACCACCCAAACACACCTCCAAGACAACCACTGCCTTGCTAAAGAAACTGAGGGTAAAGTTGATGGACTGGCCAAGTATGTCTCCAGACCTAAACCCTGTGGAGCATCTGTGGGGCATCCTCAAATGGAAGGTGGAGGAGCGCAAGGTCTCCAGCATCCACCAGCTCCGTGATGTTGTCATGGAGGAGTGGAAGAGGATTCCAGTGGCAACCTGTGAAGCTCTAGTGAACTCCATGCCCAAGAGAGTTAAGGTAGTGCTGGAAAATAATGGTGGTCACAAAAAATATTGACACTTTGGGCACTATTTGGACATTTTCACTTAGGGTGTGTGGTTTAGACATTAATGGTGTGTGTTGAGTTATTTTGAGGGGACAGCAAATTTACACTGTTATACAAGCTGTACACTGACTATCTTACATTGTATCAAAGTGTCATATCGTCAGTGTTGTCCCATGAAAAGGTATAATAAAATATTTACAAAAATGTGAGGGTGTACTCACTTTTGTGAGATACTGTAACCACGGCTTAACATAGGATATAAATGTTTTTAAACAATGAGTGAAGAGCATCTACAGCTTTCAGTGGATTTATCCGTGTTCTTTCAGCTGCTGCCTTTAGGGGTTGCCACAACAGCTCATCTGCCCCCATCTCACCCTATCCCTTGCATCCTCTTCTGTCACACCAACCCTGTCCATGTCCTCCTTCACTACATCCATGAATCTTCTCTGTAGTCTACTTCTTTTCCTTCTGCCTGGAAGCTCCATCTTCAGTACCCTTTGTCCAACATATGCATTATTGCCTCTCTTACTTTGTCTCCAAACCTCTCGACCTGAGCTGTCCTCTGATATACTATTTCTAGTCACTCTCAATGAGAATCTTAGCAACTTCAATTCGACCAACTCCAGCTCCACCTCCTGTCTTTTTATCAGTGCCACAGTCTCCAAATCACACATCCTAGGACTCACTACTGTCGTGTAAATCTACCCTTTCACTCTAGCTGCTATCCTTCTGTCACATATCACCCCTGACACTCATCTCCACCCACTCCCCCTGCCTGTCTCTTCTTCACCTCTCGTGCATTTTCCATTGCTTTGGATGGTTGACCCCAGGTATTTAAACTCCTCTACCTTCACTATGTCTACTCCTTGCATCTTTACCATTACAGCTGCCTCCCTCTCACAGGGGGACATGCAAGCCAGTGTGCTCCTAGTGCTGGTAACTAGGCTGGGCAAATGGAGAGGGTTGTGTCAGGAAGGGCATCCGGCTAAAATCAAAATCAAACATACGTATCATAATGAATAAGACTTTCATACAGTGAAATTAAAGCATGCTTGTATAAAGTTGGGGCTATAAAGTTGTAGTCGCATAAATGCTTTGTCTGCTTGCAGCGGAGGAGGAGATCTCATTCCCACCCACCTATCGGTATGAACGGGGCTCAAGGGACACGTATGTCTGGCAGAAGCAGAAGGCTACAGGGGTGTGTTTAAAAGCTAAAGAATAACACAGCCTGGTTTTCATGCTACATAAATACTATCTCTGTTGTGAGTTATTCTGATAAAACTCATGCATCTTGTTCTTTTTTTTTCCAACCCAGATGAGGACTAATGTCCCGTCGTGGTGTGACCGGATCCTTTGGAAGTCATATCCAGAAACGCACATTGTCTGTAACTCCTATGGTAACAACAATAGAAAATCTTTAAATTGAGTTTAACCTGTTTTAACAGTACATGAGGGTTATTTTCATGGATAAGTCTGTGTTAGAGTTAGATTTAATTAGAGTGCAACTGAATTAAATTAATGCACTTTTGCCAGGCTGTACAGATGATATAGTGACCAGCGATCATTCCCCGGTATTTGCCACATTCGAGGTGGGGGTGACGTCCCAGTTTGTCTCTAAGAAAGGTACAAATTCATTAAAGCTTTACTCAGTTTTGTTTTCTTAATTACTGTTGTTATAAACTACATTTCCCCTCTTTCTCTTCCCCATTTTGCTTTCCTTTCCTCCCCTTGTTTTTGTGTAGGTCTGCCAAAATCTTCAGAGCAGGCATACATTGAGTTTGAGAGCATCGAGGCCATAGTAAAAACTGCTAGCAGGACCAAGTTCTTCATTGAATTTTACTCCACTTGTCTGGAAGGTAAGATGAATGGACACAACCCCACCATGAGTTACAGTACCGACATGGCTGCTGTAGATGTGATAAAACTGTGTGTTTCATTTTTTGTACCTCTCACTCCCTTCCCATCTCAGGCAGTTAGTGTACCTTTAAACTAAAATCCATTTTTGACGCATGCTCCAACCCCACCTCCTGTACTTTTGAATGAAATGCAATAGAAACATCTCCCTTGTTTATCCCACCTTTCCTATTCACTTTAATCCCTTGACCCTCTCTCTCCCTCCCACTCTGCCTTGCATCTCTTTTTTTCTCCTTTCAGAGTTTAAGAAGAGTTACGAGAATGACAGTCAGAGCAGCGACAATGTCAACTTCCTCCGCGTGGGCTGGTCCAGTAAACAGCTAACGACGCTCAAACCTCTTCTCTCGGATGTGGAGTACCTGCAGGACCAACATCTGCTGCTAACGGTGAAATCATTGGATGGATATGAGTCCTACGGTACGATGATGATTGTGTGTGATTCATTGAAATTTTCAAAGCAGTCTGCAGGAGTTTTTTGTAATCTTACAGACAACTGTGTGTCTGTTTTTTTTTCCCCTCTTCTGCTAGGAGAGTGTGTTTTAGCTCTAAAGTCAATGATTGGCAGCACGGCACAGCAGTTCCACACCTACCTGTCCCACCGTGGCGAGGAAACGGGGAACATCCGGGGGTTGATGAGGGTCAGAGTCCCCTCTGAAAGGATGGGGACCCGGGAGAGGCTGTATGGTAATGCTCTCCATGTGTTTGTGTGGTGAGGGTCTAGTGTACTAGCCAGAAATTAGCAGAGATATAAGTCAGGGGATTTGTGAAATGAAAAGAGCCATTTTGAGCAGTTTTCCCCCAAGGTGTTTGTATGGGGCCTAGAGCGATCATGCTATTAAATTTTTACAGTTGCACAGTTATCATGGCTGGAAAATATTGTGGTAACTGCATTATCCTGGTATTGAGGGAAAATGTGAAAAAATAATAATTGTCATTCAGATTGATCCGTAATGTTGTTTATAATAAGATTTTGGCTAAACACTACATGCATAACTTTTCAGAAGTGTACAAAAACAAAAATCAAGCTTAATGCATTGCATAGGGGACAGGATTTGTCTATGACACATGAATTAATGCACGCCTTTGATTTCAGCTACAGCAAATGTATTACTTTCTGTGTCTACTATGGCCAAGTCTGCAAGAAGAAGGATGTAAAGATGAATGAACAAGTTGAACTGTATGTCTACATTTCTAGTAGGCTGAGGCCTTTGAAGCAACACAATGTAAATTTTTCCACTTAAAATAACATTTCCAAAATTATGTTGATGGTACATAAACCTTTGATTGGGTAAATATTACTTACTCTATAGCCTGAGTGGGCCTGCATCGAGATCCTAAGTCACACCCCCTCGACTTCTGCATACAGGACCTTAAATTGAAAAAATTCTCCATTGAAATGAATGGCAAGAGCAAAATTATCTTCTGATCCTAATCAAATTTTGCCACGAGTTACACATATGAGGTTTGTCAGTTTAAAAGATAACTTTCCACGTAATTAAAGTTGTTGGCTGTTGTATAATAAGAGTAATATTTAGGTTTTTTTCAGTGATTAGTGGACAACAACTCCCATCATCCCACATCACAAAACACAATCATGGTGGGAGATTACTAAAACCTCACTTCCTGTTTCTTGACTGATGAAAGAAGAGGAGAAAAACAAAACACATGTTTTGTATTGTGAGAGCTGCAGCTGATCCAGAGGACTGTTAGTTACTTCACCCTGGGCGCGCTTCGAAAAGATGACGTAAGCTCCATCTATCGGTTTGTAGTTTTTTTAATTTATGTATTTTCATAACCTTATACCTTAACAGTTGGACAACAACCTACATCGTTATTTATGTGGAAAATTATCTTTTAAAGTGACAAACATCATATGTGTAACTCCTGGCAAAATACGATTGGGATCAAAAGATAATTTCCCTCTTGCCATTCATTTCAATGGAGAATTTTTCTGATCTAAGGTCCCATATGCGTAATTAGAGGTGGTGTGACTTAGGCTCTCTATTGCCTTCAATTCTTGGTAGGAACACTGAACTGTACAGGACACAGCTGTAGCCGCCAATAACAAAGCACCCTGTGGTTGGCTGTTAGGACTGAGGTTACAGAAGAAGAAAGTTACATAGTGCTGCTATGTCCCACACTGGTGAACTAACTTTTTGGTGGTCTGGGTGGAACTTCTCTCTCTATTTTACCTCCTCAGACATGGTTTTCCCATCAGTTCTATCCACACACCACGATTAGCAAAATTGCCTGTTAGTGCTACCTTCTTTTGTTTATTGGCAAGAAGCAACCAGCACAAAGGTACACTACTGCCACCTGGTGGCAAAGCAAAAAGCACAACAGAAATACTTAAAGGGGAGCTGGAGAGGTAATGACCTATGATGGTGTGATAATTGTACATACCCTGATTGGAGCCACAAAATATATTTGAGCCCTAAAACTTAAATTGCGCTTAAAATCAGTGTGTACCTAGAACTTTGTATATTCAGTTTCTGCACCAAATTTAGTTGTTCATAACGGCAATCGTTCTTGTTTTAGAGCCTGGAGAAAACTGACAAACATTTGGTGACCCTGTGAGCTTAACCTTTGACCTTTTGTCCTCCAAAGCATAACCACGGGTGCTAGTCCCAAGGCCAACCTGGTTACCCTACATTCAGTGTAAAGTTAGGATGTGGGTACACAGATGAAAGCAACTGTGATGAAGGAAGTAAGGAGTATTTTTTTTCAACTTTTCCATAAATTTGCAACTTTTTTTACTGTATAGTCACTACTCTTAAAAGTTTGTGTACTTTTTCTCTTAAATTTGCCTGAAATTGTATCATGTGATGCGGTCAGTGGTTTAATACTCTGCTTAATGGTCAATTTTTCGTCTCTCAGATGGCAACACCAGACCTTAAACCTTGATTACTTAAAAAAAAAAAAAAAGGTGCAAAAAACACTTTTCTTCTATATTTCCCACCTACCCTAACCAAAAGTTTGTAACGTATAAATTTGCAACTTTTTTTTCTTTTGATTTTTGTGTTGGTCAAAGTTATGAAGAACCGCTGGATATGTGCATAAGAGCTGATCTAAACAAATGTCTTTTATACCATTTGAAACACTACTTATAATGATAATAATGCATCAGATTTATATAGTGCTTTTCATAGACACTCAAAGATGCTTTACAATGGATACATTATTCATTCACTCCAGACAGACATTGATCGTGGTAAGCGACTACTGCAGCCACAGCTGCCCTGGGGCAGACTGATGGAAATGTGGCTGCCAATCTGTGCCAACGGCCTCTCCGACCACTACCGAACATTTCTACAAATTCGTACCCAGTGTCATGGACACTGGAGGCAAGGTGGGTAAAGTGTCTTGCCCAGGGACACAACGGCAGGATGGCTGGGGAGAGTGGCATTCGAACTACCAACCCTCCGGTTATTGGACGACCTGCTCTATCACCTGAGCCACTGCAGCCTAAATTTCCCTCCTCCGTTCCATTTTTTGCTGAGCACCAAGCTGGATGGCAAGAACTTCCATTTTTATATGGTCTTTGGCATGACCCGGTCGGGACTTGAACCCCGACCTCCCAGTTGTGGGGCGGATGCTCTACCTCTCGGCCACCTTGCCGGTTACGTGTTAAAATTGTGTAGTCTAACAGCCATACATTTGTGATGTTTAACTCTAAAGTGGTTTTCCATCCCCCACCGGTCGAAGCCCAAAGGGGTTGAAGACAGAAGGGGGATTATGTTCTGGCTCAGTACGTCCGACCAGCTGTGTGTCCTACTTTTGTGAAATCATTTTCTCTGACAATTTTGTTCCGATTGTTTTGAAACTTGGTACCATGGTTTGATACACTCTGATGATGCGTATATTGCAATTTCACTCTCATCGGATGACCTTGAGGTCAGAGGTCAGATTTTCCCTAAATCTTATAAACACAATAACTACTGAAAGAAATGATGAAGGCTTTATAAATCGATACAGTAGCTGTATTTAATACACATCTTGGACGATTTACACTCCGACCTATGGGTTTGGGGTCAAAGTTAACATTGCAGTTGCACTATGGTAAATGGTAAATGCTACATTTACTATTACTATAAAACAAGTAAAACTAGGGCCACCAAGCCTGTTACATAGGTTCACCTTGGGATCCTGACCTTTGACCATGGGTTTGGGGTCCAAAGGTCAACGTTAACATTACCTATGCCTTACTACTGTACAACGAGTAAAGTTATGGTCACCAAACTTGATACAGGTTCACCCTGTGACACTGAAGTGTGACTGTGGTTTTGGGATCACAAGGTCAAAAGTCAACATCAAAATGGCTTATAAACTATATCTTAACAACAAAGAAAGCTAGGGTAACCAAACCTGGTACACAGGTTCACTCTGAGGCCATAACCTCTGACTACAGGTTTGGGGTCAAAGGTCAATGTTGGCACTCCCTTAGTATAGAACGTATAAAGCTCTCTAGGGTCACCATACTTGCTACACAGGTTCATCTCGGGATCCTGCCCTACAGCTATGGGTTGTATACTTTGTTGTATGTTTGTGGATGATGGGCTTATCATAATTTGGTTCTGTTGTGGAGGAACAAAATAAGTTCAGGCGAGACACGGCGAGCTGAAGGTTTAAGAGTTTTATTCCTCCATCATCATGAGACACACTGCAGCACTGTATGCTGTGTGTGTGCTCTTGTGAGTGCGCTCTCCTGTGGCATGTAAAGTCAGCTCTTTTATACAGACAAGAGAGAATGCATGGCACATTGACATATTGCAATACATATCAGTCAATACATATCAATTGCTTGATTAACTGGCGCCAGAATTCCTCTCCTTACTCCAGGGATGTAGAACAATAGGACAAGAGAGAATGCATGGCACATTTACATATTGATATACATATCAGTCAATACATATCAATCGCGTGATTAACTGGTTGTCCCCCAAGGGGCTCTCTGTCCGTATGCAAATTGTTCTGCTTCATGCCTTAGCTGAGTGTTTTGAATGTCCATGTAGATTGTGGTGGGTCACCACACTGCCACATTAATTATATTGAAAAGTTGACAACTGCTGTCTGTCCATAAGTATTGGGATCTGCAAAGAAAACTGAGGTGGAGGGGGTACTTCACTCGCCTCACAGTGCTCTTGTCTTGTCTTGCTTTGTTTCAGAGTGGATCAGTGTGGACAAAGATGAAACGGGTGGACCTAAAGGCAAATCCTCTATGGTGTCCAGAGTGGGACATGAGTATGTGAAGTCAGTACACTACCACTCTTAATTTGTTCTTAACTTTTGATTGTGAAAGGAAAAACATGTACAGTATACAGTGCATCTGGAAAGTATTCACAGTGCTTTTCTTTTTCGCATTTTGTCATGTTACAGCCTTATTTCAAAATGGATGAAATTAATTTTTTTCCTCCAAATTCTACACATAATATCTCATAATGACAATTTGAAAAAAGTTTTTTTGAGATTTTTGCAAATTTATTAAAAATAAAAAACTAAGAAATCACATGTACTATACATAAGTACTCACAGCCTTTGCTCAAATCTTTGTTGGTGCACCTTTGGCAGCAATTATAGTCTCAAGTCTTTTTGAATATGATGCCACAAGCTTGGCACACCTATCTTTGGGCAGTTTCGCCCATTCCTCTTTGCAGCACCTCTCAAGCTCCATCAGGTTAGATGGGAAGCGTTGGTGCACAGCCACAGCCATTTTCAGATCTCTTCAGAGATGTTCAATTGGATTCAAGTCTGGGTTCTAGTTGGGCCACTCATGGACATTCACAGAGTTGTCCTGAAGCCACTCCTTTGATATCTTGGCTGTGTGCTTAGGGTTGTTGTCCTGCTGAAAGATGAACTGCCGCCCCAGTCTGAGATCAAGAGCGCTCTGGAGCAGGTTTTCATCCAGGATGTCTCTGTACATTGCTGCATTCATCTTTCCCTCTATCCTGACAAGTCTCCCAGTTCCTGCCGCTGAAAAACATCCCCACAGCATGATGCTGCCATCACCATCCTTCACTGTAGGGATGGTATTGGTCTGGTTATGAGCGGTGCCTGGTTTCCTCCAAACATGACGTCTAGCATTCACACCAAAGAGTTCAATCTTTGTCTCATCAGACCAGAGAATTTTGTTTCTCATGGTCTGAGAGTCCTTCAGGTGCCTTTTGGCAAACTCCAGGTGGGCTGCCATGTGCCTTTTCCCTAAGGTGTGGCTTCCATCTGGCCACTCTACCATACAGGCCTGATTGGTGGATTGCTGCAGAGATGGTTGTCCTTCTGGAAGGTTCTCCTCTCTTCACAGAGGAATGCTGGAGCTCTGACAAAGTGACCATTGGGTTCTTGGTCACTTCCTTAACTAAGGCCCTTCTCCCCCAATCGCTCAGTTTAGACGGCTGGCCAGCTCTAGGAAGAGTCCTGGTGGTTCTGAACTTCTTCCATTTACAGATGATGGAGGCCACTGTGCTCATTGGGACCTTCAAAGCAGCAGAAATTTTTCTGTACTCTTCCCCAGATTTGTGCCTCGAGACATCCCTGTCTCAGAGGTCTACAGACAATTCCTTTGACTTCATATTTGGTTTGTGCTCTGACATGCTCTGTCAACTGTGGGACCTTATATAGACAGGTGTGTGCCTTTCCAAATCATGTCCAATCAACTGAATTTACCACAGGTGGACTCCAATTAAGCTGTAGAAACATCTCAAGGATGATCAGTGGGAACAGGATGCAGCTGAGCTCAATTTTGAGCTTCATGGCAAAGGCTGTGAATACTTATGTACATGTGATTTCTTAGTTTTTTTATTTTTAATAAATTTGCAAAAATCTAAAAAAAAAATAAATCTTTTTTCACGTTGTCATTATGGGGTATTGTGTGTACAATTCTGAGGAAAACAATGAATTTACTTCATTTTGGAATAAGGCTGTATCATAATAAAATGTGGAAAAAGTGAAGCGCTGTGAATACTTTCCGGATCCACTGTATAATATTTGAAATGATACCATTCTACTTTGGACTGTAAATGGTGCTTAACTATGCCCATACAAGTGAAAGATTTTAATTATTTATAGATGATGAATTTGAGACGAATTATCTCACAGCTGGTCACTTCATCTAGTGTGTAGTTTTGATACATAACTCATAGTAGAACCTTACAGGAGCACTGCTTATTACATCCATTGAGTCTTTATGAATCACTGTCCACAATTTATACATATCCTGTATGTATATTACAGGCAGTGTTCCTTTAATCAAAGGTAAGATTAAAAAGTCCTGCAAAGATGTTTAGGTGTTTCTTTAGTCTCCTGTGTTAAACTCTTTTGTCATGTTGTTTTTTTTTTAAACTTTGCATCATTGATCCATTTAAAACAATTGAAAATAATGTGATTTATTCATGTGTAATAATGGCAGTGATTTATGTCAGGATTGCATTCTTTCTATTCAAGCTTTAAAAGGACAAAAACTGCATGTGTATGCTGTCAAAAATAGGAAATGGCAACTGTGATATAGCTCCCTGTATACTGGAACTGAAAATCTGATCTGATTTAATGAAAATTATCTTTATTTAGTCCAATTAGGTTTTATGAACATGTTAACATCATGTGTGGATCTTCTATTTGTTTGTTTGTCAAACCAGAGGCCTGTACTGCGAAGCAGGATTTAGGCTTAGCGAGGTAACTTCGAGGTTAACTCTGGGTTTTCGGTACTACAAAGCAGTGGTGGATTGTGTATTTTATAGCTAGGCCTTCAGTGGTGATCTACACGATTTAAGTGCCATTCATACCAAACACCATAAAAATAGCCTATAGGGCCGTCCACACAAAGCATGTTAAAGATAACTTTAACTATAAAATTGTAGTTTTAAAAATCTTTACCTTTTCGTTGTGGAGCTCCATTTCCCTGCGCACTTGTTCATTGAGCTGCAGATCCAGTCTTGTTTCCTCAAAGGTTTAACAGGACTGTTGCTTGTAAGTGTCCAGCTGGCATCTCACTGCTGCTATGGTTAAGGCCCTGTCACACCTAGACGATTTAGGCAGCCAAAATGTATGAAAAATTTGGAGAATATGGTGGCGTACGTTGAATCAGGCGTAGTTCCTGAGCTCCTCTGAAAATTTTCTGACATATCCAGCGTATGGCTAATATGTCCCACACTCGTGGAGCAAATGGCATATTTGCAGCGTTGGTTCACAGGAAGAAAACTGTACAGAGCTCTGCCTGCAGCACGCACGCACGCACGCACGCGCGCGCACACACACACACACAGAGTATTTGTTCGTATAATGGGACATGTCGGGGGTTTTCCATTTGACTGGTCTGTACCATCAGCTGTCCAGTGTTGTTCTGATAGATATGCCAAAATGTCAGAACACTGGAGGAGGCAAATCCAATCAGCTGATCGCCTGAAGCGCAGCGCGCAGCTGTTTTCCATGATATATCACACTTTCCTGTTGGCTGCGCCTCCCAGCAAAACCACGCACCATGCATTATCTTTTTTTTTTTTTTTCACTTTATTGAAAATAAACTTTTTTTATCGCCATCAGTTTGTGTGCCTTTGAGCCAGGTTGTGGCAACTGTTATCTGATGTTCCTGACGTGTCACATCAGCTGTTTTAGGCATGACTAACCTGACAGATTTGACAGCTCTGCTAGGTCAGTCACGCCCCCCGCTGTGGTCTCTGGAGGGGAGAATCATCTCGGTTGAACGGAGATGATCTCTCCCACACCTAGGATTCATGGATCGGGAGGCAATGGCAGTGTGGCATGACTGCACTATGCAGACGTTAGACTATTGTTGCACATAAGTTGTGAATGTCGGCGACACGCTAAGCATTAGTTCGTTTAAGTTACTTATAAGTTATGGAAATATTCTATATAAGTTACTAATATGTTATGTATATGTCCAAGTCGTTATGGATACACGATGCATATGGCCAAAAGTGAAAATTTCAGCATATCCCAGCGTTTTAGACCAATTTTTATATGTTTGACGAATGCTGCCTAAATCGTCATGGTGTGACAGACAGGTCAAGTTTGCAAACCCTGTCTGGCTGCAAGTATCTACTCGATCAGTTGCAAGCAACAGGCATTCCCAGCAAGACAATTTGCAGCACTCCTCAGAGCCTGTTATCCAAGGATACCGCTAGCTGCTAATATGGAAGTGAGGACAAATCCTTTCCCCGGCTGAGACGGGCCTGCTAGCTTCAGGGTTGACCGACCTCTTTTCACAATGACCAGCTTTTCTTGAAAAGTCCGTCTAGAAAATTGATTTTTTAAATATCAGCGACCAAATCATTTTCCTCTCCCCTGTCAGCCATTGTGGGTGGAAAAACAGCTATTACGGTATATGTAAACAGATACAGTAAATTGTAGCTGCTTAAGCAAGTCCTTGCACTGGTGTTTTGCTAGCTGGATCCTCTGCAGTGTGGGTGGAGTTGTCTAACCGTCCAATCAAAAGACATAAAAATGCCGACGTTCTCAGATGCCTTCTATGCGTACCCCTGGAAGACATCTGATTAGTTAAAGCTGCAGGATAAGTTTAACAGTTAATTTAACCTACAGAGCCACACTGTTAATTCCTGAAGGCCCAAGGCAGATTTGCTTGACCCTGGCAACACAGATGGCTGAAATATGATTGGACAAAAAAGCTCTACATGCATTCCACTACTGGAAGGAGTGCAACCAAGAAAAAAGCTACAAAATGAAGAGAATAGACTATTGGGAATAATTTAATACATCCTCATGGAACAAATATAAGAATGCAGATTTAAATATAATTCTGATAGTGTTTAGGCCAGCAGAGAAGGCTTTGCTGGCCCTGAGGGTCCACCACTGCTACAAAGCTGGCTCACTTCTTGCCGGGATAGATCACCATAGTAACTCTGCCGTGAAACTAACCTGCTCGGGAGCAGGTTAAGATCCAGATAAGCGTTCAGTGGGTGTATTAGCGCAGCTCTCCAGTCAATTAAATCTTTTCTGAAATGACATCCACCTCCTCTGGGGATTGAGGAGACACCCTCCACCCACCCACCCATCCATTAATGGGAGACCCAGGTTCTTTTTTAAAGTGAGCTCCTTTGCCAGGGTCATCCTTGGATGAGGTCCCCTGTTTTTTTAGGTCTTTTTTTCTATGGTGCAGCCAATATAAAACACATTTTACTGCGCATTTCTCTGAATGTCTGTGTCACCTCAGCACAGACTGTAACTTCAAAATATATCTGCACAACATTCCTGCTTCAGAATTAATGTTTCATTTAATTATTTTAATGTTTCACATTAAAAAGAAATCTTCTTTCACATCTACCAGTCAGTAGTTCAGTGCAGGAGAAAAAAAACTAAAATAATAACCTAATAAATAGATGCAATAATAATTTAAAATTACAATGGGTAGAATAAAATAAACAATTTAAGTAAAAAAAAAAATAATTCCGAGCAACAGTCTTATAATCAGTTCACATTCTCTTGCAAAGTCTGATTGCTGTGGAAAAAATAAGTTAGAAGAAAGCAGCTGAACAGTCCTTGATCTGATCTGATTCTGTAGCTTTTCCCCAAATGTAACTTTTTTAAAGGAGAAGGAAATATTTGGAAGACATTGTTTACTGTTTTCTGTCATGTGTGCTGACACGGCCAGGGCTGCAGGTTTAACATTATTAGTGGCACTTATTAATGAAACGGGAGAAAAATAACATTTATTATGTGATCAATAACCACTGCAGTGACAGACAATAATTTCTAAAACAATCACTTAATTTAAGCATTTACAATGTCAGCTTTTTTGTTTTCGAGCTTCTTTCCTACTTTGACTGCTGCAGCCGTTTCTTTTTTCCCTGTATTACATGCTGGTATTCTTGATATTTAGTTAATCCAACACTTAGTTTTTCATCAGTGACGTACTCCACTCGTCCCTGTTCATTCTCCTAGGAACCTCTTGCACAATGTACAGTGACGTACTTCTGCATTCCGGACTGCCCACAACTCACTTCCTGTCACAGCCAAATCCCATTATATTTGACAGCACCACACCATAGCTGCTAGCTGCAAAGCTAACTGGGGAACTATTAAACGGCTCAGTATGGTTAAAATGTGAAACATGAACTTTATAAAGAAAAAACGATCTGCCCGCACACTATTTCCAGTATGTACAATAATACGTAAGTGAGAGTGATAAATTTATAGACGAGAAAGCTCCAGGGAATGGGAAAATATAATGGAAATGGAGCTGGAAATGTGGGAGGACGTTACTCTACATTGTGCAAGAGGTCCATTGGTCGTCTGCTTGAGATCGCCACTTCTTTTCTGTGAGCAAGCACATAGCCAGATAGATTAACCCAGGGTTCACTTAAAGAGTTAATAACTGCATTTGTGGTACAGATTATCCTGATCCAGAATGTCTGCATTAGTGAAGCTAAATAAATGAACGATACCTTGGTATGTTGAACCTGCTTCGTAGTACAGGCCTCTGATGTCGTTGCAGCAGACAGATATGTACACACATCTTTCTCAATCCTTTATTTTCTTCCAGCTGCTAATTGTGTGGATTTTTTTCCCCTTATAGGCCATCTGCAGTCCGTAAACCACTCGGTGACCTTGGGAAAGTCAGTGAAGAAGGAGAAAGGAACAGCAAAGAAGAAACGGCTGCAAGGTACCCTACACTTAAAAAAACCAAAACTAAATCACAACGTAAACAAGTGTTTAAATGCCTTGTTTCTGTTTTTATTTTGAAGACCAAAACAGGATTCGTCAGACAGTGATCCGTCGATGAGCAAGAACAGCTACAATAATCCTGCCTACTACATCTTGGAGGGCGTTCCCAACCAGTCAGCTGCAGCTATTTCACCTGAGCTTCTCCCCTCTCCTACCTCAGCCAGCCCCCCGGCTGTTACTGTTAAGCCCCCTCCTGCTTCATCGGGGGCACGAGCCAAACCCCCCTCTGCGACCTCAGCCCCTCCCCACCCACGCAGACCCATTTCAGGACACGCTGTCCGTGTCATCAGTGAGGAGGGCTCCTCTGAAGATGATGCAGGTGCTTGTGTGGCGGGGATACAGGGAGGAAATGTAGGGGGAACAGTTGGAAGCACAATGAATCGCCCCCCGCCTGACTTCCCTCCTCCTCCCCTCCCTAAGGGAGCACTAGAAATGCTTCCTGAAGCCCCCTTCCCCAAACCCCGCCCTTACCCGGACCTTGCTGAGGTCAGGATTCCTGCAGCTGGTCCAGGTGCAGCACTTGCTCTTGGAGAGGGTTTTAGGCGAGGGGGAGGTGGATCGGGAGCGTTGGACGATCAGTCGTGCTCTGTGCTCCAGATGGCAAAGACACTGAGTGAGAGCGAGTTTCCTGGTCACCCTCCACGCGCGCCCTCAGCTCCTCCACCACTTAGAGGGCAGCCTCTGGGTTTAGGTCTGGATGCCTGCCGCACATTCCCACCCAGAAACCCCATCCCAGAGAGCATTGCAGAGGACATGCCAGAGGAGGTGAGCTGCTGGTCTGAATGTTATGATAAACACATTCCATCTTTCTTTTTCTGGGTCCATTTCATATCATATTTTTGATAATGGACCAACACTAACATGTCATACTCAAGCCTTATGGGCCAAATCCAAACATTTACACATTTGGTTCTTGTCTATGTATCACTGTTGGTTTCAGTGTATTTTAGCAGCTGCAGCTGCTCACATCCCAGGCAAAACAAGCAAACGGCAAACTAACAGTAAAAAGGAGGCTTGGTGCTTAGAGTTTTTAGGAAAGAATTATTTCTGAGTGTAAATAGAAACCTGTGTATTCAGTTACCATTACTTTGTTTTTTTCCAAGCATATTTTCACATTTAATCCACACAGATATTATAGAGAGGGAGTAAAATGTTCATATAGTTACTGAACTGAAGAAACATAAAAGAAAAGCTAACTATGTTTGGAAAATATCAGTGTTGGCATGTTATAACAGACAAAATGACAAGATAAGGATTTGGGGGGGGTTGTTAGTTTGATTTCCACATTCTTGCACAACAAACAACTTTTTTGTTGAAATTTTAACTGATTGAAAGCTTTGTTGACCAACTTGTAAACGACAGAGTATGTGTTTGTAACCCCTGATGAGGTTCTCCTTACCCAGCGTGGCCTTTAAATCTGTTGTTAATACTTTCTATTAGAATTTTGCATTGTTAATCATATGGGATGCACAGTTTTGATAAACTCAGCGGTTTAAGCATTATGTAGTTTATTCTGTGTTGAATTTCCGTGTGCAGGCTCTGTGGGGCAGCAGTAGTTCGTCTCTCTCTGTGGGCGAGTCTTCAGTGGGGGAGTGGCTGCAGAGACTGGGGCTGGAGCGGTATGAGAAAGGTCTTCTGCACAACGGCTGGGACGACTTGGAGTTCCTCAGGTAAACATGTTCACACACAGATATGGACATCTTTCAGGAATGCAATAGCCAACTGAAAAGGAAAGAACTGATAGAAATAAGGCACTATGATTAAAATCTTCAGTTGTGATTATGGGAAAACCCATCCCACCCACCCCCATCACCAGGCTGTCAGAAGTTCTTGTACTGACTGCAGTGGGAACCACAATACCATTGACCCACCGCTGAAAGTCCAGTCTCAGAGTCCACATTATCCAGAGCACGTTGCCATACTTGGAAAAAATCCTCAGCGCTGCCATGGAGGGTGTCAGTCAGTCTTTGGGGAGAGGGAGTATTCTCAGGACTTTGTCTTGTCAGTGCTCCACTGTGGGGCTGTCCTCAGATATCCAGGATTTGAGAACCCTCTTTCTTGCTGTGCATAAAAAAAAATTTCATTTTGCCATGGTGTATGCTCTGTGCACTGACCACTTTACACTGGAATGTTAAAAGCACAAAATCCTATCCAAACAAAGTAGCGGGTTCATGTTTAACGTCAGACCAGAATTTTTGCATTTAACACATTTCCCAGGCATGTGTACCAGTTTTAACGATGCATTTTAGGGCAATTATGAGAGCTTGCCCCTCAGCAAAGGTGCACAACGGAGCCTGTGTAGAACTTGAACCTATCAGCTAAAAGTTTTAGTCAGTCTGCCACTGTTTTTTTTTTCTTTTAATGAGCAGTACAATAATTGAAATTTAGACTAAAAGTTTTGTACAGACATGGACAAATTTGTTGGTACCATTCCACATAATGCAAAACTGTCACTGAAATAACTTGAAACTGATGAAAGTTTAATGGCATGTCTTATTATTTATTGTTTATATCGAACACAAATCGCTTTGCTTATATTGATTCAGTTGAATATTTTAGATCAAAGTATCATTTTTAGCAGTGACAAAATACAAAAATATAGAACATAAAACAAAACAAACCCTCCCACCCCCCTGCCCTCCCACAATACCAGAAGATACAGCAGTCAGACATTCTTGACACACACTTGATCATGGAAATAAATAATACATTACAACATAATGTTCATGTATTAATAACTGATGGAGCTGCATTGTTAAGAAAGGAAATGAAAGGTAACCATGTGGCATGAAATTTCTCAACAGACCCCTTAATTGAATGTTTAATTTTTTCCAAATGGATATGAGACATAACGTCTCTGAGCCACTGTCCAAAAGTTGGAGGCTGAGTGTTCTTCCATTTACAAAGAATCCATCTTCTGGCCAGCAGAGTAGAAAAAGTGATCATATCTGAATGAGACTTGCTGAGAGAGGAGTCTGGTGGGGTCACACCAAACAATGCAATCAGAACAGGTGGATGTATCGTTTGTCTACATATTTTAGAGAAGGCCTCAAGTATCAAGTTCCAGAATACATAAAGCTTTGGACAAAATCAAAACATGTGCGATAGTGTAGCTGGATCCCTTCTACATCGATCGCATGTGGGATCCAGATCAAGCTGGATCCTAGATCACTTCTCCTTAGTCCAGTGAAGACGATGAACAACTTTAAACTGCATTACAGAATGTCGAAGACAAATTGAAGCGGTGTGAATCCTATTTATCATTTTGGACCATGTTAGCTCTGATATCGATTCTCCCAAGTCTGCTTCCCATTTGTGTTCAAGCTTTTCTAAAGTAGTCAATTGATGCACATCCATAATGGTGTATATATTAGTCAAGATTTTTTTAGAATCAATTTTGCATTCAAAGATTAGATCTAACAGAGTTGATTGAGGACGTTGGGGGAAGCAGCTTGAGTTAGATGATACGAAACATCGGAGCTGTAAATATCTGAAAAACTGTGACCTGCTCATTTTATATTTTTGACATAGTTGTTCAAATGAAGCAAATTTATTGTCTACATACAAATCATACAGTGATCATATCCCAGATTTTGACCAGCTATCGAAGGCTCCATCAATGACCAAAGGTGTAAACATGTGGTTTCTGGTTAGTGGTGCAGCAAGCCACATTCTGGAAGCATTGAAGCTTCTTTGAAACTGATTCCAAATTTTGACCATGTGGATAACAACAGGATTAGATGTATAAAATGAAATAGGCTGTTTAAGAGGTAGGCTAGAACCTAATAAAGCTGCCAGAGAGGTATTTTTAACTGAGGCCCTTTCCAATTCCACCCAGCTGGAATCAAGAGCATCCCTCTTCATCCAGTACAACAATGTTTTAATATTTGCTGCCCAGAAATAATGGAAAAAGTTTGGAAATGACATACCACCCATTGTTCGTGGCAGCTGCAATATAATTTTCCCTATTCTTGGTTGCTTCTTACTCCATATAAAACTTGATATCTGACTATTAAGGTTAAGAAAAAAGGATTGGGTTAGAAAAATGGGCAAACTTTGAAATAAATACAGAAATTTAGGCAGCACACATATCTCAATGGAATTAATTCTTCCTCCTAAAGAAAGAGGAAGACTATCCCAACGGTCCAGATCGCTCTTAAGATTAGAAAGTAACGGCAGATAATTGGCTTTATAAAGATCACTAAAATTACACATTACCCATATACCTAAATATTTAATTTTTCCAACACTAATTTTGAAAGGGGCCGATATGATATGTCTTTCATATCCAGAGGAGATTGGCATTAGCTCACTTTTTTGAAGATTGACTTTATAGCCAGATATTTTTCCAAATTCTGAGAGTAATTTCAATAATTCCAGGATGCTCAAACCAGGGTCCGATACAAACAGCAACGTATCGTCTGCATGAAGAGAAACTTTATGCTCCAAATCTGCCCGACAGATTCCCCCTATAGCAGAGTTCTGTCTCAAAGCTGTAGCCAGCGGTTCCATAGCAATAGCAAATAAAAGTGGTGAGAGAGGGCATCCCTGCCTTGTACCGCGCCATAGCTCAAAGTAACTTGATACGTTATAATTAGTCCATACTGCTGCCATTGGGCTGGTATATAAGAGCCTGATCCAAGATATGAATCTTGGGCCAAACTTGAATGCCTCCAAAGTCTTAAAAAGGTACTCCCACTCAACCCGATCAAACGCCTTTTCAGCATCAAGTGAAAGTATTACTTTACAATCTGTACTAACAGGTGAGGGCGGATCGTATAAAATGTTAAACGTCTAATATTGAAAAAAGAATGACGGCCTTTTATAAAAACCTGTCTGATCAGAGAAAATGATTTCTGGAACAACCCCCTCAAGACGACGAGCCAAAACCTTAGCCAAAATTTTTACATCCAAGTTCAACAAAGAGATCGGGTGGTACGAATTGCAATAGAGATGGTCTCTGTCCTTTTTGAGCAGTAAAGATATAATTGCTTGATGCATGGAAGGAGGCAAGGATTTTAAAGTGAGAGTTTCCTCAAATACAGATAACAGCAAAGGGGAAAGTTGATCTGAAAATTTTTTGAAAAAATCTGCTGGAAAGCCGTCTGGGCTTGGAGATTTTCTGCTTTGCATCTCTTTAATAGCTGATGTTATTTCTGTTAATGAAATATCTTTCAAGCTCCAGAGACTGATCCAAATCAACAGATGGAATTTTCAAAGATCGAAAGAAATCCTTTATCTCAGATGCATTAATAGATGAATCTGGGGTGTAAACTGACTGATGAAAGTCTGTAAAACAGGAATTAATTTCTTCATTATCTGTATGAAGGATGCCATGACCATCCTTTATTACCCAAATTGTTTATTTTACAGATCTTTGACGCAGTTGATTTGCAAGAACTCGCACTGATTTTTCCCCATACTCATAATAACTACATCTTATTTTTGAATGAAGATATTCTGCTTTTTGTGTAGATAAAATATCAAATTCAGTTTTTAGAGTCAGGCGCCTTTTTAACAATTCTGCTGTTAGGGACTTACTGTATAGTCTGTCCAAATTCAAAATTTCTTCAGTGAGTTGTTTAAGACGAATACTATTACTCTTTTTATTTTTCCTAGCACAGTATGAGATTGTTATACCCCATAAATAAGCTTTCAGAGACTCCCAAACTGTAAGGGAAGACATACCTGGTGTTTGATTTGTCTCCACAAAAAATTGTATTTCAGATGATATATATTTAACATACTCTTCCTCTGAAAGAAGCAAAGGATTCAGACGCCATGATCGAAATATATGTTGTGTATTAGGAATAAGCATTTTCATTATCAATGGCCCATGATCAGAAATAACTATACCGCTATAATCACATCCCCTCACCAGATTTAAGAGTCCTTTGTCCAGAAAGACATAATCAATACGCGAATAAGTTTTATGAGCCAATGAAAAGGAGTATGTTTTTGAAGAAGGATTACGAAAACGCCAAACATCAACTATGCCATAATTTTCCAAAAGTAGGTAAATAGCTTGAGCCAATTTGGACAGACACACCCTCCCTAGGGCGCTACGATCAAGTGCAGATAGTGCGCAATTTGCATCACCACCAACTATAAGGTTGTCTGCTGCAGAGTTTGGTAAATGAGAGAAGAAGTTGCTGAAGAATACAGGATCTTCCCAGTTTGGTGCATAAAAGCAAGCTAATGTACAGTAACTGGCAGCGTACAGTATATAATTTTCCAACCACAATCACATATCATCCAGCTGGATCAGATTGGACACTGGACACAGAGAACTGCATATTATTCAATTCAATTCAATTCAATTCAATTCAACTTTATTTATATAGCGCCATTTCACAACAACAGTCATCTCATAGCACTATCAACTGTAGGGAGGACCCCCACAGTTGTAGAAAGACCCCAGCAATCAGGCGATCCCCTGTGAGCAAGCACTTGGCGACAGTGGAGAGGAAAAACTCCCTTTTAACAGGAAGAAACCTCCAGCAGAACCAGGCTCAGGGAGGGGCAGTCATCTGCTGCGACTGGCTGGGGGGTGAGGGGATAGAGAAGAAGAAAAGAACAGACATGTAGAGAGCAAACAGCACGATGGGGACTCAATCTATGGGAGAGAACAAACAAATGTTAATGACCAGCAAAAAAAAAAAAAATTTCATAGAGAGTGAGGAAAGGAGTGAGGCCCAGTGCATTACTGGAGGTCCCCCGGCTGACTAAACCTATTAGCAGCATAACTAAGGGAGGGTTCAGAAAATAAATAATATTATTATTAATTATGATTGCTACTCCTCTGGACTTTGAATGAAAATTAGACTGAAACACTTGACCTTTCCACTTTCTACCAAAGCTTAGATTTTCAGCTAATCGTATATGAGTCTCTTGTAAAAAAAAAAAAAAAAAAATTATGTCTGCATTAAAACTGGTTCAAATGGATGGTGATTTTTTTTTTTAAATTTCACAGGGTGGTTAGCTGATTTTATGTTCCAGCTTACAAAATTAACTGGACAACCGTTTAGCCTAGTAGTGTCCATATAAACAAACAAAAAGAAAATGTCCTTTCACCTGTGTGAACCTGGTGAACCCAAACCCAGCTAACAAAAATCCACACATATAGCGCTTATGAGACCAAGACTCAGGTTGCTGCTGATGCTGCTCTCTGCCAACCCTCCATTATCTATATATAACCAAATGCTCATCCCCAACACTAAGAAATAGAAAGAAATGGAATATGTGAAAATAAACTAAATCCATGTAAAAAAAAGGAAGAAAATAACCATTGCCCCATTATTGCAACTCTGTGTAAATAACTCTTATTTAAATAATTAATAACTCTTATTTAAACAATTACAAAAAGGAAAAAGAATCCATAAATAAATGAACTGGTCTGAGTACTTCCCCTCTGTTAATTCAAACTAATATTTACAGCAAAAACTATTGTCCACTTCAATTTTAACATCTTCTACAACAAAAAAGGTGGCAGATAAAGTGGAGCAAATCAACTTTAAAAAAAAAATGTGTTTTTTCTTACTGCCTCGGATGACACATCATTAAACTGTAATAATTTTTTCCTTCACATTGTCCATGGCTCTTTTGGCGTCTGTAAACTCCTTATCTTCTCCTCCGTGTGTAATCCAGAGCCGTGCTGGAAACAACAGGCCACAGCGAGCACCTTCTCAGTCCCGCAGCAGCTTCCTCACCTCAGTGAAAGCCGCCCGTGCTTTAGCAACACTCGTGGTGTAATCAGGAAAAATGGCAACAGGCTCCCCGTTGAGGCGAAGTGATCCAATGCTCCGTACCCGGCGTAGAATCTCAAGATATTCCTGGTGATAATGCAATCTAGCAATGATAATTCTCGGTTTGCTGCTCCTGTTCCGCGGGCCAAAGCCCCAGTGTGCTCGGTCGACCAGCAGCCCCTTCTCCAGGTGAAGCACATCCACCAGCAATTCAGACACCGCTGCAGAAGAGCTGGAGCCAGGTGTCTCAGGTACACCAAGGGTCCTGATGGTAGACCTCCTCATACGCCCCTCCATGTCCTCACACTTCTCTTTGAGTTCCTTGAGCTCCTTTCTCAAATCTTTTACCTCATTCTGCAGTTGAACCACTTCATCGGACCAGGAGGACAGACCGTTCTCCATCTCTGTCATGTCCGCTCTCACCTGGTCGATATCAGCGCGGAGAGCCGCTGTGCTGTTAATCATATGTTTTCACAGCCTGCAGCTCATTTTTGAGGGAGCGGAGATCTTCCATGAGGACATTTCTAATTTCCGTTTTAATCACTAATGTCAGCCTTAAGAGCCTCCAGAAGTTCGAGTTTCAACACATCCAGATCATCCTTCCACGGCGAAGGCAGAGGCTAATCACTCTGGCCCTGAGAAGCACCCTGGCCCGAGGGTGCATTGGGTTTTGTCGCCGCAGGCCCCATGTACTTATATTTTCGTAGATTTGCCACCATTTAAGCGTTAAAGCAATTGATTTTAATTCATATAACTTTCACAAGCTGTTACACAATCCACTATAGTTGGATGGCACAGGGTAATAACAAAATTGAGCAAGCTAGCAGAGAGCCCACGCCATGCACGTCTTACTCCTCCGCCATCTTGTCGCAGTCTGCTCAATTGAATATTTTGTATAATTAAACAAATTAAAATGGCATGGACAGAAAAATGGTACCCTTAAATGTAATATTTTGTGGCACCAGCTTTTGCAGCAGTCACTGCCACCAAGTGATCTTAATTGGTATCACGGGTGCCTTGACGCTTTTCATCAGCCAGTCAGCCTATTTAAAGGGAAAAACCTGCTACTGTGTAGTCTGACATCATTTTGTGCACCACACTGAACATGGACCAGAGAAAGCAAAGAGGAGAGCTGTCTGAGGAGCTCAGAAGGAAGACTATAGATAACCACGTCAAAGGTGAATCTCTCTGGGTAGTACGTTTCTCTCCAGGATGCCTTGGTTGTCTTGAGACTTCATAATGCTCTGCACTGATTCAAGGTTCCTCGTGCCAGATGCAGCAAAGCAGCGCCAAAACAAAACCGAGCTCCCTCCATGTTTCACAGTAGATATGGTGTTCTTTTCTTTTAAAACGTCATTTTTCCTTTTGTAAACATAGGCTTATCAGTCCAAGGACATTCTCCCAGAAACTTTGGGGCTTGTCAGCATACATTTTGGCTGAGTTTTTAGTGTTTTTCTGTCAGTAGTGGAGCTCTCCTGGTCTTCTTCCATGGAGCCCATTATTGTTCAAAATGTGGCCCATAGTGTGATTAGAGAGGGGCATATCTTGACCTTTCAGTTCAGCTTGAATAACTTTGGATTGTTTTCTAGGCTGTTTTTCTACAATATGCATTGTTCTTCTGATAAACCTGGGGTTGATCTGAACCCCTTGCATCCACGTCCTGAGAGGTTGGCTACAGTCCCACAAACCTTATACTTGTTAATAATATTGGCCTTGGTGAGGCACCATTCAGCTCCTCACGTGTGGAACAATCTTCCAGAAAGCATCAGAGCTGCAGAAACTCGGCTGCTTTAAATCGAGGTTAAAGCTTTCCTATCTGCTGCTACCTTTCAGTGGAGCAATTGTTAATCTCCCACAATGTACAGGAACATTTTATTTCTTGCACTTTGTCTTTTATTTTAGCTTGTCTCTGTTTGTCTTTATTTTTTTAGTTTGCTTTTAAATTCTTATGTATTTCTTTTGCAACTTGCTGTAATGCTTTAATGTTTTATGTAAAGCACATTGAATTGTCGTGTACCTGAAATATGCAAGGATGAGAATGGGGTTTGGGAAAAAAAGAGGAAACTAAGCCGGGGGTCTTGGGGGACGCAGGCCCCCAAGCTGAATCCAAGGCGGAGCCTTGGTGGGGGGTCTAGGGGGCAACGCCCCCCAGAAGCTAACGAAATCTGGTGTTTTAGAACGCTCAAATGTGGTCTTATATTTAAAGTTAGAAGTAAGTACAAATGCATTTATAGTTTACCTTTTTAATCTGCTGCTGCATCACATGTGTAAATTTATGATATCTGAATGGTATGTTGATGTAATAATACTAAATTATATTTTACTACTATTTAATATGTTTAGAACTGACACAGAATTACATTTACATAGTTCTAGAACAGACAAAATAATTTAACCAAGTAAAATAAATTATAAATATTAACAAAATTCCATCATCAAGTCAATCACCCATTTATTAAAATATACTGACATTCTGCAAACATTTTGATTTATTAATGTGTGCATTTGTTAGTGTTACTAGGCATATAAAAAAGTTGCATATTAGTATATTTTAATATTTGAAAGATAATCTAAGAAAGTAAGTAAAACCTAAAAGATGTTTAATATTTTTATGCAATGACCATAAAGAAATTATGTTTACTAATAAAAGCAAAGATATCTTAGGAAAGGCAACCCATCACCACCCATGACACAAAAAACTTATACATGCATTATTAACTCCTCCTAGTGAAACAAAAAATGATAAATTATATTCAAAATTCTTAGATTGCATTTCAAATTGTGAGAAAACATGTAATAACATTTATGTATTAACAATAGATTATCAGCATTCGAATGCAATTAGTGTTTCAAAACAGGCATAACATCACCACTTACACATGCTATTTCATAACAAATTCATTACGCGAAAATTCTCAAGTACATTACTTATAACGAGAAAAAAATCTTATCTCGGAATGTGTCTTCCGATCACTAATTGCTGTAATCGGGGCCGATTGTGATGAACTTTGATTGACTGGCATCTGAATTTGACCGTGTCCATCGATCGTTTTGAATGCAGCACGAGCGAGTAGTTCGATCTCCTTGTAGCCACAATTTTGAGACGTTTCTGTTTTGAACAGTGTTCAACTAAGGCAACACAACCACGAGATCCATAACTCAAGAAATCATTGCAATGAACACACTGGGCTTTCCCTGGTACTTCGCATTTCGCTATGAAGTTGGCCATTTTTTCAACCACAACTTTGGTATTTTTACCGATCTTTACGGTCATTGACACAGTTTTTTCGAGCCATTCCCAACGAAACTTGTTCCTTATCCCTTTGTCGATTTCTAAAATTCTTGCTTTGTTGTCTTTCGTGAGTTTTAAGTTCACCATTTTCACGAAATCGGGAAAACTCGGTTGATTGAACTGTCCGCCATTTGCATTTCGCTCCACGTGTTGGATATGACAAAGGAATAACAAAATCGCCGATTGGTTGCTTCAATAAGTATCAGCCAATCAGTGGCCTTGTTACATTACATTACTGATCTCGCTGGGTAGCGCGTTCTGCGCGGTTGATTTTAGCAGCCGATCGAAAATACGACTCGCCGCTCATAACATACCTCACCCCCCCCCTAAAATTTTCTCCTCGAATTTAGACGATTCACGAGAATGACCCTAGACATGATCAAATCCGCGGAATTCCGCGGAGGATTCTCATCCCTGAATATGGTGTAGAAATGAACTTGCCTTGCCAACTGTGGTGACTGGAACATCAGGCTGCTTGGAGATGGTCTTATAGATTTACCTTTAACGTGGTTATCTATAATCCTCCTTCTTGGCTCCTCGGACAGCTCTCTCCTTTCTCCAGTGTTCACTGTGGTGCACACAATGACAATAAACTACACCGGAGCGTGTTTTTCCCCCTTTAAATAGGCTGAATGGCAGCTGATGAAAAGCTTGAAGGCAGCCGTGATGCCGATTAAGATCACTTATTGGCAGTGATTGCTGCAAAAAGGTGGAGCCACAAAATATTAATTTAAAGAGCACCACCTGTTTTGACCATGGCATTTTAATTTTATATAAAATATTTAGCTGAATCAATGATGATGAGCAAAGTCTGATTTGTGTTAAATATGATATAAACAGCAAGATATGTCATTAACCTTTCATCAGTTTCAGTTCTTTCAGAGAGAGTGGTTTTATGTTTATTTTTTGGAAGGGTGCTGACAGATTTGTCCACGTCTGTAAAAGGTAGAAATAAATCTTTTTGGGACGGGCACTTACCATTCTGGTATCCCGCCTGTGGGACGTTTTACATTGGCCGGACACTGGCTGGAATGGAACGGGGTTAAGAATATCTTCCAAAAATGTAATTGTAATCAATCTCTAATTGGTCATTTAATCTTAGAAGACTTAAGCGACTTGTTTTTCCTTCATAGAGTTGGGCAGTCCTAATAACAATTTTCCTGCCCAAATTTCCAACACTGAATGATCCGGACATGAAGGGTGCCAGCAGGGAGAAATGCTTTTTAATCTTATTCCATGTATTTATTTATTTTTTTTAATATGAATAATAAAATTGCTTTCAGCCTCTAGTTTTGCCTTTTTTTTTAATCAAGAGTATAATTGGTCAGATATTTCTGTGTAAACCTTTAGCAATTACAGTTTTTCTGACTCATTCTTTTCATGTGCATTTGTGTTGAAAATCAAATGTTTCTTGCAACTCCATCATTCGTTTCACACTGATCATTTCCTCTTTCCAGTGACATCACTGAGGAGGACCTGGAGGAAGCTGGCGTGCACGATCCCGCCCATAAGCGGATCCTGCTGGAGAGCCTGAGGCAGCAACAGCAGCAGCAAAAATAGACTGTCAGACTGGTCTGTGACTGGTCCAAACCGGCCTGGAACTGTGCCGGGTCCCGTGTGGCCAAATCTCAGCTGAGCTGGAAAGGTGCCAATCAATACCACACTGTGCCTTCTGAGAGAAATTGCACTCCATTTGTAATTTGGAAAAGACTGTGCCGAACCAACGTCTTTTTTTTTTTTTCCCACACGTACTGTATGAGTGTCATCTGTGCCTTATTTAATGATAATCATTTCAGTCCTTTAAGCATCACTACAAAACGTAGACTAAATCCTGTGAGAAGATATTCTTTGGCCTGAGAATTAGAGACATAACTTACGTAGCAGAGCTGATATCAGGTGTGATTTACCATCTGATCTGACCCACAGACAGAAGACTGAATTTAAAGCTTGTTTTGACTTTCGTGCCCAAAGTGTAATGAGGAAAAGGGGATTGGAAAACACACTCCCTTTGTTTTGCACCTTTAGCTCAGAATTTTAATAACACTGTGCTCTTTAGAGTCTCATTTTTCCCCCCACTGTAATTTTGGGGAGTAATTAAAGAGTGCTGAAGGCTAACATCAACCCACAGCGATGGGCAGAGGAATCTTTTAGCTTGTAGGTGAGGAGGACAAGCGCATAAAACCACACTGAAGTGAGCAAAAATCTTTTTTTTTTTTTTTTTTTTACAAATCAGTATGATGGTGTCTGAGCCACTGTTATTTAAACGGTGGCGTGTGTTGCTTATTTGTTATTTATGGTTTTATGTATGTTTTTAATTGATAAAGGGAATATTGAGCAAACCAACCAAACCCGTCCATGTAGAGCCGAGAGTCTGCGATTCATCTTGGTGCAACATTTCAGTAACACTCATCAGTGTTTGGAGGTCGCCTCACAGGTGTTTCACGCCGAGATTTCAACCTTTATGCTGACACAGAAATAGGCTCATTGTGTCATTGGCTAAATTCTTTTAGAAGCTGATACATCCTAGGGACTGCAGTGATTGTGACATTTTGGGCCAATATCAATGTTTATTTTAATAATCTGACTGATGGCTAACACAGCTCCTTTCGTTTGAGTTTGTTGCCATTTATTTCCCATTTTCTGACGGGAACAAGAAATGTGCATGATAAAATAAATAACTGAAACATTTAAGTACTCCAGCGTTCAACACACAAATTCAGTCATACAAATGCATAAACAACCTTTATTATATGACAAAGGACACACACCAGATAAACTCGGGGCACTGCCAGTGGTGAATGTGATCTTATTTGCTAATATTCCAATGGCAGTCAACAAGGTGTTTATCAGCCAGGACTGATGTTAAGTCAATAAATCATCCATCTTCTACCGCTTAGCCGGGTCACAGCAGTCCAGAGCAGCTCAGACTGCTGCTTGGTTCACATGACACCATGATCCCTCCTGCAGGTGGTGAGCCCCACTGTACGGTGGACCCATGTGGTCTTTTGAGTACACAGGGTCCTTAATGCAACTTTTTTCCATAGGGATCCTCTGGACCATTCTCGGTCCGGCACCTTCACCCAGGACCAGTTTGTCTTGGGGTAAGTTTCCCCAACAGCGGAGCTCCTGGGCCAATATTTGCTTCTTGACAGAGTCAGTCATGTAGTATAAAACATCGCAAATATACATGAGGTAATAAATGTTGCATCCAAGTGAAATATTACACTTAAATGATGTTTTAATGTAACGCATAACCCAGTTTGATGGGTGACTCGTTTAATGTAAACATGTGTACAGAGCATCTTTCAGGGATTGGTTGATACTGCCAAATGCATAAACTAAATGGTTACTCATTTTAGTGTTTATCACCAAAACATTTCACATGTACCATTCTGCTGGTCTGATGTGGTTCTCTTGTTACAGTAGCCAAGTGTTAGGGGGTGGACATGTAACTTAGACTAGAGCCTTGTAACATTTCTGCACGTCTACCACCAGGCGAGGGCATTTGTTCCCTGCTTTAACCAGCAGGTGGCGCTGCTGCTGCACTTCCCCGTCCGAGGATGTTGACTGGAAAACACTGGGAGCATGAGCCGTGAAAGAGGTGCGGTTATCAGTGGCGTTCCGTAAACATGTAAAAGTTCATTATTGACTGATTCAACATGTACAGGATTTAAGTTGTGGAACCAGAAGCCAAATTTAAAAAGTGATATTTTATCGTCACCCTGTCTGGCACCTTTATTTTAACAAGGTGGATTCATACTAGTTTTCCCCCATAAGATTGCAATTCCTTCTACTAAATATGACAGGACTTTGTCCAGGTTTATTTGGAGAAAATTTACCAGTTGGTCAAAATACATTTTTTTTTTCTTCTGCATTGTGCAATAACTGAGAAATTCTCTACCAGTCCTCCATCCAAGTTTAATGACCGTTTCCCAATCGTCCGGACCTTTTAGTGTTCTTAATGTTGTTTGTACATTATGTGGAGAAAAAAAAAGCTTAACACTCCATTTCATCTTGTTCTGTCATGTAGCCTTCTACTTTGGCTGTGTTAAATTAATAAAATTGTACATCCATGTATTTTTTTCCTATTAAAATCTAACATCTTCCTACCGTAGATTGACATATTTTCTTCATCTGTACTTCTGCCTTATAAAAAGGGAACTCGAAGCACGCACGCATCAAAATGAGATTGAGGTTTGGTGATTGACAATTACAAACTGATCAGATGCATCAGGTGGTGCCTCCATATTGTAGATTTATTATAATATTCAGTAGTGCTATAACATCTCATTCACTCAGTTTTCATTGACAGGTTCTCCTGTAATGAAGCATCGGTAAAGAAAAAAAAACCTACCCGATATTACTAATTACAGAATTTACAGTCACAAAATTTTATGGGGCAGTTCAAAGAAAGGTTCTCACTGACAAAAATATTAAATACATTTTCTTCTGGAGGAAGCCTCCCCTCTAAAATCAGTCCTTTTTCAACATATTTAAATGGAGATGGTTTACAAGCAACATAAACAAAACCAGGGCAGTGATAAACATCACAATGGAAAACTCCATCTCTATATATACTGCAGTCTTCAACTTGTGTTGCATTTCTGGAAAAGATGAGCCCCATATTTGAGTAAACAGCTGTAGTTATGCGACGAGTTGGAAGTCTGCAAGAGCTCCTCTGAATCACTGCCTGCTGTATAAAAGCTCACTTGTCCTCATCAGTCTAGCAGGAGAATCAATGAAAAGTAAGAAACTGGTCGTCGTACAGTGACAACAGCAGTACAAGTCTGCTATGATAAATGTGCAGACTACTCGGCTTCTCTTCCACCAAATAAGTCAGGAAACAGCAGCAGATTTGAATTTGAAATGTGGTCAAACACCTCAAGCATCCATTTTCCATCACAGATCTATGCGATGGAGAAAGGCATGATGGGACAAGAGTGTGTGGGAGCCAGGACATGATACAGTTATGGAGGAGGAAGAGGATAAAGCGAACCGGGAGTAGTCAAGTCTGGACCTGTGTGATCTAATTGGATTTTGGGGTCCCCCATTCAGCTCGGCGAAGATTTAGGGGGGACCCTGTTGTTTCTGCGGGAAGCCTGTGTGTCAGTGGGCTCAGAGGAAGTTGTGCTTGAGGGTGAAAGTCTGTCTTGTTTCCTTAGTGGAGATGTTTAGATTTCTGCTTTAAACGCATACCTGACCTCCATACACAACAAGGTCCGTGTGGGAATGTGAGGACAAGAAAAGAAGAGACGAGGTTTACAGTTTAAGGGCGCGTATACTTCTACATCATTTGGGTTTGTGTTTATCACAGACAAAGGGGACGGTTCTGGTTAAAATGACAGAACTTAGAGGTGAGAGTGGAGACATTTCAGAAGAACATGTCCCTGTCCATTTAGCTTTTGCAGTTTAAAGTGAACAGTTGCATCATAATTGGGGTGAGAGACATTGACCACTCCTAAGAGTCTTTTTTTTTTTTTTTATCTGTAAGGACATTTGGAGAAAAACAACAGCTTTGCTGAACTATTAACAGTGAATTCAGCTTTTTAATAGGCAGGTCTCTCCTAGAACGCTAGACTTCTCTGTTCCAGTTCATTTCTCATTTCCTCTTCCTCTGTGCTTCAGAACAGATTTGTCTTGATAGCAGGATTGGGTTTTCTGTGGAAGGAGGAGAGGACGCCGGCAAATGGCCCGGTCATACTGTCCGCAGGCTGCCAGGCCTTCAGGATCTCCTGAGTCTGGGCAGCAGGCTGCGCTACAGCAGGGTTGGAAGGCCCCAGGCTGGACCAGCTGGGGGGCTTCAGCCCCTGGAGAACCGGAGAGCTGGAGGTGTTGGTGTAGCCGTTATTGGCTGGAGCCGGGCTGGGGCTCAGGCTGGCAGGACTGCCCAAGTTCCCATTGGCTGAGCCGGGCAGGGAAGCCGTGCTGTCGGGTGTGGGGCTGCAGGTGGATTCCTTGGACTCATCATCCTCTGATGAAGATCTCTGCTCCCCGCTCTTCTTCCCTCCAGAGCTGCTGCCGTTGCTGCCTGTGGTGCCAGCAGAGCTGTTGGCTTTGGCATTGGCTGCTCGCTCCTGCTTACGAAATTTGGCCCGTCTGTTCTGAAACCACACCTGTCCAACACATTCATCTGATTAGAGACGGGTGAATAAAATATTTTATCATATCAGAGATTGTGACATTGGTTCATTTGGTGAAGAAGCACAAAGCATTTTTCATTCTCGTCATTTCCCCTCACCTGGACTCGAGCCTCTGTCAGGTCTATCTTGAGAGCCAGCTCCTCTCTGGTGTAGATGTCGGGGTAGTGGGTCTCAGCGAAGACCCGTTCCAGCTCCTTCAACTGGGAACTGGTGAAGGTGGTCCGGATGCGCCGCTGCTTTCTTTTCTCATTCAGTCCGGAAGGATCCGAGAAGAACTTATAAGGGACTGAGAGGGAGGAACTGTGTTGGTTTAGTGCTGCAAAATTCAAATATACTATGCAACTCCATTTTTGTAAAACTCGGGTCATCATTTGATTAGGAAACAATAATAAATAAAAATAATACTAAAGTGGGGACACAAAACTATTAATTAAATTTCTGAATCCATTTTACACAACAATTTAACATTTTTTTCTTACATTTCTCCCTAAAATAAATGATGTAAAGGGTGTGCATTATTGTTTCTAAACAAACCAAAACCTGACTAAAGTGATGTGGGCAGTCACATTACACATTCACATAAATTCCTGACTGAATAAAGGACTAGGAAACGCCCGGAAATCAGTTACTAATTTTTGTTCGATTTATAATTGGCTTTCATTATTGAAAATAAAGTCATCTTAAGGCCGCTTTATTTGAGATCATAAAAAGGTAGGCTTCATTTGGTATTTTCAATTTAAAATCTCAATAAAAACTGGAATATTATATGAACAAATATTGTCTCCATTTTATTGTTAAACGTAAATAAGGCGGAATATTTTAAAACAAACAAGTGATAGAAATCCTGCTTAAATATTGCTATTAATCATTATTACACCTACTATTACAAGTTACTTAAAATATGGGTCAACCGAATTTTCTTTTCCTTAAATAGTAAGGAAATTATTTTCCTAATTATTTTTCATCAATTTAAGTTAAAAAAAAAACAAATTGTTAATTAATTTTTAGTTTAGTAATTTGCATAGAGAAACTGGGCCCGGGCCTTAAATGGCGCTGGCTGGTCGTTTTTGACTGCGTGTGTTTGGTCTTTTGTCGTGCTGGTTTGCGCCATTTTAAGCTTTGCTGCTCAGAATTATAATAATGTGTTCACTTAAAAATAAATCGCATCCTTGTCCCAACGACACATCACCGCGCAGAAGCGTCGGGGGCCGGCGGGGCAGACCGGGGACCGGAGTCTACCTGAGGAGTAGGGTGTGGGCTGGTGGTCCCTCAGGGCTCCCAGTGTGCAGCTGGTCGTGCTGAGCGGGGTGCAGCCCGGGTTGGAGAAGGGTCCGCTCCGGATGGGGTTGTACTGGAAGGAGCTGGCCTGGCTGCAGGAGCTGAAGTCCGCGTAGGCCGACGCTTCCATGGCGGCCATGCAGGAGTCATAGGAGTTCAGGTAGGAGTAATCCATTTTATACATGGAGCTCGGCCGGCGCAAGCACCGGTCTGCGGGACACAACCGGGGGCTCTCGGGGAGGCTTCGGATGCTTCTGCAGCCGCCTCGGTCTCAGTCCGTTTTTCTCTCCACAGTCTCCAAAAGTAAAAAAAAAACAAAAACAAAAAAACTTCTGGGCAGGGCGGTTTAAAATCTCACGGGCGCGCGGCTGCTTTCAAAAAGTAATCCAGATGTTCTCTGACCTTTTCCACCTTATCCCGGTTTTCTCCGTTTCCTGCTCACACTTTCCTTCCCTATAGACTGCGCGTCGCTTTGCGCTCGTGCTCCGTTTGACGGCGCGCTGCGGCTCGCGCGGTGTTTATAATAAACTTGGCAAGGCGCGAGACAATGGCAAAGGCGGTGGTCTAGTTTCCATGACAATAACGCCCCCACCCACCACCACCCCTCACAGCACCGCCCTCGCGGTCAGACGCCAGTACGAGCTTGAGCGCACGCGGGTGTCGGAAGCCTTAAACCGCCGGGCCAAAGTAAGATAATTGAAATCAGCCGGTCACCGTTTGTCCGGCCAGTTGGGCGTTTTCGTTCGGCCAGAATGCGACCAAAGGCGAGCTGCACCGTTAACCTGAAACAACGCTCGTTCTGAGCAGCACCCCCCCCCCCCCCCAATAACATTAACAAGCGCAGCAGCTACACCCGGGTGGCGTCATTAAGCTGGGTGGGGGCCAATTAGCATGACTGGTAACAACCGTGTTACCGTAGCAGTCCCACCACCAGTGTTCCTCTAAACAATTCCCAGCGCATTCTCCATTTTGCCAACTTTCTCCCTTTAAAGGCTGCAACTGGAATGCTTCTGTCCAGCGCATATTTAGCGTCTAAGTCTCTGCTGCGCTCTGTATCTTCGGCTGGACGCACGCCGAGCCCTGCACCTGTGGAAGTGTGTAAAAAGGAAACGCGAAGAAAGGGTTGGCTGCATATCTAAATTATAAATAATAAAGCCATCTTAAGATTTCTGGGTGCTTATAAATTTTTTTGAGGTATGGCATGTGGCGCAATTTAAGCCAAAACGGCCTAACCACACAACAAATACGCACGAGTGTTATATTCAGCTCCAAAATAATAGCCTGCACCATAGTCTCCTTGCACAGCACAGCCGCAGAAGTCTTTATGTGGGGGAAAACGTCCAGATGTGACGGTGATTGCCGAGATTAAAAGCTTTGATTTGATTCCGATCACTTTTACAGAGATGTCACCGCAGCGAGCGTCAATTTGACGTATAGGACTGGAGAGGGAGCCGGGCGCGGAGACGACTGAGCAACCACGACAGGCTAACCATAAACGCATTGAAGCTCCATAAATTGGTTTAAGTTTATTGTTCGGTGTCATACAATGTGATAAGTCATATCCCACACGGCCCCCATCACACAGCCAAAGACGGAGAAGGCTTGGAACCGGCAGGCAGGCGCGCGCGGCGCTCCGTGCCTCGTTTCCAAATCTAGCGCGCAACGAGTTTTGCCGCTTTTCTGGTAATTAACAGCCTTTTTATCACGAGATAAATTCGCCGAAATAAAATAAACCCACAAACCCAAAATTACGTTGTACGTGCACGCCAGAGATTAATTAAATCTTGTCCCGCGCGCCCGTGCGTAATAGCGAGCTCTCCATCTGCGCTGACCACAGGCTGCGGTGATGACCCTCCTTAATGACATTAACCCGCTCCACCGGCACGCATGCGTGCGTGAGCAGCGGCTCACTTAAAACACAAGCAGCAATAGTAACATTTGTTTGCAGTGTTTGTGGCGCCGCTGGTGAGTCGGTGGGTGTTGGGGAGGATGGGCGCGCGCCGCTCCTCGTTTCCGTCCTCTGAAGGCGTTGGCTTCCACTTTCCTCATCAACTTTTTTAGATGGAAATTAGCCCTTGAGACTACATAGGCTCTAGCATCTACAGTATATTTTTTTTAACGGGCTGAAATCTTCAGAAAAAAAACTGCATTTTATTTGACGTTAACGTCGATTTCACACATTTACGCACAGCCATCTCACCTATTTTTATGAATTAAAACAAGTGCAAGACAAGCCTTTCTTTTTGTGATATTTACTGTTTTGTGCACAGACCATTGGACCCCTAAAAACACGAAATCATATACGTGGTTATTGTTACGCCGAAACATTAAAATTATTTTCTTCTCCCCTTCTCTCACTTTGTGTGTGTGTGTGTGTGTGTGTGTGTGTGTGTGTGTGTGTGTGTGTGTGACCCCGTCTGCTGGGTTCAGAGGTGAGTTTATCTAGAAACTTAAACTGTTTCCAAGTTAAACTCTCCCGGCCTTCTTCACTCCTTCCCTAAATGGAAGAAGAAGAAAAGCGCAACCAGGAGCGGCCCTATAGCGCCTCCGCTTTAAACAATTGAAACTTTAATCCCTTCAAAGGGGCACCGCTCTCTTCCAGGCCACTAATCCGCCCTATAGTGCTCCGGCGCAGGGGGAGACTTCTCCTCTGCAGAGGCTTTAACTTTGGATTTTTACATTCATGGGGCGATTTGGCGGAAACAGTAACGGGGAGCTTTGCCATTCATGGCGTCTGAATCAGCGGGCGGGCGGGGGGGGGGGGGTGCACAATGGTCCCCTGGAGGTTCCTGAGAGCCCCCGGGAGAGGAACCCCTTCTACAGGGATTATAGGCCCATTAGTGGAAACTTTTTGGGCGCACGTTTGTAATCAGAGGTGAGTCACGCAGGAGTGGAGAGACCATTCATCTGTTTGTCGTCAGTGTCTCTTTGACTTATTACTACTATAGCAACAATATCGCATATCATAATGGAGTATGCAAAATACGCAAATGAGTGATTAAGACGCTTAAACAATTAGTCACAATGGGAACAACAATAAGCGGCTCCTAAATCAGTAGGAATGGACCCTCTGCTGTATATATTGACAGTGATTACTGTTTGTAAGGATTTGCTGCTAATTGACAGGCTAATCCTAAACCATAAACAGCTTTTCTTTGTTTATTCTTTTACATTAATTGATTTAAATAGCGGTGACACAATTATTTCAGGTGACGCTGCACTTGCTTCTTTGTTCATCCGCACCGCTGAGGAAGAATGACTGCAGATGAAGTGGTGTGGAAACGTGGAGCCTCTGGTACACGGTCTGTGGCGGACGGCGTGGATGGAGCGATGAAGAGGTGCGTGATGGAGACAGAGTGAAGGGAGGAGTGAAGGATGGCACCCGGCCTGCATGGCTGAAAAGCCCAGCGGGAGGCCCAGGACTGTCGGTGTCCTGAGACGGGCGGCGAGGCGCCGGGGCTGTCAGTCATCCATCACTCCGACTCAAAGAACAACATGGCCCGTGAGCCCAAAGCGGTTTTCTTGACTCAAACTCTGGCAGCGATCGATTCTCAGGCCTGGATATTAACCCTTCTATTTCCTTTAAACAAGCAGAGGATGTATAGAGGAGATTCCACAGCTGAATTAGTGAAGTCAGTGAAACAGACGCAGAATAGAGGGGAAAATGGGACTTTCTTTGACGAGGCTCCAAATATGACTAATAACTCTACTCAATAGCACCTGCAATACAAATAAAGCAGCCTTTTATTTATCTCGTTCAAATTCCCAAATTAAAAAACAAAAACAACCAAACAGTTTTACAATAATGACTTGATGGGCAAGATGCGTCTCGGTCATACACTGAATAAATTATCATCATCATAAATTAATATTCAAAATATATGCCGCCTTAATTAAGTTGCGTTTCTCGTATTTTATTTTCCATTCATTGTACAGCACAGATTTGGTGTCAACTATCAATCTATTCTTTCTGCTTCACACCGTTTCTTCTTCACTGTGCTGCATGCTTGCGTTTGTAAAGCGTCTTCATTGCTCAGCATTACTGAAGTCACCTCTGACCGCCGTGATCACGCGGAGCAGCCGCAGCCTCTCTCTCCCTCACGTGTCGTGTCATCGCCCCTCTCCACACGCCTTTCCCTCCCGGGTCCATTTCATTGCGCGCAAAAATAAATTCAGAAGTCGCAGCTCCCGCTGCCGTTAACACCGGCCGCTGTCTTTACAGCAGGAACCGTTGGCGGCGGCGGCGGCGTGCATTTGATTTTCTCCCTGATGGATGAGAGGCAGAGCGGCGGGGAGGGGCCGGTGGGCCCGGGGGTCCCGTCAGTGCCGCCTGTCCCCGCATATCAGTCCCCAATTACCGGAATGCACCGTGACGCCCCAGCTGGAGACAACCGAGCATCTAACTGGGTTAGAGAGGCGCAGCACCGGGAGGACAGAAGCGGGGCCGCGTCTAGCTTTCTGCGACACTTCACTCCCTTTATGATGCGAAATGATCTCGTTCAACAAAAACATTAAAACAATAACTTTGCTCACTGTCGAAATCAACATAAAAATTAAACTATTACGTGAAAAAACGTTATCTATGAATGTTGCAAATTGACGAGAAAAAAGTTGCATATTTGAGCACGTGAGAAATTATAAGTAAATTTACAAAAATGAGGAAAAGTTTCACATTTGGAAAAAAATATACAAATTTATGAGGAAAAAAATTGCAAAGTTCAAGAGAAGAAGTTGCAGGTTTAAAGAACCCCCCCCCCCCCCCTAACAGTTGAAGTTGATTTTAATTCTTCCTCCACATGTGGAGGGTGAACGGGCGGCTTCCAGGGCCTTAGTGGCTGGGGGCCCCAGCATGTCCTCTGCCGCGTTAGGTAGAAACGGCCGCGTGGAAGCATCTCATCCTCCTCCACATCCAGGCCTAATCAGGCTTAAATGCTGTCAGGTTTTCGGCCTGTGTCCAGCAGCGTTGCTCTGCTCGGCCCAACCCAATAATTTAAACATTTGGCTCATGCAACGTGTATAAAATGAAAATGTGCGATACTTTATGTTCCCTAAAAACTGCTGCTGAAGCACCAATTAAAAGCAAAAATGTAGAGATATTCATCTTCATTTCCATATTGCCAATATTTTAGACATAAAGGTAATGCTTCCCAAGTGCAAAACAAACCAAACAAAGCGTCTGATCTGAAAACTATTGCGCCTCTCCAGTTTTTCCGTGTGCCATTTGTCATTTATGTGGGCCAGCTTGTCCCGCATGGACCAAAACTGGTGGAAATTAGGAAATCATCACTGGAATGTTGAGGATTAAACAGGAGGGCCATAAAAATCACGCTGACTGAGCAAAAATGAGACCTGGAGAGCCATCAGTAACTCTTTCTTTTTGGGGGGGCACGTAGTGAAATCAAGATGAAGATCACCTACAAGCTTAATGAGCCAAAATAATTGCCCAGCACAAAGGCTCGCCGGGACGAAGTTGCCAAAATTGCTCCAATATATGGCCATTAATTTTAACCCATCAAATTACACTCATCTGTATTTAAGTCCACCCTAACTGGAGCTGAGCGCGCATCCATCACGCAGCCGGAATATGACGCACAGCAGCTGCGGTTATTCACATGCTGTGTGCGCCCCTCACGCGGCACCGGGCCTGTATTATCCTAATGGATAACGGCATGTTACTTAAAAAAGAAGCTTTTTAGGATAAAAAAAAAAAAAAAAAAAAACAGTTCCCGGGAGACCACCGTATACACGCGCGCGCACACACAGCAGCGCACCACAGCTGGAGCAACGAGGGATGGCCGCGCGCAGGAGAGCTTCTCCAAACACGCTAATTAGATCTCGAGCTCTGGCCCCGCGCTCTGAAAGCAGCCCAGCGGCGGGGCGCGCGGAGCTGTGGAAAGTTAATTGAATTAAATTCTCTCTAAACTAATTAAGCTGCAATCTGCCACGCGAGCTGTCCCTGAGCAAGGTTCGAATTAGGCGGAATGGATTTGTTCCTTTTCTTTTAAAGAAAGGAGGGCAGACTGGTGGGCTTTTGCTGGGGTCCCTTATTTGTCTTTTATGGTGATTTTTTTTTTCTTCCTTCCCCCAGGTGGGGAAGTGTCACGTGATCTGCCTGGCGGTAACTGGACGGGGGATCCGGTGCGACCCATGAGGCAACATTTTAATGGCTGTAACCGCGCTGCTTTTCCACCAACGGGGAGCGTCTTCAGGCCGAGAGCGCTGAGGTAATGGAGGCGAAATCGATCGCCTTCCTGGGGGGAGAACAATGAGGGGGAGAGGGGGGAGATGAGAGGAGAGCACGGGGACATGGATGAAAATGCTCCGTTAAGAGCAGGGACAGATATGATAATGGCAGTGGCGCTATAGTCGTTCATCATTCACCACCTCCACCTGGCTGCAGCTCCTCCGAGCGGCCGCAGGAAAACGCTCCACCGAAACGCGCTTGGCGCTCCTTCGCTCATCAGCGGCTCAGTGCGACTCCTCGCAAAAAAGAAACATAAAAGATCTCGAAATTACACGAGAAGGTGAAAAAAAATTAAGAGAAAACCTCCGAAATTTACAGAAAAAAAAATCAAAATGTATAACAGAACTGAAGAGGAAAGTTGTATTCAAGAGCAAAAGCGCTATATAAGTGCAGGTTAGTTAGTTAGTTAGTTAGCAAATTTAATAAAACTAGTTCCAATTTTTGAGAAAGAAAAATGTCCAATTTATAAATTCCAAGAAACTGCGCGAACTTATGATCAAAGTTGCACTATTATACTGAAAAAAATTGCATATTTAGAAAAAGTGCACATTTGTGATAATTAACTTGCATGAAAAAGTTGTGATCAAGAAAAGGTCTCTGATGCAATTTTAAGCAAATTCCCTCTCAAATTTACAGGAAGAATCATCAATTTATAATAAAAACTGAGGAATGCAAACTCAAACTGTAAATTTACAACTGCATGTTTGTAAATTTATGAAAATGACTAAAACTGACAGTTTATAGAAATATATGAAAAAAAAAACACATTTAGAGTAAAAAAGCTGCAAGGTTAAGAATGAAATCCCAAATATAAAAGTAGTCACAAAAAAGTTGCAAATATATAAGCAAATAAAACCAGCCTATTGCTAATAAACCAGAGTGGTGGCCTAGTTGGTAGAGCATCCACCCCACACCCGGGAGGCCGGGGTTCAAATCCCGGCTGGGTCATACCAAAGACCATATAAAAATGGTACCTTCTAGCTTGGTGCTCAGCATAATAGAACAGGGAAAGTAAAGTTAAGCACAGAGCTACCAGAGGACTGACCCCCCCCCCCCCCCCCCCCCCCCCCCCACTGTAGCTTTCACTACTTACAGTAGCTGTGTGGCCTAGGGTCAGAGAAACGGCAACAGGCGCTGCCCCTATACACCATATGGTGTCCCACATACTGTGGAAGGGATTAACTAACTAACTATTGCTAATAAGTATAAACAGACTTCATACTTCACATATTTTACTTTCCTGTTTTGCATATCTATTTTATCTTCATTTCAAGAGCTGGCTCTACTTTTTAGCTCCATGTAGAATATTTTGGCCAAAAATTGCCCTTTCCACAATAGACTGTCTGCTCCTGCCTTAGGAGAACCAATGTGGATGGAAGCATCAAACGTACACAGTATTATGGCTACAACTTGGAATGATGAACTAATTCATCAGTCCCTCTGTCCCTAATGACAAAACACATCCACTACAATAAACTGATTTCACAAGACCTCAATATAAAAGCTACTATAACAGGAATACCTCAGAATATGAGTATGCTGTGTATGAGTATTTCTCTTTTGTCTGCTTCCGCCTAACTTTTTTACTTTCCTCCATGTGTAGGTGGGAGAGACTTTAGGGGAGGTGGGTCAGAGACAGATGGATTGGAAAGGAAGGAAGAAACCGAGGGGAAAAAAGAGCAAAGCAGAAGCAGAGGACGGATGGAGTCAGTAAGCGAGAGAGCAAAATATAGTGAGATAGGACAGAGAGGGAGGCCAGGACGATGGAGGGCCAGGTTTCTGTTTCTCCATAATCTAATCAGAGAAATGGCAGCAGTCAGAAATAGCCTGACAGACAGACTAAGAGCCTCTTTTCTTTCTCCTCCTCTTCTTATTCTTGTCTTCCTCCTCAGGGAGGTAAATGGATACACGCGCACACTTTCCCTTCCCTAAACCATAAAGCGTGGACATGTTTGAGGGTTATAAGAGATGAGAAAAGCCTTGAGGTAATCAGAGCAAAACCTGATCTTCAGTACAGATGCAGCCACTTCAAGAGGCTCACGTTTAGAAACATCTGCTGGCCTTGTTGCTCTCTTCTCTGAGGGCGTCAACAGTTTATCAGCTGCAGGAAGATGACATTTCGGCCGTTTGGAAAACAATCAACAGTTCATATAACTACACAAACAAATCATTCATGGATCTTTAGACTGATGAACAGTGTTGATAGTACTGTAACACCACTAATTTTGCAGTAACATGCTGTGTAACAAAATTACCATTTAAAAATTCAGTAATGCATTACAGTTATTGAAATTTGATCAGATGCGTGTTACTCGTTTTATTAATATGGATAATTTTAGCGCAAATAAACTGACCCTACGTAGCTAACGCAGCCGTCAGTCAACATGACCTGTTGCAAGTCTTCACTACTGAGTGGAGGAAAAGATGAAGCTATTTTGTTTTTGTGAAAATAGATTCTTCTTCCTTTGTCGCAGTTAAGGACAAAAGCATATTGGTGGGTTGCAAGCTAAAGGGCTGTGTGAGACTGACTGCAATCTTCAGAATTGCCTGAGAACAGCGATAAGCTCCAACAAAGCTAGTGCTATGCTAACAACACCGTGGATCTACGCTATCTGAACAGCCAAGGCTGGATTTCAAGCACAGGTATGCATCTGGACAGTTTGTGACCCAGCAAGAATTAAACCAACTGATTGCCAGATAGGCCGTCACAGACTGAAGATGTGATGTAAACAGTGACTTTCCATCAGACAGCTGAGACTGTGATCTACTGAAGTTAAAACACATTTACTTGCTACCTGGATAAAGACTATTCAAAAATGGATTTTGATCTCCAAAAAGAATTTGAGGGACTGGATCATGTCTCTGTCACAGCAGACATTTGGACTGTGGATAATGGACATTTTCTCTGGATCACTGCACATCAGATTAAATCCATAATATAAAGGTAAAATAAATATTGACAGCTTTATGCAGTGTTGCCAACTCACTCTTTTGGAGTGATTCTCACTCTTTTTCCCTCTCTCTCACCCCACAAACCCCATTTCTCACTCCAAAATGAGGAAATTACTGGCAATTTTGTGTTGATTTTCTTCAGATTTTTTCCCCACAGTAAGCGCTCTCAAGGCAGGATAAAGCAGACTGAACATGCTCTAAAAGCTCTGTCTGAAACAGTCTGTTTTCAGCCTCACATTAATAAGCCAGTAATGTAATCCATTAATTAAATTATCTTGCTGTGTGCAAGATGACTTAAGTATGCATTTAAAAGCAATGTGAAAGTTACTTTTCCAAGTAACTAGTTACTTTAATCATGCAGTAATTGGTAAAGTAACTCAGTTACTTTTGAAAAGAAATAACTAGTAACTGTAATTAGTTACCATTTTTTAGCAACTTGCCCAACACTGCTGATGAATGATGTGAAGGTGTGAGGTAAAGAAAAAGAACAGCTTATGATTAAACAAAATGTGCTCCTTATGAATGCACAAAAATTCTCTGCACTTTTCTGCTGAGATGTGCTGACAAGATGAGCTGTTATTGACTTCCTTTATTAAAACTATACTGTACATTAAGGAAAATGGGAGGTGATGTAGCAAGTTTGTCAAAAATGCTAAAGCTAATAAACAGATTTTGTTTTTAACACATTTAGAAATATTTACAAATGTCAGGAAAGAGCAATTCAAGCAATTGTTATCCAAGACAAATCTGCTTGGAACCTCTAAGCATATTTAAGCCTTAGAATGAAAGTAAAACATTCAGGTTCTAAGTATGAACTGCTGTTACTATTATGCCCCAGTCACACAAACCTGTCTACAAGAATACCTGTGAATACCTCTGTCCACAGGTAGGTGGGCAGAGATGATCGTGTAAATGCAAGAATATGAAGTGACGAACACAAAGACATGAGTGGTATAGAGGTGTGGTGCACATGGAACTCCAGAATATTTTTCTGTTTTAAAATTCATCTGTGTTGGCTCTGCATCATTGCAGGAAATTGCAAATATACAGGAAAGAAAGAACAAGTAAACCCAAATGAGTCAAGGTAGAGCACTGATGTGCCATGATTTTTTCCCAAACTCAACATGTCATGGTGCATATTTTTAAAGGCATTCCTGTGAGTAGCAGTTACACCAAAATCATGCATGTCGTGAACCCAAAGTGCATTTTTCCACCTTTGCACCCATTGCAGGTACACACAAGTGTTTGCAGGTGCACTTCTGAGTGACTGTGTCCTAGAAATAAAGGGTTTCATCTGATGAATGCAGCTTTTTGTGTCCATAAAATTACAACTTATTTTTTTTTTCCACAATATCTTTATTGAACCTTTTTTTTTTTTTTTAACAAACATGATACAAACAATCAAACACTAACACTAAAGTACTACTACAAAAAAAAAAAAAATGCACTAAAAACACCAACAACCACCAACAAAATCAAGTCTTCAACAATGCTCCTCTGTTTAGTCTAGACAATCCAATACATAAGTATACATATTATGTTCACCAGTTTGGAATTTACAAGGTCCACACACATCATTCACCTTCTTCTTCAAGAGTTATGTTTAAATTTTTTACATAATCAATAAAAGGTCTCCATATATTCTCAAACACAATTTCCTTTGATTTCAGTATATATGTTATTCTTTCTAATGGAAGGTTTGTTAACATCTGTCTTAACCACTGAGTCACATCTGGTCTATGAGTCTTTTTCCATAATAGTGCAATACATTTTTTGGCATTAAGCAAACTGAGGTCTATGAATGTTCTTTCACTTTTATTGAAATTATGCTTTTCTGGGTACAGACCCAACAAAAACAGTTTAGGATTCAATATGATTTGTTTTGAGATTATTTTTTCAATTGTTACCCTCACCTCTTCCCAAAACATTCTTATTAATCTACATTCCCATAAACAATGAAATAGGGTTCCTTTACTTTCCATGCATTTTGTGCATGTATCTGGTATATTTTTGTTATATCTATTTAACTCCTCTGGTGTAACATACATCCGCATTAACCATTTGAAATGTATCAATTTAAGGCGTGCATTTATTGATTTGGTTTGAGCTTCTGTACAAGCCAATTCCCATTGTTCCTCTGAAATTTCAATTTGCAGATCTTCTTTCCAGTAGTTTAATCTTTTCAGTGAATTTTCACTTGAAGATAGTGTCAATGAGTTATAAAACTCTGAAATAATACCCTTTCTTTTACTATCTTTCATCATCATTTTTTCCAAGGATGAATAAAACAACTTATTTTTTATTGCAAATTTGTTTCCCATTTCCCCCCAAGTTTTGGAAATCTGGTCTTGTAGATGGACATTTTTTAACAAATTTGATGTTTTTAATCCTTGTAAATTACATCTGATGAAGATTCTCAGTCATCCAGGTGAGTTTACTGTATGGACGCTTAGTCAACTGGACTAAACATCTATCTATAAATTCAAGAAGTCACTGTCTGTGTGTCTGTCTGTTCCACACATATCTCTTAAACCATTCCTCAGACTTTCCTGAGGTTACGAGGGTGTGCATCCCTGAGTATTGAGTCGCTCAGTCAAAATATGTAATTTTTATCAAAAAAAGTTTAGCCCCCACTCTGTCTCTTCATTCCTGGCTTCAAGAAGTATGGGCGGGGTTTCGGATTGACTCAGTGCTGATTGGATAATATGTGGCATCACAACCATGCTGATTGGATAACACACAGCATCACGACCTGTCAGTCACCACAGTGTTCCCTGGACAAAACAAGGAAATGAAAGTTAGAAAGATAGAAAAAGTTAATACTGAAGAGTTAATGCTTAAAAAAATTACACCATAAAGTTACCGTGATTGCGTAGGTCTAAAGGATAATTCGCCATATGTGGAGAATGAGGTGCACGAGCAGACTGGGCGGCGCATCAGTGGGGACTGGGTCTGACAAATCAACCAGGAGAAGCCGGGAGAAGCAGCGGCCAGACATGACCTGGCTCAAAGGCACACTAACTGATGGCAATAAAGTTATTTTCAATAGAGTGGAAAAAAAAAGAACGCATGGAGTGTGCTATTACCCTGAGGGTGATTTATCATGAAAAACAGCTGAGCTCTATGGTTTGAGTGATCAGCTGATTGGATCCACCCAGTGTTCTCACATTTTGGCATACAGTGGTATGAAAAAGTGTTTTCTCCCTTCCTGATTTCTCAGTTTTTTGTATGTTTGTCACACTTAAATGTTTCAGATCATCAAACAAATTTAAATATTAGACAAAGATAGCACAAGTAAACACAAAATGCAGTTTTTAAATGAAGGTGTTTATTATTAAGGAAACAAAAGCCAAGCCTACATGGCCCTGTGTGAAAAAGTGATTGCCCCCTAAACCTAATAACTGGTTGGGCCACCCTTAGCAGCAACAACTGCAATCAAGCATTTGCAATAACTGGCAATGAGTCTTTTACATCGCTGTGGAGGAATTTTGGCCCACTCATCTTTGCAGAATTGTTGTGATTCAAACACATTGGAGGGTTTTCAAGCATGAACTGACTGCCTTTTTAAGGTCATGCCACAGCATTTCAATCGGATTGAGATCAGGACTTTGACTAGGCCACTCCAAATTCTTCATTTTGTTTTTCTTAAGCCATTCAGAGGTGGACTTGCTGGTGTGTTCTGGATCATTGTCCTGCTGCAGAACCCAAGTGCGCTTCAGCTTGAGGTCACGAACAGATGGCAGGACGTTCTCCTTCAGGATTTTTTGGTAGAAAGCAGAATTCATGGTTCCATTTACCACAGCAAGTTTTCCAGGTCCTGAAGCAGCAAAACAGCCCCAGACCATCACACTACCACCACCATATTTTACTGTTGGTATGATGTTCCTTTTCTGAAATGCTGTTACGTTTACACTGGATGTAATGGGACACACATCTTCCAAAAAGTTCAACTTTTGTCTTGTCAGTCCACAGAGTATTTTTCCAAAAGTCTCGGGGATCATCAAGACATTTTCTGGCAAAACTGAGATAAGCCTTTGTTCTTTTTGTTCAGCAGTGGTTTTTGTCTTGGAACTCTGCCATGCAGGCCATTTTTGCCCAGTCCCTTTCTTATGGTGGAGTCATGAACACTGGCCTTAACTGGGGCAAGTGAGGCCTGCAGTTCTTTGGATGTTGTTGTGGGGTTTTTTGTGACCTGTTGGATGAGTCATCGCTGTGCTCTTGGGGTAATTTTAGTTGGCCGGCCACTCCTGGGAAGGTTTACCACTGTTCCATGTTTTTGCCATTTGTGGATAATGGCTCTCATTATGGTTCGCTGGAGTCCCAAAGCTTTGGAAATGGCTTTATAATCTTTTCCAGACTGACAGATCTCAATTACTTTGTTTCTCATTTGTTCCTGAATTTCTTTGGATCGCAGGATCTTATGGTCTACTTCACTTTGTCAGGCAGGTCCTATTTAAGTGATTTCTTGACTGAGAACAGGTGTGGCAGTAATCAGGCCTGGGTGTGGCTAGAGAAATTGAACTCAGCTTTCCAAAGATGTGATAAACCACAGTTCATTTATGTTTTAATGGGGGGGAATCACTTTTTCATACAGGGCCATGTAGGTTTGGATTTTTTTTTACCCTTAATAATAAACACCTTCATTTAAAAACTGCATTTTGTGTTTATTTGTGCTATCTTTGTCTAATATTTAAATTTCTTTGATGATCTGAAAGATTTAAGTGTGAAAAACATACAAAAAATGAGAAATCAAAAAGAGGGCAAACACTTTTTCACACCACTGTATTAGAATAGCTGATATACATATAGGACATAGAGGAGAACTGAAATGGCATTTCTCTCTCTCTTCAGTGGTGTGCGCAACATAAAAAACAAAAGGAATAAGGCTGGAAAAACAACAACAGCAATCCATGTACAGTAATGCTACCCGTAGTACAAACAGCAACAAAAGATAGACTTAAGGTTTAAGGCTTAAAAAATTATACCATAAAGTTGCTGTGATTGCATAGGTCTAATGGATAATTTGGCATGAAGAACACGAGGTGTGGGGGGGGGGCTGAACCTGTGGATCGCAGTCCTTCGCTGGCACACAGGTAAAGCAGCAGCCACTGGGTCTCAAATATTTGTACACATATCCTCTTATAGTACTGCATGAGTTTATTGATGATACACAGAAGAAATTCAATATTACACTGAACTCCATCATTGAACAGTGATATAAACTAAACTAAAATAATTACGACTGAACAACTCCCATTCCCCCAAATGCAAGATACACTATTATCTTGAATATAAGTGACAAAAGATCACACAAATACAGATCTGACAAACAAATAAACAAGGGATCGGAAACAGTCGCTAATATTGGATGTCCCATTCATTTTCAACATTTAGATATTCTGTAATTAATATTCACACAATCAAATAAATCCTAGTGCCATTTACTCCCTTTTATATTTGTCAAAGTCTAACATGTGATTGTCTACATATAGGCTAAACATCTTTGTATTCCACTCTCAAACACAGCCTACATGTGGACCTGTAAAGCCTAATTGAGATGCCCGTTTCAGACAGGAATACTTGCGTTCTATGGGCAATGCACTAGTTTTTTAATTCTTAATTTCCTGACTGACTTTCAAAATTTAAAAAAAAAAATAAATACATGAATCCAGTTGACCTGACAGTTTTCATACATTATACTTATAAATTATGTTTTTTCTTTCAATAGTACAACTTCTGTTGTGTAATTGACTTTTCTTGTAAATGTGTAACTATGCATATTTGCAAGTTTTTATATTTCAAACTTGATATGTAACTTCTCTTTTTTGTCTTATGTTTAGGAGATCTTTCTTTTCTGGTTGTGGGCAAAAGAGTTGTAGGTTGTAGACCTCTTTTTAAGATGTTTACAACTTTATTTCACATGTCTTTTTGAGAGTCCAACGTGATATCTCTTTAAAAAAAAAAGCAGTAATTACTGCCTCACTTTGACAAAATTAAGAGCAAAAAAAAAAAGTGCATTTTTTCTTGAATTGTGACTTTAAAGATCCATTCAAGCCTGGATGAAAATTACTGCAGCAGATTCAGTGCAGAGGGGAAAGATTCAAACTCTGCAGGCATTTTCTTCCTCTACAGCAGCCGTGACAGCAGTACAGATGTGACTGAACAGGCTGAGGGTGTGTCAGTAGTTGGGGGGTCCAGGCGGTGCACGGTCAGACTGAATGTGTCTAATTCCTCCCTATGGAGAAGACATTCCTGTTGGACGTGTGACAGATTCTCTCTACCTTCCCTACCAGCATTCGACACACACCCCCACCCGGAGTAGAATTCCACAGAAATTCCTCTGCCATGTTGTTTTACATGGTAGATAAGCGTTATTGTGTCAGAATTCCCACCCAGGCGCTGCTGCTCTCACATCCATCCATCCATCAGCACACTGTCAGCTGCCGGTGCAACACGAGCACAACAAAGAAAGAGGAATTCCCTTTTTGTTGCGATGACTTTATTTACACAGTGGAAGAAGGCATACAAGGATGAAAAATGCAACTTGAACACATTCGGCATCTTGTCAACATGCTGTTCAAACATTTATGATGCAACAATGCATATTTTTTCTTTATGAGTAAATTTCTCTTAATGTCATACACACTGGTGATAGAGGAGACTTGTTTACATCAACATTCATCAAAGAAAACTACTTACAAGGCCCTTATATTAACAGTAATTCAAATATACTTACTCCACTAACGCATTCTTTATTTCAAAGAAATGAGTAAGCAGGTTGTATTGACATGAATTTGTCAGAGTAGTTCTGCTGCTATCTACGTAAACGTTAACACACAAATGCAGGCCAGAAAACCATCTTTAGTTATTCACGTTTACATGTTTTTTTCCAAGTTGCTGTTTTTTAAAATAAAACTGTAACTTCAAAGTAAAATCTCTCACTAGTTAAAAGCTTCTTTAAGAGAGAAAATGGCTCATATAAATCTCCAAATTAAATGTTTCTCTTCCAGAGTTAAAATAGCTGCTACATCTCCTCTCAAATCAGTCATAACACTTTTTTTTTAATTTAAACTTGTATACAAACTAATAAATTTTGGCTTTCTTAATATTCTACACTATAAAGCCGATATATTCCACACTGATCCACAGTAGTGCTCCACAAACATGGCTAATACAATGGTCCATGCACTGATGAGATGTTTTACAATTTCACAATTAACATGTAATAAACTTTTTGATTGCTCTGTCTCAGCAGCACCCTAGTGACAAGGGGGGAGGGGAGCTGAAAAGTTCATAGTGGTCAAATTTTACAAAATGTGGTTTATTTTTCAACCGCAGGGATCCAAGCACTGCAACACCGATGGAAGAAGTGTGTGGACTGAAGGGGAGACTATGCTGAAAAATAAAACACATTTGGTCAGATTTGACCACTATAACTTTTCAGCACCTCCTCGTATAACAAATATTGTGGAAATGTTGGCATGTATAATACTGCACGTGTGTTGTGAATCAGAAGGCAGTGATGCATTTATTAGAGGTACGTTTATTAGGAAATATCCATGAACCAAACTTCATCTTTAACATGCAATCTAGCTGATGATGATGACTGAGATTGGCAATTCTATGTGATGTCTGTTAGTGTTCAGGGCTGAGTGGTGGACGGATGTCCAGTGTTCGTGAAGAACTATCTTGTCCTACCACCTCGAGGCGCAGGCTGGGCGTGCTGTGATCTTCCTGGCTCTCTGATTGGACAGACAGTCGCAGCGTGCAGCCTTTGGGCAGCAGTTCCTGCTCGTACGCTGCAGCCAACTGGTTGACGACCCTTCGCTCAACCTGGACAGAGGACAGAGATAACACAGACGTAAGTTTTACAATGTTAGGTTTAATAAGCTATAAGTAAATTACAAGAATTTTAAAAAGACCTTTAAAAGTACATTTAAAGGACATCAAAGACCAAAAAGTGATAGCTGTCAGCCCTGTTGGAGTCATCTTAAATCTGTGACAGACCTAACTGTCCTACTTGGGGAGACTACTGACACAGGGAGGTGTGTTTGGTCTGAAACACAGGTTCATCTCAATAAATTAGAATGTTATCGAATAGTTGATTTATTTCAGTAATTCAATTCAAAAAGTGAACCCCATATATAGTGGTGTGAGAAAGTATTTGCCCCCTTCCTGATTTCTCATTTTTTTGTACGTTTGTCACACTTAAATGTTTCAGATCATCAAACAAATTTAAATATTAGACAAGTCTTCCAGGTCCTGAAGCAGCAAAACAGCACCAGACCATCACACTACCACCACCATATTTTACTGTTGGTATGATGTTCCTTTTCTGAAATGCTGTGTTACTTTTACGCTGGATGTAATGGGACACACACCTTCCAAAAAGTTCAACTTTTGTCTCGTCAGTCCACAGAGTATTTTTCCAAAAGTCTTGGGAATCATCAAGACATTTTCTGGCAAAACTGAGATGAGCCTTTATTTTCTTTTTGCTCAGCAGTGGTTTTGATCTTAGAATTCTGCCATGACGGCCACTTTTGCCCAGTCTCTTTTTTATGGTAGAGTCATAACCACTAACCTAAACTGAGGAAAGTGAGGCCTGCAGTTCTTTGGATGTTGTTGTGGGGTCTTTTGTGACCTCTTGGATGAGTCATCGATGCGTTCTTGGGGTAATTTTGGTCGGCTGACCACTCCTGGGAAGGTTCACCACTGTTCCATGCTTTCCCATTTTGTGGATAATGGCGCTCATTGTGGTTCGCTGGAGTCCCAAAGCTTTGGAAATGGCTTCATAACTTTTTCCAGACTGACAGAGCTCAGTTACTTTGTTTCTCATTTGTTCCTGAATTTCTTTGGATTGCAGCATGATGTCTAGCTTTTGAGGATCTTCTGGTCTACTTCACTTTGTCAGGCAGGTCCTATTTAAGTGACTTCTTGACTGAGAACAGGTGTGGCAGTAATCAGGCCTGGGTGTGGCTGGAGAAATTAAACTCAGCTTTCCAAAGATGTGATAAACCACAGTTAATTTATGTTTTAACGGGGGGGAGGGGAATCACTTTTTCACACAGGGCCATGTAGGTTTGGATTTTTTTTACCCTTAATAAACACCTTTATTTAAAAACTGCATTTTGTGTTTACTTGTGTTATCTTTGTCTAATATTTAAATTTGTTTGATGACCTGAAACATTTAAGTGTGACAAACATACAAAAAAAATGAGAAATCAGGAAGGGGGCAAACACTTTTTCACACCACTGTAGATTCATTAAACAGAGAGTGGTTTTTTCAAGTGTTTTCTTTTAATTTTGATGATTATGGCTTACAGCTAATGACAATCCCAAATTCAGTTTCTCAAAAGAAAATAGAATATTACTTAATTAAAATTAATTAAAATTAATTAAAAAATGCATTTTTAATATACAGTGGGGCAAAAAAGTATTTAGTCAGTCACCAATTGTGGAAGTTCTCCCACTTAAAAGATGAGAGAGGTCTCCAATTTTCATCATAGGTATACCTCAACTATGAGAGAAAAATGAGAAAAAAAAAATCCAGAAAATCACATTGAAGGATTTTTAATGAATTAATTGGTAAATTCCTCGGTAAAATAAGTATTTGGTCAATAACAAAAGTTCATCTCAATACTTTGTTATATACCCTTTGTTGGCAATGACAGAGGTCAAACATTTTCTGTAAGTCTTCACAAGGTTTTCACACACTGTTGCTGGTATTTTGGCCCATTCCTCCATGCAGATCTCCTCTAGAGCAGTGATGTTCTGGGGCTGTCGCTGGGCAACACAGACTTTCAACTCCCTCCAAAGATTTTCTATGGGGTTGAGATCTGGAGACTGGCTAGGCCACTCCAGGACCTTGAAATGCTTCTTACGAAGCCACTCCTTTGTTGCCCGGGCGGTGTGTTTGGGATCATTGTCATGCTGAAAGACCCAGCCATGTTTCATCTTCAATGTCCTTGCTGATGGAAGGAGGTTTTCACTCAAAATCTCATAATACATGGCCCCATTCATTCTTTCCTTTACCCGGATCAGTCGTCCTGGTCCCTTTGCAGAAAAACAGCCCCAAAGCATGATGTTTCCACTCCCATGCTTCACAGTAGGTATGGTGTTTTTTCTCCTCCAAACACGACAAGTTGAGTTTTTACAATAAAGTTCTATTTTGGTTTCATCTGACCATATGACATTCTCCCAATCCTCTTCTGGATCATCCAGATGCTCTCTAGCAAACTTCAGACGGGCCTGGACATGTACTGGCTTAAGCAGGGGGACACGTCTGGCACTGCAGGATTTGAGTCCCTGGCGGCGTAGTGTGTTACTGATGGTAGCCTTTGTTACTTTGGTCCCAGCTCTCTGCAGGTCATTCACTAGGTCCTCCTGTGTGGTTCTGGGATTTTTGCTCATTGTTCTCGTGATCATTTTGACCCCACGGGGTGAGATCTTGCGTGGAGCCCCAGATCGAGGGAGATTATCAGTGGTCTTGTATGTCTTCCATTTTCTAATAATTGCTCCCACAGTTGATTTCTTCACACCAAGCTGCTTACCTATTGCAGATTCAGTCTTCCCAGCCTGGTGCAGGTCTACAATTTTGTTTCTGGTGTCCTTTGACAGCTCTTTGGTCTTGGCCATAGTGGAGTTTGGAGTCTGACTGTTTGAGGTTGTGGACAGGTGTCTTTTATACTGATAACGAGTTCAAACAGGTGCCATTAATACAGGTAACGAGTGGAGGACAGAGGAGCCTCTTAAAGAAGAAGTTACAGGTCTGTGAGAGCCAGAACTCTTGCTTGTTTGTAGGTGACCAAATACTTATTTTACCAAGGAATTTACCAATTAATTCATTAAAAATCCTTCAATGTGATTTTCTGGATTTTTTTTTCTCATTTTGTCTCTCATAGTTGAGGTATACATATGATGAAAATTGGAGACCTCTCTCATCTTTTAAGTGGGAGAACTTGCACAATTGGTGGCTGACTAAATACTTTTTTGCCCCACTGTAAATGTTGGCCAACTGAAAAGCATGTCCATGTACACACTCAGTATTTGGCCGGGGGACCTTTTGCATGAATTACTGCATCAACAGGTGTGGCATGAAGGTGATTAGCCTGTGGTACTGCACTGTACCACTGTGGTAGTGTGGGCAGGTGCCAAGTCCTGCTGAAAAATGAAATTAGCATCTCCATAAAGCTTGTCAACAGAGTGAAGCATGAAGTGCTCTAAAATTTACTGGTAGACGGCTGCACTGATGTTGGATTTGATAAAACACAGTCGACCAACATGAGCAGATGACATGGCTCCCCAAATCATCACTGACTGGAAACTTCACACTGGACCTCAATCAGCTTGGATTGTGTGCCTCTCCACTCTTCCTCCAGACTCTGGGACCTTGTAACAGGACTTGGCACCTGATTTGGGGAGCCATGTTATCTGTTAGTGTTAGTCCACTGTGTTTTATCAAGTCCAAAGTCAGCACAGTCATCTACCACACTGCCAAAGTACCAAAACCTGGTTTAATGATCATGGTATCACTGTGTTTGATTGACCAGCAAATGCTCCTGACCTAAACCCCATGGAGAATCTATAGAATATTGTCAAGAGGAAGATGAGAGACACCAGATCTAACAATGCAGACGAGCTGAAGGTTGCTATCAAAGCAACCTGGGCTTCAATAACACCTCAGCAGTACCACAGGGTGATTGCCTCCATGCTACACTGCTTTGATGCAGTCTTAATTCATGCAAAAGAAGCCTTGACCAAGTATTAAGTGTGTACATGGACATATTTTTCAGTCGGCCAACTTTTTGGTTAAAAATCAGTTTTTTAAAATTGATCTTAGGTAATATTCAAATTTTTGGAGAAACTGAATTTTGAGTTTTCTTTACCTATAAGCCATAATCATCAAAATTAAAAGAAATAAATGCTTCAAATATATCACACTGTGTGTAATGAATCTATATAATATCTAACTTTCACTTTTTGAACTGAATTACTGAAATAATCAACTTTTTGATGACATTCTAATTTACTGAGATGCACCTGTAGTAGGGTGGTGCATGTCAAAGTAACAACTATGTGAATATCTTGTCCCAAAATAATACTGGACTAAATTTATTATTTTCATTAACTTTACCCATCAGAGGTTTTAAATGTTGTGGCTCTTTGATGTCATTTCACAATTTCCGACTCTAAATGTAACAAACTGTGTGCTACAGTGTACCTCGTGTTTAATAGAACGAGCTCCATAATGCATATTGTAGCCGCCCGCCAACAGATCCAGAACAGGGCGATCCCACTGAAGAGTGATGTCATGGCGCTGCTTAGCCTGATGAAGGGGGGAGAAAGATAAAGATGAGGTAGTGTTGTGGGTGAGACCTGCATTGCAGAGAGAATCACAAAAACTTGGAGTAAAAATGTGTGGAGAGGAAGAGAGAATCCGAGAAATCCAGCAGCTGAAGGGAGATACTGTCAAGCAGTATATCTGCCAGCGCTAATCAACACGCCCTTAATGCATTCTAATCAAATGCAAGTCAATAGTTGTGATCACAGCAACTCATTTAGCTACAGATGTTAACACTTCATTCAGTAAGATGGCATGTTTAACCACACACACACACGTGCATGCGCACGTGTGTGTGTGTATGTATGAAGACTTAACAAAGACATATTTCGAATCATTTAATTCCTCTAATGAAAATGAGTGGTAAACAAATAACTTTTTGCGGTAATTCCTTTGTTAGGATCTCTGCTAATACATAGACAAGTCAGCAAAAGCCACATGGACTTAAAACTGAAATGGCTCATAACTCAGGTCCCCATCAGTCAGCTACAGCCCCCACGTTTGCTGTCAGGACACCAGCTGTAATATTAATAATTAAATATTGATGAAGGCTCCACATGTTAAACACTGTAATCATATTATAGTGAGCAACACTGACACATCACATTGATCTGCCTGTGATTCTGCACAGCTCAGCAGGACAGTAAAGTCCAAGAGGCTTTCCATGAGCAATGGAGAACACCCATGTTATAGATGTGGAGGACTGTAAAGATGGAATTCCCTCCTTTCCTCTCAGCTTCATCTGAACAGATTGTGAAAATGTAAAAGACCCAATAAAAAGAATCATAGCTTTAACCTTTTTGTTTCAATAGTGGTTGGAGTACAGAAATGTGAGCAACAAAGCACACCACAGACTAACAGACTCACAAACAAACAGAATCCTGACTAGTGTTGGCATACCTTACACCACAGGAAAATCTGACAAGACAGATTAGTTATTATGACCACCATGATGCTTTGAGCCTGCTATTGTTAGAAGGGGAAAACTGATCCCAAAATCAGCCAGATTATTTTTGGCAAGTGACTGGTTTAAGTCACCATTCAATGGCAATTATGTAGAAAATCAGTTCCATTTTTAACCAAAATTAGGTTTTCTCAGATAGAACAGTACACCTACAGTATATCACACATTAAATCAAAGCCTTAAAGCAGGGCTATTCAATTACAAAATCAGTTGGGCCACAATTTGAAATCAAGACATGTAACCGGGCCGCACATGTTCAGTGATCTGTTGAATGACAAATTTCAAACCAACACAGATCAATATGATGAAAAATATGCACTTTTTATTCACCGTCTTGGTTTTAAATGTGCACTTGGCACATGACAAAGGCACATCAAAAGTGCATAAAAACCACAATAACAGTGCTGGGGTTGAGCAGAACTGGGCAGTGCGGTGGCGCAGTGGTTAGCACTGTGGCAGCACAGCAACTCACCCTTGGCCATGGGATCCTGGGTTCGATCCCAGCTCCTGACCAACAGTGATCTGTGTGGAGTTTGCATGTTCTTCCCGTGTCTGCGTGGGTTTACTCCGGGATTTCTCTGGTTTCCTCCCACAGACCAAAAACATGCAGGTTAGGTTAATTGGAGACTCTAAAGTGGCCCTAGGTGTGAATGTGTGTGTGAATGGCAAAGGGATAACGCTGTACCATGGTTGCTTCATCCATCCAGGTAGATGCCCTGAATTTCCCCTCTGGGGATCAATAAAGTACACAAAATCAAATCAAAAATCAAAACTTGAAGTAGTAGAAATATTTTCCTCTTGAACAACAATTAAATAAATAGAATTAAAAAAAATTCTGTAAAATAACCATTTTGGTTACATCATAGGCATATCTCAAAGTGCATAAAAACTCAATGTGCACTGTTAAAAGCATTAACATTTGTTTCCCTTTTGAAATAAAATATACTACATCCTGGTCATAACTGACCTTGGCACATTACAAAGTGCATTTAGCTGAATAAAAAATGAACTGTCAAACACTTCAGTGCACAAACTCCCCAAGAAAAGACTGATAACATTAACAAACATTGCACATCCACTATTGTGGTTTGTTTTGTTTTAAATCACCACATGTGTGAGTAGGAACCTCTTTTTATAACTACACATTCCATTACACACACATGTCAGTCAACCAAAAATTTCTAGTAGACTTAAGGATGCAAAAAGCACCCACTTAAAAACCTGAGTAATGACTTGATTCTTGAAGGTTTGTGGTTTTTCTCCAAAATTTATAACAATTTTCTTATAGTTTTCTACTTTTCTCTGTAAATTTATCTAAATTTGAAACCATTTTCCTCAAATTTGTAATTTCCTCTTGTAAAATTGACTTTTCTTGTACATTTGAGACTTTATTATAAATTTGTGGAATTTTTTATGGCTAATTTTTGTTTATTTTTAAAATAAAATTACTGTTTTTTGAATAGATTTGAAACAGACTGTGGTAAAATTTTGCCTTTTTTCCTTATACAATTTACACTTTTGACCATAAGTTTGCAGAGCCAGAACAGAACAGTAATTTAACTCTGATTTCCAAAGAAAAAAATATTAATAAAATGATGTTTAAAGAAATAAATTAACTTACGTAAATGACCAAAGATGCAGTTATTTCTGGTAAAATATTTCTATATATTTATAGTTTTTTAGAAATCTCCTCACCACACAGAAAGCAGGAAAAACCTCCCTTATTTTGAAATCCAAATGTTGGCATGTTTAGTTTGTCTGAAGGCTGTGGACGGATTAAGGTCATTGACTTCGTGAATTTCGGTCATCTTAAATTGCCAGGTAAATAATATCCATCCATCCATGGATAGATAGGTGGATATTGTAGTAGCTGGTTAAGTCAATCCTAAGCGATTCAGTCACTCTTGCCTCTCCCTGCAGCCAGTATGAAGCCTCACCACACGTTTGCGAAGCGACTCCTCATTATTATTGCTCCCGTTTCCAGCGGGTTAAAACCACCATAAATGCCTCCACTGCTTACATAGCTCTTCTGCTTTATTCTGCATTTAAAATACTTTAATAAGCTCATGTTTCTCTCAGACAGCAACGCTAGAAAACCACTCTCTCTGCCTACCGACTGGAACGCTCACGTGGGCGGGACCCTTCTGAACTCTGCACGGATGACGGTCATGCGTGTTGTTCGTGTGCGCGCTTGCGGACCGTCATTGCTTCATATTTTTTCTTAAATTTATGTTTCCTTGGTGTGGCCTGGGCCACTCGGAGGTTGGTTCTGGGCCGCAAGTGGCCCACGGGCCACTAATTGAGTAGGCCTGCCTAAAGTAACACTATGTATGATTTTCACCTTAAAATAATGGTTCCAAAATTATTGTGATGGTACATCAACCTTTGACCAGATGAATGTCATTTTCTCTATAGTCTGAGCTGTGATCAAGGCCACTAGAACCAATTCTGCGCCGCGGCCCAATGGTGTACTTCACCTGGTGTACAAGAGGTGTTCCAAGCTTACACAGCATCTATGGAAGATCTTGAGAGCAATCTGGAGGAGGGGAATGGTAACCCAACAATGGAGATTCACAGAAGGTGTGTGGATCCTGAAGGAAGAGAAGTCAGCCAGCATTGAGCAGTTTAGGACTATCTCTCTGCTAAATGTCGAGAAGATATTTTTCAGCATCATCTCTCGCCAACTGATTGACTACCTCCTGAAGAACAAATACATCGACTCCTCAGTGCAGAAGGGGGGGATCCCAGGCTGCTTGGAACACAGTGGAGTGGTAACGCAGCTGATCAGAGAGGCTTGAGAAGGGAAAGGGGACCTGACTGTGCTATAGCTTGACCTAGCTAATGCTTACAGCTCTATACCACACAAGCTAGTGGAGGTAGCACTGGTGCGGCATCATGTCCCGAGCAACATCAAGAACCTAATCATAGATTAATATAACAACTTTAATCTGAGGTTCACTTCTGGGACAGTAACATCTGACCTGCACTGGCTTGAAAAAGGAATTATCACTGGATGCACAATTTCAGTGGCCTTATTTGGTCTGGCCATGAACATGTTGGCAAAGTCACCTGAAGCAGAATGCAGAGGCCCAAAAACCAAGACTGCAGTCCCACAACCTTCCATCAGAGCTTTTATGGATGATCTGACAGTAACAACTTCCTCAGTCCCAGGAAGCAGATAGATCCTCCAAGCCTTGGAGAGGCTAACCATCTCAGCTCGGATGTGCTTCAAGCCAGAAAAAACTAGGTCCTTGGTTCTGAAAAAAGGGAAGGTAACAGATAAGTTCAATTTCTTCCTTGGAGGAACCCAAATCTCATCACTAACAGAAAAGCCTGTAAAGAGCCTCGGGAAAATCTTTGACTACCCTAAAGGATACCGCTTCCATCAGAGTGGCAAACCAAGAACTGGAGGGATGGTTGGCAGCTAATGACAAATCAGGCCTACCAAGGAAATTTAAATCCTGGATATATCAGCATGGCATCCTTCTGAGGATATTATGGCCATTGCTGATATATGAATTTCCACTTTCCACTGTGGAAGGGTTTGAGAGGAGGGTTAGAAGCCACCTCCGAAGGTGGTTAAGACTGCCCAAAAGTCTGAGCAGCATCGCCCTCTATGGCAACACAAACAAGCTGACGCTGCCCATTAGCAGCCTCAGCGAAGAGTTCAAAGTTAGCCGAACAAGGGAGGTGCTCCAGTACAAGGAATCCAGCGATCCAAGAGTCTCCCAAGCTGGTACTCAAGTGAGGACTGGGAGAAAGTGGAGGGCACAGGAGGCCGTGAACCAGGCGTAGTCAAGGCTTCGCCACCGAGTGCTGGTGGGTTCTGTGGCAATTGGCCGTGCAGGATTAGGTAGCATTCCAACAACAAGCTACAGCAATATAAAAGACAAGCAGACCTGGTCCAAAAGGAGGCAAGAGCTGGGGTCGAGGAGGAGCGTGCAAGCCAGATGGTGGGACTGAGGCAGCAAGGTGCGTGGACGAGATGGGAGCAAGCAATGGACAGAAAGATCTCATGGTCCGAGTTGTGGAAGGCTGAACCTTACTGCATTAAATTTCTCATTTAGTCAGTGTACGATGTCCTGCCCAGCCCATCTAACTTTTTCTGCTGGAGGAAGACAGAAACACCAGCATGTACCTTGTGTCAAGGAAGAGGAACACTGGAGCACATCCTCAGCAGTTGCCCCAAGGCACCTGGTGAAGGGTGCTATAGCTGGCGTCACGATCAGGGGCTCAAGGTGATTGCTCAATTCAATTCAATTCAGCTTTATTTATATAGCGCCATATCACAATAATAGTCATCTCATAGCGCTTTCAAATGTAGGAGAAACCCCACAAATGCAGAAAGACCCCAGCAATCAGGCGATCCCCTGTGAGCAAGCACTTGGCGACGGTGGAGAGGAACAACTCCCTTTTAACAGGAAGAAACCTCTAACAGAACCAGGCTCAGGGAGGGGCAGTCACCTGCTGCGACTGGCTGGGGGGTGAGGGGACAGAGAAGATGAAAAGAACAGACATAAAGAGAGCAAACATTAAAGGAGAGAAGCCAAGTACATTATTGGAGGTCATCCAGCAGTCTAAATCTATTAACAGCAAAACAAAGGGAGGTTAAGAGACACATGATCCCTCCCTAATCGTAGGCTATATTGAAGAGGAAGGTTTTTGCCCTGTTCTTAAAAACAGAGCTCGAGTCTGACTTCCAAACCCAGATTGGTAACTGGTTCCACAGGAAAGGAGCTTGATAGCTGAAGGCTCTGCCTCCCATTGGACTTTTGAAAATTCTAGGTATTACAAGTAATCCAGCATTTTGGGAGCATAGTGCTCTGTTAGGATGATAGGGTAATATCAGATCTTTTATATAAAAAGGGGCCTGATTATTAAGAGCTTTGTAAGTGAAAAGAAGGATTTTAAACTTAATTCTAAACTCTATGGGAAGCCAATGAAGGGAGGCCAGAACCGGAGAGATATGATCTCTCTTTCTAGTACCTGTTAAAACTCTTGCAGCAGCATTTTGGATCAACTGAAGACTTTTTAAAGATATTTTAGGACAACCTGATAATAACGAGTTAAAATAATCTAATCTAGAGCTAACATAAGTGTGGATCAGTTTCTCAGCATCACTCAGAGACAAGCTGCTCCTAATCTTGGCAATATTACACAGATGATAGAAGGCAGTCTTAGAAACAAATTTAATATGTGAATTAAAAAACAGATCTTGATCAAAAATAACTCCAAGGTTCCTCACAGAACTATTCAGAGAAAGAGTAGCCACATCCAAATTAAGAGTTTGATTTGGAAAGGTATTTCTAAGGGTTTTTGGACCAACAAGAATTACTTCAGTCTTATCTGGGTTTAATAGCAGAAAATTACAAGTCATCCAAGCTTTGATTTCCTTAAGACAGGCGTCTAACTTGGCTAACTGATTACCATCGTCTGGCTTCATTGACAGGTATAACTGTGTGTCATCTACGTAACAATGAAAATGTATACAGTGCTTTCTAATGATGTTGCCTAACGGAAGCATATGTAAACTAAAAAGAGTAGGGCCTAACACAGATCCCTGTGGAACTCCATAACTGAGCTTAGAGTTGGAAGAAAACTCATTATTGATATGAACAAACTGAAGTCTATCGGACAAATAAGATCTAAACCACTGCAGCGAGGTTCCATTTAGTCCAACATAGTGTTCTAGTCTATCAAGTAGAATATCATGGTCGATAGTATCAAAGGCAGCACTAAGATCTAAAAGGACAAGTACAGAAATGAGTCCATTAGACAACAGACATATACAATATGACTGATTGCATCACAGAATACATCAGATTCTGTGAAGACATGACCATGCCAGCTCAGACTGTACACTGCTTCTCCAACAACAGACCATGGGTCACCAGTGACCTGAAAGCACTTCTGAACAAAAAGAAGAGAGCTTTTAGGGCTGGAGACAAGGAGAAGCTGAGGGGAGGGCAGCATGAGCTGAGAGAGATGCTGAGGAGGTGCAAGGACAATTATAGGAGGAAGTTGGAAGATAAACTCAGGCAAAACAACACTAAAGATGTGTGGTAGGGAATGAAACAAATAACTGGGTGCAAGGGGAGAGTCGGGCAGCCATCTGGGAGCCAGGAGAGAGCTGAGGAACTGAATCTGTTTTTTAATAGGTTCAACTCACAGTCTGTCACCCAAGCAACACAACCAGACCCCCACTCACCCCTCCCTACCCACCCTCCTGTGCAGAACCTCTCTCCATCTCCCCCCTCCTCCTCCTCCTCAGGGGGCACCAGGACCCTCCCTCACTTCACGGTGACTACACATCAGGTGGAGAAACAGCTGGAGAGACTCCGTCAGCGGAAGGCTTCGGGCCCTGATGGCATCTCCGCAAGGACCCTGAGGACCTGTGCCAACCAACTAGCTCCGGTACTGAAACACCTGTACAACCTGAGCCTGAGTCTGGAGAGAGTACTGGTGCTGTGGAAGACATCCTGCCTGGTTCCTGTCCCCAAGAAGTCATCTCCATCGGATTTGAATGACTACCGACCAGTTGCCCTCACATCTCATGTGATGAAGGTCCTGGAGAGACTGGTCTTAGCCCACCTGAGGCCGCAGGTGAAGATGTGGCTGGACCCTCTGCAGTTTGCATATCAGCCCCATTTAGGAGTTGAAGATGCTGTCATCTACCTGCTGCAATGGGCCCATCTGCACCTGGATGGTGGCGGAGATACTGTGAGAATCACTTTTTTTGATTTCTCCAGTGCCTTTAACACCATCCAGCCACTGCTGCTGGGTGAGAAGCTGCGGCTGATGGGGGTTGACAGCTCTGTGATCTCCTGGATTACTGACTACCTGACAGGCAGACCACAGTTTGTCTGGCTGGGCAATGTCTTGTCTGGAGTGGTGGCTAGTGATACGGGAGCTCCACAGGGGACTGTGCTCTCTCCTTTTCTTTTTAGCTTATACACCACTGACTTTCAGTACAACACGGAGTCATGCCACCTGCAGAAATTCTCTGATGACTCAGCTGTTGTAGGGTGTATAAGAGGAGGAGAGGAAGGGGAGTACAGGGCACTGGTAGACAGATTTGTGGAGTGGACGGAGCAGAATCACCTGAGGTTGAATGTCAGCAAGACCGGAGCGATGGTGATTGACTTCAGGAAGAGGAAGACTCCTTCTCAGCCACTGCAGATTAGGGGGGAGGATGTGGGAGTGGTTGAGGACTACAAATATCTGGGTGTCAGGATCAGCAGCGGGTTGGACTGGAGATCCAACACCGATGCTGCGCACAAGAAGGGGATGAGCAGACTCTACTTCCTGAGAAAGCTGAGATCCTTCAACATGTGCAGCAGGATGCTGGAGCTTTTCTACCAGACCGCTGTCGCCAGCGCCATCTTCTTTGCTGCTGTCTGTTGGGGTAGCAGTATCAGGGCCAGAGATACCAACAGACTTGACAAGATTATCAAGAGGGCTGGCTCTGTAATTGGTCTCAGACCGGAGACCTTTGAGACAGTGGTGGAGAGGAGAACACTAAAACTGCGATCCATCATGGACAATCCTGATCACCCCCTCCACCACACACTAGATAGACAGCGAAGCACTTTCTCCAGTAGACTACTACAGCTTCGTTGTCGAATGGCCAGGTACAGGAAATCTTTCCTGCCACATGCAATTTCGCTGTACAATAACTCACTATGATGTTGTATTCTGGTCATAGCTATGCTGCCACACTGTACCTTACAGACTAACTGGTACCTCACATTTTCAGTCTGCTCCCGATAGTCCTTCTTTGTGCAATGGGATGATTCATGTGTTTATACGGGTCATCATATATTAAGCTATGATGTACAGTATATAGGTTTTATAGTTGTGTTAGTTTTACTTTCCATGGGTAATCCCGTTGTCTGTCGTGTGTGTTTCTGTTGTTTGGTTGTCTACTGTCATGCTGCTGTTACACTGTAATTTCCCAGTTTGGGATCAATAAAGTACATCCATCTATCTACCTACCTACCTACCTATCTATTATCAGATGCGATAAGGAGGTCATTAGTGACCTTCACTAAGGCTGTTTCAGTACTATGATGAATTCTGAACCCAGATTGAAACTATTCAAATAAACCATTTCCCTGCAAGTGGTCAAATAATTGCGTAGCAACAACTCTAAGATTTTTGAAATGAAAGGCAGATTAGAGATTGGTCAATAGATAGCTAGAACTCCTGGATCGAGCATTGGCTTTTTGAGTAAGGGTTTAATTACAGCAATTTTAAAATCCTGCGGTACATGACCTAAAGTTCACGAAGAATTGATTATTTGAAGAATACGGCTACCAATAAATGGGAAGACTTTTTTTAAATAACCTGGTAGGAATAGGGTCTAAAAGACAAGTTGAAGGCTTGGATGAGGAGATTATTTTATCTAACTCTAAAAGGTCAATTGGAGTAAACTCATCCAAACAGATATCAGTTGAAAGAGTTGTATTAGTTGCTGTACTTAAGTTTACGGTGGGAAGAATCTGACTGATTTTATCTCTAATAGATAAAATTTTATGATTGAAAAAGTTCAAAAAGTCCTGACTAGTAAGCTCTAGGGGGATGCAAGGATTGACAGAGCCCTGACTCTTTGTTAGCCTGGCTACAGTGCTGAAAAGAAACCTGGGATTATTCTTATTCTCTTCTATTAATGCAGAGTAATAACTTGTTCTACCTTTTCTAAGAGATTTTTTTTTATAAATTAAGAGATGATTTCTCCAAGCTAAATAGATTTCATCTAAATTAGTGGAATGCCATTTTCTTTCTAATTGATGAGTCTTCTGTTTTAAGCTACGAGTTTCTGTGTTAAACCAAGGGATTAGAAATCTCTGATTAGACTTTTTCTTTTTTAACGGGGCCACCAAGTCTAAAGTCTGATGCAGAGAGGCTGTAACACTATCTACCATGCTATCAATTACGGAAGGAGCAAGCTCTCCACCTTTTATTTCTGTTGTGTTGATACATGGTATAGAGGAGGCAATCTGCACAAATTTGGTAACAACATCATCTGAAAGACATCTGCTGTAGTAGTATTTTTCTTTAGGAGTCAAATAGTCAGGAATAGTGAAATCAAAGGTTAACAGGCAGTGGTCTGACGGTACAGGATTATGAGGAGACACTACCAGATTTTCTATGTCTATGCCGTAAGTCAGAACAAGGTCCAATGTGTGGTGAAGATAATGGGTAGAATTTTCTACTTTCTGGGGAAACCCCATTGAGTCTAATATTGAATTGAATGCCTTATTAAGACAGTCACTATCTACATCAACATGTATATTAAAATCCCCTACTATAATTATTCTATCTGATTTTAGCACTAAATCAGTTAAGAATTCGGCAAATTCGGATAAAAACTCTGAGTAGGCTGAGGGAGGACAGTAAACTATGGCAAAGAAAATTGGGTTTAAGCTAGGATTGCTAACATGCCCCATACTGAGAACCAGGCCCTCAAAGGAATTAAAACATGTTTTTTGTTTTACATTAACTAGTAATTTAGAATGGTAAATTGCCGCTACTCCACCTCCACGACCAGCACTTCTGGGATTATGATAGTTTAGATAACCAGAGGGAGTTGATTCATTCAAACCAACATAATCATCTTGCCCTAGCCAAGTCTCTGTAAGGGATATTAAGTCAATCTGATGATCAATTAACAGATCATGGACTAGTAGAGACTTGGGAGTTAGAGACCTAATATTTAACAAACCGCATTTAATTTTTTAAATTATGAGGAGAAAGAGAGGCCAAATGATTAAATTTAGAGACTTGATGTTTAATTTGAGTTTTACCAACTTTTTATTTAATCACTTTGGGATGTTCATACATTATATTTTTATTAACTTTGGGGGGAGTAGACAAAGGTTTTCTGAAGGGGAAGACAGGGGCTAGGTTGAGGGGTGGCAGATGAGGAGGAGCTGCAGAAAGGCGCGTATTTATCAAGTTATGTTGTGTTTGTCTTGGGTTATAATATTTTGGGTAACGGGATACAGACACAATCTCTATGGGGTTATAAACTGAAGACTGATCTAAACAGTGAGGATTATTTGAATTAATAGGATTAATATGAGAAGTGGAAACAAAGAAGGGCTGGTTGGCAGACCCAGGAACTTTGTGGTGCGTTAACGCACCAAATTTCAGTCACTGTACTAAAAAACGCTGAATGGAACAGAACAGAATGTCCCTTAAAACATGTGCACCAAGTGTATTTGGATGGATGCCATCTGGCCTCATAAATGATGGGCGGTTCCAAAACAGGTTGAAATTGTCTACAAAACCAATGTTAAAAGTAGGACATGTAGAACATAACCAGGTATTAAGGCTGAGAGTTCTGCTAAAATAATTGCAACCTCGTCTGAAAGGTGCCAATGGCCCAGAAATAAACACACGTCTGCCACAGTTCATGAAGTCACTCTTTAAGATCTCCGACGCTTCATCTGGGATGTTGTTGCATCCAACATGCACAATGACAGTTTTAGCGTGAGGGTATTCATTTAATAGGTCAGGGGTAAGAGCCTTAATGTCTGACACTTTAGCCCCAAGAAAAAATTTAGTGACACAGTAACTGCTTCTGACGTTCCTCATAATCGAATCACCAATTACCAAAGTTGTCTGGGGGGGCTTTGCCGGTGGCTTCTGAAATGGTGGATAATTTTGCTGTTGTTGTTGTTGTGATGGTGGGGTGATGCACTCTCTTCTTTTTGTAGCTGGTACATAGTTTGGCACACCTAAAGTAGTTTTAATCCGGGGCTTGCGGGTTTGGGCCGCTGCAGAAGGAGAAGGGGCAGCCATGGGAGGAAAATCTTCCAGGGAAAGGATGTCAAATCTGTTTTCCAGCAACAGCAAAAGAGAGGAGGCACGGCCGTGTCTGGTGAATCCCCGATGTTTGCTAGTTGGCCCAACCAAGGTGCAGGGCACACATTGAGGATGTGAAAAACCACCCAGGGCTTTGGGTTTAGCTCCGAGCTGAAGCCAGTGTTTATTGCTGGGGTCCTGGACAGCTGAGGAGACCGGAGGAGGGGTGGAAGTGGATGGCGATGTGCTGAATTCACGCAGGTAAGTAGCCGTCTCTGCTAGCTCGGAGTCAGTTGCCGGGGGCGTTGTCCACCCGAGAATTATAGTATCCAGGTGGTCTTCAGCCTCCTGAATCTTATAGAGGTTGGAGAGTCTCAATTCCAACTCATAAACCTTCTTAAGGAGGGACACACAGCTGACACACGTCGGGGATGGAGTCATGACTTTCCAGGCGAGAAGTGGATAGCTAGCTAGCTAAAAACAGGTTAGTCTAGCCTGGTGAAACAGCCCTGCCCGGGGTCTGAATCACCTGTGTGCCTGATCGGGCTTTTTACTAGGTCAACACTAAGCTAACACTAAGTAAAAAGCTAATATCAATAAAAAGAGAGAAAAAATTAAAAACGAAGTTAACAAAAACAAACAAAAGTGGACAAGTTAATGCTTTGACACGACGCAATGTGACATTTACGATTGCTGAGTCCATCTGCAGTGCCACTGACCAGAGCAAGCATCGCCAACCATCAAAATGCCATATAACATTCATTCGAGCCGGAGAACATCCCAAGTCCCAACTGAGAGCTCAAGCGGGTCTCCTGGGAGTGGCACATGACTGGCAGCTGAGAGTGGACCTGGGGAAACAACTCAGGTTCCCAGAAGTCATTACAGGGACAAGCCTTAGACCGGACATTGTACTGTTCTCCGAAAAATCCAAGCAGGTGGTCATGCTTGAGCTGATGGTGCACTGGGAAGAGAGGATAGAAGAAGCTAGTGAAAGGAAGAGGGGGAAATATGCTGAGCTGATAGAGGATTACTGCAGACGGGGGTGGCATGCATGGTGCCTGCCTACTGAAGTGGGTAGCAGAGGCTTTGCGGGAAGATCACTATGCACTGCCTCCAGCCTCCTGGGCATCTCTGGAGTGTCCAAGAGGAAAGCCATCAGCAGAGTCTCAGAAGCTGCAGAGAAGGCCTCAAGATGGCTGTGGATCACTAGGGACAAACAGTGGGCTAATGCTGCTTGAGGGGGTCTGAAGTTGAAAGACCCGAAACCCCCCTATGACCCCAGGTACTTTGCTGATGATGTGTCCAAGTGCATCAAGAGATGTATGTCACAACCGCGAGTTAGAGCTGTGCGATATGGAAAAAAATTCATACCACGTTATAAGTCATCTTGTATCACGATAATGATATATGCATATCATGATATACATTTTCTGTAAATTCTACAGTTTAGATATTCACATAAAAAGGACTCTCCTTTTTAACTTTTTTTACATGTGTGGTGACCCAGCACACTGCAGACTGATACTATTCACACTCAGCAGGGCTGGAGGAAACGGAGGACAATTTACATACGGACAGAGAGCCCCAGGGGGCAATCAGAACAATGGACTGGTGTGTATACATCCCAGGATTAGGGAGAGGACATCCGGGCACCAGTTGGTCACGCTAATGATATGTATTGACTGATATGTACAGTATATCACTATGCTAATGTGCCATGCATTCTCTCTGTCTGTATAACATGTATAAAAGAGCTTGCGATACATGCCAGAGGAGCACAGTAGCACACAGAGCTACAAAGTGCATCTCATTATGTTGGAGGAAATAAAACCCTGCAACCTTCCAGCTTGTCTCATCTCGCCTGATCTTATACCTCCACACTGGTGACCCTAGACGTGTCATGGCGACACCGGCATCCTCTTCATCCACACCGGAGCGTGCTCTCCAGAACGGGCAGCGCTTGGACCGACATGCACCATGAACGGCGACACGAGCGAACCGAAGGAAGCAGCCTGAACGGGGAAAATCATCGGCGCCGTCTGCGTTGATTTCCACCAAGCTCCCCGACCCTGAGTCACTCCGGACAGCGGACCTCCCGCGCACAGAAGCCCCGCACGCACACCGCAGGATTACGAGGATAGCGCAACTTCCAGCTATGTGGTCAATGCGCCAAGTGTGCGCCATGCACAGGGACAAACCAGCTCCACAGACTGATACATCGTCCTCCGCCGCTGCACATGCCCGAGAAACACGGCCGACTGCCATCCTCGGAACCTTCAGGGCTGCTCATGCACCTGAAGCAGACACGAAGCCTGCACCCAGGACTTTGTATGGGTTTCTCGGCCACGGCGCACAAAGGGAATTTAACTGATTGCTGTCCCCAATGGCTTTAGGGCTGCTTCCGCACCTAAAAGCCAAACTGCCAAGTCCCTCACACAGCTGCAGTTGTTTCATAGCCGCTACGCATCCTCGGGGAACTTGGCCGTTCGCCTTCCCTACATCCTCGCTGGACCGAGCCGCGAGAGGAGTCAGAGACTTAATTTTTTCACAGCCGCTGCGGATCACCGCCAGGTTGACCAGGAAAGTCCCTCACCATCGCAGATCCACACGCAATTTTTGTGCGGCCCAGACACCTTTGACATCCCAGGCCAGCACTCACTTACTCCCACCCCCTACCCCTCCTCCTCCACAATGCTCTTCCCGCACCTCACTCCCTAAAACTGGCCAATCGCCGGTTGGTTCCATTACGCACGAGACGCACCGGCCCCGTGCGCCCACAGTCCACGTTTCCACCCCTCCCCCGTACCCCCCACGACATCCCCTCCGACACTCCTCTACAGCAGGACAGTTCTACCGGAGCTGGAGCCCAAATGACCGGCGGGGGGGGGCACAGCTTTTTCTGAGCATTCTGGGGGAGCCGTGTGGTGACTCAGCACACTGCAGACTGATACTATTCACACTCAGCAGGGCTGGAGGAAACGGAGGACAATTTACATACAGACAGAGAGCCCCAGGGGGCAATCAGAACAATGGACTGTTGTGTATACATCCCGGGATTAGGGAGAGGACATCCGGGCACCAGTTGGTCATGCTAATAATATGTATTGACTGATAGGTATATATCACTATGCTAATGTGCCATGCATTCTCGCTGTCTGTATAACACGTATAAAAGAGCTTGTGATACATGCCAGAGGAGCACAGTAGCGCACAGAGCTACAAAGTGCGTCTCATTATGTTGGAGGAAATAAAACCCTGCAACCTTCCAGCTTGTCTCATCTCGCCTGATCTTATATCTCCACACATGTACCATTTTCCCTCATAATTTTGCAGTGTTGTTGTTCTGTTAACTATTTAATGTTAAAGTTAAAGTGGAATATTATTTATATTCTTAATTGATTTAGAATGACCCGTTGTAATGTTGTGTTGGGTTCACCTTGGAATCGGCATAGTTCGTAGCCGAAGGTGACGTCACCTTCGGCTCCGACTAACTGTAAACAGGAAGTCAGTCAGAGTATTGAGGAAAGTCCGTTGTGTGTGTTTTACCGCCTCAGTCAACTCCAGCAGCAGTCACATACATCCTCTGCCTTTGGTAGCATCGTGGGTATGTATTTACTGTTGTTGTTTGTGTGCATTCCTAGACGGTTTATTAAGGTTACGTTGGGTTTAATAACATTAGACGCTAAAGTGGTTTTCCCGCGATTTACGCTAGCAACGGCTGTTGTATTGGTCGGAGGACGTTGATAGGTAATTTGGAGGGAAACAATTTATTATGGCGGCGGGAGTTGTTGTAAATATAGTTTTATATCGTATTTAAGTTAAAAGTAAGCAATTTATGTATTTTCATTGTAATGTCTGTATGAAGGTCAAGAAGTGATTGTGCCTTGTATTATGTGTTACAGTTTCACACTTTCCTTGTGTCATTAAACCTGTGGACTGAGAGCTGTGTCTTCAGAGTCTTGATGTGAGGAAGGAGTTTAGCTGACTGTCCAATCAGCAGAGGCAGTACAGTTGTTATAAAATAGTTTTGTAATGTGCATTTGACACTTGATTCTCATAAATTTCAGGTTTTTCTTCCATCATCATATATGAATAAAAAGTAAACATCAGTAAGTTAAATATTTCCTGAGTCAGAGGAGAAAACAAAAAACATAAAAAACGTCTGAAAATGAGAAAATTAGCCATGGCTGTCATCTACAGATTTAAATTAGCAGTTAGTTTAAATCAATGAAAATTTAGGTGTAGACCTGCCTAAAGACTGCCATTCTGGCCTGATTTAACCTGTTTGCTTCTTAGTAAAAATATTTCAGATTGGTCATGATCTGAAAATCAAAGACACAAAAGGGAATGTAATAAAATACATGTGATGACTTTAACGTTATTGATTATCACTACTACATGGTGTTAACGTTACTTACAGTGCATCCGGAAAGTATTCACAGCGCTTCACTTTTTCCACATTTTGTTATGTTACAGCCTTATTCCAAATGGGATTAAATTCATTTTCCCCCTCAAAATTCTACACACAATACCCCATAATGATAATGTGAATTTTTTTTTTTGAGATTTTTGCAAATTTATTAAAAATTAAAATAACTAAGAAATCACATGTACATAAGTTTTCACAGCCTCTGCCATGAAGCTGAAAATTGAGCTCAGGTGCATCCTGTTTCCACTGATCATCCTTGAGATGTTTCTACAGCTTAATTGGAGTCCACCTGTGGTAAATTCAGTTGATTGGACATGATTTGGAAAGGCACACACCTGTCTATATAAGGTCCCATGGTTGACAGTGCATGTCAGAGCACAAACCAAGCATGAAGTCAAAGGAATTGTCTGTAGACCTCCGAGACAGGATTGTCTCGAGGCACAAATCTGGGGAAGGGTACAGAAAAATTTCTGCTGCTTTGAAGGTTCCAATGAGCACAGTGGCCTCCATTATCTATAAATGGAAGAAGTTCAGAACCACCAGGACTCTTGTTAGAGCTGGCCGGCTGTCTAAACTGAGCAATCGGGGGAGAAGGGCCTTAGTCAGGGAGGTGACCAAGAACCTGATGGTCACTCTGTCAGACCTCCAGTGTTCCTCTGTGGCGAGAGGAGAACCTTCCAGAAGGACAACCATCTCTGCAGCAATCCACCAAACAGGCCTGTATGGTAGAGTGGCCAGACGGAAGCCACTCCTTAGTAAAAGGCACATGGCAACCCACCTGGAGTTTGTCAAAAGGCACCTGAAGGACTCTCAGACCATGAGAAACAAAATTCTCTGGTCTGATGAGACAAAGATTGAACTCTTTGGCGTGAATGCCAGACGTCATATTTGGAGGAAACCAGGCACCGCTCATGACCACGCCAATAGTGGTGGCAGCATCATGCTTTGAGGATGTTTTTCAGTGACAGGAACTGGAAGACTCATCAGGATAGAGGGAAAGATGAATGCAGCAATGTACAGAGACATCCTGGATGAAAACCTGCTACAGAGCAGTCTTGACCTCAGACTGGGGGGACGGTTCATCTTTAAGTAGGACAACGACTCTAAGCACACAGCCAAAATATCAAAGGAGTGGCTTCAGGACAACTCTGTGAATGTCCTTGAGTGGCCCAGCCAGAGCCAGACTTGAATCCAATTGAACATCTCTGGAGAGATCTGAAAACGGCTGTGCACCAACGGTTCCCATCCAACCTGATAGTTTGAGAAGTGCTGCAAAGAGGAATGGGCCAAACTGCCCAAAGATAGGTGTGGCAAGCTTGCAGCATCATATTCAAAAAAACCTGAGGCTATAATTGCTGTTAAAGGTGCATCAGCAAAGTATTGAGCAAAGGCTGTGAATACTTATATCCATGTGATTTCATAGGGTTTTTTTTTTCATAAATTTGCAAAAATCTCAAAAAAAACTTTTTTCACGTTGCCATTATGGGGTATATTGTGCGTAGAATTTTGAGGAAAAAAATGAATTTAATCCCTTTTGGAATAAGGCTGTAACATAACAAAATGTGGAAAAAGTGAAGCACTTTGAATACTTTCCAGATGCACTGTACCTCCTATTACAACAAGGTTAGTGAATTATCCTCTCTGACGCAGCACGATGAAAAACAGTCCCACATCCCTGGCAAACAGAAGTAGCAACTATCTGAACCAGTAGTTTGGAGTTAACATTAGCAACCACCGGACTGAAGCCTAGCTACCCACTACACACCTGTTCTGCTGCGTGCAGTCGTGCACTGCGGGGAAGAGACAGGGTACTGACAAGTAGTGGTGAGGTAGGACCTTTACTGAATAAACGGGGGTATGTGCATTTTAATGATATAAACGATAGTCTATGAAACGATAGACATTTTTATATCGTCATCCGATATATACTGTCATATCGCACAGCCCTAGTCGAAGTGGCCCCACATCACCTGCAACAGCTTTGGCAACGATGACCTAAATCCCAACAGTCAATCACAGGGCACAGCTCTAGTCACCAACAAACAAATACCCTGTGATTGGCTGTTGGAACAGAAGTCATAGTTGCCATAGTTGTAGTCCTTTCAGTGTCCCTACCTGGAACAAGACAGTTACATAGTGCTGCTTTAATAATAAGACTGCTGATACAACAGGACTGCTCAATCTGCATCATGAACAACCACAAAGGTAGTTTTGGAGCTGCGTAATATTGCATGAAAATACAACTTTACAACCAACTGCTTCTGAGTCTCTTTAATGTGCATACTGAGGTCATGTACCTTCTTGGCCCAGAAGTTGAGCTCTTTGCTGACCAGCTGCAGCAGCTCTGAGTGGCAGAATGGCAGAAAGTATACAATTTCATTGATTCGCCCAAGAAATTCGTCCCTCCGGAAATGAGCCTGTGGAGGAACCACAGAACAATGACAACTACAGCCTCGCAGGACAACAATGACTGTCACTACACTGGATTAACTGTTTGTGTTACCTTCAGGATTGGCCGAATCACTGTTTCTTTAAACTGTCGAGAGATTTTGATGTCATCACTTTTCTGTACATCGTCTGGAGGAAAGCACAATATTAATATTAATTCATTTAAGTTCAAATTTTAATGATGTAACTTCTAATGATCACATCTTGTTACTAATAGCTACTAAAATATTGACCATTGCTTAACAAGATGCTGTAGTAAGTCACAATCTGACAATTTGGGAAACAAGAAAAAACTTTTTTTATGTAATATTGTGTTTGTGTTCAATCAAACATGTTAGATTTTAAAAATCCAATTATATTAGTCCTTGTAAACAGCCCAAACTGTAATACATGCTTGTGGGTGTGTTTGTGTTTTTCTCACCAAGGTTCTCTGCCAGTTTTCTGCGGCTGATCTCCTCAGCTTCCTGACGGAGCTGCAAAGCGTGCTCAGCAATCTCCTCACTTGCAACATTAGACGTCATGATGAAGATGGCATCTTTGCATTCAATGGTCTTTCCTTTGCCATCTGTAAGACGACCCTACAGAAATAAGAGCATGAATGACAGAGTTTACATTTGCACCCGTTTCCAGAGACACATGAGATGAATGCAGTGCAAATGCCAGTGTGCACACCTCATCAAAGAGCTGCAGCATGATAGTGAGAACATCGGGGTGGGCCTTATCAACTTCATCAAAAAGGACGACAGCATTGGGGGATGCCCTTAACAGTTTGGTCAGCTGTCCACCTTCCTCATGTCCCACATATCCTGGTGGAGAGCCAATGAACTTGGCCACCTAAGGGACGAAAGGCAAAGGACAGAGACAAGTTTATGAATATAACATAACAGATCAGTAAATTTCAACAGATCTCTGTGAGTTTGACAGAAACAATTGACACAACTGCCCAGTGGTGCAGAGATCTCACTTAAAGCAAATAAATGAGTGCAACACCATGTCTTCATTTTTAAGAGATTCCACAGATGTTACCCCTTTTTAAGACTGTATCCCATGTGTCCTTTTGGAATAACTAAAGACTAATTCTGAAAGACACAAATGAGTTTTTAACATATAAAGCTTTCTACTGTCACAAACTATGCAGTAATCTGCAAAACTGTATACAAACTGATAAATTAATTAGATGTGGCTTCTGAACACTGTAACACAATGCAACTCTGAATTCCTGATTAAATGTATTCATAACCAATGCTTCACAAAGAGGAGGAAACAGAATAAAAAAAATCATTAATTTTGGTTTATGGTTCCATTATGCTTTCATAAGTAGAATTAATGCAATGTGTCACTGCAGCTGCTCTCTTCTGAAATGAATGAATGCCAGCAGACAAACATTCATGGCATTATCTATGATCAGATAATACAAACAAAAACTTACTGAATTTAAACTGATGCATTTGGAACTTACCTCGTGTTTTTCCTGGAACTCAGACATATCCATACGGATGAAACCCTGCAATCATACAATGGGTTAACCTCCAGATGAAACACAATACAAATATGTTAGCTGGCTCAACAACTACAATAATCAGTATCATGAAACCTCATGAGCTAAATTTCCCATTTTGTGGTGGTTCATGTTTTATTTATTTAATCTTTTACACACTGAACAAACACTAGTGATTTGATGAGCATGATAAAATGCTTTGTAGTCTTTTTTACCTTTTTAATGTCCTTGTGCATGTAGCGAGCCACCTGTTTGGCCAACTCAGTTTTCCCTGTGACACACACCATCGACAGACAAAGCAGAGACATCATTCAATTAGTCATTATGTAAACGAACAACCCCTCCCCAACTTATTTAATGGCTTTGTTTTTATATTAAAACATCTCTGCCTTTATGGAGTGCATCAGCATGCAGAGATTTCAGGAATTCAGGAAAACAAGCTTACTCATTTCAGACAGAAAGACAATCTCTCTCTTTTCCTAAGTGCTGGCCTAAATCCCAGCGCCTCCCTCTACAAAGCTTTCAATCATCTCCAGCTCTCCGCAAGCTCACATTATGCTTGCCGGGAAAATATTCTGCATATAAATGCTCATATGTGATATTGATGCCTTGTGTTTGGTATGCATATGGGTATGATGATTGTGTGTGTGAAAGAGGCTGTGTGTGCATTTGTGTCTTGTTGCCGTGTTTAATATTGATGTCTCTTGGCCACTGTTTGTCGCTGAAGGGGAACAGAGAATATGAACACCGGCTCTCTCTCATCTATCTCTCTGGCCTGTCATTTCACCATCTTCCTCTTTTTAGCCATCTAGCTGGCCCTTAATACCCCCCCCTACCCCCGAGGTTTATAATAGATATCATAGTCATTGCTGTCCTTTACGTCTGTTGCTTTTATTCACCACACACCTCATTAGTTCATGCTATTATTAATCAGGTTCACTTTTCTTAGTTAAAAGAGACACTATATAGTGCTTTCATTTTTTTTTAAATGTTGTCAAACTAGCCAGTTTAGAAAGCTTGGGATCAGTCCGCCAAGGTCTCCGCCTTTGACTGCCACCTAATCCACATAGCACCGGACTTCCATGATCCCTCCTGCAGGTGGTGAACCTACTGGAGGGCGGACCCATGTAACTCCTTCGGGCTGAGCCCGGCCGGGTCCCATGGGTGGAAACCCGGCCACCAGACGCTAGCCTTCGAGCCCCTCCCCCAGGCCTGGCTCCAGGGTGGGGCCCCGGTAACCCCATACCGGGCGGGGTACACTGAATCCCCAGCTAGTCTGGGAACGCCTTGGTATCCCCTCTGAAGAGCTGGAGCAAGTGGCTGGGGAGAGGGAAGTCTGGGCTTCTCTGCTTGAACTGCTGCCTCCGCGACCCGGACCTCCGGAAAAGCGGTAGAAGATGGATGGATGGATGGATGTTGTCAAACTAAATATTCCTTGATATTCACCAACATGAAAATGTTGACATGCTGCAGTGGAAATTTCCAGTCAGTCGGTCTCAGTTCAACAGAGTGTCTCCACCAGATTTCATTAATTGAAACTGTTGCCTGTTGTTGATTTGTTCTCCTGTGACGACAGCATGTTTCGGAAGATGTTCCAGCAGGTGCACAGAGTTCAATGCATTACACTGACTAAAGAACTACAGAAGGGTGAAGCTTCATATTGTTAATATTGATCAATCATAGATGACATGCTTATGCTTATTTTCAGCTCCAATTTTTTCCCCTCAAGCACAACTATGGTAAGCTTTGCCTGATTGAGGTTTAAACTCAAACTCTTCTACCATCCATCTTCTTCCCTTAATCCTTTTCGGGTCGCGGGGGGGCTGGAGCTTATCCCAGCATCTTTGGGCGAGAGGCAGGGTACACCCTGGACAGATCGCCAGTCCATTGCAGGGCCAACACAGAGAGACAGACAACCATTCACTCTCACAGTCATACCTTAGGACAATTTAGAATCCCCAGTTTGATGCCATTTAACCTAACTTGCATGTTTTTGGCATGTGGGAGGAAACCGGAGAAATCCCGGAGTAAACCCACGCAGACACGGGGAGAACATGTAAACTCTGCATAGATCACCGTTGGTCGGGGGCTGGGATCGAACCCAGGATCCCCCGGTCAAGGGTGAGTTGCTGTGCTGTCGGTAGGCAACTCTCTTACTTCTACATCAAATTTTTTTTCTGACTGGCTGTCCCCTGCAAGTGGAAATTTGCACAGCAAGTGGGTTTATGTTGCTTGCCAATGCAAATTTATGGCATTAAAAACATTTGCCCTGAATGACAAAAAAATACTGACAAGAGTTCAAGCCAGTCTGAGCGTTTTGTTCATAGGAGTTTCTTACACATACACAGAGGAACAGTGTGTGTGTTTAACTGAAGTAAATATTACTATTTGCTAATAAGGCAAATAGTTCATGTGTTGCTAAACTTATTTTACAGAGGATGCAGAGCAGAACGAAACTATTATCATAAACTGCCATTATACTTCTCCAGAGTATTTTCTGCCATTCTGACATTAGGGGATTAGCCCATGATATTTTCATTATTTATTTTCACAAAGCTTAGGGGCTTTCTTTTACCTTTAGCACACATGCAACACTGATCCACTACAGCTAAAAAACAGTCCAAGTCAATAGGAGAGGATAAAAAAAATTGTGAGTTGTAAGAATGGCAAACTGACTGTTCAGAAAGAAGGAGGTTTGTAACAGATTTTGTTAACAGTTAAACGTTTAAGTAAAAGCCTTTGTGTTTGTTTACTTTTTTGGTAATTCACCAAGTAGAAACTGTGACAAATACATTAATTTATGCTTACAGAGACACATTCTTTTGTAGTAGACACTTTGCTCTACAGGCATCGGCGAACTTCACACAAACAAAAGTGTTCTTTTTGTTGTGGCTGCTACTCTGAATAGCTTGAGTTTTTCCTCCCCATTCATTTCATGAAATCAAACACAAATTAAAGTGACAGTGAGTGTGTTACCAATTCCTGAAGAGCCAAGAAAAAGGAATACAAGGGGGTGTTCTTCATCGTACCAACCATTCTCCTTCCTCCTGATGGCTGATGGGAGAGAGACAAAAAGAGTACATTATTATGCATTACTGCATTTGTTGATTTTGGTTTTCTACCAAGAATAAACTGAGCCGAATAGAGGTTGATGGGCATCCCAGAAAATTTGGTAAAAGTGTGAAAGAGCAAGCATGAGAAAAAGGGTCAGAAACATTTGGTGGAAAAAAGGCAGGGAGAAGAGAAAACAGAGCAAGATGAGAGGCCTCCAGAAAACTACCCACGATGCCTCTTCTCCCCTCTCAGTCAGTGGGGCCATTAGCCAGCAGTAATTGTGTTAGCCTCTCTGGCGCGGCCATGGTGAAATCAGTTTAGCATAGATCGCAGCCTCACACACACGCACGCTTAAAGAGGAGTGCCTACCCATCCTTGCCATCACCCCAGCAACCACACTCACACACATACACAAAGACGAGATGATGAGGTGGATGGGAGGGGAGTAAAGAGTGTATTTGGCCGTGGTTTCAGCCACTCAACGAAGAAGACCCCAAGCAGAAATTCATCCAAGTCTGAACCTGTTGAGAGCCGGGACCAAAACAAGTCAGTGGCACAGGAGATCAATTGTTAGTGCTGCTGCCTTAAGCAAAAGTGTTTGAATCCAGTAGACAACTCAGACTTCTCTGTGTAATAAGGGTTTCTGCCACATTAATCATATTTCTTCCTAAACTCAAGCAATTTATATTTAAAATATATAAATTATACCCCCATTGTTGTAAGTTTGCTTTCTGAAGATGCAAGGCACTGGGTAACTAAATAAGTGGCGTGCCAGTCAAATGTTGGCTATTATTACTGTAGCTGTATATTAACTACAAAAATCTCTTGAAAGCAATGACTGAAAGCAAGTGAAATACAGTAACTGCTAGCCACTCAAACTGTTAAATGCTGTAAATTTGAATCTTGAGAAAGTTGGTATTCTGTGCCTATAAAAAGTATTCACCACCTTAGTCATCTTCCTCTTTCATTGCATCTACAAATGGAATATGGGTCACATTTTTGACTCTGACAAAAATTTACAATACTAATGTCAATGTAAGAAGAGTTCTACAAAGTAATGTCTATTAGGTATAATATGTAATATAAGTGGTTGCATAGGCAGCTCAGTGTTGCAGTGGTTAGCACTGTGGCCTCACAACAAGAAGGTCCTGGGTGTGAGAGTGATTAGCATCTGTCTCTATGTGCGGTCCCTGTGATAGACTGTTAATTTCTGCAGGGTGTACCCTGTCTCTCAACCAAAGAAACTAGGATAGGCTTCCACCCCCCACAGGCCGATAAGGATTAACCCTTTGTTCAGCAAGATTTCATGGACAGATCGCGCACTCCTAGTGGCACAGAGCAGCACTGCGCCTGTCAAGTGATATGACATGCAGAAACACTGCCCAGCTGTACTGAGGATTTGTACTGATTATGCCCATTCAAAAGGTGGCAGACACGTGTTGGAGGAATCATGGCTGCCACGGAATACACCACAGAGGAAGAAATTCTTCTTCTTCGAGAAACCGAGAGAAGAAGAAGACAATAATCCAATATGGACGCTACCCATCACTGTCGATGGGACTGAAATGGAGCATTTGCTTCCGAATTTGCCAACTATGATTCAAAAAAGAAATTATTTAGCTTATGAAGGGAAATATTTACCTTTTGTGACAGGAGAACACAGTCTGGACAGTGTCCAGTTTTGTCTGCCATCGACCGAGCTGCACATGATGACAGAGAACAATCGCCGCTGGATTGCTGGATCAATCGCGGTGGTTCGGCGGCATTTTGTAACTGAAATTGAGCTGGGATAAATCACAAGATTCATGTGAGACTTTCTGGATGTGGGCAAGAAAGAAAAATTGCCTGGCAGAAGACGAAATAAGGACCGTGAATGATGAAAATGGACAAATAAAAAGACGCGACGAGCGGTAGATCTGATTGGGTTTTTTTTTTAAATCGGCTGTGTACATTCTCCTGATTTTCTGGTTCATATACTTTAAAGATAAGAAAAAACCCAAAACAAGAAACTGTGACAAAAAGTAGAACCATTCTTTGTGTAAATATGTCCAAAGTCCACTTTTGACTGACAGTTATGTAATTCGATATCGCTGTCCCGGCATTATGCAAATTAGATGCATAAATTTACTCCTATGTCAAACTTTGGATCATATGCTACATCTTTCTAATTGACAGTGAGCCATTATCACTTCCCACTTTCAAGTTATAGCCTTGGAAATCTCTGACATCTGATCTGAATATTTTCTTGACAAAAATCTTTACCACTCTTGACCACTAGGGGGTTAGGCGCCATTTGGCGTCTGTGACAGTTAAGTTGTTACGAAAATGAATGCACAAGTGATAGCATAAATATTCACCCTCTTTAAAGTGGCTGACCCAATTCAACAGAAGTGCAGCTTAAGTGGAGCTAGTATTCTTACAATTAGTGACACAGAGTTGACTTGAGTTCAGTGAATGCGTCTATGTAATTTCAGTATAAAGACACTTGTCTCTGGAAGGTCCAGTTACTAGTCAATTTGTATTCCTGTTACATTTACAAAATAAAGACAAAAGAATGCTCCAAACACTTATAAAAAGGTTACTGAAAGTCAAGGGATGGATACGAAAAACTGCACATCACTGAACATTCCTTGGAGTTCAGTTAAAGCCATTATTAAAAAAATATAAGGAATATGGCATATGTTAATGTGACTACAGCAAGCCATACACAACATACACAAACCGAGTGACTGTGAAAAAGACCAGTGAGGGAGGCCACTAAGACTCCTATGACTACTTTGAAGGAGTTAAAAGCTTCAGCAGCTGAGACTCTCTTATAATACTTTGACTGGTGAAAAAAGTGAGCTCATTTTTCAGCTGCTCCTGTTGACCTCAAGAGTCTTCCACAAGCCTTTGTGTGAACTCTAGTTGAGTTTTTTTGTTTAGCATTTTCTCAAACACCATACATTTTTAAAAATGTGTTCATTCTGTCAAATTACACAGAGTGTCTCTGTCTTAGATCTTTGTTTCGCTTGTTTTGTCTAATTTAAATCTGTAGATTTTTGTCTTTCTTGGCAACAAGTAGATGGAAAAAAGCTAACCTGGACACACACTTGCAAATATGTACAACTAGGACACACACCGTTTGTTGTACAGTTGTGGTCTGACCACCAAACTGTGACAGTACAGAGAAACTGTCTGACTTATGTTAAAAACCCTGAGTGACTCCTTGGACCAAGCACCAGCTAAAAGACAAAAAAAATAAGGAAAGACCATTTTGATCCAAAGACAACAGAGCTTGACTGGCCACGTCATCAGAAGCTTAATCATGACGACAGTTCTGATACGAGAGGGAAAAGGCAAAAAAGAACAACACAGTAGTGGACTGTGGAGAAACCAAAGACCAAGAGGGGAGGAGTATCTCTACTCTCAACGTCAGATGGCATTCTGGGAACTGAAAAGGGAAGAGGCTATTCTTATACAGGCCATATTAGTGGACAAAAATCTGCAAAAATTGATGGATAAACTGGACAATCCTTGGGTAAAATTGACTTTGAAACTATGGAACATAGTAATTAAAGAACACAAACTGCAGGAAGATATTAAAATAACATAACGTAAATGTAATGCCAAACAAATTCAAAATATGGACTAAAAAGGGTATAACATCCTGATGTATCACTGTAAAGGAAGATGAAATTATGACTTCAAAATCTGAGAGAAACTTTATATTAGAAAAACAAGACTTATAGATATCTACAGTGGGAAAAATAAGTATTGAACACTTTTTTCTCATAAAACATATTTCTGATGGGGCCATTGACCTGGGATTTTCACCTGATATCAGTAACAACCCAAGTAATCCATACATACAAAGAAATCAAGACAACTGTGTTAAAAAAGTTATATTTAATAAAGTTGAAAGACACAGGGAATAAGTATTGAACACACTCAGTAAAATTAATTTAATCTTCTTCTTTTGGCTGCTCCCTTTAGGGGTCGCCACAGCGACCATCTCACCCTATCTCAATGCATCTTCCTCTGTAACACCAACCCTCTCCATCTCCTCTTTCACTACATCCATATTCTTCTCTGTGGTCTTCCTCTTTTCCTCCTGCCTGGCAGCTCCATCTTCAACATCCCTTGTCCAATATCTCCACTATCCCTCCTCTGCACATGTCCAAACCATCTCAGCCTTGCCTCTCTTACTTTGTCTCCAAACCGCTCAACCTGAGCTGTCCCTCTGATATACTCATTTCTAATCTTGTCCCTCCTAGTTACTCCCAATGAAAATCTTAGCATCTTCAACTCTGCCACTTCCAGCTCCACCTCGTGTCTTTTTGTCAGCACCATATCTCCAAACCATACATCATAGCAGGTCTCACTACCGTCTTGTAAATCTTCCCTTTCACTCTTGCTGCTACCCTTCTGTCACAAATCACCCTTGACACTCGTTTCCACCCACTCCACCCTGCCTGCACTCTCTTCTTCACCTCTCTTGTGCATTTTCCATATGATAGAATAGGATGGTTGACCCCAATCTACTTTCAATACAGCTACCCCTTCCATGTTCACCGTTGCACCTGCCTACCTCTCATTCACACTCATGGATTCTGTCTTGCTTCTACTGACTTTCATTCCTCTTCTCTCCAGAGCATCCCTCCACCTCTCCAGGTTCTCTTCCACCTGATCCCTATTCTCACTACAGATCACAATGTTGTCTGCAAACATGGTCCACGGAGACTCCTGCCTGACCTCATCTGTCAGCCTGTCCATCACCATGGTAAACAAGAAGGGGCTCATAGCCGATCCCTGATGTAATCCCACCCCCACCTTGAATCAATCCGTCACTCCTACAGTGCACCTCACTACTGTCTCGCTGTCCTCATACATGTCCTGCACCACCTCACATACTTCTATGCCACTCCTGACTTCCTCATATAGTACCACACTTTCTCTCTTGGCACCCTATCATATGCTTTCTCTAAATCCACAAAGACACAGTGCAGCTCCTTCTGACCTTCTCTATACTTCTCCATCAGCACTCTTCAGCCTTATTCATGCTACATTTCCCCTCTGGACCGCATGCGCTTTGGAAGAGCCCAGCGTGCACACGGTGTTGTACATGCTCACTTTTTTCGTCTACCTGCCCAAGCAGTTCACGCATGTGCACAACTAGTATTTGTAGTTTTGCACCAGCACTATGGGTTGCGCAAATGTGCTACCATGCCAGTTTGTTCACCGAGTGGCGCACATTTTTTTTGTAGAAACAACAATGGCGTCATTTCAAGGAAAAGGAGGAATTACCGTTTTCCAGTGCTGTTCTCTGCTCAAGCTGTTGCTGCTGCTGCAAAAGGATTCATGTATGTTTATTCTCGTCTTCCGCCTCCTCGTCTTCCTCCTCTACTTTGTCTTTGCATGTTGTGTTGGTAGCGCCATCTCGTGAATGGGACGTTCAGTCTTGTGCATGCTCTGTCAACGTGTTCAGGTCATGGGCAGGCTGCCCGGTCATAAAATTTGGGCTGCACACAGTCATCCACAGTAGAGTCCTGCGTACACTAGTGGACTGGAGACGATGACGTAAATTTCATCACACGAGATTTCCGGTTGCGCATACGCAGACAGCGGAGGCACAGCATGAATCCAGCTTTAGAGCAAACACTGCATCCACAGCACTCTTTCTTGGCATGAAACCGTACTGCTGCTCATTGATTGTCACCTCTCCTCTTAACTTGGCTTCAACAACTCTTTCCCATATCTTCATAGTATGACTGATAAACTTTATGCCTCTGTAGTTACGATAGCTCTGAGCATCACCTTTGTTCTTGAAAATTGGTCCCAAAACACTTCTTCTCCACTCCTCAGGCATCCTCTCACTCTTCAAGATTGTGTTTAACAATCTGGTTAAAAAGTCCACTGCCATCTCTCCTAAACATCTCCTTATCTCCATAGGTATGCCATCTGGACCAACTGCCTTTCCATTCTTCCTCCTCTTCAAAGCTGCCCTCACTTCCGCCTTGCTAGTCCTCAGGACTTCCTTGTTCACCACCTTTCCTTCATCCATCCTCCTCACTCTCTCATTTTCTTCATTCATCAGCTCTTCAAAGCACTCCTTCCACCTTCTCAACACACTCATTACCCGTTAGTACATTACAATTTCTGTCCTTAATCAACCTAACCTGCTGTACATCCTTGCCAGCTTGATCTCTCTGTCTAGCCAATCGATACAAGCCCTTTTCTCCTTCCTTAGTGTCCAGCCTTTCATACAACTCACTATATGCCTTTTCCTTTGCCACCTCTCTCTTTGCCATGCACTTAGATTCCAAATACTCATGTCTACTTTCTTCATCTCCCTGACTATCCCATTTTTTCTTTGCTAATCTCTTCCTTTGAATACTTTCCTGTACCTCCTCATTCCACCACCAAGTCTCCTTATCTTCCTTCCTCTGTCCACTGGATACACCACATACCTTTCTACCCATTTCCTTCAAAACCTTTGCTGTACTTTCCCAGTCATCTAGTAATTATACCCTACCACCCAGAGCCTGTACCAACTCCAGTAGTGGATCCTCAGGCCACCAAAGCCTTCTCTGCTGGCCTAAACACTATTTAGAACCTACATTCTTATATTTGCTCCATGAGGATGCATTAAATTATTCCCAATAGTCTATTCTCCTCATTTTGTAGCTTTTCTCTTGGTTGCACTCCTTCCAGTAATGTAATGCATGTTAGGGTTTTTTTTTTGTCCTATCATATTTCATCCATCTGTGTTGCCAGGGTCAAGCAAATCTGCCTTGGGCCTTCAGAAATTAACAGTGCACTCTATAGGTTAAATTAACTGTTAAACTTATCCTGTAGCTTTAACCAATCAAATGTCTTCTATACGTCTATGGGTACACATAGAAGGCATTCGAGAACGTTGGCATTTCCATGTCTTTTGATTGGATGGTTAGACTCCTCCAACTGCAATGCAGAGGATCCTAGCTATTAAAATGCCGGCGCAAGGACTTGCTTAAGCAGCTACAATATACAATATCTGTTTAAATATAATAGCTGTTTTTCCACTCACAATGGCTGACAGGGAGAGGAAAATGATTTGGTCGTGATATTTTAAAAAAAATCAATTTTCCAGATGGACTTTTCAAGAAAAGCTGGTCATTGTGAAGAGAGGTCGGCCAACCATGAAGCTAGCAGGCCTATCCCAGCTGGGGAAAGGATTTGTCCGTCACTTCCATACTTGCAAAGAGCGGTATTCTTGGATTACAGGCTCTGAGGAGTGCTGCAAATTACCTTGCTGGGAATGCCTGTTGTTTGCAACTGATCCGAGTAGATACTTGGAGCCAGACAGGGTTTGCAAACTTGAGCTGTCTAACCAAGGCAGCAGCAAGACACCAAAGCACAGCCGCCAGCCAGACACTTACAAGCAACAGTACTTTAAACCACTGGGGAAACAAGAGTGGATATGCAGCTCAACAAACAAGTCCGCATGGAAATGGAGCTCCATAACGAAAAGGTAAAGATTTTTAAAATTACAATTTTATAGTTGAAGTTATCTTTAACATGCTTTGTGTGGACAGCCCTATAGGCTATTTTTATGGTGCTTGGTATGAATGGCACTTAAACTGGGTAGATCACCACTGAAGGCCTAGTTGTAAAAGACATGGTCCGCCACTGATCAACTCCGTCCTGAACTCTGTGCGACCTTCTTCCTTCTGTAACTTCCCCCGCTTAATCTTTGGCTCTGCCTTCACTGTTTTCCTCTTCTTGCTTTGCAAAATCATCCTACAGACTACCATCTGTTGCTGTCTAGCTACATTCTCCCCTGCCACCACCTTGCTATTTCTCCTTCTGCCTAAGATGTAGTCCACCTGTGTGCACCTTCCTCCACTCTTGTAAGTCACCCTATGTTCCTCTCTCTTCTTGAAGCATGTGTTCACAGCCATTTCCATCCATTTAGCAAAATCCACAACCATCTGTCCTTCCACATTTCTCTCCTTAAGGCCATACCTACCCAGCACCTCCTCATCACCTCTGTTCCCTTCACTTACATGTCCATTAAAGTCCCCTCCAATCACAAGTCTCTCCCCCCTGGGAACACTCTCTACCACTTCATCCAACTTATTCCAGAATTCCTCTCTCTTCTACCTGACATCCAACTTGTGGGGCATATGCACAGACAACATTCAACATTACACCTTTGACTTCTAGCTTCAAACTCATGATCCTGTCTGACTCCCTTTTTTACTTCCTGAACACGCTTCACATACTCTTCCTTCAAGATTACTACTCCTCCATTTCTCTTCCTATCTACATCATGGTAGAACAGTTTAAATCCACCTCCAGTGCTCATGGCCCTGCTTTCCTTCCATCTGGTTTGTTGAACACACAGTATATCTACCTTTCTTCTCTCCATCATATCAGCCAACTCTCTGCCTTTTACCAGTCATAGTCCCTACATTTAATATCCCTACTCTCACCTCCACACTTCTATCTTTCCTTTTCTCTCTTTCCCTCTTAACACCCCCCCCCCCCCCCCCCCCCCCCGATCTTCGAACAACAGTAGCCCAATTTCCACCGGCACCCTGTCAGTTAACAGCACCGGTGGCAGTCATTGCTAACCGGGGCCTTGACCGATCTGGTATGAAAGTCTCATTCGTCATGATCCGCATGTTTGATTTGGCAAAGGTTTTACATTGGATGCCATTCCTGACACAACCCTCCCCATTTATCCAGGCTTGTGGCCGGCACTAGGAGTACACTGGCTTGTGCACTCCATGTAAAATTCATTTAATATTTACTAGAAAAGCCTTTGTTGGTAATAACAGCTTCCAGACACCTCCTGTATTGAGAAACTAGGCACAGGCATTGGTCAGGAGTGATATTAGCCCATTCTTTCACACAAACTGTCTTCAAATCTTGAAGGTTCCGTGGGTGTCTTCTATGAACGCTGATCTTCAGTTCTTTTCATAGATTTTCAATTTGATTCAGGTCAAGTGACTTGACTGGGCCATTCTAGCAGCTTTATTTTCCTTCTCTGGAGCCAGCTGAGAGTTTCCTTGACTGTGTTTGGGATAAGATAAGATAAGATAAGATAAGCCTTTATTAGTCCCACAATGGGGAAATTCCAGGATTGCAACAGCATAGGGATAGCAACACTCAGAGCAACAATCAGAAGGCAAGAGAAAAAACAAGAGCAGCGAGTATACATACATACATACTGTATATATATGTATATATACACACAGACACAGTGCGGAGCACTGTAGCTAGATGGGATAGGTATATAAATATATTAACAGTGCGGAGCATTGTAGCTGGATGGAATAAATATATGAGTATATAAACACAGTGCAGAGTACTGTAGCTAGATGGAATGAATATGTGAATATATAAACACACAGTGCGGAGCATTGTAGCTAGATGGAATAAATATGTAGATATATAAACACACACAGTGCGGAGCATTGTAGCTAGATGGAATAATATGTAGATATATAAACACACAGTGCAGAGCATTGTAGCTAGATGGAATAAATATATGAATATATAAACAGTGTGGAGCATTGTAGCTAGATGGAAAAAATATGTAAATATATAAACGCACACAGTGTGGAGCATTGATGCTAGATGGAATAAATATGTAAATATATAAACACACAGTGTGGAGCATTGTTGCTAGATAGAATAAATATATAAATATATATAAACACACAGTGCGGGCAATTGTAGCTAGATGGAATAAATATGTAAATATATAAACACACACAGTGCGGAGCATTGTAACTAGATGGAATAAATATGTAAATATATAAACACACACAGCGTGGACCATTGTAGCTAGATGGAATGAAACAGCACAACCGTCTACTTAGTTATCCTACATGGTATAATTATGTACCCATACATATTCTCACCCTCCATAGCGACCGGTATTTTCCTAGTTGTATACTGGAGGGGACCATTGTGTAAGTCTATTGCATCTTTTGCATTCAATACTATTAGGTTGTCACGTCTTTTTGCTGTCTCTGCGAGCAGCCCTGCTTAGGTTGTACAGTCTGACAGCCGTTGGTAGGAAGGACCTGCGAAACCTCTTGGTTGTGCACCTAGGATGATGTAGTCTGCTGCTAAATGAGCTCCTCAGTGCATTCAGTGTGTCCTGCATAGGGTGGAACTCGGACTCCAGCAGAGATGACAGTTTAGCCACCATCCTTCTCTCTCCCATCTCCTCCACTGGGTCAAGGCGCTGCCCCAGGACAGAGCTAGCTTTCTTGATCAGTTTGTTCAGTCTCTTCCTATCGGCTGCTGTAATGCCACTGCCCCAGCAGACCACTCCAAAAGTGATGGCTGATGCCACCACCGTGTCATAGAATGTCTTCAGCAGCGCCCCTTGTACACCAAAAGACTTGAGTCTCCTCAGTAGGAACAGCCTGCGCTGTCCCTTCTTGTAGAGTGCGTCGGTATTGTGTGACCAGTCTAGTTTATTGTTCAGATGAACACCCAGGTACTTATAGGATGTCACCATCTTGATGTCTGTTCCCTGTATATTTACTGGTGCTGTGAGGGGTTGTCCTTGCCTGTGGCAGTCCACCACCAGCTCCTTAGTTTTCCTCGCGTTGATCTGGAGGCAGTTCCGATGGCACCAGTCCATGAAGTCCTGGATAAGCCCTCTGTACTCAGCTTCATCTCCGTTGGAGATGAGGCCAATGATCGCAGAGTCGTCAGAGAACTTCTGTAGATGGCAGTGTGTTGTGCTGTGTGAGAAGTCCGCAGTATAAAGGGTGAACAGGAAGGGAGCCAAAACCGTTCCCTGGGGGGCTCCCGTGCTACCGATGATCGTGTCGGACACACAGTCCCGGGTTCTCACAAACTGAGGCCGGTTTGTGAGGTAGTCCAGGATCCATGATGACAGGTGCTGGTCCACCCCTGTGCGCAGCAGCTTGTCCTTCAGGATCATTGGTTGGATGGTGTTGAAAGCACTGGAGAAGTCAAAGAACATGATCCTCACCATATTCCCGGGCTTCTCCAGGTGGGACAGAGAACGGTGAAGGAGGAAGATCACCGCATCCTCCACCCCAATGCCATGCTGGTAGGCGAACTGGAGTGGATCCACCGCTGGTTCCACCAGGGGGCGGAGGTGAGCAAGGAGCAGTCTCTCCAGGGTCTTCATCAAGTGGGACGTCAAGGCCACCGGTGTGTAGCTGTTCAGGTCTTTGGGGTGGGAAGTTTTTGGTACAGGTACCACACAAGATGTTTTCCACAGCTGTGGTACCCTCCCCAGCTTCAGGCTCAGGTTGAAGATGTACGTCACAATCCCACACAGCTGGTCTGCACAGGACTTGAGGAGCTTTGCGCTGATGCCGTCCGGTCCCGACGCCTTCCTCGCCTTGATCTTCCTCAGCTCCGTCCTCACCTGGGTCCTGGTCAGGGTCAGGATGGGGGGCTGTGTGTTGGGAGTGGGGGGGTGTTGGTGGAGTGGGGAGTGGGCAGCAGGACTTGATTTCTTTAGAGGCAGCAGTGGTTGTTGTGCAGTCAGGGGGGAGGGCGGTTGGTCAAACCTATTGAAAAACAGATTCAGGTTGTTTGCCCACTCCCTGCCCCCCGTGGCCTGCGGGGAGGTATTCTGGAGCCCAGAGATGGTTTTGAGGTTTCTCCAGACCCCGCTGATGTCGCTCTGTTGCAGCTTGTCTTCCATCTTCTTCCTGAAGCTGTCCTTGCCTACTCTGATCTTTCTCCTCAGCTCCCTCTGTACGGACTTCAACATCTCCCTGTTCCCCGACCTGAAGATCCTCTTCTTCTCTCTCAGAAGTGTTTTAATCTCAGGGTTGATCCAGGGTTTGTTGTTTGAGCAACACCGTATGGTCTTGGTGGGAACGGATTTGTCCACACAGAAGCTGAGGTAGTCTGTGAAGGTGTGAGTGAGGCCATCGATGTCCTCACCATGTGGATCGCAGAGCTGCTTCCAGGCGGTGGCTTCAAAACAGTCCTTTAGAGTGTCCATTGTCTCCTCAGACCATAACTCCACTGTGCGCATGGCCGGAGGTTGTCTGTGCACTAGGGGTTTGTACACCGGCCGGAGATGAACCAAGTTGTGATCCGATCTCCCGAGTGGGGGGAGTTGTGATGAGGTGTACGCCTCCTTAGTGTTTGCGTAGAATAAGATATTGATGTTGATCTTTTTGATTTCGTCAAGTGCACCGTCTCCTCCCAGAATGACAAGCACATTATTGTAATAAAAGCACAAACATGCTAAACCACACCACTACAGGTCCTTTACTTTCCTTACATTTGTTAACTATATGACTTACCTCTCTAGATGTAAATAGCTTTACTGTACGTCTGTTTTGTAGACATTCTGTAACAATGCTGCTATGTCCTCTCATAGAATACTGGTGTAAATGTGGCATTTTGAAAACTGAACATAAAAAAAGTTTAAAAAAAGAAAAGGGAAGAGGATCGAGGAAATACCTAGTCTCGGAAATTGAGGCCTGTTGCCATTTTATCACAGACTTGCACACAATTACACTTTTTACACTGCTTCTCTGATTTTTCTGTTTCTTAGCAAGTAAAAAGAGAACAACAAACTAAAAAGTATGCCCAACTGTCAAAACATTCTGTCCAAAGACACTGGAGCTAAAAATCAGGCATGGCATGAGTGTTAAACAAGCCACTAACGGCTGAAAAGCATAAGATGCAAGAACCCTGGCAAGACAGAAGAAGAAGAGGGAGAGAGGAAGAGAGACAGGGAAGCCGGAATGGGAACAAAGATAAGAAGAGGAGAGAGGAGTAAAGATACAGAAGGAGATAAAGGAGGAAAAGAGAGGAGTGATGGAGATAAGGAGACAGAGAATGAGGCAGAGAAACAAACGAGTGTGTCAGAGATGGACGCAGAGATGAACAGTGACAAGAGGGGCTCCAAAGCTCCGTCTGCTTTATCAATGGCTGCGTGAATGACAGCGTAACCTTCTGTGTGCTTGTGCGTGTTTTAGCTGATTGAGACCGACTTTGACAGAAGGGCACATTGACATTTCTCAGAGGACCCTGACAACAAGGAAAAAGAAGGAGACGCAAAACAAATGAAGGCTCCCCCTCTCTTTGTGTGTCACACACACACACACACACACACACACACACACACACAGAGCAGTGTGTATTGGGTAGGTCTGGTTGGCTCTAACATGATTACAGAGGGATGATTCTCTTCAATAACTCTTAGCCCTGAGAGCTAAACCTGGATCAATCTAACCTCCTTCCTGTGTGTGTGTGTGTTTTGGATTTGAGTAGTTGTGCTTTGTATGTGTGGGTCTAGCTGCAGGCCAGCTGTTCGTCATGAGGAGTTCAGGTGGAAACAGTCGTTTTCAAGACACACCCATAAGAAAGAAACAAAAAAAACTAAATTCTGCTCTTCCTTTTTCAGCTCAACTCCATCTGCCAGATTTGTCTGCATTACTGAGGTATGACATAATTAAAGCTTATAGTATAGGTTGATTAAATAATATCACATGACAGGGAGTGCTGTTGTACTGAATAACTTTTTTTTTAAATCATTAATGTCAAATGTAATATTGGCTGACACATCGCTATTCTGACTTTGCCTCTTTTTTAAATTTCCAAACCCAGCATCAAACATTGGCATCTGCTATATGTTACTGTGAAGTTTCTAATGGGCAGTCAAAGATACAGTAACTACATTATGCTACTATATTAGCATTCTTTGATATGACACATGCTTTCTTTATGATTCCAAAGTATTTTTTTGAAGAGATGGGGTTGGTTTTTCATTTTGTTCAGCAGCAGTTCATACTGTGGACGCCTCATCAAAGTGAGGTTTGGAAAGTCGGGTTGAGATGCGACCTCTTCAGTTCAATCATGCTCATGTCCTTGAGCAGAGTGAAGGGGGACAGAGGAAGTTGTCGTCTTCTCAGAGGGCTTCCAACATGGCGAGCATCCTTGGTATATAATGACAAGGTCGCTATTATGTGTTTAGTAACAAGGTTTTCCAGCAGAACAATGATTCTTATCAAATGTTCAATGTTGTTCACTTTTCCTGATTTCACTGTTCACGTTAATTGATCCACACTGAACATGGTTCACATCTGCAGTTACAATAAGTCAGTCCTGTAGCATTTCATTTATCTCTACATCCTTTTCTCATTTGCCGCCTCCTTATCAACACCACATCCTCTTTTTGTCTTTAATGATTCATCTTCTCATCACTAAATCTTTACTTTCTCTCCTTAAACTAGAACAGTGTTTAACCCATTCCCAGTTCTCTCACCATCATTAAAAAATGACACAATAGCACACAATATGAATGTAAGATTTTACTGAAACATGGTAACCTCTTCTGGACAATGTAAACTCTTATGGTCTCTAGACTCTGTTCGGTAGAGTTCACAGTGCTCCAGTGCTGACAACAGTCCATCTGTGTTTTGACAGTCTGGTGATGGCAATGAGCAAGTGTCTCAAAGTTTTCTGTACTTTCATGTGCCTGCTGTTTTGTTTGTCATTGGCTGTTGAGTAGTTCAACTATTAAAAAAAAAAATCTTGTTTTGGTAAGCACCATACCGTCTGTGTATGTGCGTATTTGTGTGATATATTCACTGTAATATTTCTCAGAGATCAATAGGCTATTTTTTATATCTAGGGTGGTGATGCCTTGTATGGCTTTTAGGACAATTTGGCATGATAACAACAGTAATTCATCACCCTGGAGAAGACTACAAGTCCCACGATCATCACCTTCCTCTGAGACATGTAACTGCTGCTTAGATATATACTGCTGTCCTTGAGCTTTATAGACCATTCTTTAATTTGTTTCACATTTGTAGGGTGCTTTTTTGTACGTTGAGGACTTCAGTTCTGCCATATTTGCTCGCTGCTACACATAACAGATTCTAATATCTGTTTCTAGCTTTGGGACCGAGTTAATTATTTTCACAAATCTAAACAGAAAATGTCAAACATCGTAAAAAATAACACAGCCTCTCTCTTTCTGCTGCAGACCCTTTCTCAAAACACAAACTCATCTGCAGATCAATACAGAACATGGCCTCTATGGATGCTGGGTGTAATATCAGCTCTTTACTGTCTGCTGTATTATTGTGCTCTAACTCATCCTCCATCTCAATGCACTCACTACACATGCTCTTGCTCTCCCCCCGCCCATCAATGCTCGAAGTGTTCTGGTGATACTTCACCACCATCTTTTACCATTAGCCTTCCCATACCATTTATTTTAACATATTTTTATCCTGTCATCCACCACATCCCTTTGCCCTTCATCCATGACTCTGTTATTCCACAGCAACAAGGAGGGAAAGAATCAGGAGGTGCATTAAGGCCATACAGTTCAAGTAGGAAAGAACAGAATGGGTAAGGGAGGGCAAGATGGAGATCAAGGTGGTAGAGCCAGAGAATAAGGAGACACCATGGAACAGATACAGGGGAAAGCTGGGGAGAAAAGAGGAGTGGAGGAGGGGAGTTCTGTAGTATGTCTCTTCTCTCTGTAACTGCGTTAACTGGCGGCTCCAACCCTGGCTTCTTCAGCTGTCACACACAAACGTGCACACACAGATGCACACAGCACCTGTGTATGCCTGACAGACAGCTCATTCATCACAATTAACCAATTACAGCCTCTGCTGGTCTGTCTGAACCCGCCTACTGGTGGTGGGAAGGGAGGAGAACAAGAGGAGGAATCCAAAAAAAAAAAAAAGAAGAAATACAGTAAATGATGTTGCAGAGAAAGCAAACAGGAAGTCATTGACAAAGGGAAGACTGAGGTTATGGCAAAATTTGGTGTTGTGTGATGTAGAGAAGTCTTAGTACTAACAATTTTTCTTTCAAGGTGTCAATTAACTTATTTATAATATTATGCAAACATTCAGGAAGAAATATGTGACTATTTTAGTCAATAAAAAATATTTTCTGCCCTTGGTGATATAAAAAGTAAAAAAAAAAAAAAAAACATTCTTCGAAATGAAATATGTCAATTTTTGGACAAATGGTGGAGGTAAATATAGAGAATGGGCATTGAGGTCATGCTGCGCTGTATTCTGGGCCGTTGTCGCCATCATCATGGTCTGGCTTCTTTGTTTATCTGTAATCTAGGCAACTGCTAACAGGAACGGACATACGTGCAATGGAACGGAGCAAACAGAAAACTAAAATTCCTTATGCAGAGAAGCTGAATAAGGAAGCAAAGGAGTGCTACCTCCCAAAAAATTAAGAAATAAACGGGATCGATGTGAGCACAAAAAATGGACCACGGATCTTGACCAACTGCCTCGAGTCACGCTGTCAGATGTGTTTGTCTACCTGGTTTGTGGAGTGACTGCATAAACCCAAGAGCATTTTAAAAACTATAAATCATTAGAGGCTCATGTTCAATTAACCAATGGATGGGTCCAGCCGCCTCAAATCTTCCGGGTGAATGACTAGAAAACCATCGTTTGCACAAAGGTAATCAGGCATTGTACACAGTTTTCTGCAGCATGTGTCTCTGCAAGTGCAACTACAAGCATTTCTAAGTCCCAGCAGTGAAATGTTGGATTTCTGTTCAAATTTGTCATATGATGCTTGATAATTACAGTATATGCACATTATTACCAACAGGACATGAAATACCAGCAATGTGATAAACCCGACGCTCGTGCTGGTACCCCCCAAAAAAATTACCGGAATAATTAGCCACTATGAAAACATACTAAATCAGGACAGTCACATTTTTATAGTCACCTGTAAGAGGAGAATCTGCTTAATTTAATGATACCAAACATTCTATGGACTTCAGTCCCCAGCTGATATTAAATCCATGCGTAATGAAGGCAACGTGCCTCTGGGAATTCCCTTCCAGTGCACACAGAAGGATAACCCCAGCACTGCTTAGCGGTTTGTGTCCAGTTTCTTTTTTGTGATAGTTTTATCAGCATGATAAAACAGTAGACAGTTTTATGCAGCATTGCTTTATGTACCTGTGAGCTCTGCTCAGCAACAACTGGTGGTGCAGCTTCAGTCATCTCTGACTTCTCAGTGTGTGTTTTATTTACTTCATGACCAAGATGTAATGATGGCTTTTTAAATGTCGGGTTAGTATTTGGATTAAAGAATAAATGTGTCCGAATGAGACACAAAACACCAAAATTATTAAATTAAATTTCAAGGAATATATTACAATGGGTCTCAAATACTTGTAAACGTGTCCCGTTAGTTGACTAATTGTCACTTGGTCCCATTAGATACAGTATCTCACAAAAGTGAGTACACCCCTCACAGTTTTGTAAAGATTTTATCATATCTTTTCATGGGACAACACTGAAGATATGACACTTTGATACAATGTAAAGTAGTCCGTGTACAGCTTGTATAATAGTGTAAATTTGGTGTCTCCTCAAAATAGCTCAACACACAGCCATTAATGTCTAAACCGCTGGCAACAAAAGTGAGTACACTCCAAAGTGAAAATGTCCAAATTGTGCCCAATTAGCCATTTTCCCTCCCCAGTGTTATGTGACTCGTTAGAGTTACAAGGTCTCAGGTGTGAATGGGGAGCAGGTGTGTTAAATTTGGTGTTATTGCTCTCATACTGGTCACTGGAAGTTCAACATGGCACCTCATGGCAAAGAATTCTCCGAGGATGTGAAAAAAAGAATTGTTTCTCTACATAAAGATGGCCTAAGCTATAAGAAAATTGCCAACACCCTGAAAATGAGCTGCAGCACTGTGGCCAAGACCATACAGCGGTTTAACAGGACAGGTTCCACTCAGAACGGGCCTCGCCATGGTTGACCAAAGAAATTGAGTGCATGTGCTCAGCATCATATCCAGAGGTTCTCTTTTGAAAATAGATGTATGAGTGGTGCCAACATTGCTGCAGAGGTTGAAGAGGTGGGGTGGGGGGGTCAGCCTGTCAGTGTTCAGACTATACACCGTACACTGCGTCAGATTGGTCTGCATGGCTGTCGTCCCAGAAGGAAGCCCCTTTTAAAGATGATGCACAAGAAAGCCCGCAAACAGTTTGCTGAAGACAAGCAGACTAAGGACATGGATTACTGGAACCATGTCCTGTGGTCTGATGAGACCAAGATAAACTTATTTGGTTAAGATGGTGTCAAGCGTGTGTGGCAGCAACCAGGTGAGGAGTACAAAGGCAAGTGTGTCTTGCCAACAGTCAGTCATGGAGGTGGGAGTGTCATGGTTTGGGGCTGCATGAGTGCTGCCGGCACTGGAGAGCTACAATTCAATGAGGAAACCATGAATGCCAACATGTACTGTGACATAATGAAGCAGAGCATGAACCCCTCCCTTCGGAAACTGGGCTGCAGGGCAGTATTCCATCATGGTAACGACTCCTAACACACCACCAAGATGACCACTGCTTTGCTAAAGAAACTGAGAGTAAAGGTGATGGACTGGCCAAGCATGTCTCCAGACCTAAACCCTATGGAGCATCTGTGGGGCATCCTCAAATGGAAGGTGGAGGAGCGCAAGGTCTCTGACATCCACCAGCTCCGTGATGTCGTCATAGAGGAGTGGAAGAGGATTCCAGTGGCAACCTGTGAAGCTCTAGTGAACTCTATGCCCAAGTTAAGGCAGTGCTGGAAAAATAATGGTGGCCACACAAAATAATGACACTTTGGGCACAATTTGAACATTTTCACTTCGGGGTGTACTTACTTTTGTTGCCAGCGGTTTAGACATTAATGGCTGTGTGTTGAGTTATTTTGAGAGGACAGCAAATTTACACTGTTATACAAGCTGTACACTGACTACTTTACATTGTATCCAAGTGTCATATCTTCAGTGTTGTCCCATAAAAAGATAAAATACAATATTTACAAAAATGTGAGGGGTGTACTCACTTTTGTGAAATACTGTATAATTTAATATGCTATTTGGGCATTTTCTCGTTCGCTGTTTAGTCCAACCGGTCTGAGGAAGGGCAGGTGACCCGAAACGTTACTGATAAATAATAAATACTTAATGGGAGCTTTTCAGTGTGTGGACGGTCTTTGATTTTTCTGATATGTTTTTTGGAGTCCAGCACCCAACCAGGTGGACAGTGTGATGTGCGTATCATCTTTATTATTTTTTTAAATCACAACTCACCTTCTTGAAAATGCCATGAACACACGACCATGGGTGCAGGAATATTGTCCAGGCTGATGTCTTTCCTTCTGATCGTTACAATCCATTCCATCCGACGCCTCTTTGTTACCTCAGAGACCAGATTCTCGCCACTTTTCTTCCAAGTCGAGAAGTTAAAAAAAGCGTACGCCATTATCAATCTTTTTCCACACCAATTGTGAGAGCAGTTGTTGCATTTGACAATGCAGCAAAACTTCCCCATTCTAACGTTGCATGGTATTTGGATGAATAATAATGTGATCGAAAGAACCACATTGGAAATAAGTATTTTGACTTTCATGTGTTATCCTGGATTTTGTGTATTTTATATGTATATTTACATTTTCTATGTTTGTACACCATATTCAATGTCATTTTTATCCAAATAAATAAATAAATAACAGACTGAAGCAACCTTCTCAAAATTTCAGCTTAATCGGCATTCGTTGCTCACTACTAAACAGACAGGCAGAACACTTTCCCACTATTCCTTGCAGTTTTTCAGTCAGGTGGAGTCACGTGCCCATTCTTAATACAGCAAAATCAACCTTATTTCTATTTCACTTTACTGTTACTGTACTGTTTATACATTCATTGAATAAATAAGCATGTTCACAACTGATACAACATTTTCATGAATTAATATCTTTATCTTGATATTTTCAGGTGAAGATGCATCAGGATGACCAGACTGCACAAATCAGTCAGCTTCTTCAAACGATCTGTTCTTGTTATACAAATCTGTGATTTTTTTTTAACCATTCCATTGCTTTCCCTCTGTACTCACCTATAACAGTGATATAACATATCTATAAACTCAATTTCACACACGAGTAGGATATGCGATGAATAAATACCTTGCTGTGATATTGCATAGCAGATATACAGTGGATATAAAAAGTCTACACAACCCTGTTCAAATGCCAGGTTTTTGTCATGTAAAAAATGAGACCAAGATAAATCATTTCAAAACTTTTTCCACCATTAATGTGACCTATAACCTTTACAACCCAACTGAAAAACAAAGTGAAATCTTTGGGGAAAAATTAAAATCAAAAAACTTACAATCACCTGGTTGCATAAATATGCTCACCCTGGGGTGACATATAACTGGGGATGTGGCTGTGTTCAGAATTAACAAATCACATTCAAATTCATGTTAAATGGGAGTCAGCACACACCTGCCACCATTTAAAGTGCCTCTGATTAACCCCAAATAAAGTTCAGCTGTTCTAGTAGGATTTTCCTGACATTTTAGTAGTCACACCTTACAGCACAAGCCATGGTCCACAGAGAGCTTCCAAAGCATCGGAGGGATCTCATTGTTCAAAAGTATCAGTCAGGAGAAGGATACAAAAGAATTTCCAAGGCATTAAATATAGCATGGAACACAGTGAAGACAGTCATTATCAAGTGGAGAAAATATGGCACAACAATGACATTACCAAGAACTGGATGTCCCTCCACAACTGCTGAAAAGACGAGAAGAAAACTGGTCAGGGAGGCTGCCAAGAGGCCAACAGCAACATTGAAGGAGCTGCAGGAATTTCTGGCAAGTACTGGCTGTTTAGTACATGTGACAACAATCTCCCATCTAGGGTGACAAGATGGAAGCCTTATCTTATGAAGAAAAACATCCAAGCCCAGCTAAATTTTACAAAAACACATTTGAAATCTTCCAAACGCATGTGGGAAAATGTGCTAGGGTCTGATGAAACCAAGGTTGAACTTTCTGGCTATAATTCCAAAAGGTATATTTGGTGCAAACGCAACACTCCTCATCACCAAAAGAACACCATACCTACAGTGAAGCATGGTGGTGGCAGCATCATGCTTTGGGGCTGTTTTTCTTCAGCTGGAACTGGGGCCTTAGTCAAGGTGGAGGGAATTATGAACAGTTCCAAATACCAGTCAGTGTTGGCAAAAAACCTTCAGGCTTCTGCTAGAAAGCTGAAGATAAAGAGGGACTTCATTTTTCAGCACAACAATGACCCAAAGCACACATCCAAATCAACAAAAGAATAGTGTCACCAGAAGAAGATTAAGGTTTTGAAATGGCCTAGCCAGAGTCCAGACCTGAATCCGATCAAACATCTGTGAGGTGATATGAAGAGGGCTGTACACAGGAGATGCCCTCGCAATCTGACAGATTTGGAGTGTTTTTGCAAAGAAGAGTGGGCAAATATTGCCACATCAAGATGTGCCACACTGATAGACTCCTACCCCAAAAGACTGAATGCTGTAATAAAAGCCACAGGTGCTGCAACAAAGTATCAGTTTAAGGGTGTGCATATTTATGCAAACAGGTTATTGTAAGTTTTTTGTTTTTTGTTTTTCCCCTTAAAAGATTTCAGTTTGCTTTTCAATTGGGTTGCACAGGTTATTGGTCACATTAATGGTGGAAAAAGTTTTGAAATGATTTATCTTTGTCTCATTTTTTTACATCACAAAAACCTGGCATTTGAACATCAGTGTGTAGACTTTTTATATCCACTGTAAATAATATGACATGTGGATTCATGCAAAATAGTTCTTTCAAATGCATTACATTCTCCGTAGTCCCCATTGTATATCTAAGAAATCAGCAGCCAATTAAAGTTAAATAACATTAACATTGTGGTGGGACGGTGTGGGGGATTCTCTACCCACAGTCGGGAGCTGGGGGGGAAGAGGGAATAATGGACTGAAGGAGGAAGTGGTACCGAGGGGCCTGAGATGGGACAGAAAGGACTATTCACCCCCCGGGGAGTTCAGGAGGCACCATAACCGCTGGAGGAGGAGAGGTTGTGAGAAGCGGTACTGGCGTTATGTGATGTTAATGTGCCACGCATGTCTTTGCTCCACTGAATATATTGTTGTCGGGCTCCCTCAGTCTCAAGGCACAGAATTAAAGGTTAAAAAGAAGGTGCTCAGGGGACTTCCGGTCTGGACACCATGGTGATAGCAGCTTAACGCTGAAGCTCCAAGACCCCATCCGTGAAAATACCTTGAAAATCAGATTTAACGGATTTTTGGAAGAGTGAAAATCAAAAGACAGTCATTATGCCTTAAGGAAAACAGAAGAGATCGACATTTGCCAGGCCAAGACGAGCATCGGCCGGAGAATCTGACCTGGAGGACAATATCCACTCGGAAACAGAGGAGCTGAATGAGGCTAGCAACACGGTTAGCTTAAAAACAATAATTCAAGAATTAAGAGAATTTCGCCGAGAGTGTTAGGCCGAATTTCGTGAAATCAAAGACGAAATAAAAAGGACAAACAGCAGAGTGGACCAGGCTGAGGACCGAATCATGGAAGCAGAGGAAAGAATAAAAGGGCTGGAAGAAACCGTGCTGGAATTACTCAAACGACAGACAAGACTGGAGGCTAAGCTAACCGACCAAGAAGGAAGACTAAGAAGGGCCAACATAAGAATTCATGGTCTGAAAGAAGGAGTCGAGGACGGTTTCACCACAATGGCTGCATGCGTGGAATCCATACTGAGAGAGAAGTTGGAAATTCCCCAATCCACCGACTTGAAGATAGAAAGGGCGCACCGTTCATTAGCCCCAAGGCTGTCGGCGGAAGCGCCCCCGCGATCAGTGGTGGTGAAGTTTTCCAACTTCAGAACAAAAGAAGAGGTTTTGAGACTGGCTTGGCAGAAAAAAGGATTTACGCACCAAGAAAGAAAAGTTTTTGTGGAGCACGACTACGCCCCGGAGGTCCTTAAAAAGCGTTGGGAATACAACAACGCTAAAAAGGTACTAAGAGAGAAGAAACTGCACTTTCAAACTCCATTTCCGGCGAAGCTGCAGGTTTTTTACGGGGAAGAGACGTGTCTTTACAACTCGGCGGAAGAAGCAACCAGAGATATGGCGAGAAGAGGACTCCCGGTAACGGTGTATAAACCTGCAGCAGACCCGATCGAAAGAATCAAGGCTCAAACGTGGTGCACACAGAGACCCTCAAAATCCACGGGCCAGCAGCAGGAAACCCAGCGCCAGGGCTATAAGGAAAAACTGAACGCTTTCAGGAGGGAATAATGATATTTTTAGTCAATCTGCGCATCCAACCCTCCTCCTACAAGGTAACAAACATTAAAGGAGATGCAGAATCATCAAGTGGTAAAACATTTCATGGAACAGTCATAATATTAGAAACAAGTAGGTCTTTAAAAAAAAAAAAAACTTGTTGAAATAGAAATGTGACAATGAACCACATGAACTCTCCACACTAACAAATACTGTATTAACGTGACTGTTTGCTGTGACGGTGGTGGGAGGTTGCGCACAATTTCATAGGGTATAGGCATAAAAAAATTTTAAAAAAAAAATCATTACAAGTTCGGATTGGGATCTGAAATTCACGTTAAAAACATGGGACAACTTACAGGGGTAAGAGAGGGCCCTCAACGCGTAACAGAGTTTGAGGAATTTCCCTCAGAGCCAACACACCAGCAAGGCTCTTCTAAGGTCGCTAAAAAGACCTCAGTTCAAGAAGACCTTTTGACAGTTTTTTGCTTTAAAGTTTTATATACTATGTTCTTAATGTTTTTTTATGTTCTTAATGTTCTTTCAGTTTCTGAGTAGCATAAAAGAGGGCCACTACACTGTTATACTAAATAAGACAACACAATGGAGAAACGGGGTGTAACCAAAATAATCTCATATAATGTAAAAGGGATCCTGAATCCAGTTAAAAGATCAAAGATTCTTGGCAAAATGAAAAAAGACAAAGCAGGAATATTATTTTTACAGGAAACCCACCTAACAGACTTGGAGCACACTAAACTTAATAGACAAGGGTTTAAACTGATCTCTTCGTCCTCATATAAGTCAGGGAGGAGGAGGGGGTAGCGACATTGATCTCAACCAAAACTAGAAAAGCACTCAGAGAGCGCAGACCTCCGCCAAGCGCCACAATTCCCCCCATACAGTGTTTGTGTGTACGTTTTCAGATTCCTTGAGCATGTAAACATATGACTAGCAATTGGATTCACAATGATTATTTGTTTATTTGACAGGGACAGTGCAATAAACACACAATTAATCAATGACAATCAATCTGATAGTGATAGGATTAGTGGTTCAGTAGTAAAAGCATTGCCTCCTTGGCGGAGGTAATAGACTGAAGTGTTGCTGTTGTGTCCATCTCCTCCACTGACGGATGCAAATTGGGTAGACAGGTTGCCGTGGGTTTTATATTATATTATGTTGGGGTTTCGCTCCGCGGCAAACGAGAATTTAGAAGCTTCGCCGGCAGAGAGCTCGTTATTGCGCAGCTCCTATGGCTGGCCGGTGAATTTCTGCCAAATGCGCAGCTCCTATGGCTGGCCGGGGAATTTCTGCCAAATGCGCAGCTCCTATGGCTGGCCGGGGAATTTCTGCCATCACTTTTAGCATTAGAGTGACACATATCAGGCGCAGCATTACTGGCGCCGGAATTCCTCTCTGTTCCGGAGCCGCAGGACAAAAGAAGGTGCGATAATGGTTGCCGTGGGTTTTATTGGGTTTGCGGTCCGCGGAAAAAAGCGGATTTGGAAGCCTCCCCCGGCAGACAGCTGGGTTTTGCGCAGCCCCTATGGCTGGCCGGGGAATTTCTGCCAAATAATCCGGCGCCGGACAGCTGCCCGTGTCAGCTTTTGCAGCGTAGTGCAAACACAGGCAGTCTGGCGAGCCCTGTTTTCTGTGTGCTTTTGTGCCTAAAACTTTGAAGAAGGCGGAGTTTGTGTTCATCAGACACGACGACCAGCGCCCTCTATTGCGCCTGCGCACATGTTGAAAATGGCTGTATGTCACAGTGTTGAAAAATGCTTTAAAAAATTCCTGTATCCAGACGGTGAACCGGATCACCCCCAAAATTTAATCAGTTCTTCCTTGTACCATTTCCAACAACGCCTGAAAGTTTCATGGAAATCCATCCAAGACTTTTTGAGTTATCTTGCTAACCAACAGACAGACAGACAGACAGACAGACAGACAAACACACAAACTCCGGCAAAAACATAACCTCCTCCTGGCCTTTTCGGCCTGGCGGAGGTAATTATGTTTGAAAAAAATTCAGAACACAAAGATAAAGAAGGGAGATTTAGCATGGTACTTGGTCGGCTAAAGGGAGAAGATATCACCCTGCTGAATGTATATGCACCTCCAGGGGCTAACTGGAAATTTTATAAAAATGTATTTGACCTAATGATAACTAAAGCCCAAGGTTTAGTGATATGTGGTGGAGACTTCAATCTAAGACTGAATCCATACTGGGATGTATCAGGTAATTCTCCACATCAAAATAACACTCAAAGTAGAAAAATTCGGATGCTACTAAAAGAAATGGGAATCTGTGACTTGTGGAGGGAACTCAACCCCAGTGTAAAAGATTATACATTTTACTCAGCACCACATTCATCATACTCAAGGATTGACTATTTTTTATGTTTAATAGAGACATTGGAAGAGTAAAAACATGTAAAATAGGACTGATGGAGCTCTCTGACCATAGTCCGATCTACATGGACTTAAATATCCAAAAATACACAAATAATACATTTTCTTGGAGGTTAAATTCAAATGTGCTGAAAGGACCACTGAAAGATGAATTGGAATCAGATATTCTCAGATATTTGGAAGAAAATGATAATGGAGAAGTATCTCCTTTAATACTGTGGGACGCATGCAAAGCTGTAATAAGGGGAAAGATTATCGCAAAACTGGCAACCCAAAAGAAACTGAGACAAGAAAAACTAATCACATTAGAGTCAGAACTTAAACTAGAAAAAGAGCACAAAGACAACACTCATTCTAATGACTCGCTCAAAATTAAAGAAATTAAAAAACAAATAAATGAGATCTACACAAAAGAAATCCAGAAGAAACTTACATTTCTGAAACAAAAATGCTATGAAACGGGTAGCAAATCGGCAAAATTACTAGCCTATAAATTGAGGAAACAACAAACGGAGAGAGCAATCTACAAAATCAGAGACCCAGTATCAAAGGAAATAAAATTTAGAATTCAAGAAATTCTTAAAAGCTTCAAGAATTACTACAAGAACTTATACTCCCTCAAAAAACACAAAAACGCATCCGAAGCCTTCCTAAATACATTAAATCTTCCCCAACTTACTGAGTCACAAAATAAAACACTACTGTCAGAAATACAACCTAAAGAATTAGAAAAAGCAATTATGAAACTTAAAGCTAACAAATCCCCAGGAGCAGATGGCTATACAGCAGAATGGTACAAAACCTTTAAACAGCAACTATCTCCTCTCCTCCTGAAAACATTTAACTATGTCCTCCACACAGGGGAAATCCCCCCCTCCTGGAGAGAAGGGGTCATTGCAGTCATACCTAAACCTGAAAAGGATAAACTAGACTGCTCCAACTACAGACCAATCAGTGTGTTAAATCAGGACTATAAACTTTTTACCGCTATCCTTGCCAAAAGGTTAGAAAATATACTAACAGACTCAATTCATTTAGACCAAACAGGTTTTATAAGACAAAGACAGACACAAGATAACAGACGCACTTTACACATAAATCATATAAAAAAATATAACTTAAATGCAGCCATCTTGGGATTAGATGCTGAAAAAGCATTTGATTCGGTTGACTGGTCTTTCCTATATAGAATCTTATCCAGTTTCAATTTTCATAACAACTTCATTAGAACTATCCAGGCATTATATAAAAAACCAACAGCTAAAATAAGGATTAACGGTAAATTATCATCATCTTTTGAACTGGAAAGAGGATGTCGTCAGGGCTGCCCCTTGTCTCCACTGCTCTTTGCAATCTTCATAGAACCTCTGAGCCAATGGATAAGACAGAATCAAAAAATTCAAGGTATTACACTTGGTCAGAAGGAACATAAAATAGCACTCTTTGCCGATGACATTTTAATATACCTGGGGCAGCCGGACACCTCTTTTCCCAGAACTAATCTCAGTTTTTTCAGAGTATGGAGAGTTATCGGGGTACAAATTAAACATGCATAAAACACAAATTTTAACATTCAACTATAACCCAAATCAATATTTACTAAGCAAACTCAAAACTAACTGGGAGATGGAATCTATGAAATATCTGGGGGTCAATATCCTGAAACAACTCAACAAAATTATAACACTAAACTATGATCCACTGATGGCAAAAATAAAATCTGATCTAGCAAGATGGAATATGATACCATTCTTAGGTACTGCACAAAGAATTGAAGCAGTCAAAATGAATATACTTCTTTTTTTCTTTTTTTCTAAAAAAAAAAATAAATAAATAAAAAAAAATTTAAAAAAATGAATATACTTCCACGTCTTCTATACCTTTTCCAAACAATACCGGTAGAACCTCCCAAAAAAACATGGCAAGAACTGGACAGAAGGATCTCAAGATTCATATGGCAGGGCAAGAGACCTAGAATCAGATATAGAACCCTACAGCTAAACAAAGACAAAGGTGGGCTCGTGGGATCCCAGGGATCAGATACATTTCTAAAATATACCATGGTCTTCAAGACTTAAAAGGAGACAACACATCATATATAAAAGAGAGATGGGAAAAAGAGGGGAATTTCACTTTACAACTGGAAATATGGGAAAAGCTAAATAAACAACAATGGAAAAGTACTTCATCCCTGCTGTGGAGAGAATTTGGATGGAAAAATTTGGTAAGATTTTTCATAACACCTGCACAAAACAAATTTACTCGTAAGGGGTTGAACTGTTGGCGCTTGTGTGGTGAAGAGACTGCAAATCATTTTCATGTGTTTTGGTCATGCCCAGTTATCCACCAATATTGGACCAATGTACAGACAATATTGGGGAAAATATTCAAAGTAACAGTTCCCTTTTCTTTTGTAACTTTGTATTTGGGTTTACTACCGGAATCACTGGAAAGACGAGGAGAAAAATACTTATTCACTGTTTTAATATTGGCAAGTAAAAAAGCTCTAACAAAAAAATGGATGTTGAAAGACTGTCCTACACTTGAAGATTGGATTAACGTGATTCAGGACATTTATTCGACGGAAAAGTTGACATTTGCACTGAGACAGGACATGGATGGGTTCTTGAACTTTTGGCAACCCTGGAACGCATATGTGTCTTCCATCAGATCTAAATCTTTGACAAATGCCATTTCAATAATGGCACCTCTCTTTGCTCCAACGCTACTCAGATTCTCTTTTATTTTTCTGCTCTTTTGTTTTTGTTTTTTTTTGTGGTCTTCTTTTAATTTCTCTTTTTCTTTCACTTAAAAAAAGGGTGTTGTAATAATTTTTTTCCACTGTTGTCAAAAAACAAAAAAAGGGGGAATATGTGATGAAAATGTAAACAATGCAATGCTGTAATGACATGTATACCCTTTACAAAAACTTAAAGAAAAAAAAGAAGAAAAAAAAAAGAAGGTGCTCAGAGACCAGTCAGAGTGAGATACACGAGAGGTATTTCATCCTGCACATCCAGGATTTTTCCGTGCACCTGGCCGGAATGCGTGTTTTTTCAAAAGTGGATCTGGTCCGCGGTTACCACCAGGTCCCAGTGCGTGCGGAAGATGTTCCTAAAACAGCAGTAATAACTCCTTTTGGCCTTTTCAAGTTTTTACGCATGCCATTTGGATAAAAGGGCGTGGCGCAGACCTTCCAGAGAATGATGGACACAGTGCTCCGTGACTTGTCCTTTGTTTTTGTCTACTTAGACAATATTTTGTTGGCTAACGCATCCAAGGAGGAGCACATCGCCTATCTCAAGACGGTTTTCCAGAGGTTGGAAGCACACGGGCTTACAGTGAACCCCACGAAGTGCCAGTTCGGTGGGCCAGTGATTGATTGACGGCGCGATTCCGCTACTGGGTAACGTGCGCACCGTGTCAGACTTCCCACGTCCGCAGACTGTGAGGGCCCTACAGGAGTTTTTGGGAAAGGTTCATTTTTATAACCGTTTCCTCTCCCGTGAAGCCCAGCTGATGCAGCCGTTGTATGCCGCGCATAAGAAAAAGAAGCCCGCGGAAAACATCGACCAGACTCCCGAGCGAGTCCAGGCTTTCACAGACGCCAAAACAGCGCTTGCGGATGCCGCTTTGCTTGCCCACCCTGACCCGTCGGCACGGACAGCGCTCACCACAGATGCGTCTGATGTTGCCATAGGGGCAGTGGTGGAGCACTACATCTCCGGTTCATGGCAGCTGCTCACATTTTTCAGTCGAACTTTGCGCGACAACGAATGCAAATACAGCACGTTCGACAGAGTTGTTGGCTCTCCACCTGGCGATGTGCCATTTCCAGTTTTGGCTAGAGTGGCACGAGTTCACCGCGTTCGTTGACCATAAGTCGCTGACGTACGTGATGTCCAAGGTCTCGGAACCGTGGTTGGCCCGGCAGCAATGGCATTTGGCCGCGATCTCAGAGTTAATGACCAACATTCAACACGTTGCCGGTAAGCTCAATGTCATGGCCAACTGCCTGTTGCGCGCGTTTGTCTCCCCAGTCTACATGGGAATAGATTTCCCTGACATGGCCGCGGAGCAAGCCGGGGACGCGGACATTTGTGTGCTCCAGTCTGCGCCTACTGGGTTAAAGCTGGAGAGCAGGGTGGTGCGAGAAGGGTGCCCTCCCTTGCTCTGCGACATCTCCACCAGTCGTCCATGCCCGGTGGTTCCGAGCTCTTGGCACCGCTGCATTTTTGAGTCAGTCCACTCCCTTTTGCATCCAGGCGTGCGCGCTTCAGTCAAACTGGTGGGGGTGAAATTTGTCTGGCCGCACTTGCGCAAGGATGTGAAAGAGTGGGCTGCAGCGTGTGTCGCGTGCCAGCGGGCCAAAGTGCACAAGCACAACAGAGCCCCCCTCGAGCCGTTCCAAATCCTGGCCAGGAGGTTCAACCACGTCCACGTGGATTTGGTGGAACCCCTTCCGCCGTTGCAAGGTTTCACGCACATTTTGACAATCGTGGACCACACCATGCACTGGCCTGAAGTGGTCCTGCTGGCTTCCACTATGTCCGCAGAAGTGGCTCGCGCTTTTTTGTCGGCTTGTGTTGCACGGTTCAGATCCCCGTTGGACATCACTTCTGACAGGGGTCCACAATTCGTTTCAGAACTCTGGTCCGTGATGGCCCAGAGCCTGGGGTCAAAATTCACTGCACTACCGCGTACAATCCCCAGGTTAATGGGTTAAGCGAGCGTTTTCATAGGTCGCTTAAGGCAGCGGTCAGAGCTTCGCTCACAGATGCAAATTGGGTCGACCGCCTGCCCTGGGTCCTGGTAGGGTTGCACTCTGCGCTTAAGGAGGATCTGTCAGCCTCCCCGGCAGAACTCGTTTTTTTCTCAGCCGCTGTGGATCCCCGGGGATTTTTTTTTTTTCCACAATATCTTTATTGAACCTTTTTTTTTTTTTTTAACAAACATGATACAAACAATCAAACACTAACGCTAAAGTACTACAAAAAAAAAAAAAAAATGCACTAAAAACACCAACAACCACCAACAAAATCAAGTCTTCAACAATGCTCCTCTGTTTAGTCTAGACAATCCAATACATAAGTATACATATTATGTTCACCAGTTTGGAATTTACAAGGTCCACACACATCATTCACCTTCTTCTTCAAGAGTTATGTTTAAATTTTTTACATAATCAATAAAAGGTCTCCATATATTCTCAAACACAATTTCCTTTGATTTCAGTATATATGTTATTCTTTCTAATGGAAGGTTTGTTAACATCTGTCTTAACCACTGAGTCACATCTGGTCTATGAGTCTTTTTCCATAATAGTGCAATACATTTTTTGGCATTAAGCAAACTGAGGTCTATGAATGTTCTTTCACTTTTATTAAAATTATGCTTTTCTGGGTACAGACCCAACAAAAACAGTTTAGGATTCAGTATGATTTGTTTTGAGATTATTTTTTCAATTGTTACCCTCACCTCTTCCCAAAACATTCTTATTAATCTACATTCCCATAAACAATGAAATAGGGTTCCTTTACTTTCCATGCATTTTGTGCATGTATCTGGTATATTTTTGTTATATCTATTTAACTCCTCCGGTGTAACATACATCCGCATTAACCATTTGAAATGTATCAATTTAAGGCGTGCATTTATTGATTTGGTTTGAGCTTCTGTACAAGCCAATTCCCATTGTTCCTCCGAAATTTCAATTTGCAGATCTTCTTTCCAGTAGTTTAATCTTTTCAGTGAATTTTCACTTGAAGATAGTGTCAATGAGTTATAAAACTCTGAAATAATACCCTTTCTTTTACTATCTTTCATCATCATTTTTTCCAAGGATGAATAAATAGGTCGAGTGAGAGCTTTATTTTGATTTGATCGAATAAAGTTTCTAAGTTGAAGATATTTAAAAAAATGTGTTCTATTGAGATTAAATTTGATCCTCAGCTCTTCAAAAGACATTATGTTGTCTGCACATGGCAAATATAAATCCTGAATCTTTTGTATCCCTTTTAAATTCCATACTTTAAATACAGCGTCCGCTCTCCCTGGTTTAAAATATTGATTACCCCATATTGGACTAAATTGTGACAATAACTGTGGTTCTTTTAAATAGTTTTTAGCTTCACACCATATTTTGATCATATGCTTTACAAATGGATTTTTAACTTGTTTTTGTAATTTTTTTGCCGAATCTGAGTATATGAATATGGGAAGAGGTAAAGGTAAATTGTATGATTCCATTTCAGTCCAGTGAGGGAGATCATTTGATGAAAAATAATATGTCATAGACCTCAGTTGTGCCGACCAATAATACAACATAAAATTTGGACATTTCAGACCTCCACGATCAAATGGTAAATATAATAAAGACAGACGTAATCTAGCCCTCCTGTTGTTCCATATAAATTCCACTAACTTTTTTTTTATTCTTGAGAATAGATCTAAAGGTGGTGATAAGGGAATGTATTGAAATAAATAAAGTATTTTAGGTAAAATATTACTTTTAAGTATATTGATTCTCCCGATCATCGACATTGGTAGTGACATCCATCTCTGAGTTAACTCATTGATATCTGACATTAAGGCTTCATAGTTGACGCTGGCGACTGATTCTAGCTTAGGCATAATTTGGATTCCTAAATATTTAAACTGATTTACAACATTGAATTGATTTGCCTCAGGGGCTGGGTAATTTCTCTGGGTCTCATTTAGCATTAATATTGAAGATTTAGTTTTATTTATTTTATATCCTGATATTTCCCCAAAATTCTTTATTAAATTCAACAAGGTTGGAATTGATTTTTTTAGATTCGACATAAACAAAATTATATCATCGGCGTACAGGGAGATTTTATGTTCTGTTGGTCCAACTTTAATTCCATATATTTGTGAATGTAAACGTATCGCTATCGCTAAAGGTTCAATTGCCATAGTAAACAGTAAAGGTGAAAGTGGACAGCCTTGTCGACATCCTCTATTGATTTTTATTGGTTTTGAAATATTGTTATTTGTTAGGATTTCTGCTGTAGCATTATTGTATATTATTTGAACCCATTTTATGAAATTATTTCCAAGTCCAAACCTTTGTAGGACTTCAAAAAGAAAGGGCCATTCAACTCTATCAAAGGCCTTTTCGGCGTCCAGTGATAGGAGAGCTGTATCCGGTGCTTCTTTATTAAAATAAATAATATTAAATAGTCTTCTTACATTATGGAAGCCTTGTCTACCCTTTATAAAGCCATTCTGATCTCGATTAATAATATTTGGTAAAATTTCTTGTATTCGTCTTGCTAAAATTTTACAGATTATCTTAAGGTCGGCGTTTAATAGGCTTATTGGTCTCATATTTTCACATTTATTAGAGGGCTTACCTGGTTTTGGCAGCAGTATAATTAAGGCATTATTTATGTATGATGGTAAATTATTATTTTGAAATGCTTCTAAAACCATTTCCAAAAAAGGTTTTATTAATTTATTCTTAAATTTTTTATAAAGGTCAACTGGAAGACCATCTGGTCCTGCACTTTTTCCTGATTTCATATTATCAATGGCTAGCCCAACTTCTTCTTGACTAATTTTAGACTCCAATATCTCCCTGTTTTCATTTGGTATACACGGTATAGATAGTTCGTTCAAAAACCCATTTAGTTTTGTTAAATCAGGTTCATTTTTGGTATCATATAATTTTTCATAGTAATCTCTAAAGGCTCTATTAATTTCTAAAGGATCTATAACTACCTGTCCATTACTTATAATACTGGTAATTGGTGTTTTAATTTCCAATTGTTTAATCTGCCATGCTAATAATTTTCCTGATTTTTCACCTTGTTCATAAAAAGATTGTTTCAATCTTAGAAGACTCGAGGCAGCTCTATTCGCTGATTTTTTGTCGTATTCAGCTCTCAAAATCAGTAATTCATTCTCCAACCTTGGGTCACTTCCTGCATACACTTTTTCCTGAAGACTTTTTATTTTATGTTCCAATTTAGCTCTCTCCTCTCGAGTCTTCTTAGATTTTGATCCTGTATAACTAATAATATGTCCCCTAATAAAAGCTTTGAAAGCCTCCCACTTTACACATGCTGATGTTTGTGTAGTATTGATGTCAAAGAACTCGTCTATCTGTTTTTCTATATACTTGACAAATTCCTCATCCTGAAGCCAATTATGCTGAAATTGCCATCTACCTGATTCCTTTGTCAATTTTTTATCTACATATATTAGACAACAGGGTGCATGATCAGAGATCACGATGTTATCATAAAAGCAGTTTTGAATCTTGGACCTTAATTCTGTGGAAATCAAAAAATAATCAATACGTGAGAATGTCTTGTAGGTACTGGAATAACAAGAATAGGCTTTAACTTGTGGTTTCATTTCTCTCCATATATCTAACAATCTCAATTCTTTCATAAAATGATTAATAGTCATCCTACATCCAATGTGCGTACAATCCAGTCCTGTTGATCTATCCACACCTGGATTCAATGTACAATTAAAATCCCCTGCTATTATATGTTGCCCTGTAAGTGATGATAAGATGAGAAATAAATTAGCAAAGAACTTCTGATCATCTATATTGGGACCATATAAGTTCACAAGATTTATATTTTCTAATAGCAAAGAACCTTGAATGATTACATATCTTCCAAATTTGTCTCCAATTACATTTTTCACTTGAAAAGGAACTGATTTATGTATGAGAGTCATAACTCCCCTGGCTCGGGATGAAAATGAAGAGGTGAATACACTTCCCTGCCATCTACTCCTAATTCTTTTAACATCCTCCTCTATCAGATGAGTTTCTTGTAAAAACACAATTCTTGAACCCATGTCCTTTATTTTATTCATAACTTGTTTAAGTTTTTTTAAATTTTGTAGACCTCTGCAATTCCATGAAGTTAAATTAAGATTAACACTTTGGTCCATGATCAATAGAGAGTTTGGGATTACCTTGCAGTGTAAACATGCTCATACAGAGAAGCAAAAACATGAGTGGTTGAACATTCATCCTACAAACTACACACAAACAAATTTCCCCTTCCCACACTTGTGGCAAACCCCCCAAAATCAAAAGAAAAATTCTGTCTCCCGATATAGCCATCGACCGTTCCACACCCACGGGGAACAGCCTAAGCCACTCCTCCTTCATCCTCCCAATCACCCTAACTCTACTGCTTTTAATGACGTAACATTAACTCTCCTCTGTAGTTTTCCAACTTAACTCCAAAATTTTTAACAACTTTGTACATCATAGTTTTTTTTTTTTTTTGTTTGTTTTGTTTTTGTTTTGTTTTTTTAATATATAATACAATCTATATTTTGTAAACTTACTATTTACTTCAAGTCAGTCAGATGCCTGTGCAAATGCTTAATTATTCTACCTTATATTTTGTTCATGCTTAGCTCCCACCAGTCTCTTCTTCTTCTTTGATCTTCTTGATGAACTCCTGCGCCTCCTCTGGGGTCTTGAAGATGTGGGTTCTGCCCTCATACGTGGTCAGCAGTCTCGCAGGATAGATTACACCATGACGAATCCCAAGGTTGCGCAGCTCCTTACGTATGGGATCAAACTGCTTCCTCAATTGCTGGATTCCTGTGGCCAAATCTGGGTAGAACCGCACCTGCTGGTCCTGGTGTTTAATCTCTCCTTTTTTAGCTCGTGCAGCGTTGAAGATCTTCATCCTGTCTCTGTTGCTAAGAAACTTCATAATTAAGGTCCTCGGCGGTCCCTTATCTCTCCGTGGGCCAATACGCTGTGCTTTTTCCAGAACCACTGCTGATTGCAACTCCTCGCTGCCCAGCACCTCCGGAATCCACTTTTCCAGAAAGGAACATACGTCCCGACCTTCTGATTCCTCTGGAAGACCCACCAGCCTCAAATTATTCTGTCTCGACCGAGATTCCAAATCCAAAATATTATCTTCCAGAGATTTATTTTTTTTTTCCAAAGTGCGCACCTTTAATTGAAGACGGGTGACGTCATCTTCAGCACTAGCGAGACGGAGCTCCATCTGCGCCGTTCGTTCTACACAGTCACCCAATTCCTTTCTTATTCCTTCCAACGCTGTCATAATCCCATCAAATCTAGAGGAAAAGTCCGCTCTCATTGAACTCATGGCAGCCATCAGCGCATCTGCACCATTCCCCGCAGATATCGCAGCGTTGCCAGCCTCCTCCGCCATATATGGAGTTTTGTTTACTGCGTCACAGACCTGAAAGTCCGTTAATTTGGACTGTTTCGGCGGCTCGCTTTTTCCTTTTCCTGGTTTTCCAGCCTTAGGCTTCGCCGACATATCTTCGCCCAAATGCTGGGATACGTTCTGTCCCAAATGAGAGAGTTATTTGCCGATTTTTTTTTTTTCCAGGAGCAGAGCAGAGCGAGACACGTCCGTCCTACGTGGCAGCCATAACCGGAAGTCTCCCCGGGGATTTTTACCGGAAAACCCCACTCCCGGGGCCGATCCGTCCGTGCAATTTTTGCACAGTACAGAGGCTTTTAATGTGCCCGGCCCAGCCCACCATTGTTTTGCCCGCACTTTTGTCCCAAAAAGCTTACAGAATGCCAGTTTTGTTTTTGTCAGGCACGACACGCACTGGACCCCGCTGCGCCCACCGTACAACGGTCTGTTCAGGGTGCTGGAACCTGGTGCAAAGCATTTTGTGTTAGACTTGAGGGGGGGCATACGGAGACCGTCTGCATCGACAGGCTGAAGCCTGCTTTTTTGTTGGCAGACGAGGAGGTGGTGTTGGCCCAAGCTCCCCGGCGCGGACGCCCACCGTTGTTGGCTCCGCAAGTTGGTGTTCCCTCAGGAGAGACCTGCGCGTGCGAAGCTAACATGCCCCCTCACCCTTTTTCCTCCACAGACTGACGTGCCCTCCTGTACACCTCACCAGCAGGGTGTTTTGACCGGATCAGCAACCCCCCTCTACAGACACTATGGGCGCTGGCTCAAGGCCAAAGGATGGGGGGGTTAGTGCCCTTTCTGGGTGTTCGGGGGGGGGGGGGGCGGCTGTGTGGTGGCATGGTGTGGGGGATTCTACACCCAGAGTAGGGAGCTGGGGGGAAGAGGGAATAATGGACTGAAGGAGGAAGTAGCACCGGGGGGTCTCAGACAGGACAGAAAGGACTATTCGGCCCCCCGGGCAGCTCAGGAGGTGCCAGAACCGCTGGAGGAGGAGAGGGTGTGAGAAGCGGTACTGGCATTTTGTAATGTTAATGTGCCACACATGTCTTTGTTCCACTCAATGTATTGTTGTCGGGCTCCCTGGATCTCAAGGCACGGAATTAAAGGTTATAAAAAGATGGCGCTCAGAAACCCAGTCAGAGTTTTACTGTACTTGATGTTGGAGAAGGAATAAAGTTCGTGTGTCGTTCAGCTCATTGCCTCATCTACTTCCTTCCTCCACAATATGATTTATGTGGAGCAGCTGTCATTCGAGCTGTTTTTCGATCCAAGATGGCACCCACAGTGGCCGCCATGGTGCTTCGCTGCCCTTTAATTTGTTTGTTTCTGTTCATCAGTTGTGTGTCTGCCTGCTCTTATACCCGAGAAGACCTTCTAAATATCAGGTCTTTCACTCCCACGGACCTTCTCCCGGTTTTTTTGGCTCCTGCCGCCGATCTGGTCCACTTTCTAGCCCAAAAAGTGAGACGGCGGAAGAGAGGAAAACGTGCGGGAGCTCTCGAACGGCTTCGGAAGAGGGGCACGCGCACAGCCTTGCCTGGAATATTTCTGACCAATACCAACTCTCTCTCTAACAAGGTAGACGAACTGAGACTGCTGATGCGATTTAAGGACCTCGCTAATTCGTCCGCCCTCTGTTTTACTGAGACTTGGCTTAATGATTCTACTCCGGACAGCGCGATCAGCCTTGAGGGATTTCAGCTGTTTCGTGCTGATCGCGTCACAGAGCTCTCCGGTAAGTCTAAAGGAGGAGGAGTCTGCTTTTACATTAACAGCAGCTGGTGCTCTGATGTAACCGTGATTTCCCGGCACTGTTCTCCCGACCAAGAATTTCTCTCCATTAACTGCAAGCCATTTTATTCCCTGCGGGAGTTTGCTTCATTCATATTGATCGCTGTGTACGCCCCTCCCGACGCGGACGCGCGCGTGGCTCAGCGCGCGCTCGCAGATCACATCCAACATGCGGAGCGGACTTTCCCGGACTCCCTGGTTATTGTGGTTGGCGACTTTAACCAGAGCAATCTGAGTCACGAGCTCCCCCGATACAAACAGTTTATTAAATGTCCAACCAGAGGTGAGAACACACTAGATCACTGTTACACCACAGTGAAGGACGCATATCGCGCTGTTCCCCGCGCTGCGCTCGGATTATCTGATCACGTGATGGTCCACCTCATTCTCACATACAGACAGAGACTGAAGCTCACTAAACCTGTTGTGACCACCAGGAAGAAATGGACCAGTGAAGCTGAGGAGAATCTGGAAACGTGCATGGAAATAACTGACTGGGGCATGTTTAAAGGAGCCACACATGATCTTAACGAGTACACAGACACTGTGAACTCATACATCAACTTTTGTGAGGAGAACATTCTTCCATCGCGCACCAGGGTGAGATACTCTAATGATAAGCCCTGGTTCACTGCCAAGCTCAGACAGATCAGGAAGGAGAAGGAAGCAGCGTTGAAAAGTGGAGACAGGGACTGCTACAGAGAGGTCAAATATCGGTTTAACAGAGAGCTGAGGAGAGCTAAATCTGTGTATTCTGAGAGACTCCAGCAGCAGTTCACTGCTAATGACTCGGCTTCTGTGTGGACAGGACTGAGGCAAATCACCAACTATCGGCCTCAGTCTTCTAAAGGTCAGGATGACAAAGCCCTTTGTCAAAAACTGTCCCAACATTACGCCCGTTTTGACACCTTGTCAACTGTGTCCAACTCCCCCACTCCACCCAGCTCCACTGCCTCCTTGGCCGCTAATTCATCAAAAGCGGTCCCCCCCTCCTCCTCCTCCCCCCCGCCCTTGTCATCAGTGTGCAGGACGTGCACAGACAGTTCTCCAGACTGAACCCACGCAAGGCCCCCGGTCCAGACGGCGTGTCTCCCTCCACCCTGAGACACTGTGCGAAAGAGCTGGCTCCTGTCTTCACAGACATTTTTAACACCTCCCTTAAGCAATGCCACGTGCCGACCTGCCTCAAATCCTCCACCATCATCCCTGTCCCCAAGAAGCCACGGATTACTGGACTTAACGACTACAGACCTGTAGCGCTCACCTCTGTAGTCATGAAGTCCTTTGAGCGCCTGGTCCTGTCCCACCTCAAGTCCATCACCACTCCCCTCCTGGACCCGCTGCAGTTTGCCTACCGAGCCAACAGGTCTGTGGACGACGCAGTCAACCTGGCCCTCCACTCCATCCTGCAGCACCTGGACTCCCCGGGAACCTACGCCAGGATCCTGTTTGTGGACTTCAGCTCTGCATTCAACACCATCCGCCCCGCTCTGCTCCAGGACAAGCTGTCCCTGCTCGGCGTGCCTGACTCCCTCTGCAGGTGGATCACCGACTTCCTGACGGACCGGAGGCAGCATGTGCGGCTGGGGAAGTCTGTCTCAGACTCTGTTAGCATCAGCATCGGATCACCCCAGGGCTGTGTACTTTCCCCCCTACTCTTCTCCCTTTATACCAACTCCTGCACCTCCACCCACCGGTCTGTTAAGCTGATCAAGTTTGCGGACGACACCACCCTCATCGGGCTCATCTCCAACGGCGATGAGTCCGTCTACAGGAGAGAGGTGGCCCAGCTGGTGTCCTGGTGCAGCCACAACAACCTGCAGCTGAACGCTCTGAAGACAGCGGAGATGATTGTGGACTTCAGGAAAGTCACAACCACCCTGCCCCCCCTCACCATCACAGGCTCTCCCATCACCATTGCAGATTCCTTCCGCTTCTTGGGCACCACCATCACCCGGGACCTCAAGTGGGAGCCAACCATCAGCTCCCTCATCAAAAAGGCCCAGCAGAGGATGTTCTTTCTGCGGCAGCTGAGGAAGCTCAAGCTACCCACCAAGATGTTAGTGCAGTTCTACACGGCCATCATCGAGTCCATCCTCACCTCCTCCATAATCGTGTGGTACGCAGGAGCTACTGCGAGGGACAGACTAAGGCTGCAGCGCGTCGTGCGCACTGCTGAGAAGGTGATCGGCTGCAAGCTCCCATCTCTCCAGGACCTGTACATCTCCAGGACCCGGAGGCGTGCAGGCCGGATCATAGCCGATCCCTCACACCCTGGTCACGTACTGTTTGCCCCCCTCCCCTCAGGTAGAAGACTTCGGTCCATTCAGACTAAAACCTCCCGGCACATGAACAGCTTTTTCCCCTCTGCCATCAGACTGCTGAACATTAAGTGACTTATTGACTCTCGTGCACTATATACAGCAGCTCAACCAGACTCATGTCATTCATCACTGTTTTCTGTTGCATTATCGACTGCACATCATCTGCTACTTGCTAATTTATTTAAAACTGCTGTGACTAGTATTACTCATTATTGTTATTATTATTATTATTATTATTATTCTACACTAATTGCATGGTTTTAGTCTTTAATTTTTTTTAATTTTTTTTTTTTAGTTTATCTCTTTATCTTATCATGTTTTAATGTTGTAGCATTGCACTGAGACAAATTCCTAGTTTGTGTACTACATGAACAATGGCAATAAATCTGATTCTGATTCTGATTCATGACCCATTGTAATAGAAATATTACAATTCATTATGACTAGGCACCACAGCCCTCAAAACTCTAATGCATTCTCCATAGCCCCTATAAAGAAACTGGTTCCATTAATGATTACTACACAGGTACCTTGATTGACCTGTTCACCATCTATTACCCAAATTTATAGTTTAACTATGGAATAAACTCAGTATGATGCTTTAAAGGTTTGTTTTTGTTACTCCTGTTCACACTCAAAGCATGTTGTGATGTCGGTGTAGTCTCTGTAGCCCTGTATTTTTATGCATTGGGGTACCTACGTTTAATGTTTAACTTGAATACTATTTGAGGATATTTCACAAAATTTTTCCACATCAAATTGCTAAAACATTATAGGTTTCAAAGCAAACTTGGTTTTGTTTCTATCTTTACTTTGATTTTTTAACCTTTTTTGAATGCAAACTGACACCTTGAAAGAAAAACAGCCATTTTATAATCTATCCATTTACCTGAAGCCACTGTATTGATAGCCCCCTCCTGTCCGATGATGTGCTCCTTCAGCCTCCTCTCCAGGGGGAACCTCCTTCTTTCCTCAGCTTCCCGCCTTGCCTGTGCCTCCAGAAACTAGATAAAGACAAAAAAAGGTAATGAAAAAAAAAACAGAAGAAATTAATGGACTATCATTTAATTTACTACTGGTGGAGTGGTTAGTATAGAAGACCTTGGGTTTATGTGATTAAAAACAAATATTAAGAATTGCATCTTTGTCAAGACCTGAAGCTGACACCAACCTCACCAAGTTAAATATGAACGCAACTGAGCAATGACTGACCACTTGTAGCTGGATCCAGTGGCAAGTGACTGAGTGCAAATGCCAGCAAGAGCAGCACAGTGGCTGAGTAGTTAGCACTGGTAGCCTTCACATCAAGAAAAATTTGAACGCAGGAAAAGCCCTTCTGTGAGGAGTTTGCATCCATGCATTCTTTCCTCGTGTGCACATTGGTTTAAACCAGGCACCTCAGTTTTGTCCTCATAGCTCAAAGAGCAGCCTTCTCCAGCTGAGTGTACTGAACCATGATATCCCATTTTTTTCCTCACTACATTTCCAAACACCCCATCTCCTGTAATGAAAGAATCTTAATCAGCAAGCTCACATACCCCACGCATCCCCATATCAGGGGCCACTAATGAGAAGTCTGATCAACACAAAACTGAAGGGTCTGTATAAATAGGAAGTCAATCAGATCAGAAACGTAGAAGTTAACATGGCAACAACGTAAAATGAACTGAAAAAAGTACAAGTCCACCCTCCTGAAAAAAATGGAACCCCCTCATTAGATTGGTCTTTAAATTGAACTTGTCCAAGGTATTAATGAGTTGCAGCTTCTGTATGAATCTGAAATCAATCCAATAAGGAATGTAGAAGCTATACTGGTAACAACATAAAGTGTCAAACAGACGACCGAACAGACAGGTCAAAAACATTATTTAGAGTCACTAAAGTGCACCTGTTTCAGAGCCTGTGAAACACTGAAGCATTTTTAAGTGCAGTTACATGAGACAAAAATAATGTCTTCTTGTGATGTTAATTACAGTGCATCCGGAAAGTATTCACAGCGCTTCACTTTTTTCCACATTTTGTTATGTTAGAGCCTTATTCCAAAAGGGATTAAATTCATTTTTTCCCTCAAAGTTCTATACACAATACCCTATAATGGCAATGTGATTTATTTTTTTTTTAGATTTTTGCAAATTTATTAAAAATAAAAAACTAGTTCAATAAAAAATATTGTGGAAAAAAAATAAAAAACTAAGAAATCACATGTACATAAGTATTCACAGCCTTTGCCTGGAAGCTCAAAATTGAGCTCAGGTGCATCCTGTTTCAACTGACCATCCTTGAGATGTTTCTACAGCTCAATTGGAGTCCACCTGTGGTAAATTCAGTTGATTGGATATGATTTGGAAAGGCACACACCTGTCTAAACAAGGTCCTACAGTTGACAGTGCATGTCAGAGCACAAACCAAGCATGAAGTCAAAGGAATCGTCTGTAGACCTCCGAGAAAGGATTGTCTCGAGGCACAAATCTGGGGAAGGGTTGTGACATCCCATCGTCACAAGGGTATAGAAAAATTTCTGCTGCTTTGAAGGTCCCAATGAGCACAGTGGCCTCCATCATCCGTAAACGGAAGAAGTTTGGAACCATCAGGACTCTTCCTACAGCTGGACAGCCGTCTAAACTGAGCGATCGGGGGAGAAGGGCCTTAGTGAGGGAGGTGACCAAGAACCCGATGGTCACACTGTCAGAGTTCCAGCATTCCTCTGTGAAGAGAGGAGAACCTTTCAGAAGGACATCCATCTCTGCAGCAATCCACCAATCAGGCCTGTATGGTAGAGTGGCCAGACGGAAGCCACTCCTTAGTAAAAGGCGCATGGAAACCCGCCTGGAGTTTGTCAAAAGGCACCTGAAGGACTCTCAGACCATGAGAAACAAAATTCTCTGGTCTGATGAGACAAAGATTGAACTCTTTGGCGTGAATGTCAGGCGTCATGTTTGGAGGAAACCAGGAACCGCTCATAACCACGCCAATGGTGGTGGCAGCATCATGCTGTGGGGATGTTTTTCAGCAGCAGGAACTGGGAGACTAGTCAGGATAGAGGGAAAGATGAATGCAGCAATGTACAGAGACATCCTGGATGAAAACCTGCTACAGAGCAGCCTTGACCTCAGACTGGGGGGACGGTTCATCTTTAAGCAGGACAATGACTCTAAGCACACAGCCAAGATATCAAAGGAGTGGCTTCAGGACAACTCTGTGAATGTCCTTGAGTGGCCCAACCAGAGCCCAGATTTGAATCCAATTGAACATCTCTGGTGAGATCTGAAAATGGCTGTGCACCGACGCTTCCCATCCAACCTGATGGAACTTGTGAGATGCTGTAAAAGGGAATAGGTGAAACTGCCCAAAGATAGGTGTGCCAAGCCTGTGGCATCATATTCAAAAAGACTTGAGGCTGTAATTGCTACCAAAGGTGCAACAACGAAGTATTGCGCAAAGGCTGTGAATACTTATGTGCATGTGATTTCTTAGTTTTTTTATTTGTAAATAAAAATGCAAAAATCTCAAAAAAAACTTTTTTCACATTACCATTGTGGGGTGTTGTGAGTAGCATTTTGAGGAAAAAAATGAATTTAATCCCTTTTAGAACAAGGCTGTAACATAAAATGTGGAAAAAGTGAAGCACTGTGAATACTTTCCAGATGCACTGTACACTAACAGGACAGGACAAGATGTATGTTCTCCAGCTTTGGTGAGCAAAAGCAGCATTTTATTCATCTAGGACTCAGTACTATTTGGCAGGTAACTGTGCTGTTGCACTGGATCAAGACAGACATGCTGCTAACCAGCATGCTCGTGCAAGGTAAATATGCAATGGACAATATACCTTTATATTTTTGGAAATGTCCAAGATTTTTTCAAAACCCATTTCACAGGTGCATAACAATTAAAACAGTATTCAGACTGGATATTTTTAAACATTGCTTTTAACTTTTATTGCAATATATGAAACAGGGATAATTTTACCTGTGAAATGTCTTGCGATACACACAAACTTCATGCAAAAATAGTTCAAGTGCATCAGTGTTTATAGACAAAACAGGACGTGGATACCTACTGTGAGTTGAGCAGAACAGTTTGTGTGTTGAAAAAGCGGAACAGTACACAACATTGGTGCCTTGATCTTGACATTGCAGTCCCTGAATATACGTACAGTGGGGCAAAAAAGTATTTAGTCAGCCACCAATTGTGCAAGTTCTCCCACTTAAAAGATGAGAGAGGTCTCCAATTTTCATCATAGGTATACCTCAACTATGAGAGACAAAATGAGGAAAAAAAAATCCAGAAAATCACATTGAAGGATTTTTAATTAATTAATTGGTAAATTCCTAAGTAAAATAAGTATTTGGTCACCTACAAACAAGCAAGATTTCTGGCTCTCACAGACCTGTAACTTCTTCTTTAAGAGGCTCCTCTGTCCTCCACTCGTTACCTGTATTAATGGCACCTGTTTGAACTCGTTATCAGTATAAAAGACACCTGTCCACAACCTCAAACAGTCAGACTCCAAACTCCACTATGGCCAAGACCAAAGAGCTGTCAAAGGACACCAGAAACAAAATTGTAGACCTGCACCAGGCTGGGAAGACTGAATCTGCAATAGGTAAGCAGCTTGGTGTGAAGAAATCAACTGTGGGAGCAATTATTAGAAAATGGAAGACATACAAGACCACTGATAATCTCCCTCGATCTGGGGATCCACGCAAGATCTCACCCCGTGGGGTCAAAATGATCACGAGAACGGTGAGCAAAAATCCCAGAACCACACGGGGGGACCTAGTGAATGACCTGCAGAGAGCTGGGACCAAAATAACAAAGGCTACATCAGTAACACACTACGCCGCCAGGGACTCAACTCCTGCAGTGCCAGGCGTGTCCCCCTGCTTAAGCCAGCACATGTCCAGGCCCGTCTGAAGTTTGCTAGAGAGCATCTGGATGATCCAGAAGAGGATTGGGAGAATGTCATATGGTCAGATGAAACCAAAATGGAACTTTTTGGTAAAAACTCAACTTGTCGTGTTTGGAGGAGAAAGAACACCATACCTACTGTGAAGCATGGGGGTGGAAACATCATGCTTTGGGGCTGCTTTTATGCAAAGGGACCAGGACGACTGATCCGTGTAAAGGAAAGAATGAATGGGGCCATGTATCATGAGATTTTGAGTGAAAACCTCCTTCCATCAGCAAGGGCACTGAAGATGAAACGTGGCTGGATCTTTCAGCATGACAATGATCCCAAACACACCACCCGGGCAATGAAGGAGTGGCTTCGTAAGAAGCATTTCAAGGTCCTGGAGTGGCCTAGCCAGTCTCCAGATCTCAACCCCATAGAAAATCTTTGGAGGGAGTTGAAAGTCTGTGTTGCCCAGCGACAGCCCCAAAACATCACTGCTCTAGAGGAGATCTGCATGGAGGAATGGGCCAAAATACCAGCAACAGTGTGTGAAAACCTTGTGAAGACTTACAGAAAACGTTTGACCTCTGTCATTGCCAGCGAAGGGTATATAACAAAGTACTGAGATGAACTTTTGTTATTGACCAAATACTTATTTTACCGAGGAATTTACCAATTAATTCATTAAAAATCATTCAATGTGATTTTCTGGATTCTTTTTTCTCATTTTGTCTCTCATAGTTGAGGTATACCTATGATGAAAATTGGAGACCTCTCTCATCTTTTAAGTGGGAGAACTTGCACAATTGGTGGCTGACTAAATACTTTTTTGCCCTACTGTACTTGTAGTTTTTATGTAGATTACGTGCTGCACATAAATGTGCACATTTCTGTATTGCTTAAAAAGTAGGGATGATACTTTCAGCACTTTTAACTGAAGGTTACCTGTAGCAGTACAATTTGGCAATAGTTCTGATTAAAAGCTTTTTATCTGAATGAAGTGTACAACATCGGATACAGGTGCAACTTGATAAATTAGAATGTCGTCAAAAAGTTGATTTCTTTCAGTAATTCAATTCAAAAAATGAAACTCATTATCAAGATTCATTACACACAGAATGATATATTTCAAGTGTTTATTTCTTTTAATTTTGATGGTTATGGCTGATAGCTCATGAAAACCCCAAATTCAATTTCTCAAAAAATAAGAATATTAAATAAAATAATTTTTAAATTTTTTTTAATAGAAATGTTGGCCAACTGAAAAGTATGCCCATGTACACACTCAGTACTTGGTCAGGGCTCGCTTTTGCATAAATTACTGCATAATTGACCCCAGTTATATGGTTTCAATAAACAGATTACTGGGGGGAAAAAAGATAATGGCAATAATCAGTTTTGTTGTATTTACATGCACTGAATAAACTGATTATTGGAGGGTAAACAACTTGAGTTAGGCTGCGTGTTCACCAAACGTGTTTTTTGTTGCCGGACCGCCCTGAGCATTTTTTTTCACCGCTTGTGCGCTGCGCTTTGGAAAAAAAAAAAGTCTGTGCCCTGTATCCCAGCAACAGCTTGCCACTCTCTCAGCTCAGCCCTTCCGCTTTTCCTATGGTCAGACTTTCTACTTATTTTTTAATATCCATCCATCCATCCATCTTCTACCATTTTTCCGAAGGTTCGGGTCGCGGAGGCAGCAGTTCAAGCAGAGAAGCCCAGACTTCCCTCTCCCCAGCCACCTGCTCCAGCTCTTCAGAGAGGATATCAAGGCGTTCCCAGACCAGCTGGGAGACATAGTCTCTCCACCGAGTCCTGGGTCTGCCCCGGGGTCTCCTCCCAGTGGGACATGCCCAAAACACCTCAAGTGGGAGGCATCCAGGAGGCATCCTAATCAGATGCCCATACCACCTCAACTGACTCCTTTCAATGTGGAGGAGCAGCGGTCCTACTCTGAGCCTCTCCTGGATGACTGAGCTCCTCACCCTATCTCTGAGGGTGAGTCCAGCAATCCTACGGAGAAAGCTCATTTCAGCCGCTTGTATCCGCGATCTTGTTCTTTCGGTCATTACCCAAAGCTTGTGACCATAGGTGAGAGTAGGAACATAGATTGACTGGTAAATCGACAGCTTTGCCTTAGAACTAAGCTCCCTCTTCACCACAACAGACCGGTACAACGTCGGCATCACTGCAGATGCTGCTCCAATCCGTCTGTCAATCTCTCGCTCCATTTTCCCCTCACTCGTGAACAAGACCCCAAGATTTACTCCTCCACTTGGGGCAGGAGCCTGTCCCCAACCCAGAAAAGACAATCCACCTTTTTCCGGCTGAGGACCATGGATTCGGACTTGGAGGTGCTGATTCTCATCCCAGCCGCTTCACACTCAGCGGCAAACCATCCCAGCAAGAGCTGTAGGTCATTGCTGGATGAAGCCAACAGGACAACATCATCTGCAAACAACAGAGATGAGATCCTGTGGTCACCAAGCATGACACCCTCCATTCCCTGGCTGCGCCTAGAAATCCTGTCCATAAAAATTATGAACAGGATCGGTGAGAAAGGGCAGCCCTGGCGGAGTCCAACTCTCACTGGGACTGAGTCCGACTGAGTGTTGGGAATACAAATCAAACTCTCACAACGGTCGCACAGAGACCAAATAGCTCGTAACAACAAGCCCGATACCCCATACTCCCGAAGCACCCCCCATAAAAAACCACGAGGGACACGGTCAAATGCCTTCTCCAAGTCCACAAAACACATGTAAACTGGTTGGGCAAACTCCCACGAACCCTCGAGAATTCTCAAGAGGGTAAAGAGCTGGTCCGATGTGCCACAGCCAGGACGAAAACCACATTGCTCCTCCTGAATCCAAGGTTCGACCAACGGCCGGACTCTCCTCTCCAGTACCTTGGCATAGACCTTCCCAGGGAGGCTGAGGCGTGTGATCCCTCTAAAGTTGGAGCACACCCTCCGGTCCCCTTTCTTGAAAAGAGGAACCACCACCCTGGTTTGCCATGCTAAAGGCACTGCCCCCGACCTCCACGCAATGTTGCAGAGGCGTGTCAACCATGACAGCCCAACAACATCCAGGGCCTTGAGGTACTCAGGGCGAATCTCGTCCACCCCTGGGGCCTGGCCACAAAGGAGATTTTTAACCATCTTGGCGACCTCAGCCCCTGTGATAGGCGAGTCATCCCTCTCGTCCACAAACCCTGCTTCCTCTGTGGAGGGCGTATCAGTGGGATTGAGGAGATCCTCGAAGTATTCCTTCCACCGCCCGACGATATCCCCAGTCGAAGTCAACAGTGCCCCATCCGCACCATACACAGTGTGGACAGGGAGCTGCTTTCCCCTCCTGAGCCGCCGGACAGTTTGCCAGAATCTCTTCGAGGCCAACCGAAAGTCGTGTTCCATGGCCTCACCGAACTCCTCCCATACCCGGGTTTTTGCTTCAGCAACCACCCGAGCTGCACTCCGCTTGGCCTGCAGGTACACCTCAGCTGCTTCGGGAGTCCCACAAGCCAACCAAGCTTGATAGGACTCCTTCTTCAGCTTAATGGCCCCCCTCACTACTGGTGTCCACCACTTGGTTCGGGGGTTGCCACCACCAGATGCACCGACCACCTTGCAGCCGCAGCTCTGGGCCGCCGCTTCAACAACAGAGGTGGAGAACATGGCCCATTCAGACCAGAACATGGTCCATTCATGTCTCCAGACTCCCTCGGAATGTGGTTGAAGTTCTTCCGGAGGTGGGAGTTGAAGACCTCCCGGACAGGGGCCTCAGCCAGACGTTCCCAGCACACCCTCACTATACGTTTGGGTCTACCAGGTCTGAATGGCTTCCTCCCCTGCCATTGGATCCAACTCATCACCAGGTGGTGATCAGTTGACAGCTCTGCACCTCTCTTTACCCGAGTGTCCAAGACATACGGTCGCAGGTCTGATGACACGATAACAAAATCGATCATTGACCTGCGACCTAGGGTGTCCTGGTGCCAGGTGCACATATGGACACCCTTATGCTTGAACATGGTGTTCGTTATGGACAAACTGTGGTTAGCTCATAAGTCCAATAACTGAACACCACTCGGGTTCAGATCGGGCAGGCCGTTCCTCCCAATCACCCCTCTCCAGGTTCCACTGTCGTTGCCCACATACGCACTGAAGTCCCCCAGTAGGACAATGGAGTCTCCAAGAGGAGCACCCTCCAGCACCCCAGTCACAGACTCCAAAAAGGGTGGGTACTCTGAAACATCATTTGGTGCAGAGGCACAAATGATGGTCAGGACCCGTTTCCCAACCTGAAGGCGCAGGGAAGCAACCCTTTCATCCACTGGGGAAAACTCCAATATAGAGGCAGCAAGGTGGGGGGATACAAGAATACCCACCCTTGCTCGTTGCCTCTCGCCCGGGGCAACTCCAGAAAAGGCCAAGCTCCAGCCCCTCTCCAGGAGACTGGTTCCGGAACCGGAGCTGTGTGTTGAGGTGAGGCCAACTATATCTAGCCGGTATCTCTCAACCTCGTACACCAGCTCAGGCTCCTTCCCCACCAGAGAGGTGACATTCCACGTACCAAAAGCCAGTTTAGAAAGATTGGGATCAGTCCGCCAAGGTCTCCGCCTTTGACCGCCACCTAATCCACATAGCACCGGACCCCCATGATCCCTCCTGCAGGTGGTGAGCCCACTGGAGGGCGGACCCATGTAACTCCTTCGGGCTGAACCCGGCCGGGTCCCATAGGTGGAAACCCGGCCACCAGACGCTAGCCATCGAGCCCCTCCCCCAGGCCTGGCTCCAGGGTGGGGCCCCGGTAACCCCATACCGGGCGGGGTACACTGAATCCTTGATATAGAATTTATCATGAGAGTCTGTTGGATCGTTCTTTGTCTGGCCCTTCACCCAGGACCAGTTTGTCTTGGGTGACCCTATCAGAGGCAAATTGCCCCGGACAACATAGCTCCTGGGATCACTGGGGCACGCAAACCCCCCACCAGGATAAGGTGACGATCCATAAGGGGTTTTTTTTGTTTTGTTTTTTGTTTTTTTTTAATAGCAGTTTCTAAATAACAATGGACAGGAAACATATTCTAGCATTAGTAGCAGCTCTGGATGCAAAACATGATTACAGGGAAAACAGGAGTCTGAGCAGAGAGTTATCAGAGTCCCATGTCCTTCCCTTCCTTAATTCTGATTAGCTGCTTAGAAAGGTCTGACATTGATTAGTTCAGCTGCAGTCTGAAAAGTTGAACTTTTTTCAACTCTGAGTGCTGTGACAAAAAATGGCCACCGCCGGGAGTGTTTTAGCGCCGAGGGCGCTCAGCGCTGTAAACACTGAACTACATAGAGAATGAATGGAAAATAGTCGCCCAGAGCGGAAAAAACACGTTTGGTGGACATGCAGCCTGAATGACCCCAGTTACATGGATTTTATCAGATTATTCTGTTTACATGGCCACTTGAATAATCAGATAACTCCAGAAATCCAATCATAACCGGTTTATTCATGTGCATGTAAACATGGTCAATGCAGCATAACATGGAGGCGATCAGTCTGTGGCACTGCTGAGGTGTTATGGAAGCCCAGGTTGTCTTGATAGCGGTCTTCAGCTTGTCTGCATTGAATGAATGAATGAATGAATTTTATTTATTTCGGATAGTACATTACAGGTTAAAAGAAACTGTATAATATAACAACAAGGTCAAATTAGACAAAGACTCCTTCTACTATACAATTCCACGTGAGTTATCCGAAATGGGTGATGGCTGAAGCCGCAGCTTATATTGCCCACCCATATTCCATCCAAGAATTCAAAGGAGAAAAAAGAGAAAACAAGACAAGAGCGATTACAATTTAAAACAAGGCTAAGACAAAATGTGACTGAGAGAAAAAGAAAACTGAGCTAGTCTAAGTTAAGCGGTTACTATTCAAAAACAAATCTAAGACATAGTGTCACAGAGAAAAAAAGAAAAAAAGAAAAAAACTAAGCTACAACACAACACAGGCTGGAAATGTCAATCCTTATGTGAGTTTACATGTCGTCTTGTAAATATGTTTGGAGTATTTCTTCCTTTAGTTTTTGTTTAAATTGTCCAAGCTTTGTACATGATTTTAATTCAGGTCCAAAATCGTTCCATAATCTGACTCCTTGCACTGAAATACAGTGTTGCTTGGTGGTTGTTCTCACTGTAGGCTTTTGAAATATACATGTTCCTCTGAAGTGATATGGTTTCTCCCTTGTTTGGAACAACTTTTGGATATTTGCGGGCAGTGATAGATTCTTCACTTTGAACATTATTATTGCGGTTTTAAAGTCAATCAGATCTTTCAACTTGAGAGTTTTTTGTTTAAGAAAAAGTGGGTTTGTTGGTTCCCTGTAAGCTGCTTTGTTGATTATTCTAATAGCTCTCTTTTGAAGCATAAAGAGTGGATATATGTTTGTTTTATATGTATTTCCCCATACTTCATTACAATATGTCATGTATGGGAGTATTAATGAATGGTACAAGGTGTATAGTGTGGGTTGATTCAGCAAATTTTTCACTCTGTGTAATATTGCAATTGATTTGGATACTTTACCTTTTATATAATTAATATGTGGCTTCCAACACAGTTTGTTATCAATTATTACTCCAAGGAATTTAGTTTCGGATACCCTTTCAATCTCTACACCATTTACACTGAGTTTGGGTACTGGGTAGTTGTGATGGTTGTTAAAGACTATAAATTTTGTCTTGCTTAAATTGAGCGTTAATTTGTTTGAATCAAACCACAGTTTCAGCTTTCCTAATTCCTTTCCGAGTGTATCCAGAAGTTGTTCCAAATTGTTTCCACTGCATAGCAGATTAGTGTCATCAGCAAACAATATTAAGTCCATTTTTTCTGAAACTTTACATATATCATTTATATACATATTGAATAATAATGGTCCCAAAACTGAACCCTGTGGGACTCCACAGGTGACCTTCAGTAACTCTGAGTTTTTGCTGTTAACACATGCAAACTGATATCTATTCTTTAAGTAACTACTTAACCAGGACAGTGCTACCCCTCTAATACCAGAATTTTGTAGTTTCTTTAATAATAGATTGTGATCTACTGTATCAAATGCTTTTTTAAGATCCAGGAATACTCCAACTGAATACTCTTTATTTTCAATGGCTGTTGATATTTTTTCTGTAAATTCCATTAAGGCATATGCTGTTGTCCTTTTGTGTCTGAACCCATATTGCTGCTCACACAATAAATCATTCTTCAGTATGAAGTTGTCAATTCTCTCATAGAATATTTTTTCAAGTATCTTGGAAAATTGCGGTAATAGTGAAATTGGTCTGTAGTTGGAGAGTTCCCCTCTGTCGCCTGTCTTGTAAATCGGAATTACTTTAGCTATTTTCATTGCATTGGGAAATATACCTGATTGGAGAGATAGGTTACAGATATACGTCAGTGGTTTCACTGTGCATTCGATAACAGTTTTCAACTCTCAACAGTTTGGGCTGCACGGTGGCGCAGTGGTTAGCACTGCGGCAGCACAGTTTACCCTTGGCTGGGGGATTGTGGGGATCGTGGGTTCGATCCCAGCCCCCGACCAACAGTGATCTGTGTGGAGTTTGCATGTTCTCCCCGTGTTGCGTGGGTTTACTCCGGGATTTCTCCGGTTTCCTCCCACATGCCAAAAACATGCATGTTAGGTTAATTGGCTGTTCTAAATTGTCCCTAGATATCTGTTTCCTATGGGCCCTTGGAGTAGAGGGTTAGTATTAATGAAAGCGCTTTGAGTGGCCTTTGTGACTAGAAAAGCGCTATATAAGTGCAGGTTAGTTAGTTAGTTAGTAGTTTTGACTAGTAGCATGTCAATACCATCGCAGTCAGTTGATGTTTTACTTTTGAACGATTTAACAATTTCAATGACCTCTCTTTCGTCTGTGTTCTTTATGAAGACGGTGTCTTTTACAGCAGTGTTATTGCATATTGTATCACCTGTAGGCGCCGTAGTGGGTATTTCTCGGGCCAGTTTAGGTCCAATGTTAACAAAAAAATTATTAAATTCATCTGCAGGTGAAGCTATATTCACATTCGGAGTCGATTTATTATTTTTTGGAATATTAGTTGGGTAGCTAGTATTTCTGCTTTTATTTCCAAGGATACTGTTGATTATTGTCCATGTATTTTTAATATTGTCTTTGTTTTTTTCCAGTTCTTTACTGTAATAGTCTCTTTTACTGCATCTTATTATATATGTTAACTTATTTTTGTATGTTTTATACCGTTACTCTGCTTCTTTTGTCCTTTTCTTTATGAAAGCTTTATATAATAAATTTTTCTTTTTACACGCCTTTTGTAGTCCTTTGGTTAACCATGGTTTGTCAGCAAATTTGTGTTTAAGCTTTTTTTTAACCAATGGGCAGTTTTTTTTCATAAAGAGTGGTTACAATGTTTATAAATGTGTCATAGGCTTCATTTACATCTGATACATAGACTTCTGTCCAGTCTTGCTTCAGCAAGTCCTCTTTAAAAGAACTGATTGCGTTTGGTGATTTGTGTCTGAACGATTTTGAGATTTTTTCTGGGTTGGGCCCCGTGTGGCCATGGATAAGTGCAAAGATTGGCAAGTGGTCGCTTATATCATTTATCAATAATCCACTTTCTATTTTCTTATCGAGAACATTGACAAACAGGTTGTCAATAAGTGTAGCAGAGTGAACTGTGATTCTACTGGGATGTGTTATTGTGGGATATAGACTCATGCTGTACATAGAGTTCATGAACTCTGTAACTACATTTTGTTGATGTGGATTAAGTAGGTCAATATTGAAATCTCCACAAATTGCTACCATTTTCTTACTAGTAATATTATTGTACAGCTCGACTAATTTATCTCTGAATGTCTCAATGCAAGTTCCCGGCGTTCTGTATATGCAGCTTATGATTAGATTTTTTGTTTTGTCTAGGTCAATCTCAACAGTAACACATTCCAAAATCCCTGGTAGTGCTGAGGACATTTCATTTACAAGCTTACATCTATATAGGTCATCAACATACAGTGCAACACCACCACCCTTTTTTTGAGATCTGTTAAAGTTAAACATCTGATATCCCTCTATTGCCATCAGGGGAGCTTGGTCTTCATTAAGCCAGGTTTCCGAGACTGCAATGGCTGTGAATTTTCTGTTTAGCTGTTTTAAATAGTCCTGAATCTGTGAGAAGTTTTTGTTAAGACTTCTGCTATTGAAGTGTATTATTGACAGTTTACCATCTAATTGCACTTGACTTTTGAATTGCTTTTCAGTGTAATATTCACAGTGGTTATGAATATTATTGAAAAAGTGGTTATCGGGATCAATATCATTCTCCATCTCTTGTGGTTTATGTTCAGCATAGTGGCATATTTTTAGAGTTTGAGTTTCCTCACTCTGTGTTTCATAGACAGTGTTCATTTGTATTTATCTAAGTCAGCAGCATCTCTGATCATTATATTTTTTGCTTGCTCAGGTGTTCCATTTAGTTTAATCCAAATTCTACAATTTCTTGTCCAGGTTGACTGTATCCTATTTTGTTTTTTTAGCATCCGTGCCTGCCGTGCTAATTCAGCGGGTTTTTTTGTCAGGTGTTCATTTAGGTAAACTTGAGTTTCCTTTAGTTTTTTGGCCTGCCTCAGTATGTCATTTTTCACCCTCCTGTTCACAAAGCGCATCACAATTGATTTCTTTGTTTTGTTATCTTTCTTCGGTAAAGCATAACAGGCTGAGATCGCATTGGCTTCTTCCTTAATGTCTTTATCATTAAGGAACTGAAGCACTTGGTTTTCTAGGGACATTGATTCACTTATGGAAGCATGTTCACCACTCAGTCCTGTTGCGGCATGGGCGTAGGACTGATATCTGATGTCTAGTCCACTTATAACTAGGTCATCAATGCGAGAACCTTGTTCAAGATCCTCGACGCGTTGCTCCAAAAGACGCCCGTGTTGCTCCAGGTCCATAATTTTTAGGTCTTTTTCTTTTATTATTGAATGTAGGGCTTGTACCTCTTGTATTAGGTTTATTATTTTGGCCTGTTGGTTAGTCATTTTGGCCAATTCTTCTAACACAAAGTTCAGAGATTTTTTAATTTCTTCCATTTCCTCTTTTTTTGGTGGCATTTTACTGACCTGTGGATAGAAATAAACAAACAGAGAATCCGGCTAGGCTATCGCCGGCGCCTGCCTCCGTCTACCTGGCCAGTTATGTCGCACACCGCCGGTGCAGCCGGAATCCACCGATCACAGCCACTCGTCGCCGTCTGGCTGGGTGGCTCCTCCGCTGGGCCCCGTCACCGCCAGTTATGTCGCACTCCGCCGGTGTAGCTCTAATCCACCGATCACCTCCGCCGATCGGTGGCCGATCACCGTCGCTCGCTGTCGTCTGGCTGGGTGGCTCTTCCGCTAGGCCCCGTCACCGACCGCCGTCAGTCTGGTAGTTCCTCGGCTGGGCCTCGCAAATTGGGCTCCGATTCAGGCCACTGTCCTGCTGAATCCAGGTGGCCCCCGTCTCTCACCAACGCCGCGCTCGAGCTCCCAATCGCCGCCTCGGTAGGTTCGTCCGGTAAGCCCTCACCGGGGACTGAGCCGCCTCGGTTGGTTCCTCCGGTAAGCCCTCACCGGGGACTGAGCCGCTTCGTGTCGGAGTTAGGTGACGCACAGGGGCTAGTGTTAAGCTAACCAGTATTAGCTTGGCAGAAGCTTCAGATAGAGCGCAGCGGTTCTACCCGATTAAAGGGGCACTCCGACGGGATTCTGACGGGGGTGGAAATTCAGCCCGTGGGGTCCGTCACGAGCGCCGATCGCTGTTGATTAGGTTCTTTTAATGGGAAGAAATCAGCGACTTTGTCTCAGCGTTGAAAAAGTGTGACCATCCCGGTCGCCATCTTGAAAAAAAAAAAAAAAAAGACCCAAAAATTGTTGGGTCTCGTGCCTCTTATTTTCCTCTTGACAATACTCCATAGATTCTCTATAGGTTTAGGTCAGTAGAGTTTGCTGGCCAATCAAGCACAGTGATACCATGGTCATTAAACCAGGCTTTGGTACTTTTGGCAGTGTGGGCAAGTGCTGAGTCCTGCTGGAAAATAAAATCAGCATCTCCATAAAGCTTGTCAGCAGAGGGATGCATGAAGTGCTCTAAAATTTCCCGGTAAACGGCTGTGCTGACTTTGTACTTGATAACACACAGTGGACCAACACCAGCAGATGGCCTCTTTTCAGATGAAAGTAAATTTTGTATTTAATTTGGAAATCAAGGTCCCAGAGTCTGGAGTAAGATTGTAGAAGCACAGAATCCAAGTTGCTTGCTATCCAGAATGAAGTTTCCACAGTTACTAATGGTTTGGGGAGCCATGTCATCTGCTGGTGTTGGTCCTCTGTGTTTTATCAAGTGCAAAGTCGGTGCAGCTGTCGAAGGGAATTTTAGAGTATTTCATGCTTCCCTCTACTGACAAGCCTTATGGAGATGCTGATTTCATTTTCCAGCAAGACTTGGCTCCTGCCCACACTGCCAAAAGCACCAAAACCTGGTTTAATGACCATGATATCACTCTGCTTGATTGGCTAGCAAATTCTCCTGACCTAAACACCATAGAGAATCTGTGGAGTATTGTCAAAAAGAAGATGAGAGACACCAGAACCAACAATGCAGACAAGCTGAAGGCCGCTATCAAAGCAACCTGGACCTTCATAACACCTCAGCAGTGCCACAGGCTGATCACCTCCATACAATGCTGCATTGATGTAATAATTCATGCAAAAGGAGCCCCAACCAAGTATTGAGTGTGTACATGGACATACTTTTCAGTCGGCTAACATTTCTATGAAAAATCTTTTTTAAAATTTTATTTATGTAATATTCTAATTTTTTGAGAAATTGAATTTGGGATTTTCATGAGGTATATAAGCCATAACCATCAAAATTAAAAGAATTAAATACTTGAAATATGAATCTACATAATGAGTTTCATTTTTTGAACTACTGAAATAAATTAACTTTTCAATGACATTCTAATTTATTGAGATGCACCTGTACGTCCATGCTGTAACATCTAAACAAGGCCTTGTTTAGACTTGTTTCAACAGTTGGTAGAGCATCCGCCCCACACCCGGGAGGCAGGGGTTCAAATCCCAGCCGGGTCATGCCGAAGACCATATAAAAAAGTGGAACTTCCTGCCATCCAGCTTGGTGCTCAGCAATAATGGAATGGAGGAGGGAAATTTGTGGCGGCGTCTTGCATGGCAGCGACCCTCTGATTCTGCACTTGGGGTGTGTGTGATTAACACTGTAGATAGGTAAAACACAATCTCGTTCTACTGTACATGATTGGTTGTACAGTTGAATGACAATAAAGGGTGATTTTATATATTTGTAATCTTGTAATTACACTAACTCCTCATATATAATGTAAAATTCATTTCATTATCAATTAATGCCAAAAAGAAAAAAACAACAACAATATACTCTGCTTGGCACTGTAGCAATGTTTTTGTCAGATGACCTATGGCAAGCATTTTGTATGACAAAACTGTAGCTCTAGTGTAAATTTCTACTTCCATTTTCATTCTCCTGTCTTTAAAATGGTGAAATGAAAATATTCATTATGCACACCCTTTATATATTATGCCTTTTTACCACTCTACTTGTCCCTACATCTGATACTAATTTCTTTTCCCTGTGCTGCAGTTATGTGCTTAATGTCTTCTTGCTCTGCATCATACTCTCCATTTCTTTTACCTCTGATGATTCAACTTGACCACTCTTTCCACCTCTTCTCCTTCTGTCTTCTCTTTCAGTTACTCTTCTATTCTTTCTCACAGCCACCCCGTGACTCATTTATCCCCCCCCCTTTGTCTCTTTAGACTTCAGGTTTTCGCCCTGCAGTGAAGGCAGGCTGTTTATTCTCTCTCTTCATCTTGTTTAGCTCCAGCCTGCTGTCACGGTGGTAGAAAACTTTGGAAAACCTGAGTTTTATTTAAGAAAAAGCTAGACCCCATTTTCACTACCACACACCTGTGAAACAGTATGACAGTAGTTTGCTCTGTCAAAATGCCATGTGCTCCAACCACGAATTCCAATATATAAGGGCTGCAACGATTACTTGAATAATTCAAATAATTCGGTTACAAAAAATTCTCGATCCAAAGTTTATGCATCGACGTGTCATTTAATGTAGCGCTTCCACTCTATTTGACCTTCTTCCGGTGTGACCTTCTTCTGGCCACGCTACCGAAATAAAATGCAGATTTGTTTAATGGTGCCATGGCAGAGTGGCATAGTGATGGGCCGGCAAAGATAAACAAAATTTTAAAAAATGACAAAAGTATCTCAAGTCTGGAATCATTTCAAGCTCAAATTGAAGGAAAACATTGTGCAGTGTGTACATGGTAAAGCCGAGCAGGGAGCTAGCATGCTACAATGTCGGCTGTTACAGTGTCTCGGCAGAAAGTATCCCACATCATGTACAGCCAGCGCACCCGAGATAAGGTATGTCATTGAGATTTAAGATTAAGATGAATAGAATGTGGTCCGCTACGCTAATTATGCTTATATGACCAAAGAACATATAGCCACCACGTTAGCATCCGGATGCTAACGACGGATGCTAACAGATGCTAACGGCTAGCAAAAGGAACTTTATGTTGTGACGTACCATTTAAAGTTACGTTCTATGCAATAAACATTGCAATAAGCATTGCAATAAATGTGTACCTCTTTTGCTGGGTGTTTGGTACAATTACTACTGCTCTTTAGGAAAGAACATTCCACAAATGTTGGTCAATGCAAGTTTCTTTAAAAAAAGTATCAGATTACTCGAGTAATCTTCGATTGGAGAGGGTGATTACCCGAGCCAAAAAACAGTTGTTAGCTGCAGCCCAAATAGTATGTGATGATTTACTCTTTCTTTCTTCTGAAAATGCAAAGAAAAAATGAGCACGCAGAAACTAACACGTACGTAGATGCCTGAAACTAAGTGGTTGTTAGCTGCTAATGATTATCCATGTCAGTTGAACTGTTTTTTTGTTTTTTTTTTGCAGGGATGGATGACCATATGGAAAGGCTAAGGTTGCCGTCATGAGTCACATGACCCACACAGTATGTAAACACACTTACTTCAGCACTGGACAATAATTTGTGTGTGAAATGACAATAGGGCTATTCTATTATGCTCAATTACTATGCACCTCAGTGATATATTGCACTGTTGTGTAATATTGTTTACTTAGGAGCTTTGTCAGTGAACTATAACAGAGAAAAAAGGAGGGGAAAAAAGAGAGAGAAAAAAAAAAAGAAAACTGATCTGAAAGGGTCATTAAACAGTAATGCTGATTTAAGGTCAAATTGCCCAGCCCTACCTGAAAGTGCTGTATAATACAAAATGGCATACTGTATATTGTGGAGTGTGTGAAATAAAAGGCAGATCCATGGACAGACTGTTTATTACACACTTCACATCTCCCAAGCACAGAACAGACTGAATCATTACAGCCTGACATTTACATTACACTGCATTCAACCCCCTGTGTCTCTGACTCCTTCCTGCTCTCTCGCCAGGAACTCCCTGGGCATTGTTCTCCCCTGCTTATTCACTGTCTCTGTCTGAGACGCTAAATAGTCCGACTTCCCCAAGTTCCTACACCGCCCCCCCAGCATCTTAAGACAGAACATCAGTCCACACTCTCTTTTGGCTTCTGTCTCCTCCCATATCTGCTGTAACTGGGGTTTACTGCCTCCGTGGCACTGCTGTGCCGGTGGGGGGCTGCTGGGAGTGTGTCTGACTGCGGGTGAGCCGTAGCGAGGGGGGGGGGGGAATTCACTCTGTCCGTGTGGCTGCTCTGGTGAATCGTTTCCCTGGGGAGCTCTCCGTGGGGGTCTTCCACGCCGAGGGGCCCTAGCCAACAGCACTTGCTCGTCCGCCACTACAAAGGCGGGTTTGAGTCCGTCTATGCCAATTTTCTCCCGTCTACCCCCCAAGTCTAGCAAAAAATGCTTATCCCCTGTTTCCAACACTCTGAACGGTCCATCATAGGGTGGGCGCAATGGAGGGCGGTGGGCGTCGTGTCTGACGAACACGAACTCTGCATTCTTCAAAGTTTTGGGCATGAAAGCATGCGGGAAACAGTGGAGTGCCGGGCCCGGCAGCGTGCCTGTGTTTGCGCTCTGCTGCAAAAGCTGAGACAGGCAGCTGCCCAGCGCGGGATTATCTGGTAGAAATTCCCCGGGTCGCCGTAGGGGCTGCGCAAAAACAAGCTCCGCCGGGGAAGCTTCCAAATCCTCTTTTGGCGCGGAGCGCAACCCCAATAAAACCCATGGCAACCTGTCTACCCAATCTGCATCCGTCAGTGAAGCCCTGAGCGCTGCTTTCAGTGAACTATGAAAACGCTCGCATAACCCATTGGCCTGTGGGTTGTACGCGGTTGTGCGATGAATTGTAACACCCAGGCTGTGGGCCATCGCGGACCAGAGGTCGGAAACAAATTGAGGGCCCCTGTCGGACGTAATGTCCGATGGGACTCCAAAACGCGCCACCCATGCTGTTAAAAAAGCGCGTGCCACGTCAGCGGACGTGGTTGCCGCCAGTGGAACTGCTTCTGGCCAGCGCGTGGTGCGGTCCACCACTGTCAGGAGGTGCGTGCACCCCTGTGATGGCAGGAGGGGGCCCACGAGGTCCACGTGAACATGGTCGAACCTCTTAGCTGGTATCCGAAATGGCTCCAAGGGAGCCTTCGTGTGTCTGTGTACCTTGGCTCGTTGGCACGCCACACAGTCTGCAGCCCACTCTTTCACTTGTTTGCGTAGGCTCGGCCATACGAACTTCTCTCCCACCATTTTGACAGACGCGCGCACTCCTGGGTGCGCCAGAGTGTGAACCGCCTCAAACACGCGGCGACGCCACGCGACCGAGACCACCGGACGTGGGCGTCCCGTGGAGACATCGCAGATTAGGGGGGGCATGCCGTCTTGCAGCACCCTGCTCTCCAGCCTTAATCCTGTTGGTCCAGACTGGAGCGTGTGCATGTCTGCATCGCTAATCTGCTCCGTGGCCATGGCTGCGTAATCTATCCCCACATAGACCGGGGCCACCACGGCACGCAAGAGGCAGTCCGCCACCACATTCAGTTTACCCGACACATGCTGAATATCGGTAGTAAACTCTGAGATCACGGCCAGCTGTCTCTGCTGCCAGCCCAACCACGGTTCTGAAACCTTGGCCATCGCGAATGTTAGTGGCTTGTGGTCCACAAACACAGTGAAGCTGCACCCTTCCAGCCAGAACTGGAAGTGGTGTATGGCCAGGTGGAGAGCCAGCAACTCTCTGTCGAACGTGCTGTATTTACGTTCGCTGTCGTGCAAAGTTCTGCTGAAAAAGGCGAGTGGCTGCCAAGCTCCGGCGACGCGCTGCTCCACGACAGCCCCTATGGCCACGTCTGAAGCGTCGGTGGTGAGCGCTATCCGGGCCACCGGGTCCGGATGTGCCAGCAGCGCAGCGTTTGCCAGGGCTGCTTTAACCTCCGAGAACGCCCGCTCTCGCTTCAGGGTCCATTCGACCCCATCTGCGGGTTTCTGTCTCTTGAGTGCGGCATACAATGGTTGCATGAGCCGTGCCACGCGGGGAAGGAAACGGTTATAAAAATTCACCATCCCCAAAAATTCTTGCAGCACACTGACCGTCTGAGGCCGCGGAAAATCCACCACGGCGAGCACTTTGTCGGGCAACGGGATCGCTCCTTCCGGGGAGACGCGGTGCCCCAAAAAATCAATCTCCGTCACGCCGAACTGGCATTTCGCCGGGTTGATTATTAACCCGTGCTCCTCCAACCTCTGGAAAACCGTCCTGAGGTGGGTTTCGTGTTCGTCTTCGGACGCACTGGCTACCAGGATATCGTCCAGGTAGACGAACACGAACGGGAGCTCGCGCAACACTGCATCCATCATGCGCTGGAATGTCTGTGCCGCGCCTTTTAACCCAAATGGCATGCGCAGAAACTTGAATAAGCCGAACGGAGTTATTACCACTGTTTTGGGTATGTCCTCCGCGCGCACTGGGACCTGGTGGTAACTGTGGACCAGGTCTATTTTAGAAAAAATACGCGTGCCGGCAAGGTGAACGGAAAAATCCTGTATGTGGGGAATTGGGTAGCAGTCGTGTGCTGTGGCGTTGTTCAACCTGCGGAAATCACTGCACAGTCGCCACGCTCCCTCAGCCTTAGGGACCATGTGTAGCGGGGATGCCCATGGGCTGTTCCAACGCTTGATGATGCCCAACCTTTCCAGGTTGGCAAACTCCTCGCGCGCTATGGCCAGTTTAGCTGCGTCCAAGCGCCGAGGTCTTGCGAAAACGGGTGACCTGGTGGTGGTGATAAAGTGCTCCACCCCGTGCTTAGCGATGGCCGCCGAAAACGTCAGGACCGTGAGTGCTGGGAACTGAGTGAGCAGTGCATGGAACTTACTGCCTGGAGCTGTGACGTGGGCTTGTGCTGTTGGCCGGGTCCCTCGAGCTATACAGGGGAGAGATTCAAAGGACAGTGCATTAACCAGGCGTCTGTTAGCCACATCCACAAGTAAACCATGCGCACACAGAAAATCAGCGCCCAGGAGTGGGCAACACAGTGCTGCTATGATAAAAGTCCACTCATACGAGCGGCCATGTAGAGATAAGGCTAGTGTTCTCTCACCAAACGTCTTAATCTCCGAGCCGTTTACTGCCACAAGTCCGGGGCCGCTAGGTCCTGCCAGCCGGTCAGCGTAGGACGGCAGGATGACGCTCTTCTGGGCTCCGGTGTCGACGAGGAAGCGTCTCCCCGAGCGCGAGTCCGTCACGTAGAGCAGCTTGTTCTCTTCACCGAGGGTCGCAGCTGCTACCGACTGCTTGAACTGCTGCTACCGACTTGGCGTTTCCCGAGTGCTTGAACTGGCACGGTGGCGCGCATCTGCGCGCGTTCTCTCCGAAGCGGCGGTGGTAGAAGCAGAGCGCGTCTCTCTGGCACTCCTTGGCCCCTGCTGCCACTACTGTCGGTGGCTCCTCGCCTCCTCTGGTCGTCTCGCTGGGCTCCGCCGTCGCCGCGTTGACAGTTATCGCCCGGGTGGTGAGGATGATCCGGTCTGCCTCCTGGGCTAGCGCACGGTAGTCAAGCGCGGCCAGCAACGGCGAATTGGCCAGCACCGCTCTCGCCTCCGTTGGAAGGTTCTGGAGGAAAAGGTGGGCAAACAGAAAGTGGCTGTCGTCCGTGCCCATTAACGCCAGCATCTTCTCCATCAGGTCGACAGCCGAACCATCTCCTAACTCGGTCCGCCCCAGGAGCCTCTCCGCTCTCTCACATTCCAAGAGCGTGTAGCGCCGGATCAGCGCAGCCTTGAGTGCCTCGTATTTGCTGTGGGCTGGAGGCTGATCGAGCAGGCTCGCTACCTGCTGGGCTGTGCGAGCGTCCAGTGCTGCTACCACATGGTAGAACTTGGTGTCGTCTGCCGTTACTCCCTGGAGGGCGAACTGGGCCTCGATGTGGTGGAACCAAGAGCGCGGGTTGTGCTGCCAGAAGTCCGGTAGCTTGACTGAAACCGCACACATGTTGCTGGGGGCTCCAGTCCGGGCTGTCTGTGGGATGGCTGCTGCGTCGCTGGGGCTTCCCGACCGGGCCGGCTCTGGGGTTCTTGCCTCATGTTCCATAATACGTCTTGGGTCACCAGTGTGGAGTGTGTGAAATAAGAGGCAGATCCATGGACAGACTGTTTATTACACACTTCACATCTCTCAAGCACAGAACAGACTGAATCATTACAGCCTGACATTTACATTACACTGCATTCAACCCCCTATGTCTCTGACTCCTTCTTGCTCTCTCGCCAGGAACTCCCTGGGCATTGTTCTCCCATGCTTATTCACTGTCTGTCTGAGGTGCTAAATAATCTGACTTCCTCAAGTTCCTACAATATTATAATTGCTAGTTTATTCTCAACTGCTATACGTTTGGTGCACATGGAATAAGATTTTCAGCTCAGGTCTTCTTTATAATTTTCTATATATGTTTTTACTGCAGACTAATATGATGAAAAGACTGAAAAGCCACCATCTCTGCATTCAAGCACTGATTTAATCGATTCATCTTAATAAAAGCTTGAATGTACATCAAATGGTATAAAAATGCAGAAAATATTTTTTTAAGTAGAGAAAATTATATATTTGATGAATTATTTTGATAAAACAAAGTTTTAGATTGTGTAATGTTGACGTAAGTGCTGATCAATAGCTCAGAGCAGTTCTTCACATGTTTTAACCCCAGTTAACCTTCACCACTTCCACAACTTTCATATTCAATTGCACCTGCCAGTCACTCACTACTCTCACAAAGACCTCCTGAGGAGTGTGTGTCTGTGTGCAGAACAGACACAGATGTCTGATGAGTGAATTGTGCTGAGCCATTCAAGCCAGAGAAAACTGACGACAGTGACAGAACACTTCACTATGAAATGAATGTTTGTCAGCAAAGATTTCTTTTTGTGCTTCTTTTTCACAATCATCATGTGCATTTGTATCTCAGAGAATGTCATACCTTGCCCTCCCACTCTTGCAGTGCTTTGCCCACTTCTCCCTCTTTAGCATAGGCCCGTGGTGTGTGTCCCAAACCATTGGTCTGCAGTGGGTTGGCTCCTGTATGAGTACAGAGAAGCACACATCAGTAGCTCACACATTAGAATAAAACTTAATTTTTTTTAATAGTCTCCTTTCAACCCTTAGACTTTGACTGAGAGAAAGAAAGTGTGTGATTGTACATATGTCCATGTGTGTGTGTGGGGGGGGTGGGTTGCTTGTATTTATTTACTGTCTTATGTAAAACACTTTGTGCTACATGTGGTTGTATGAAAAGTGTTATATAAATAAAGTCTGATTGACTGAAAACACCGATAATTGTTAACAATGAATATTACACATAAAATATTATATATATATATATATATATATATATGTACTTTTTTTTAACATTTTTTTTAAATGATAAGTTCAATAGATATCTACACACTTTCATAACAGGAGGGTTGAAACTTCAACCAGGAAAGGGTGGTTAGGGGTGAAAGGTCACAAGGGTTAAGGGTCACAGCAATGAATCAGGAGGACCATGCAAAGACCCTGTAGGGGGTTTCATATCTGCAACGTGTGCCAACAACATACACTGACCCCTACACCCAGATACCAACACGTCAATACAATCCATACACACTGCAGGTTGCTGCAAGTTGGGGGCTATTGAGACACTAAAATGCACATCCTAACCCATCAGGAGGGGCCAAATGGACTTAATTCTATGAGCAAAAAACATAATGTCCCAGCGTGGGTGAAGTGTGCTAGGGCTGGATAGCAACGGACTTGTCAGTAATGGTGTTTAGGAGGACTTTCTGCCCTGACCTGTGCCATCAAGCTCAAACCAGAGACCCCAACACACACGTGCCTCCACATGAAGAAACACACATTTGTCACACAGCTACACTTAAGGCAACCTCAAAATAAGTATTAAAGAAGGGAACATACTAATAAACAGTCACCACTCCCTCCTACCTTATGATCATAATGGTGGTTTTATGGGTTTCAGTGTCATAAAATACATCCATGGGTCACATGTATGCCATCAAAATATCAAAATGCTCATTTCACAATGAAATACACACTATTTTGGTTTCCCCTACCCTGGTCCTTTGCGGGGGGACAAGCCCAGACTGCCCGGTCAGTGGTAGACAGGAGTCCCGGCTGCTGCTTCACCTGTGTGCCACCACTATCCTTTGCAGGCCCGCGAGCCCCCAATGGCGCTCCTCCCCCGCGAGTAACTAAAAATTAAAAACTTAATAATTTCGCCATGATTGTGGAATGGAATGGCTGGAATCACTTAACGACCAAACAGGACACAAAAATGCCCTAACAACAAAATAAATCATTTTTAAATATTTACCGACAAATGGGCAACACTGGTGGAACGGTTTCAGTCAAACAACACCTTCTGCTGTGTATAATAATGATGGGTGTTTTGTAGTTAATTCGATTGATTAGTTTTAAAAATCTTTTAATAATAAAATATTGCTAAAATATAAAATGACGTACTACAATGGGTCTCAAATATTTGTAAATGTGTCCTGTTATAGTACTGCATGAGTTTATTGATGATACACAGAGGAAATTCAATATTATACTTAACTCCATCACTGACCAGTGATATAAACTAAAATAATTATAATGGTGACTGAATAACTCCCATTCCCCAAAGTGTAAGATACACAATTATGAATATAAGTCATAAAAGATCAAACCAATAAGTGTCTGACAAACAGATAAACAAGGGTTTCAAAACAGTTGCTAATATTGGATGTCCCATTCGTTTTCAATAATTAGGTATTCTGTAATTAATATTCACACAATCAAATAAATCTTAGTGCCATTCAGTCCCTTTCATATTTGTCAAAGCCCAACATGTGTGATTGCCGACATATAGCCTACACCTCTTTGTATTCCACTTTCAAACACTGCCTGCATCTGGGCCTGTGAAGCCTAATTGGGATACCTGTTTCAGACAGGAATACTTCCGTTCTACGGGTAATGCACTAGTGTAAACAAATGTTCAGATATTTCATTCAATGTCATTCAAATATTCCGATGTTTTGTTCAATAATTGTTTTTACAGTTTTTATTTATACTGACTGCTGTTATTAAAAGAAATGGTTGTTAATAAAAGAAACTGTTGCTACTAAAAGAAACTTATGAACACCACTCCTTTAAGAATGTTCAGTCTCAGCTCACCTTTTTGCGGGGGCGGGGGGGCTCAAGTGAAAGTTTACAGCTAAAACACAGATATGAGACATTTGAGCGATTTTGCTCTTGATAGGTCTTGTAAGTCATAAAAACATGCTAACAAGAAAAAAAAACCTTGATTTTTGGCAGAGTGTCACTATATTGTGTCAGTACGGAGTGTCAGTATATTGTTGGATCTTGTTGAACTTTTTGGAAAGTGTGCACCCTATTACATCTAGCATAAAACTAACAGCATTTCATAAAAAGAACATCATACCAGCAGTCAAACATGGTGGTGGTAGTGTGATGGTTTACAGTTGCTTTGCTGCTTTAGGACCTGGATGACTTGCTGTAATTAATAGAACCATGACTTCTGCTCTCTACCAGAAAATCCTGAAGGAGAATGTCCATCCATCAGTTCAAAACCTCAAGCTCTTCAGTGTGGCTGAATTAAAACAATTCTGAAAAGAAGAGTGGGAAAAAATTCCTCCACAGTGATGTAAAAGACTCATTACCAGTTATCACAAATGCTTGATTGCAGTTGTTGGCGCCAAGGGTGGCACAACCAGTTATTAGGTTTAGGGGGCAATTACTTTTTACATAGGGCCAGATAGGTCTGGATAGCTTTTTTCCCTTCATAAATCAAATCATCATTTAAAAAACTACATTTTGTATTTACTGAGGTTATCTTTGTCTAATATTAAAATTTGTTTGATGATCTGAAACATTTAAGTGTGACGTACAGACGTGGACGAAATTGTTGGTACCCCTCTGTTAATGAAAGAAAAACCCACAATGCTCACAGAAATAACTTGAATCTGACAAAATTAACTAAATTAAATTAATTAAATTAAATCACCCTTTATTGTCATTCAACTGTACAACCAATCATGTACAGTAGAACGAGATTGTGCTTTACCTATCTACTGTGTTAATCACACACACCCCAAGTGTAGAATCAGAGGGCCGCTGCCACGCAAGGCGCCGCCACAAATTTCCCTCCTCCATTCCATTATTGCTGAGCACCAAGCTGGACGGCAGGAAGTTCCACTTTTATATGGTCTTTGGCATGACCTGGCCGGGATTTGAACCCCTGCCTCCCGGGTGTGGGGCAGATGCTCTACCAACTGAGCCACCACTCCGGTAGTGGTAATAAATAACAATTCTATGAAAATTAACCAATGAAAATCAGACAATGCTTTTGAATTGTGGTTCAACAGAATTATTTGAAAAAAACAAACTCATGAAACAGGCCTGGACAAAAATGATGGTACCCTTAACTTAATATTTTGTTGCACAACGTTTTGAGGCAATCACTGCAATCAAACGATTTCTGTAACTGTCAATGAGACTTCTGCACCTCTCAGCAGGTATTTTGGCCCACTCCTCATGAGCAAACTGCTCCAGTTGTCTCAGGTTTGAAGGGTGCCTTCTCCAGATGGCATCTTTCAGCTCCTTCCACAGATGTTCAATAGGATTTAGATCAGGGCTCATAGAAGGCCACTTTAGAATAGTCCAATGTTTCCCTCTTAGCCATTCTTGGGTGTTTTTAGCTGTGTGTTTTGGGTCATTATCCTGTTGCAACACCCATGACCTGCGACTGAGACCAAGCTGTCTGACACTGGGAAGCACATTTCTCTCTAGAATACCTTGATAGTCTTGAGATTTCATTGTACCCTGCACAGATTCAAGACATCCTGTGCCAGATGCAGCAAAGCAGCCCCAGAACATAACAGAATCTCCTCCATGTTTCACAGTAGGGACAGTGTTCTTTTCTTGGTATGCTTCATTTTTGTGTCTGTGAACATAGAGCTGATGTGCCTTGCCAAAAAGTTCCAGTTTTGTCTCGTCTGTTTATAGGACTTTCTCCCAGAAGCTTTGTGGCTTGTCAACATGCAGTTTGGCAAATTCCAGTCTGGCTTTTTTATGATTTGTTTTCAACGGTGGTGTCCTCCTTGGTCGTCTCCCATGAAGTCCACTTTGGCTCAAACAACGACAGATGGTGCGATCTGACACTGATGTACCTTGACCTTGGAGTTCACCATGAATGTGTTTAGAGGTTGTTCTGGGCTCTTTGGTTACCATTCGTATTATCCATCTCCTCCTGTGGCCACGTCCAGGGAGGTTGGCTACAGTCCCGTGGATCTTAAATTTCTGAATAATAAGTGCAACTGTAGTCACAGGAACATCAAGCTGCTTGGAGATGGTCTTATAACCTTTACCTTTAACATGCTTGTCTATAATTTTCTTTCTAATCTCCTGAGACAACTCTGTCCTTTGCTTCCTCTGGTCCATGTTTAGTATGGTACACACCATGTCACCAAACAGCACAGTGACTACTTGTCACCCTTTAAATAGGCCGACTGACTGATAACAAGTTTTAGACACCTGTGATGTTAATTAGAGGACACATCTTGGTTGAACATGTCCCTATGGTCACATTATTTTCAATCTTTTCTAGGGGTACCATCATTTTTGTCCAGGCCTGTTTCATGAGTTTGTTTTTTCTGTTGAGCCACAATTCAAAAGCACTGTCTGATTTTCACTGGTTAATTTTCATAGAATTTTTATTTATTACCACTTTTGTCAGATTCAGGTTATTTCTGTGACCATTGTGGGTTTTTCTTTCATTAACAGAGGGGTACCAACAATGTTGTCCACGTCTGTATATGCAAAAATATATGAAATAAGAAAGAGGGCAAATACTTTTTCACAGCACTGTACAGTAAACAGCACAGATCAGGTAAAAAAAAAAAACAATCAGGCAAACCTTATTTTTTTTTTTAAATGGCAAATCAGGACTTATAACAGACTGAGCATTCGCTCCACAGCAAAAAAAATCCTGTAAAAATCCAGGAATAAAGTCTTACAAAAAATAAAAAAAAAACTTTCTGGATCCAGATGGTGACCCAGATCATCCCTAATATCTAATCCATTGATCCTTGATCCATTAGAAACTTCAGCTGAAACTGTCACCAAAATCCCTCATTAACTTTTTGAGTTACACTGTTCACACACCTGTATGTATCCACGTGCGCACCCTCACAATCGCAGCAGAAAACACTAAAGTTCTTGGCGGAGGTCAATACCTGGGTCCAGATTTCTTCCTGGGAATGGGGACTCTATGTCTTTTAAGAAAGGAATTATCCCCTTTGTCAGGAACATGCAGTTTCTGACTCCTTTTGTTGTTTCAGTCCAGTTCAGGTTTATAGTAAATTGTTAACAATTATTAAAACAAAGCTGGAACTTTAAAGGTTGTGTGCAATGAAAGAAAACTGTCTAAAATACAAATATATCATAGCATGGCAAGAGGTATCAAAACATTTGCACCAAACCTTTTTTGTTTTGACAGTGAAAAGATGAACGCTGTTTTCAACACTGGTGTAAGCTACACCATGAAAGGTTGCTTATACTTTTGGTGATGACAAGTCAATAGACTCTGCCGGCTCAGAAATGGCATCCCCCAGGGCTCTGTTCTGGCACCAACCCTCTTCCTGTTCAACATCTACATTAGCGATCTACCACAAACAACCTCCCTACAGTATGGCTATGCTGACGATCTTGCTTTGCTGTAGTTGGTCCAAGATGGAAGAAATTCTCACTGAAGACATCGCTGCCATCTCAGACTATCTAAGGACGTGGAGGCTGAAACTCAGCATGGCAAAAAATACTGCTACACCATTCCACTTCGCTAACAGGAATGCTAACTGCCAGCTCAATGTCACCCTGGGAGATTCAACCTTGCCATACACCCCCATGCCAACATACCTTGGAGTCAAACTTGACAGACAACTCACCTACAAGCACTGTTTTGTCTCTCTGTGTGCTAAAGTATCATCAAGGAATAATCTCTTGCAGCACCTTGCTGGTTCTTCATGGGGAACCTATACAAGCAGACTCTGTACTGGAGCACTTGCACTGGCACATAGTGCAGCGGAATATGCCTCTCCAGCCTGGAGTAGGACTGTTTATGCTAAGAAGCTGGATGTCACACTCAATGAGGCCATGAGAATAATCACAGGCTGCCTCTGGGCCACACCTGTAGATTACCTGTCTGTTTTATCTGGCATCGCTCCTCCTTCCCTCCACAGAAAACATCAAACACACATGCTTGTGAAGAAGGCCACTGAAGATAACAAGCATCTTTTACATCATCGTGTCCAAGCTGCCCAAGATCTAGGCGCTCAACGCCTACACTCTCGCAAACCCTTCAGTAGATATGTTGTCCCCCCTGAAATTTCCAACTTTAATTTTCTGGAAAGCTGGAGATTCACTTGGCAAGAGACAAGAAAACCACCTCAGCTCAATGTCACTCCAATCACAAAACCACCACCAGGTGCCCAGCTTGGCCGCAGAGGTTGGGTCACACTCAACCGCCTGCAAACGGGAGTCAGCCATTTCAACGCCAGCATGCATCGTAGGAGCCTTCGTTCGTCACCAGCTTGTATTTGTGGCAACCCAGAGCAGACAGCACATCATGTCCTATCAGAGTGCCCTGACCTCAGACCACCTGAAGGTATCATGTGGATCTCACCAATCCCACCCCGGAGACAGTGACCTGGTTCCACAGCTTACATGACACTGCTTAGTGACTTTGGGAGTCATACGAAAGAAAGGTTGCTTATGAAAATACGAGTAATATTATATACAATCTACAAAGGTACACTGTATTTTAGCTAGATCTCATCACTTTTCAACTGATATTAGTAGACACAAAATGTTGAAAAAGGGTACATAAACTGTACACGCATTGTTTAATTTTGCACCAAGAAGTTAAAAAAAAACAACAAAAAAAAACTGACCAGAACAGGAGAGAGTTGCTCATGCTGCTCTAAACACCACAGAGACTAATAATCACTGTGATGATTATCGGTAAACTACATCTCATGACCTGCCCACAAAGACATTGATCTGACAATACACACACACACACACACACACACCCAAAACATGAGGGAGGAAAGCAATAAAGTACCACACCACACACACTAACACACAAAGGCACTGGAGATAATAAATAGCATCATTTAGGGCTTTAATATCAGGCCAACCCTCTGGGCCATAGCACTTTATAACAGGATCAACACCAAGAGTCACACACATGCACGCACGTACACACACACACACACACACACACACAGAGCGAGGATCCCTTCATTAGGAGTGCTTTAGTTATGCCTATTAGGGCTCTCCTCCTCTCTCCCATTTTCTCCTCCCTCCCTTTCACTGCAGCTGGTGGGAGAGAGCCCCTGCTGGTCTTTGTGCGTGTGCGAGTCCCTGTATCTTGTATTGTGTGCGTCTACAAACGTGTGGCTCTTCTAGCCTCCTACCACCTACAGAGCTGTCCATTACTCAGTGCCACTGGCCATGGGCCTGATGTGAAGCCTGGGGAGAAACCGGAGTGCCTCTGCAGGTAGGGTGAGGGTCTGTATGGCAGGGCCAAGCCCGAGGGTGGGCCTGGAGACTGTGATGGATGGAGATGTGAGTCCAGGGCCAGCTAGGGCCAAAAGAGCAAACCTGCGGCTAGTAGAGCAGCATGGCTGAATACAAACACAGGGGAAATAACAAGGTGCAGGACGGACACGTCGCTATAAACACATACATGAGAGGAAGATGACATGCAATCAGGGGGCACACACCTAAATCCACATAGATGTCCTGGAGCTCTAAAGGTTTATAAGATTTTTGTCATAATGTGAAAAGAAGACAGATTGGAGAGTACAAAGAGGAAATGGTTAAAAGATGGCAAAAATAAAAAGAGTAATCAAGCATCCACCAAGGTGGTGGTCCAAAAATCTGGATAATGCCCCCATTGCACATGCAGCGCAGTGTGTGTGATTGAGAGTGTGTGATGTCATGACTGTTATTGGCCATGATGGTGGCGCCAACCCAGCACAGGCCCAGTCGGGCGAGCAAACAACCAACCCTGTCTTTAATCCGATTGTCTTAAAACAAATGTCTCTGCTTTGTGAAATTTCTTACCTTTTTAATTCAAAAATGCGTCTGCAGAACATTTGATTGAGTTAGATGAGGTGATTTGTTTAAGCGTACAGAGCGCTTACAGAAGCATTGGTGAGACAGGCTGACAGAGCACCAGATGCACCATCCATCATAAACATAAACAAGACATTAATATGAGAGTGTGTGTGTGTGTTTGTGTGTGCGCAGTGATCCAAAAATGGAGTGTTCTTAGATTAAAAAAAACCCTAATCAGCCTAAAAAGCAAGTGCATCAGAAATTTCACACAAATTACAACATTATCCAAGAGGTGTGCACAATTTAAAACAGCAATTTCAAAAGGAAAAAAAGCAATCATGAATACATGAATATTTTAATTTGTCATAAGGAGGCTTAAGTGCACCACCATGCATGTTCACACACACAGACACACACATGTATCCAGACTCACACACAAAGACATTTCCTGCTGTTGTAGTTACCCCAAGGGCATGTTCTGTAAGGAGGTCACAGTTCAACGAGGCCTAGCTTGTTTAAGAGCCGCTTCCAGGGAAACTGAGGGGGTGATTTCACCCTGAGGGTCTCTGTGTGTGTCTGTGCGTGCACTTGCGTAAGTGACTCAACGACAGGTGCGAGGGAGATGGTGGGCTGTGGAAGCCGAATAAATTATCAATTTCAAATGAGTTCTGCAATACCATTTATATCAGTGCTTGACGAAGGTGCTCAGGTAATGATCCATGAAAGGCATCTATAAAAATTGATGAGCAATAGTAAAATTAAAAACATTTACTTTGAATCAGAGAGTAAAAACTAACACAGGTTACAAAAATAATTTTTTTGTAAGTTGTCTGTGTTTTTTCAATTGATTTAAGACAATTTTGCATGGCTGAATCCGAAAATGACATCCGTTTCTCTCGATCAGGTGCTAAGTAAAAACCTGTACTTACTTAGTACTATGCATGTACTTACCTTTATATAAAAGTAAGTACATGTAAATTGAATGTTACGTTATCATTGTTCAAAATTCAGAGAATTTCAAGAAATAAAAAAGAATTTTGCATCATATAAAGTGAAAATACCCCTACATGTAAAAAAAAAAAAAAAAAAAAAAAAAAAAAGTATAAAACAACATGTGAACATAATTCAAAAAGTTGATCTGATTGAGCAAAACCAATGTGATTTTTGGATTCAGTACATCAAAATTGTCCTAAATCAGCTAAAAAAAAAAACTTAAGACATAAATTTGGTGTTGACCAATGTAATAGAACACGAGTTAGGACACCAGTGTCGAACTACATTGTTAAAGTGACACTGGTCAAAATCAAGTTATTGGGGTTTTTTTTGTTAACATTTCTGCAACATGTTTTTAATGACTCACAAGACATATCAAGACCTAAATCCCTGTTATGTGTCATGTCTGTGTTTTCCTTCTGTTAAAGTTCAGTTAAGCTCCTCCCCTTGGAAAAAGGCAAGGTTAGACATAACATTTTTGTGATGTCACTACAGCAGGTGAACCAACCAGGACTAAGCACTGGCTATGGGTCTATTTTGAATATTCCTACATCCTGGTGTTTGGAGGAGGAGGAAAAGGGAAAAGATTTTCACGTGCAATTGTAAGACCATGAAAGGTTTTTTGTGGGGAAAAATCGGCATAAGATATCATTTTAGACAATGTAGATTTGCTTTAAAGGGGATTTATATCCAGTGCAGTACGCCTTTAATTCATGCTGCATATTGTAAATTTATTTATAAAAAAAGCTCAAAAATGGTAAAAAAAAAAAAAAAAAAGTCAATTTTTTTTCCTCAAGAGTAAAATCTTATTTAACACAATTGTTAAGTGGATTTAAAAGAAATAAATTTTCAAAGCTTTGAAAATTTAAAAATCTGTATTTGAAGTTCATTTATAATTCAACTGTTTGTGTCCAGAGCCTCTGCTAGCTCGTAGCCCACGCGCCGAACGCTGCACCTGAAAGATGACATCCTCCCAACACGCAGTTACCCAGACAGGGAAGAACAAATATCCAATTGCAAACTCACCGGGAACAGCGTCTCGGTTTGGCGCCTCCGTTTAGGCGCCCTGGCAGCAGTCTACTGTCAAGCGGTGGCCCTCGCGGGCCACCATAAGACACCAAAAGTCACCAGTGAGGTTTGCATGATGTTTTATTAATGAACACGAACACAAGATAATACACAAAGTAACAGAAAGTAATGAGCCACGGTGGGCTAAAACACACAACACTTGACAGATGATCATAAGGCTATAACGAGGCACACTTACGATCAGGACACGAACGACGATCAGGAATAGCTGACGTCTGAGGCGAAGGACGCTCGCTCAACATCTGACAAGGGAATAATCAATGAGACTGCTGCATTGGGCTGCACTCAGCGCCCGCTTAAATGCCAGGCCACTGATGAGCCGCAAATGCAGCACAGCTGGCAGGCTTTGACAGCAGGAAGCCCCTCCGAGCACTGTCAGAATAAGAGCTCGGGGAGCCAGAAGGTAAACACTGCTGTCAAAACCTGGTGGAGATGATGCATGGCCCGAGCGCGGACGAGATCGGCGCTTGGACCATGACAGTTTGTCCTGAAGGAAAAGGAACATTTTCACAAATTTTCGTCATTTTCATCATTTGAACAAATTTTCATCATTTTTACAACATTTCTTTAGTTTTAATATTATATTAAATGGTAGTCAAACACAATAACCTGCAGCCCTTGTCACACAAAAAATTGACTAGAATGAGAGAAATAAGTGGGGTGGAAACAGAACTGAATCAAGAACTAAAATCCAAAACTTAAATGACATCAAAAGTCATCAGCTCCTCCTTTTGCCTTTGGTCCAGCCTCTTACTAAGTTCGCTGAAACATGTCCACTGACATGCAAAAGAATAACATGAGGTAAAATACAATGGAACATGATGGAGGAAACAGGCATGTTTATCTTAAATATATTGACATACTGTATCTAAATTGCTTTTTTAAAACATGGAGCCATTTCCCTAGAGTGAACAATACAACTGAGGTCTGCCTGATTTGTTAAACACACTTCCTCAGAGTACAGGTAACAGTGACATTTTGTAGCTCAGGCTCTTAGTGAAAAACTGCTGAGGATTCAAGTGTCTGCTGCTAACTGAACTAAGTGCCCTTCTTTGCTCTAAATTAATGGATATGTTTTTGCATAGGTCCCAGGCTATATGGAGAGAATGGACAGTGGAAATTTAATGTGGATCCAGAGGAGGAGACAAACCCCACAATGGTCACAGAAATAACTTGAATCTGACAAAAGTGGTAATAAATAAAAATTCTATGAAAATTAACCAGTGAAAATCAGACAATACTTTTGAATTGTGGTTCAACAGAATTATTTTAAAAAACAAACTCACAAAACAGGCCTGGACAAAAATGATGGTACCCCTAGAAAAGATTGAAAATAATGTGACCATAGGGACATGTTCAACCAAGATGTGTCCTCTAATTAATATCACAGGTGTCTACAAACTTGTAATCAGTCAGTCGGCCTATTTAAAGGGTGACAAGTAGTCACTGTGCTGTTTGTTGACATAGTGTGTACCACACTAAACATGGACCAGAGGAAGCAAAGGAGAGAGTTGTCTCAGGAGATTAGAAAGAAAATTACAGACAAGCATGTTAAAGGTAAAGGCTATAAGACCATCTCCAAACAGCTTGATGTTCCTGTGACTACAGCTGCACATATTATTCAGAAATTTAAGATCCACAGGACTGTAGCCAACCTCCCTGGATGTGGCCACAGGAGGAGATGGATAATACGAATGGTAACAAAAGAGTCCAGAACAACCTCTAAACACATTCATGGTGAACTCCAAGGTCAAGGTACATCAGTGTCAGATCGCACCATCCGTCGTTGTTTGAGCCAAAGTGGACTTCATGGGAGACGACCAAGGAGGACACCACTGTTGAAAACAAATCATAAAAAAGCCAGACTGGAATTTGCCAAACTGCATGGTGACAAGCCACAAAGCTTCTGGGAGAATGTCCTATAAACAGATGAGACAAAACTGGAACTTTTTGACAAGGCGCATCAGCGCTATGTTCACAGACGCAAAAATGAAGCATACCAAGAAAAGAACACTGTCCCTACTGTGAAACATGGAGGAGGTTCTGTTATGTTCTGGGGCTGCTTTGCTGCATCTGGCACAGGGTGTCTTGAATCTGTGCAGGGTACAATGAAATCTCAAGACTATCAAGGTATTCTAGAGAGAAATGTGCTGCCCAGTGTCAGACAGCTTGGTCTCAATCGCAGGTCATGGGTGTTGCAACAGGATAATGACCCAAAACACACAGCTAAAAACACCCAAGAATAGCTAAGAGCGAAACATTGGACTATTCTAAAGTGGCCTTCTATGAGCCCTGATCTAAATCCTATTGAACATTTGTGGAAGGAGCTGAAACATGCCGTCTGGAGAAGGCACCCTTCAAACCTGAGACAACTGGAGCAGTTTGCTCATGAGGAGTGGGCCAAAATACCTGCTGAGAGGTGCAGAAGTCTCATTGACAGTTACAGAAGTCGTTTGAGTGCAGTGATTGACTCAAAACGTTGTGCAACAAAATATTAAGTTAAGGGTACCATCATTTTTGTCCAGGCCTGTTTCATGAGTTTGTTTTTTCAAATAATTCTGTTGAACCACAATTCAAAAGCATTGTCTGATTTTCACTGGTTAATTTTCATAGAATTTTTATTTATTACCACTTTTGTCAGATTCAAGTTATTTCTGTGAGCATTGTGGGTTTTTCTTTCATTAACAGAGGGATACCAACAATTTCGTCCACAGCGTATGTATGTCTTAGACTGGCAATGATGTTATCTGCTTGTCAAATGCAGACTCAAAAAAAAAAAAGGAATTGGAACATTAAACAGCAAGATGGCACATAGAAGTCAAGGGATACTTTCAACTGTATTTAATACTCTGTACTACTAGCACAAAAGTTCCTTGAATATGATCCATCTTCTCAATGGTAGGGGTAAAAAAAAAAGGCAAACAACAGCACAAATAAAAGTCCAACAATATACCACTTAAGCTACAAGGTCCTGATGTTGCCCCCAAGTGACAGAATACAGCTACAACATGTATATTAGGTCTGCAAAGTACTAATGCACAACCACCCTCCTAGGTGCTGGGACCTTGAGTGAGTGTTCAAGTTTTTTTTTTTTTTTTTTTTTTTTTGTTACTTATTTGTACCCGTAGGTAGACTTGGTTTGCAGTCTGGTGACAAGCCACCGGCTGCTGGTCGCTGCGTGCGCGAGCGCCCTAAACCTACATGTTTTTGGTGTGCGGGAGGAAACCGGAGAAATCCCGGAGTAAACCCGCGCAACACGGGGAGAACATGCAAACTCCACACAGCTCACTGTTGGTCGGGGGCTGGGATCGAACCCACGATCTCATGATCCCCGCGATCCCCCGGCCGAGGGTAAAACTGTGCTGCCACAGTGCTAAACCACTGCGCCACCGTGCACTGTGCAGCACAAGTTTGAGTGCTTCAGAAGGATAACAGTGTGACAGTGAAGACAGGAACACACACACTTTCCATGAATATGCAGAATCCCAGAATATATGCAACAGCTTTGCTTTTTTTAATATCTACAACAATGCAGTCACCTGTGGATTTGGGAGTTCCTAAAGTTACATACCAGCTTCCAGTAGCATGTGGACAGTGCGTGGGTCATCAGCCAGTGTAGCGTAGTGAAGTGCCGTGCAGCCTCGGAAACCAGCCCTGCTGCTGAGCCGGCTGCTAAATTCGTCCTCTCTGGACACCAGGACTGTGGAAATGGACGGAGACAAGAATATGTGAGAAAAATTACACATGCACAGTTTGATTTAAAAAAAAAGATCAGCAGGAATTGTTTTCTTTAAAGGGTTGCTTCTAACCTTTATGGTTTTTTTCCCCACACAAGCACCAAAACACTTGAACTCAACCTGAATATAAATATATGCACTTATTTCTCAAAGACACAGATATCTCGAATCAAGAAGTGGGTTCTTCTATGAGGCTGAAGAAAATAAATATGATGGATTAACAATTTACTTTTGCTGTAATTTTCTGAGCCTTTAAACCCAGAAGAACTCTGTTTAATCTATTCACGATGCAAAGCTGCTGCTATAAAATTTTCTTTCTTGTTTTGCATGTTGGAAGAGTTGTTCATTTTCACAGATTTAGATTCAACTGTCTGACACAATAGGAGTAATGAGAGTTGCGTTTAAAGGTCTCTTTTGCTGTGCTCCTTACTAATAATGGAGATACTCTATCATTCTCTCCTTACTTTCATAAGAGCACTCATCTCGTGCCACTGCTCCATCATCCATTTTTATTTTTTCCGCCTCCTTCCTCTCCACCTCGGTGTCCATCAATTCCTTTCATCACTTGCACCCTCTCCTCCCTGCCCACTCTCTCTCCCTCTCTCTCTCCCAATAACATTGTCTCATCCATTTTCTGACTTCCTCTTGGTCCCTTCATCATCCCACCCATTTCCCTCAATCCCTCCCTCACTCCATCACCCCCACAAACATCCACTTCCTTCTCCTCCATCTTCAGCCTCCTCTCATCCTTCCTTCTTTCACTGCTCCTCTCTCCTCCTCCTTCCTTGCTTCATCAGTCTTTCCTGTTCTCAATCCATCCCACCCTTTTTCCCCTCTCTGAAGGGGTGTCTCTGCAGTTTGTGTGGTGTGTGCATGCGTGCGTTTTTAGACAGGGCGGGATAATCATAGCTAACCCAATAAAGCGTCGTACAGGCCCCCCTAGCCCATCCATCAGTGCGCGTCTGGGAAAAGCTTCCCCACGCTACACTGGCCCCACGTGGACCCAAACCTGACAGCCATATAAATGTCTGCAATATACATATCCCATATAAATATGTCTGCAGAAACCCAGTACAGACAGGAGGGTGGGGGATGAAGACACCGTGTATGTGTGCATGCGGAGCTTTGCCATTGCACCTCAAAAAAGAAAAAGAAAAAAAAACAATAAAACACTCTGCTTGTCACAGAACAAATAAAATAAATAGTCAAGGAATCAAACATGTATATAAATGCAAATTCTTATGCAAATGATGTCTCATAATCCATGGTTCAAACACTTGGCTTCATGTGTGCAATACAAGACACACAAACATGAGTGACAAACACATATGTATCTTCATTTATTTATTTTTACCTTCCAGTGAATGAATGCCTTTCTCCCGCGAGGTGTCGTAAACATTGTTGAAATCATCTCCAGCATTTGGGTCGGTGCCTGCTTCAAGCAGAACCTTCACCACGCTGCAAAATAACAAAAAGGGATAAGGTGCATATTGAAATATACAGTGGTACTTGAAAGTTTTTGAACCCTTTAGAATTTTTTACATTTCTGCAAAAAAAATGGCCTAAAACATCAGATCTTCACACAAGTCCGAAAAGTAGATTAAGAGAACCCAGTTACACAAATGAGACAAAATATTTTACTTTGTCATTTATTTATTGAGGAAAATGATCCAATATTACATACAGTGGTGTAAAAAAGTGTTTGCCCCTTTCCAATTTCTCTTTTTTTGTATGTTTGTCACACTTAAATGTTTCAGATCATCAAACAAATTTGATTAGACAAAGATAATCCAAGTAAACACAAAATTCATTTTTTAAATGAAGGTGTTTATTGTTAAGAGAAAAAAAAATCCAAACCTACATGGCCCTGTGTGAAAAAGTGATTGCCCCCTAAACCTAACAACTGGTTGGGCCACCCTTAGCAGCAACAACTGCAATCAAGTGTTTGTGATAACTGGCAATGAGTCTTTTACAGCGCTGTGGAGGAAATTTGGCCCACTCATCTTTGCAGAATTGTTGTAATTCAGCCACATTGGAGGGTTTTCGAGCGTAAACTGCCTTTTCATGCCACAGCATCTCAATCGGACTCAGGTCAGGACTTTGACTAGGCCACTCCGATATCTTCATTTTGTTTTTCTTCAGCCATTCAGAGGTGGACTTGCTGGTGTGTTCTGGATCATTGTCCTGCTGTAGAACCGAAGTGTGCTTCACCTTGAGGTCACGAACAGATGGCCGCACATTCTCCTTCAGGATTTTTGATAGACAGCAGAATTCATGCTTCCATTTATCACAGTAAGTCTTCCAGGTCCTGAAACAGCAAAACAGCACCAGACCATCACACTACCACCACCATATTTTACTGTTGGTATGACGTTCCTTTTCTGAAATGTTGTGTTACTTTTACGCTGAATGTAATGGGCCACACCCCTTCGAAAAAGTTCAACTTTTGTCTCGTCAGTCCACAGAGTATTTTCCCAAAAGTTTTGGGGATCATCAAGATGTTTTCTGGCAAAACTGAGACGAGCCTTTATGTTCTTTTTGATCAGCAGTGGTTTTTGTATTGGAACTCTGCCATGCAGGCCTTTTTTGCCCAGTCTCTTTCTTATGGCGGAGTCATCAACACTGACCTTAACGGAGGCAAGTGAAGCCTGCAGTTCTTTGGATGTTGTTGTGGGGTCTTTTGTGACCTCTTGGATGAGTCGTCGCTGCGCTCTTGGTGTAATTTTGGTTGGCCGGCCGCTCCTGGGAAAGTTCACCACTGTTCCATGTGTTCACTATTTGTGGATAATAGCTCTCACTGTGGTTTGCTGGAGTCCCAAAGCTTTAGAAATGGCTTTATAACCTTTTCCAGACTGATAAATCTCAATTACTTTGTTTCTCACTTGTTCCTGAATTTCTTTGGATCGCAGCATGATGTCTACATTTTGAGGATCTTTTGGTCTACTTCACTTTGTCAGGCAGGTCCTATTTAAGTGATTTCTTGATTAAGATCAGGTGTGACAGTAATCAGGCCTGGGTGTGGCTAGAGAAATTGAATTCAGCTTTCCAAAGAGGTGATAAACCACAGTTAATTTATGTTTTTACGGGGGGGGGGGGGGGTCACTTTTTCACACAGGGCCATGTAGGTTTGGAATTTTTTTTTTTTTTTACCCTTAATAATAAACACTTTCATTTAAAAACTGCATTTTGTGTTTACTTGTGTTATCTTTGTCTAATATTTATATTTGTTTGATGACCTGAAACATTTAAGTGTGACAAACATACAAAAAATGAGAAAGCAGGAAGGGGCCAAACACTTTTTCACACCACTGTATATTTACATTTACTTATAATCACATTTCTTGACTTTAAACCACTCATATAACCTCCTAGAGGTGCATGCTGGGGGAGAAATCAAGCTCACCCCGATCTAATCTTGCACACCCCACTGCTGTTGTGCTCTCACCATGGCTCTTTTTCACACCACTGCATCTATGAGTACCAAAACTTTGTGAACCTCTAGGATTAGCAGGTAATTCGAAGATGAAATTAGAGTCAGGTGTTTTTCAATCAATGGGATGACAATCAAGTGTGAGTGGGCCCCTGTTTTGTTTAAAGAATCTTTTATTTAAAGCTCTATCAAAGTGTCAACACATGTTTGTGGAAGTGTATCGTGGCTCTAGGGCTGTGCGGTATGACAATCTGTATCAGATGACGATATAAAAATGTCTATCGTTTCATAGAACACTCTATTGCTTACATCATATTTAAAATGCACATTCTCACATTTAGGACCACAGACTTCAGTGGGGAAAAAGGTGGATTGGCCTCTCCGGGTTGGGGACAAGCTCCTGCCCCAGGTGGAGAAGTTTAAGTATCTTGGGGTCTTATTCACGAGTGAGGGGAGAATGGAGCGAGAGACTGACAGACGGATCAGGGCAGCATCTGCAGTGATGTGGACGCTGTACCGGTCCGTTGTGGTGAAGAGGGAGCTAAGCTCTATGGCAAAGCTGTCAATTTACCAGTCAGTGTACATTCCTACCCTCACCTATGGTCACAAGCTTTGGGTAAAGACCGAAAGAATGAGATTGCGGATACAAGCGGCTGAAATGAGCTTTCTTTGTAGGATTGCTGGACTCACCCTTAGAGATAAGGGATAAGGGATAAGGACCTGTACTTATATAGCGCTTTTCTAGTTTCAAAGACCACTCAAAGTGCTTCACTAGTACTAACCCTCTATTCTAAGGGCCTATAGGAGACAGATATCGAGGGACAATTTAGAACAACCAATTAACCTAGCATGCATGCCTTTGGGTTGTGGGAGGAAACCAGAGCCCCCGGAGTAAACCCACGCAGCACAGGGAGAACATGCAAACTCCACACAGAAAGGTTCCTACCCCTGTCAGCCTGGGGATTCAAACCTGGAGGAACTCAGTCATCCGGGAGAGGCTCAGAGTAGAACCGCTGCTCCTCCACATTGAAAGGAGCCAGTTGAGGTGGTTTGGGCATCTGGTCAGGATGCCTCCTGGACACCTCCCACGTAAAGTGTTTCGGGCACATCCCACTGGGAGGAGACCCTGGGGCAGACCCAGGACTCGCTGGAGAGACTACGTCTCCCAGTTGGTCTGGGAATGCCTTGGTATCCTCTCTGAAGGGCTGAAGCAGGTGGCTGGGGAGAAGGAAGTCTGGGCTTCTCTGCTTGAACTGCTGCCTCCGCAACCCGGACCTCTGGAAAAGTGGTAGAAGATGGATGGATGGATTCAATCGTTTATTCAATAAAGCTCCTACCTCACCACTACTTGTCAGTGCCCTGTCTGTCCCCCGCAGTGTGTGACTGCGCGCAACGGAACAGGTGTGTGGTGGGTGGCTAGGCTTCAGTCCGGTGATTGCTAATGCTAACGCCAAACTACTGGTTCAGACAGATCCTCTTCCTGTTTGCCAGGGATGTGGGACTGTTTTTCCATTGTATTGCGTCAGGGAGAATAGTTCGCTAACCTCGTTTTAAGAGGTAAGTAACGTTAACACCATGACTAAATATAAAATGCTAAATGACGATGCTAAGTTGTGCTAACTGGAAACATGTAGTAGACCATCGTTTCTTTGGTTTAAATTACCGCTGAGTTTCTTAGTTTTGTCTGATTTTTTTTTTATTAAAGCTGCAAAAGTGCAAGATGGTGGCACATTGACCCATTTCATTTGTTTATTATTTATTTTGTGTATGAGGAGCAAGTTGGCTCTTAATGTAATTTATTTGATTTTATTAGTCATGTAGTGATAATGAATCAAGTTAAAGTCATCACGTGTATTTTATTACATTGTGGTGACCCACCACAATCTACATGGACATTCAATCTTCACACTCAGCTAGCCAGCAGGAAGCAGAGGACAATTTGCATACGGACAGAGAGCCCCTAGGAGACAATCAGAACAATGGACTATTGTTATACATCCCCGGATTAAGGAGAGGAAGTCCGGGCGCCAGTTGGTCACGCGATTGATATGTATTGACTGATATGTATATCAATATGCAAATGTGCCATGCATTCTCTCTCTTTGTATAACATGTATAAAAGAGCTTGCTATACATACCTCAATAGCACACACAGCACAACACAGCGCACAGCGCTACAGTGTGTCTCATGATGTTGGAGGAAAATAAAACTCTCAGCTCGTCGTACCTTGCCTGAACTTATTTTTCCTCCACAACATTACCTTTTGTGTCTTTGATTTTCAGATCATGACCAATCTGAAATACTTTTACTAGGAAGCAAACAGGTTAAATCAGGCCAGAATAGCAGTCTTTAGGCTGCAGGTCTACACTAAATTTTCATTGATTTAAACTATTTTATATCTGTAGATGGCAGCTATGGATAATTTTCCCCATTTTCAGACATTTTTTTATGCTTTTTTTGGCTATTCTCCTCTGGCTCAGGAAATTGATGTTTACTTTTTATTCATACAAGATTTAGAAGAAAAACCTGAAATTTATGAGAAGCAAGTCTCAAATACACATTACAAAATTATTTTATAACAACACTGCAAAATTATGAGGGAAAATGGTACATGCAAAAAAAAGTTAAAAAAAAAAAAAAGAGATGGTCCTTTTTATGTGATTAGCTAAACTGTAGAATTTGGATGGATGGATGGATCCCAAACTAGGAAATTACAGTGTAACAGCAGCATGACAGACAACCCAACCAACTGAAAAACCCAAAATATAATAGAAAAGGAGTTACCCAGGGAAGTAAAGTAAAAAGTAAAGTAAAAATGCTTAGATAACTTTATATACAACATAGGCTACTACTAGGTTAAACAGATGATGATCCTTATGAGTCAATAGATAGTAATGCCTGTACAGAGAAGGATTATATGGCACAGGGTAAAACATGAGGTACCAATTATACTGTAAGGTGCAGTAGGGCAGCATTGTTATGACCAAATTCAACATCAGAGTGAGTAATTGCACAGTGAAATGGCATGTGGCAGAAAAGATTTCCTGTACCTAACTGTTTGGCAACGAAGCTGTAGCAGTCTGCTGGAGAAAGTGCTCCGCTAACTGTCCAGTGTGTGGTGGAGGGGGTGACCAGGATTGTCTATGATGGATTGCAGTTTGCTCAGAGTCCTCCTCTCCACCACAGATTCAAAGGTCTCCAACCTGAGACCAATTACAGACCCAGCCTTCTTGATAATCTTGTCAAGTCTATTGGTGTTGCTGGCTCTGATACTGCTACCCCAACAGACAGCAGCAAAGAAGATGGCGCTGGCAACAACAGCCTGATAGAAAAGCTCCAACATCTTGTTGCACACGTTGAAGGATCTCAACTTCCTCAGAAAGTAAAGTCTGCTCATCCCCTTCTTGTACGCAGTGTCGGTGTTGGATTTCCAGTCCAGTCCACTGCTGATTGCGATACTGCAATACCCAGGTATTTGTAGTCCTCCACTACCCCCACAACCTCCCCCGTAATCCACAATGGCTGTGAAGGCGTCCTCTTCTTCCTGAAGTCAATTACCATCTCTGGTCTTGCTGACGTTCAGTCTCAGGTGATTCTGCTCAGTCCAGTCCATCTGTCTACGAGTGTGCTGTACTCCCCCTCCTCTCCCCCTCTTATACACCCAACAACAGCCGAGTCGTCAGAGAATTTCTGCAGGTGGCATGACTCAGTGTTGTACTGAAAGTTGGTGGTGTATAAGGCGAAGAGAAAAGGAGAAAGCACAGTCCCCTGTGGAGCTCCTGCATCACTTACCACCACATCAGACAAAACACTGCCCAGCCCCACAAACTGTGGCTTGCCTGTCAGGTAGTCGGTAATCCAGGAGATCAGAGAGCTGTCAACCCCTATCACCCGCAGCTTCTCCCCCAGCAGCAGCGGCTGAATGGTGTTAAATGCACTGGAGAAATCAAAGAATGTGATTCTCACAGTGTCTCCTCCTCCATCCAGGTGTAAGTGAGTTCGTTGCAGCAGGTCGATGACGGCGTCTTCAACTCCTAAATGGGGCTGATATGCAAACTGCAGTGGGTCCAGCCACATCTTCACCTGCGGCCTCAGGTGGGCTAAAATAAGTCTCTCCAGGACCTTCATCACATGTGATTTACAGAAAATGTGTATTGTGATATATATTGTTATCGTGATATAAGATGACTTATATCACAATATGAATTTTTTTGCCATATTGCACAGCCCTATGTAGCACGAACAAAGGGGATTTCTGAGGACATCAGAAAAAGAGTTGTTGATATTCATCAGGCTGGAAAAGGTTACAAAACCATCTCTTAAGAGTTTGGACTCCGTCAATCCACAGTAAGACAGACTGTGTACAAATGGATGAAATTTAAGACCATTGTTACATCCCCCAGGAGTGGTCGACCAACTAAAGATCATTACAAGAGCAAGGCATGTAACAGTTAGCAAGGTCACAAAGGACCCCAGGGTAACTTCTAAACAACTGAAGGCCTGTCTCACACTGACTAATGTTAATGTTCATGAGTCCACCATCAGGAGAATACTGAACAACAATGGTGTGCATGGCAGGGTTACAAGGAGAAAACCACTGCTCTCCAAAAAGAACATTGCTGCTCATCTGCAGTTTGTTAAAGATCACATGGATGAGCCTGAAGGCTATTGGAAAAATGTCTTGTGGACAGATGAGACCAAAATAGAACTTTTTGGTTTGAATGAGAAGCGTTATGTTTGGAGAAAGAAAGATAATGAATTCCAGCATATGTAAGAACCTTATCCCATCTATGAAACATGGTGGTGGTAATGTTATAGTTTGGGCCTGTTTTGCTGCATCTGGGCCAGGACGGCTTGCCATCATTGATGGAACAACGAATTCTGAATTATACCATCAAATACTAAAGGAAAATGTCAGGACTGTCACAATCTGAGCACGGGGGGATTTCACCGTGCTTTGTCTCTTTGCCTTTTTGTTTTTCTTTATTATAGTTTGTTTTCACATATTCGGTATTGTTTCTTTGTATGATTTATTTTCCTGTTTATGTTCAATGTAATTTTGTTATTTACATATTTGGGTTTATTTGTCCTTATTTGTCTCCACTTTATTTTTGCCAGTGTCTTCTCTTTCTTTCTTTCTTTCTCGGGGGTTGCAGTTGTCAGGGGCACTTCTGGGTTTTTTTTCCCTGGTTGTGGGAGGTGCTCCTGTCAAACTGTCAGCCCTGTCTCCTCTCCTCATGACTCACAGCTGATTGTCATTTTCTCCCCAGCCCGCTCATGTGATTCACACCTGTCATCATTTGTTTCATTTGTGTCTAGCCTTATTTAAGGGCTGTTATGTTCATTCCTCTTTGCCGGAGTCTTGAGTTTCTCTCCCCTCGTCGCCACCACAACCCAGCCCTTGTTCTGGTGTGTTTAACTTGTAAGTGTGTTTGCTTGACAGTTTGGATTTTTGTGTTGGACTTTGTGTTTTGTTTCTTTAATAAATTTCACAAACTAGCAGTTCAGCACGTGGGTCTCTCCTCTCTGCCCTGAGGGGCATTCCATGACAAGGACATTTGTCCATGAACTCAATCTCAAGAGAAAGTGGGTAATGAAGCAAGACAACGATCCTAAGCACACAAATCATTCTACTAAAGAATGCTAAAAGAAGAATAAAGTTAATATTTTGGAATGGTCAACCCAAAGTCCTGACTTTAATCCAATTGAGATGGTGTGGAAGGACCTGAAGAGAGCAGTTCATGCGAAGAAACCCACCAACACCCCAGAGTTGAAGCTGTTCTGTATGCAGGAATGGGCTAACATTCCTCCAAGTTGATGTCCAGGGCATGTAAACAGTTATCGGAAACATTCAATTGCAGTTATTGCTGCAAAAGGGGGTCAAACTAGATACTGAAATCAAAGGTTCGCAAACTTTTGCCACTCACAGATATGAAATATTGGATCATTTTCGTCAATAAATAAATGAAAAAGTAATTTTTTTGTCTCATTTATTTAACTGGGTTCTCTTTATCTACTTTTAGGACTCGTGTGAAAATCTGATGTTTTAGGTCATATTGATGCCGAAATGTAGACAGTTCTAAAGGGTTCACAAACTTTCAAGCATCACTGTATGTAATAATGTTGCAGGAGGTTTGTATTATGTGAAAGCTGATGTATACACAAAGTTTTAAAGAGCACCTCAGCTTGTCTTTCAGATGTCCTTTCAATAATGAATTTTTTGGACAACAGAAAAAAACAATGGGCTGTGGCTGCAGTAAAATCAAATGTGATTAATATTATCTACAGTTAGTGGTTTGAAGGACAGACACTGCTTTAAAATACCAGGTTTTAGTTTTTAATTAAAAAAGAAGACCAAGATAAATCATTTCAAAAATTTTTACACTTTTAATGTGACCTATAACCTGCACCATTTAATTAAAAAAAGGCAAATCTGACATGAGGAAGATATTAAAGATAATAAAAAGATTTTAAAAAAGCTGTTTGCATGAGTGTGCGTACAATTAAACTAATACTTTGCTGAAGTACTGTTTGACTTGGGCCCAGTCTGCTTTTGTGTTGAGTGACGGCTTGAAGGCAGCCGGGATGGGTTTTTGCACTCATGTAGTCTTTTTACTTGCTCTGGTCCATTTCTCCGCCCTGCTGCTTTGAAGCAGGCAGGTGGATCTTCAAGCTCGCACCTTTAGGTACTCTGGAAGGATGGGGCATTCCGCTCTGCACAGCACATGTGCTTTGGGGCTTGGCGTCTTCTGTTCTTTTTCCTTTTGTTTTGGTTGGAAGGCAGCAGTGGGTGAACGTATACACTATGAACTTTTTTGCTCATCGGCCATTGTGGCTAGTGACTTTCCATAGTTATTAGCCATTCAACCTTTTCACTAGCCACAATTTTGTAGTTGGAAAATTATGTTTAATATGAGCAAATTTGAGTACAGCATGCTAAAATTTACTTGAACTAAATTTACAATCATTTTAAATGTAAATGACCCTTATACATACATAAAAATGGCAAGAGAAACACTGTTGAATTATTTATTAACAGCAGTAAATGCTGTAAAACAGTCTAGAAAAATATTTGCAATACAAGAGTAAAGTACAGGTAGATTTGGGGTCTGTCCCAATTTTCATTTGTATCCGTACCCCTTCCCCTTTGCCTACTCCTACCCTTTGACCCTTGATAGAGGTTGAAAATTCTTCCTATGAATTGGGACACCCGTTCAGGGCTGCAGGAGGTCATTAGTACTTTCTGATGGATTTAATCTAAATCTACACTACCCGTTTTCACCAGAAAAAAGAAAAAAAAACTGATGAGGAAAAAAGTCTCATCTTAAGGAGAAAAATGTCTCAAATTTACACGAACAATTCTAATCAGTAGAAAAAAAGGTCAGAAATTTACTAGAAAGAAAGCTGTAAATTCAGAGAAAAACTTGGACCCCCTGGCGGGCTGGTTTTTGGCCCACGGTCCACATGTTTGACACCCCTGGACCAGCACATTAAAATATATAACTAGAGGTTTTACTTCCATGAAAAAGTTGCATATCACAAATATCATAGATAATCACAGATAAACTAAAGTTCACCTCAGAAGAAGCTTCATTTGCCCTTTACAGCAACACAAAGTTCAGTCACTTTTTCTCTGTCATAAGAAAATTTAAATTTGCACAGCTGTGGACAGTAAACAGGAGCTTCTTGCTCTAAAAATAATCATATTTAACCACAGAGGTAGGGGGCTAATGTGGGGGGACAGCGCAGTTTAACTACTCACGCTGTGACATCAGGGGATCAGGTGCAATTCCCCTGGTGATCTGATCACAGAATGGGGACAGGTGTGTTCTGCTGGCAGTTTGGCACCGTTTCTGGCCACAAAATGAACTGACCTGCAGAGCACAGCGTCCACAGTTTCTTCTGTACCCCAGCCTGAAGCAGTCCTGTGTACCGTGCTGGGAGTTGAGCCAGACCACGCCCACGGCGATAGTGGACCAATGACAATACACTGTGTGTGCAGATAGTGCTCATGGGAGTTGTAGTTTTGTAGTCTCACACTAGGCTTATTATTATTATTATTATTTAGATGTTGCTTGGGAAAACTACAACCCACCAAAGTGGCAAGTGGGACTGGCTGTCTTACCCACCACCGGTGAAATCCACCTGCGTTTTAATGTCAAGCCCTGCTTCCAATTAATTTCCACTCTGCTGCTGTGCTGTGACGACTACCTACTTCGTTGTGTGTTTATCAACGTATCCTATTTACATGTCTGCCAAGCAGAGATGGCCAATGACCCACATCATTTGAGGGTCATTTGGCTCGCACCAAGTACCGCGAAAAGGAGCCTGGATCGTACTGGGTTTGCCTGGGTTGTTGGGGTACTATTAAAGGGGCTGTTTAACATGCAACAGATGAAGCAGCTCACAATTTATTTTCTTGCTAAAACAGTCAACTAGTGCTTCTCAGTAAATTAGAACACTCTGAAAATTACCTTTTTTGTTATACAACTAAAAAATATTAACTTCGATATATTTATTACACAAAGAGAAATATTTTAAAATGTTCTGAATAAATGTGATGATATTGGTTATAGTTTTTAAAATAAATCATAAATCATGACCTTTTAATTTACTGAGATGCACCAGCACATAGTACACACTATACAGTACAGAGTTTGTTAAACCACAAAAGATGTCATTGTCTGTAATAAAAAGAAGCAAATGGCACAATAAATCATTGAGGAATGTGATGTACATGTTTTATTCAGTAAATCAAAAACAGTAATCAGGTTGTCATGTTATAGATAGAAAGACTGTCTTGTACTGAGGGAATTTCAGATTCTCAGGAAAACTGCCGCTTATCAATTAATTGTTAATCAAGCAATAAAGTGAATCAACTAATGATTAATGAATTAATCGATAACTTGCATCCCTATTTAGCAAGCATCATCAAAAATGTCTATTTTCCATTAATTCAGTGAAATTCAGATGCAATAGACTTACACAATGGTCCTCTCCGGCATACAACTAGGAACATACCGGTCGCTATGGAGGGTGAGAATATGTATGGGCACATAATCATACCATGTAGGATAACTAAATAGACGGTTATGCTGTTTCATCCCACCTAGCAACAATGCTCTGCACTGTGTGTGTTTATATATTGACATATTTATTCCATCTAGCTACAATGCTCTGCACTGGGTGTGTTTATATTTATATATCTATATATTTATTCCATCTAGCTACAATGCTCCGCACTGTGTTTTTATATATCTACATATTATTCCATCTAGCTACATTGCTCCGCACTGTGTGTGTTTATATACTTGCATATTTATTCCACCTAGCTGCAATGCTCCGTACTGTGGGTGTTTATATATTTACATATTTATTCCATCTAGCTACAATGCTCCGCACTGTGTGTTCATATATTCATATATTTATTCCATCCAGCTACAATGCTCTGCACTGTGTGTGTGTGTGTGTGTGTGTGTATATATATATTTTATAGTAATATGTACATATGTATATTAGCTGCTCTTGCTTGCTTGTTTTTTGTTTTTTTTTTGTTTTTTTTCTTGCCTTCTGATTGTTGCTCTGAGTGTTGCTATCCCTGTGCTGTTGCAATCCTGGAATTTCCCCGTTGTGGGACTAATAAAGGCTTATCTTATCTTATCTTAAATACAAGTACAAAGAGACTTACTACACTATGACTAGTGCAGTGCCCAATCACATGACCATTTCAGGAGTTGTTCAGTTCCTGCTGAACTGAACAACACCTTATAAGGAGCTTCTTCTTCTTCTTTTAGATTTGACTGGCAGTTGGCATTCAGAAGTCCTTATAAGAACGCCTTATAAAGAGTTAAGAACACTGATGGAAAAATTCTGTTACACTGAGTTATATGAATTTTTATGAATATGATTTTTTCTTTATAAAGCTTAATGTGTATACCTAGGAAATCCTGTTCCCATATTTGAAGTTGCTGAGTAGTGGAAAAAACAGATTGAAGGACGCTGATGTGACTGTGAATGTTCAGTTCTATCACTGACTGTACAGCTTATCACTAGTGTTTTCTGCATGGATTCAGCAAATACAATCTTCGTCATGAATGAAATAATCAAGAGGCTCAGCAAACCTCATGTCATGAATGAACTTGTCAAGAAGAGACCCCACCCCAACGGTCCCTTGGATATATATTAGCCAGAAACACACTGTTAGTTAAGCCAATGCACTGCAGCAGTCTGTGAAAGCTGTACTCTGTATTGTCTTCCGCTGATCAGTGCATATTAAATTTGCTGAAACTTTGATCCTGCCCGTTTCTTGACTACTGGTTGAAGAGATTTTTCCAACATACTTGGCACACCGAACAAGGGACTCCAGATACCCCTCTCCTCCTGGTTCTGGTGTTTTTGGACCGAGACAGCTAGTGCACAACTGCTGAGAAGACCTCCCCCACTGATTCCAAAGGGTCAGCTTTGCGGAAGTCAGGCAAGGTCCGGAGACGCTGGGAGCGGACCGGAGGGTGACAGAGCTGAATTGAAGGCAGACTGAAGTGAGTAAATTTAATTATTAATGGTTTATAGACCATTAATAATTAAATTTACTTGGTTTATAGACAAGGGCAGCACGGTGGCGGAGTGGTTAGCACTGCGGCAGGACAGTAACTCACCCTTGGCCGGGGGATCCTGGATTCGATCCCAGCCCCCGACCAACAGTGATCTGTGTGGAGTTTGCATGTTCTCCCCGTGTCTGCGTGGGTTTACTCCGGGATTTCTCCGGTTTCCTCCCACATGCCAAAAACATGCAAGTTGGGTTAATTGGCATCAAACTGGGGATTCTAAATTGTCCTTAGGTATGACTGTGAGAATGAATGGTTGTCTGTCTCTGTGTTGGCCCTGCGATGGACTGGCGATCTGTCCAGGGTGTACCCTGCCTCTCGCCCAAAGATGCTGGAATAGGCTCCAGCCCCCCCGTGACCCAAAAAGGATTAAACGGAAGAAGATGGATAGATGGATGGTTTATAGACGTATCGCGCTGGTTTGAGTCCGGTCGTTGTAATTAGGTGTAAAAGTTGAGATAAGGTAGTGCCGGTTTGAGTCCGGTCATTGTAATTATGCGTAAAAGTTGAGCTAAGGTAGTGCCGGTTCAAGTCCGGTCGAGTAAAAGTACTGCGGTTATACAGAACCGCTCGGTGAAAATGCATTTTTACTGGAATTTAGTCTGAGTCTAAATTCAGGAAATAGAGTACCGAGGAGTGATATTAATGGCCAAAGAAAAAGAAAAAAAATAGAAAAATAGAGAAAAACAGAGGGAAAAAATGGTTATGATAAGAAATAGCTTTAAAATAAAGACAACCTTAATATAACAAGGAATAACCTTAATATAATAATAACTAAAATACCATAGGATATAACTTAAAATAAGCTTAAAATAGAATAAAATAGCCTTTAAACTAAGATAAAATAATAAAATAATTAAAATAAATAGCTGCAGTTTTGTTTGCTTTTTTAAATAAATAACATCTCTAGGGTTTTACTTTGATGGAATATGGGAAAATCTCAAAGTAAGAGTGTGAGCCCTTACAGCAATTCCCATATGTAAAAATATGAGGCAAAAATATGGTGATGAAAGTGTCTGGCTGGTGCCTATCTGGTATGAAATGGGTTTTCCAGATGGAGGATCATTTAGTCTCCATCAATTACATTATCTGAAAGAAAAGTTAGATGAGAAAAAGCAGAAAAAAGAATGTATGATAAATAAAAGAGAGCTCCTTCCATCTAAATAAAATATGACATCATGTACATGAAAAGTAAATTAGTTTCATAGGGCATTGTGAGAGAATGTGTTTGTATGAAAATGTGTGAGAACGTGTACACAAGAAGTTATTAAAGTGAAAACAAAAACCTATTTGCTAACTATATAGTTGATATTTATTTTACCAACAATATCTGGTTTGAATCAATTAGAGGTGTGGGCAATTAAAATGCTCATATGACCCCAAGTATTAGAGCAAAGTCAGAAGGATTTGAAACAAATAAATATTAGAGAAAAAAACCCCCTGAAACTAGGGCCCTATGGATGCATTTTTCTTTAAAGGCGTCGGACAGACAAAAATTCAATATCGCTAATTCATATCTCAAATTGTTGTCTGAGACGAGCTAAGTCGAACCGCACATGTTTTGGTGTCAACGAATGTCGCATAAGGCGACAATGCGCTCTTGAAGTATGCTGTCGTGGAGAGCTTGCGGACCCAGCCAAGTGATCAGCGGCTAAGATGGCCACTGACTGTGTGACGTCAGCCCAGTCAAACACACGCACACGGTCGGCGGCCATTGCTGTGTTTTGCTTCATGCAACACTTGATGTTTACGTTTTAAAATCGGCGATTACGGATATTTCTCGGAATACTTGTGGATTACAAATAGATTATTTATTAAGATTAGGATTTCAGGATTTCTCTTCACTGGGGCATCATATGTCAAGGTCCTCAGAGTTCTAAATGCAGCCGGTATCGTTGGAATTTCTCCGAGCACTTACAAGGAGCACAAACAGCTGTATCTGGAGCCAACAATCTGGGGTGTATGGTCAGACCGCAGGATGGACCTATTGACACAGCTGCTGTCCATGCCAGGTGGCCTTGTTTTGGGAGGAGACGGACGTGCAGATAGTCCTGGGCATAGCGCCAAATATGGTTCCGATACCACTATGGAATTGCGTCTCAAGAAAGTGATTGACATCCAACTGGTTCAGGTAGTTGCTTATTCATTTGTGGTTACTCAAGTATTTGTTTGAAATATTTTGTCTTATGTAAGATAATTAGATAAATACAACAATATTAGAAAATGAAATATGGTGCAATCCCAAAATTAATGACCAATGCAACTTCATAATATTTTATATGGAGTGAATATTAAACTGATCTGCCACATATTACAATGTTCTTATTTCATTATACAGAGCAACGAGGTAGGAAGCAGTAATGTTATGGAGAAAGAGGGCTTCATCCGCAGCATGGATCTATTAGAGGAGCATGGTTTGGCTGTTGATACTATCATCACTGATCGGCATCCCCAGATACAAAAATATATGAGAGAAAAGATGCCAGATGTCAGACACTACTATGATGTGTGGCATGTTGCAAAGGGTCTGTATAATTATATTGTGCATTTCTATCTATCAATTTTTAGGGAAGCAACATATTTGCTAAGAAAAACAAATATAAGCCCAAGATTGTAAGAGAAATGTGCTTTTAAAAATGGAACCCCAATTTTCTACCATAAAATGGTGTCCATTATAACTGTGAAATGTTATTTATTGGAATATAATAATTGCTATATCTGGAAACTAGTTATTTTCTTAATCTGTAGTGATACTCCATTGATTTTTGTATTTCTTTGTATATTTCTGCTGTGTTTTCAAATATTCATACAAAGGTGGTATAGTATGTAATATTTCGTTTCAAATTGAGAAGAATTTAGTGTGTTCAAATTATTCAAATGTATATGACATGCGACTTTGATGAATGCTGAACTATGACAATTATAACATTGGCATGAACATTAATAAACTCAATATATGATTTTACAAAACTTTATTTAAATATCATTGTTCACAAATCTAATCTTGGTAGGCAAAATCCCTTGTAGTGATCAGATGGGAATGTTTCTCTGATGAGGCTCACCGCACAGGCAGGCAACATAACCCTCACTTCTTTCCCAAGAAATCCCCAACACCACCGTACCAGTTGCCTGTAGGCTATGAATTTGTATCGCCTGAAAAATATGGGGTTTGCATTGATTATTCCATTTGCATTGATTATTGAATGTATTGAATGATTTGTTCATAATTCATCTGGAAAATTAAATCACATGAATAAATATTGTTTATAAACTCACTCGTGTTGACTTGCGTCATGATCACCATATTGCTGTCTGTAGGCCAGATAAGCTGTCTGTAAAACACAGATGTCAAGACAGACAGAACGAAAACCTGGGTGATCAGTGATACACTTTGGTAGATTATCAACGGTGTATCCACAGCCCTTCAGTTCTTCTATTTTCTCCTTCACCTTCAATATCTCCTGGCAGCACCGACATTCACTTGATGTTGGCATAATGTTACATTTCTCACAAGTGCACCTGTGCAAAAAAAATGGTATAATCAGATGCTTATAATAAACTAATGGCTCATGGGAGTGCTATATAAATTGGTCTATGAAGTTTGATTAGAAAAAATTAAAAACATGTAAAAAATTTTGACCGGAAAGAAAACTTATAGTAAAACAATAATGAATCACAATAATTCTTAAACATAATCCATCAATCTCTTAGAGAATTATGTAGCTTTTGAGACAAGTATTAACATGATGATGATTAACAACATGTCATGATAAACTCGTAAAGTACACATATTATCGCTCACATAGATTATCCATTTATTTCGAATGAAAATGTTTCTAAGTTGCCAAATAAGGCAGCGAGTGACCAATTGGTAGTTTTAGTTTGAAAATTAAGTGTGTGACCATGCATGTCGCCAAAAAAAAAACTATTTCTAAGCATCTTTTACCAAGAGAAATCTTCGAGCCGATCGTCGTAAACTTGGTCTGTTACCGTCTGTGTTTCGTCTTCCTCCTCTCCCTCTGGCTTGAACAAATAAGGCTGAATACCCCCCTCAGCACCACCCAAAACTACTTCATCATCCGATTCTTCATTTTCAATGTCATCATTTATATTGAGGTCGTCAAACTCGAGAAAATAATCGCTGCCCGAATCACTTTGCTCTCGTTCTGCCATTTTCTTTGTATTCCTGAGCTGACGTCACTAATGCCTGCACCTATCGAGAGATGGCGGTACTGCAGCCTCACTAAGTGAAGGCTGGGCTATGACCAAATAAGGTCATTTATGGAGGCTGGTGACACATATTAAATCACGGGAATGGGCAGAATGGAATATTTTCATACAATCAGTGGATTGGTTCAATAAAAAAATGTCACTGTCCGAGGCCTTTAAATGAATGCGTTTTCTTCCTTTGATTTTTATTTTTCTCTCCTTGGCATACCCTTTTGCCGGTTTTGAATTTTTAGTAATAATTCTGTGGCTCACATTTTACATTTTATTTCCACTTTTATTGTTGAACTTGTGACTTTATTTAAAGTCCAAGGATGCAGAAATTCATATGGCCCTATGAATCTAAGCAGAAAACATGTTTTACTTTATTTTATTTTGGTTTATTTTGTTTTATTTCCGGTTCATTGCGGGTCATAAAGCAAACATGAAACTCCCATCACATTATTCTGCACAAGCAGCTAAATTAGTTGCTCTAACTGACTGTAAATTAGGCCAGGGAAAAGCACTCACAGTATACACTGACAGTCAATACTTTTTTCTTTTTTTTTGCACAAGGTCACACAGGAAATCATACCTCAGCATCTCTTCTTTTGACATTAACAGAATAACTATCACATGACATGCTTACTAACGCCTAAGAAACATCACCACAAGCTGCAATTTACCCCTGGATTAAAAAAAAGGGGCAACATTTGACAACATAATAGTATCATTTATCAAGGAATATATTATGACCTAATTTACCTTTTTCATTGTACTTAATAATCTTATAATTCTACACATTTTTTAATCAATTTCAAGGAATCACATATTCTAATTGTATTAAGAAAGTAACCTCACAGACTGACACCCACAACAGAGAAACAGTGGCATTTTATTTAAGTCCTAGATTTATTTCCATGTGGACAATACAGTATATGAACAGAACATACATCTCAGGAATCTTTTTCTCCTTTGTTTTTTTTTTTTTGTTTTTTTTTTTTTTTTTAGGGGCGAAATGAACCATGGCAGACCAGTGCTATCTTTGTTGTCTCATTGCTTCCCTCACCCCAGCATCATCACTCAGTGTCAACACCAACATCATCCCCAAATCCATCCATCAACCAGCACTACAGCATGCACACTTCCTGAATGAGCAGCTCTCTGGAACAACGAACTAAGAACTCTCTTGCTAGTCACTGACGGGTGGCTGAAGACAACAACAGGCCAGTATTGCTTTGCTTGTGGCAATTGCCTGTAACCAAGAACTGCTGATTGACAAATATAACTCCACCTCTGTGTACTTCATTTGTGGCAATCGCCTCCAAGAACTGCCAAGTAACATAACCCCACCTCTGTAAGTGGGTCATGAACATTCTCTGCTCTATGTGTGTGTGTGTCGAAAATATGATAACAGCTGAGAGCTGAAGAATGGACAAAGACAACGATAAGATGGGCGATAAGATAAGATAATGATAAGATTCTTTGGGTGCTGAAGAAGGGGACAAATGGACACTGTTTGCCATGGTTTACTCGCCCAACAGATAGGATAAAAAAAAAGGTAAAACGCACCTACACCATTTTTTTTTATTTTGTTGTTTGTTTTTCCTGCAAAGATTAATCTGAACTATGTGATCACATACGTACAAAATTTAAAAGAAAACGATTATTAAATGACTGTATTTCAAATTTTTAAGACAGATAAAATTACATCACAATAACAACAAGTATGACACTTGGATACAATAATGATGTTTTTCTTTTCTTTTTGAGACACTGAGACCTTAGTTTTATTAGAATTAACGTCCTAAGTGACAGTGATATTCAGTGTTTCACAAGATGTTTTGACACCATGGTTAAGTAAAGATAATGTTGAGGAAGGATCCTTTCAATCAGCATGCTTAATCAAAATGCAGGCACACCTGATGACACACTGTCAGTGGGAGAAGGCCTCAAGACAATCTGAATGAAATATAGTTTGATTCTAAAGTAAACTGACTATTAACATTTTGAAGTTTGATATTAAGAGACTGGACTTAGATGACTTGATTATTATCTCCTACATTTAGAATGACTTCAGATGACATTGACAATCTACCTTCTTCTACCTTTTCTATTTTCTTCTCTCTTCTGTTGTTTAATGTTAGTTTGTTTGTTTTGTCCTGAATTGTTTATTTGGTCTGTTTGTCTACCTCCCCTTGGGGTGATGTAGAGAAAAAAGAAAAAAAAAGGGGGGGGGGCAATATTTGGAATATACTTGAGGAACAGTTTCCTTATTTGTTGGCTTTTTTTTTTTCATTTTTCCCCTATATATTCACTTTGAGACAATATTATAAATCTGGCAAATCTTAATAATTTAGAGATGAAACTGATTATGTAACCCTTGCCTTATGTTAATTAGGTAAGCGAAATAATTAAGTGTAGACCAGTTGCTAGGTTCGTAAGGGTTACAATAGGGAATTAAAGTGAGTGTGGAATGAAATAGCTGGAGGCAAGAAATGAGCAATAATGGTTATTATTTACTCTTCCTATCTCTACATCATTTAACCATGAAATTATGATTAATCCTCTCTAACCTTGTCTCTGTAAATCATGAAATGAAATACAATTAATTTATCACATAACCAGGGAATATACTGTCCCATCACATCCAATATTCCCTTTTAAAATCAGTAAACCCTGTCTGGGCTACTGGGTTTAACATAACCTATGCTTTTACTTAGAGGGCTAACACCATGTGCTTTTAGCATCAAACTACACATTAGTGGGCTGCACGGTGGCGCAGTGGTTTAGCACTGTGGCAGCACAGTTTTACCCTTGGCCGGGGGATCGCGGGGATCGTGGGTTCGATTCCAGCCCCCGACCAACAGTGAGCTGTGTGGAGTTTGCATGTTCTCCCCGTGTTGCGCGGGTTTACTCCGGGATTTCTCCGGTTTCCTCCCGCATACCAAAAACATGTAGGTTTAGGGCGCTCGCGCACGCAGCGACCAGCAGCCGGTGGCTTGTCACCAGACTGCAAACCGAATCTACCTACGGGTACAAATAAGTAACAAAAAAAAAAAAAAAAAAAAAAAAAAAAAAAAAATTACATTCGACAGAAATGGTGCATAAGAGCTAAAAGTACTTCAGCATACTGTTGGGAACTGAAATCACATTTAGGGAAACCATACAGACATAAAGACAGCCTTTTCCATTGCTTTTAACAGGAAAAAATCCACTCGCGACTAGCATTAGCATAGCGCTAATGTTAGCATAACATTAGCATGTAGCGGACTCACCAAAGATGAGGTTCAGGGTGAACACAGCAGAAGTCACCGCTTCACGGCCTCTCAAGCTCGTGCTCCCATCAACTTAGGATAATAAACGTTGGAAATTAGCGTTTGGACAGTGTTTAGATCCATTTATAGTATTCTATCTGAATTAGCTTACCAAGAAGAGGTGTCAACGTGAGGACAGATTGTCCTACAGTTCCTTTCCTCCGCTCGCAGATCGTGAAAAGAACGATTTCCAGCATAGCACCTCAGCTCTTTGCTTGGAAGGCGGGGCTAATATTACTCTTAACAAATAGTAAGACCCAGATCACCCAACGTGACCATGAACCGGAAGTTCAAAAGTTGGATGACGAGGATCGCACTTCCTCTTCCCCAAGAGAATCGGTTTTCAAAATAAAATCACACAATTGTATTAATACAATTTACATCTGAGAAAAAGGGTCATTTTCTCAGCTGGGTTACAATTACATTTTGGTTGGTTTAAGATACACTGTTATTAAAAAAAAAGACAATGTTTGAAGAATAAAAGTTATTGGGTTTAACAATTAATGATATAGGTTAAATTATTTGGCAAACAAATTAAATTATAGCTAAATTAACTTGAATAGCTATACATTTTTTTTTTTTTTTATTTAAGTTTTTGTAAAGGGTATACAGGTCGTTACAGCAATGCAGTGTTTACATTTTCATCACATGTTCCCTTATTTTCTGATATCTGACAGCATTGGAAGATTAATTCTTACAACACCCCTTATTTTTTTTTTTTTTTAAAGTGAAAGAAAAAGTGAAATTAAAGAGAAAAAAAAACAAAACAAAAAACAAAAAAAAACCAAACAAACCAGTAAAAAACAAACAAAAAGAAAAAGTAAGTAAATAAAGATAAGAGCATCTGAGTAGCATTGGAACAAAGAGCAGAACCATTATTGAAATGGTATTTGTCAAAGATTAGATCTAATGGAAGACACATATGCGGTCCAGGGTTGCCAAAAGTTCATGAACCCATCCATGTCCTGTCTCAGTGCGAATGTCAACTTTTCCATCGAGTAAATGTCTTGGATCACGTTAGTCCAATCTTCAGGTGTAGGACAGTCCTTCAACATCCATTTTTTAGTTAGAGCTTTTTTGCTTGCCAATATTAAAACATTGAATAAGTATTTTTCTCCTCGTCTTTCCAGTGAGTCCGGTAGTAAACCCAAATACAAAGTTACAAAAGAAAAGGGAACTGTAATTTTGAATATTTTCCCCAATATTGTCTGTACATTGGTCCAATATTGGTGGATAACTGGGCATGACCAAAACACATGAAAATGATTTGCAGTCTTTTCACCACACAAGCGCCAACAGTTCAATCCCTTATGGGTAAATTTGATTTGTGCAGGTGTTCTGAAAAATCTTGCCAAGTTTTTCCATCCAAATTCTCTCCACTGCAGGGATGAGGTACTTTTCCATTGCTGTTTATTTAGCTTTTCCCATATTTCCAGATGTAAAGTGAAATTCCCCTCTTTTTCCCATCTCTCTTTTATATAAGATGTGTTGTCTCCTTTTAAGTCTTGAAGACCTTGGTATATTTTAGAAATGTATCTGATCCCTGGGATCCCTTTATATGCCATTAAGAAGACCTTCAGAACACCTGACTGGGCCCTTTCCAAAACCTCCTTTTTAAGTATATTGTTTATGTGGTGTCTAAGCTGGAAGAACCTGTAAAGGTCTTGATTTATTAGGCCTTGTTTTTTCAAATCTTCAAAACTTCTTAAGATTTGCCCTTTAAAAAAATCGTAATATTTTATCAGCCCCTTCTCCTTCCACTTTTTAAATCTGGTGTCTGTTTTATTAGGAGTAAAGTCCTGATCATAGGCGATCCATTGCAGAAGTCGATAGGGCTCTTTAGTTTGATTCTCTCTGACTATCTTAAACCAAATTTTTAGCGGGGTCTCTATCCACGGGTTAGTGTTATTCAAAAGCTTAGGTAAGACATTGTTCCCTATTATCGCCTGTAGGGGGATGTCACTTGTTATTTGGCATTCGATCTCCTTCCATTGTGCAGAGTAGACTGGGTTACATATCTCTACTAAAGTTTTAATTTGTGCGGCTTTAAAGTAGTCCCTGATATTTGGCAGCGCGAGCCCACCTTTGTCTTTGTTTAGCTGTAGGGTTCTATATCTGATTCTAGGTCTCTTGCCCTGCCATATGAATCTTGAGATCCTTCTGTCCAGCTCCTGCCATGTTTTTTTGGGAGGTTCTACCGGTATTGTTTGGAAAAGGTATAGAAGACGTGGAAGTATATTCATTTTGACTGCTTCAATTCTTTGTGCAATACCCAAGAATGGTATCATATTCCATCTTGCTAGGTCAGATTTTATTTTTGTCACCAGTGGATCATAGTTTAGTGATATAATTTTGTTGAGTTGTTTCGGGATATTGACCCCCAGATATTTCATAGATTCCGACTCCCAGTTAGTTTTGAGTTTGCTTAGTGAATAATGATTTGGGTCATAGTTGAATGTTAAAACTTGGGTTTTATGCATATTTAATTTGTACCCCGATAAATCTCCATACTCTGAAAAAACTGAGGTTAGTTCTGGTAAAGAAGTGTCCGGCTGCCCTAGGTATATTAAAATGTCATCAGCAAAGAGTGCTATTTTATGTTCCTTCTGACCAAGTGTAATACCTTGAATTTTTTGGTTTTGTCTTATCCATTGGCTCAGAGGTTCTATGAAGATTGCAAAGAGCAGTGGAGACAGGGGGCAGCCCTGACGACATCCTCTTTCCAGTTCAAAAGATGATGATAAATTACCGTTAATCCTTATTTTAGCTGTTGGTTTTTTATATAATGCCTGTATAGTTCTAATGAAGTTGTTATGAAAATTGAAACTGGATAAGATTCTGTATAGAAAAGACCAGTCAACCGAATCGAATGCTTTTTCAGCATCTAATCCTAATATGACTGCATTTAAGTTATATTTTTTTATATGATGAATTATGTGTAAAGTGCGTCGAATGTTGTCTTGTGTCTGTCTTTGTCTTATAAAACCTGTTTGGTCTAAATGAATTAGGTCTGTCAGTATATTCTCTAACCTTTTGGCAAGGATAATGGTAAAAAGCTTATAGTCCTGATTTAGTACACTGATTGGTCTGTAGTTGGAGCACTCTAGTTTATCCTTTTCAGGTTTAGGTATAACTGCAATGACCCCTTCTCTCCAGGAGGGGGGGATTTCCCCTGTGTGGAGGACATAATTAAATGTTTTCAGGAGGAGAGGAGATAGTTGCTGTTTAAAGGTTTTGTACCACTCTGCTGTATAGCCATCAGCTCCTGGGGATTTGTTAGCTTTAAGTTTCATAATTGCTTTTTCCAATTCTTTAGAATGTATTTCTGACAGTAGTGTTTTATTTTGTGACTCCGTAAGTTGGGGAAGGTTTAATGTGTTTAGGAATGCCTCGGATGCGTTTTTATGTTTTTTGTGGGAGTATAAGTTCTTATAGTAATTCTCGAAGTTTTTAAGAATATCCTGAATTCTGAATTTTATTTCCTTTGATACTGGGTCTCTGATTTTGTAGATTGCTCTTTCTGTTTGATGTTTCCTCAATTTATAGGCTAGCAATTTTGCCGATTTACTGCCTGCTTCATAGTATTTTTGTTTCAGAAATGTAAGTTTCTTCTGGATTTCTATTGTGTAGATCTCATTTATTTGGTTTTTAATTTCCTTAATCTTGAGCGAGTCAGTAGAATGAGTGTTGCCTTTGTGTTCTTTTTCTAGGTTCCTAAGTTCTGACTCTAATGTGGATAGTTTTTCTTGTCTTAGTTTCTTTTGGGTTGCCAGTTTTGCAATAATCTTTCCTCTTATTACAGCTTTACATGCATCCCACAGTATTAAAGGGGATACTTCTCCATTATCGTTATCTTCCAAATATCTGAGAATATCTGACTCCAATTCATCTTTCAATGGTCCTTTCAGGACATTTGAATTTAACCTCCAAGAAAATGTATTATTTGTGTATTTTTGGATATTTAAGTCCATGTAGATCGGACTGTGGTCGGAGAGATCCATCAGTCCTATTTTACATGTTTTTACTCTACCAATGTCTCTATTAAACATAAAAAAATAGTCAATCCTTGAGTAAGATGAATGTGGAGTTGAGTAAAATGTATAGTCTTTTACACTGGGGTTGAGTTCCCTCCACACATCACAGATTCCCATTTCTTTTAGTAGCATCCGAGTCTTCCTGTTTTGGGTGTTATTTTGATGTGGGGAATTACCAGAAGCATCCCAGTATGGATTCAGTCTAAGATTGAAGTCCCCACCACATATCACTAAACCTTGAGCTTTAGTTATCATTAGGTCGAATACATTTTTATAAAATTTCCAGTTGGCCCCTGGGGGAGCATACACATTCAGCAGGGTGATATCTTCTCCCTCTAGCCGCCCAGTTACCAAACTGTATCTCCCTTCTTTATCTTTGTGTTCTGATTTTTTTTCAAATGTAATTTTGGTTGATATCAATGTCGCTACTCCCCTCCTCCTCCCTGATTTATATGAAGATGAAGAGATCATTTTAAATCCTTGTCTACTGAGTTTATTGTGTTCCACGTCTGTTAGGTGGGTTTCTTGTAAAAGTATTATTCCTGCTTTGTCTTTTTTCATTTTGCCTAGAATCTTGGATCTTTTAACTGGATTCAGGATCCCTTTTACATTATATGAAATTATTTTGGTTACACCCTGTTTCTCCATTGTGTTGTTTTGTTTAGTATAACTGTGTGGTGGCCCTCTTTTGTGCTACTCAGAAACTGAAAGAACATTAAAAACAAGAAAAACATTAAGAACATAGTGTAAAAAACTTTAAAACAAAAAACTGTCAAAAGAACTTCCTGAGCTGAGGTCTTTTTAAAGACCCTGTAAGAGCCTTGATGGAGTGAAGGCCCTGAGGGAAATTCCTCAAACTCTGTTACGTGTTGAGGGCCCTCTCGTACCACTGAAAGTAGTCCCATGCTTTTAACGTGAGTTTCAGAACCCAATCCAAACTTGTAATGATTTTTTTTTTTTTTCCTTTTATGCCTAAACCCTGTGAAATTGTGTGCACCCTCCCACCCCCATCACATCAAACATTCACGCAAAAACAGTATTTGTTAGTATGAGCAGAACATGTGGATTATTGTCACATTTCTATTTTAACAAGTTTTTTTTTTTTTTTTTATTACAAAGACTTATTTGTTTCAAATAATATGATTGTTCCATGAAATGTTTTACCACATGCTGAATATGCATCTCCTTTAATGTTTGTTACCTTGTATGAGGGGGGTTGGATGTGCGGATTGATTCACGAGGAAGGGAAAAAAAAAAAAAAAGGTCGCTATTCCAACCTGAAAACGGATAGTTTATCCGCGACGCTCTGGTGCTGGGTTTCCCGCTGCTGGTCCGTGGATTTTGAGGGTCTTTGTGTTGTCCATGTTTGCGCTTTGATCTTCTCACTCGGGTCTGCTGCGGGTTTAAACACCGTTACCGGGAGCCCTCTTCTCGCCATGTCAGCTGTTGCTTCTTCCGCCGAATTATAGACACACGTTTCATCGCCGTAGAAGACCCTTAACTTCGCAGGAAATGGTGTCTGAAAGCGCAATTTCTTCTCTCTTAACACCTTTTTCGCGTCATTGTATTCCCTGCGCTTTTTAAGGACCTCCGGGGCGTAATCGTGTTCCACGTAGACTTTTCTCTCCTGGTGCATAAATCCTTTTTTCTGCCAGGCCAGTCTTACAACCTCTTGTTTTATTTTGAAATTGGAAAATCTTACCAACACCGAACGTGGGGGCGCTTCCGCCGCCGGCCTAGCGGCTAATGAACGATGTGCCTTTTCTATCTTCAAGTCGGTGGTTTGTGGAATATCCAATTTCTCTCTTAGTAAGGATTCCACGCATTCTGCCATTGAGTTAAAACCATTTTCGGTTCCTTCTATCAGACCATGAATTCTTATGTTGTCTCTTCTTTGTTTTCCTTCTTGGTCGGTTAGCTTAGCCTCTATAGCTGCTTGTCTTTTGCGTAGGTCCAGCACAGAATCTTCGAGCACTTTTATTCGATCCTCTGTTTCCAAGATTCGGTTCTCGGCCTGGTCCACTCTGCTGTTTGTCCTTTTCAATTCTTCTCTGAATTCCCGAAATTCGGCCGTAACATCTCGGCGAAATCGTCGTAGTTCCTCAAATAGTGATTTCAGGCTAACCCTTTTGTTAGCTATCACCAGCTCCTCGTCTTCTGAACGGGGATCTTCCAGTTCAGATTCTCCGGCCGATACGTGTCCTAGCCTGGAGAATTTCAGTTTCTTCTGTTTTCCTTTAGACATGATGATTTTGTCTTTTGATTTTCACTCCTCCAAAAATCCGTTAAGTTTGATTTTCAAGGTGTTATCCTGGATTGAGTCTGAGAGCTTCAGTGTTAAGCTGCAGTCGCCATGGCGTCCAGACCGGAAGTCAGCTATACATTTTAAAGGCAGAATGTGTGTTCTGGGATCAATTGTGAGTCTGTTTTCTGCCCTGTTTTGGACATCGGTGGGGGGACGCCTCCGAGGAAAGATTCCTGCCTCTATACCTCAACACAAATTGGTCTGAGATGAGGGGGACTGATGTCCAGCAGGAGGAGAGCTTACTCTGCTATGATAACCCATCTTTGAAAATAATTTTTGTATGCCTGATAAGAATGGGAATTTCTAAATTAATAAATTAGTAAATTAAAAGGGTATTTTACTGAATCCATTGAAAACTTGGTAGGATGAATGAGGTACTTTGTTGAATTTAAACCAAAGTTGATGAATTTAATGACCTTTTAACAGATTGGTCGACACAGGCAAAAACAAAGCTGAAGAAAGTTAAATGCTGACATAAAAGATGAGTATATTATGGGTAAATGAAATCTAGAAAATTACTGGTTTAAACATTCATTACATGTCTTTGAGTAAAATGCAGACCAAGGATCCATCAAGCAGGTAATTGTCTATTTTTCTTTGAGGTGAACTCTTACTGATTGCATGAACACTGACTGAAATCCTGAGCTTAATCTGCCACCTTTAATCCATCCCATCATAGACACAACTAATATGTGAATGATGACTAACCTATAAGCTTGCCTTGCCATGTCTACAGTCAAAACATAACATTGTTTGCACAATAACACATTTTAATTAAATTGGGTTTAGATTGTATACAGGTAAGTGGTAAGTATTTGGAGATATGGTTGTTTTGGTTTTGCTTTCTCCATAGGTAAAAGCAGTAAACAAAATAAAACTAAGAAGATGATGCTTCTATTGGTGAGCTGAATTTTAATTTCTATAAAATTAAAGTGAGAGCAGATTTAACAACATTAAATGCTCTTGTCTTAATCCTAATGATCTGCTATCTATTATGCACTCTGAGTTACAGTTTTTGTATGAAAAGAGCTATACAAATATAGCTCTGATTGATTGATTAACCGATATGATCTGATAATACATTTGCAAATCTGGTCAAGTTTGGAGTAAAGCCTGATTATCAGCTGAATGACTGTGTGTGTCAAGAGGAGTGACCTTAGCATACTACACTATTTGAAGGTTGAAAAGACCAGGAGACTCATTGGGGAAACTGAATAACTAACCAATGTGCAAATCAATTGGACTACATTAATTCAATTCAATTCAACTTTATTTATATAGCGCCATTTCACAACAACAGTCATCTCATAGCACTATCAACTGTAGGGGGGACCCCCACAGTTGCAGAAAGACCCCAGCAATCAGGCGATCCCCTGTGAGCAAGCACTTGGCGACGGTGGAGAGGAAAAACTCCCTTTTAACAGGAAGAAACCTCCAGCAGAACCAGGCTCAGGGAGGGGCAGTCATCTGCTGTGACTGGCTGGGGGGTGAGGGGATAGAGAAGAAGAAAAGAACAGACATGTAGAGAGCAAACAGCACGATGGGGACTCAATCTATGGGAGAGAACAAACAAATGTTAATGACCAGCAAAAAAAAATATTTCATAGAGAGTGAGGAAAGGAGTGAGGCCCAGTGCATTACTGGAGGTCCCCCGGCTGACTAAACCTATTAGCAGCATAACTAAGGGAGGGTTCAGAAACACATGATCCCTCCCTAATTGTAGGCTAGATCAAAAAGGTAGGTTTTAGCCCTATTCTTAAAAACAGAGATCGAGTCTGACTCCCGAATCCAGATTGGCAGCTGATTCCACAGGAGAGGAGCTTGATAACTGAAGGCTCTGCCTCCCATTGTACTTTTGGAGATTCTAGGTATTACAAGTAATCCTGCATTTTGGGAGCGTAGTGCTCTGTTAGGATAATACGGTAGTATCAGATCTTTTAAATAAAAAGGAGCCTGATTGTTTAGAGTTTTGTAAGTGAGAAGAAGGATTTTAAACTTAATTCTAAACTCTATGGGAAGCCAATGAAGGGAGGCCAGAACCGGAGAGATATGATCTCTCTTTCTAGTACCTGTTAAAACTCTTGCTGCAGCATTTTGGATCAGCTGAAGACTTTTTAAAGATGTTTTAGGACAGCCTGATAATAAAGAATTACAATAATCTAATCTCGAGCTAACAAAAGCGTGGATCAGCTTCTCAGCATCACTCTGAGACAAGATGCTCCTAATCTTGGCAATATTACGCAAATGATAGAAGGCAGTCTTAGAAACAAATTTAATATGTGAATTGAAGGACAAATCCTGATCAAAAATAACTCCAAGGTTCCTCACAGAGCTATTAAGAGAAAGAGTAACTGCGTCCAAACTGAAAGTTTGATTTGGAAAGGAATTTCTAAGGTTTTTTGGACCAACAAGAATGACTTCAGTCTTATCTGAATTTAGTAGCAGGAAATTACAAGTCATCCAAGCTTTGATTTCCTTAAGACAGGCTTCTAACTTGGCTAATTGATTAGTATCATCTGGCTTCATTGACAGGTATAATTGTGTGTCATCTGCATAACAATGAAAATGTATACAGTGCTTTCTAATAATGTTGCCTAACGGAAGCATATATAAACTAAAAAGAGTAGGGCCTAGCACAGATCCCTGTGGAACTCCATGACTAAGCTTTGAGCTGAAAGAAAACTCATGTAAAACTGATGTACATTAGAACATCAGGTATCAACACGGAGAGCCCGCACAACTCAAAATCCACCTCTCTGACCACCGCTCCACTCCTCTCCGCCCACCTCTTCACCGCTCAGGAATCTCGCAAGCTGATTGGCCGAGACGTTTTACCTCGCAAGCTGATTGGCCAAGACGTTTTACCCAGCTTCTCTCCCTGCAGAGCGCCTTCTTTATCGCTCGTGTTGCTTAGTGGCACTTTTCGCTGTTCTCTTGTGCCTTTTTGTGCAAAATAGTGCTCGTGACGCCCTTGGGGGAGGGGGGGTGACGCTACTTCGCGGTTTTTCACTTTTCGCGGTCGGTTCTGGTCCCCATTAAACGCGATAAGTGAGGGATCACTGTATTCCCTGGCGGCGGACCTCGCCTCTGCATCGCCGTCTGCCAGCTGCTGTCACAGGTGCATTAGGTCTCTGTCTCCCGGGCTCGCCCTTGTGCACGCCTGCCACCTGCCACACTCCTGCATCCTCCTCTGTCTCGTCACCGATCCTGAATGCCTCTTCACTCTGAAAACTCTGGTTTTCTTGACTGCTGGAACTGCTGGAACTGCTATCATCTGCCATTGCTGTTTTGTTTAGGGATCACACTCGTGACGTCACGCAGCGTCGTCTGCACTACTTCCGGTTTGTTTGGCACTGCCAGCCAGAGGCAAAAGTTTATCGGCTTACAGCTTGGCCATCGCACGGCCTAAAAATTTCTTTTATGTGTTGAAAAATACAACAGGTAATAAGGAATTAATCTGCTATTCTACTTTTTGCGCCAAAAGGTGGGTTCAGTTCTACTTTAATAGCTCCCTTATGGATGTTCATTAAAGATTTCTCCTCCTAAACGTCCACATATCTGGGGAGGCTGAAATTTGAGGATGCACACCCTTGTAACCTTAGCAAAGCACGTATCAAATCTGAGGTCAATCTGACAAATGGTTTGAGAGATATGCACAGAACAGACAGAATGACACACACACACACACAGAATCCTTGCATCATAATATGATGTAAAAATCTTTTGAAAATAATAAAGCAGCTTCTTTAGTTACATCACTGATTCAATGCTTGTATTGACACAAAGAATTTTTTTCTCTAAAATAATAAAAGAAGAAAAAAAAACTCGCCCTCTCACTTATGCACTGTCAAACTGCGTAACCCTTATCAAGCTCCAGTCTTGACTAAAAACTAAACTAATTTATATGAATCAAGTAAAGGTGTATTCTGGATGTAGAGACTTGGTTCTTTCACGTCATCAAACAACCTTTTCATAAAGCGTGTGAGCTTAAAAAACAAAAAATGCCAATGTCTTATTCCTCAACCAGTTGTGACACTTTCACCTGATTCTCTTCCCTCTATTATGCCCCGCTAAGGTCAATGCACTCTGGTGGCCACTTCCCTCCTTCATTACACATTTGTCAGCCTTGTAACATGTATATATGTGCACATTATGGGGGCAGGGGTCAGGGCCCATTTCCGGCACTGTTGGGGGGCCTGTGTGATGGAGTTGGTGTTTGTGTGTAGCCCTTCATTGGAGCGTACCGCCTTACAGAACAAACACAAGTACCTCGGCAACACCACTCACTGTGACCCAGCGGACATTCCAGGTACCGTCTCTCTGTCTACAGACCGTACGGTCACGCACACTGACACACACTTACCACTGAACGTAAGCAATGGCTTTGACATTGAGACAGTTGTATACACAAAAAAGGTAGCTACCCAGTGTTGGATGAGCGAGGAGGAGTGGATTAGGCTGTGTGTCCACCAAATGCATTTTTTTTCCCACTCTGGGCAGCTATTCATTCTCTACGTAGTCCAGTGTTTACAGCGCTGAGTGCCCTTGGCACAGAAACGCTCTCAGCGGTGGCCATTTTTTGTTGCGGCACTCAGGGTGCTCAGAGCTGAAAAAAGTTCAACTTTTCAGAGACTGCAGCTGTGCTCGTCAATGTCAGACCAAGCAGCCAATCAAAACTGCTGCATGGGTGGGACATAGGACGCCGGTACTAGTCTGTACTCAGACTCCTGGTTTCTGTATCACCGTATTTTACATCCAGAGTTGCTAGAAAACGTTTCCTGTCTATTGTTATTTAGAAATTGCCATTAAAAAAAAGAAATAGTAGAAAGTCTGACATCAGGAAAAGCCGAAGTGCTGAGCTGAGAGTGACAAGCTGCTGCTGGGATACAGGGTACAGGCTTTTTTTTTTTTTACCCCGAGCGCCGCACACAAACGCTGAAAAAAAATGCTCAGGGCGGTCGGGCGACAAAAAACACGTTTGGTGGACACGCAGCCTTAATCATGAACCCTGCCAATGTGCTGCTGTTACCCTCATTAAACTCATGACCATGTAATACAGTCAGCATGGAAATGATGGGTCATTTTTAGAGGAATGGTTATAGCAGTGGGCTGAAAGGGCTTAAGTGGATTATTCATAGGAGAATGAGGTGGACTCCTTTTTAGAGCAACTGCAGTAGACCACATAAGTAGGTAAGACCATGTTACAAGAACCTATTCTGTTAAAATGGGTATTAATGCAATGCATACAAGTTATTTAGGCAGTTTTACTTTCCATGGGTAATCCCTTTTTCTTTTATGCTGTGTATTTCTATCGTTTCGGTTGTCTATTGTCATGCTGCTGTTACACTGTAATTTCCCAGTTTGGGATCAGTAAAGCACATCTATCCATCTATTAACAAGAGCAATGACTTCTGGTTAACTCTTATGTAACATGAAGTGAATTTTAAAGTCTTACTTATTTCAGGTATTGTTTATTTTACAAGAAATATATTAAAGTCATTCAGACTGGGCAATATGGGCCATAAATCAAATCCCAGTACACTATGCTACTTGCATAACATATGCAAATGTAAAAATGTATACGTATATATTAGGGATATTAATGATTAACTGACTTTCAATTAATTGTTGATAAGAATTTAGTCAACCAAATTAAATTAGTTGTCAATTAATTGATAACTCAGCAGTTCTTTTCAATGGGAGCTTATTCTATGAAATGTAGTGGTGTCGCCGTCCAGGCGGAGGCGCACGTGGCCACCCACTGCCGCATTTCAACCGAAAAAGCAGAAGAAGATACCAAATCCCCAAAGCGCATGCGCTGAAAAACTCGCCCTTCCGGGTTACGTCAGCGCACCACAACAAGTTCTAATAGCACGCGAGTTTGAAGGTCCACCTGCTTCAAATTAACATAGTGGAGAAATCGACCAGAGCAAATAAAAGGATTACATGAGCGCAAAAACCTATCCCCTCGCCGCAAGACAGGAAAGCAGACCGGATTCAAATTATCACTGAGGTAACAGACAACAGAGGCAACCCAGATTGTTCTGGGTTTGCCTGGATTGTTGGGGTACTGTGATAATGTTTAACATGTAACAGATGAAGCAGCTCACAGTTTATTTTCCTGTTAAAACAGTCTGCGAGTGCATCTCAGTAAATTACAACATGAAAGGGTTTTTATGCAATATAATTTAAAAAAAAAAGAAATTTATGATATTGGTAATAGTTTTTGAAATAAATTAAAAATCATGACATCTGTAATTGTAATTTACTGAGATGTACCAGCACACAGTACACACTATACAGTACAAAATTTATTAAACTACAAAAAAATGCCATTGTCTGTAGTAAAAAAAAAGCACAAGTGGTACAATAAATCATTGAGGAATATGATCACATTTTATTCAGTATATCAAAAGCAGTAAGTAACTTTTAATATGTTAAAGATAGAAAGACCGTATGTACCGAGGGAAATTCAGATTCTCAGGAAAATTGCCACTTGTCAATTAATCATTAATTGATCAATAAGGTGAATCAATTAACAATTAATTAATCGATAACTTGCATCCCAAGCGCATAATAAATACACACACACACACACACACACTAGTGCATGCCCGTAGAACGCAAGTATTCCTGTCTGAAACAGGTATCCCAATCAGGCTTTCCAGGCCCAAATGTAGGCTGTGTTTGAAAGTGGATTACAAAGAGGTGGAGGCTATATGTAGGCAATCACATGTTAAGACTTTGACAAATATAAAAGGGAGTAAATGGCACTAAGAGTGATTGTGTAAATATTAATTACAGAATACTTAAACATTGAAAATGAATGGGACATCCAATATTAGCGACTGTTTCGGATCCCTTGTTTGTTTGTCAGATCAGTTATTTGTGTGATCTTTTATCACTTATATTCATAATAGTGTATCTTATACTTTGGGGAATGGGAGTTGTTCAATCATCATTATAATTAGTTTATATCACTGTTCAGTGATGAGTTCAGTGTAATTTACAAATATTTGAGACCCACTGTAGTGCATCAATTTATATTTTAGCAATATTTTGTTATTAAAAGGTTTTTTAAAACATTAATGCTAAGATTGAGGCAGTGCTTATATCGTCGTGCAAGGGTGACACTGAGGCCAAATAATGATCTGAACCTTGAGGGTGTGACTAACAAAGACTGAGCGCTGTCACTCTATTGCAAGCATTTGTTTTTTATTGATGCGAGAAGATTATTTATTATTATTCTGCCTAAACAATGGCATTTTTGACCCTCTAAACATTAGCCAAAACGCTTCCCCCACCCCCACGCCTCAGACCCAGTGAAAAATTTTGTAAACTGGAAAAAATGTGTGTCCCATGCTGAAAATTTATCCAGTGTATGGTTGATACGTTGTGGAGCAAAGGCTATAGGGTCTTCCCCCACATGGTTTTTTTTTTTTTTTTTTTTGGACCTTTGGTGAAAAAAGGTGGATCCAATCAGCTGATCACTGGAACCACAGAGCTCAGCTGTTTTCCATGATAAATCAGCTTCAGGGAAAAAGCACATGCCATGCATTCTCTTTTTTTTTTTTTTCACTTTATTGAAAATTACTTGCAAATAACAATGTGAGCGTTGCAGCTCTATTGTAAGCGGTTTGTTTTTTAATGATCAAATTTGTCGTGTTTCGCTTCCTTGTTTTGCACACGGCGCTTACCCGTCAGTGATTCAGCTGCTGCCCCCCCCCCCCACACACACACTTTTCCCCAGTGGCACCTCATGTTGCCCATGCCAAATTATCCATTAGACCTATGCAATCACAGTAACTTTATGGTATAATTTTTTTAAGCATTAAATCTTAAGTATTATCTTTTTCTAGTCAAATTTGTCACGTTTTTCTTCCTTGTTTTGCACACAGAGCACTGTGGTGGAGTCAGTCCGAAACCAAACCCCACCCACACTGCCTGGGCATGAAACAGAACGGTGGCTAAACTTTTATTGAAAAAAACTTACATATTTTGACTGAGCGACTCCATATGTTCTCCATGCCAAATTATCCATTAGATCTATGCAATCACAGCAATTTTATGGTATAATTTTTTAAACATTAAATCTTAAGTATTATCTTTTTCTCGTCAAATTTGTCGTGTTTCGCTTCCTTGTTTTGCGCACACAGCACTGTGGTGGAGTCAATCCGAAACCAAACCCCGCCCACACTTCTAGAAGCCTGGGCATGAGACACAGCGGTGGCTAAACTTTTATTGATAAAAATTACATAGTTTGACTGAGCGACTCCATATTTGGGGATGCACACCCTCGTAACCTCAGGAAACCACGTTTAAAATCTGAGGCCAGTCTGACAAATGGTTCGAGAGATATGTGTGAAACAGACAGAGACACACAAACAACCAGACAGAGATTTCGTGAATTTATATATATACTGTATATACTAGTGCATACTAGTGCATCTGAAAAAAACTTTCATAATCTGTATATTCATGACACAAAATGTGGTATTTCAAGCCTTTTTTGTTTTACATTTTGATGATTATGACTTATTGCTTTAAATAATGAATCACTAGTACATGCCCGTAGAAACCAAGCATAAACAAGTACTTCTGCATGACCGTAGAAAGTTACTGTTACCATGGCAACAGAAACCATGGTGATGCCTGCCTTTGACCTTTGACATGGTACCTGTGCATGCCCATAGAAACCATGCCTTTGATCTTTGATGATGTGTCTGTTTTTGGCAACAGTAACCATGGTGAAACCTGCCTTTGATCTTTGACGTCACCACTTGTTCAGTGACGCCTGCCTTTGATCTTTGACGTCACCACTCGTTCAGTGATTCCTGCCTTTGGTCTTTGATGATGTCACAGCGAGTCTTATGAGCATGACACACACACACACACCTTTCACCATCCAACCGATGATCCTGAAGGACAAGCTGCTGTGCGCAGGGGTGGACCAGCACCTGTCATCATGGATCCTGGACTACCTCACTAACCGGCCACAGTTTGTGAGAACCCAGGATTGTGTGTCCGACACAATCATCGGCAGCATGGGGGCCCCCCAGGGAACGGTTTTGGCTCCCTTCCTGTTCACCCTTTATACTGCGGACTTCTCACACAACACAACACACTGCCATCTACAGAAGTTCTCTGACGACTCTGTGATCATCAGCCTCATCTCCAACGGAGATGAAGCTGAGTACAGAGGACTTATCCAGGACTTTGTGGACTGGTGCCATCGGAACTGCCTCCAGATCAACGCGAGGAAAACTAAGGAGCTGGTGGTGGACTGCCGCAGGCAAGGACAACCCCTCACAGCACCAGTAAACATCCAGGGAACAGACATAGAGATGGTGACATCCTACAAGTACCTGGGTGTTCATCTGAACAATAAACTAGACTGGTCACACAATACCGACACACTCTACAAGAAGGGACAGCGCAGGCTGTTCCTACTGAGGAGGCTCAGGTCTTTTGGTGTACAAGGGGTGCTGCTGAAGACATTCTACGACACGGTGGTGGCATCAACCATCACTTTTGGAGTGGTCTGCCGGGTGAAGCAGCAGCCGATAGGAAGAGACTGAACAAACTAATCAAGAAAGCTAGCTCTGTCCTGTGGAAACACCTTGACCCAGTGGAGGAGATAGGAGAGAGAAGGATGGTGGCTAAATTGTCATCTCTGCTGGAGTCCGAGTCCCACCCTATGCAGGACATACTGAACGCACTGAGGAGCTCATTTAGCAGTAGACTACATCATCCTAGATGCGTGACCGAGAGGTTTCGCAGGTCCTTCCTACCTACGACTGTCAGACTGTATAACCTAAGCAGGGCTGCTCGCAGAGATAGCAAAAAAACGTGACGACCTAATAGTATTGAATGCAAAAGACGCAACAGACTTACACAAATGGTCCCCTCCAGTATACAACTAGGACAATATCAGTCGCTATGGAGGGTGACAATATGTATGGGTACATATTCATACCATGTAGGGTAACTAAATAGACGGTTATGCTGTTTAGTCCATCTAGCTACAATGCTCCGCACTGTGTATATATATTTATATATTTATGTGTACATATGTTTATTCACTGCTCTTGTTTTCTTATCTTCTAAATTATTGCTCTGAGTGTTGCTATCCCTGTGCTGTTGCAATCCTGGAATTTCCCAATTGTGGGACTAATAAAGGCTCATCTTATCTTAATCTTTGACGTCACTACTCGTTCAGTGATGCCTGCCTTTGATCTTTGATGAAGACACAGCGAGTCCCATGATCTTTGATGATTGTGAGTCCTATGATCGTGAGTGATGCCTGCCTTTGAGCTTTGACATGGTTACCATGGTGATACCTGACTTTGATCTTTGACATGGTTACCATGGCAACACAAAGTCCAACGATAGTGACAAACACACACACACACACACAGATTTCTTGAATTATATATAGAGTGATATACATATTTTTTTTCCCAACTGGATTGAATATTTGATTGCAACATTTCATATACGGTTTATAATTGAAGACGCTTACTAGAAAAATCAATTAAATTCATTTCCATAGGGTCCACCTCCCTTTTATAATCTTACAACACCATAACAAAGCACTTGGTCCACAGTCTCACTGAGGTCTGAGATGCTAACCACCAACCTTCTGTTTTTTTTAATTTATTTATTTGTTTATTTTGTGTACTTTACTGATTCCCAGAGGGGAAATTCAGGGCATCCACCCAGATGGATGAAGAAGCCACAGTACGGCACCATCCCTTCACCATTCACACACAATTTAACACCTAGGGCCACTTTAGAGTCTCCAATTTTTAGATCCTCTTTTTATATCTAGAACAAAATTCTGCTGAAGGAGCTGACATAGCTGAAGTATGCTGCTTAGTAATGCTGTCCAGAATATCAGTTTTGAAGACCAAAATATTAAGGAATAATCTCAAGTGATGATCCAAACGTTCTTTTTTTTTTTGTAGAATCTCCACACTGCTGAGACTCAACCTTTTAAACAGTTAAAAGCTGCGTAGAATTTCTTCAAGGCGGACAATCTTTGATGCAAAGTACAGCAGCAGAGTCAGGCACACATATCTTTACATAATATCTCCTGTCATCTTGGATCCTAGACTACCTTAAAGACCATCCACAGTTTGTAAGGGCCCAGGACTGTGTGTCTGACATGATCATCTGCAGTATGGGCCCCCAGGAACAGTGCTGGCTCCTTTCCTGTTCGCCCGCTACACTGCTGATTTTTCATACAACATAACACACCACACTGTCACCTGCAGAAGTTCTGAGACGACTCTGTGATTGTTGGCCCCATCTCTGATGGGGATGACTTGGAGTACAGAGGACTGAACCAGGACATTGTGGACTGGTGCCTGTGGAACTGCCTCCAGATCAGTGCAGGGAAGACCAAGGAACTGGTGGTGGACTCCTACAGATACAGACACCCCCACAGTACCGGTAAACATCCAGGGAGCATACAATGAGAAGGTGATTACTTACTGCTAGGTGTTCACTTGAACAATAAACTGGACTGGTCACACAAGACTAACACACTTTACAAGAAGAGGCAGAGCAGGGTGTTCCTTCTGAGGAGACTCAGGTCTTTTGGGAGTGCAGGGAGCACTCCTGAAGCCCTTTTACGACTCTGGGGGCATCAGTCATCATGTATGGATGCTGGGGTAGCAGCATCGCAGCTACCGATAGGAAGAGATTGAACAAGCTGATTAAGAAGGCCAGCTCTGTTCTGGGGTGTCGCTTTGACCCAGTGGAGGTGATCGGACAGATGAGGACGGTGGATCAGCTGTCATCTTTGCTGGAGTCTGAGTCACACCCCATGCAGGACACACTGAGTGCAATGAGGAGCTCGTTCAGCGACAGGCTGCTTCATCCAAGGTGCACAAGGGAGAGGTTTTGCAGGTCCTTCCTACCTACTGCTGTCAGACTCTACAATCTGCGTTGCTCCTAAAGGCTGCACATAAAATTACGACTCTTTTACAATACACTTTTAATACAATTATTATTTAAAGTTGCAACAACACTGTACTCATTCAACTGTGAAACATATATATATAGCTGAATAATTTAACTGTAATGCTGTAAATACTATTTTACTTATTTAACTGGCAACACTTTTACTTTTTTAACTTCTTGCACTGCGTATATACTGTTTTTGCCCTATGTTATTTATTTTTGCTCTGAGTGCTACTGTCCCTTCACTGCTGTAATATGGTAAACTTCTCCATTGTGGGACTAATAAAGGATTATCTTAATATAATTAATAAAATAAAGAACCTTAGTGAGCAAGCTCACATACCCCAAACATCTGCACATCATTGGCCCCTAAAGAGAATTGTGTTCAACAGACTGGAAAAAAAATACCCCCCATATTGGAATCCCTTATTTCATTTCAGTCAGACATTTCTGTATAAACAGAAAGTCAGTCCAATCAGAAACATAAATGAGATTTAAAACGACCCCTCCCCCAAATACATGGAATCCCTCATTAGATGTGTTTGAAAATCAAATGAGTCCCAGCCAGGTATTGATGAGTTAAAGCTTCTGTATAAATCTGAAGTCAATCCAATCAGAAACGTAGCAGCTAGAGTAGCGACAACATGCTGTCAAATGAACGGACGGACTGGTCGAAAACATTGTACTTGGTATGAATTATAATAATAATAATAATAATAATAACAACAACAATGTTGGGACAGGATGTATTTGCCATTGGGAATAAATCTTTAATAATATTATGCACTCAGAAGAAAATATAAATATCCAAATACCAAACTTGAAAACCAAATACCAATGTTACAACTATCCAAGTAAATAGGTACAGCCCTGCCCATCAGCTAATAGTGAAAGGGAGAGTGGTGATGCATTCACTGACACTGCCTTGTAGATGAAATGGGTTATGTAGAACAGGATAAAACAACACTAATATAAGCAATACAAATTCTATGTTGCTATATACAGTGGTGTGGGAAAGTGTTTGCCCCCTTCCTGATTTCTCATTTTTTGTATGTTTGTCATACTTAAATGTTTCAGATCAAACAAATTTAAATATTAGACAAAGATAACACAAGTAAACACAAAATTCAGTTTTTAAATGAAGGTGTTTATTATTAAGGGTAAAAAAAAAAAAAAAATCCAAACCTATATGGCCCTGTGAGAAAAAGTGATTCTCCCCCACCCCCATTAAAACATAAATTAACTGTGGTTTATCACATCTTTTCAATTTCTCTAGCCACACCTAGGTCTGATTACTGCCACACCTGTTCTTAATCAAGAAATCACTTAAATTGGACCTGCCTGACAAAGTGAAGTACACCAAAAGATCCTCAAAAGTTAGACATTGTGCTGCGATCCAAATAAATTCAGGAACAAAGTAATTGGGATCTATCAGTTTGAAAAAGGTTATAAAGCCATTTCTAAAGCTTTGGGACTCCAGTGAACCACAGTGAGATCCATTATCCACAAATGGCAAAAACATGGAACAATGGTGAACCTTCCCAGGAGTGGCCGACTGACCAAAATTACCCCAAGAGCGCAGTGACGACTCATCCAAGAGGTCACAAAAGACCCCACAACAACATCCAATGAACTGCAGGCCTCACTTGCCTCAGTTAAGGTCAGTGTTGATGACTCCACCATAAGAAAGAGACGGAGCAAAAATGGCCTGCATGGCAGAGTTCCAAGACGAAAACCACTGCTGATCAAAAAGAAAATAAAGGCTCGTCTCAGTTTTACCAGAAAACATCTTGATGATCCCCAAGACTTTTGGGAAAATACTCTGTGGACTGATGAGACAAAAGCTGAACTTTTTGGAAGGTGTGTGTCCCATTACATCCAGCCTAAAAGTAACAGTATTTCAGAAATGGAACATCATACTAATAGTAAAATATGGTGGTGGTAGTGTAATGGTCTGGGGCTGTTTTGCTGCTTCAGGACCTGAAAGACTTGCTGTGGTGAACAGAACCATGAATTCTGCTGTCTACCAAAAAAATCCTGAAGGGGAATGTTCAGCCATCTATTCGTGACCTCAAGCTGAAGCGCACTTGGGTTCTGCAGCAGGACAATGATCCAAAACACACCAGCAAGTCCACCTCTGAATGGCTTAAGAAAAACAAAATGAAGACTTTAGAGTGGTCTAGTCAAAGTCCTGACCGGAATCCGATTGAGATGCTGTGGCATGACCTTAAAAAGGCGGTTTATGCTAGAAAAACCCTCCAATGTGGCTGAATTACAACAGTTCTATAAAGATTAGTGGGCCAAAATTCCTCCACAGCGCTGTAAAAGACTCACTGCCAGTTACTGCAAACGCTTGATTGCAGTTGTTGCTGCTAAGGGTGGCCCAACCAGTTATTAGATTTAGGGGGCAATCACTTTTTCACACAGGGCCATATAGGTTTGGATTTTTTTCCCTTAATAATAAATACTTTCATTTAAAAACTGCATTTTGTGTTTACTTACGTTATCTTAGTCTAATATTTAAATTTGTTTGATGATCTGAAACATTTAAGTGTGACAAACATACAAAAAAAATGAGAAATCAGGAAGGGGGCAAACACTTTTTCACACCACTGTATTTGAATATATCACTGAATCAGCCCTAAAAGCAACTAAACAGGAATTTACTTGAAATGATGCACCAGCAGTTCCTATAATCTTGTTGAATTAGCACTGAAACATTTGGCTTTACATTAAGATTAATCTGCATTTTTCTTTAGAAGATGAAAAGTTGATGCAATTCAAATATTTTTAAGATGTATACCTTCACACATAAAAAGATGGTTGACATAAAATCATAATCCTTAAAATAATTAAATATTAAGAGGTTATCTAAATAGTTGGTACATAACATCATCATGTCAAAAAATGCACAGAATCTCAAACAAACTCCTGTTCAGAAAATAAGTAGGCAAAGATAATTTCTCTCCATTTAGATTAAAAATATTACCCTAGGTTGTGAATGTTTGATATCAGTGACTATGTGGGAGAGTAAAGGAGGCTGAGAACCATCTGACCAGGTCTTTGTGTCCAACCTTGCAAAAGAGGAAGGAAAATCAGGGAGTCCTCTTTTGTTACTGTATCACTGTGGCTGTGGCCAGCAGGGGAGGGCTTGACCTGTGGAGAGCTCCCCTTTCACCCTTGCAAGCACTTTTACAAACATGTCAGCACATCCTATGAGATGCATACAGACCCAGAAGAAAACTAAGGATGGTCACAGGAGGCTGGGCAGGACTGTGTGAAGAAAAATTAGACTCCCTGAAAAGAGTTAATGGCATAAGAAATGTAAACATGAAGGGGTAAAGAGAGCAAAACTCTAAAGAAGAGGAGAAAGGAGAGGGACTGGATCAAAGGAGGGAAGCACAACTAAAAAGATACAAAGTGGGAGATTTAATTATACGGGACAGTACTAAAACTAATGAGGTTTTGCAAATGGTTTATAATTCTACTAATCAACTGGTGATCAAGTGGCTAACTTTATTTGGTACATTTTATGGGAGTTGCAGCACTCATTAGGTGCCAATTCAGAGCCAGACAGTAGTTATTTAAGTTAAGTTAGCTAATTCCCTTCCACATCATGTGGTATACCGTGTGGTGTATAGGGGTGGGGCCTATCTCCGTTCCTCTGGCCCTTAGGCCACACAGCTACTGTAAGTAGTGAAAGCTACAGTGGGAGGTCAGTTCTCTGGTAGCTCTGTGCATTAACTTTCCTCTTCCCATTCTATTATGCTGAGCACCAAGCTAGAAGGCGGAAAGCCCCATTTTTTTTTTTTCTTAATATGGTCTTTGGTATGACCTGGCTGGGGCGTGAACCCACAACCTCCGGCTGTGGGGCGGATGGTCTACCACTAGGCCACCAGTCTGGTAGTAGTCATTTAGCTACATGTTAAAGACCGATTATTTTTTTAAAGACCAAGAGAAAACTTAAAGATGTCTTGATACAATCTTAGCATAAAAAGATATATGCAAATTAAAAATGTAATTTTTATTTTAAATTATATCAAAATGTGCAATCTACTTGCCAACCTGGAAACCCATCAGAAAATGGGGCTGAATTAGAAAAACAAAAAATTCAACATGACTTATCTCAAGATACGGACGTGTATTTTTACACATCAGTATAATTAATCATTACATAAAGTGTTTCATTAACGTACCGCCTCTGACAGTAGAAACTCCAAGATTTCCATAGCCAAAGTTATATTTGTTGATTCATGGAAACAACACAATAAGTAATCACTCTTTGAAGGGATCAGGCTGCTTTTCTGTTCAGCTTGAGTGACTTTTGTGAAACAAGAAGTTACGCAATACCAATAAATAAACAAGGCAGAAGTACATTTTGTGAAGTAAAACTATTTTTGTTAGTGGTGTGGTGACCCACCACAATCTACATGGACATTCAATCCTCACACTCAGTGGGCCTGCAGGAAGCAGAGGACAATTTGCATACGGACAGAGAGCCCCTGGGAGACAACCAGAACAATGGACTATTGTTTATGCATCCCTGGATTAAGGAGAGGACGTCCGGGCACCAGTTGGTCATGCTAATCATATGTATTGACTGACATGTATATCAATATGCTAAGGTGCCATGCATTCTCTCTGTTTGTATAACATACATGCCTCGAAAACACAGCAGAGCACAGTAGCTCAGAGCTACGATGTGCGTCTCATTTTGATGGGGGAAATAAAACTCTGCAACCTTCCAGCTCGTCGCATCGCGCCTGGACTTATTTCTCCACACTGATGACCCTCGACGTGTCATGGTACACCCCTCGCCTGATCTTATCCCTCCACACTGGTGACCTGACGAGAGAGAATAACCGTCTGTGCCCTCTCACTGCGCTGTGGACAGCAGAGGACCAGAGAATGCCTGCAACCTCTTCATCCTCACCGGAGCACGCTCCCCGGAGCGGGCAGTGCTGGGACCGACACGTACCATGAACGGCAACACGAGCGAAACGAAGGAAACAGCCTGAACGGGGATGGTCATTGGCGCCGTCTGTATTGATTTCCACCAAGCTCCCCGACCTGACTAACCTCACGACAGCGGACCTCCCATGCACAGAAGCCCCGTATGCACACCGCAGGATTACAAGGACAGCGCAACTGCCAGCTTGTGGTCACTGCGCCAAGCCCGCGCCACGCACAGGGACAAACCAGCTCCACAGACTGATACATCGTCCTCCGCCGCTGCACATGCCCGAGAAAAATGGCCGATCGCCATCCTTGGAACCTTCAGGGCTGCTCATGCACCTGAAGCAGACGTGCAGCCCGCACACAGGACTTTGTATGGGTTTCTCAGCCACGGCGCACAACGGGAGTCTAGCTGATTGCTGTCCCCGAGGGCTTTAGGGCTGCGTCCGCCCCTAAAACCACGCCACCAAGTCCCTCACACAGCTGCAGTTGTTTCACAGCCGCTACACATCCTCTGGGAATTCAGCCATTCGCCTTCCCCACATCCTCGCTGGACCGAGCCGCGAGAGTAGTCAGAGAATTCTTCTTTTTTTTTTCTTTTCCACAGCCGCTGCGGATCACTGCCCCTGGTTTACTGAGAAAGTCCCTCACCACCGCGGATCCACAAGCAATTTTTGAGCGGCCCAGACACCGTTGACGTCTCGGGCCGGCACTCACTTACCCCCACCCCCCTCCCCCTCCATCTCCACAGCGCTCTCCCCGCACCTCACTCCCATGATGCGCACCGGCCCCGTGCGCCCACGAGCCATGCCGTTCAACAAGCTGGAACTCGGAGCTGGAGCCCAAACGACCGGGGAGGAGAAGGAGAGGTCGGGGGTCACAGCCCCTTCTGAGTGTTCTGGGGGGGGGGAGCCCTGTGGTGACCCACCACAATCTACATGGACATTCAATCCTCACACTCAGCGGGCCTGCAGGAAGCAGAGGACAATTTGCATACGGACAGAGAGGCCCTGGGGGACAACCAGAACAATGGACTATTGTTTATGCATCCCCGGATTAAGGAGAGGACGCCCGGGTGCCAGTTGGTCATGCTAATCATATGTATTGACTGATATATACAGTATATCAATATGCTAAGGTGCCATGCATCCTCTCTGTTTGTATAACATATGAAAGAGCTGACGATACATGCCTCGAAAACACAGCAGAGCACAGTAGCTCAGAGCTACGATGTGTGTCTCATTTTGATGGGGGAAATAAAACTCTGCAACCTTCCAGCTCGTCGCATCTCGCCTGAACTTATTCCTCCACAGTGGTCCCTATTAAAGTATTACAATTTTATCTCATCGGTGGTTTGGAAGCAGGAGGAACATTCTAAATAAACACTGCATTTTTTTTTTTAATAAATTACGAAAATCCATTTACAGTCATGTGAAAAAATTAGGACACCCTATATAAACCTCTGTGTTTTTTAACATATTTGGACATATGGATATTTAATGTCAATGTTAAAAATACTGGGAGATTCATGTAATACAACTAAACAATTAAAAATTAATTAAAGACTTTTTCCAAATTTTCTGTAAAATGTAATTCTAAAGAAATAGTGAGGAATAAATTAGGACACCCCCATCTTTTTTAGGACACCCCCACATTCATTCCCACTTAAAATGGCTAGAATAAATGTTAAAAAATGCAAACAAAAACAAAAGCAAGGTTAATGTGTACATTTATTAATAAAGAACTGAATATTTAAAGGGGTGTCCAAATTTTTTCACATGACTGTATCACGTACAGTCCACAGCTGTGCATTTCTTTGGTGTTTCTTTCTGTTTATGCCTAGTCCATTTCCAAATACAGCACTTAATACACTGACCAAACCAAATACAAATCCAAGACCAAACACAATCCCACCTCACAGGAACTGAACTACAGATGCTTGAGTAAAGCTTTTTAGTCAGCAATAATTTTAGAGTCAGAATTAAAAACATAAGATTTTATTACCATTTCCACAAAGTTGTAACACACAACAGCTGGCTACTTTTAAATACAGTATTACCTAAATAAATTGCATCTATTTTTACATTAGTCAATCAGATAAAAGAAGTGCCTGTGACAGTTCACCTGCTGCTTCTGTAAGAAATACTAGGATATTGTTCATTATTACTAATTTAATAATATCAGCAACAGCAAGATAAAGCATAGTTTATGTTTTGGGTTTGAATGTTAGTAAATACACTTCTTTTATCATAGACAGTTTATCTGCAAACAATGGGCTGTCAGAGTCTGGTGACACTGAAAAAGACTGTGGCACCAAAATTCTTTTACTGGTATGATGTCCATTTAGAGAAACTTTTTGTACTGGTGACTGCATGGTTACCTTAATGGTACTAAAGCTCCGCAACCTGGGTCTGTCCACATCGCTGTGCTCTGGGATCAGAGACTTTCTCACCAACCGGCCTCAGGTGGTGAGAAAAGGAGACTGCACTTCGTCCACCCTGGTCCTAAACACAGGCACGCTGCAGGGGTCTGTGCTCAGCCCTGTCCTTTTCACTCAGGACTGTTCTGCCATCCACCCCAATAATACAGTCAAAGTTCACGGACGACTCACTCTGGTGGGTCTCATATCGGAAAATGATGAGACCCACTACAGAGAGGAGATCTACCACCTGACTCAGTGGTGCTGGGCCAACAACCTTGTCCTGAACACCAGTAAGACCAAGGAAGTCATTGTGGACTACAGGAGGTCCAGGAAGACAGAACACACTCCCCTCCTCATAGATGGGGAGATGGTAGAGCGTGTGGACAACATCAAGTTCCTGGGCCTACATATCATATCTGATCCTTCTTTGTCTCTAAACACATCACACCTGGTAAAGGAAGCTCAACAAAGGCTCTTCTTCCTCAAAAAACTGAAATGGGCTGGATTCTCCTCTCGACTGCTCACCAACTTCTACAGAGCCACAACAGAGAGTATCCTCTGTCTCAGCACAACAGCGTGGTATGGCAGCTGCACAGCACCGGACAGAAAGTACTTAGCTCGGGTAGTGAGAACAGCACAGGGGATTGTATGATGCCCTCTCACAGATCTGGACTCAATATACACTGGCCGGGTCCAAAACAGGGCCAGATGCATCGCAGTGGACCCCACCCACCCGGGCAACAGACTGTCTGTACCACTTCCTTCTGGAAGACAGCACAGGAACTTTAAAACAACCACCACCAAACTGAGAGACAGCTTCTTTCCCAAAGCTGTAAAAGCAATCTCCCCCACTGCAGACACACACACACTCCCCCTCCCCCCAAAGACACCCACCACTGGACCCCTGCAGGCACATTCACACTCACTCTTCCTGCTCTAAAGACTGAATGCCTTTACATACTCTGCAAGAACAGAGAAAAAAAAAAAATTCTTTAGGTGGCAAGAACAAGAACAAAGTTCTTTCTGGCCAGGACATTTCATACTTCATAAGAAACTCAAGTGCAGAACTCCTGGCAAATTCACATTTCTGATCAATCACACAATAGTTCTTGGACACCACACAAGAAAAAAGTTCTGCAACGATGATGCGTCAAGAACAAGCTGCAAGCACTCCCAAACCAGGGCTGCAAGAACAAAATGATATTTTGTTCTTTGTTCTAACAAAATGATATTTTTCCATCTGGGAGATGGAACAAATTTCTCTGTTCTTGCAGAGTATGTATAGGCCTTGTGACTAGCACTATGTTGCACTTTATAGCATTGGCATTTACACTTTTCTACCAATATTATTTACGATCCATATTGTTGCAGTTATCACCAGTATTCTTGCGTTCATATTTTTGCTGCTATTGTTCATATCCATATTATATAGCATTTACACACACACACACACACACACACACACACACACACACACACACACAGAGTGGTGTGAAAAAGTGTTTGCCCTCTTCCTGATTTCTCATTTTTTTGCACGTTTGTCACACTTAAATGTTTCAGAGCATCAAACAAATTTAAATATTAGACAAAGATAACGTAAGTAAACACAAAATGCAGTTTTTAAATGAAGGTGTTTATTATTAAGGGAAAAAAATTCAAACCTACATGGCCTTGTGTGAAAAAGTGATTGCCCCCTAAACCTAATAACTGGTTGGTCACCCTTAGCAGCAACAACTGCAATCAAGTGTTTGTGATAATTGGCAATGAGTCTTTTACAGCGCTCTGGAGGAATTTTGGCCCACTCATCTTTGCAGAATTGCTGTAATTCAGCCACACTGGAGGGTTTTCCAGCATGAACCGCCTTTTTAAGGTCATGTCACAGCTTTTCAATCGGATTCAGGTTAGGACTTTGATTACGCCACTCTAAAGTCTTCATTTTGTTTTTCTTAAGCCATTCAGAGGTGGACTTGCTGGTGTTTTCAATCATTGTCCTGCTGCAGAACCCAAGTGCGCTTCAGCTTGAGGTCACGAACAGATGGCTGGATATTCTCCTTCAGGATTTTTTGGTAGACAGCAGAATTCACGGTTCCATTTACCACAGCAAATCTTCAAGGTCCTGAAGCAGCAAAACAGCCCCTGACCATCACACTACCACCACCATATTTTAGTGTTGGTATGATGTTCCTTTTCTGAAATGTTGTGTTACTTTTATGCCATATGTAATGGGACACACACCTTCCAAAAAGTTCAACTTTTGTCTCATCAGTCCACAGAGTATTTTCCCAAAAGTCTTGGGGATCATCAAGATGTTTTCTGGCAAAACTGAGACGAGCCTTTATTTTCTTTTTGATCAGTAGTGGTTTTCGTCTTGGAACTCTGCCATGCAAGCTATTTTTGCCCAGTCTCTTTCTTATGGTGGAGTCATCAACACTGACCTTAACTGAGGCAAGTGAGGCCTGCATTTCATTGGATGTTGTTGTGGGGTCTTTTGTGACCTCTTGGATGAGTCGTCACTGCGCTCTTGGGGTAATTTTGGTCAGTCGGCCACTCCTAGGAAGGTTCACCACTGTTCCATGTTTTTGCCATTTGTGGATAATGGCTCTCACTGGAGTCTCACTGGAGTCCCAAAGCTTTAGAAATGGCTAGAAAATTGAACTCAGCTTTCAAAGATGTGATAAACCACAGTTAATTTATATTTTAACAAGGGGGCAATCATTTATTCACACAGGGCCATGTACACTACCGTTCAAAAGTTTGGGGTCACCCAGACAATTATTTTGTGTTTTCCATGAAAAGTCACACTTACTTACCACCATGAGTTGTAAAATGAATAGAAAATATAGTCAAGACATTGACAAGGTTAGAAATAATGATTTGTATTTGAAATAATAATTTTTTCCTTCAAACTTTGCTTTCGTCAAAGAATCCTCCATTTGCAGCAATTACAGCATTGCAGGCCTAACATGATTGCACAAGGGTTTTCTAATCATCCATTAGCCTTCTGACGCAATGAGCAAACACATTGTACCATTAGAACACTGGAGTGATAGTTGCTGGAAATGGGCCTCTATACACCTATGTAGATATTGCACCAAAAACCAGACATTTGCAGCTAGAATAGTCATTTACCACATTAGCAACGTATAGAGTGTATTCTGATTAGTTTAAAGTTATCTTCATTGAAAAAAAGTGCTTTTCTTTCAAAAATAAGGAAATTTCTAAGTGACCCCAAACTTTTGAACGGTAGTGTAGGTTTGGATTTTTTTTACCCTTAATAATAAACACCTTCAATTAAAAACTGCATTTTGTTTACTTGTGTTATCTTTGTCTAATATTTAAATTTGTTTGATGATCTGAAACATTTAAGTGTGACAAACATACAAAAAAATGAGAAATCAGGAAGGGGGCAAACACTTTTTCACACCACTCTGTGTGTGTGAACACACACACATATATACACACACACACACACACACACACACACATTTCATATCCATATTATATATTTATATACCATTGTGCATATACTGTACATGTTTATATTTATAGAGTGTTTGTTTTTAAAATATAATGTCCTTTATAGGTTTGTGTCCTTTAAAGTGCTGATGACACGTTTGACATTTTTTAGCATGTTGTGTAAACCCAAAAGTCATTGTCTGTGATCAACATAATATTTACAACAGCGCCTGCATAAACTAGTTATCAAAAAACCGCAGCCGCTGACTGGACTGTGGTGCTGCCCACCGAATTAAGGGCGGCACCCCAATGATGTAATTGACAGAACGGACTCCGGTGTTGTTAACTAGAATGACAGCAGCTTTGTACCTCACAGTTTCTCTGGTTTCTTGTTTTTAATTTTATGGCTATGCCTTCACGTTGTGTCTCAGGCTTAGATAAACACAGGACCACATCACACGCTTCAGCTCCAACTGCCATAAACCTCCTGGTGCGCTTTAAGGCAGGAGGAGCGCACAGAGGAGGGGATGGATTAATGGATTTACGCGCAGCTTTGACCTACTTTCTGTGATTCCATGCTTACATCTCACTGGTCCGGACACGTCCCCTCTATCATTATCACCAGCTGACTCAAACTCCCGCTGATCACGTTTCCTGGTCCTCACTCAGGTGCTTCTCATCACACCATCACCATCAGTGCGTGTACATATTGGCGGCCGTTTGCCATTAACGCACTGCTGGTCAATAGTATTGTCATCTGTGCTGTTAGTCTGCCAGTATTTTCAGCGCACTCACGACGTGTTAGTCGGTCCATGTTCGCCATGGTTCTCGTGCTTCCTTGAAGCAATGTCAGCTCTGGGGCACACCTGTGGCTAACACGTCTCCTCTCATTCATTCTTTGGGTAATGCCGGCCCCTGAACACCATCAGTAAGTGTGTTTTTTGTACGTCTTCACTTTTTGGGAATTGTCTGTCGTTCTATATTAAATGTGCTGTGGTGAACCCTGCACGTAAATCCTCGTTATTTCATGCGCCCTCTCCCTGCTCTGCATAAGAGCGCACGGAGAGGGAGGATTTACGCGTAAATAACGAGGATTTACATGAGGATTTAAGCGCAGGATTCACCACAGCACATGTATTGAACATAAAAACTGATCCCAAAAGGTGAAGACTTACAAAAAATACACAGAAACACAAGCAGTAGGCGTTCGGGACGACATCGCCCAGCGAACATGGAGAGGAGACATGTTAACCACGGTTGCGCCCCAGAGCTGACATCGCTACAAGGGGCGCAACAGAACCACGGCTGTGTGGAGTAGCTAACACGTCATGATAGTGTTGGCAATATTGGCTGGCTAACAACACGGCAGATGATGCACACAAAAACAGCTGACTGTCACTGAGTCTGACTCGCTAGGCACAATGCCTGCTTGGCATGGCTCAAGCCTATACGGTTTGATGCCCCCAGATTCTTCATTGTCATCCCATTCTTTGGAACTATAATCGTCTGAAGATTGGACAACACAAACCAATTCCAGACTACATGTGCTGGAACCATCGTCGATGTTTTCAACCGCTTCCATCCTGTGTGTACAAAGGGCAGCCAAACGCTGTGTTCCGTCGATGACGTTATAACATGGCCGGGGCGGTTTTCAGCCACTGACGCAATGGGCGACGTTGCGCTCATGAAAACATTGGATGTTCGCGTGAAAAAAAGCCTGTTTGACTTACAACTGCACAGACCAACCTATTTCGTCATACTGTATTATGTGTTGAAAAATTAGAGGAAGTCAAGAACGTGTCATCAGCACTTTAAGATATTGTGGTTTTTCTGAAGCTTAGAGCTGCCATACAGAATTTTGTTATGTGCATACATAATGAAAATAAAGACTTCTTGAATCTTGACTTCACACCATTTTGTCCAACTTAAATGTAAGTCACATGATAAAAAAAAAAAACTAATGCAGGCAGCATGTAAAAGAAAATGATCTTCTCTTTTACCAAGTTTTCCTTTGATCCACAAATTGTCCTTTGCTTGAGTTACATCCTGCTTGCAGAACCTTCAGAGAACACAATTTCTAGTGATGCCATCATTTCACTGAAAAAAAAAATTACAGCCACTAATCATTTATACACAAGTGAATTCAACTTCCAAGTCTGCCCGAGTACTAAACAGCAGGTGAGTGGTTTTAGTTTCAAATCCAGCCCTGAAGGGAAAACAGGAAACAGACACTTCCTCCTCCCTTGTGCTATAAAGGACACCTGAGCCAAACTGACCATCCATGTCTCTGACCACCTGGACAAGATGTTGGACCTCACTTGACCCCAACAAACCCGATTCATCCCCAAGGTCAGGCAGGCACCAGAAGGGAGATTCAATGCAACTGGTAATGTTCTTCTAAAATTAAAAATGTTCATACAACAACACAAAGCCAGTTCCTTTGCAGACTTGTCTGATTACTCGGACATTGAATAAGTTTTGATTACCTCAATACAAGCCTTGCAATTTATGGTTTTACTTGTTGAAAATGAAATCAGCACACATTTTGAAATAATAATAATAACTAACTTAACAAAAAAAACCCCTCCCTTTCTTAAACCAAGTTTGTTGAAAATGATCAGTTTTTTTTATACAGTTAGGCCCAAAAATATTTGGATAGTGACACAAGTTTTGTTATTTTAGCTGTTTACGAAAACATATTCAGGATACAATTATATAATCAATACGGGCTTAAAGTGCAGACTCTCAGCTGTAATTTGAGAGTATTCACATCCAAATTGGAGCAAGGGTTTAGGAATTACAGCTCTTTAATACGTAGCTGCCTCTTTTTCAAGGGACCAAAAGTAATTGGACAATTGACTCAGAAGGCTGCAAAAAAAAAAAAAACAAGGCTGCATGGGCTCTTCCCTCGTTAACCTGTCATCAATTAAGCAGTTAAAAGGTCTGGAGTTGATTCAAGGTGTGGCGTTTGCATTTGGAAGCTGTTGCTGTGAACACACAACATGCGGTCAAAGGAGCTCTCAGTGGAGGTGAAACAGACCATCCTGAGGCTGAAAAAAAAGAAATCCATCAGAGAGATAGCAGAAATGTTAGAAGTGGCCAAATCAACAGTTTGTTACATTCTGAGAAAAAAAGAGTGCACTAGTGAGCTTGGGAACTCAAAAAGGCCTGGACGTCCACGGAAGACAACAGTGGTGGATGATCGCAGAATCCTTTCCATGGTGAAGAACAACCCCTTCACAACATCCACTCAAGTGAAGAACACTCTCCAGGAAGTAGGTGTATCAGTATCTAAGTCTACCATAAAGAGAAGACTTCATGAGAGTAAATACAAAGGATTCACAAGGTGCAAACCATTAATCAGCCTCAAAAATAGAAAGGCCAGAATTGACTTTGCCAAAAAACACCTGAAGAAGCCGGCCCAGTTCTGGAACGGCATTCTTTGGACAGATGAGACTAAGATCAACCTGTACCAGAATGATGGGAAGAAGAAAGTTTGGAGAAGAATTGGAACAGCTCATGATCTAAAGCACACCACATCTTCTGTAAAACATGGTGGAGGCAGTGTGATGGCATGGGCATGCATGGCTTCCAATGGCCCTGGGTCACTTGTGTTTATTGACGATGTGACAAAAGACAGAAGCAGCCGGATGAATTCTGAATTGTATAGGGATATGCTTTCTGCTCAGATTCAGCCAAATGCAGCAAAGTTGATTGGACGGCACTTCACAGTACAGATGGACAATGATCCAAAACATACTGCAAAAGCAACCCAGGAGTTTTTTAAAGCAAAGAAGTGGAATATTCTGCAATGGCCGAGTCAGTCACCAGATCTCAACCCAATTGAGCATGCATTTCACTTGTCCAAGACAAAACTTAAGGCAGAAAGACCCACAAACAAGCAACAACTGAAGACAGCTGCAGTAAAGGCCTGGAAAAGCATCACAAAAGAGGAAACCCAGCGTTTGGTGATGTCCATGGATTCCAGAATTCAGGCAGTCATTGCCTGCAAAGGATTCTCAACAAAATATTGAAAAGTAACATTTTACTTAGGGTTATGTTTATTTGTCCAATTACTTTTGAGCCCCTGAAATGAGGAGCGTTTGTATAAAAATAGCTACAATTCCTACATGTTTAATCATATATTTTTGTTCAACCCCTTGAATTAAACCTTGAAGTCTGCACTTCAATTCCGTTGTAGTTGTTTCATTTCAAATCCAATGTGGTGGCATGCAGAGCCCAAAACATGAAGATTGTGTCACTGTCCAAATATTTCTGGGCCTATCTGTATTTGCAGTATTTGACATGATCATTTTACTTTTTATTACATTAAAGTGCTGATGACACATTTCTGACTTCCTCTAATTTTTCAACACATAATACAATATGACGAAATAGGTTGGTCTGTGCAGTTCTAAGTCAAACAGGCTTTTTTTCACGCGAATATCTGACATTTTCAGGAGCGCCACGTCACCCATTGCATCAGTGGCTGGAAACCCCCCCGGCCATGTTGTAACATCATCGATGGAACACAGCGCTTGGCTGCCCTTTGTACACACAGGATGGAAGCGGTTGAAAACATTGACAATGGTTCCAGCACATGTAGTCTGGAATTGGTTTGTGTTGGCCAATCTTCAGACGATTATAGTTCCGAAGAATGGGATGACAATGAAGAATCTGGGGGCATCAAACCGTATAGGTTTGAGCCGTGCCAAGCGGGCACTGTGCCTAGCGAGTCAGACTCAGTGACAGTTAGCTGTTCATGTTTTGTGTGCATCATCTGCCGTGTTGTCAGCCAGCCAATATTGCCAACACTATCACGACATCAGGTTCAGGTTCCTTTATTTGTACCCGTAGGTAGATTTGTTTTGCAGTCTGGTGACATCCATATTTACAAGCCACAATTACATTCAACATAGACACAAACACGGGCACACATGAAGCTGACTATAACATGATAAAAATACTCAAGGCTCCATCAATCAGGGTATAAAGACAAAGAGATGAGAGAAAAACCAGAGGTAAGAGAGAAGGGTCATATTAAAAAGTTAAAGACTAGTCAAAGAGGTTAAAAACTCAAAGGTCTAAAACCCAATAAAATATTTAGAACCCAAATAACATCCTACAAAAATAAGTAAATATACAATGGAGTTAATAAATAGGTACCTAAATTATGTGCAATATATTGTTACAACTTGTTCAACTCTTTGACAGCAGCCACTCCACACCAGCCGCGGTTCTGTTGCGTCCCTTGTAGTGATGTCAGCTCTGGGGTGCAAAGTCGGCCCAGAACACCTACTGTTTGTGTTTCTGTGTATTTTTTGTTAGTCTTCACCTTTTGGGATCACTTTTTATGTTCAATACATGTGCTGTGGTGAATCCTGCGCTTAAATCCTTGTGTAAATCCTCGCTATTTACGCGTAAATAGTGAGGTGGTGGAGGAGATAGGAGAGAGAAGGACGGTGGCTAAACTGTCATCTCTGCTGGAGTCCGAGTTCCACCCTATGCAGGACATACTGAATCCACTGAGGAGCTCATTTAGCAGCAGACTACATCATCCCAGGTGCACAACCGGGAGGTTTTGCAGGTCCTTCCTACCAACGGCTGTCAGACTGTACAACCTAAGCAGGGCTGCTCGCAGAGATAGCAAAAAGACGTAACAAACTAATAGTTTTTTGAATGCAAAAGATGCAACAGACTTACACAATGGTCCCCTCCGGCATACAACTAGGAAAATACCGGTCGCTATGGAGAGTGAGAATATGTATGGGTACATAATCATACCATGTAGGATAACTAAGTAGACGGTTGTGCTGTTTCATCCCATCTAGCAACAATGCTCCGCACTGTGTGTGTTTATATATTTACATATTTATTCCATCTAGCTACAATGCTCCGCACTGGGTGTGTTTATGTTTATATATCTATATATTTATTCCATCTAGCTACAATGCTCCGCACTGTGTGTTTATATATCTACATATTATTCCATCTAGCTACATTGCTCCGCACTGTGTGTTTACATATTCATATATTTATTCCATCCAGCTACAATGCTCTGCACTGTGTGTCTGTGTGTGTGTGTATATATATATATTATAGTAGTATGTACATATGTATATTAGCTGCTCTTGCTTGCTTGTTTTTTTTTTCTTGCCTTCTGATTGTTGCTCTGAGTGTTGCTATCCCTGTGCTGTTGCAATCCTGGAATTTCCCTGTTGTGGGACTAATAAAGGCTCATCTTATCTTATCTTAAATCTTTCCTCTCCGTGTGCTCTTACGCAGGGCACGGAGATCCCTCTCCTTGAAATGGAGACGAGGATTTACGTGCAGGGTTCATCACAGCACATTTAATATAGAACGACAGACAATTCCCAAAAAGGTGAAGACGTACAAAAAACACAAACACACTTACTGATGGCGTTCGGGGGCTGGCCTCGCCCACAGAACGAATAAGAAGAGACTTGTTAGCCACAGGTGCGCCCCAGAGCCGACATCGCTTCAAGGACGCATGAGAACCACGGCGAACATGGAGTGACTAACATTGTGAGAGTGCTGAAAATACTGGCAGACTAACAGCAAAGATGACAATACTATGGACCAGCAGTGCATGTACTTTGCAGCCATTTGCCAGTCATGCACTGCTGGTGATAGTGTGATGAGAAGCACCTGGGCAAGGACCGGGAAACATAATCAGCGGAAGGGGAATCAGCTGGTGATAATGATAGAGGCCGGACCAGTGAGATGTCAGCATGGGATCACAGAAAGTAGGTCAAAGCTGCGCGTAAATCCATTAATCCTTCCCCTCCTCGTGCACTCGTCCTGCCTAAAAGCGCACGAGAAGCACACAAGGAGGCTTATGACAGTTGGAGCTGAAGCGTATGACATGGTCTTTCATGGTCTGCTGTTTATCGAAGCCTGCGACACAACGCGAAGGCATAGCCGTAAAATTAAAACAAGAAACCAGAGAAACTGTGAGGTACAAAGCTGCTGTCATTCTAGTTAACAACACCGGAGTCCGTTCTGTTAATTATGTCATTGGGGTGCCGCCCTTAATTCGGTGGGCGGCACCACAGTCCAGTCAGCGGCTGTGGTTTTTTTGATAACTAGTTTATGCAGGCACTGTTGTAAATATTATATTGATTACAGACAATGACTTTTGGGTTTACACAACATGCTAAAAAATATCAAAAACATGCCATCAGCACTTTAAGCCCTTACCATTTCATAAATTATAAATACATTCTTCAAAGATACTTTTCACCAACTGTCCTGTTTGTTGAATTTCTCATCCAGTTCCAGATAATAGCTGACTTCAGTGACACAGGCATGTATCCCAACAAGAGTACTTTGAGGTGAGTGCAATATTCCCCGCCACCATTTACTTTGAGTTTGCAACTTTTTCCCATATAATTATTGAGACAGAACCAAATTATGATAAGCCTATCATCTATGAATATACATCAAAAATAGTTGCCTACAACCCACAGTTGTAGGTCAGGATCCCAAGGTGAACCTGTGTAGGAAGTTTGGTGACCCTTGCCTTCTTTGTTGGTGAGACAAAGTTTATATGACATTTTGACGTTGATGTTTGACCTTGCAATCCAAAAAAAACAGTCACACTTCAGGGTTACAGGGTGAACCTGTGTACAAAGTTTGGTGACCCTAGCTTTACTCTGTATAGTAAATGGGCATAGTGAATGAACTTTCACCTTTTGACACCAAACCCATAGTTAGGTCAGGGTGTAAGCCTCCAAGATTCATCTTAGAGACAACTATAATATTGATTTGAAAAGCCAACATCATTTATTTCAGTAGTTCTCAATTTTACAAGAGTTACAAAAACCTGACCTCTGACCTTGACATCAAGGTCAATAATTCCTGCAAAAATACTCCGATCAGAGCCAAACTGCAATATGCACATCATCAGTGTATATCAAACCTTGGTATCAAGTTCCAGAACAATCCGAACACAATTGTAGGAGGAGTTGACTTCACAAAAATGAGACAGATGGATGGACGGACAGACAGACAGACCACCCCATAACATAATACCCTTTGCCCAAAGGGGTGCTCCACCGGTGGGGGATAAAAAGTGATTTGAAGAGCAATGACTTCCTACTTGGAATACGACAAAAAAAAAAAAAAAAAAAAAAAAAAAAAAAAAGATCAAATTAAAAAAGGTAATTAAACTGCCGTCACTGTTGTCTAGGCAACAGACAACTACAAACCTGACATCAAAAATACATTTACTGGCTGTTGCCAAGTCTACTCAGTTATGAAAAGGTCAGTCAGGTGATCTGATGTTAAATTAGCCCTTTACAACAAACCAAATGCTTTCAAGACATTTTTACCTCCACCAAGGGAGGAGGCAATGTTTTCAGTGGCGTTGGTTGGTTTGTCTATTTGTTAGCAACGTAACTCAAAAAGTTGGATTTTGATGAAATTTTCAGGAAAGGTGTGTAATGGCATGGGGAACACAGGATTAGATTTTGGTGATGATCTGAGAGTGCATACCTCCACCAAGGGTCTTGTTTTTATTTGTGCAGCAGGATTACACAAAAACTACTGGATGGATTTGGATGAAATTTTCACCAGAGGTGGTTCTTGAGCTAGAGAGGAACCCATTACATTTTGGTGATGATCGAGAATTCATACCTCCGCCAAGGCTCTTATCTTCTCACATAGTGTTAGCAACAATACTCCAAAACTGCTGGATGGATTTAGATGAAAGTTTCACCAGAGGTGGCTCTTGGGTTTCAGAGAAAGCCAATATATTTTGGTGATGATCCAAGAATGCATACCTCAGCCAAGGCTCTTATCTTCTCACAGTGTGTTAGCAACAATACTCCAAAACGAATGGACAAACTTTGATGCAATTATCACCAGAAGTGGCTCTAGGCTTACACACAAACCCATTACATTTTGGAGGTGATCCATGAGGGACGGAAGGAGCCTTGGCAGAGGTAGGTGCTCTCTGAGTGCTTTTCTAGTTAGTGGTGTGGTCATACATGTACAAACTGAACAATGTCCATTTCCACAAGAGCACTCTGAGGCGAGTGCAATATCCACCACCTCCATTTTCTTTGAAGATCCCAATACGTTACTGAAGGCGAGCAGTTTCAACTTTTCCATATAATTACTGGGGCAGAACCAAATTATAATAAACCTATCAATCATGAATATACAACAAATATAGCTGTATACAACCCATAGTTGTAGATCAGGATCCTAAGGTGAACTTGTGTAGCAAGTCTGGTGACCCAGAGTACTTTACGAATTCTACAGTAGGAGGGCATAGGGAGTGCTAACCTTGACCTTTTGACCCCAAACCATAGTCAGAGTTGATGGTCTCAGGGTGAATCAGTGTACCAAGTTTGGTGACCGTAGCTTTACTCGTTCTATAATAATAGTGCAAAGGGAATGGTAACATTGACATTTGACCTTTTGACCACAAATCCATAGTCAGAGGTCAGGATCTGAAGATGAACCTGTGTAGAAAGTTTGAGGACCCTAACTTTCTTTGTTGTTGAGATATAGTCTATTACCTCCGCCAGGCCGCAGGCCAGGAGGTTATGTTTTTGCCGGGGTTTGTCTGTCTGTTTGTCTGCCTGTCTGTCTGTTGGTTAGCAAGATAACTCAAAAAGTTTTGGACGGATTTCGATGAAACTTTCAGGCGTTGTTGGAAATGGTACAAGGAAGAACTGATTAAATTTTGGAGATGATCCGGATCACCGTCTGGATCCAGGAATTTTTTAAAGGATTCTTTAACATTGTGAGATAGGACCTGGAGGTAATGTGTAGTTCAGTACTTCCGCCAGCAGGAAGCACTGCAATGCAGCAACTCAGGCAAGTGCTATCCCCAGATGCTATTGAAGCTCGTCGAGCTTGTGACAGAGCCGCTAAAATGCAGCATACACTGAATGAGAGCCCACAAGCTCGTTGAGCTTATGACAGAGCCGCTAAAATGCAGCCTACACTCAATGACAGCCCACAGGCTCGTTGAGCTTATGACAGAGCCGCTAAAATGCAGCATAGACTGAATGAGAGCCCACAGTCTGCTGCTTCTCGCCGTGCTAAAGACAGAGACAGTACACGGCAGCATAGACAGGATGAGGGGCTATCCCCAGATGCTATTGAAGCTCATCGACCTTAGTTTTATTTTACTGATTTTTTCTTATTACCTCCGCCAGGAGGTTATGTTTTGTTTTTTTTTTAAAAGAAGATTGGAGTTAATATTGTTCTATTCTACACTACATATATGCACATATTTTTAATTTCCTGGAAAGAAACGAAGTTAGAAAAATTATGTTAATGGTAGCTTTTCAATATCCAGAACTTTTTATTAGGAATAAATTTCATGAATGTGTTCTCCAACTAAAGACTTGTACATGTTGTATCGCTTGTTAAATTAAATAAATTGTATTTGTGTAGTTCAAATAACATTTTTTTTGTTTTCTTGACCAATCATATGACATACAGAAACACATGCTACAGGAAAAGAACAATAACAAAATTAGTGTAGAATATTTATGGTATAAATCACAATACTGGGGGGGGACTGTTGCTCTTGGCGGAGGTCTGCGCTCTCCGAGTGCTTTTCTAGTTTGGTAATTTGATGTTGACATATGACCTTGTGATTCCAAAACCATAGTTATACTTCAGGGTCACAGGGTGAACATGTGTACCAAGTTTGGTGACTGTAGCTTTACTCGTTCTATAGTAAGAGTGCAAAGGGAATGGTAACATTGACATTTGACCTTTTGACCACAAATGCATAGTCAGAGGTCAGGATCTGAAGATGAACCTGTGTAGAAAGTTTGAGGACCCTAACTTTCTTTGTTGCTGAGATATAGTTTATTTGGTAATTTGATGTTGACATATGACTTTGTGATTCCAAAACCATAGTTATACTTCAGGGACACAGGGTGAACCTGTGTACCAAGTTTGGTGACCCTAGCTTTACTCGTTGTACAGTAATAGTGCAAAGAGAATGTTAATTTTGATCTTTTGATCCCAAACCCATAGCCGAGTCAAGGTGTAAATCATCCAAGATGTGTCTTACATATAACTATTGTATCAATTTGAAAAACCTACATCATTTCTTTCAGTAGTTATTGCATTTATAAGATTTAGTGAAAATGGACCTTTGACCTTGACTGCAAGGTCATACAATCGGAGCCAAATTGTAATACGTGCATCATCAGTGTATGGGGGGGGGGGGGGTGCTGAAAACTTCATAGACTGAAAAGTTTATCGTGGTCAAATTTGACCAAATGTGGTTTATTTTTCAACCACAGGGATCCAAGCACTGCAACACCGATGGACGAAGTGTGTGGACCGAAGGGGAGACTATGTTGAAAAATAAATCACATTTGGTCAAATTTGACCACTATGAACTTTTCAGCCTGTGAACTTTTCAGCCCCCCTCAAATATCAAACCCTGGTACCATGTTTCAAAACATTTGGAACTAATCTGTAGGGGGAGTTGATTTTACAAGACAGTTACTATCTATTAACTGAGGTGAAATAGGACATCATAAGTCTGGGGCTATAGCTCCTGCAAAAATCATCTGATCGGAGCCAAATTTCAATATGCGCATTGTCAGTGTACATCAAACCCTGGTATCAAGTTTCAAAACAATCAGAACAAAACCGTAGGAGGAGTTGATTTCATTTCACAAAAGTGGGACAGACGGATGGATGGACCGCTCCAAAACATAATCCATCTTTGCTCTTCGCCCGTAGGGGTCTTTGACTTAAAAATTAGCAAACCACCTGTAGTCAAAGTTACTATGTTGTTCAGTGATGTTTAATTTTCAATGCTATGGCAAGTCACTGGATGCTGTGTGCTCTTATAATGTCCTGAACCCCTTCTAATGTGGCACAGCTGTAGTTGTTTATTATATACAGTGGGGCAAAAAAGTATTTAGTCAGCCACCAATTGTGCAAGTTCTCCCACTTAAAAGATGAGAGAGGTCTCCAATTTTCATCATAGGTATACCTCAACTATGAGAGACAAAATGAGGGGAAAAAAAATCCAGAAAATCACACTGAAGGATTTTTAATGAATTAATTGGTAAATTCCTTGGTAAAATAAGTATTTGGTCAATAACAAAAGTTCATCTCAATACTTTGTTATATACCCTTTGTTGGCAATGACAGCGGTCAAACGTTTTCTGCAAGTCTTCACAAGGTTTTCACACACTGTTGCTGGTATTTTGGCCCATTCTTCCATGCAGATCTCCTCTAGAGCAGTGATGTTTTGGGGCTGTCGCTGGGCAACACAGACTTTCAACTCCCTCCAAAGATTTTCTATGGGGTTGAGATCTGTAGACTGGCTAGGCCACTCCAGGACCTTGAACTGCTTCTTACGAAGCCACTCCTTCGTTGCCCAGGCGGTGTGTTTGGGATCACTGTCATGCTGAAAGACCCAGCCACGTTTCATCTTCAATGCCCTTGCTGATGGAAGGAGGTTTTCACTCAAAATCTCACGATACATGGCCCCATTCATTCTTTCCTTTACACGGATCAGTCATCCTGGTCTCTTTGCAGAAAAACAGCCCCAAAGCATGATGTTTCCACCCCCATGCTTCACAGTAGGTATGGTGTTCTTTCTCCTCCAAACACGACAAGTTGAGTTTTTACAATAAAGTTCTATTTTGGTTTCATCTGACCATATGACATTCTCTCAATCCTCTTCTGGATCATCCAAATGCTCTCTAGCAAACTTCAGACGGGCCTGGACATGTACTGGCTTAAGCAGGGGGACACGTCTGGCACTGCAGGATTTGAGTCCCTGGCTGCGTAGTGTGCTACTGATGGTAGCCTTTGTTACTTTGGTCCCAGCTCTCTGCAGGTCATTCACTAGGTCCCCCCGTGTGGTTCTGGGATTTTTGCTCACCGTTCTCATGATCATTTTGACCCCAAGGGGTGAGATCTTGGGTGGAGCCCCAGATCGAGGGAGATTATCAGTGGTCTTGTATGCCTTCCATTTTCTAATAATTGCTCCCACAGTTGATTTCTTCACACCAAGCTGCTTACTTATTGCAGATTCAGTCTTCCCAGCCTGGTGCAGGTCTACAATTTTGTTTCTGGTGTCCTTTGACAGCTCTTTGGTCTTGGCCATAGTGGAGTTTGGAGTCTGACTGTTTGAGGTTGTGGACAGATGTCTTTTATATTGATAACAAGTTCAAACAGGTGCCATTAATACAGGTAACGAGTGGAGGACAGAGGAGCCTCTTAAAGAAGTAGTTACAGGTCTGTGAGTGCCAGAAATCTTGCTTGTTTTTAGGTGACCAAATACTTATTTTACCGAGGAAGTTACCAATTAATTCATTAAAAATCCTTCAATGTGATTTTCTGGATTTTTTTTTCTCATTTTGTCTCTCATATTTGAGGTATACCTATGATGAAAATTGGAGACCTCTCTCATCTTTTAAGTGGGAGAACTTGCACAATTGGTGGCTGACTAAATACTTTTTTACCCCACTGTATGTTGGTTTAAATGAATCAACTCCCTCTGATTATTTAAACTGTCAAAATCCCAGAAGTTCTGGTCGTGGAGGAGGAGTAGCAACAATTTACCATTCCAAATTACTAGTTAATGTAAAGCAAAAAACATGTTATAATTCCTTTGAGGGCCTGGTCCTCAGTATTGGGCACTTTAGCAGTTTTAGGTTAAACCCAATTTTATTTGCCATAGTTTATCGTCCCCCATCAACCTACTTAGAATTTTTATCCGAATTTGCTGATTTCTTAGCTGATTTAGCGCTGAAATCTGATAGAATAATTATAGTAGGGGACTTTAATATACATGTGGATGTAGATAGTGACTGCCTTAATGTGGCATTCAATTCAATATTAGATTCGATTGGGTTTTCTCAGAAAGTAGGAAATTCTACTCATTACCTCCACCATACATTGGACCTTGTTCTGACATATGGCATAGAAATAGAAAATCTTGTAGTGTCTCCTCATAACCCTGTACTGTCTGACCATTGTCTGTTAACCTTTGATTTTACTATTTCTGACTATTTGGCTCCTAAAGAAAAATATTATTACAGTAGATGCCTCTCAGATGATGCTGTTTCCAAATTTATGCAGATTGTTTCCTCTATGCCATGTGTCAACACAACGGAAATAAGCTATAGACAGCTTGCTCCTTCTGTAATTGATAACATGGTGGATAGTGTTTCAGCTTCTCTGCATCAGACTCTAGACTTGGTGGCCCCCTTAAAAAAGAAAAAGTCTAATCAGAGATTTCTAACTCCTTGGTTCAACACAGAAACTCGTAGCTTAAAACAGAAGACTCGTCAATTAGAAAGAAAATGGCGCTCTACTAATTTAGATGAAATTTATTTAGCTTGGAGAAATCATCTTTTAATTTATAAAAAATCTCTTAGAAAAGCTAGAACGAGTTATTACTCTGCATTAATAGAAGAGAACAAGAATAATCCCAGGTTTCTTTTCAGTACTGTAGCCAGGTTGACAAAGAGTCAGGACTCTGTCAATCCTAGCATTCCCTTAGAGCTTAGTAGTCAGGACTTTATGAACTTTTTCAATAATAAAATTTCATCCATCAGAGATAAAATCAATCAGATTCTTCCCACAGTTAACTTAAATACTGTAACTACTACAACTCCTTCTATTGATCTCTGTCTTGATAAGTTTACTCCAATCGACCTTTGTGAGTTAGACAAAATAGTTTCCTCATCCAAACCTTCAACTTGTCTTTTAGACCCTATTCCTACCAGGTTATTTAAAGAAGTCTTCCCACTTATTGGTAGCTTTATTCTTCATATAACCAATTCTTCATTAACTTTACGCCATGTACCGCAGGCTTTTAAAACGGCTGTAATTAAACCCTTACTCAAAAAGCCAACGCTAGATCCAGGAGCTTTAGCTAACTATAGACCAATCTCTAATCTCCCTTTCATTTCAAAAATCTTAGAAAGAGTTGTTGCTACGCAATTATGTGACCACCTGCAGGGAAATGGTTTACTTGAAGAGTTTCAATCTGGGTTTAGAATCCATCATAGTACTGAAACAGCCTTAGCGAAGGTCACTAACGACCTCCTCATTGCATCTGATAATGGACTAGTTTCTGTACTTGTCCTTTTAGACCTTAGTGCAGCTTTTGATACTATCGATCATAATATTCTACTTGATAGATTAGAACACTATGTTGGACTTTAAGGAACTTCGTTGCAATGGCTTAGATCTTATTTATCTGATAGGTTCCAGTTTGTTCATGTAAATAATGAGTTTTCTTTCAACTCAAAGCTTAGTCATGGAGTTCCACAGGGATCTGTGCTAGGCCCTACTCTTTTTAGTTTATATATGCTTCCGTTAGGCAACATTATTAGAAAGCACTGTATACATTTTCATTGTTATGCAGATGACACACAATTACACCTGTCAATGAAGCCAGATGATAGTAATCAATTAGCCAAGTTAGAAGCCTGTCTTAAGGAAATCAAAGCTTGGATGACTTGTAATTTCCTGCTATTAAATTCAGATAAGACTGAAGTCATTCTTGTTGGTCCAAAAAACCTTAGAAATTCCTTTCCAAATCAAACTTTCACTTTGGATGCAGTTACTCTTTCTCTTAATAGCTCTGTGAGGAACCTTGGAGTTATTTTTGATCAGGATTTGTCCTTCAATTCACATATTAAATTTGTTTCTAAGACTGCCTTCTATCATTTGCGTAATATTGCCAAGATTAGGAGCATCTTGTCTCAGAGTGATGCTGAGAAGCTGATCCATGCTTTTGTTAGCTCGAGATTAGATTATTGTAATTCTTTATTATCAGGCTGTCCTAAAACATCTTTAAAAAGTCTTCAGCTGATCCAAAATGCTGCAGCAAGAGTTTTAACAGGTACTAGAAAGAGAGATCATATCTCTCCGGTTCTGGCCTCCCTTCATTGGCTTCCCATAGAGTTTAGAATTAAGTTTAAAATCCTTCTTCTTACTTACAAAGCTCTAAATAATCAGGCTCCTTTTTATTTAAAAGATCTGATACTACCGTATTATCCTAACAGAGCACTACGCTCCCAAAATGCAGGATTACTTGTAATACCTAGAATCTCCAAAAGTACAATGGGAGGCAGAGCCTTCAGTTATCAAGCTCCTCTCCTGTGGAATCAGCTGCCAATCTGGATTCGGGAGTCAGACTCGATCTCTGTTTTTAAGAATAGGGCTAAAACGTACCTTTTTGATATAGCCTACAATTAGGGAGGGATCATGTGTTTCTGAACCCTCCCTTAGTTATGCTGCTAATAGGTTTAGTCAGCCAGGGGACCTCCAGTAATGCACTGGGCCTCACTCCTTTCCTCACTCTCTATGAAATATTTTTTGTTTTGCTGGTCATTAACATTTGTTTGTTCTCTCCCATAGATTGAGTCCCCATCGTGCTGTTTGCTCTCTACATGTCTGTTCTTTTCTTCTTCTCTATCCCCTCACCCCCCAGCCAGTCGCAGCAGATGACTGCCCCTCCCTGAGCCTGGTTCTGCTGGAGGTTTCTTCCTGTTAAAAGGGAGTTTTTCCTCTCCACCGTCGCCAAGTGCTTGCTCACAGGGGATCGCCTGATTGCTGGGGTCTTTCTGCAACTGTGGGGGTTCCCCCCTACAGTTGATAGTGCTATGAGATGACTGTTGTTGTGAAATGGCGCTATATAAATAAAGTTGAACTGAATTGAAATTGAATTGAATTGAATATTATCAATAAGACATAATCGATACAACAGTTGTGTTGTACTGAAACCACTAGGAGTTGCTAGTCTCACTAATCCTTGTCCCAAAACCTATAATCCCACTCAGCTCACTCTCTCTGCATGCCCCCACCAAACTGAGCCACTCATCCTCTCTTTCCATCATCTCTCCCCTTTCCCTCAGTTTGGACCCCTCTCTCCTATCGAGTCACTCGGCCGACAGGTTGGAACGGTCAACAGGCGTTATACTTGGCTGAGCACTCATTGTGCACATGAATGCAGCGAGAGAAGGATGGAGGGACAGAAAGAGAGGTGGAGATGGGTATTATGTGATAAAGAGTGCAAACAGAGGGCCAAGCCCTGTGCCTCCTCGATTTAACCCTACATCAAAGTTAAGCAAACATACACACCCCCCAATGTCCAAATGTCTCACCCGTAATTCTGACACACACCCTACTTCTCCACCCCCAATTCTCTCACACGACCAGGCCTTGACCTCTGCACACCACCGAGGATGCCTAGAGGAAACTACATGGAGAAAGAGTCCTACCACAACTTGCACTGAAATCGCTCTTGAAATACTGTGATAAGATTTTGTCCAGGAAAATACAAATAAGCAAGAAAAGGGACAGAATAATTCAACAGTGAGACCCACACTGACAGTGTAGCTAAAGGCTAGACCCTGTTCATGAGTGATGTTCCCCGTGTTTTCACTTAACGGCAGCAAATAAAGTTGTGTGTGGCTGAGTAATAGGCAGTTGGCCTGTAAGATATTTGGCATGAACTGCTCACGTGTGTGTGTGTGTGTGTGTGTGTGTGTGTGTGTGTGTGTGTGTGTGTGTGTGTGTGTGTGTGTGTGTGTGAGTGTGAGTGTGAGAGAGAGAGAGAGAGAGAGAGAGAGAGAGAGAGAGAGACTGATGTGTGTGAACCGATGTTCCGTCTTCCCTGCAGCAGTGACGGCTCACTGGGGGGTTGGAGGACGGGATTAAAAACAGAGAAGTGTCACTGTCATGTTGAGTTATAGCACTCATAACACATACACACACAAAAAAGACACAGATATTGGGGGTAAAGAAACAAAAACATACACAATCAAATTTGTATCTAAAAAATCCTCATTAGACACAATGTGATGTGCATCAATACGTTACACGGGGACAATGACCGAGCACACATGACTGTATTCATCTCTGAGAAGGTCTGAAGCCAAAATCTTAATTGAAATTAAATTTGATTAATTTCTCAAAAGATGATTAAAAAAGATAATGAAGATAAAATGATTATGGTGCCAAGTTCCATTTTGCAATAGGTTTGCTTTGCGTTATCAATTAATTGATGTCATTTACCATTCTGTCTCTTAACATTTTTTCAAAACTATGTGAAGCAAATGTAACTATTTTCGTATTACCACACCAACATAAAACATGTGGTCTAAAATGAAACAACTGCATAGTATAATCTCCAAAGCATTTCATCATCTGTAATGTGCAATCCCTTTACAAATATGTTGTGAGTGTGGGCATGAATGTTTTTTTTCTTAAGTTTGTTTATTTGTTTATTTATTTATTAGGATCCCCATTAGCTGCAGCTTATAGCTGCCACTATTCTTTCTGGGGTCCAAGTGACCCCAACTGAAGCCATTTATATATTCAGACTTCTAACTCATGAGGCCCTTTAACAAAAAAAGTGACCACACAGTTTTGGAGAAAGAGAGAGAGAAAAAAGAGGGGCCTGTAAATTGGATTTGGCCTGGCCTTAACCTCAGCCCCCCTCTACATTGTGTGTGTTCTGGGGGCCAGGAGGGTAATTTAATTTGTTGGTCACAGAAATGGGGAGAATGGGCAAGGACCGTCTGTCAGTCTGAAAGCTGCACTTTCCACTTCTGAATATGTACTGTAACAACTAGAAGAGGGACATGGATGACATATGGTCACATTCTAACAAATGTAGACAGCTGGAAGACACTGAACCATGACAATGTCTTTACATATTGTACATATGCAAGTTAGAGCATCTCGGGGAGTTCAAAATACAGGATTTGTTCAGCATCTGAGACCAATACAGACCTGTGATGGCGATTCATCGCAGCAACCATGAGAGCAGTCCAACCGAGGCGATGTCGATGGTTTGGATCCACCCCTTCTTTTATCAGTCTGAATAAAAACACAAAGATGATAGTTTTATCTAGAATACAGAAACATATTTTTGCTGTTTATATAAAAAATAAAAATAAAATTAAAAGCCTCCTGTGTCGTGTCAAATATCTCGATTTTTAAGCCACATTAGAAAAAAAAGTCACATAACACACTCCTTGGGCAGTTAATGTGTCCATTTGTGTAAGCCAGGTGTGCGATGAGCTTTCTGCCCGAGGGTACAACACCAAGTACTAGATGAGCACTGTCTTTTTTAAGTTTGTATAAAAGGGGATCCGTCTGCTCTCTCTGGCGTTGACCAGGCAGACAGTGTTCGTGTTTACAGTCAACACTGTGGCCTCTGTCTGCTCTGCACTTAGCAATGATGTTCTCTGGCTCCATTTTCACTGCCTGATCTGAACTGCAGTGAGGGCCTAGCAGGTTAAAAGTCCCACTGATACAGCTGTTTCTGTGGACTTTCAGAGTTCAGACATTGTTTCACTTCAAACTGATCACCTCTTCTTTCTAATGTTTTCTTCCCAACAGATTATGTTGTCTACAAATAAAATGCATGGAAAATTTTTGAATGGGACTGCCAGCAGAGAAGGCACTAAAGAACTTAGACTTAAATTATCTGTAAATCTAAGATTTTTTAGGTTTCATTTACTTTGCCAAACATCAAATTATTCATTATGTGGTTGTCTTGCAATGGCTATAAACGTGAATGTTTTTTAAATGATTCTTTTTCCAGACAAGTTGTTATACCCAGATGCTGTGGGTAACTCGAGGAGAAAGAGATCAAGTTCAAGTTTAAAACAATTCAGCTTTGTGCAGTACTGAAGTACAAACATCACTTTTCCTCATTGGCTAGTAAAATGACTAGCATAGCCAAGGGACTGCAGAGAACAGAAAGCCTAAGTCATGCCCCCTCTACTTCCATATATGGGACCTTAAATCGGAAAAAATCTCCACTGAAATATATAGCAAGAGCAAAATTATCTTTTGATCCCGATTGAATTTTGCCCCGAGTTACACATATGATGTTTGTCGATTTAAAAGATAATTTTCCACGTAATTAAAGTTGTCAGTTGTCATATAATAACAGAGTAATATTTAGTTTTTGTTTAAACGATTAGCGGACATCTCCCATCATCCCACATCACCAAACACAGTCATGGTAGGAGGCTTACTAAAACCTTACCTCCTGTTTCCCGACTGATGAAAGAAGGATCCAAAGAGGAGAAAAACACCACAAAGGTATCGTTTTGTATTTTGAGAGCTGCAACCAACACAGAGGACTGTTAGTTACTTCACCCTGGGCACGCTTTGAGCATGGGACGTCAGGTACATGCCTTTGTGTTTGTAGTCTTTTAATTTACATATTTTCATAACCTTATACCTTAACAGTTAGACAACAACCTACATTGTTATTTATGCAGAAAATTATCTTTTAAATTCACAAACATCATATGTGGCAGCTCGGTGGAGCAGTGGTTAGCACTGTGGCAGCACAGCAAGAAGGTCATGGGATTGATCCCACTCCTGACCATTGTGGGTTCAATCCCACCCCCTGACCATCGGTGAACTTCTGTGTGGAGTTTGTATGTTCTCCCCATGTCTGCGTGGGTTTTCTCCGGGTACTCTGGTTTCCTCCCACAGGCCAAAGACATGCACGTTAGGTTAATTGGCATCAATTAGGGATTCTAAATTGTCCTTAGGTATGAATGTGAGAGTGAATGGTTGTCTGTCTCTCTGTGTTAGCCCTGCAATGGACTGGCGAGCTGTCCAGGGTGTACCCTGTCACTTGCCCAAAGATGCTGGGATAGGTTCCAGGCTCGGGGCCCCCCCACGGCCTGAAAAGGATTAAGCAGTAGAAGGTGGATGGATGGATGGATGGATGGAAACATCATTTGTAACTCGTGGCAAAATTTTATCAGGATCAAAAGATAATGTCGCTTTTGTCATTCATTTCAATGGAGATTTTTTCCAATTTAAGGTCCCCTGTGTGTAAGCAGAGGAAGCGTGACTTAGGCTCCCTATTATGGATGAATATAAAGTTTTCTTGGCTTCTTTTCACTGATATGATCACTGCAGTAGCTCCTGCCATTTCAAACAGATGCTCAATTTACAGTAGTTTTCCCCTTCCCATTTTGCCTTTCTGTAAATGCTGAATACTTGGACTGGGTAGGAAATCAGTGTGCATCACAAAACATCAGTCTGTACTGGGTTTATGTGGGAGAAAATTAAAAGGTAAAATCTCCTGACCTTTGAGACTTTGACCTCAACCTGGATGCAGACCTACCTGAAGGTCATTGCGAGTGAGTTTCGTGAGAATGCAGGTGTGCTAGGAGGAGTAGTGATCTGTCTAAAATCATACGAATACCCAGATCTCCTGACCTTTGATCTTGACATTGACCTTGAGCACAACTTGGATGCAGACCCTCCCGAGGATCACGGTGAGTGAGTTTAACGAGCATCGGGGCAATTTCCTAGGAGGAGGAGTGATTTTTTTCTGCAATCACATAAGTGCCCAGATTTCCTGACCTTTGACCTTGACCTGGATGCAGACCCACCTAAGGGTCATTGTGAGCAAGTTTGGTGAGCATCGGGGCAAATGCCTAGAAAAAGAGCGTGAAATGTGTACAGACAGACGGACAGAAGGATGCCACGTCACTGTATTAGCTCCTTTCGACTTTGCCGGAATGAGCTAAAAATTATAAGTGTTCAATCTGAACGCTAACTGCATGCACTTGTCTGAAGACATCATAGGCTTCAAAATGTTAACTTCAATACAAAATACAGCCTGTGTAGCTTTTCAGAGAATAAAGCTTCTATAACAGACACTCTCCATGCTCTTATGTTGAAAGTTCAGTTATGGCTGACCAATTCTTGTACTTCCTATCCCTTCTTTACAAGCAGGCTAAGCCATGGCTATCTATGCATAGATGTTGCATTAGCTGCGTTTTCTACTACCAGAACACATCTCCATAGCCACCATATTGGGGAGGTCAAAAACAGCTGATAAATAATCACAACAACAGTGAAAAAGTGTGCTTAGTGTTAAATAAACCGTCTATCACACTATTGTGTGTCATTACTGCTCCTTGATAACGACAAGAGTGCAATTTTCAGGATAATATAGACAAACATTTCATGTTGACTAACAACTGAAAAACACAAAAATTTCTTATGAAAAGTGTGATTTCTCAGTGTCAAGTTTGTATATTTTGTCTGTTAGCACAGACACAGACAGGATGGTGAGACAGTAGCGGGCGAATACAAGATCATGTGGAGCAGCAACAACACCAACTACACCCAAGGCATGACCATTGCCATCCACCAACAGTATGTGATTTCCTGCACCACCTGGAAGCCATTGGGTCCCCACTTGCTGTATGCTCACTTGCGACACTCTTTTGGCTTACGTTCCATCTTCGTGGCCTACTCTCCCACGAACGTCGCCAACGACCAAACCAAAGATGCACCCTACACACAGCTGCACGACAAGCTACGCTACATTTCCCGCCACATCACCATTGACCTAAAAGACATGAACGCCACCATGGGCCCCAACAGGAGCAGCTTGGGACACATCACCAGACCGTTCCCATCTGACGTTGCCAACGACAATGGTAATGGCATGCTGGAGGTGTGTGCCACGCACAATCTAAAGATCCTGGACACCTGGTTCCAGCATTGTCAAATCCACCGTACCACCTGGTACTGTAACACTGGCGCTACATCCAAGACCATTGACCACATCTTGGTCAGTGGGCACTGGAGAATGGCCACTGACTACCATGTCTACTGCAGCACTGAGCTAGGGTGGACAGACTATCGATTCCTCACCGCCACTGTCCGCCTGCACCTCTGCTGCAATGCCCCTCCTGGCCCTGCCCATCATTGTCCCCCCAGACAACAAGAAGCTTTACACCTCTCAGTTTGCCCACTGCTACTCCATCGAGGTCACAAACCATTTTGCTGCTCTTGACCACCCAGAGAGCCATGAGGATGCCTGGGAGGAGATTACTACCACTCTCACTCTGGCTATCACAAACGTCCTTGCTGATCACCGCCAGAGGATTCAGCCATGGATCTCCAATGCCTCCTTGGAGCTAGTCGATTGATGCCATGAAGCCAGACTCCAGGGGAAGGACACTTACCACAAGCTGAACACAGAGAGACGCCGCAGCCTTCGGCATGATGAAGCCACTTGGCTCCACCGAATCACCGACAAGGCCAACAACAGCTTCCAAGTAGGGAACTTCTGGTGTGCCTACTGGTCTATTAAGGAGCTGTGCCACACCGGCAAGAAATGGCAGTCGTTGTCCCCCGTTAGCCACCGGCAGCTGGTGGCTTGTCACCAGACTGCAAAACAAATCTACCTACGGGTACAAAGTAAGTAATAAAAAAAAAAAAAAAAAAAAAAATTGATGGGCTAAGCCTTGTTTTGGAACCAACGACCAAACTCCAATGATAGTGGGAGCACTATGCGAGCGTCCTCTGCAAGCCCCCTCCTCCTACCTCGGACAAGCTGCAGCAGTATGCCGATGTCAGTGTTGAAGACAACTCAATCGGCCTAGCTCTGCCCTCAATCAGGGAGCTGTCAGATACCATCAAGAAGCTCTCCTCTGGGTGAGTCCCCGGCGCTGATGGAGTTATGGCAGAAATGATGAAAGCCACTCTCAACTCTGTCATCCCTCAGCTGGAACATCTGTGTCGCTTCATCTGGGCAGACAAACACGTCCCTGGGGAGTGCAGGGACAGGGTCATTCTGTCCTTTTACAAGAAGAAGGGTGACCATCGGAGCACAGTCAGCTGTCGTCCCATCACACTGCTTTCCATCCCCGGCAAGGTAATCACTGCTGTCATCCTGAGCCGCATCCACCCCCTGCTCCTTGCCAAGCCCCACTGCAGTCCTGTGTAGTATGGAACATGGACCCCCTTGAAAATGGATCCGGGGTCCAAATTCCGTAGCAGAATTTGGACACCCAGGTCCAGTTTCCGCTGCAGAATATGGACCCCCCCCCCCCAGAATATGGAACCTATCACAAAAATTTGCATATAATGCAAATAGTTTAATGTTCTTAACTAGAAAATTGACCAAACCATTTCTTATTAATAAAAGTAATATTAATATGCATGTATAGACTATAAGATACAGTCATCAGGGCTGAGGAGAAGGAAGCCATCTTGAAGGCTTGCCATGTTGTCCCCACAGCTGGTCACCAGGGTACTTGGGTCCATTTTCTATGGCATAGGATATGGACCCCCCATCCCCCCACCTTCCTTCCCAAATGAAATGTGTATTATAGTACCTAGGTCCATTTCCTATGCCATAGATTCTGTACCTCATGTATTTAATGTATATTTTAGTAGCCGGGCCCATTTTCTATGGCATAGGATATGGACACCCCCCCCCCCACTTCCCAATATGAAATGTGTATTATAGTACCTAGGTCCATTTCATATGACAAAGGATCTGTACCCTTTGTATTTAATGTACTAGTGCATTGCCCATAGAATGCAAGTATTCCTGTCTGAAACGGGGATTCCAATTAGGCTTTACAGGCCCAAATGCAGACTGTGTTTGAAAGCAGAATACAAAGAGGTGTAGGCTATATGTTGGCAATCACATGACAGACTTTGACAAATATAAAAGGGACTAAATGGCACTAAGATTTATTTGATTGTGTGAATATTAATTACAGAATACCTAAATATTGAAAATGAATGGGACATCCAATGTCAGTGACTGTTTCCGATCCCTTGTTTATTGTTTGTCAGATCACTTATTTGTGTGATCTTTTATCACTTATATTCAAGATAATAGTGTATCTTGCACTTTGGGGAATGGGAGTTGTTCAGTTATCATAGTTATTTTAGTTTATCACTGTTCAGTGATGGAGTTCAGTGTAATATTGAATTTCTTCTGTGTATCGTCAATAAACTCATGCAATACTATAACAGGACACGTTTACAAATATTTGAGACCCATTGTAGTGCATCATTTTATACTTTAGCAATATTTTGTTATTAAAATGTTTTTTTTAGGAGACCGGGTGCACGCCATGAAGGTAACAGCATAGAACCTCTGCTCCCGGCACGTTCATATTGAAAAAGCCCTTAAAACGCGAAAACCTACAGAACTACCAGCTCAAGACGATCAACTAGAAGGGCAATGGTAAAAGGCAAGTCAAAAACCAAGAAACAGGCTGAAATCATGGAGTTTGATACCGAAGAAACTGAAGCTAATGACGATAGCATCGGTTTGGCTAGTACTGATGCTAGCAAAATGGAGGAAGACGACAGCATTGATTTGAAGGCGATATTGATGGAAATCAGGGACTTCAGGAAAGAAAACACGCAACAGTTTAATGAAGTTAAGGCAGAAATCAGCAAGACTAATACAAGACTCGAAACAGCGGAGGGACGCATTTTGGAAATGGAGGAACGAGTTGAAACAATAGAGGAGGTGGTTACAGAGCTTGTGAAACTCCAGTCTAAGCTACAGGCCCAAATCACCGACTAGGAGGGGCGATCTCGTAGAAATAATGTATGGATATATGGTGTGATTGAAAATGGAGAGAAAGGTGCTCCGACTATGATAGATTTTGTCGAAAATCTTCTGAGGGAAAAGCTCCAACTGTCCTCGACACTGGACTTGCATATTGAACGCGCACACCGCGCCCTGACGGCAGTTCCCCCGGCCGGAGCACCACCTCGGTCCATCATTGTACGCTTTACCAGTTACAAGAGCAAGGAAGAGGTACTCAGGAAAACTTGGCAAGTGAGGGGATTCCAGTGGAAGGGCAAACAGATTAACCTTGATCACGATTATGCACCCGATGTCCTTAAACAGAGACAAACATACGCAGAGGCTAAAAGGATTGTAAAACAACGAGGGATACGTTTCCAGACTCCGTTCCCAGCTAAACTCCGAGTGTTCTACCCAGACGAAACAAAACTTTATAACACCGCTGAAGATGCAACTAAAGACATGTTTGACAGAGGATTCCCAGTCACTGTCTACAAACCACCGGAGACACTGATGGCACGGATTCACAAAACAGCGTGGACCACTAAACGAAGCACAAGAGGAGAGCGACGCATACCGCTGGATCCGGGACAGACGGGACCATCATCAATAAAGGAGAGACTGCAACAATACAGAAGGGAATCCATGTAAAAACGCCAATATAAATTTGCTGTTCAATTTATAACCCAGTTACAGGTAATCTGATTTAACAACGACTTATCCATGGTTTATTTTTCTTTATACATGGTTTTTCAATTAAGAGATAATACAATAACTAAACACGAGAAATGAGTGAAACCTAAGACTTATTGCCAATCTAAATCAGCTGCCGGGAAATGACTGTTCAGGCATAGTATGGAGGAATTGCGTGACGATGGACGCTCCACTAGAGGGCCCACTCTGACGCAAGTGGCTAACCCTCTTAAAGACTCGTTACAACATCAGGTCTTACAGGGTTTGTTTTTCTTTAAACCCCACAAACGGAAATCCTATTTTATTTCCTCAAATGTTTGTTATTGTTTTGTTTTGCTGCAGTTCAGAGCAGCACTGTTTGGACAAGTGGTATACTTATGTTTATTCCGATTAATCAGGAAGGAAGAGAAAAAGAAAAACAAATTATAGCCAACAATCAGACTATCAATTTTATTTTATTTTTTTATTTTATTTTTTTTTTGTTACTTATTTGTACCCGTAGGTAGACTTGGTTTGCAGTCTGGTGACAAGCCACCGGCTGCTGGTCGCTGCGTGCGCGAGCGCCCTAAACCTACATGTTTTTGGTATGCGGGAGGAAACCGGAGAAATCCCGGAGTAAACCCGCGCAACACGGGGAGAACATGCAAACTCCACACAGCTCACTGTTGGTCGGGGGCTGGCATCGAACCCACGATCTCATGATCCCCGCGGTCCCCCGGCCGAGGGTAAAACTGTGCTGCCAAAGTGCTAAACCACTGCGCCACCGTGCAGCCGTGCATCAATGTCATCTCCTTTAATGTAAATGGAATTATCAGCCCACAAAAAAGGTCCAAAATACTCTCCAAACTCAAAAAAGAAAAGATACATGTGGCCCTTCTACAAGAAATGCATGTATTAGACCAAGAACTCAAAAAGCTTGAACGAGGTTTTTATAAGTATGTCTATGGATCATCATACAAACTTGGCCACCGTAGAGGTGTCGCAATTCTCATTTCACGACAGATTTGTTTTGAATATTTATCTGACAAGAAGGATAAAGAGGGGCGACATATATTGATAAAAGGAAAAATTGATGGCTCATTAGTAACTATTCTCAACATATACGCACCACCAGGAAGTAATTGGAATTTTTATAAACAGATGTTTGAAATGATGGTATCTGAAACTGAAGGAATGTTGATATGTGGAGGGGACATGAATATACGGTTGTCAAAACTGGACAGTTCTAAGAATGATCTAGCACAAAAAAAAAAAATCAATAACAAAGAAAATAAACAGTATCATGAGTGAAACCGGAATTATCGATATCTGGAGAGATTTTAACCCTTCTGGACGCGATTATACACATTTTTCTGCCCCCCATTCTACATATTTGAAAACTGATTACTTCTTCACATTTAATAAAGACAGATATAAGATTAAAACAAGTGATATTGGCACAATTGATCTGTCAGATCACTCTCCAATATACGTATTTATCTATCTGTATGAATGATACTCGCAAAACCACAACTTGGAAACTTAATTCCAATATTTTGAATGATTCAAAAATGAAAGAGAAATTAAAAGAAGAAATTGATGAATACTTTAAGGAAAATGATAATGGGGAAGTGTCACCATCCATTTTATAAGAGGCAAAATTATTGCCAGCACCTCTTTCATTAAAAAACAAAAAAAAAAGAAAAACTTGAAAAATTACAAATGGATCTTAAGGAATTACAAAGACAACACAAAATTACTTCAAACAATGAAACAATATGAAATAAAAAGATTACAAAAAGAAGTTGATAACATATATTCTGATGAAACGCAAAAAAAGCTTTTCTATCTTAAAGCGTACCTGTGGTGGTCGTGAAAAAAAAGATATTATATTGAGCCCGTCTCACGTTCTAGTTCAAGTTTAAGTTCAAGTTCAAGTTCAAAGCAATGCGATATAAATCCATTGCTGATGTGCTGGTTCATCTATGTCAGCAAAACATGGGCGCAGCCATACTAGCGGCTACATGGCCTGCCAGGATGCTTCCTGTGATGTACTGTCGTGGATACCGCGATCTGGATCAATATTGGCTGAGCCTGGAGTGCCCGGATGAGCAGTGGCTTTCGGGATATTCAAATTCAAATTCAAACGTTTATTTCAAACTCAGGGTTCATATAAAATGCAGAACTAAAACGAGTAGAAAATAAATAAATGCTTAAATTCAGCGGGTCGTCTCGTCTGATCTGAGGTCGTAACGGCCGCCAGACGGCCGATGATTAGGCGCTGGGCTCTTCCCTCGCCGCTAAAACTATATACAGAGCAGCAGACACTCGGCGCTCTTGTAACAACAAAAACATACAATGCGATATGGATATCGCAACATGGTGGAATGTAAAGCCTTTGGATGTCTCAATAATAGGCGAAAAAAACAAAGAAACATTTCTTTTGTGTACCCAAACCCAGCTCACCTTGTCGGAAGATCGTAGCGGAAAAGTGGTTGTGCAATCTCGGAACAGGGCACAGACGTTTCCTTTCAGACGAAATTGCGTTGTATGTGAGGACCACTTCGTCACTTTCACCCTCAGAAGACCTTTCTGGCTCAAACCTGTAGCCATGTTGGACGAATTCTTCCTCAGAGTCCGACAATTCAGCCATAATAGAATAAAAACACTCACAAAAGCACTCTAGTCGCTCATACAGGCGGAGTATTGACTTTTCAGTACCAACGTAGTGACGTCACATCCGCATGTGTCATGGCTGCGCACACAGTTTTCATTGGCTGGCCATGCCTGCGGTCGTATTTGCATATTTCTCTGGTGGTATATGGCTGGCAATAATTATTTAACCAAATAACGAATACTTTGCCTAATGTTTTCAAGTTGAATGCGTTTAGACGACCACCACAGGTACCCTTTAAACAAAACTATTATGAGGCTGGAGGGAAGTCAACAAAATGGCTAGCTTTTAAACTAAGAAAACAACAGGCTGATAACACAATCTATAGAATAAAAAACCCCAAAACTGGGATTACACATGATGATATTACAGAAATTCAGGAGAGTTTTGTAACCTATTATAAAGACCTTTACTCACAGCCTAAATTAAACAATTGTGATCACATTGAAATTTTTTTAAGTTCACTAAATCTCCCTGGTGTCACCGAACAGGAGAACAGTAACCTAATAAAAGAAATCACAAATAAAGAAATCAATGATGCAATTACAAGACTAAAACCACATAAAAGCCCTGGCCCAGACGGCTGGTGAATGGTATAAGACCTACAGGGAGGAATTAATTCCAAGACTGAGGGAAGTGGGTAACTGGGTGTTGAAGGGAGGGGATCCACCTCCCTCATGGAAAAAAGCGATTATCACTGTCATCCCAAAAGAGGGAAAAGATAAATTGAATTGTAGCCAGTATCGACCAATATCAGTCTTAAACCTAGACTACAAAATATACACGTCCATAATAGCAAAACGACTTGACAATATTATACCCAGACTTATTAATCATGATCAAACTGGTTTTATCCGCCAGAGGCAGACCCAAGACAGTATTAGAAGGACCCTCCACGTTATACACCATATTAAAAAAAATAAGATTGAGGCATTGCTTATGGGTTTAGATGCTGAAAAAGCATTTGACTCAGTGAGATGGTCATTTCTTTATAAAGTTTTGAATAAATTTGGATTTCACCATATAATCATTAAGGCCATCCAGGCAATTTACCACAAACCAACAGCCAAAATAAAAATAAATGGTAGTCTTTCAAAATCAGTCTCACTTGAAAGATCATGTCGCCAGGGCTGCCCCCTTTCACCAATTTTATTCACTTTATTTATTGAACCGCTTAGCCAATACATTAGACAAGATAATTTAATTGAGGGAATTGATATATATGGGGACATTCAGAAGATATCCCTTTTTGCAGACGATGTCCTAATTTATTTAGGTCAACCAAATAAATCTCTACCTAGATTGATGGAGATATTAGAGCAGTTTGGATCACTTTCAGGTTACAAATTAAATATTGAAAAAACACAAATTATGACCTTAAATTACCAACCCTCAATGGAGTTAAAAAGTAAATACAATTTTAAATGGGACAAAGACTCCATGAAATATCTTGGCGTGATACTAAGTAGAGACACTGGAAAGTTGTTTGAAAAAAATTATGGCCCACTAAATTCTAAAATAAAATTGGATTTAAGAAAATGGAGTCTAATACCAACTTTAGGACTAATTAATAGAATACAATCAATAAAAATAAACATTTTACCCCGATTACTTTACCTCTTCCAAACTCTCCCAATTGAAGTGTCAAAACAACAATTTGTAGAATGGGACAAGTTGATTTCTCGCTATATATGGCTTGGGAAAAAACCTCGAATAAGATACAGTACATTACAACTGCCAAAGGACAGAGGTGGCTTATCTTTGCCATGTATGAGGGACTACTATTACTCTGCCCAATTAAGACCATTGGTTTGCTTATGTGATCCAATGTTCAAATCTAGGTGGAAAGATATAGAGGAAAAAGCCACTAAGGGCCCCCCTATACAAGCAATGATAGCAGACAGGAAATTGCAATCACATTTGAAAGACCCGGATAATCCCTGGCTAAAATTCACTTTTAAGATTTGGAATGACGCAAGTAGAGAGAACAAACTAACCAAGACTGAAATGATGTTAAGATGGTGCGCTTACGACACAGAATTTTTACCAAACCGTAATGACACAAGATTTCAAAAATGGACATCAATGGGGCTCACTTCATACTTCACATTTAACCACAAGGGGGAGCTAGCAGATTTCCAAACCCTTAAATCAAAAAATGAGTTAAATAACCAAGACTTTTTTAGGTACCTACAGTTGAGACATAGATATAATGAAATTATAAGGACCAAGACTGATAAGAAGGATAATAAAATTCTAAATATATTCCAAATGGCCTTTAGCACTATTACTGTTCAGAAAATTATAGCAAGATTTTATCAGGGATTTCAAGCAAACAAATCCACCAATACCCTATATATTACGAAGAAATGGGAAAAAGAAACAGGATCAGCAGTAGATGATAGTGACTGGGAATCAGTATGTACAGTGCAATGGAAAACTACTTATTCAACTATCTGGAGGGAATTTGGATGGAAAAATTTAATTCGCTTCTTTATTACCCCAGTCCAAAAAAAACACCAAAATTTAGGTACCGGTTGTTGGAGACTATGTGGAAATGAAGAGGCTAATCATTATCATGTATCCTGGGCCTGCCCAAAAGTTACCCCATTTTGGAAAGACACACATAAATGCCTGGAAAAGGTTTTCTCTACCCATGTCCCCTTTGACTTCCTGTACATGTTCTTAGGTTTGGATATTCCTAACATAGCCTCATTTGCAGATAAATACTGAATGAGAATTGTACTATTGTCAGCAAAGAAAGTCTTAACGAGAAAATGGCTCCAAACAGACATACCAAGAATTCAGGATTTACATGATACGGTATACCAGATATTTGTGATGGAAAGGATTACCATGTCTCTAAGGCTACGAAGAGATAAATTTGATAAATTCTGGCTTAAATGGACCCAATATACAGGAAATCAAAGGAGAGACTTTGCTTAAGTAAATTATCCCATTGAAGGGAAGAAAAGAGCAGAACTGAAAAATTTAATACCACTTGTCCACTGTTCAGTTTATTTGTCTACATGTTATCTTTATACTACAAAAAAAAAAACTTATGGGAAGATCAATCGAGGGCATTTTCTTGTGTGTTACTTCTTAACCTTTTTTTTTTTATTATTCTATTTGAATGATGGCAAATTCTAAGTTTTTACTAATGTTTATTCCCTTGTAATAAAGTACTGCTCTCAATGTAAACAATCTGACCAAGATCACCAATAAAAATATAATTGAAAAAAAAAATGTTTTTTTTAAACTGTAATCAACCAAATTAACTACAAAACACCCAACATTATTATACAGAGCAGAAGGACCCATTTGACTGCAACCATTGCATCAGTGTTGCCTATTTGTCAGTAAATATTTAACTAAAAATGATTTTTCATTATTTGGGCATTTTCATGTCCTGCATTTAGGCCCTGTCATAGATGATTTAGGTAGCATTTGCAAAACGTATGAAAAATTTGGAGAATACGCTGGCGTACGTGGAATCAGTTATGGCTAAGCTCTGTCTAAGTTAAGAACACACTGAAGAATGCTGAAGCACCCTGAAGCACGCTGGTATACAGCGTAGTTCGTCAAGCTCCTCTGAAAATATTCAGCATGCTGAAAAATTAAGTAGAAGGACCCGTTTGACTGTAATCGTTGCATCAGTGCTGAAAATTCTCAGCATGCTGAAAATTTTCCGACGCATCCAGTGTATAAGATGAGATAAGATAAGCCTTTATTAGTCCCACAATGGGGAAATTCCAGGATTGCAACAGCACAGGAATAGCAACACTCAGAGCAACAATCAGAAGGCAAGAGAAAAACAAGAGCAGCGAGTATACATATGCACATATAAATATAAATATATATATATATATATAGACACACAGTACGGAGCATTGTAGCTAGATGGAATAGATATATAAACACAGTGCGGAGCATTGGTTGATATGTCCCACATTCGCAGAACAAAGGTCGTAGGGAAGCTATGCGTTCGTTTAGACACGTTACTTGTCAGCGACTCATAGTTACTCAAAAGTCGAAATACGTAGAGATTAATGTCTAGGGTACCCAAAAATTATTTCTAACATATGAGTAACACTCTTTGAACCTATGTGTAACTTATTGAACAGGATTCTTACATGCTACCCTATAGCCTACTGGCTATAGGGTAGCATGTAAGAGCACTGCTCAGCTCTGCTGAGCTCTGCTCTGCTCAGCTGCTGCCTGCAGCACACACGCGCACACACACAGAACTAAACTCACGTACTTGTTTGTATAACGGGACCTGTCGGGGATGTGTCTGAGCACTTTCAAGCTACAGGATAGAGATCCAAATTGCTGTTTGGCCCCCCCGCCCCCATGTTTTGTTTTGTTTTTTACCTTTGACTGCCGTCTATACCATCAGCTGTCCATATTTTGACTGAACGACTCCATACTTGGGGATGCACACCCTCGTAACCTCAGCAAAGCACGTATAAAATCTTAAGCCAGTCTGACAAACGGTTTAAGAGACATGCGTGGAACAGACAGACAGACAGACACACACACACACACACAGATTCCGTGCATTTATAGATAGATATTTTAGTGCCCAGGTCCATTTTCTGTGGCATAGGCTATGGACCCCCTATATGAAATGTGTATTATAGTACCTAGGTCCATTTCCTAAGCCACAGATTCTGTACCCCTTGCATTTTGTAATGTATATTTTAGTACCCAGGTCCATTTTCTATGGCATAGGATATGGACCAGCAGGAGAAGATGCTCAACTTGAAGGAAGGATCACCTCTACCTTCAAGCTGTTTGACCTGGAACAGGAAGCCAAGGCCAACATCACAGCAGCACAGGAGTATCAGAAGGCCAACTTCGACTCCAACCATCAGCCGCCCAGCTACGAGGTTGGAGACCTTGTGCTGCTGAACAACGCCAGATGGACACAACGCAAGGGTGACAAGCTGGCACCTCGTTGGACAGGACCCTATGAGATCGAGGAGGTAGGCATTCCACAATAATCATAAAATATTTAACATGTTTTAATTGTAATATAATAATAATATTTTATTGCCTCAAAAATATGACAAATATTCCAAATAATATTTAAAATATTTCAGTGGATCCAGGTCAGCAATATCACAATATACAATGTCGGGGTCCATATTTTATGCTATAGAAAATGGACCCATGCCATAATTATGTCATGCCTGTATTATTATTCAGTGTTGTAATTATACTTTGTCTTACTGTGTGTTTCAGGTTCGTCCAAAAGAAACTTTCCGGCTGAAGGGTTTGAGGCAGTTGGTGAAGGCCATGAGGATTAAACCCTACCTCACTGCCAAACACCCCTACAGCTCCTCCAAGCATGCCAGCCTGGAGTCAACACCATGTTCTCCAGCTGCCAAATGCCGCCACAGCTCCTCCAAGCATGCCAGCTTGGAATCAACACCACCTTCTCCAGCTCCCATCTCCCCCGACTGCTTACAGACTGGCAACAGTCCCCCACCACCCCTCACTTTCAACACAGTTGACTGACTGGCAGGTAACACATGCCAAGCAGCTGGGACCCTTGATCCAGAAGAAACTTGCATCAGCAGAAGCTGAAGAGAAGATCAAGGGATAGGAAGACGAGCAAGACAACACCATTCCCATACGTGGTGATGGCAACTGCTTTTTCTGGGCCATTTCTTACTTCATCACAGGCATCCAGATCAACTATGGCATTCTACGAGCCCTCACTGTCCAGTACATGAGAGAAAACTCATCAGTTTTCAACACCCTCTGTCCACAGGTTGACTATGTCAACAACAGCAACATGGCTCAGCATGGGTGTATGCCACTGAAGTTGAGATATTCGCCATTGCCAGCCTGCTTGATACTTCCATCTGGACTTTCTCACCTTTTGGCAAAAGCTACAGATGGCAACACTATGGCAATGCTATGGACCCCTCTCTGGTCTTCCCTCAACTTGTGAGTAGTCTGGCAAGGCCATATTTGTTGAGAACATGTATGAACACTTCCAACCCGTGTTATCTTAAGTATATTAAGCTTCTGATCAGCCAGTTTTTGTGATATTTGTTTCATTGACAACATTGTATATTTCGTACATTTTTTAATTAACAATACACTACATTCCAAATTATTATGCAAACAGGATTTTAGTGTCATAAATATTCAATTTTTTGTTTTTCAATTAAACTCATGGATGGTATTGTGTCTCAGGGCTCTTTGGATCACTGATATCAATCTCAGACACCTGTCATAATTAGTTTGCCAGGTGAACCCGATTAAAGGAAAACTACTTAAGTTGGATGTTCCACATTGTGCTGACCTGTCAGATATTGGGTGGGGTTATGTTCCCTCTAGTGGTGGTTTGCGTTACTGCACCTTTAATTGTAGCTACTTCCTGTTTCCTGCATAAACCCTTTTTCTTTGTTCAATCTGCCATGATGAAAGCAATGTGAAAATGTGCTCGCCAGAAATTTGGTTGTACTAACCTAGGAGTGGAACCAACAGTAAGTTAATGCTGAAAATTGTTGTAATACTTGTTTAAGATGACCATAGTTTGGAATATGATGTTAAAAACGCTAAATTTAAGCTATAAAAAGATCGCGATTAAAAGGTGTTAATGGCTAATCATTTGCAATGGTACTTAGCTAACTGCTGAGTCATTTAGCCCTTTGTTAGCCCAAGTTATATTGTGTTGTAATGGTGCTTCATGTGAAAGCTAGTTAGCTATTCATTTGGCTATGCTTACCTGCTTACTTAGCTGTGTAGCTGTCCTTTGTAAAATAAAAATGTGTTAGTATAATTTCGTAATACTTAACTGATTTAACTTACCTTAACTTTGTAACCTGTGGAAACTGTGAAATACTTACCTTAGTTTGAATCTGTAGAGCAAATTACTTAACCTGAGTTAAGTGCCTGTAATAAGAGAAACTGTTTATATACAGAGTGTTGTATTATTATTTCTTATGTAACATTCTGTATTATGTATATTTCATTGTGTTTCAGTTTTACAAAAAAAGAAAAAAGACAAACAAGACAAAAACGATTTCAGTAAATCAGTCAACCTGGAATCAGCCTGCTGTCTTTATTGTTCGCTATCTGTCTACAATACCCAGCCGTATTACCAGGACAGAATAGTAAAATGTTGACCACGCAGCGGGGATAGGCAGCTGAAATACGGTGAACAGCACACAGAAGCAAGCCAAGATGAGCCACGCTGGTGAGGAGGACCGTCCGTCTCAGTTGGAGACAAGGTCTCAAGCCTCAAATTCACACAAGTCCTCCAGGGCATCAACCCGGTCATCTGCCAGCATCGTTGCAGCAAGAGCCAGAGCTAAGGCTGAAGCAGCTAAAGTCAAAGCATCCTTTGCAGAGAAGGAGGCAGCCATGATGAAACAAAGGGCTTCAGTAGAGGCTGCCATGATTAAAGAAAGGGCTTCAATAGACGCAAATCTTCACGTGCTACAACAAGAGAAAGAAGCAACTGCAGCATCAAGAGAGGCAGCTATATTGGAAGAAGCTGCAGCAGCAGAGCTCGATCCAAGACACAGCGACTCTCTTGGTGAGCTACAGAATCTAGCCCTTGATGATCCAGTGAGACGCACACGACGCTACGTGGAAACACAGCCATTCGATGCACATGCACCACAGTTGCAACCAGGCCCAACTCCACAGCAACAAATTGATCATCAAGCACCGGTGAATTCACACCTCTTTAGCATTAAAGAACAAGATTCACTGTATGAGTCTTTCGTGGACAGAAATGAACACAAGCCCATGATGGTTGGACACAACGTTCCTCATTCTGCCCCAAGGCCATTTGTTCCAAAGCAGGAACATTCACCTGTTCTCCCTGACATTAAAAGGAAAGACACTGCAGCTAACCCTCCAGCCTCTCATCCCAACCAGGGAAACAAATCCTCACCTCCATCAACACAAACCCATGTCTTGGCCCAGTATCTCATGAGAAAAGAGATGGTGAGCTCAGGACTCCTTACCTTTGACGACTGCCCAGAAAACTACTGGGCGTGGAAGGCCTCCTTTCTAGCAGCCACAAAGGAGCTTAACCTCTCGGAGCAAGAAGAGCTCAACCTACTGATCAAATGGTTGGGGCCCAAGTCGTCAGCTCAAGCCATGAGGATCAGGTCTGTGCATGTAAACAATCCTAGACTAGGTGTGTGGACGGTATGGGAGCGCTTGGAGGAAACTTATGGAAGCCCAGAGGTGATTGAAAGTGCCCTAATGAAAAAATTGGACGCCTTCCCAGTCATCTCTAACAAAGAGACACACAAGCTCAGAGAGTTAGGAGACTTGTTAAAAGAGCTACAAGCTGCTAAGTCAGAGGGATTCTTACCTGGGCTCATGTATCTTGATACAGCTCGAGGGGTAAATCCAATTGTGGAGAAGCTTCCATTCTCACTTCGTGAACGCTGGATGACACAGGGATCCAGGTACAAGGAAGTTTATCATGTGCCTTTCCCACCATTCAGCTACTTTGTGGAATTTGTATGTTCTCAAGCTAAGACTCGCAATGACCCCAGTTTCGCATTCAACCTTTCCTCTACTCCCAATCAGTCAAAAGGTGAGAAAGACCAAAAACACATCTACAAATCCGCTGTAACAGTGAGGAAAACTGATGTCACAGCCGCAGGTGGTGCATCTCGGGACAGCACATCTGTGAAGAAAACTGAACCGGACAAAGAATGTCCAATCCACAACAAACCACATCCGCTCACAAAATGCCGTGGGTTCCGAGGAAAGCACCTGGATGAGAGGAAAGCGTACTTAAAGGAGAACTCGATCTGCTTTAGATGTTGTGCCAGCACCAAGCACATTGCCAAAGACTGTAAGACCGCACTCAAATGCAGAGAGTGTGAGAGTGACAAGCACACTTCAGCGATGCATCCTGGTCCAGCACCATGGTCGCCTCATGGGCAGGCTGGGCACTCACCTGGGAATGACCAGAGCGGGGAGCAAGGAGGGGAGCAAAGCGGGGAGAGTGAAGTTGCAGCAACTCCTGTTGTCACTTCTAAGTGCACAGAGATATGTGGCGATGCACCCCAGCCTAGATCCTGTTCTAAAATCTGCTTGGTCAAGGTTTCCCATGCTGATAATCCAAGCAAGTCTCACAGAGTATATGCTGTACTCGATGACCAAAGCAATAGGTCTTTAGTGAAATCTGAGTTCTTCAGTCTGTTGGGTATTAACAGCAGGGCATCCCCCTACACTCTAAAAACATGCTCAGGTAGAGTGGAGACTGCAGAAAGGAAAGCAACCAACATCATTGTGGAATCTCTCGATGGGAAGACCAAGGTCACACTGCCCACATTGCTGGAGTGTGAATACTTACCTGGTGACCGGTCAGAGATCCCGACCCCTGAGTGCGCACAATATTTCCCTCACCTCAGACCAGTGGCTGACAAAATCCCTGCACTTGACAACAGTGCACCCATTCTTCTGCTACTAGGCCGAGATGTTTTGAGCTTGCACAAGGTGCGAGAGCAGCGCAACGGACCACACGACTCGCCATACGCTCAGCGCCTTGATCTCGGCTGGGTCATAGTGGGAGAGCTGTGTCTGGGTGGCGCTCACAAGACTCAGGAAGTCAATGCTTATAAGACCCATGTCCTCCAAAATGGACGCCCTTCCTTCTTTAAGCCCTGCACTAACAGCATTCACATCAAGGAAAGACCCAGTGAACCGATTCAGTGCAGCCTTCAGTTCCCAACTCGCAGTGAGGAAGCCATTCCAGAGACATGTAGGGATGGTCTTGGTGAAAGTGTGTTCCAGACAACACCAGCCGACAACAAACCAGCCATGTCAGTAGATGACAGTGAGTTTCTGAGAATAATGGAAGACGAGGTGTATATGGACAATGAAAACCACTGGGTGGCGCCACTACCCTTTCATACTCCTCGTAAGCGTCTTCCGTGCAACAGAGAGCAGGCTGCTCAAAGACTCCAATCCCTCCAACGCTCATTCGGGAAGAAACCTGACATGAAACAGCACTTCTTTGATTTTATGCAAAAGGTCATTGACAACCAACAGGCCGAGCCAGCTCCTCCACTACAGCTCGGGCAGGAGTGCTGGTATCTGCCGACATTTGGCGTATACCACCCCCAGAAGCCGGGGAAAATAAGAGTTGTATTTGACTCCAGCGTGGAGTACAAGGGGACATCATTGAATGATGTGCTTCTCAGTGGACCCAACCTGAACAACACACTAATAGGAGTCCTATTACGGTTCAGAAGAGAACAAATTGCTGCTACCGCCGACATAGAGCAAATGTTCTATGGGTTCAAGGTCAGAGAGGACCACTGCCACTTCCTCAGGTTTCTCTGGCACAAAGACAATGATCCAGACAAGGACATCATTGACTACTGGATGACTGTGCATGTATTCGGCAACAGCCCGTCTCCAGCAGTAGCGACTTATGGGCTGAGGAGAGCTGCAGAGCAAGGAGAAGCTGAGCATGGTAGTGATGCAAAGGAGTTCATCTTCAGGAACTTTTACGTCGACGATGGGCTCACGTCATTGGCCAAGGAGCATGAGGTGATCGATCTCCTGCAGCGAACCAAGGCTCTGCTAGCTGAGAGCAACTTAAAACTCCACAAGATCGCCTCAAACAGTCCGAGGGTCATGGAGGCTTTCCCAGTGGAGGAACGAGCAAGTGACCTGAAAGATCTCGATCTGGGAGCAGACCCATTGCCCCTTCAAAGGAGCTTAGGCCTGAACTGGGTGCTCCAGACTGACAGCTTCACATTCCGAGTCTCAAGAGACATTAAGCCATTTAGTCGGAGAGGCATGCTGTCCACCATAAACAGTCTTTACGATCCCCTTGGATTCGCTTCTCCCATCACTGTCCAGGGAAAGGCATTGGTGAGAGACATCTCCTCTGAACAGTATGAGTGGGACACGCCTCTCCCACCAGAGAAAGAGGCACACTGGAGAACATGGATCAACTCCTTAACAGACCTGGAGCAGCTTTGCATTAGCAGATCATACCTACCTACCTCCTTGTCATGCTGTAACAGGATAGAACTCTGTGTTTTTGCAGATGCTTCAACTCTAGCGATAGCTGCCGTAGCTTACCTGCGTGCCTTAGATTCTGAAGGAAGATGGCACGTAGGATTTGTTATGGGTAAATCAAAACTTGCACCTTACCCCATGCACACCATTCCACGCCTGGAGTTGTGTGCAGCTGTCTTGGCCGTTGAGCTGGCAGAAGTGATCCAGTCTGAGATAGACATAGAGCTACAGGCAGTCAAGTTCTTCACTGACAGCCGCATTGTGCTGGGCTACATTCACAACAGTTCACGAAGGTTCTACACCTACGTAGCTAACCGAGTAGCTCGCATTCGTGGATCTACTGAACCAGAACAGTGGCAGTACATCTTGACAGACCAGAACCCTGCAGACCAGGGAACCAGACCACTTTCAGCAGCTCAACTTTCATCTTCCAGCTGGTTGCTCGGTCCCCAGTTTCTCAGGCAGTCAGCCACGGATAAGGTTGAGGAGGCTGAAACGTTTGAGCTTGTTGATGCAGACACAGACAAAGAAGTAAGGCCACAAGCCACCTGTCTACTTACCAAAGTCACAGAACAGCCTCTTGGCTCAGAAAGATTTGAACGCTTCTCTTCTTGGAAGAGCCTAGTAAGAGGTATGGCACTTCTTGTTCATGTAGCCAAGTCTTTCTCTGGAGAGAATAGTGATGGTTGCAAGGGATGGCATCAATGCAGCCAGCTTCTCGCCACAGAGTGGTCCCAAGCAAAGACAAAAATCTTCAAGGCTGTACAGGAGGATGTTTATGAAGAGGAGCTGAAATGCTTAATTCAGGGTTCCACAGTGCACTGTCAAAGCTCCCTTGCAAAGCTTGACCCCTTCATCGATGAGAATGGATTGATCAGAGTCGGAGGTCGGATACGCAGGGCAGACTTGGGAGACCAAGAGAAACACCCACTCATCCTACCAGCCGGCCATCATGTGACCACTCTCCTGGTCCGACACTACCATGACAAAGTAGCCCACCGGGGTCGGCACTTCACAGAGGGTGCACTGCGTACCGCTGGTGTTTGGATGGTGGGGGGTAGGAGGCTCATCTCCAGCATCATTTTCAAATGTGTTACTTGTGGGAAGTTGAGAGGACGGAGAGAGGTGCGGAAGATGTCAGATCTGCCGGCAGATAGGCTGGCAACGGATCCCCCCTTTACTCACGTAGGGCTCGACGTCTTTGGCCCATGGACTGTCACCACTCGGCGGACACGAGGTGGTGCCGCTGAGAGTAAAAGGTGGGCAGTCATCTTTACTTGCTTGAGCACCAGAGTGGTGCACCTTGAGGTTATTGAATCCATGTCGACCTCAAGCTTCATCAACGCCATGAGGCGTTTCCTATCCATCCGTGGACCTGTCAAGCACTTAAGGTCGGATAGAGGCACTAATTTCATTGGTGCATGCCGCGAGCTTCAAATCAACACTGACGATCCTGAGATCAAGAACTATCTGCAAGAGCAGGGATGTACATGGACCTTCAATGTTTCCCATTCTTCACACATGGGTGGAGCCTGGGAGAGGTTAATTGGAGTGGCAAGACGCATACTGGATGGACTGCTTGCGAAGGATGGTGCTACCCGACTGTCTCATGAAGTCCTTACAACCTTGATGGCTGAGGTTATGGCTATCATGAATGCACGCCCGCTAGTCCCAGTCTCCAACGATGCAGAGGTACCTGAAATCCTCTCACCTGCCACTCTGCTCACCCAGAAGGCGAGTGTCAGTCCTGCACCCCTGGGAGACTTCGACCTGGATCACCTCAGCCAGGTCCAGTGGCGCCAGGTCCAGAGCTTGGCGGACTCCTTCTGGAAGAGGTGGCGGTCGGAGTACCTGGCCACACTTCAACCACGGAGGAAGTGGACCTCTGAGAAGTCCAGTCTCCAGGAAGGTGACATTGTTTTGATAAAGGACAATCAAGCAAAGCGCAACATGTGGCCTCTAGGGCGAATAGTTAAGGCCATTCCTAGTTCAGACAACAAGGTCCGTAAGGTCACAGTTAAGACCTCTAGCCAAGGGGTAGTTAAAGAGTACCTTAGACCCATCTCTGATGTTGTGCTATTGATGTCACTAGAGAAGAGTAAATAGTGGTATACATGTATACCAAGCGGGGAGTGTGCTGACCTGTCAGATATTGGGTGGGGTTATGTTCCCTCTAGTGGTGGTTTGCGTTACTGCACCTTTAATTGTGGCTACTTCCTGTTTCATGCATAAACCCTTTTTTTTGTTCAATCTGCCATGATGAAAGCAATGTGAAAATGTGCTCGCCAGAAATTTGGTTGTACTAACCTAGGAGTGGAACCAACAGTAAGTTAATGCTGAAAATTGTTGTAATACTTGTTTAAGATGACCATAGTTTGGAATATGATGTTAAAAACGCTAAATTTAAGCTATAAAAAGATCGCGATTAAAAGGTGTTAATGGCTAATCGTTTGCAATGGTACTTAGCTAACTGCTGAGTCATTTAGCCCTTTGTTAGCCCAAGTTATATTGTGTTGTAATGGTGCTTCGTGTGAAAGCTAGTTAGCTATTCATTTGGCTATGCTTACCTGCTTACTTAGCTGTGTAGCTGTCCTCTGTAAAATAAAAATGTGTTAGTATAATTTCGTAATACTTACCTGATTTAACTTACCTTAACTTTGTAACCTGTGGAAACTGTGAAATACTTACCTTAGTTTGAATCTGTAGAGCAAATTACTTACCTGAGTTAAGTGCCTGTAATAAGAGAAACTGTTTATATACAGAGTGTTGTATTATTATTTCTTATGTAACATTCTGTATTATGTATATTTCATTGTGTTTCAGTTTTACAAAAAAAGAAAAAAGACAAACAAGACAAAAACGATTTCAGTAAATCAGTCAACCTGGAATCAGCCTGCTGTCTTTATTGTTCGCAATCTGTCTACAATACCCAGCCGTATTACCAGGACAGAATACACATTATTAAGCATGCCACATGTTTCAAGTAATATGGGAAAGAAAAAGGATCTCTTTGCTGCTGAAAAGCATCAAATAGTGCAATGCCTTGGACAAGGTATGAAAGCATTAGATATTTCACAAAAACTTAAGCATGATCATCGTACTGTGAAGAAATTTGTGGCTGATTCTGAGCACAGATGGGTTCTTGCAGATAAAGAAATAATGAGGAAGGTTTCTGCCAGACAAATTCATCGGATTAAGAAAGCAGCTGCTACAATTCCATTACAAAGCAGCAAACAAGCATTTGAAGCTGCTGGTGCCTTTGGAGTCCCACAAACCTCAAGGTGTAGGATCCTCCAGAGGCTTGCTGTTGTGCATAAACCTACTATTCGGCCACCCCTAACCAATGCTCACAAGCAGAAATGGTTGTAGTGGGCCCAGAAATACATGAAGACTCATTTTCAAACAGTCTTGTTTATCGATGAGTGCTGTGTAACCCTGGATGGTCCAGATGGATGGAGTAATGGATGGTTGGTGGATGGCCATGTCCCCACAAGGCTGCAACATACTGTAAGCAAGGAGGTGGCGGAGTCATGTTTTGGGCCAGAAACATGGGGAGAGAGCTGGTAGACCCCTTTAGGGTCCCTGAAAGTGTGAAAATGACCTCGGCAAAGTATATAGAGTTTCTGACCACTTCCCTCCATAGTACAAAAAGAAGACCCGAGCCTTCCGTAGCAAAATTATCTTCATGCATGACAATGCACCATCTCATCTTGCAAAGAATACCTCTGTGTCATTGGCTGCTATGGGCATAGAAGGAGAGAAACTCATGGTGTGGCCCCCATCCTCCCCTGACCTCAACCCTATTGAGAACCTTTGGAGCATCCTCAAGCAAAAGATCTGTGAGGGTGGGAGGCAGTTCACGTCAAAACAGCAGCTGTGGGAGGTTATTCTGACATCTTGTGAAGAAATTCAAGCAGAAACTCTTCAAAAACTCATAAGTTCAATGGATGCAAGAATTGTGAAAGTTATATCAAAGGGGTCCTATGTTAACATGTAACTTGACCTGTTCAGATGTTTTTGATTGAAATAGCTTTTGATTTCAGTAAATATGTCCTCCTAATAGGGGTGGGCAATATGGCCTAAAAATGATAACAAAATATTTCCGTGAATTTTCATGATAATATTTTTCACGATACTGCAGAATACAGTGTTTTTTTCTTTTAAATTTATGCAAAAAGGACAGTTTCACTGGCCAGCGTTATTTACCTTTAACATATTCAGGAAAAACCAAAAAAACCCTCTTATTTCTCCATTTTATAAACAGCAGCTCAGATTTAATTTAAAATATTTTTTAGTTCTGTATCAAATATTACAAGAAAATTATATAAACCGTTACATCTTAACTGCACACAGAGGTCGGGTTTTATGCTGAATCACTTTACCTGCATTAGTCCTGACCGTTGCATGGACCCGTCCTGGGGCTTTTGGCTCTCATTGCTGCACTGAACGGATGGGTTTTTTTCCCCCCTCTCTTCGGGTGGTTGAATAAAATCAACATAAAGCGGACAAAATGGAAGTAAAACTCGACAGCCTCTTCGAGCTGCACACTGGTCAATGTTAATACCGCTCCAGCTGTGTTGACGTGCAGAAAAAAATGCAGGCAGATTATCCACACTGCTGCACCATTTGTTTTTGGGTTTTTTTGTTTTTTTTAACATGACAGCAGTCTGAAACAGAAAGTGAAACAAACATTTCCACTCAACTGGAGACGGTCTGACTTCGGAGCAGCAGTTTCCCGCCATGTTTGTTTTGCCGTTTCTATACAGTGTGACGTTGTCACGCAGCAGACCCCAAATATTGTGGTATTCATTTTTACATCGGTATCAAAATTTATACCGGTATTGTCATGAACGATATGATATGGCACACCCCTACCTCTTAATGCTGCAAATTCACCAAATGAACATTTTCAGCTCTTTGCAACCAATAAAATGTTTTGAAACTCTGTTCTGAATAATAATTTGGAACAGTGCATTTTTGTTGTTATTTTTGCAAAATATAGTTATCATTGGGAGGTTTGTTCAATAAAATTTGATTTATGCTGTAATGGTTGATGCAGCGCGGTGGCGGAGTGGTTAGCACTGCGGCAGCACAGTAACTCACCCTTGGCCGGGGTATCCTGGATTCGATCCCAGCCCCCGACCAACAGTGATCTGTGTGGAGATTGCATGTTCTCCCCATGTCTGCGTGGGTTTTCTCCGGTTTCCTCCCACATGCCAAAAACATGCAAGTTAGGTAAATTGGCATCAACTGGGGATTCTAAAATGTCCTTAGGTATGAATGTGAGAGTGAGTGGTTGTCTGTCTCTCTGTGTTGGCCCTGCGATGGACTGGCAATCTGTCCAGGGTGTACCCTGCCTCTCGCCCAAAGATGCTGGGATAGGCTCCAGGCCCCCCGTGACCTGAAAAGGATTAAGCGGAAGAAGATGGATGGATGGATGGACGGTTGATGACTTGAAAATTATACTGACTGTCATTTGCATTGACTATTTAGGAAAATCAGAAACAAATATCATATGCATAATAATTTGGAATGCGGTGTATTTATTAATACACGTTGATGCGTTATCTGTTTCTAAATAGAAAAAAAAACCTCATTTCTAGTGGGGGTCCATTTCCCATGGGGGGAGGCCATTTTCCTATCTCACACCAGTTTCACCCCTCGTTGGTCCACAGTGGACTGTATCCTTGCCTTGAGTGTCCTGGTGCAGCAACGGAGGGAGTATCGCCAACCTCTTTATGTGGCCTACATCAACTTCAAAGCTGCCTTCGACTCCCTAGACAAGAACGCCATCTGGCAATTCATCCATGGCATTGGAGTCCCATCCAAGTACATCAACATTCTCTGGGACCAACACGCCAACACCATGTGCAGGGTAGGTGCCGAGGGTGACATGTCAGACCTTGGGATGGGTGATACCAGATTTTCCTTTCGATACGATACCATTAATTTATGGGACTTGTTCTTCGATACCAATACTTTTTGCCCCTTAAAGGAAAATCACATGATTGCAATTTCATTAACAACTTTATTGCAAGGGCAATATGAAATATGAATAAAACTTATGAACATAAACACTTGAAAGAAATGCTTATTAAATGATAATAAAATAGAACAAAGAGCAAAGTAAATAAAAATAAAATGAAATGTAATTCAATTATAATAAAAATAATTAAGACTTAAAATGAATGCAAAGTTAATTCAGTTTCTTAATTTGGTGAAGATTCTCAGTCATCCAGGCGGGTAAGTATGCTGTATAAAAGCTCAGTCAAGTCAAATGGATTCAAGTATTTTTTACTTCTGAAATGTTTCACCATTCCTCCAAATTCGATGGTAATACCAAGCAGCATATTAAAGCCATGGACAAAATTGTTGGTACCCCTCTGTTAATGAAAGAAAAAACCCACAGTGGTCACAGAAATAACTTGAATCTGACAAAAGTGGTAATAAATAAAAATTCTATGAAAATTAACCAATGAAAATCAGACAATGCTTTTGAATTGTGGTTCAACAGAATTATTTGAAAAAACAAACTCATGAAACAGGCCTGGACAAAAATGATGATACCCTTAACTTAATATTTTATTGCACAACCTTGTGAGGCAATCACTGCAATCAAACGATTTCTGTAACTGTCAATGAGACTTCTGCACCTCTCAGCAGGTATTTTGGCCCACTTCTCATGAGCAAACTGCTCCAGTTGTCTCAGGTTTGAAGGGTGCCTTCTCCAGACAGTATGTTTCAGCTCCTTCCACAGATGTTCAATAGGATTTAAATCAGGGCTCATAGAAGGCCACTTTAGAATAGTCCAATGTTTCGCTCTTAGCCATTCTTGGGTGTTTTTAGCTGTGTGTTTTGGGTCATTATCCTGTTGCAAGACCCATGACCTGCAACTGAGACCAGGCTGTCTGACACTGGGAAGCACATTTCTCTCTAGAATACCTTGATAGTCTTGAGATTTCATTGTACCCTGCACAGATTCAAGACACCCTGTGCCAGATGCTGCAAAGCAGCCCCACAACAAAACAGAACCTCCTCCATGTTTCACAGTAGGGACAGTGTTCTTTTCTTGGTATGCTTCATTTTTGCGTCTGTGAACATAGAGCTGATGTGCCTTGCCAAAAAGTTCCAGTTTTGTCTTGTCTGTCCATAGGACAGTCTCCCAGAAGCTTTGTGGCTTGTCAAAATGCAGTTTGGCAAATTCCAGTCTGGCTTTTTTATGATTTGTTTTCAACAGTGGTGTCCTCCTTGGTCGTCTCCCATGAAATCCACTTTGGCTCAAACAATGACGGATGGTGCGATCTGACACTGATGTACCTTGACCTTGGAGTTTACCATGAATGTGTTTAGAGGTTGTTCTGGGCTCTTTTGTTACCATTCATATTATCCGTCTCTTCCATTTTTCATCAAGTTTCCTCCTGCAGCCACGTCCAGGGAGGTTGGCTACAGTCCCGTGGATCTTAAATTTGAGATGAGATGAGATTCAACTTTATTGTCATTACACATGTATAATACAAGGTAACGAAACGTGACTTGGCATTTGGGCACGCTCTGCAGAGCGCATCCAAGGCCGGGGCAGCCGCTAGGCGCCAGTCATTTCTGAATAATATGTGCAACTGTAGTCACAGGAACATCAAGCTGCATGGAGATGGTTTTATAGCCTTTACCTTTAACATGCTTGTCTATAATTTTCTTTCTAATCTCCTGAGACAACTCTCCCCTTTGCTTCCTCTGGTCCATGATTAGTGTGGTACACACCATGTCAACAAACAGCACAGTGACTACTTGTCACCCTTTAAATAGGCCAACTGACTGATTACAAGTTTGTAGACACCTGTGATGTTAATTAGAGGACACATCTTGGTTGAACATGTCCCTATGGTCACATTATTTTCAATCTTTTCTAGGGGTACCATCATTTTTGTCCAGGCCTGTTTCATGAGTTTGTTTTTTAAAATAATTCTGTTGAACCACAATTCAAAAGTATTATCTGATTTTCATTGGATAATTTTCATAGAATTTTTATTTATTACCACTTTTGTCAGATTCAAGTTATTTCTGTGACCATTGTGGGTTTTTCTTTCATTAACAAAGGGGTACCAACAGTTTTGTCCACGTGTGTGTCAATTTTTTCACAATGCAATGTTTTTTTTTATTTTATTATTTATTTATTTTTAAACTATTATTTTACAAATTTTAAATAGTGCTTTTCTTATTTATTTTTCAAAATTATGCTGCTTGGTATCACCACAGAATTTGGATGAATGGTGTAACATTTCAGAAGTAAGTTTTGGGTATGCTAGTTTTTTATCTCAATATATTTGAGACTTATGAGTAAGTTGTGAGTCACTAACAAGTAACGAGTGTGAACGAAGGCATAACTTCCCTACAACTTATGCCCCGCTTGGGGATGTTTTAGCCATACCGGAGGAGCTCGCCTGTACAACGCTGTATACCAGCGTGCTTCAGCGTGCTCATAATTTATACAAAACTTACCCATAACTGATTTGACGTACCCCAGCATATTCTCCAAATTTTTCCATATGTTTGGCAAACACTGCCTAAATCGGCTAGGTGTGACAGACCCTGTCACACCTTGACAATTTAGGCAGCATTTGCCAAAAGTATAAAAATTGGTCTAAAACGCTGGCATACGACAGAATTTTCACTTTTGGCCATATGCATCACGTATCTATAACGACTTGAACTTATACATAACATATTAGTAACTTATATAGAATATTTCCATAACTTATAAATAACTTAAACCAATGAATGCTTAGCATGTTGCCAACATTCACAACTTATGCTCAACCATAGTCTAACTTATGCATAACTTATGCCTAGCTTATCCTAATTTTTACACCAGAGTAGTGGCCTAGTTGGTAGAGCATCCGCCCCACAACCGGGAGGTCGTGGGTTCAAATCCCGACCGGGTCATACCAAAGACCATATAAAAATGGTACTTTCCGCCTTCTAGCTTGGTTCTCAGCATAACAGAATGGGGAAAGGAAAGGTAACGCACAGAGCTACCAGAGGACTGACCCCTCACTGTAGCTTTCACTACTTACAGTGGCTGTGTGGCCTAGGGTCAGAGAAATATCAAAATCAAAACTGAAGTCAAAAAGAAATCTCAAATATCGAAGTATCAATACCTGAGTATCAATACGCACATCCCTAGTCCCTAGACAATCTTATCAAGGATCATCACTTCCTGTGGTAACGTATTGTCATTTCCTGTGTTGCTGGCTGTTTGGTCTGTGGTTAGCTCTCCTCAATCTCCTAAGGATTACTGCCTTTAATTTATTTTAATCCCTTTTTTCCATCTACCGCCACCTCTCTCTTCCATTTATCAAGCCTCTTGCACCTATGTGCACACTCAGTGTCATCAAATCACCCTCTTTAGCCTTCTGTTCACCTTTCTTTGGTGTTTGTGTTAGCTTCAGGTTAGCCACTAGCTATGGCTACTAGCTTTCCTTCCCCTTCTCCTCTGGTGTGCTCTCTATGTCAGATGTTTAGCTACTGTACACCTCTGCCTCTTTTAGTGATAACGGTAAATGTAATAAATGTTGTCTTTTTGAGGTGCTCAAGGCGAGGTTGTGTGATTTGGATTCCCGGCTCTGCTGCATTGAAACACCGTCTGCACCAGTTAATAATGACGGGCGCCCCTTAGCTGCAGTGGAGCATCCTAGCATAGGGCGGCCTGCTAGCGGTCCCCCGGCTTCGACCTCTCCTGAGCAGCCAGGAGAGAACGGGTGGGTGACGGTGAGAAGGAAGCATAGCCGCAAAACCCTGGTTCACCACCGACCTGTTCATGTTTCTAATCACTTTTCCCCGCTCAGCGACACACCCGCTGAGGAAAAAACTCTGATCATTGGCGACTCTGTAGTCAGAAACATGAACCTAGAGACTCCAGCAGCCATAGTCAAATGCATTCCCGGGACCACAGCAGGCGACATCAAGTCAAATTTGAAAATGCTGGCTAAAAGTAACTGTAAATACTCCACAATTGTTATCCACGCCGGCATTAACAACATCCGACTACGGCAGTCTGAAGTCACAAAACTTAGTGTGGAATCGGTGTGTGACTTTGCAAAAACAATGTCTGCTCTGTAGTAATCTCTGGGCCCCTCCCCAATCTGACCAGTGATGACAGGTTTAGCCACTTGTCATCCTTCAACTGCTGGCTGTCTGTGTGGTGTCCTGCAAACGATGTGGACTACATAGACAATTGGAACTCATTTTGGGGAAAACCTGGTCTTATTAGACGAGACGGCGTCCATCCCACTTTGGATGGTGAGCCTCTTTTATCTAACAATCTGGCATCATTTTTATCCAAATTTCCAAAACCTTGACAACTCAGAGTTGGGACCAGGAAGCAGAGTTGCAGTCTTACATGGCTCTCTGCAGTTCCTCTTCATCCGCCACCCCTCATCTTAGCCTCTGTCTCCCCCATCAGAGAATCATTGTCTGCTCCCTCCAAAGTAAATAAAAATATAATGTATAAGCATCCCAAAATGATTAAACAAAAAGTTGGTAAATCTCAAATTAAACACGAAGCCTCTAAATTTAATGATATGGCCTCTATTCCTCCTCATAATTTAAAAATTAAATGCGGTTTGTTAAATATTAGGTCTCTAACTCCCAAGTCTCTGCTAGTCCATGATCTGTTAATTCATCATCAGATTGATTTAATATCCTTTGCAGAGACTTGGTTAGAGCAAGAGGATTATGTTGGTTTAAATGAATCAACTCCCTCTGGTTATTTAAACTGTCAAAATCCCAGAAGTTCTGGTCATGGAGGAGGAGTAGCAACAATTTACCATTCCAAATTATTAGTTAATGTAAAGCAAAAAATGTGTTATAATTCCTTTGAGGGCTTGGTCCTCAGTATAAGGCATGTTAGCAATTTTAGGTTAAACCCAATTTTATTTGCCATAGTTTATCGTCCTCCCTCAGACTACTCAGAACTTTCATCCCAATTTGCAGAATTCTTAGCTGATTTAGTGCTGAAATCAGATAGAATAATTATAGTAGAGGACTTTAATATACATGTAGATGTAGATAGTGATTGCCTTAATATGGCATTTAATTCAATATTAGATTCGATGGGGTTTTCTCAGAAAGTAGGAAATTCTACCCATTATCTCCACCACAAGTTGGACCTTGTTCTGACATATGGCATAGAAATACAAAATCTGGTTGTGTCTCCTCATAACCCTGTTCTGTCAGACCATTGTCTGTTAACCTCTGATTTTACTATTTCTGACTATTTGGCTCCTTAAGAAAAATATTACTACAGTAGATGCCTCTCAGATGGTGTTGTTACCAAATTTATGCAGATTGTTTCCTCTATGCCATGTGTCAACACAACGGAGATTAGCTATGGAGAGCTTGCTCCTTCTGTAATTGATAGCATGATAGATAGTTTTACAGCTTCTCTGCATCAGACTCTAGACATGGTGGCCCCTTTAAAAAAGAAAAAGTCTTATCAGATTTTTAACTCCTTGGTTCAACACAGAAACTCGTAGCTTAAAACAGAAGATTCGTCAATTAGAAAGAAAATGGTGCTCCACTAAATTAGATGAAATCTATTTAAGATAAGATGTGACGGCGAGGCCTCTTCACTCTGCCGGTGGCCAGAGCGCCTCTCCGAGCAGCCCTGGTGGCTAGCTGTCTCCTGGGGGGGCTTCTTCCTCCAGTAGATTTTACGGGCAGTCTGCTTGGTTCTTGCCATCGCTCTTTATTATTCTGTCTTATATTTCTTTCACGCCGCCTAAACTCCAGCCCGGCACCCGCGTCCTTTTCGCTACAGCTCCCGGTATGTCGAGTTTCCCCATTAGCACCGGGCGGCGGCCAAGTGCTAGCTAGCACTAGCTCCTCCCCACTGTAACGTCTCCCGCTGCAAACCGTGGCTCCGTCCGCCGACCCGGGAGACCCCCGGGGCGATCCGTGCGTCCGTGATATATATACAGAGTGAAAGGTGTAGAAAGAAGAAGGAAGATAAAAAAAAAAAAGGCTGTTGCAACAGGCAGCCGACTCGTGTGGCGCCGCCGGTCCGGCGGAACCGGAAAAAAAAAAAAAAAAAAAAAAAAAAAAAAAAAGCTTGGAGAAAGCTTGGAGCTTTAGCTTGGAGAAATCATCTTTTAATTTATAAAAAAATCTCTTGGAAAAGCTAGATCAAGTTATTATTCTGCATTAATAGAAGAGAACAAGAATAATCCCAGGTTTCTTTTCAGCACTGTAGCCAGGCTGACAAAGAATCAGGACTCTGTCAATCCTAGCATTCCCTTAGAGCTTACTAACCAGGACTTCATGAAATTTTTCAATAATAAAATTTCATCTATCAGAGGTAAAATCAGTCAGATTCTCCCCACCGTTAACTTAAATACAGCAACCACTACAGCTCCTTCAAATGATATCTGTTTGGATGAGTTTACTACATTTGACCTTTTAGAGTTGGATAAAACAATTTCCTCATCCAAGCCTTCAACTTGTCTTTTAGGCCCTATTCCTACCACGTTATTTAAAGAAGTCTTCCCATTTATTGGTAGCTCTATTCTTCAAACAATCAACTATTCATTGACATTAGGCCATGTACCGCAGGCTTTTAAAACTGCTGTAATTAAACCCTTACTCAAAAAGCCAACACTGGATCCAGGAGTTTTAGCTAACTATAGACCAATCTCTAATCTGCCTTTCATTTCAAAAATCTTAGAAAGGGTTGTTGCTACGCAATTATTTGACCACTTGCAGGGAAATGGTTTATTGGAAGAGTTTCAACCTGGGTTTAGAATCCATCATAGTACTGAAACAGCCTTAGTGAAGGTCAGTAATGACCTTGTTATCGCATCTGATAATGGACTTGTTTCTGTACTTGTTCTTTTAGACCTTAGTGCAGCTTTTGATACTATTGGTCATAATATTGTACTTGATAGATTAGAACACTATGTTGAACTTAATGGAACTTCGTTGCAGTGGTTTAGATCTTATTTATCTAATAGGTTCCAGTTTGTTCATGTCAATAATGAGTTTTCTTCCAACTCAAAGCTCAGTCATGGAGTTCCACAGGGATCTGTGCTAGGTCCTATTCTTTTTAATTTATATATGCTTCCGTTAGGCAACATTATTAGAAAACACTGTATACATTTTCATTGTTATGCAGATGACACACAATCATACCTGTCAATGAAGCCAGATGATAGTAATCAATTAGCCAAGTTAGAGGTCTGTCTTAAGGAAATCAAAGCTTGGATGACTTGTAATTTCCTGCTGTTAAATTCAGATAAGACTGAAGTCATTCCAGTTGGTCCAAAAAACCTTAGAAATACCTTTCCAAATCAAACTCTTAGTTTGGATGCGGTTATTCTTTATCTGAATAGTTCTGTGAAGAACCTTGGAGTTATTTTTGATCAAGATCTGTTTTTCAATTCACATATTAAATTTGTTTCTAAGACTGCCTTCTATCATTTCCATAATATTGCCAAGGTTAGGAGTATCTTGTCTCAGAGTGATGCTGAGAAACTGATCCACGCTTTTGTTAGCTGTAGATTAGATTACTGTAACTCTTCATTACCAAGTTGTCCTAAAACATGTTTAAAAAGTCTTCAGGTGATCCAAAATGCTGCAGCAAGAGTTTTAACGGGTACTAGAAAGAGAGATCATATCTCTCCAGTTCTGACCTCCCTTCATTGGCTTCTCATAGAGTTTAGAATTAAGTTTAAAATCCATCTTCTCACTTACAAAGCTCTAAATAATCAGGCCCCTTTTTATTTTAAATATCTAATACTACCCTATTATCCTAACAGAGCACTACGCTCCAAAAATGCAGGATTACTTGTAATACCTAGAATCTCCAAAAGTACAATGGGAGGCAGAGCCTTCAGTTATCAAGCTCCTCTCCTGTGGAACCAGCTGTCAATCTGGATTTGGGAGTCAGACTCGATCTCTGTTTTTAAGAATAGGATTAAAACCTTCCTTTTTTATATAGCCTATAACTAGGGAGGGGTCATGTGCCTCTGAACCCTCCCTTAGTTATGCTGCTAATAGGTTTAGATACCCGGGGGACCTCCAATAATTGCACTGGGCTTCACTCCTTTCTTCACTCTCAATGAAATACTTTTGCTGGTCATTAACATCTGTTTGTTCTCTCCCATAGACGGAGTCCCCGTCGTACTGTTTGCTCTCTAGATGTCTGTTCTTTTTGTCTTCTCTATTCCCTCACCCCCCAGCCAGTCACAGCAGATGACTGCCCCTCCCTGAGCCTGGTTCTGCTGGAGGTTTCTTCCAATTAAAAGGGAGATTTTCCTCTCCACTGTCGCCAAGCGCTTGTTCACAGGGGATCACCTGATTGCTGGGGTCTTTCGGCAATTGTGGGGGTTTCCCTACAGTTGAAAGTGCTATGAGATGACTGTTGTTGTGAAATGGTGCTATATGAATAAAGTTGAATTGAACTGAATTAGTCAGACCCTTTTGTCACCATCTCAGAAGCCCGGCAGGGATGCGTCGCCGCGCCAACCCTCTTTAATGTTGTGGTTGACTACTGGGTCAAGAATGCGACGGAATGCTGCCCCTATCTCAGAGTTGATTTCTACACCCACTTCACAGACCTGTGCTACTCCGACAACGTGGTGCTTTTCACCATGTATATAGACATAATCGCTGAGGCACTGGAGCTGCTTGCAGAGGAAGCATCACCCCTGGGCCTCACCATCAGCTGGGTAAAGACAAAGCTCCAGTTGTTATCAGACTTCTTGCCACCACCACAAGTCATCACCATCAACAACGAGCTGGTTGAGATTGTCAATGACTTTGTCTACCTCTGATCCAAGATCACCAGCTCCTGCTCGTCAGACCCAGAGATTACTCGCCGCCTGCAGCTGTCTCGCAGTGCTTTTGGCCGCCTCCAGAGAGTCTGGCGGAGCGGGAAGAGCCACATGTCCACAAAGTTGCAAATCTTTAACTCCTGTGTGATCCCCTTCCTCTTTTACGGGTCTCAAACCTGGAACCTCTCTAACACAACCACCCACCATATAGATACATTCCACTGGACCTGCCTTCGTAACATCCTCGGCATCCGATGGTTCCACCACACCACAAACAATGAGGTCTACAGCAGGGTTAGCTCCCCCATCCCCATCTCTACCGTCATCAGAACAGGGAGGCTGCAGCTCCTTGGCCTCATGGCCAGGTTGGATGATGAGACACCGGCCAAGCAGGCTCTGTCCGCCAGTGCTTGTCCGCCTCCCCAGGGCCAGCATCGCCCCCGAGGTCAGCCCAGACTGTCCTGGACGACCCAGGTTGCAATGATAAGACCTCTGGCTGACCTCACTGCCCTAGCCCAAGATCACCCTGCCTTCAGACGATTGGCCGCAATGGTCATTTAAGTGGCCAGGCGAGGGTTAAGTTAAGTAAGTAAGCACAGCCAAAAGCTGCACAACCCTAGGGAATTTTTCTACCGGTGTCGATCTACTTGTCAAATCTAACTGTTGACCTCCCCATGTGGTTACCAGACAGATGTGGGATCTTCATCAGCGATGAATCATCTGTGTGCCAATATCTATGGGCTGATCAACTCACAGCTGTTGGTCCTAGATGTCATTCCTTTTGCACATGCACCACAGTCCAACATATTCCACCTATACTCCCGAGGACTGCAGCAGACCAGTCATTTCTCACACATGCTCACTCGTGTGCCCCTTCATCACTACTGCCACAAATACAGTCTTAGTCTTTAGGAAATAATAAAGTTTAAAGATCAAGTTTAAAGACTGCTGCATTAGGCCATGTGGACTGGTGACCGGAGGGTTGCCGGTTCCATCCCTGGACCAGCAGGATCAGATATGGGTGGGACAGACAACAAGATAAGATAAGATAAGATAAGCCTTTATTAGTCCCACAACGGGGAAATTCCAGGATTGCAACAGCACAGGGATAGCAACACTCAGAGCAACAATCAGAAGGCAAGAAAAAAAACAAGCAAGCAAGAGCAGCTAATAAACATATGTACGTATTACTATAAAATATATATATATACACACACACACAGACACACAGTGCAGAGCATTGTAGCTGGATGGAATAAATATATGAATATATGAACACACAGTGCAGAGCATTGTAGCTAGATGGAATAAATATGTAAATATATAAACACCCACAGTACGGAGCATTGCAGCTAGGTGGAATAAATATGCAAGTATATAAACACACACAGTGCGGAGCAATGTAGCTAGATGGAATAATATGTAGATATATAAATATATAAACACACCCAGTGCTGAGCATTGTAGCTAGATGGAATAAATATGCAAATATATAAACACACACAGTGCAGAGCATTGTTGCTAGATGGAATGAAACAGCATAACCGTCTACTTAGTTATCCTACATGGTATGATTATGTGCCCATACATATTCTCACCCTCCATAGCGACCGGTATGTTCCCAGTTGTATGCCGGAGGGGACCATTGTGTAAGTCTATTGCATCTTTTGCATTCAAAAAACTATTAGTTTGTTACGTCTTTTTGCTATCTCTGCGAGCAGCCCTGCTTAGGTTGTACAGTCTGACAGCCGTTGGTAGGAAGGACCTACGAAACCTCTCGGTTGTGCACCTGGGATGATGTAGTCTGCTGCTAAATGAGCTCCTCAGTGCATTCAGTATGTCCTGCATAGGGTGGAACTCGGACTCCAGCAGAGATGACAGTTTAGCCACCGTCCTTCTCTCTCCTATCTCCTCCATCGGATCAAGGCGCTGCCCCAGGACAGAGCTAGCTTTCTTAATCAGTTTGTTCAGTCTCTTCCTATCGGCTGCAGTAATGCCACTGCCCCAGCAGACCACTCCAAAAGTGATGGCTGATGCCACCACCGTGTCATAGAATGACTTCAGCAGCGCCCCTTGTACACCAAAAGACCTGAGTCTCCTCAGCAGGAACAGCCTGCGCTGTCCCTTCTTGTAGAGTGCATCAGTATTGTGTGACCAGTCTAGTTTATTGTTCAGATGAATACCCAGGTACTTATAGGATGTCACCATCTCGATGTCTGTTCCCTGTATATTTACTGGTACTGTGAGGGGCTGCCCATGCCTGCGGCAGTCCACCACCAGCTCCTTAGTTTTCCTCGCGTTGATCTGGAGGCAGTTCCGATGGCACCAGTCCACGAAGTCCTGGATAAGCCCTCTGTACTCAGCTTCATCTCCATTGGAGATGAGGCCAACGATCGCAGAGTCATCAGAGAACTTCTGTAGATGGCAGTGTGTTGTGTTGTGTGAGAAGTCCGCAGTATAAAGAGTGAACAGGAAGGGAGCCAGCACCGTTCCCTGGGGGGCCCCCGTGCTACTGATGATCGTGTCGGACACACAGTCCCGGGTTCTCACAAACTGAGGCCGGTTCGTGAGGTAGTCCAGGATCCATGATGACAGGTGCTGGTCCACCCCTGCGCGCAGCAGCTTGTCCTTCAGGATCATCGGTTGGATGGTGTTGAAAGCACTGGAGAAGTCAAAGAACATGATCCTCACCATATTCCCGGGCTTCTCCAGGTGGGACAGAGAACGGTGAAGGAGGAAGATCACCGCATCCTCCACCCCAATGCCATGCTGGTAGGCGAACTGGAGTGGATCCATCGCTGGTTCCACCAGGGGGCGGAGGTGAGCAAGGAGCAGTCTCTCCAGGGTCTTCATCAAGTGGGACGTCAAGGCCACCGGTCTGTAGCTGTTCAGGTCTTTGGGGTGGGAAGTTTTTGGTACAGGTACCACACAAGATGTTTTCCACAGCTGTGGTACCCTCCCCAGTTTCAGGCTCATGTTGAAGATATACGTCACAATCCCACACAGCTGGTCTGCACAGGACTTGAGGAGCTTTGCGCTGATGCCGTCCGGTCCCGGCGCCTTCCTCGCCTTGATCTTCCTCAGCTCCGTCCTCACCTGGGTCCTGGTCAGGGTCAGGATGGGGGGCTGTGTGTTGGGAGTGGGGGGGTGTTGGTGGAGTGGGGAGTGGGCAGCAGGACTTGATTTCTTTAGAGGCAGCAGTGGTTGTTGTGCAGTCAGGGGGGAGGGCGGTTGGTCAAATCTATTGAAAAACAGATTCAGGTTGTTCGCCCACTCCCTGCCCCCTGTGGCCTGGGGGGAGGTATTCTGGAGCCCCGAGATGGTTTTGAGGTTTCTCCAGACCCCGCTGATGTCGCTCTGTTGCAGCTTGTCCTCCATCTTCTTCCTGAAGCTGTCCTTGCCTTCTCTGATCTTTCTCCTCAGCTCCCTCTGTACGGACTTCAGCATCTCCCTGTTCCCTGACCTGAAGATCCTCTTCTTCTCTCTCAGAAGTGTTTTTATCTCAGGGTTGATCCAGGGTTTGTTGTTTGAGTGACGCCGTATGGTCTTGGTGGGAACGGATTTGTCCACACAGAAGCTGAGGTAGCCCGTGAAGGTGTGAATGAGGCCATCGATGTCCTCACCATGTGGATCGCAGAGCTGCTTCCAGGCGGTGGCTTCAAAACAGCCCTTTAGGGTGTCCATTGTCTCCTCAGACCATAACTCCACAGTGTGCATGGCCGGAGGTTGTCTGTGCACTAGGGGTTTGTACACCGGCCGGAGATGAACCAAGTTGTGATCCGATCTCCCGAGTGGGGGGAGTTGTGATGAGGTGTACGCCTCCTTAGTGTTTGCGTAGAATAAATCCAGTGTTTTATTGTCTCTAGTGTGGCATGTGACATACTGGGTGAACGTGGGTAGAATGGGAGACAGTGAAACATGGTTGAAATCGCCTGAGATGAGGAGAAGAGCATCTGGGTGTTCTGTCTGCAGCCTGCTGGTTACTGAATGGATGACGTCACGTGCTGTCCCAGCGTTCGCCGTCGGATTTGCATAAACAACAATGCAGATCACGTGTGAGTGTTCTCTCGGGAGATATGTAGGCCTCATGCTAACAGCTAGCAACTCAATGTCTTTGCTGCAGTGTCGTTGTTTAACAGTGATATGTCCCGGTCTGCACCAGTTGTTGTTAACATACATTATCACTCCACCGCCCCTAGCCTTGCCACTGTCTGGTGTTCGGTCAGCTCGTATCATGTGAAAACCCTCCAGCTCAATGTTAGCATCTGCTGCTAGTTCAGTTAGCCACGTCTCAGTAAACAAAAGGAGAGAGCACTCCCGGTATGTGCTATCATAACGGGAGATAGCCGCTAGCTCATCTAACTTTCCCAGTATCGACCGTACATTTCCCATGACAACAGATGGAAGGGAGGGTCTGTACCTTATATTTTTTGTCCTCCGCCTTACTCCAGCCCGGCAGCCGCGGCGTTTTCGCCTCAGTTCTCTCGGTATGTCGAGTTTTTCCAATGGGACCGGGGTGGCGGTTGAATGCTAGCAGCTGTTCTCTGCTGTATCGTATCCTGCTATAGACAGTGGCTCCGTCCACCGGCTCAGGAGACATTTAGGACGATCTGTGTGTCCGTGATATAAGTGGGGTGAAAAAAAAAGACGGATCAAAAGAGAGAGGAAGGGAAAAAGACTCGGAATCGAGCCGCTGTTGCAAAAGGCAGCCGACTCGTGTGGCGCCGAGAGAAAAAAAAAAAAAAAAAAAAAAAAAAAAAAAAAAAAGCAGTGTTTGTCCCACTCTCATTAACCCGACTGTAGTGCCCTTGAGCAAGGCCCTTAACCCCCAACTGCTCAAGTAGAGCTACTCAGTGGCCACAGCTCAGTCTGTGGTTATACTGGGCAGCTTACAGGTATGAATGTGTATCTGTGTGAGTGTGAACAGGGTGTCCTTGAAAAAGAGAGGTTGCCTCTCAATGGACCTCCCCTGTATAAATAAAGGTGAAATAAATAAAAATAAAATGTATAAGACAAAAGCTTACTTCATAGATAATTATAAAGATTAATCAGTCTATCAAAAACTGTATTCAGGACAAAGAAATATATGATCCATAGCAAAATAAATAATAATAATAATAATATTTTTAAAAAAACAATGAGTTGAGCTACAATTTTCTTATCTAAAAATAATAAATATCAAGGTAGAAAGCACTAAAGATGACTTGTCACTGTCATGACTTTCCTCGTTATCACCTTTCTACTGTAGCATAAAATATGATAAATTACAGCAGTTATCAACAAATGTTTTTCAATTGTGCAATGACGGGAAAAAAGATGTGATTTTAAAACAATAACAAAAATTTAACAACCACTATGTTTAATGCTCTCTAAGTAATTTAATGGTTTCACAATAGCTGTAAAAAAAAAAAAAAAATCTGCGAAAAGAGGCACGTTGGTCTTTTAAATTCTTCTCAGCCAACACACCCTGACACCCTACCACTTCTAGAAACTTAACCAAAGCACTTAACACATCTGTGACCTGCTAACTGGTGGTCTCACTGCACTCCCACCTTCACCATCTGCCACATGTGCACAGGTAATCCAAGCCTTGAAATGGGGACATGCATCGGTACACATATGCATGCACACATTCAGGTCCAGGTATACGTATACTAATGTCTAAAAATACCTGAAGTAGATGTGATAACCACTGTAACACAATATGAAAGTGCACATTAATTTGAACAGAAAATACAGCCAAACTAGAGATCTGAGCAAGAGATGAGAGGATATATGAAACCTGACTAATGTTACATAGCAACAGCCTTAAACAATTAATTGTGTGTGCCACATGTAATGGATATTAAGGCCCTGTCACACCTTGACGATTTAGGCAGCGTTTGCCAAAAGTATAAAAATTGGTCTAAAACACTAGCATACACCGAAATTTTCACTTTTGGCCGTATGCATCGCGTATCCATAAAGAGTTGGACATATGCATAATGTATTAGTAACTTTTATAGAATATTTCCATCCATCCATCCATCCATCTTCTACCGCTTTTCCGGAGGTCCGGGTCGCGGAGGCAGCAGTTCAAGCAGAGAAGCCCAGACTTCCCTCTCCCCAGCCACCTGCTCCAGCTCTTCAGAGGGGATACCAAGGCGTTCCCAGACCAGCTGGGAGACATAGTCTCTCCACCGAGTCCTGGGTCTGCCCCGGGGTCTCCTCCCAGTGGGACGTGCCTGAAACACAGAATATTTCCATAACTTATAAATAACTTAAACCAACAAATGCTTAGCGTGGTGTCAACGCTCACAACTTATGCGCAACAATGGCCTAACTTATGCACATCTTATCCTAGGTGTGCGAGAGATGATCTCTGTTCAACCGAAATGAGTCTCCCCTCCAAAGACCATGGCGGGGGCGTGACCGACCTGGCAGAGCTATCAAATCTGTCAGGTCGGTCACTCCTAAAACAGCTGGTGTGACACGTCATGAACGTCAGATGACAGTTGTCACAACTTGGCTCTAAGACATGCAAACTGATGGCAATAAAAAAGTTTATTTTCAATAAAGTGAAAAAAACAACAAGATAATGCATGGAGTGTGCTTTTGCCGGGAGCCGTAGCCAAGGGAGAGCAAAGTGTGATTTATCATAGAAAACAGCTGAGCTCTGTGCTTCGGGCGATCAGCTAACTGGATCTACCTCCTCTGGTGTTCTGACATTTTGGCATATCAGAAGAGCACTGGACAGCTGATGGTACAGACTGTAGTCAAAGATTTAAAAAAAAAAAAAAAAAAAAAAAAAAAAAACACATGGCAAGGAGGGCTAAACAGTGATTTGGATCTTTATCCTGTAGCTTGAAAGTGCTCGGACACATCCCTGACAGGTCCCGTTATTTGAAAAAGTACATGTGTTTCGCTCGCTCTGTGTGTGTATGTGCTGCAGGTAGCAGCTGAGCTGTGTACGGGTTCTTCCTGTGAATCAATGCTGCAAATATGCCATTATAGGGTAGCTGTAAGTCAGAAACCCATTCAATAAGTTACACACAGGTTCAAAGAGCGTTACTCATATGTTAGAATAAGTTTTGGGTACACCAGACATTTATCTCAACGTATTTTGACTTATGAGTAACTTGTGAGTCGCTTACAAGTAACGTGTGAATGAACACATAACTTCCCTCCAACTTATGCCCTGCTTATGCGGGACGTTTTAGCCATATGCTGGAAGAGCCTGAAGAGCTCACCATACAACTCTGTATACCAGTGTGCTTCAGCATGCTCTTAACTTATACAAAACTTACCCATAACTGATTCGACATATGCCAGCATATTCCCCAAATTTTTCATACGTTTGGCAAATGCTGCTTAAGTCATCCAGGTGTGACAGGGCCTTGACATTCAAACAACACACCACTTGAGGAATGCACAGGTATCCTTTCTCTAAAATGCAACAGAAATATGTTTTCATCACAAGGTGCCCTTTAAAAAGAAAAATATCCCAAATGATGACGGAAAGGGAGGAGGAAAGAGAGAAATCCTGTAGAATCACAGTCACACTCACAAGGTTCACTTCTACCATCTAGTGGGTATTAATAGGAGTACAACCACAGGTGATAAAAACACTTGCATAACTCTCTAGATGACCTTGGATGTTCTGGAAATCGGTTTTAATGTTGGATTTGTAATCTTATACAAGGCCATAAAAGGCTTAAAACTACAGCCCATGTTAATTTGAAACTGACTTTATTCTAGCAGAAATCACTGGAGAGAACCATCCATCCACAGCTTTTTCAAATAAGTAATTTTTGATAATGTAGCATAAGGCATTTTTGCTCCAGTAGCGCAACATGTTTACAATATCAGAATAACTGGCAGTGGTTCTTGGTACAATAATACAACAAATAAGTCAAATAGATACGATAATTTAAGTGAAATTTCAACAGCATTTTGTCAATAGTAATATCAATCTATATACAGTACCAGTCAAAAGTTGATTTTGAATGAGTAGCTGTGCCCAAACTTTTGACTGGTAGTGTAATGCAAGTCTTATGATTGAAATTGTAACATAAGAAAAAAAATAATGAAAATTCTGATTTTTTTAAATTAAAGAATATATTTTTTCATTCCTTTTTACTTTGAGAAATTTAAAAAAAAAATATCTACAGCTGTTCTTCGTTGCACTACTATTGATTTTGTTTAATGGAACAACTGCCCCAAAAAATAAGGAACGCATCCACACATATTCAGATTTCAATACTGCCATTACGCTATTTACAGTACAACTAACTTGATTATTATCATGAAACAAATAGACAGGTTTTCGACTGGGATTTGTTTCCATCTGCACCAGAGCTGGACTGGGCCCACCGCAGCCTCACTCTGAGACCAGGCCCTGAGGCAGACCTCGGCCTGTCGTCATCTGTTTCACCGCTTCCAGAGTAAAGAGTCACTGATCCCAGAGGCCAGGAATCAGGGTACACTGCGATACAAGGGTCACGCATTCAGGATTTACGAGGACTATTCCCCAGAAGTTATGAGCCAGGGGAGGCAATACAGAACAGTGATGTCGTTGTACAAGATGGGACTGAAGCCCTCTCTGCTCTATCTGGCCAAGCTTCATATCACCCAAAACAATGGCACTTGCACCTGGGGCTGAGAAGTACTTCAAGGAATTTGGCAAGTTGCCTTAGACACATCTTCAGTGTTTACTTTTTAATAAGACTTTCGTTTCACTCTGTTGGAGTTCACTGTTTACACTTATAGGTAAGGTATCTGGGGAGATTGTGCCTCCTTCCCTATTTTAGTGCTCTACCTTTAGTATTGGTACATATGCTTGCACAATTATGCTGTAAGGATGCTGCTGTAGGGGACTTGTGTTTCCCTCCCCCCCCCCCCCCCCCTCCACAGCAGGGACTTACTTGGTGTTCATGTAGCGGAAAAAGGGTACCTAGGTAGGAGTTAACATGGAAGGCCTTAGTTAGGGTAGGTGTGCCGTTTGTTCTAGCAGCTTATTTCACCTTAGGGGTTGGAGAGGCAGAGTTTTCTTTTGCTGTCACTCATACGAATATTGTTTTTATTTTTAATTTGTTTCTTTCTTTTCTTTCGGCTGCTCCCTTTAGGGGTCGCCACAGCAGATCATGTCTCCATCTCACCCTATCCCTTGCATCTTCCGCTGTAACACCAACCCCCTCCATGTCCTCCTTCACTTCATCCATGAATCTTCTCTGTGGTCTTCCTCTTTTCCTCCTGCCTGACAGCTCCATCTTAAACATCCACTATCCCTCCCTCTAAACATGTCTAAACCATCTCATCTCCAAACTGCTCAACCTGACCTGTCCCTCTGATATACTCATTTCTAATCTTGTCCCTCCTAGTCACTCCCAATGAAAATCTTAGCATCTTCAACTCTGCCACCTCCAGCTCCACCTCCTGTCTTTTTGTCAGCGTCACATCTCCAAACCATACATCATAGCAGGTCTCACTATCGTCTTGTAAATCTTCCCTTTCACTCTTACTGCTACCTTTCTGTCACAAATCTCCCCTGACACTCGTCTCCACCCACTCCACCCTGCCTGCACTCTCCTCTTCACCTCTCTTGTGCATTTTCCATTGTTTTGAATGGCTGACCCCAGGTATTTAAACTCATCTGCTAGGGCTGTCGCAATAACCACAATTATGTAGAATTATGTAGTTCCGCACTATGGACAAGCCGCAGAGGATAACGAGCACTTTTTTCACTTTTTTTTGTTTTTTGTCCATTATATCTCGTTCACTTATGTGCCCCTACTGATTATTAAATAAATTGTTAAATGTTAAGTGTATTTTTATTGCCAACAGCATGTTTGCACCCAGTACTGTGACAGCTTCCACAGCACCGGGTGTTGCCGTCGTCAGCACCGTGTGGGGCACTCTCTCTCCAGACGGACTCCAGCAGGCAGTTAGTGGCAGAAGCATTTGGACGAATTGCTAAATGCAACCGTGACAGTGAGCACTGAAAGGGCACAAAGCGTGTTATTTCATTCTGAGCGGAGTGTTTATGATCCTGACAATTGCGCTCCGAGGGCGAAACAACTACTGCATAGTAGGGCTGTGCAATATGACAATATATATCGGTGACACGATTTAAAAAAATGCCTACCATTTCATATAAAACTGTATCGTTTCTATAGGGATTTAAAAGAGACATACCCGTTTCTACTCGTCACCGCCCTGCCTCTCCCCTGCAGTGCAGAAGGCATGCCACTACAGCTAACTGCAAGCTAATGTTTTGCCGCTACTTCTGTGGAGCCTGCTAACCAGGGAGGTTGGACTTTTTCTCACCGTGCTGGGTCAGAGAGGATAGTCCTCTAACCTCGTTTTATTTGGAGGTAAGTCACATTAACATCATCTCGCTCTAATTCTAAGACGGCAAATGCTAAATGACAATGATAACTTGTCGCTAATAGGAAACATTATAGTGTATCAGACCATCATTGTGGTTTAAATCACTGCTGAGTTACTTAATTTTGTCTGAAAAAAATATTACGAATGCTGCAAAAGTGTGTGACAGCAGTAGCATACACACTAAATAAATAATAAATTAGAATATGTTAGAGGAACAAACTGGCTCTTAATGTAACTTGACTTCTAATAATTTTTACTTAGTCCAGTAGGTATAAAGAATAAAGCTGAAGTGATCTCAAATGCACATTAAAAAACAATTTTATAACAACACTGCAAACAAACAACAACCATCTGTCCTTCCACATTTCTCTCCTGAAGACCATACCTACCAGGACCTCCTCATCACCTCCGTTTCCTTCACCTACATGTTCATTAAAGTCCACTCTAATCACCACTCTCTCCCCCCCTGAGAACACTCTCTACCACTTCATTCAACTTACTCCAGAATTCCTCTCTCTTCTACCTGACATCCAACTTGTGGGGCATATGCACTGACAACATTCAACATCACACCTTTAACTTCTAGCTTCAAACTCATGATTCTGTCTGAGTCCTTTTATACCTCCTGAACACTCTTCACATACTGTACTCTTCCTTCAAGATTACTCCTACTCCATTTCTCTTTCTATCCACACCATGGTAGAACAGTTTAAATCCACCTCCAATGCTCCTTGCCTTGCTTCCCTTCCATCTGGTTTCTTGAACACACAGTATGTCTACTTTTCTTCTCTCCATCATATCAGCCAACTCGCTGCCTTTACCAGTCATAGTCCTTACATTTAACGTCCCTATGCTCACCTCCACACTTCTACCTTTGCTTTTCTCTCTCTCCCTCCTAACATGCCTTCTCCCTCTCCTCCTCCTCGATCTTCCGACCAACAGTAGCCCCATTTTCACTGGCACCCTGTTGGTCAACAGCACCGGTGACGGTCGTTATTAACCCGGGCCTCGACCGATCTGGTATGAAAGTCCCATTCGTCATGATCCGCATGTTTGATTTGGCAAAGGTTTTACGTCGGATGCCCTTCCTGGCACAACCCTCCCCATTTACCCAGGCTTGGGACCGGCACTAGGAGTACACTGGCTTGTGCACCCCCTGTGGCTGATTTATTTTAAATTTGTTTATCCGACTTCAACTTTATTACCATTACATGTGCTTGTTATGCAACACTTTTCTTCTCTTCACCTTTTTATGTTATATCATACTTCCGAAGCAATATGAAAGGTGACCTCAACCTGATCGATTGAAATGTCAAAGGCCTATTAAAAGGGAAAAAAAAGGCTCTCATACTCTTAAAACACTTGAATGTGGGGGTTGCTTTTCTTCAGGAGACCCACCTTAAAGGGCGCCTGTAGTGAATTTTAATTAATTGCTATTTCAAAGGATCAAATATGATACTAGTGGTTCCGTCCGGTAATTTTGGTCACGATTCCTTCAAAAATACGCGTGAGTTTCATCACTGTGTGATGTTGTTCATAGGACGTATTATTGTGTGACATGGGTGGTGGCTCCACCTTTCCGGTTCCACCACCACCTGGGGTATAAGAGGGCTGTGAGGAAGAGGGGAGGTCTCTTTGACTACCTCTCTGCCTGATGGAAGCATCTGAATCACTTGTGTGAGTCCACAATAAAGTCGTGTACAGTTCCACCCTTGGTCTCGTCATTCACCCTCAGTTACCGACAGAACATCTGACGACAAGAGTAAAAGTATGGACGCGGGAGTCACTACTATTTGGCCGTTTCTGGAGCTTCCTGGCAAGCCGCCGGTCCCTTGGGTGAGATGGTTCGCCACATTCCAGAATTACCTGGTGGCTCTGAACCTTGGTGAACTGAAGAAGATGTGGGCTTGGGGAATACTGGTTCATAATTTGGGTATGGAAGGACAGCGTATCCTTGCTACCTTGGGTGCTAGTGATAGCTTTGAGGACGTTGTTGAGCTAATGGCGTGACATTTTCGCACCCCTGAGAACATCATTGTCTGGAGGATCCAGTTTCGGCAGCGCCGCCAGCGGACTGGCAAGTCAGTACGATATGTTGCAGACCTGCCAGTTTGGTGCATTGGAGGAAGAGCTGGTCCATGACCAGCTGGTAGAGCACACGCTTTGTTCAATGGCAAGGTCAAGGCTCCTCAAGCACGCCGGCAGATTAACATTAGCCATGGCTGTCGAGATAGCTCAACAATGTGAAGCAGTGGACAAATTGTCACGTGACCTCGGTGAGAAAGCTACACTTCGCCAATCTGAATCACAGTCTACAGCGCAGGCTGTGGACCCGGACAGCGATGATAGTGGGCAGGAGGAGGAGGAGTACGCTACCGCCGTGAAGAAAGGGTCTGCCCCGGGATCGCCAAGGTGTTTGGGTTGTGGGTCCACCAAGCACCGTTATAAGGTTAGTAGTCCATGGGCCGAGTCAGATATTGGTACCACTAAAAGGGACAAAACCTCTATGGTGCCATTTTGTTTGTAGGACCTATATATGTGTATTAAGGCATGATAGCATTTCCAAATGAGTAGCTTAGTCATGATACACGGCACCTCCTTTTTTAAAGTAAAATTATCATGAGCCTAATATCACATGCTGGTATTTCTGAATTATTCTCCCTTTTACTGTACAAAATGCTAATAGAAATTGACCTTGGATAGTTTCCAATATTAATTTTTATTCAGTTACTACTTTTCAGGTTTTTTTTGAGGGAGAAGGTACGATTTATTTTTGATTTCAGCACATTTTCGCATTCCAGTGGAGCGCCGTGAGGCAAGTCAACATAAATGTTTATTTAAGACTTATTTTGGTTATCACTTAGTTAAGAAAATTAATTAAACGTTATCTTTTATAGTGTGCCAAAAGAAACTGGAGTTCTGGAGGATCGCAACATTTTATTAAAAACGAAACCAGAATAATAGTGTACAACTTTATAGACAAGAATGAGTAATTTCAATGCCAATTTCAATTGATGCAATTAATTACATGAGATAATTTACCAATACCTGGTGTCATTGCAAGTCTGGATGAATGTACCTAACTGAAAATGGATTCCACCCAAGAAGCAGGGAGTGGCACGGCACCCAAGCGTGCACGCCTTGATTGCATAATCCATTGCTCATCTTCAGATGAAGAACTAGTATCTCCAAAGGACATCAACTCCTGGAAAACCCTGCTGAGAGCCGCTGAAATAAGACAGCATGCTCCGATCCTGGACCTAGCAAAAGGATTGCCAGATGATGCCATACCAGCTGTGGCCTACCACCGGAAATGCAGAAGCATTTTCACCATGAAAAGGGACCTCGATGCTATAATTTCCAAGCAGAGGCGCACAGAAGAAAACAAAAGCTCAACGGAAAGAAAAAAAATCACAGAGGCCAGCACCATCTCAGTCAAGGGTTTATGAGGCAGAGTGCATCTTCTGTGAGAAGACCAGCAAGTACTTGAAAGGAGATAGGACTAGAGATCCTCTGGTCCAGTGCACTGAACTGCATGCCGATGAGAAAGTCCGAAAGGCTGCTGTAAGTAAACTGGACAACAGAATGCTTGCCATCGTCAGCAGAGACCTCGTGGCAGCGGAAGGTCATTACAACCGGACTTGCTACCGTGAGTACACACGGGATTCAAGCACCACCACACAGGACAGTGGAAAAGGTGCCAGTGCTGCTCCAACTGATACTGATGCTGAGTATGAAGCTGCAGAGCAACAGTCATACAATGACCTTTTCTCTTACGTAAGAGAAGAACTGTTTGTCAACCCTGATGTGGTGCCAATGACCAACCTCACAGCCAGACTGGTCGAGGGCATGGTAACTCTTAGAGTGGAAACAGTGAAAGCCTCGACCAAGAAACACATCCGACGCAAACTGGTAGCTGAGTTTGGAGAAGCCCTGCAAATCACTCAAGATGACAATGGGAAACTACTTGTGTATCCCAACAGCCTTTCTATGCCAGAGCTTGTTAAGGCATACCAAATACTCCAGAGAAAGGTGCAACTCATGGAATCAGACAGGAGTGAGGACATCATCGACAAGGCAGCACTGCAGATGAGAGGTGACATCAAGAAGCAAGACTACAGACAGTCATGGCCACCTCAGATGTCGGAGGATGCAGTCATTCCTTCTTCAGTGACCAGGTTCCTGAACACACTGCTGACAGGCTCAACAGACCGCTCAAACCCATCTGACAGAATCCAGCGTCTCTGCAGCTCATTTGGCCAGGACTTGGTATATGCCATTACCAATGGTAAGGTGAAGCCAATGAAGCATGTATGAATCTTCCTCCACCATACGCAATGTCAATGATCTCCGCTACCACCTCTTCTATGCAAAACGGGGAGATGTGGAGTCCAGCCAGCTGCCACCATGCAAAGACTGTTTGCACATGCATGTGCTTCGGGCCAACTACCAGGCTGCAATATGGCGGTGCTGCCTTGAGAGGGAACCTGTTGTCCCAGATCCAAAGAGCTGTGGGTGGACAACAGATGAGGAAGGCAACCTGACCACTGAGTGGATGCGTGGATCACCCGCGCCAGAGGCCGTGTTGCAGTTGCTGTCATGCAAATGTGTCTGCGTCTGTAAACTTCCAGACTGGGTGTGCCTGGTGAACCAGCTGAAATGCACATACATGTGCAAACTGCAGACCTGCAGCAACCAGAGGGAAGAAGATGAAGATGGCGAAGCTTATGAAGTAGCAGATGATTCGGACACAGACGAATAGATCTACTAGTTACCTGTTACAGTACTGTAATGGAATACTACTCTTTTGCTAGGAGACTACTTTGTAATCCTACAATAATTATGCATTAATCTACTGTTAAAACTGTTTACTGTGCTTCATTTGTATCTCAGATATCCTCTAATAACATTCACTTCTGCAATTATGAAGAAGCAGCAGTAGATGATTCGGACACAGACTAATACTAGCCGCTATAGTACTCTATTGGAAGTGCTTTGCAATGCCACAGTATTACAATACAAACTGTCAAAATTGTTTTTTGTGCTTTATTTATATCTCAGATATGCTGTAATAACAAGTAACTGCTCATTAATAGGGTAAATATGTGTTGGTATTATCATTCCAAAAATTCGCAGCCTCAGATTTTGTGATTTATGGGGCATCATATTCAATGCCTGATAGCTATGACTTAGCTACTACTTTGGAATTGCTATCATGGCAAAATATCATCCACAGATATAGGCCATTCCAAAATGCATCACTAGAATTTGTCCCTCTGAGTGGTACCAATAACCCAAAAATCTGGTCTGGGCCCATGGACTATAGAGAGCATCTGGCTAGAGGAAAATGCTGCGGCAAATGTGAACTTCTACATCATTTTGCCAGGGCCTGTAATCGGTTTGAGCGGGGAGAACAGCGATGCAAAGTGGACTCCCCCGCTCCAACTCCCACAGTTATACACACCGTCTCCCCGAGCACCGATGGGCGTACGTACTGTATGGTGAAATTGGATGGAGTGGAAGTGCCACTACTGATTGACATGGGCGTGGTGAGGTCTATGTTGAATTGGCCCACCGTGAGGAGTTTCTCTCTGTATTACCGTATAAGAGGTCATTCAGTGCCGCTCTGTGGGTATGGTGAAAAGAGGTTGGCTGCGGTGGGGTCGGTGGAACTGACAGCCCAGTACAAGTCGGCGGTGGTGTCCAACCTGAAGTTCGTGGTGACCGGCAGCGACGAGAACATTATGGCCTGTTACCCTTTTTATGGACTGGGCTTCACCATTACCAACACTGTTGGAGAGGAGTGGTTGGGCCATGGCTTATGGGACCGACCAGTTCCGTGGGTGGTGGATGATGCAGTATGGAACCTTGGCCTAGTATCCTGGAAGATGAGCAGAACCAACTAGACCCAGGGCCATCGCGCAAGGATTCCAGTGCCAGAGCCCAAGTAACCCTAGCTGAGGGAACTGGGTAGCATGGTGGGACGCCCATGACGGCAGGTGGAGCCAAGTGGCTGGCCCATTCTGCTTCTGGAGTTCAGCTGGGAGGTACCGAGGAGCAGGGGATCACAATGGCTTTGCCAGCAGACAAAATGAAAGCAAGCAGGGCAGGACCGGCTGGCATGGTAAAACAACGTGCCACTCAGGGACACTGGAAGCCGAGTCGGGCTCCTCTGGGGGTCGCTGATGTGATCCGACTCAGAGAGGAGGCCCAGCTGACAGGAGTGCTGGGCAAACGCAAACGACAGGACGACCAGGGGTGGCTGCAGGTAGTAGCAGTTTGGGAGGAAGGCCACCTTCAGCTATCTGATGGCTCATGGCGGCATCCCAGTGAGCTGCGGCACACCAAGAGGGAGAAGGAGGTGTTTGGACGGTGGCATGAGCCACCCCTGGGCTTGAAGAGAAGAAGGTGCTCCGGAGGGGAACCGTCTGATGGTTTTCCAGGGGTGGTTCCTCTACTGGGGCAGACTGAGGTTTGAGGGTGTTGTGTTTATTGCATGTTGTTGGTATAAATCATATTTAGCAGCATATAGCATATAGCACATAGCAGCAGATGCTAACATTGAGCTGGAGGGTTTTCACATGATACGAGCTGACCGAACACCAGAGAGTGGCAAGGCTAGGGGCGGTGGAGTGATAATGTATGTTAACAACAACTGGTGCAGACCGGGACATATCACTGTTAAACAACGACACTGCAGCAAAGACATTGAGTTGCTAGCTGTTAGCATGAGGCCTACATATCTCCCGAGAGAACACTCACACGTGATCTGCATTGTTGTTTATGCAAATCCGACGGCGAACGCTGGGACAGCACGTGACGTCATCCATTCAGTAACCAGCAGGCTGCAGACAGAACACCCAGATGCTCTTCTCCTCATCTCAGGCGATTTCAACCATGTTTCACTGTCTCCCATTCTACCCACGTTCACCCAGTATGTCACATGCCACACTAGAGACAATAAAACACTGGATTTATTCTACGCAAACACTAAGGAGGCGTACACCTCATCACAACTCCCCCCACTCGGGAGATCGGATCACAACTTGGTTCATCTCCGGCCGGTGTACAAACCCCTAGTGCACAGACAACCTCCGGCCATGCACACTGTGGAGTTATGGTCTGAGGAGACAATGGACACCCTAAAGGGCTGTTTTGAAGCCACCGCCTGGAAGCAGCTCTGCGATCCACATGGTGAGGACATCGATGGCCTCATTCACACCTTCACGGGCTACCTCAGCTTCTGTGTGGACAAATCCGTTCCCACCAAGACCATACGGCGTCACTCAAACAACAAACCCTGGATCAACCCTGAGATAAAAACACTTCTGAGAGAGAAGAAGAGGATCTTCAGGTCAGGGAACAGGGAGATGCTGAAGTCCGTACAGAGGGAGCTGAGGAGAAAGATCAGAGAAGGCAAGGACAGCTTCAGGAAGAAGATGGAGGACAAGCTGCAACAGAGCGACATCAGCGGGGTCTGGAGAAACCTCAAAACCATCTCGGGGCTCCAGAATACCTCCCCCCAGGCCACAGGGGGCAGGGAGTGGGCGAACAACCTGAATCTGTTTTTCAATAGATTTGACCAACCGCCCTCCCCCCTGACTGCACAACAACCACTGCTGCCTCTAAAGAAATCAAGTCCTGCTGCCCACTCCCCACTCCACCAACACCCCCCCACTCCCAACACACAGCCCCCCATCCTGACCCTGACCAGGACCCAGGTGAGGACGGAGCTGAGGAAGATCAAGGCGAGGAAGGCGCCGGGACCGGACGGCATCAGCGCAAAGCTCCTCAAGTCCTGTGCAGACCAGCTGTGTGGGATTGTGACGTATATCTTCAACATGAGCCTGAAACTGGGGAGGGTACCACAGCTGTGGAAAACATCTTGTGTGGTACCTGTACCAAAAACTTCCCACCCCAAAGACCTGAACAGCTACAGACCGGTGGCCTTGACGTCCCACTTGATGAAGACCCTGGAGAGACTGCTCCTTGCTCACCTCCGCCCCCTGGTGGAACCAGCGATGGATCCACTCCAGTTCGCCTACCAGCATGGCATTGGGGTGGAGGATGCGGTGATCTTCCTCCTTCACCGTTCTCTGTCCCACCTGGAGAAGCCCGGGAATATGGTGAGGATCATGTTCTTTGACTTCTCCAGTGCTTTCAACACCATCCAACCGATGATCCTGAAGGACAAGCTGCTGCGCGCAGGGGTGGACCAGCACCTGTCATCATGGATCCTGGACTACCTCACGAACCGGCCTCAGTTTGTGAGAACCCGGGACTGTGTGTCCGACACGATCATCAGTAGCACGGGGGCCCCCCAGGGAACGGTGCTGGCTCCCTTCCTGTTCACTCTTTATACTGCGGACTTCTCACACAACACAACACACTGCCATCTACAGAAGTTCTCTGATGACTCTGCGATCGTTGGCCTCATCTCCAATGGAGATGAAGCTGAGTACAGAGGGCTTATCCAGGACTTCGTGGACTGGTGCCATCGGAACTGCCTCCAGATCAACGCGAGGAAAACTAAGGAGCTGGTGGTGGACTGCCGCAGGCATGGGCAGCCCCTCACAGTACCAGTAAATATACAGGGAACAGACATCGAGATGGTGACATCCTATAAGTACCTGGGTATTCATCTGAACAATAAACTAGACTGGTCACACAATACTGATGCACTCTACAAGAAGGGACAGCGCAGGCTGTTCCTGCTGAGGAGACTCAGGTCTTTTGGTGTACAAGGGGCGCTGCTGAAGTCATTCTATGACACGGTGGTGGCATCAGCCATCACTTTTGGAGTGGTCTGCTGGGGCAGTGGCATTACTGCAGCCGATAGGAAGAGACTGAACAAACTGATTAAGAAAGCTAGCTCTGTCCTGGGGCAGCGCCTTGATCCGATGGAGGAGATAGGAGAGAGAAGGACGGTGGCTAAACTGTCATCTCTGCTGGAGTCCGAGTTCCACCCTATGCAGGACATACTGAATGCACTGAGGAGCTCATTTAGCAGCAGACTACATCATCCCAGGTGCACAACCGAGAGGTTTCGTAGGTCCTTCCTACCAACGGCTGTCAGACTGTACAACCTAAGCAGGGCTGCTCGCAGAGATAGCAAAAGACGTAACAAACAAACAAACTAATAGTTTTTTGAATGCAAAAGATGCAATAGACTTACACAATGGTCCCCTCCGGCATACAACTAGGAACATACCGGTCGCTATGGAGGGTGAGAATATGTATGGGCACATAATCATACCATGTAGGATAACTAAGTAGACAGTTATGCTGTTTCATTCCATCTAGCAACAATGCTCTGCACTGTGTCTGTTTATATATTTGCATATTTATTCCATCTAGCTACAATGCTCAGCACTGGGTGTGTTTATATATTTATATATCTACATATTATTCCATCTAGCTACATTGCTCCGCACTGTGTGTGTTTATATACTTGCATATTTATTCCACCTAGCTGCAATGCTCCGTACTGTGGGTGTTTATATATTTACATATTTATTCCATCTAGCTACAATGCTCTGCACTGTGTTCATATATTCATATATTTATTCCATCCAGCTACAATGCTCTGCACTGTGTGTCTGTGTGTGTGTGTATATATATATATTTTATAGTAATACGTACATATGTTTATTAGCTGCTCTTGCTTGCTTGTTTTTTTTTCTTGCCTTCTGATTGTTGCTCTGAGTGTTGCTATCCCTGTGCTGTTGCAATCCTGGAATTTCCCCGTTGTGGGACTAATAAAGGCTTATCTTATCTTATCTTATCTTATTTAAGCTGTTTATTGGATTTACTAATGGGAGGTTATGCTCTATATATACGTTTATTCTGATAATGGGATTGTTTTGTGTTTTGTTATTTATGTAGGCCCACGGCAGTTTTAGTTTAATGGACTGTGTTTAGTTGAGACGGCAGAATAATCCATCTGGCCATGTGGGGGTGGAACAGTAGTCCACCTGTTTCTCCCCTAGCTTTAGTTGTTTTGTATCAATGTTATAGGCCCTGTTATATTTCTGTTTACTTTTAGTACGTGATTTGGGTTCTAAGTTGGGGAGGGTCTTGACTGTATGTGTGTTTTGGACTTTTTTGAAGGGGGGGGCAGTGTGATGTTGTTCATAGGACGTATTATTGTGTGACACAGGTGGTGGCTCCACCTTTCCGGTTCCACCGCCACCCGGGGTATAAGAGGGCTGTGAGGAAGAGGGGCGGTCTCTTTGACCACCTCTCTGCCTGACAGGAGCGTCTGTATCACTTGTGTGAGTCTGCAATAAAGTCGTGTTCAGTTCCACCCTTGGTCTCGTCATTCACCCTCAGTTACCAACATAACACACTACTCTGTCAGTCAGTCATGGTCAGGGACATCTTGTCTCCTCTATGGGCTATTTCAGCACCGCTAGTGACGCACAGTTGGTGCTTTGCGTGATTGACTGGGCTGCAGTATAGCAGTCAACAAAGTTTTAACATCAGAATTTTATGTAATTTTTTACAACCATGTACAAGCAAATCTACCCGCATATAATTTAATGAAATAAAATTCTAGTATATCAAGATTTATTCAACATGTTCTGAAGTTACTTGACTAGGAACTTGCCTGTTCGTCAGGTCCCCTTCAGCTGCTGGTCTCCGGAGGTACTTGTGGATCATGCCGTCAATGAAGGCCATTTCCAAGGACGGTTTGTGTAGTATATATACATGCAGATTTTGTGCCGTTTTCAACTCGGCTCTTGACCCACTAAGCATCTACTGAACACGTTTACTCGTCCACGGTAAAGTCAGAATCAACGAGTGTATGTCACTTCTGGCTGGCGATGGCTGCTCCCCATTGGTTTTGACCAAGCGGTTTTCATGGGATAAAATTATTCAGTATACTGACTCTAGGGGGTTATTTTTACTGAATAAACATATTTTTGTTTTATAAGTAATACTTAAAGCACAATTAATGTTGTTATAATGACCAGTACTGGTTTCCTTTAAATACCCTGAGCACTCCCGCTTAAGGGGGTGGATGGGTGGGACAGCTCTTCCACTCAACCTTTCAAGGTAAAGCACAAGGTGTACCAATATTAATAAAGATATCTCTTTCACTTCCTCTAACACCATAGTAGACTCAAATGGCCACTATATAATTGTCACTGGCCAAATATACAATATGCAAGTTGCATTAGTCAATGTCTATGCCCCTAATTGTGATGGCATTTCTTTTTTTTTTTTCCAGTGACTTTTTAAATTACTACCAAATCTACAGTAAATTTGCATCTTCTTATTATGGGAGGGGACTTTAATTTATGCATAGATCCACACCTGGACAGATCGTCTGTCAGACAAAACAGAGCATTATCTAAATCAGCTGCCTATGTACAATCATTCTCATCAGAGTTTGGCATCTTTGATACATGGCTGTTTCTATATCCAAGTTGAAACAGCCTTTTAACTTGGATACAGAAACTTTTTTTTTCTCCTGTTCATAATACGTATAGTAGAATTGATTACTTTACAGATAAAGTTATTTCTTACGTTCGCTCATGTGAATATCAGGCTATAGTAATCTCTGACCATGCTCCACTCATTCCGAGTGTGAATTTCCCAGAATTTAGAGCTACTGAGAGAGTTTGGCGATTTAATTCTCTTCAACTGTCAGATGAAAGCTTTGTTAAATTTTTGTCAGAACAAATTTCACTCTTTCGGAGGAAGATGAGATCCTTCAATGTGTGCAACAAGATGTTGGAGCTTTTCTACCAGGCCGTTGTTGCCAGTGCCATCTTCTTTGCTGCCATCTGTTGGGGTAGCAGTATCAGAGCCAGCGGCACCAATAAACTTGACAAGATTATCAAGAAGGCTGGGTCTATAATTGGTCTCAGGCTGGAGACCATTGAATCTATGGTGGAGAGGAGGACACTGAACAAACTGCAATCCAGCATAGATAATCCTGATCATCCCCTCCATCACACACTGGACAGTCAGCGGAGCACTTTCTCCAGCAGACCGCTACAGCTTTGTTGCCTAACGGTTAGGTACAGGAAATCTTTTCTGCCACATGCCATTTCACTGTACAATAACTCACTCTGATGTTGAATTTGGTCATAACAATGCTGCCATACTGTACCTTACAGTATAATTGGTACCTCGTATTTCACCCTGTGCCTTATAATCCTTCTCTGTACAGTCAGTACTATCCATTGACTCATAAGGATCAGAATCAGATTCAGAATCAGAATCAGATTTATTGCCATTGTTCATGTGATACACAAACTAGGAATTTGTCTCGGTGCCATGCTGCAACATTAAAAACATAATGAGAAAAAGGGATAAACTAAAAAACTAAAGGACTAGAAACGTGCAATAAGTGTAGAAAAATAAGTAATAATAAGTAATAATAATAATAATACTAGTAATAATGAGTAGTACTAGTCAAGGCAGTTTTTTAAAAAATTAGCATGTAGCAGATAATGTGAAGTACCACATAGTGCAGTCAATAATGCAACAGAAAAACAGTGATGATTGACATGAGTCTGGTTGAGCTGCTGTACATAGTGCACGAGAGTCAAAAGTCACTTAGTGTTCAGCAGTCTGATGGCAGAGGGGAAAAAGCTGTTCATGTGCCGGGAGGTTTTAGTCCGAATGGACCGAAGCCTTCTACCTGAGGGGAGGGGGGCAAACAGCACGTGACCAGGATGTGAAGGATCGGCTATGATCCGGCCAGCACGCCTCCGGGTCCTGGAGATGTACAGGTCCTGGAGAGATGGGAGCTTGCAGCCTATCACCTTCTCAGCAGTGCGCACGACGCGCTGCAGCCTTAGTCTGTCCCTGGCAGTGGCTCCTGCGTACCACACAGTTATGGAGGAGGTGAGGATGGACTCGATGATGGCCGTGTAGAACTGCACTAACATCTTGGTGGGTAGCTTGAGCTTCCTCAGCTGCCGCAGAAAGAACATCCTCTGCTGGGCCTTTTTGATGAGGGAGCTGATGGTTGGCTCCCATTTGAGGTCTCGGGTGATGGTGGTGCCCAAGAAGCGGAAGGAATCTGCAAAGGTGATGGGAGAGCCTGTGATGGTGAGGGGGGGCAGGGGGGATGTGTCTTTCCTGAAGTCCACAATCATCTCCGCTGTCTTCAGAGCATTCAGCTGCAGGTTGTTGTGGCTGCACCAGGACACCAGCTGGGCCACCTCTTCCCTGTAGGCGGACTCATCACCGTTGGAGATGAGCCCGATGAGGGTGGTGTCGTCCGCAAACTTAATCAGCTTAACAGACTGGTGGGAGGAGGTGCAGGAGTTGGTATAAAGGGAGAAGAGTATTTAACCTAGTAGTAGCCTATGTTGTATATAAAGTTATCTACGCATTTTTACTTTACTTCCTGGGGTAACTTCTTTTCTATTATGCTGTGTGTTTTTCGGTTGGTTGGGTTGTCTGTGTCATGCTGCTGTTACACTGTAATTTCCCAGTTTGGGATCAATAAAGTACATCTTGTAGCACCTTGGGGGAGTCAGATTATTTAGCATCCCAGACAAGAGACAGTGGATAAGCATGGGAGAACAATGCTCAGGAGGTTCCTGGCGAGATAGCAGGAAGGAGTCAAGGACGTAGGGGGTTGAATGCAGTGTAATGCAAATGTCATGTTGTGTGTGGAGAAATGCCATGAAACTTGTGAGGAGTGATTTGGGTAAAAGAAGAGTGCCGGCTGAAATGTGTCATTCTGTTCTGTGCTTGAAAGATGTGAAGTGTGTAATAAACCGTCTGTCGTGAATATGTCTCTTATTTTACACACTCCACACTGGTGACCCAAGACGTATTATGGAACACGAGGCAAGAACCCCGGAGACAGCCCGGACTGGAACCCCCAGCCACGCGTGTGCGGTTTCAGTCAAGCTACCAGACTTCTGGAAGCACAACCCGCGCTCTTGGTTCCACCACACCGAGGCCCAGTTCGCCCTCCGGGGATGTAACGGCAGACGACTCCAGATTCTACCATGCGGTCGCAGCGCTGGACGCCCACACAGCTCAGCAGGTAGCGAGCCTGCTCGATCAGCCGCCAGCCCGCAACAAATATGAGGCACTCAAGGCTGCACTCATCCAGCGCTACACGCTCTTGGAATGTGACAGAGCGGAGAGGCTCCTGAGACGGACCGAGTTAGGAGATGGTTCGGCCGTCGACCTGATGGAGAAGATGCTGGCGTTAATGGGCACAGACGACGGGCACTTTCTGTTTGCCTAACTTTTCCTCCGGAACCTTCCAACGGTGGTGAGAGCGGTTCTGGCCAATTCGCCGTTGCTAGCCGCGTGGGACTACCGTGCCCTAGCCCAGGAGGCAAACCGGATCATCCTCACCACCAGGGCGATCACAGTCAACGTGGCAGCGGCAGAGCCACCGACGGTAGCAGCAGCGGGGGCCAAGGAGCACCAGAGAGACATGCTCTGCTTCTACCACCGCCGCTTCGGAGAGAACGCACGCAGATGTGCGCCACCATGCCAATTCAAGCGCTCGGGAAAACGCCAAGGCCGGCAGTCGGTAGCAGCTGCGACCCTCGGTGAAGAGAACAAGCTGCTCTACATGACGGACGCAGGCTCGGGAAGGCATTTCCTCGTGGACACCGGAGCCCAGAAGAGCTTCATCCTGCCGACCTATGCCGACCGGCTGGCAGGACCTAGCGGCCCCGAGATGTTGGCAGCAAACGGCTCGGAAATTAAGACCTTTGGTGAGAGGACACTGATCTTATCTCTACACAGCCATACATAGGAGTGGACTTTTGTCGTAGCAGCACTGAATTACCATATCCTGGGGGCTGATTTTCTGTGTGCACATGGTTTACTGGTTGATGTTGCTAACAGGCGCCTGGTTAATGCACTGTCCTTTGATTCTCTCCCCTGCATAGCTCGAGTGACCCGGCCAACAGCACAAGCCAGCGTCACAGCTACAGGCGGTAAGTTCCACACACTGCTCACTCAGTTCCCAGCACTCATGGTCCCGATGTTTTCGGCGGCCATCGCTAAACACGGGGTGGAGCACTTTATCACCACCACCAGGCCGCCCGTTTTTGAAAGACCTCGGCGCTTGGACACAGCTAAACTGGCCATAGCACGCGAGGAGTTCGCCAACCTGGAAAGGTTGGGCATCATCAGGCGTTCGAACAGCCCATGGGCATCCCCGCTACACATGGTCCCTAAGGCTGAGGGATCGTGGTGACCGTGCGGGGATTTCCGCAGGTTGAACAACGCCACAGCGCACGACCGCTACCCAATTCCCCACATACAGGATTTTTCCGTTCACCTCGCCGGAGCGCGCATTTTTTCCAAAATAGACCTGGTCCGCGGTTACCACCAAGTCCCAGTGCGCGCGGAGGACGTACCCAAAACAGCGGTAATAACTCTGTTCGGTCTATTCGAGTTCCTGCGCATGCCATTCGGGTTAAAAGGCATGGCACAGACATTCCAGCGCATGATGGATGCAGTGCTGCGCGATCTCCCGTTCGTGTTCGTCTACCTGGACGATATCCTGTTAGCCAGTGCGTCCGAAGACGAACACGAAACCCACCTCACCACGGTTTTCCGGAGGTTGGAGGAGCACGGGTTAATAATCAACCCGGCGAAACGCCAGTTCGGCGTGACGGAGATTGATTTTTTGGGGCACCGTGTTTCTCCAGAAGGAGCGATCCCGCTGCCCGACAAAGTGCGCGCCGTGGCAGATTTTCCCCAGCCTCAGACGGTCAGGGCGCTGCAGGAATTTTTGGGGATGGTGAACTTTTATAACCGTTTCCTTCCCCGGCGCGGCGCAGCTCACGCAACCACTGTACGCCGCGCTCAAGAGAGAAACCCGCGGATAGGGTCGAATGGACCCCGAAGCGAGAGCGGGCATTCTCGGAGGTTAAAGCAGCCAGCAAACGCTGCACTGCTGGCGCATCCGGACCTGGCGGCCCGGATAGCGCTCACCACCGACGCTTCAGACGTGGCCATAGGGGCTGTCGTAGAGCAGCGCGTCGCCAGGGCTTGGCAGCCGCTCGCCTTTTTCAGCAGAACTTTGTGCGACAGCGAACGTAAATACAGCGCGTTTGACAGAGAGTTACTGGCTCTCCACCTGGCTATACGCCACTTCCAGTTCTGGCTGGAAGGGCGCAGCTTCACCGCGTTCGTGGACCACAAGCCGCTAACATTCGCGATGGCCAAGGTTTCAGAACAGTGGTCGGGCCGGCAGCAGAGACAGCTGGCCGCGATCTCAGAGTTTACTACCGATATTCAGCATGTGTCGGGTAAACTGAATGTGGTGGCGGACTGCCTCTCGCGCGCCGTGGTGGCCCCGGTCTGCGTGGGGATAGATTACGCAGCCGTGGCCGCGGAGCAGATTAGCGATGCAGACGTGCGCGCGCTCCAGTCTGGACCAACAGGGTTAAGGCTGGAGAGTAGGGTGCTGCAAGATGGCAGCCCCCCCCAATCTGCGATGTCTCCACGGGACGCCCGCGTCCGGTGGTCCCAGTCGCGTGGCGCCGCCGCGTGTTTGAGTCGGTTCACACTCTGGTGCACCCAGGAGTGCGCGCGTTGGTCAAAATGGTGGGAGAGAAGTTTGTGTGGCCAAGCCTACGCAAACAAGTAAAAGAGTGGGCTGCAGCCTGCGTGGCATGCCAACGAGCCAAGGTACACAGACACACGAAGGCTCCCTTGGAGCCGTTTCGGGTACCGGCTAAGAGGTTCGACCATATTCACGTGGACCTCGTGGGCCCCCTCCCACCATCACCTCCTGACAGTGGTGGACCGCACCACGCGCTGGCCAGAAGCAGTCCCGCTGGCGGCAACCACGTCCGCGGATGTAGCACATGCTTTTTTAACAGCATGGGTGGCGCGTTTTGGAGTCCCGTCGGACATTACGTCCGACAGGGGCCCTCAATTTGTTTCCAAACTCTGGTCCGCGATGGCCCACAGCCTGGGTGATTCAATTCACCGCACAACCGCATACAACCCACAGGCCAATGGTTTATGCAAGCGTTTTCATAGATCACTGAAAGCAGCACTCAGGGCTTCACTGACAGATGCAAATTGGGTAGACAGGCTGCCGTGGGTTTTATTGGGGTTGCGCTCCGCGCCAAAAGAAGATTTGGAAGCTTCCCCCGCAGAGCTGGTTTTTGCGCAGCCCCTACGGCTGCCTGGGGAATTTCTACCAGATAATCCTGCGCCGGACAGCTCCCCGTCTCAGCTTTTGCAGCGGAGCGCAAACACAGTCACGCTGCCGGGCCCTGCCCACCACAGTTTTCCGCATGTTTTCGTGCCTAAAACTTTGAAGAGCGCGGAGTTCGTGTTCGTCAGACACGACGCCCACTGCCCTCCATTGCGCCCACCCTATGATGGACCGTTCAGAGTGTTGGAAACAGGGGATAAGCATTTTTTGCTAGACTTGGGGGGTAGGCGGGAGAAAATTGGCATAGACAGACTCAAACCCGATTTCGTTGTGGCGGACGAGCAAGTGCTGTTGGCTAGGGACCCTCGGCGTGGAAGACCCCCACGGAGAGCTCCCCAGGGAAACGATTCACCACAGCAGCCACACGGACAGACCGAAGTGCCCCCCCCCCCCTCGCCATGGCCCACCCGCAGTCAGACACACTCCCAGCAGCCCCCCACCGGCACAGCAGCGCCACGGAGGCGGTAAACCCCAGTTACAGCAGATACGGGAGGAGACGGAAGCCGAAACAGCATGTGGACTGATGTTCTATTGTTCTATCTAAGATGCTGGGGGGGCAGTGTAGCACCTTGGTGGAGTCAGATTATTTAGCATCTCAGACAAGAGACAGTGGATAAGCATGGGAGAACAATGCTCAGGAGGTTCCTGGTGAGATAGCAGGAAGGAGTCAAGGACGTAGGGGGTTGAATGCAGTGTAATGCAAATGCCATGTTGTGTGTGGAGAAATGACATGAAACTTGTGAGGAGTGATTTGGGTAAAAGAAGAGTGCCGGCTGAAATGTGTCATTCTGTTCTGTGCTTGAAAGATGTGAAGTGTGTAATAAACCGTCTGTTGTGAATATGTCTCTTATTTTACACACTCCACAATCTATCTTTTTGGAAAGAAATACAACCACAGATGTCTCAGCCTCAACTGTCTGGGAGACACTAAAGGTGAATTCAAGAGGTCAGAACATATCTTTCATGGCAAACAAAAAACGAATCTCAGCGGATAAACAAATTAAACTGGAAAATCAGATAGCTGAACTGGATAGAAGGAATGCACTGGACCCTTCCCAGGATTTGTACAAGGAATGTCTGAAGCTTAAAACAGATCACGACCTTGAGACTTCACATATTATAGAATATTTATTAAATAACAATAGAAGTGTAATGTATGAAAACAGTGACAAGGCAGGGTAATTGCTGGACAGGCAGCTAAGAAGGGCTAGAGCAAAACAAATGATCAATGGAGTGCTTTCACAGAAGGTGAAATAATAACAGATCAACAAGGAATAAACCATATTTAACCAGAACCAGAACTTTTTTAATGAGCTGCATATGCCAGTTGTCTTCAAGCCAGAAGCATTGCAGCTCTGCATTAGAGCAGCCAATAACGCACCAAGAAATAACAGCCGCTATTCAATCGCTACCACCCCAGAAGTCACCAGGCCCACATGGTTTCCCAAGTGAGCTTTATGCTGCATTCTCTAAACAACTGACACCTGTACTGGCAACGATGCATCAGGATTCACTACAATTAGGATCACTTTCACCTACTCTAAAACAGGCATTTTTAACATTACTGGCAAAGACAAATAAAGATCCACTAAACTGTGGTTCGTACAGACCCACCTCTTTACTCAACACAGATTATAAGATCCTTGCCAAAGTTTTAGCCCACCACCTCAAAAGTGTTTTGCCATGTATAGGTGCATCTCAATAAATTAGAACATCAACAAAGTTGATTTATTTAGGTATTTTATTAGGTAATTCAATTAAAAAAAAATAAACTTTTATATTGTATAGAGTCATTACACAGAGAGTGATATACTGTATTTCAAGTGTTTATTTTAATTTTGATGATTATGGCTTACAGCCCGTGAAAACCCCAAATTCAGGTTCTCAAAAAAAAAAAAATACAATATTACATAAAATTAATTTTAAAAAATAGTTTTTTAATAGAAATGTTGGCCAACTGAAAAGTATGTCCATGTACACACTCAATACTTGGTTGGGGCTCCTTTTGGATTGGTGGTGAAAAGGGAGCTGAGCTCTAAAGCAAAGCTGTTGATTTACCGGTCAATCTACGTTCCTACCCTCACCTATGGTCATGAGCTTTGGGTAATGACTGAAAGAAATAGATTGTGGATACAAATGGCTGAAATGAGCTTTCTCCGTAGGACTGCTGGACTCACCCTTAGAAATAGGGTGAGGATCTCAGTCATCCAGGACAGGCCCAATAGTATAACTGCTGCTCCTCCACACTGAAAGGAGCCAGTTGAGGTGGTTTGGACATCTGATCAGGATGCCTCCTGGACGCCTCCCACTTGAGGTGTTTTGGGCACATCCAATGGGGAGGAGACCCCGGGGCAGACCTAGGACACGCTGGACAGTCTACGTCTCCCAGCTGTCCTGGGAATGTCTTGGTATCCCCTCTGAAGAGCTGGAGCAGGTGGTCAGGGAGAGGGAAGTTTGGGCTTCTCTGCTTGACCTGCTGCCTCCGCGACCTGGACCTCCAGAGAAGTGGTAGAAAATGGATGGATGGAAGGATGGAAACTCTAGAAAAAAAATTGGATTTGGGGCAGCACTCACTTCTTGGATCCAATTACTGCATTTTTCTCTAACTATAATCAGAACAAACAATGTGAACTCTAAGCCTTTCAATCTGTACCGTGGAACATGTCAGGGATGTTCCCTTAGCCATCTCCTTTTTGTTCTAGCTATTGAACTGCTGGCCATAGCTATAAGATCTAAAACCTCAATAACAGGCATTAATAGATGTAATACAGACCACAAACTATCACTTTATCCTGGTGACCTTCTATTTTTATATATCCAGAGCTGAGACTACCATTCCTTCTATTTTTAATCTTCTACAACAGTTTGGGGAAATATCAGGATACAAAGTAAATTTTCATAAAAGTGTATTGTTACCACTGAACATGGATACATCCTCTTTAGAGAAATTTAAAGTACCTTTTAAAACTGTTACAGACTAATTTACCTATCTGGGTGTTATGGTGGCAAAGGGCTTCTCCGAACTCTTTAACCAAAACTTTGAGAAATTATTAACTAAAACACAACAAGAACTGTCTAACTGGTTGTCACTTCCAATTTAGCTAATGGACAGAGTCGATGCTGTTAAAATGTCAGTACTTCCCAAATTTCTGTATGTTTCAGTGTATACCTATTCTGATCCCGGGTAACTGTTTTTAAAAACTTGATTCAGCTATCTTAATTTTTGTATAGAATGGCCAACAACCCCGTCAGCGCAAATATTACCTAAAAAAAAATAAATAAAAAAAATAAAAATAAAAATGTGATGGAGGATTGGCCCTCCCAAATTTCCGACTTTATTATTGGGCTGCTAATCTGTATTGTATGGCACATTGGAGACATTGTTAGAAAGTAGCTCCCCTACGTGGGTACAGTTCGAGTTACATTCTTATGCTCTAGTCTCATTACCTGCTTCATAGGAGCAACTATGCCTTTGTTTTTGAACCTACCTGGCACTACCCCTGTAGTGAACCATTCACTCAGAATTTATTTACAGTTTCAAAAACATTTCTGCCAAGAGAGTGCATGTCTTTGTAGGTCAGTTACATCAAATCACTTTTTCCCACCTTCATTGCAAGATAAAACATTTGACATGTGGCACTGGCAGGGGTTGAAAAGTCTGAAAGACCTTTTCACTGGTAGCGCCTGTGTGTCTTCTGAAGAGTTGTCTAAGAAATTTAACCTACCTAATTCACTCCCCCCCCCCCCCGATACCTTCAGGTTTGGCATTACACTCAGAAGTTTATCTCAGAATTTTTAACTAAACCTCCAGACAATATTATTGATAATATTATGTTCTATAATCTGACAAAAAGAGGTACAATATCCTATATAATGAAACAAATATCTAAGCTTGACACTTCATCTCATTCCAAAATCAAATTAGCATGGGAAACAGACCTCCAAATGTAGGTCGGTGAGGAAACTTGACTCAATATTCTAGGGAAAACACACTCTTCATCTATATGTGCTTGACATTCATTAACCCAGTTCAAAGTGGTACACAGGGTACACCTTTCAAAATCCAGATTAGACAAAATGTATCTGGGAATAAGCCCCATGTGTGAGAGATGTCAATCTATGGAGGCAACGCTGATACACATGTTCTGGCTGTGTCCTAAATTAGAGGGATACTGGAAAGCTACATTTGAAACATTTCCCTCTGTTTTATCCACTAAAATTCATCCAGATCCCTTAACATCCTTGTTTGGAACGGTTCCTGGGAAACAGCGTTTACCTGCAGGGGGCTATAAAATTATTGCTTTTTGTACCCTTTTAGCATATCATCTAATTTTACTACAGTGGAAGAAGGCTGCCCCACCATCATTTTCTCATTGGCTAAGACAGGTTACGTGTAATTTGAAGCTGGAGAAAATCAGATGCACAATCAGAGGATCTGAAAATAATTTTTATAGAGTTTGGGGTTCTTTTTTAAACTTCTTTGTGGAATCCACAACAAAAATTGAGGAACAGATAAATTAATGTAGAAAATCCCTTTATATATTATTTTGTACCTTCATTTTGTCACTCACGTCATAAATTCTTTGAACGCTGTTTTTGTTTAATGTATAACTGTTTTGATCATTTTTGTTTTCTTTTCCCATGCAAGCTCATGCACATCTATAAGGTGGTGTATGCTGGTATACAGTGGTTATGGGTGACAGCAAAGAGTGGGTGTTGAGGGTTATGTTTTGTTGTTTGAGTTTTTTTTCTAATGTCTGTCTTATTCTACTCCGACCTATTGAACCACAGTATGTCTATATGTTAAAATCAGAGAAATATGAAAGAGACAAATGGGAGACAACACACCTCCCTCAATCTTGGGGTCAGAAACTGAGAACCAAGAGAGGCTTCCCTGGGCTATACTACAAGGTACAGCTGTGGTTACAGTGAGATAAAACCTATAAAGCATATCAATAGATATGAATGATGAAACACACACGTGCACACACACACACACGTCTTTGTAGTTCAAGTAGGTTTATTCTGTCTTCTTCAATTATTAGTTTTTTGTTTTTCTTATTTCAAACAGGGATAAGAAGGCATGGCCAGCCCAGCTGATAAATGACACTTCACAGCGATCAGCTGACACTTCTGAGGAAGACTGCAGATGCCAGTCAAAACATCCATCTTCTACCACTTTTCCGGAGGTCTAGGTCGCGGAGGCAGCAGTTCAAGCAGAGAAGCCCAGACTTCCCTCTCCCCAGCCACCTGCTCCAGCTCTTCAGAGAGGATACCAAGGCGTTCCCAGACCAACTGGGAGACGTAGCCTCTCCAGCGAGTCCTGGGTCTGTCCCGGGGCCTCCTCCCAATGAGACATGTAAACGTAAAAACATCTCCTTCTTATCCCTGTCTGAAATAAGAAAAACAAAAAACTAACGTATGTGTTTGCGTGTGCAGGGTACCTGACCACATCTTCAGCATTATTGGTCCTTGCTGCCTCCAAAAGTGCATCACCTTATTATTGTAAACACAGAAATAAAACACAGTCACTAACACACAAAACAATAACTCTGGCAACATATGAATGAATTATCAAACTGAGGAGGTAAAGTTTGACAAACAGTCAAATTATCCATATTTTGACAACTATGACAATTCAGTGTTTGCAATGGGTGAATTGGTGTAAATGTTTCTGTCTCTCAACATTCATAATACTTTAGTCATGTAATACAGTAATTACTTTCCTATGTCCAGGCTTGCCTATTATGATGCTCTTTGTCTAACCTGTAAAAAAAGCCAGAAAAGACAATATTGTCTGATGATGTTTACCTTTGTTTTCTGGGTCTTTCTTCAAGCAGAAGGCCACAGCTGCAGCACATAGCACACCTGCTGTCATAGGTCCTCTGGCCGACCCTCGGCCCTCTCCCCCGCTGCTCTCGTCCCAGTACCGGTTATGGTTGCGCCCTCTGCTGACCAGAGCCGCCCAAGAGTTGCGGCGGTTCTCCAGGTTGGACACCCATCTAGGGGCGAGATGGTGATACTGCATGGAAGGCTTGACACTCGTACCAGCGACGTCCTCGGCCAGAATCCCCTTTCTGGAGACTCGGGAGGTGGACACGATGGGGTTCCGGTTGGTGTCGGCCGGTGTATCACGAATAGTTTGGCACGCGGCACCGCTGACATTAGTCTGGAGCACACGGCTACTACATGGCGACAGGCTACGCGACCTTCGTGCAATGAGTCTGGAAGGAACTGATGATAGCATGGCGATAAACTCACCGTAAACGACGCTGAGAATAAAACCCAATAAACTGACAGTCAGTCCGGGGAGTAACAGACACCCAGGGATCTCTTAAACCGAGTTAATCAAGCCGTATCTGCCGCTGTGTTAGCTACGGTAGCCGGTTACCAGAACGTAAATAACCGCTCAGCTCCACTTCACCGTGGACGTCACCCAGCAGAAGCTGCGATGCACTCTGGGAAATGTCGTTTTACTGAAAACGTTACCTATGACGTAACAATCTGTGTTTTTAAAAAACATAAAGCTATAATAAGGCCTTTATTAACTTCCCTATGTATGAAAACCTTTTTTTTAACAACACTACAGACACAATATGCTTACGTCACCAATTTTCAAAGCAGCTGGTTAAAAAAATGCTAACTGGCTTGGTGAATATCAGTTAGGCCAGAGTCCTAACTGGCTCAACACGACCAACGTGCCAGTGCCATGCATAATTACGTCACAAAAAGCAGTGTCTAAACTCGCCTTTTTTCACGGTGCAGAACTTAAGTGAAACTTTAAAACAAAAAAACAAGGAAAATAAAGAAAAAACATGAGACATTTGAGTGATTTTGCTCTTGATGTCTTGTAAGTTGTATAAAACATGTTACAGACATGTTAACAAGGAAAAAATTTTTTTGGCAGAGTGTCACTTTAATGCTCTTCTTGTTATCGTTTGACAAACCCCAATTCCAATGAAGTTGGGACATTTTGTAAAACGCAAATAAAAACATAACACAATGATTTAAAATTCCTTCTCAACCTATACTCAATTGAATACACTACAAAAACAAGATATTTAATCCTAAAATTAATAAACGTTATTTTTTGCAAATATTCACTCATTTTGAATTTGATGCCTGTGACACATTTCAAAAAAGCTGGGACTGGGACAGTAAGCATTGTTTACCACTGTATTGCATCACCTTTCCTTTTAACTACACTCAGGAAGGGCTTAGGAACTGAGGACATTAATTGATGAAGCTTTGTAGGTGGAATTCTTTCCCATTCTTTCCTGATGTGCAACTTCGATTGCTCAACAGTCCGAGGTCTCAGTTGGTGCATTTTGCGCTTCATATGCTCCACACATTTTCAGTGGGAGACAGGTCTTGACTACAGATGGGCCAGTTGACCGTACTCTATTATTATGAAGCCACATTGTTGTAACACCTGCAGAATGTGGCTTGGCATTGTCTTGTTGAAATAAGCAGGGACATCTCTGTAAAAGACATTGCTTGGATGGCAGGATATGTTGCTCCAAAATATGTACAGTTAGGTCCATACAGCAGGGAAAAGAAGTATTGAACACGTCAACATTTTTCTCATTAAACATATTTCTGATGGAGCCATTGACCTGAGATTTTCGCCAGATATCAGTAACAACCCAAGTACTCCATACGTACAAAGAAATCAAGGCAACTGTGTTCATACAAGTTATATTTAATAAAGTGGAATGACACAGGGAATAGGTATTGAACACATGAAGAAAAAGAGGTGCAAAAAGGCATAGAAAGCCAAGAAACCAGCTGAAATCCATCAGAATTTAGGAAGCCATCCCATTCCCCATCAGTGCAAATTAATTTCAGCTGGTTGTGGCGGTGCCTTGTATGGCAGCGACCCCTCTGATTCTACATGTGATTAACATTGTAGATAGGAGAAACGTAATTTTGTTCTACTGTTTATGATTGGCGGTATGGACTGAATGATAATAGAGATGGCTTCTTCTTCTTCTTAAGTCCTGTCAACAGAGGCAGTACGTCAATAGAGGGCACAAGTGCACCACCTCCTTAAAATATTCAGAGATAAAAAAAATTTCCTAAATAAATCAGTTGTGATATGCAAAATAAATGAGAGACATAGCATGTCTTTCTGTAGTTGATATGTAAGCTTCTGTAGCAGCAGCCATTTTAAATAACATTTCAATCTGTAGGCTTGCATTATAGACCACTCTTGGTTAGGGGCAGCAGTCACACTGATGCTGTGTCTCAGTTCAGGTTCTGCGTCCTCCAAGTGTGCATTTCTAGGCCAGATATGTCACTGCTCTGCATCAAAGGCTGGGCTCCTTCAAATGTGGTCAACAAATGTAACCTTCAAAACCTCGAAAACGATGCATGTAAAGTATCATTGTGGCCTTAACATATCCCAGCATTCAGCATGTGGCTCAGCCTGGATTTTTTTTTTCTCGGTCCAGGCAGAAGAGGAATGAAGTTAGAAACAGTTCAAAGTAAGTTTTTTGCTTGAATTATGCAGTGGTTTTGTTATGTCCACAAACCTGGCAGTAAAGAGACGGATGAGGATGCTGCATTGGAACTGGACTTTATTATAGAGCTGGTCAACACTACACTATACACGCCGTTACTGCACTGAGTCGCCAGGGCAAGAGAGCCCTGTAATGGCAGACTCTCCCATATATATGCCAGCATGATGACATCACCAGCCGGCTGCGTCATCACGCTGCATATTGTGCCAAATCCCTTCACAACATTTCTCCCCCCTTTGCAAAACACAAAACACATCTAATTAAGACCCTCCCCAATTTGGTATATTAAAACCCCCAACAATCATACTAAAACATTCAACATATATTAAAACAACAACCAAAGCCTAAAACTAGGGTCCGTGTTTAGACTGCCACCAGACCCGGCACGGCTAAGTGGAGTATTCTGCCACTTGTTTTTTTTTGTTTTGTTTTCAGCCATGCTCCTAACTAAACAGTCTTTTTTTTTTTTTTTTAACAGTCTTCCATGGGGAGGAACAGTTCTGCCTGAGGGGTTTTGTGGTGGGCTGGTGGCGGCCTTCTCCCTGGAGCTTTGAAGCGGGCCCATGGTGGCCTCATCTCTGGATCTTTGAAGTGAGCCTGTGGCGGCCACCTCCCTGGAGCTGTCGGAACCCCAGGGCCAATCTTCATGACACTGGGGCCCGGGTCCCACACTGCAGCAGCTGACTCTCATGGAGCCCCGCCGCCTGGAACAGCCACCCGGACACACTGTAGATGGTTCGTGTGCCGAACCGAACTGTCTGTCAGTCGAAACCACGCTTTCCCCAGCTTTGCCAGGAACCTCAGCGGCACCCGTTGTTTCGCTGGCTGTGGCCCAGTCAGTCGCCGTCCCAGTCTCCCGCTGGTGCGAACCCGAACCCAGTCCATGACTTGGAGCAGCATCTTACTTAGTTTTATGTATTGTTGTTGTTGTTGTTGTTGTGCTCCCGGTGGCTCTGTGTGCTCATTCGTCTTGCGACCTCTGTCGTGCTGCGGCAGTTCCGTAGTCACTGTGTTCGGTGCGGACCCCTCACCTGTTGTCTCCATTGTCTGTTGAGGGTCGTCGTGGGTACGGAAGGTGTCCGGTGTCTCTCCAGTGTCGCTCGTTGAAGCGGACTCTTCACTCATCAGCTCAGTCATAACCTCCGTAGCTTGTTGAGCAAGGGGATGGAAGCAGTCCGGTTCCTTCTCTCTTTCATCTGAAGAGCTCTGCCGTGCTGCGTCGTGCATTGTGTTTGTGCCCATCTCCTGTCGCTGTGTTTCAGGGTTCTCTGCATGCTCGGGCTCCCTTCCCTCCGGTTCTGGTTCTGGCTGAGTGAGGGATGTAGGTGAATCTGGCTGCCCCCTCTTGGGGCAGCTCTCCTCCTTAGAGCACACAATGTTTGGTGTGGTGCCAGTGTCATTCAGAATTACCTTGTGGGCGTTGGTCTCGTTAAACCCGGGTTCCCTCTCCTCCAGCTTCAGTATCTGTTTCCTATAGGCCCTTAGAATAGAGGGTTAGTATTAATGAAAGCGCTTTGAGTGGTCTTTGTGACTAGAAAAGCGCTATATAAGTGCAGGTTAGTTAGTTAGTTAGTTAGTTCTGGCTGTGTGAGGGATGGAGGCAAGTCTGGTCTCTGTTCTTTCTCCATGTCGTCTTCACCGTCCGTGCCGTGTCCACTCTCTGCGTTATGTTCTCTGTCTAGATAGATAGATAGATAGATAGATAGATGTACTTTATTGATCCCAAACTGGGAAATTACAGTGTAATAGCAGCATGACAGTAGACAACCAAACAACAGAAACACACATGACAGACAAAGGGATTACCCATGGAAGGTAAAACTAACACGACTATAAAACCTATATACATCATAGCTTAATTCAGTTCAATTCAATTCAAACGTTTATTTCAAACTCAGGGTTCATATTACAAATAGATAAATAAATAAAGTATATACAGATCAGCAGACACTCGGCGCTCTTGTAACAACAAAAAACATAATGGGCTCAGTGTAAAATGGAACGCCACCACTTCCAAATGCTGGAATGAAGTGTGAGTGACGAGTTGACAATTGCTGATATAAGATGATTGTTACATTCCAGCAGTCTTCTCAAAAAACTGTAAACATTCTTACGTATCAATTCTCCAAAAGACGGAATGTTCACAGACACAAACAGCTTGCTTGCACTCGACCTTCGTGGTACATCTAACAACCTTCTTAGGGAGTTATTATATGCAATGCGGATTTTGTTCCTAACAGCAACATTGCTATTAAACCATAACGGCGAGCAGTACATTGAGGTACAGAAGGTCTTGAACAACATACATTTGACTTCAGGAGAACATCTATGGAAATTACGCAACAGTAAATTGGTTTGAGCGTACAGTTTCCTGAGATGCCTGTTACAATCAGCATTGGTCTTATCAGATTCAATCCACACACCTAGGTATTTGACTTTTTCGACAAAGTTCAAGCTATTACCACAAAGTGACATAACAGGATTCGACGTATTGACGCCCTTTGGTTTGAAAGCCATACACATAGATTTAGTACAGTTGAACAGGATGTCATTTTTTTTACCAAATTTTTCACATACAGAAAGGAGATGTTGCATCGCTGCGGTAGATAAACTTAACAAACAGAGGTCATCAGCGTAGAAAGTGTGATGAAAATGTGATTTAACAGTGCACCGTTAAAGGAGCCGCCCACATTAGTATTGTTCAACAGTATACTGAGATCATCAACATAGACATTAAACAACAAGGGTGACAGTATAACAGTATTAACAGTATTAACACCGTTGGTCACATGAAATTTGGATGAGGTGACATTGCCCCATCTAACAACCATAGACTGCCTTCTGTACCAGTATAGCAGGATGCTAACAATGTAAATAGGGATACCTCGATCGATCAATTTTCTGAACAAACCCCAGTGGTTAATCCTGTCAAAAGCTTTGCTAGCATCTAGGAACGTAGCATAAACACTAGTGGAGTGGCTTCTGAAGTAGTCAACAAATTCATGGAGTAGGTAAACAGCCTTGTCAGTTGAAAGAGCTGATTTGAAACCAAACTAATTGTCGTTTGTCCACAGATAATCCTCAATTCTGTTCAGAAATAAACCCTCTAACAGTTTAGATATAACATTAGCAATAGCTATAGGTCTGTAGTTGTTCATGTCAGAAAGACTGGCACACTTGTTTTTCACCAAAGGAATAATAACAGAGTCCATCAACATGTCTGGCATGTAACCATGAACAAACATACAGTTAAAACACAATGACAACAAAATACAAAAGTTGAAATCGGCGTTGATGAGGCATTCACTGGTGAGACAGTCAGGGCCAGCTGATTTGCCTTTCTTAAGAACTTTGATCAGTGAATCAACTTCAACAGGAGTAACAGCAGAAATATCAGAGGCATCAAACATATCGTTGTACAGACGAATATCATGCATAACAGAATCCTTCATTGAAACATTCTTGACTGAGTTGAAAATAGCTTCATAATGACATTTCCACTTTTCAGCAATATTAACGTCACCAGTCACACCATCAATAGTGTTTGATCTGACAGACCGGTGGGAGCTCATAGCCTTCATTTGTTTCCAGAATTCTACCATGTTCAGTTCACTCATGTGATTGCGCAGTGGTTAGCACTGCGGCAGCACAGTTTACCCTTGGCCGGGGGATTGTGGGGATCGTGGGATCGTGGGTTCGATCCCAGCCCCCGACCAACAGTGATCTGTGTGGAGTTTGCATGTTCTCCCCGTGTTGCGTGGGTTTACTCCGGGATTTCTCCGGTTTCCTCCCACATGCCAAAAACATGCATGTTAGGTTAATTGGCTGTTCTAAATTGTCCCTAGATATCTGTTTCCTATAGGCCCTTAGAATAGAGGGTTAGTATTAATGAAAGCGCTTTGAGTGGTCTTTGTGACTAGAAAAGCGCTATATAAGTGCAGGTTAGTTAGTTAGTTAGTTAGTGATTAGCTAGCTGGTCACATTTGATACTTTCTTCATTGCGCCTGCATGCTCGTAGAGCATATTTGAACCTAGCCCTGCAATTTTTCATGTTTTCAAATATTGGACCAGAACGTGGTTTGCTATTACTCCTCCACCACAAAAAAGCATCCCGGGCAGCTGTGTGAGCCTCGCTAACTACATCATTCCAGCCTGTGACGTTATATTGGGTGGCCACACTGTGACTAGGAATGCATTCACTCACACAGTAATTTAGGGCATCAACAATATCACTGTAGAACCTGTCAATATCGTCCGTGTGTGCCGCACAATTACGGTCGTGACACCTGATGGCGTCCGTAGGAGCACGGATGTTACAGAGTTTCCTACGAGTAAGTTTCTTATATCTGGACAGGTCTGACGCTGTGGCATCACGCCATTTGTATGTTCTACTGCTCGTTGTGGCTGAGGGAGCTTCCCGGGGGCCATTTACAGCACTAGATACCTCAATATCTATGGATAAGGGTACATGATCAGAACTCACATAGTCAAGCAGAACTTTGATATTGGATACGTTATCATGGCCTGAGGATGTAGTCACACAGTGATCAAGCCATGATGTAGAGCCGTGGGCCAAGCTAACATGAGTAAAGGTATCACTTGGTAGGATAATCCTGTCCGAGATGTGTAGGGAGTAACTCTCACAAAAAGACACCAGTTCGTTTCCAAAACAACTAGAACGTGCTGTATTAGCATTGAAGTCACCAATTGTGAACACATATGGAGTTGGAAAGTCCTCGGTGATACGTTTAACAAGACTCAGGCAGTGCAAGTATTCATCCAAGTTTTCAACATTGTCATAGGGGAAATATACACATAATATAAGACAGTGAAAGTCACCCAGGTTGACTTCAATACCTATAACTCTTAAGCAATCGTAAGTTTTCACAACACAACTGTTCGCAAGTGACTTCCGCCATAGGATACCGACGCCGCCATAGGGGCGACCTAAAATAACACGTTCTTCCGTATCCATAAAGGAGACACCTTGTCCTATAAAGTCACCATGTAATCTACTCAGAATAGACAATTCGTTTTTGAATAACCAGTGTTCCTGCAACAACACAATGTCATGGTTATCACATAAACTGGAGATCTCATTAGATGAAGTTTTTACATTCTTGCAGTTAAATGAACATATTCTAAGGTTGGTCCTACTATTGAATGCGTATAATGACAAACACAATAATGACAGTCACATGTTAATCATTTCCTCTCAAAAAACTGTCGGAGGTATAAACCAGATGGCCACATATTTTTGTCAAGCAACTTCTTGCTGCAACTGGCAGGACATGTAATCTTAAAAGAGGCATAACCATCATACTTGGTTTCTAGTTGCTCAATCTTGATATTGTCATTTAATTTAACATGGGTTTTGATGTAGGACCGTACATGATGGGGTCTGGTGGTGGGGTCAAGTCGACTGATGAAGACTTGGTGCATCTTATGACCTTGACCTTGACTCTGATGTCCGCCAGACCTCCTACCAGACTTTGGTACAACGCGTAACTGTGGGTGGGGGCGTGTCTTGTTGACAGCCTGTAGCTGGTTCGTGGTCTGCTTGTCAGACGGTTGGTTGTCAGACGATTGAAGAGCATCAGCATAGGACCTCCTCTTCTTCTTGGAACGACGACTTTCAACTTCCTTGAACTCACTCTCACGTTCTTCAGCAGTTACAGCAACTTTGGCAGCTTTGGCAACGTCAACAAAACTGGTCTTTGTAGAGTTGGCGGCCTCGTTCGCATTCTCCCCTTCGGACGTGGCAGTAGGTGGAGGATCACGGGCTGCAGTGGTGACCGGGGCGTGGTCGACAGTTGTTACCACAGTCTCCTTATCGCTGGGGATGTTGACAGCACTCTGAGTACTGCAAGCCTCATTGTCATCTTCATCATCATCTTCCACGACCCGGGCGTCAGCTGGAGAGGGTGTGTTGCCGAGTTTGGACTTTATTGCCGCCATGTCGTCCTGGATAGCTGATATCGTTTTGAACGCGGTAGCAAAGCTCTCTCCAAGGGACATCACACGGCACACATCCTTAGACAGCCTGGCAAGGTCAAATGACTCCAACGAAGCTGGTGGCAAATCCTTGAGGTTCAGGGCAATGTATTGTGGTGCCAGCTGACCAGCCTCATTCAGCTCGTGGTAGATATCGATGATGTTGTCTTCCTTCTTCATCCTCTTCTTAAACCGCGATGTTCCCTCTGGACACTGCTCGAACAGCAACTTCTTTGCTCCTTTAACCTGGTTCTCATCATAGAAGTCGCTAACCAGTTTCACAAGATAGTCCATCGGGGCAGCATCCATCTTGTTCTGCATAAAGCACAGCAGCTCGCAGACGGACATCTGACGTGGGAATGCTGTAAGAGGCCCATGCGGGGGGAGGTTGTCACCAGCCATATCTGGCGTTAGTTCATTTAGTCCAGAAGACAATTCAGGTGGTTATCTAACAAGATACTGACATGTATTTAGCAAACCAGCATAGGTTTACCGAGATAGCTTTGTTAGCTTGGATAGCTTTGTAGCCCAACAGGAGTAACGTTCAGCGGGGCTGATCATTGGATCATTAATATATGATGACCCATATAAACACATGAATCATCCCATTGCACAAAGAAGGACTATCAGGAGCAGAGTGAAAATGTGAGGTTGTGGAAATGTGAGAATGACGAGGCAGAGTTCTCTCTCAAGTCAGCTTTATTCACATCTCCAACATCTCAAAGCAGAAAAGAGGTCCACACAGGGAACTCTCGTCCTTAAAAACCAGGACTCTTACAGTTCACAAGTCACATGTATCACAGACCACGTTGCATCATAATGACAGTAACAATGCATCCTCTCTCCATGATATCACCCCCACTGTCTACAATGCATCACCTCTTTAATCCTTTAATTATACCCCCACAGTCTCAATCCTTGCATACCAAAGCTAACACTCTTGCAGCTTCCTGTAATCACCAAGGAAGCTCTGCCTTTGTTCTGATCTAAAATGTGAGTCACAAAGTATGTGTGTCCACCATACAAAGCCCCCCCCAACATTTTAGAGCAAACAAGAGAATAACAACATGCATGCCGTGATAGTATCAATACACATCAGTCCACATGCTGTCTAGGCTTCAGTCTCCTGCCGGATCTGCTGTAGTTGGGATTCAACGTCTCTGCGGCGCTGTCACGCTGGGGGTTTGCCGTCTGGGGGTGGAAACCTTTTGTCAGCACCTGTGGGTGTTCTGGGGAAACATTACTCTGTGAGGCCCCCCGCGGGGGTCTACCTCGCCGCGGGGCCCTCGCCAACAGCACTTGCTCATCTGCCACCACAAAAGCGGGTTTGAGTCTGTTTATGCCAACTTTCTCTTTCCTACCCCCCAAATCTAGCAAAAACTGCTTGTCCCCTGTTTCTATCACTCTGAAGGGTCCGTCATAAGGCAGTCGCAGCGGGGTTCGATGCGCATCATGTCTGACAAAAACAAACTCTGCGTTCTTCAAAGTTTTAGGCACAAAAACGCGCGGAAAACTGTGGTGCGCAGGGCTGGGCAGCGTGCTTGATTCTATGTTACTCCGGAACAGCTGAGACGGGGAGGCGTCTGGCGCAGGGTTATCTGGGAGAAACTCCCCAGGTAGCCGGAGTGGCTGCGCAAACACGAGCTCCGCTGGGGAGGCTTCTAAGTCCTCTTTAAGCGCAGAACGCAACCCCAGTAACACCCACGGTAACTTGTCTACCCAATTTGCATCCATCAGTGACGCTCTGAGAGCTGCTTTCAATGACCTATGAAAACGTTCGCATAACCCGTTAGCCTGCGGATTGTACGCGGTTGTGCGGTGAATTGTGACACCTAGGCTGCGGGCCATTGTCGACCAAAGCTCGGACACAAATTGAGGGCCTCTGTCGGACATAATGTCCGACGGAACGCCGAAGCGCGCCACCCTAGCTGTTAAAAACGCGCACGCCACCTCCTCGGCCATGGTTGATGCCAGCGGTACCACTTCAGGCCAGCGCGTGGTGCGGTCCACCATTGTGAGAAGGTGTGTGCACCCTTGTGACGGCGGGAGGGGGCCAACGAGGTCCACATGAACGTAATCGAACCTCTTGGCCGGAATGTGAAACGGCTCCAAAGGAGCCCTCGTGTGCCTGTGTACTTTGGCTCGTTGACACGCCGTGCAGGCTGCTGCCCACTCTTTAACTTGTTTGCGGAGGCTCGGCCACACAACTTTCTCTCCTACCATTTTGACCGACGCGCACACTCCCGGGTGCACCAAAGAATGAATCGAGTCAAAAACACGGCGGCGCCACGCAGCCGGTACTACTGGGCGCGGCCGTCTCATGGAGACATCGCAGATTAGGGGGAGCATACCGTCTTGCAGCACCCTGTTCTCCAGCCTTAACCCTGTTGGTCCAGACTGGAGCACGCGCACCTCCGCGTCACCAACCTGCTCCGCGGCCATGGCTGCGTAAACTACCCCTACGCTGACTGGGGCCGCCACGGCCATCTGCAACTACATTGAGTTCGCCTGCCACATGCTGGATATCAGTGGTAAACTCTGATATTGCGGCCAGCTGTCTCTGCTGCTGGCCTGACCAAGGTTCGGAAACCTTGGCCATCGCAAATGTTAGCGGTTTGTGGTCAATGAACGTGGTGAAAGAGCATCCTTCTAGCCAGAACTGAAAGTGGCGGATGGCCAAATGGAGAGCCAGCAGCTCCCTGTCGAACGCGCTGTATTTACATTCGCTATCGCGCAAGGTCCTGCTGAAAAAGGCTAGTGGCTGCCAAACCCCGGCTACATGTTGCTCCACGACCGCCCCTATGGCCACCTCTGATGCGTCAGTGGTGAGTGCTATGCGGGCCGTTGGGTCTGGGTGTGCCAACAACGCAGCCTTTGCCAAGGCTGCTTTCACCTCCGAGAACGCTTGGTCCCGCTCCGGGGACCACTCGACCTTATCCACGGGTTTCTTTTTTTTGAGCGTGGCATAAAGCGGCTGCATGAGTTGCGCCGCGCGGGGGAGAAAACGGTTATAAAAATTCACCATTCCCCAAAACTCCTGCAACGCCCTGACCGTCTGCGGCCGGGGAAAATCTGCCACTGCGCGCACTTTGTCAGGAAGCGGAACTGCTCCTTCGGGGGAGACGCTGTGTCCTAAAAAATCGATCTGCGCCACCCCGAACTGACACTTCGCTGGGTTGATTATTAATCCGTGATCTCCCAACCTTCGGAAAACTGTGGCCAGGTGTTTTTCATGTTCGTCTTTGGACGCGCTGGCTACTAAAATATCGTCCAAGTAGACGAACACGAAAGAGAGATCGTGAAGCACCGCGTCCATCATGCGTTGGAACGTATGAGCAGCCCCTTTAAGTCCGAATGGCATGCGTAAAAACTCGAATAGGCCAAACGGAGTTATTACCGCTGTTTTGGGTATGTCCTCAGCGCGTACTGGGACTTGGTGGTAACCGTGGACCAAGTCTATTTAGAAAAAACGCGCGCCCCATGAACGGAAAAATCTTGGATATGCGGGATTGGGTAGCAGTCGTGCGCTGTAGCATTGTTTGACCTGTGGAAATCCCCGCAAGGTCGCCATGATCCGTCCGCTTTCGGGACCATGTGTAGTGGGGAAGCCCACGGACTGTTTGAACGCCTGATAATGCCCAACCTCTCCAGGTTGGCGAACTCCTCGCGCGCTATGGCCAGTTTAACTGCGTCCAAGCGCCGAGCTTTTGCAAAAACGGGCGGTCCGGTAGTGGTAATAAAATGCTCCACCCTGTGTTTAGCGACTGTTGCCGAAAATGTGGGGACCGTGAGTGTTGGGAACTGAGTGAGCAGTGTGTGGAACTTACCGCTTGCAGCTGTGACGTTGGCTTGTGCTGTTGGCGGGGCCACTCGCGCTGTACAGGGGATAGAATCAAAAGAAAGTGCATTAACCAGGCGCCTGTTAGCGAGATCAACCAACAAACCATGTGAGCACAAAAAATCAGCCCCCAACATATTGAAATTTACTGCTGCTACGACAAAAGTCCACTCAAATGTATGGCCGTGTAGAGACAGAAGCAGAGTCCTCTCACCAAAGGTCTTAATCTCCGAGCCGTTCGCTGCTGTCACCCGGGGACCTCCGGAACCAGCTAGTCTGTCCGCGTAGGAAGGTGTGATGAAACTCAACTGGGAGCCTGTGTTGACGAGGAACTGCCTCCCCGAGCGTGGGTCCGACAAGTAGAGCAGCTTGTTCTCCTCCCCGAGGGCCGCGGCTGCTACCGACCCCCGGTCTTGGCATTTCCCGAACGCCCGAACTGGCACGGTTGTACACATTTGCGTGCCCTCTCTGCGAAGCGGCGATGGTAGAAACAAAGGACGTCTGATCTGCGTTCCCTGGCCCCTGCCGCCGCCATCGTCGGTGAGTCTGGTACCGCTGCCTCTGGCCTCCTGTCGTCTCCGGTCGTCACGCCGAGTTCCGCTGCAGCGGCCGTGGATGCGCGCCGCTTGGTGGCGTTGACAATCCGCTGCGCCGAGTGCGGTAGTCCCGTTGGGCCAACAGTGGCGAACTGGCCAGGGTCGCTCTCGCTGCTGACAGTAAAGTCCTGAGGAAGAGGTAGGTGAAAATGAAGTGATCGTCGTCAGAGTCTTTCAACCTCAACAACTTCTCCATCAGGTTCGCGGGCATGTCATTTTCCAACTCCGTCAGCGCAAGGAGCCTCTCTGCTCGCTCCTCCGCCAAGGGGGTGAATTGCTGGATGAGTGCAGCCTTCAACGTGCCATATTTGTCGCTGTCCAGCAGCTGGTTGATCAGGCTCTCCACATGCTGGGCCATATTGTTATTCAGCTTTGCAACTACATGGTAGAATTTTGTGGCGTCTACCGATATCCCCCGGAGGTTGAACTGCGCCTCAACCGCGTTGAACCAGGAGCGCGGATTGTTCTGCCAGAAATCCGGTAGCTGGACTGTAGCGGCATTGGCTTGGCTGGGGGCTCCTGACGAGGCTGGCCCGGGGGAATTCTCCTCTTGCATGATACGTCTTGGGTCACCAGTGTGGAAATGTGAGAATGATGAGGCAGAGTTCTCTCTCAAGTCAGCTTTTTTCACATCTCCAACATCTCAAAGCAGAAAAGAGGTCCACACAGGGAACTCTCGTCCTTAAAAACCAGGACTCTTACAGTTCACAAGTCACATGTATCACAGACCACGTTGCATCATAATGACAGTAACAATGCATCCTCTCTCCATGATATCACCCCCACTGTCTACAATGCATCCCCTCTTTAATCCTTTAATTATACCCCCACAGTCTCAAGCCTTACATACCAAAGCTAACACTCTTGCAGCGTCCTGTAATCACCAAGGAAGCTCTGCCTTTGTTCTGATCTAAAATGTGAGTCACAAAGTATGTGTGTCCACCACAAGGTACCAGTTAGTCTGTAAGGTGCAGTGTGGCAGCATAGCTATGACCAGAATACAACATCATAGTGAGGTACTGTACAGTGAAATTGCATGTGGCAGGAAAGATTTCCTGTATCTGGCCGTTCGACAACGAAGCTGTAGTAGTCTACTGGAGAAAGTGCTTCGCTGTCTATCTAGTGTGTGGTGGAGGGGGTGATCAGGATTGTCCATGATGGATTGCAGTTTAGTGTTCTCTTCTCCACCACTGTCTCAAAGGTCTCCGGTCTGAGACCAATTACAGGGCCAGCCCTCTTGATAATCTTGTCAAGTCTGTTGGTACCTCTGGCCCTGATACTGCTACCCCAACAGACAGCAGCAAAGAAGATGGCGCTGGCGACAACAGTCTGGTAGAAAAGCTCCAGCATACTGCTGCACACGTTGAAGGATCTCAGCTTTCTCAGGAAGTAGAGTCTGCTCATCCCCTTCTTGTGCGCAGCATCGGTGTTGGATCTCCAATCCAACCCGCTGCTGATCCTGACACCCAGATATTTGTAGACCTCAACCACTCCCACATCCTCCCCCCTAATCTGAAGTGGCTACACTGTGCTCTCCAGTTGAACCCACGTCTGCGAAGCTTGGGTGAACTGGGCCAGGCCGCTGACCGTCTGCCCACCGATTGTGAGAGTAAAACCCAGCTTGCAGAATAAATCCCACCCCATAACATTTTCACCCTGGCACGTTACCTGGAACCGGAACGCTGGAATCACTTTTTCACCATACTGCACTGCAAATGTGACGTTCCTGCCGGTACTGGAGCTCCCGTTGTCCGGTAGTTCCACCGCATCAGGGCGCTGGGGGGTGAGGCTCTGAACCATGGCCTCGTTCACTATGGACTGCGTGGCGACGGTGGCCTCCAGCATGGGCACACTTATGCCGTCTAACTTCACTACACACTGCAGTCAAGACCAGCCTTCAGGGCCCGCAATGTTTATGCGGTCTCTGTAGGGTGTGGGGTTGGTTAGCTTAGCTTCTCGTCGACGGCGGTGAGTTTTTGCGTGCCGCACCATGTTTTTGGATTTAGCAAAGTAGCTAGTTAGCATCTGGACAGCATCCTCATATGACTCCGTCAGTCTAACGTGTGGAAAATTCTCTGACCCTCTATGTCGAGTTTGTGGAGAAGAAGCGCTTGCATCATCACCTTATTCAACTTCCCTAGGTCCAACGCTGTAACATACGTCTCAAATGACTCCAGCCAATGTGGCCATGGAACTGGTGGCTCCCCTGGGAGCTCAAGGACAGGCCACAGCGGTGTTACACACACCTATGGTTAATCCTCCGTCGTCAAATGTTATGCCCACAAACCTGGCAGTAAAGAGACGGATGAGGATGCTGCACTGGAACTGGACTTTATTATAGAGCTGGTCAACAGTACACTATACACACCGCTACAGTACTGAGTCGCCACGGCAAGAGGGCCCTGTAATGGTGGACTTGTGTGAATGTGCAAATGATGAGACAGATTTCTCTCAAGTCAGCTTTATTCACATTCGCCAACATCTCAAAGAAGAAAGACGACATTACAGGAAACTCTCGTCCTTAAATACCAGGACTCTCACAGTTCACAAGTCACATTGCATCACCAGTCACATTGCATTATAATCACCAGTAACAATGCATCCCCTCTTTAATCCTCTAATATCACCCCCACAGTCTCAGGCCCTGCATACCAAAGCTAACACCTTCACAGCTTCCTGTTATCTCCAAGGAAGCTCTGTCTTTGTTCTTATCTAAAATGTGAGGCCTTACATCAGTCACAAAGTAGGTCACATATGTGTGGCCACACCAGCCCCCCCAAACATTTTAGAACGAACCAGAGAATAACAGTATGCATGCTGTGATAGAATCAATACACGTCAGTCCGCATGCTGTCTAGGCTTCAGTCTCCTGCCGTATCTGCTGTAGCCCGGATTCAACATCTCCACGGCGCTGTCATTCTGGGGGGTTGCCGTCTGGGGGTGAAAACCTTTTGTCAGTCCCTGCGGGTGTTCTGGGGAAACATTACTCTGTGAAGCCCCCCGTGGGGGTCTACCTTGCCGCGGGGCCCTTGCCAACAGCACTTGCTCATCCGCCACCACAAAAGCGGGTTTGAGTCTGTTTATGCCAACTTTTTCTTTCCTACCCCCCAAATCTAGCGATGGGAGGGATGCGGGAGGGACGCGGGAGGGACGCGGTGTCCCAAAAAATCGATCTGCGCCACCCCGAACTGACACTTCGCTGGGTTGATTATTAACCCGTGATCTCCCAACCTCCGGAAAACTGTGGCTAGGTGGTTTTCGTGTTCGTCTTCGGACGCGCTGGCTACCAAAATATCATCCAAGTAGACGAACACGAAAGGGAGATCGCGCAGCACTGCGTCCATCATGCGTTGGAATGTCTGTGCAGCCCCTTTAAGCCCGAATGGCATGCGCAAAAACTCGAATAGGCCAAATGGAGTTATTACCGCTGTTTTGGGTATGTCTTCAACGCCGCACTGGGACTTGGTGGTAACCGCGGACCAAATCTATCTTAGAAAAAACACGCGCCCCTGCCAAATGAACGGAAAAATCTTGGATATGCGAGATTGGGTAGCGGTCGTGCGCTGTAGCATTGTTTAACCTGTGGAAATCCCCACAAGGTCGCCATGAGCCGTCACCCTTCGGGACCATGTGTAGCGGGGAAGCCCATGGGCTGTTTGAACGCCTGATTATGCCCAACCTCTCCAGGTTGGCGAACTCCTCGCGCGCTATGGCCAGTTTAGCTGCGTCCAAGCGCCGAGCTTTTGCAAAAACGGGCGGTCCAGTAGTGGTAATAAAATGTTCCACCCCGTGTTTAGCGACGGTTGCCGAAAATGTGGGGACCGTGAGTGCTGGGAACTGAGTGAGCAGTGTGTGGAACTTACCGCTTGCAGCTGTGACGTTGGCTTGTGCTGTTGGCGGGGCCACTCGCGCTGTACAGGGAATAGAATCAAAAGAAAATGCATTAACCAGGCGCCTGTTAGCAAGATCAACCAACAAACCATGTGAGCACAAAAAATCAGCCCCCAACATATTGAAATTCACTGCTGCTATAACAAAAGTCCACTCAAATGTACGGCCGTGTAGAGACAGAAGCAGAGTCCTCTCACCAAAGGTCTTAATCTCCGAGCCGTTCGCTGCTGCCACCCCGGGACCTCTGGAACCTGCTAGCCTGTCCGCGTAGGAAGGTGTGATGAAACTCAACTGGGAGCCTGTGTCCACGAGGAAATGCCTCCCCGAGTATGCGTCCAACAAGTAGAGCAGCTTGTTCTCCTCCCCGAGGGCCGCGGCTGCTACCGACCCCCGGTCTTGGCGTTTCCCGAACGCTTGAACTGGCACGGTGGTACACATTTGCGTGCCCTCTCTGCAAAACGGCGATGGTAGAAACAAAGGGCGTCTGATCCACGTTCCTTGGCCCCCGCCACCGCCGTCGTCGGAGGGTCTGCTACTGCTGCCCCTGGCCCCCTGCCATCTCCGGTCGTCACGCCGAGTTCCGCTGCTGCGGCCGTGGCCGCGCGCTGTCTGCTGGCGTTGACAATTCGCTGCGCCTCCCGGGCCAGCACGCGGTAGTCCCGCTGGGCCAACAAAGGCGAACTGGCCAGGGTCGCTCTCGTCGCTGACGGTAGGGTCCTGAGGAAGAGGTGGGTGAAGACAAAGTGGTCGTCGTCAGAGCCTTTCAACCTCAACATCTTCTCCATCAGGTTAACGGGTGTGTCATCTCCCAACTCAGTCAGCGCCAGGAGTCTCTATGCTCGCTCCTCAACCGAGAGGGTGAAGTGCTGGATGAGTGCAGCCTTCAACGTGCCGTATTTGTCGCTGTCTGGAGGCTGCTTGATAAGGCTCTCCACATGCTGGGCCGTGTGGTTGTCCAGTTTTGCGACCACATGGTAGAATTTTGTGTCGTCTACCGATATCCCCCGGAGGTTGAACTGTGCCTCAACCGCGTGGATCCAGGAGCGCGGATTGTTCTGCCAAAAGTCTGGTAGCTGGACCGTAGCGGCATTCGCTTGGCTGGAGGCTCCTGACGAGGCTGGCCCGGGGGAATTCTCCTCTCGCTGCATGCTACGTCTTGGTTCACCAGTGTGGGAATGTGCAAATGATAAGACAGATTTCTCTCAAGTCAGCTTTATTCACATTCGCCAACATCTCAAAGAAGAAAGAGGACATTACAGGAAACTCTCGTCCTTAAATACCAGGACTCTCACAGTTCACAAGTCACATTGCATCACCAGTCACATTGCATTATAATCGCCAGTATCAATGCATCCCCTCTTTAATCCTCTAATATCACCCCCACAGTCTCAGGCCCTGCATACCAAAGCTAACACCTTCACAGCTTCCTGTTATTTCCAAGGAAGCTCTGTCTTTGTTCTTATCTAAAATGTGAGGCCTTACATCAGTCACAAAGTAGGTCACATATGTGTGGCCACAGACTCTCCCATATATATATTCCAGCGTGATGACATCACCAGCCGGCTGAGTCATTACGCTGCATATTGTATCAAATCCCTTCACAACAGGTTTGAACATGAAAATACCAATAATCCAGAAAACAGCAACATCTGGTTATTTAAGATTATGTTTCATGACATAATTTTTTTCTGATTTGCTGTATGCTTTGCTTAATGTATTAATTAAACATGAACTGTTTTTTTTTTTCTGAAGTCAAACCTTTTTTTTTCATTATTGTCAGTTTATTAACTAATGTCAGTAATATAAAAATACAATATGACGTGGCTGAAATAACTTGCTTTAAGATAACTTCTAAAGTCCCGTGGAGACATCAGGAAGTTGATGTTATTTATTTGCTTGACATCAGGAAGTTGATGTTATTTATTTGCTTATGTGGTGCTGTAAAAAAAAAAAGACTTAAGTGTGGTGTTTGGACATGGTGGCTTGCCGTAGGTGACGTCACCACATGGCAAACTGGCCGTGGCACAATACGCCACCACCCTTCTGTATATAGTTCTGTTATGTGTTGAATAAAGGAGAGTGCAGTTCATGTCCACTGTCCGTGCCTATTTCTTAAACATAACAAATGGCGACGGGGATAAACCCTGATAACTCCATCATGAAAGTGTGCACAGATCCCCTGCAGCCGTTCCTCATGCTACCAGGTGAGCCGCTGATCCCCTGGCCCTGCTAGCATAGGATGTTTCAGAATTATATCGCCGCTTCCGGCTTGAACGATGCTAATGAAGAGAAGCTAATGGGGATGCTAGCCTGCTATCTTTGTCACAAGCCTCTCCGTGCGCTTTTACGCAGCGCACGGAGGAGGGGAAGGAAGAATGGATTTACACGCTGGTTACACCACAAACACATTTATTAACACAAAAGACAGCAGTTCCAAAAATAACAACATACAAAAAGGTAGCAGGGTGCGCTAAAGGGCATCACACGGTTACGTGTAGCGGGCAGACCACAGCGCACAGTGGCCACAAAACAAATAACATAAAGTATGTATAAGCTCGTGTAAACTTGGAGTCCTCTAGGAGGCTAGACTGGTATGGGAGACAGTAACTGGGCAACGTGCTAAAGCGTAGCAGCACCGCTGCAAGGAGAAACACTAACAGTAATTACTCACAGTACAGGAACAGTCTGAGTGGTCCAAGAATCCAACAAGCACACACACAACCGGTAACTACCCTGAGGGGAATAGTGACAGAGTAGTTCCTCACTCCCTCAAAAGACAGTACGACCATGCGGCGATTAACGTCTGCATGGCAATGCACAATGGTCCAGCAGTGCTTGACTGGCAAAGGCCGCCTAAATACAAACACTGCTGGGACCACAAATTGGGCACCCCTGGGCGAGGCGCGGGAAGACAATTACCGGGGAGAAATCAGCTGGCTGTCAAGAGAGAGTAGGCGTGGTCGGACTGGCGAATGTTAGACAACGCCCACACGAATGTGGGTCAAAGAGGCTGCCTAACAACCGCCGGCCAGAGCAGTGGCTACAGGCATGGAAAAGAAAAAGAACACAGACATAAAAACAACAAGAACTCAAAAGATCACACAATACATACTAAACCCGGTACCTGAGCCACAGAGAACGGTCAGAACCGAGCCTACAGGAAAACACCGGCTCGGTTCATGACCGAGCCCCCCCTTCTAGGGGTGGATTCTAGACACCCATGGTAACATCATAAGGAAAGGAACCCCACCACCACCACTACCACCATCACCAACAGGAACAACAACACGAACTTGGGTGGGAGGTAGGGGGAACAGGAAAGGAGGGAACACAATACCCCGCCCAGGGCCCACAATTAACCCCCCCAAGTCCAAAGGCATGGAGGCTCGGGAGGCTGCCCAGAGTCCCAGGCCCAGCAGGCAGTCTGACGAACAGAGTCCGGTGGCCTGCCGGAAAACATGAGCCATCTGGCCCAGAGACTCAGTCCCTCCGGCGGTCGGCCAGTGCTGTTAAGCCACCAGGGCCGGCAGGATGAAGCAGGAGGTGGGCTGCCCACCGGGAGGCTCACTGGAGAGTGACCGGACCATAGGAAGGAAACCCCCACGGCGTAGGACAGGGAGGAGAAGGAGGCTACGACGTCCTCAGGCTGACCCGCAGCATCCTCGGTGGTCCTGGCTCAGGACACAGCTGCACTCTCAGCGGACCCCAACCAGGCCAGCGCTGCACCCTCGGTGGACCCCAGCTGGGCCAATGCTACACCTGCGGTGGACCCCGACCGGGCCAACACTGAACCCGCGGTGGACCCCGACCAGGCCAATGCTGCACCCGCGGTGGACCCCAACCGGGCCAACACTGCATCCACAGTGGCTCCCGACTGGAGCGCCACAGCACCCTTAGTGGACTCCAGCTGGAGCTCTGCAGCACCCGCGGTGGACCCCAACCGGGCCAATGCTGCACCCACGGTGAGCGGGCCAACCCGAAGGAGCACCAAGCTGAGGAGGCAATCAATGGGGGGAACCCTGACGACCCTGGCAGGAGGAGCTGGAGCAGCGGCATCCTCCGCTGGTCGGACCGGACGCACAATGACCTCTGGCGACTGCAAGGGCTGCACCTGACTCCCATCACCTAGAGCCAGGCAAGCTCTCTCCAATACTGACATGAGAAATCTAAGAGAGAGAACTTGCCTGAGCTGGAGCTCCACTGCCATCCAGGACTTCGTCGATGCTGGTGATGATCTCCCGGGCCCGGCCTTGAGGAGGTCCAACTCCGGCTCCTACTCTGCTGCAGCAGTCTCCGCAGCAGGCGAGATGGTAGTTGCAGTCCCATTGTCCTCCTGAAGCAGCTCCAACGCTGGGGATTCCTCCAGTGTGGCTGCAGGGGAACCTCTTCGTGCTGGCTTCGGGACAGAATCCTCTGAAGCTCACCGGCTCCTCCATCATCTGATGGCGCTGCCCTTGGGTCAATGGGAGCTCAGGAAAAATAGGACGAAACACGGAGAGAACAGGAAAATAATAAGCATCTGCAGCTGGAGGAGAGAGCCCAGCAGACTGCAAAGACTGGGCCTCTCCCTAGGGAGACAGACAGGGTTCATCATAATTTAATGGAGTAAAATGAAAAAACACTTGCCTGTCACCCCAGTATTTGATGTTGGCAGCTGTAGCGGGCGAACAGTCATCCCTCTCTGTGTCTGTGGTGATCTGGCTCTTTTCCAAGGTCTGTGGAGGAGCCATCTCCATGGCTATGGAGGTGGGCATTCCCGGGGCGGCCCTAGCAGGCCTCACAACAGCTGTAGGGGAGATGATGGCTGCCGAAGACGAGGAGGGCCTCTCCCAGTGTCTCCTCGCGGGATGATGCTGCCTCTGGGCGGCCGACGCTGATGGCGAAGTGGGTGAGAGAACGGCTGCAGGCTGTGAAGTGCGTCCCACTTGGGTTCTGTGAGGAACGCCACTCTCCCCACACCAGGAAACATGCGCTGGAGTGCATAAACTGAGGTGATCAGGTCTGCGTACTGAGGGCAATCCCAGAGACCAGGATGCGCTTCCAGGATTCCCTCAGCTGCGTCCAGGATGCTCCACTTCACCTTAGGTCCGTGGGCTTTATGGGCCTCATCCATAAAGTCCTGGATGAAGGTCGCCGCCCATTCTTCCTCCACCGTGGGATGCCTCGCCACTAGTTTCCTCTGGCTGGCATGGGAGCGGCGCGCCAAAGGCATAGTGGGGCAAAAACAGGTGAGTGAAAAACCAGTTAAAAAAAAAAGAAAAAAAATGATGTGCTGGTGTAACCCACTAAATCCTTTTTATGGCTGGACCATTCTGTCACAAGCCTCCCCGTGTGCTTTTAAGCAGCACACAGAGGAGGGGAAGGAAGAATGGATTTACACGCTGGTTACACCACAAACACATTTATTAACACAAAATACAGCAGTTCCAAAAATAACAACATACAAAAAGGTAACAGGGTGCGCTAAAGGGCATCACATGGTTACGTGTAGTGGGCAGGCCACAGCGCACAGTGGCCACAAAACAAACAATACAAAGAACGTATAAGCTCGTGTAAACTTGGAGTCCTCTAGGAGGCTAGACTGGTACGGGAGACAGTAACTGGGCAACGTGCTAAAGCGTAGCAGCACCGCTGCAAGGAGAAACACTAACAGTAATTACTCACAGTACAGGAACAGTCCAAGTTGTCCAAGAATCCAACAAGCACACACACAACCGGTAACTACCCTGAGGGAATAGTGACAGAGTAGTTCCTCACTCCCTCAAAAGACAGTATGACCATGCGGCGATTAACGTCCGCATGGCAATGCACAATGGTCCAGTAGTGCTTGACTGGCAAAGACCACCTAAGTACAAACACTGCTGGCACCACAAATTGGTCACACTTGTGCGAGGTGCGGGAAGACAATTACCGGGGAGGAATCAGTTGGCTGTCAAGAGAGAGTGGGCATGGTCAGACCGGCGAATGTTAGACAACACTCACATGAATGCGGGTCAAAGAGGCTGCCTAACAGCCGCCAGCCAGAGCAGTGGCTACAGGCATGGAAAAGAAAAAGAACACAGACATAAAACAACAAGAACTCAAACGATAATACAATACATAATAAACCCGATACCTGAGCCACAGAGAACAGTCAGAACCGAGCCTACAGGAAAACACCAGCTTGGTTTGTGACAATCTTGGTGCCGAAGGACAGCAGATGTTTTACTCTCTGGGCCCTAAGGACTCATATGAGGACTATGTGGCTGCAATGAACATGCTTTACACTGACAAGAACAATGTAACGGCACGGAGAGCGATGTTCTTCCACCACCTTCAGCATGAGGGTGAGTCTCTGGCTTGAAAGAAGGCTTGATACGTGATAGGCTAGTGGAGGATACCAACAACAGGAGACTGTGGAGTAGGCTGTTTTTAACAACAGACAAGCTAACGCCGGACGAGACTGTGAAATGGACATCCCAGATGGAGGCAGAGGACAAGCTTTTATCGCAGCTAATGCCATCGAGCCAGCAAGCACCTCATCCTACCCCGTGAACACAGGTCGCCACCATCACTGCCCAGCACTCCGACCCCACACCTCCCCGCTGCAACCGAGAGAAGAAGGGTAAGAAACAGTACAACGCAGGTGAGCATCCACACTGCAGTGGCTGTGGTTCATCTAATCATCAGACTCGATCACCCGCCTGCCGAGCCAGAGGGGTGCTGTCAAAACTGGAGCTGATGTTACATATTGTTTGAGCAGGTCCATAGATGACTGGCATGCTTCACTCCAGTGAAATGGGGCGTCTTTTCTTGTGAGCATATAAAGTGGCTCTGCAATGCGGGCATAGTTTTTAACAAATCACTATAGTAACCGGTTAAACCGAGGATGACATAACGCACGGCTCAGGAGACGCACACACACAGGCTCAGAGTAGTTCAAATAGTTTATTAACAACAGGCGTGAATGAGTGCGTGTCTGCGGGGTGTAAATGTGTTGGTGGCGGTGTCCGCTTCAGACACAGAGGCAGGTGACCGTACAGCCGGGCAACCCTATGGAGAAGGCACAGGGAGAGGGTGACAGGCATACACCAACACAGGAGGGATAATGGCAAGAGAAGGACTTACTTGGATGACAGGTCAGCTGGCACAGCAAGGGACGAAACCCGGGAGACAGCCACCTGGAGAGCTCGGTGCAACAGCGAGGAATGGGCGTTGGAGAGAAGACGTCCGCCGCCGGGAAATCCACCTGTGCACAGGGGAGCAGACTGGAGAGAGAAGGTAAGGCTTCTTACCCAAACAATTGCGCTGAAGATTGTAGATGACTCACAACGGTGAGGAACGAAGTCTGACGGCTTCAGGCCGAGCCTCCGGGCGAGGCGGCTTTTATCCTTCGCCGCTGATGAGGATCAGGTGTGTGAGCAGGTGGCGCCGCTGATGAACGGCGCGGCGTGACAGTACTCCCCCCTCTAGCAGCGCCTCCTGGCGATGGCTTATCCGGGTGCGCTCGGTGGAAGTCCGCGATGAGCGATGGGTCCAACACAAACGACGAGGGTACCCACTGTCGATGCTCGGGCCCATAGCCCTCCCAGTCCACCAAGTACTGCAACCCACGACCCCGGCGTCGAGAGTCCAGGATGGAAGCGACAGACCAGGCCGGATGGCCATCAATCATCCGGGGCGCGGGTTGCGCAGCAGGAGGGGGGCAAAGGGGGTCGGTGACAGCCAGCTTCACCTTCGACACGTGGAAGGTGGGATGGATGCGGAGGGAGGGGGGAATAGCCACGCGCACAGCCACCGGGTTGATGATCCGGGTGATGGGATAGGGACCCATGAAGCGCTGTGCCAGCTTTCTCCTCTCACCTTTTAGGGTGACGTCCTGGGTGGAAACGTAGACACGTTGCCCAACTCTGTACGCCGGGGCAGGTCTTCTATGCCGGTCCGCCACAGTCCTGTTGCGCTCCGCTGTGCGTAAAAGCGCCTTGCGCGCGGCAGCCCAGATGGAGCGGAACTGCCTGAGATGTGCTCTAACCGAGGGGACGGTCACCTCACTCTCCTGCTCTGGAAACAGCGGGGGGTCGTAACCCAGGGACGCCTTGAATGGAGACATCCCCGTAGCAGAAGAGCGAGCGGTATTATGAGCATGCTCGACCCAGGCGAGATGGTTGCTCCAGGACGTTGGTTTAGATGAGGTCACACAGCGGAGCACAGCCTCCAGCTCCTGGTTGGTCCGCTCACACTGCCCGTTGGACTGGGGGTGATGGCCGGAGGAGAGGCTCACCTTGGCTCCGATGGCGTTACAGAACGACCTCCAAACCTCGGATGAAAATTGGGGACCCCGGTCCGAGACCACGTCCACCGGAATCCCGTGCAGCCTGACCACGTGTTGGACAAGGAGATCCGCCGTCTCCAGGGCAGTAGGGAGACCTCGCAGGGGGACGAAGTGCGCCGCCTTGGAGAAACGGTCCACGATGGTCAGGATGGAGTCAAAGGAGTTGGAAACGGGGAGACCGGTGACGAAATCCAACGCGATGTGCGACCAGGGCCTGCCAGGAACGGGCAGGGGCTGGAGCAGACCCGCTGGAGGGGCGTTTCCCGACTTGCAGGTGGCACAGATGGGGCAAGCCCGGGCGTAGCGGGCCGCGTCCCTCCGCAGGCCTGGCCACCAAAAGGACCGTTGGAGGAGGTTGATCATCCGGGAGGTGCCGGGATGACAGGTGAGCCGGGAGGTGTGGAGCCAGTGGATGACCTCTCCTCGGACCGCAGATGGCACGAACAGTCTTCCTTCCGGTCCGCCGCCAGGATCAGGTTCCACCTCCTGCGCCTTCCGGATCTTGCTCTTGATGTCCCAAGAGATGGCACCCACGACGCACGACCTGGGCAGGATGGTGTGGGGCGTCTCCTCAGCCCCCACGGGGGTAAACTGCCTAGAGAGGGCATCAGGCAGGCCGTTCTTGGAGCCTGGCCTGAAGGTGATGGTAAAATGGAACCTGGCGAAGAACAAAGACCAGCGCGCCTGGCGGGCGTTCAGGCGCTTGGCAGATCGTAAATATTCTAAGTTCTTGTGGTCCGTCAGGACCACGAACGGCAGGTCCGCCCCCTCTAGCCAGTGGCGCCACTCCTGTAAGGCGAGTTTGATGGCCAGGAGCTCTCTGTCCCCCACATCGTAGTTCCTCTCCGCCGGGGACAAGCGCTGGGAGAAGAAGGCACAGGGTCGTTTGGCGCCACCGTCCGGTGACCGCTGGGATAGAACTGCTCCCACTCCCGTGTCCGAGGCATCCACCTCCACTATGCACTGCAGCGCGGGGTCGACCTGGCGAAGAACCCGGGAGGAGGAGAATTCCGCCTTCAGCGCCTTAAAGGCAGCAGCGACCTCTTCTGTCCACCGGAAAGGGACCTTCGGGGACGTGAGGCGGGTCAGTGGTCCGACGATCGAGCTGAAGTTGGGCACAAAGCGGCGGTAGAAATTGGCGAAGCCAACAAATTGTTGCACCTGCTTCCGGGATGCGGGAGTAGGCCACTCCACCACCGCCTTCACCTTCTCTGGGTCTGGAAGCACCTGGTCTTGAGAGATGATAAATCCCAGGAAGGATGTGGTCCTAGCGTAGAATTCGCACTTCTCAGCCTTCACGTAGAGCCGATTCTCCAGCAGTCTTTGGAGGACCCGCCTCACATGGACCTGGTGCTCGTCCCTGGACCTGGAGAAGATAAGGATGTCGTCCAGGTAGACGAACACGAAGAGGCCGATGAAATCCCGGAGGACATCGTTGATGAGGCGCTGAAAGACGGCAGGAGCGTTGGTTAACCCGAACGGCATGACTAGGTATTCAAAGTGGCCGTTCGGGGTACGGAAGGCTGTCTTCCATTCATCTCCCTCCCGGATCCTGACGAGGTGGTAAGCGCTGCGTAGATCCAGCTTGGTAAACCAGGTCGCCCCCTGGAGGGAGTGGAAGGCAGTGTCCATGAGGGGCAGGGTGTAACGGTCCCTCTCAGTGATGTCGTTGAGCGCACGGTAGTCTATGCAGGGGCGGAGGGACCCGTCCTTTTTCCCGACGAAGAAGAACCCTGCCCCCACGGGTGACGACGATGGGCGAATTATCCCAGCGCTCAGTGATTCCTTCAGGTAGGTGTTCATTGTCTCCTTCTCTGGCGCAGACAGGCTGTAGAGCCGACCAGAAGGTAAGGGGGCCCCCTGGCGGAGGTTGATGGCACAGTCATAGGGCCGATGAGGGGGAAGAGACATAGCTTTCGCCTTGCTGAACACCATACCCAGGTCGTGAAATTCCGGAGGCACCAGAGACAGGTCCGGAGGTGCTGCGTCCGCCACGGGGGGGAAGCGGACGGGGAGCAGGCAGCGGACTGAAGGCAGGTGCCCATACAAAACGTGCTCCATGCCGCTACCCCAGCTGACTTCCAGTCCAGGACAGGGTTGTGGAGGCGTAGCCAGGGATACCCCAGGATGACGGGCGACACAGAGTTGGGCAGGACGTAGAAAACCATCTCCTCCCGGTGGTTCCCTGAGATGATGACCGGGACGGGGACGGTCTGATGTGAGACTCTCCCAAGGGAGGCACGAGAGAGATTGACCAGGGAGATGGGGTTTCTCAGTGCCTGACAGCGGATGCCCAATCGGGTTGCCAGGCTTTGTGAAATGAAGCTGCCTTCTGCGCCCGAATCCACCAGTGCGTGGGTGAGATGCCCAGTGGGGTTGTGGCAGAAACGGATGGGCAGCTTCAATTGGGTGAGGGGATTTGGCCGATTGACGTCCGTGAGGCCCCCTACAGTGACTCGCGGACCCCGCCGTTTGGCTTCAGCGGACAAAGCTCCACCGTGTGCTGACTGTCTCCGCAATACATGCAGAGACCCAACTCACGGCGGCGTTGTCTCTCTGCCGGGGAGAGCTTTGTCCAGCCCGTCACCATCGGCTCCGACTCCTCGGGGCGCGATGGTGGCGGCGTCGCCAGGGGGCGAGCTTGGGGCAGGCGCAGCGAGGCTCCCCGAGGGCGAGAAGTAGACGACTTCCGTCCTGAGGAGCGCTCGCGCAGCCTGTTGTCCAAGCTAATGGCTAGTGAGGTTAGCTCCGCTAGCGTTCCGGGGACATCCCGTCCAGCCAGTTCATCCCTCAGATCGTCATTGAGGCTGCGGAGGAACAGGCCACAGAGGGAACGTTCGTCCCAGCCCAATTCCTCCGCTGCTACCCGGTAGTCGATAGCATAATCCGCGGCTGACCGGCTTCCCTGCTGGAGAGCGAGAAGCCGATCGACCTGGACCGTCTCGGTGCGAGAATGGTCGAACACCTCCAGGAAGCGCCTCACGAACTCGGCATAGGTGAGGGTGGCATAACTGGGTCTCGCCATTATAGCGTAGGCCCAGGTTAAAGCGCGCCCCTCCAGGAGGTTACCTATGTAGCCGATTCGGCTGTGATCTGAGGGAAAGTCCCCGGGCACACGGTCGAACACGGACTCACACTGCATCACAAACCCCCGCGCTCCGCCGAGCTTTCCGCTAAAGCGAGCGGGGGTCGGAATTGGTGTGAGACGGGCCGGTGCCACTGGAGCTGGCTGAACGGCCGCAGGAACAGCAGGAGCTGCGCCACCCTGGGGAGCCGGGGGGAACGGCTGCTGGGGGTCCAGACGGTCCAATCGGTTTGTTATTGCTACTAATTGGTTCAGGATCACCTGTTGTTGATAAGCGATTTGATCTACTCGAACCTCGAGAGTGGTAAGACGGTGTGCGAGCCCGCCGTCTGCCGAGCCGCTCTGCTGAAGCCGTACTGACATAACGCACGGCTCAGGAGACGCACACACACAGGCTCAGAGTAGTTCAAATAGTTTATTAACAACAGGCGTGAATGAGTGCGTGTCTGCGGGGTGTAAATGTGTTGGTGGCGGTGTCCGCTTCAGACACAGAGGCAGGTGACCGTACAGCCGGGCAACCCTATGGAGAAGGCACAGGGAGAGGGTGACAGGCATACACCAACACAGGAGGGATAATGGCAAGAGAAGGACTTACTTGGATGACAGGTCAGCTGGCACAGCAAGGGACGAAACCCGGGAGACAGCCACCTGGAGAGCTCGGTGCAACAGCGAGGAATGGGCGTTGGAGAGAAGACGTCCGCCGCCGGGAAATCCACCTGTGCACAGGGGAGCAGACTGGAGAGAGAAGGTAAGGCTTCTTACCCAAACAATTGCGCTGAAGATTGTAGATGACTCACAACGGTGAGGAACGAAGTCTGACGGCTTCAGGCCGAGCCTCCGGGCGAGGCGGCTTTTATCCTTCGCCGCTGATGAGGATCAGGTGTGTGAGCAGGTGGCGCCGCTGATGAACGGCGCGGCGTGACAGAGGAATTGTCTCACTTGTTTAACTGTAGATGGGGTTGTGAACTCCATCACAGCTTTAACTTTGTCATCATTTGCCATTATACCTTTTGGTGTGATTTTGTAACTGAAGAATGTGAACTCATTCAATCAAAACTGGCTTTTGCTCAGTTTCAAGGAGAGGCCAGCACCTTTCAATCTGGACAGGACTTCTTCAATGTCAAGTAGGTCTTGTCAAATGTGGGAAAGGCAATAACAATGTCGTCAAGATACATGGGGCAGGATTTGTATGTTAGGCCAGCAAGAACTGTGTTCATTAGCCTCTGGAAGGTTGCAGGAGCATCGCAAAGACCAAAGGGAAGAATGCAAAACTGAAACAAGCCGCAGTGTGAGAAAAGGCTGTTTTTTCTCTTGACTCCTTTGCAGCTGCTACCTGCCAATAATCTCAAGAAAGGTCAAGTGTAGAGATGAAGCAACCCCTTACTAAGAAGTCAAGTGACTCGTCAATCTGGGGCAACGGGTATGAGTCCTTCACAGTGACTTGGTTAAGTCCCCTGCAATCAACACAGAATCGCGGGTCGGTACCAGGCTTATTTTGTCTGTGGACAATGACCACTGGTGCGGCCCAAGGGCTTGATGCAGGCTCACTGATACTGTTGTGCAACATTTGTTGGATCTGCTTTTCAATTATAGTGGGGTAAAAAAGTATTTAGTCAGCCACCAATTTTGCAAGTTCTCCCACTTAAAAGATGAGAGAGGTCTCCAATTTTCATCATAGGTATACCTCAACTATGAGAGACAAAATAAGAAAAAAAAAATCCAGAAAATCACTTTGAAGGATTTTTAATGAATTAATTGGTAAATTCCTCGGTAAAATAAGTATTTGGTCAATAACAAAAGTTCATCTCAATACTTTGTTATATACCCTTTGTTGGCAATGACAGAGGTCAAACGATTTCTGTAAGTTTTCACAAGGTTTTCACACACTGTTGCTGGTATTTTGGCCCATTCTTCCATGCAGATCTCCTCTAGAGCAGTGATGTTTTTGGGCTGTCGCTGGGCAACACAGACTTTCAACTCCCTCCAAAGATTTTCTATGGGGTTGAGATCTGGAGACTGGCTAGGCCACTCCAGGACCTTGAAATGCTTCTTACGAAGCCACTCCTTCGTTGCCCAGGCAGTGTGTTTGGGATCATTGTCATGCTGAAAGACCCAGCCACATTTCATCTTCAATGCCCTTGCTGGTGGAAGGAGGTTTTCACTCAAAATCTCACGATACATGGCCCCATTCATTCTTTCCTTTACACGCATCAGTCGTCCTGATCCCTTTGCAGAAAAACAGCCCCAAAGTATGATGTTTCCACCCCCATGCTTCACAGTAGGTATGGTGTTCTTTCTCCTCCAAACACGACAAGTTGAGTTTTTACCAAAAAGTTCTATTTTGGTTTCATCTGACCATATGACATTCTCCCAATCCTCTTCTGGATCATCCAAATGCTCTCTAGCAAACTTTAGACGGGCCTAGACATGTACTGGCTTAAGCAGGGGGACACTTCTGGCACTGCAGGATTTGAGTCCCTGGCAGCGTAGTGTGTTTCTGATGTAGCCTTTGCTACTTTGGTCCCAGCTCTCTGCAGGTCATTCACTAGGTCCCCCCGTGTGGTTCTGGGATTTTTGCTCACCGTTCTGGTGATAATTTTGACCCCACGGGGTGAGATCTTGCGTGGAGCCCCAGATCGAGGGAGATTATCAGTGGTCTTGTATGTCTTCCATTTTCTAATAATTGCTCCCACAGTTGATTTCTTCACACCAAGCTGCTTACCTATTGCAGATTCAGTCTTCCCAGCCTGGTGCAGGTCTACAATTTTGTTTCTGGTGTCCTTTGACAGCTCTTTGGTCTTAGCCATAGTGGAGTTTGGAGTCTGACTGTTTGAGGTTGTGGACAGGTGTCTTTTATACTGATAACGAGTTCAAACAGATGCCATTAATACAGGTAACAAGTGGAGGACAGAGGAGCCTCTTAAAGAAGAAGTTACAGGTCTGTGAGAGCCAGAAATCTTGCTTGTTTGTAGGTGACCAAATACTTATTTTACTGAGGAATTTATCAATTAATTCATTAAAAATCCTTCAATGTGATTTTCTGGATTTTTTTTTTCTCATTTTGTCTCTCATAGTTGAGGTATACCTATGATGAAAATTGGAGACCTCCTATCTTTTAAGTGGTAGAACTTGCACAATTGGTGGCAGACTAAATACTTTTTTGCCCCACTGTAGTTGTTTTTTTTAATGGAGAGATGTGATAAGGAGGTAGATTGATTGGCTTTGCATCTCCTGTATTGATCATATGTTCTGTTAAGTCAGTGTGGCGAGGTGGCCATCAAACATGTCTTTGAAGTGTTTGAGTAGATTTGCCAAGTCTGTCTTTTGAACCTCCTGTAAACCAGAGTTATGGACTTTGTCATCGAAATTGTTGGACAATGACCCTATAACATCACTTGCAACATTTTGGCAAGGAAGCATTGAGTAATCACTCTCATCAACAGAAAAAGGTGGGTTATCATCAACGGGCACTGTTCTAGATGGAATGTGAATTGAAACAGATGCTCTCATAACATCCATCCCTAGCACAAATGGGGATGTGAGATTATTGATTATGGCAAAGCTATGGTATATCTATTTATTCATGAAGTCAATCAATAGCCAAACAATTCCCTCAGGTGTGCAAGAAGCATTATCGGCGAGCGACAATGGTGGGTCATGCCATTGAGTTGTTGCTAGTTTTTCCGTTGAGAAAGACATTCACTCTCATGGCTGAGAGTGAGGCTCCTGTATCAAGTGTGGCCTCAGACTGGAAATTTATTTTGACTCTGAAAGGTGTGTTCGAGGATGATTGTGAATATCTGTCCTCCACATGACCAATTTGGACATTTTGCTCATCTGAGTCCTTTTGGGCAAGTGTGCAAGGCTCTACTAATGTCTGGAGGGGGGACTGCCTCAGCAAAATGTCCTCCCTCCTCTGAAGTTTAACCACGCCTCTCTGACGTGGCTGTCAACAAGAGGTACATTTCCACCAACCTCATTGGTATCACTGAGTGTGGGGCCCTGGAGCACGTTTTGATTTTGTGATGGAGCCTGTGGATTTTCAGATACATGAGGCCTCATGTGCATATCAGGATTACATAATAGACAGCTGCACGAAGTGAAACCTGGCTTAGAGCATTTAAAACAGTAGGCTACCTTTTGTTGATTTCCTCTACGGGGCTTCTGATTGCAATGTAAAGTACTTAAGCCTAGAACAGAATGAAGTTTATGAGCTTGCAGCAGGTGTCATAATTTGGCATTTAAGGAGGCTTAAGTGCAGGGCAACCACTTCAGAAGAACACTCAGAAGCAGATGAAAAGTTACACTACTTTTTTTTTTTCCACAATATCTTTATTGAACCTTTTTTTTTTTTTTTTTTTAACAAACATGATACAAACAATCAAACACTAACACTAAAGTACTACAAAAAAAAAAAAAAATGCACTAAAAACACCAACAACCACCAACAAAATCAAGTCTTCAACAATGCTCCTCTGTTTAGTCTAGACAATCCAATACATAAGTATACATATTATGTTCACCAGTTTGGAATTTACAAGGTCCACACACATCATTCACCTTCTTCTTCAAGAGTTATGTTTAAATTTTTTACATAATCAATAAAAGGTCTCCATATATTCTCAAACACAATTTCCTTTGATTTTAGTATATATGTTATTCTTTCTAATGGAAGGTTTGTTAACATCTGTCTTAACCACTGAGTCACATCTGGTCTATGAGTCTTTTTCCATAATAGTGCAATACATTTTTTGGCATTAAGCAAACTGAGGTCTATGAATGTTCTTTCACTTTTATTAAAATTATGCTTTTCTGGGTACAGACCCAACAAAAACAGTTTAGGATTCAATATGATTTGTTTTGAGATTATTTTTTCAATTGTTACCCTCACCTCTTCCCAAAACATTCTTATTATTCTACATTCCCATAAACAATGAAATAGAGTTCCTTTACTTTCCATGCATTTTGTGCATGTATCTGGTATATTTTTGTTATATCTATTTAACTCCTCCGGTGTAACATACATCCGCATTAACCATTTGAAATGTATCAATTTAAGGCGTGCATTTATTGATTTGGTTTGAGCTTCTGTACAAGCCAATTCCCATTGTTCCTCTGAAATTTCAATTTGCAGATCTTCTTTCCAGTAGTTTAATCTTTTCAGTGAATTTTCACTTGAAGATAGTGTCAATGAGTTATAAAACTCTGAAATAATACCCTTTCTTTTACTATCTTTCATCATCATTTTTTCCAAGGATGAATAAATAGGTCGAGTGAGAGCTTTATTTTGATTTGATCGAATAAAGTTTCTAAGTTGAAGATATTTAAAAAAATGTGTTCTATTGAGATTAAATTTGATCCTCAGCTCTTCAAAAGACATTATGTTGTCTGCACATGGCAAATATAAATCCTGAATCTTTTGTATCCCTTTTAAATTCCATACTTTAAATACAGCGTCCGCTCTCCCTGGTTTAAAATATTGATTACCCCATATTGGACTAAATTGTGACAATAACTGTGGTTCTTTTAAATAGTTTTTAGCTTCACACCATATTTTGATCATATGCTTTACAAATGGATTTTTAACTTGTTTTTGTAATTTTTTTGCCGAATCTGAGTATATGAATATGGGAAGAGGTAAAGGTAAATTGTATGATTCCATTTCAGTCCAGTGAGGGAGATCATTTGATGAAAAATAATATGTCATAGACCTCAGTTGTGCCGACCAATAATACAACATAAAATTTGGACATTTCAGACCTCCACGATCAAATGGTAAATATAATAAAGACAAACGTAATCTAGCCCTCCTGTTGTTCCATATAAATTCCACTAACTTTTTTTTAATTCTTGAGAATAGATCTAAAGGTGGTGATAAGGGAATGTATTGAAATAAATAAAGTATTTTAGGTAAAATATTACTTTTAAGTATATTGATTCTCCCGATCATCGACATTGGTAGTGACATCCATCTCTGAGTTAACTCATTGATATCTGACATTAAGGCTTCATAGTTGACACTGGCGACTGATTCTAGCTTAGGCATAATTTGGATTCCTAGATATTTAAACTGATTTACAACATTGAATTGATTTACCTCAGGGGCTGGGTAATTTCTCTGGGTCTCATTTAGCATTAATATTGAAGATTTAGTTTTATTTATTTTATATCCTGATATTTCCCCAAAATTCTTTATTAAATTCAACAAGGTTGGAATTGATTTTTTTAGATTCGACATAAACAAAATTATGTCATCGGCGTACAGGGAGATTTTATGTTCTGTTGGTCCAACTTTAATTCCATATATTTGTGAATGTAAACGTATCGCTATCGCTAAAGGTTCAATTGCCATAGTAAACAGTAAAGGTGAAAGTGGACAGCCTTGTCGACATCCTCTATTGATTTTTATTGGTTTTGAAATATTGTTATTTGTTAGGATTTCTGCTGTAGCATTATTGTATATTATTTGAACCCATTTTATGAAATTATTTCCAAGTCCAAACCTTTGTAGGACTTCAAAAAGAAAGGGCCATTCAACTCTATCAAAGGCTTTTTCGGCGTCCAATGATAGGAGAGCTGTATCCGGTGCTTCTTTATTAAAATAAATAATATTAAATAGTCTTCTTACATTATGGAAGCCTTGTCTACCCTTTATAAAGCCATTCTGATCTCGATTAATAATATTTGGTAAAATTTCTTGTATTCGTCTTGCTAAAATTTTACAGATTATCTTAAGGTCGGCGTTTAATAGGCTTATTGGTCTCATATTTTCACATTTATTAGAGGGCTTACCTGGTTTTGGCAGCAGTATAATTAAGGCATTATTTATGTATGATGGTAAATTATTATTTTGAAATGCTTCTAAAACCATTTCCAAAAAAGGTTTTATTAATTTATTCTTAAATTTTTTATAAAGGTCAACTGGAAGACCATCTGGTCCTGCACTTTTTCCTGATTTCATATTATCAATGGCTAGCCCAACTTCTTCTTGACTAATTTTAGACTCCAATATCTCCCTGTTTTCATTTGGAATACACGGTATAGATAGTTCGTTCAAAAACCCATTTAGTTTTGTTAAATCAGGTTCATTTTTGGTATCATATAATTTTTCATAGTAATCTCTAAAGGCTCTATTAATTTCTAAAGGATCTATAACTACCTGTCCATTACTTATAATACTGGTAATTGGTGTTTTAATTTCCAATTGTTTAATCTGCCATGCTAATAATTTTCCTGATTTTTCACCTTGTTCATAAAAAGATTGTTTCAATCTTAGAAGACTCGAGGCAGCTCTATTCGCTGATTTTTTGTCGTATTCAGCTCTCAAAATCAGTAATTCATTCTCCAACCTTGGGTCACTTCCTGCATACACTTTTTCCTGAAGATTTTTTATTTTATGTTCCAATTTAGCTCTCTCCTCTCGAGTCTTCTTAGATTTTGATCCTGTATAACTAATAATATGTCCCCTAATAAAAGCTTTGAAAGCCTCCCACTTTACACATGCTGATGTTTGTGTAGTATTGATGTCAAAGAACTCGTCTATCTGTTTTTCTATATACTTGACAAATTCCTCATCCTGAAGCCATTTATGCTGAAATTGCCATCTACCTGATTCCTTTGTCAATTTTTTATCTACATATATTAGACAACAGGGTGCATGATCAGAGATCACGATGTTATCATAAAAGCAGTTTTGAATCTTGGACCTTAATTCTGTGGAAATCAAAAAATAATCAATACGTGAGAATGTCTTGTGGGTACTGGAATAACAAGAATAGGCTTTAACTTGTGGTTTCATTTCTCTCCATATATCTAACAATCTCAATTCTTTCATAAAATGATTAATAGTCATCCTACATCCAGTGTGCGTACAATCCAGTCCTGTTGATCTATCCACACCTGGATTCAATGTACAATTAAAATCCCCTGCTATTATATGTTGCCCTGTAAGTGATGATAAGATGAGAAATAAATTAGCAAAGAACTTCTGATCATCTATATTGGGACCATATAAGTTCACAAGATTTATATTTTCTAATAGCAAAGAACCTTGAATGATTACATATCTTCCAAATTTGTCTCCAATTACATTTTTCACTTGAAAAGGAACTGATTTATGTATGAGAGTCATAACTCCCCTGGCTCGGGATGAAAATGAAGAGGTGAATACACTTCCCTGCCATCTACTCCTAATTCTTTTAACATCCTCCTCTATCAGATGAGTTTCTTGTAAAAACACAATTCTTGAACCCATGTCCTTTATTTTATTCATAACTTGTTTAAGTTTTTTTAAATTTTGTAGACCTCTGCAATTCCATGAAGTTAAATTAAGGTTAACACTTTGGTCCATGATCAATAGAGAGTTTGGGATTACCTTGCAGTGTAAACATGCTCATACAGAGAAGCAAAAACATGAGTGGTTGAACATTCATCCTACAAACTACACACAAACAAATTTCCCCTTCCCACACTTGTGGCAAACCCCCCAAAATCAAAAGAAAAATTCTGTCTCCCGATATAGCCATCGACTGTTCCACACCCACGGGGAACAGCCTAAGCCACTCCTTCTTCATCCTCCCAATCACCCTAACTCTACTGCTTTTAATGACGTAACATTAACTCTCCTCTGTAGTTTTCCAACTTAACTCCAAAATTTTTAACAACTTTGTACATCATAGTTTTTTTTTGTTTGTTTTGTTTTTTTAATATATAATACAATCTATATTTTGTAAACTTACTATTTACTTCAAGTCAGTCAGATGCCTGTGCAAATGCTTAATTATTCTACCTTATATTTTGTTCATGCTTAGCTCCCACCAGTCTCTTCTTCTTCTTTGATCTTCTTGATGAACTCCTGCGCCTCCTCTGGGGTCTTGAAGATGTGGGTTCTGCCCTCATACGTGGTCAGCAGTCTCGCAGGATAGATTACACCATGACGAATCCCAAGGTTGCGCAGCTCCTTACGTACGGGATCAAACTGCTTCCTCAGTTGCTGGATTCCTGTGGCCAAATCTGGGTAGAACCGCACCTGCTGGTCCTGGTGTTTAATCTCTCCTTTAGCACGTGCAGCGTTGAAGATCTTCATCCTGTCTCTGTTGCTAAGAAACTTCATAATTAAGGTCCTCGGCGGTCCCTTATCTCTCCGTGGGCCAATACGATGTGCTTTTTCCAGAACCACTGCTGATTGCAACTCCTCGCTGCCCAGCGCCTCCGGAATCCACTTTTCCAGAAAGGAACATACGTCCCGACCTTCTGATTCCTCTGGAAGACCCACCAGCCTCAAATTATTCTGTCTCGACCGAGATTCCAAATCCAGAATATTATCTTCCAGAGATTTATTTTTTTTTTCCAAAGTGCGCACCTTTAATTGAAGACGGGTGACGTCATCTTCAGCACTAGCGAGACGGAGCTCCATCTGCGCCGTTCGTTCTACACAGTCACCCAATTCCTTTCTTATTCCTTCCAGCGCTGTCATAATCCCATCAAATCTAGAGGAAAAGTCCGCTCTCATTGAACTCATGGCAGCCATCAGCGCATCTGCGCCATTCCCCGCAGAAATCGCGCCGCCGCCAGCCTCCTCCGCCATATATGGAGCCTTGTTTGCTGCGTCACAGACCTGAAAGTCCGTTAATTTGGACTGTTTCGGCGGCTCGCTTTTTCCTTTTCCTGGTTTTCCAGCCTTAGGCTTCGCCGACATATCCTCGCCCAAATGCTGGGATACGTTCTGTCCCAAATGAGAGAGTTATTTGCCGATTTTTTTCTCCAGGAGCAGAGCAGAGCGAGACACGTCCGTCCTACGTGGCAGCCATAACCGGAAGTAAGTTACACTACTTTAATGAAAAATACAACACTCTATACACAACACGCTACTTTAAGGAATAAATAGACACACCACAATTAATGAAACCCGCAACCAAGATGCCACACTATATACAGGAAAACAGTTGCACACTGGAGCCACATGCGGCCTAGGAGAAAAAAGAGAAAAGGAATGATTAGTGATGAGGATGGCACACAAGAGAATGACAACTGAGGTAATGGGTCTTAAAATACTGGCAGAGACCCCGGCAGTGAGCTCCAGTGTAGAAAAGGTGAAGGGATCTGGAGGCTGCAGGGAAGGAGGAGGAATGGCTGAAGAGCCTGGGTGGAGAAGCTGTTGTCTAGGAGGAGAGATGATTCAGGCGAGCGTACAGACACAGCTCCGGAGACACACCACTGGAGGCGGCAGCAAACCTGGGTGGAGGAAAGGAGACAACTTGAAGCAAACAATTTAAATTACCACACAACAAGAAATATTGTTGTGAGGTGGCACAAACCCAGCGATCCAGCAGAGAGCTCTTCACACTCTGGCCCTTAAATAAGCTGGTGAATCAGGAGGCAGCAGATGTGTAATCACGCAGGTGCGCTGATGAGCTCCAGAGCCGGGAAAACAGAAGCAGGAAGGGAGGAGGGAGGCACACTCGACTGATCATGACAGCAGGAGATCCACCACTGATAAGATAGCCATGCCATAAAGGGCAACTCTATATCGCTCAAATGTGTGTCTGCAAATCAGTTCAATTTGGTCTTTTTCGGGTGGTGGGCTCTTAAGTTTTTTAAATTCATTTATCATATGAGTGACAAATGTGGGGAGTGTTTCATCAGCTGGCTGGACACGATCTTGGATGCCTCTCATGGCTCTTTCTTGATTGTCAGCAGGAAGAAAAATTGAACTGAAAAGCTCCCGAAAGTTTGCCCAAGTGGCAACGTGTGGACTGAGCCCTCTGAACCATTTGCTTGGTTCTTTAGCGAGAAAGTGTGGAGGAAATGGGAATGGATTGGACACACCCTCAGGAAACCAGCATCCAGCATCACACGCCAAATTCTGACCTGGAACCCACAGGGGAAGAGAAAGAGAGGCTGGCCTCGAAACAGCTGGAGACAAGACACTGAGGCAGAGCTGAAACAGCAGGGAACCGACTGGAGGGAAGTAGAGAGAGCAGCCCAGAACCGAATGCGATGGTGAGGGGTCGTCGATGGCCTATGCTCCACGGTGATCTATGGGCTTAAGTAAGTAAGTTTTTAGCTGTGAGTGGGTGCATGATGCTGTGATTGCGAGACGGTTGTGCAATAATCTAAAATGGCGACTCGCATCAACTGAGCATGAACAAGAATTTTCTACAGGTATCGTTTCTTTTCTTTTGAAATTAATCTGCTAATTGATTATCTGTTCATTCGTATTTCATTTCGCCATCTTCTCGACGGAGCTGGAGGAACTTGAGAATTATATAGGCAAGTTTTATTATCGCTGGTGTGTCATGGAGGAGAACATATCTCCTGGTCCTGCTTCCTCCAACTCCGTGTTCAAGCGCCCCAGACCGGCGGATTCTCCAAATTTACCATCCGAGAAATCACGGGAGGGCACCGAGGTTAGTGACATCCTTTTCTCTACTGAGAATAAACTTACCAGCATGGATGGTAGATTGGCGTTGGCCAAGCTGCTCCATAAAGAATTCCAGAGTGTACGGGAGAGTCTGGAGTACAGTCAGGCGCAGCTCGTCTCTCTCGTAGAGGAAAACAATAACTTGAAAAAGTCAGTAAACACACTAACCACGCGGCTTGGCGTTGTTGAAAGAGAAAACCAAAAAAATGAAGGAAACAGTTCTCAATTTGCAGTCATGCAGCATGACAAATAACCTTGTTTTTTTTTTGGAATCATTGAAAAAAAATAATGAAAATCCAGAACAGCTGGCCCGTAAATTTATGTCAATGCAACTGAAACTATCGTCCAAAGTCACAAAATCAATTACCTTCCACGGAGTCCACCGAATTGGGCAAAAAAAATTCCCAGAATAAATGTCCCAGACCTATTGTTGCCAAATTTGAGCATTTCAAGCAAAAAAAATTGGTAAAGAGGCAGTGCAGGCAGCTTAAAAACACCAATTATGGTCTAAATGATCAGTTTCCACAGGAAATCTTGGAAAGGAGAAGGAAGCTTTTTTCCCATTAGGAAACAAAACATTCAAGAAGGTAAACGAGCTGTTGTTTCTGTGGATAGATTGTATATAGATGAGATGAGATGAGATGAGATGAGATTCAACTTTATTGTCATTACACATGTATGAATACAAGGTAACGAAACGTGACTTAGGCAAGCTGTTTATGGATGAAACTATAACGCCCTGGTTATTCGAGAGCCTATTTTGTTTTCTTAGCTACGGGTGGAAAAAGAGTGTGTGTACTGTTGCACCCAATGTGACTCGTGTCCTATATTGAGATTCACAGCCAGCTAAACTCTCTCTTGCATCACTTCCTCCAAGGAACAGGCAGGTGTCGTTTTGGACTAGGATTTAATACAGAGAGTGTGAAACTGAAAAATACAGACACAAAGAAATATTTACAAATTAGAAAATAAAGACAATATCTACAAACGGTACATTAAAGGATCAATGTTAGCTAAACAGCGTCATTGCACGGACTCGGATACGGCTTCGCTATCACAAACACATCGCCGATTAGCGTCTTATCAAATTTATTCTAATAATCAATTATATTTTATCTACTCATCACAACAACTACTAAACTTACTCATATTGCCACTCAAAGGGCTGGAAGTGAACAGATGGCTTTAGAAGGAACAGCGACGCAGACTCGTGTTCCTGTTGACATTCAGTATGCTAGGTCTCTTCTTCTCGTCACCTACTGGCAAGCTTAAAGCTACTACAGAGCCTAGCGCCCTCTAGAGGACTGGACGAACAAATATATTTAAACTGTAACAACACACTCCCCGCCTGGCATTATTTTAAGAATGCCACTAAACTTATAAACTAATTTGTTCAAGATAAAAGGAGTATACAGTCTGAGATGGGTCTGGAGAAAGTCTTTGTAGCTTTGTTCTGTGTCACCTTGACCTCCACCTTCCTTACGACTCCATCTTTGCTTGTGAGAGTCTTCACGATGATTCCCATAGGCCATTCGTTCCTTTTTAGGTTCTTGTCCTTGAGAAGAATGACGTCCCCTTCTTCCAGGTTTGGTTTGTTGCGCTGCCACTTCTGACGACTCTGGAGCGTGTTCAGGTACTCTTTTTGCCAGTGGGCCCAGAAGGTGTCGGCAAGGACTTGAACTCTCTTCCACTGGTGTCTGTACATGTCGGCCTTGGTGAAATCTCCAGGTGGAGTTAGGATTGCATTAGTCTTCTGTGTGAGAAGAGTCATGGGCGTCAGGATCAAAGGAGCTTCCGGATCTGAGGAGACCGGCACCAGAGGTCTCACGTTGGTAATAGCTGTGACTTCAGCCAGCAATGTTGTTAGGACCTCATGGGTTAGCTTGGGGTTTCCTGATTGTAAGAGCATCGAGTCCAGGATGCGTCGTGCTATGCCGATCATACGCTCCCATGTGCCTCCCATGTGTGATGAGTGAGGAGGGTTAAACACCCAGAAGCACCTTTGTCCGCATAGGTAGTCTTCTACACTTGTCTCATCAGGTTTTGGAGGATCCAATTTCAATTCCTTGGATGCTCCAACAAAGTTGGTCCCGCAGTCAGATCTTAGCTGTTTAGCAGGGCCTCTGATAGCGAAGAATCTTCGAAGAGCATTGATAAAACTTGAAGAGCTGAGTGTTTCGATTACTTCGATGTGAATGGCTCTTGTAGACATGCATGTGAACAGAACCGCCCATCTTTTGCTGTTGACTTGACCACCTCTAGTGCGTCGCATTGTAACCTCCCACGGTCCAAATACAACTAGGCCAACATAAGAAAATGGGGGATCGGTTTGCAAACGTTCAGTGGGTAGATCTGCCATGATTTGCTGCTCTGTCTTGCCTCGAAGCTTTCTACAGGTCACACATTTGTGGATGACACTGCTGATGGATCTCTTGGCACCCACTAACCACACGGCGCTTGCTCTCACTGCACCCTCAGTGAAATGTCTTCCTTGATGCTTAACAGCCTCATGGTGATGTCGGATGAGCAATGTAGCGATGTGATGCTTTGCTGGGAATAGAAGAGGATTGACTTCATGACTGGGCAGCTTTGACTCTGACAGACGTCCTCCTACTCGGAGTAAACCATTGTCGTTGATGATCAGATTGAGCTTGTAAAGGGAACTGTTCCGCGCTATTTCTCGTTTTGTCTTGATGCACTTGATTTCCTCTGCATACACTTCATGTTGGACACATGAGATGATTGTGTACTCTGCTTGTGTTAAGGCTTCTTCTGTGAGACTTGTTTTACAGAGATGCCAGCTCCTACATCTGTTACCTCCTTTGGACTTGAAACCGTGAGCAATGTGACGTAGGTAAGCTACTGCTTTGACAAGGGAGGTCCACTTTGAGAAACGTTCAAAACATGATGAACCCAAGGCTTTGAGGTTAGCTCTTGTCACAAGCGTTGTCACGTTCCGTCTAATTTCAACATCCGACTCTGGATCGATGAGCTCAAATGGGCCTTTTTCAGGAGCGACAGTCTGTTTGTCGAGCAGGAAGGTTGGACCATACCACCATGTAGTACTGGAGATTTTCCCTGCTGGCAGAGAGCGAGATCCATGATCAGCAGGATTGTGCTCTGTTGGGACATACTTCCACTGGCCAGGCAGAGACGATTGCTTGATTCTTTGGACACAATTGTTCACATATACATGAAATCTTCTGTGTTGATTATAGATGTATCCTAACACCACTTTGTTGTCAGTGTAAAATGTGGTCTTGTCAATTTTCATCTTTAGTTCTTCTCTGAGAAGCTCAGACATTTCCACAGCGAGCACTGCAGCACACAGTTCTAGCCTCGGAATGGTGAGCTCTGGCACAGGAGCTAGTTTGGCCTTACCCATGACAAACCCGACCTCGTTGTGGTCGTCTTCGTGTGTAACTCTCAAGTAGGCAACTGCAGCTATAGCTTTAACTGAAGCATCTGAGAACACACAGAGTTCAGTGACCTTGGCTTGTGAGATGGAGAATGAAACATAGGTACGGGGAATGTTCAGTGTCTTGAGATGCTGCAGAGAATCATGCCATTTTCTCCAACCGTCATACATGTCTTGAGGCAAGGGGCTGTCCCACTCAAGATTGCTGCTGGAGAGCTCTCTGAGGAGAAGTCTACCTTTGATGGTTACAGGTGCTAGCAGCCCGAGAGGGTCGAACAGACTGTTAACAGTTAACAGCACACCACATCGAGTAAAGGGCTTTTGCTCTTGTGGAACATCAAATGTGAACGTGTCTGATGTGGTGTCCCAAATCACACCCAAACTGCGTTGGGCTGGGAGCTCGTCTGTAGACAGATCAAGGTCTTTGAGTTCTTTGGCCCTGTCTTCAGGTGGGAAAGCGTTCACTACTTCTACTTTGTTGGAGACAATCTTGTGGAGACGTAGATTAGAAAGTGCGAGCATTTTCTGGGCTCTTTCTAGAACGTCGATAGCCTCAGCTTCTGTCGAGAAAGACTTTAATGCATCGTCCACATAGAAATCCTGTTCTATGAAGTTTCGAGCGTCAGTTCCACATTCACCTTCTGCTTCCTTTGCTGCCATCCTCAACCCGTAGATCGCTACAGCAGGGGAGGGACTGTTAGCGAAAACATGCACCCTCATGCGATAGTCCACCACTTCTTTGATCAGGTCGTTGTTTTCGTACCACAAGAAGCGAAGGTAATCTCTGTGATCTTCTTGGACAAAAAAGCAGTAAAACATCTGCTCGATGTCAGCTGTGACAGCGACAGGTTCTTTTCTGAAGCGGAGGAGCACATCTACGAGTGTATTGTTTAGGTCAGGCCCTGACAGCAGTACATCATTGAGTGAAACTCCATCAAACTGCGCACTGGAATCGAACACCACACGGATCTTCCCAGGCTTCTGTGGGTGGTATACACCGAAAATGGGGAAATACCAGGCCTCTTTGTCTCTATCACGAGGTGGCGCTGGCTCCGCGTGTTTGTTGTCGAGCATCTTCTGCATGAACTCAACAAAGTGTGCTTTCATGTCTGGCTTCTTGTCAAGCATACGTCACAGAGACATGAGCCGCTTGTAGGCGTAGCACCTGTTGTCAGGGAGTAGGCGTCTGGGGTTACGAAATGGAAGTGGTACCACCCAACTGTTTGTGTCATCTTTGAAGGACCTTTTCATCTTCTTCAGAAAGATTGTGTCTTCAACAGAGTGTGCGAGGTGATTGTCTTCATTAGTGCGACAGAAGACGGCTTCACCTAGATTCTCAACCGTGGGCTTTGCATGTGGGTTTGAAAGTGGCAGTAGGTTGGAGACAGCTTTCGGTTGGCTCACTGTGAAGCTCTCTTTTACATTGAAGCGACTGTCGCAGGGAGTGAGATAGCTTGGGCATCCGTTGTCCAACACATGTGTTTTGAGAGCGCTTACCTCACTTGGCTTGTGGGCGGTGCCCAGACATACATCACCAATGATAACCCAGCCCAGGTCAAGCTTCTGTGCAAATGGATCGTTGTGCCTGCCACTGATTTGCTTTCTCACCTTGTGTACTCTGAGAAGGTTGCGTCCTATCAGCAGCAATATGTCAGCGTCTGGTTCGAGGGGTGGTATTTCAGCAGCTATTGCTTTCAGATGGGGGTGATGCGAGGCAGCTTCTGCAGTGGGTATTTCTTCCCTATTGTTGGGGATAGCATTGCACTCTATGAGCGTGGGGAGAGGAAAACTCATTTTTCCATCCAATGATTGAACTATGTAGTTGCAGGCTCTTCTACCATTTACTTGTGTTGTGCCAGCACACGTCTTCAGTGTGTAAGGTGTGGCTGTGCCTTGAATATTGAATGTTTCAAAAAACTCTGTTTTTGCGAGTGATTGATTACTGTGATCATCTATTATTGCATACATCTTTTTCATGTTGTGTGGCTCACCTTTCGGGTAGACTTGCACCAAACAGATCTTGGAGCAGGATTTTCCTGTGATTTGATTTCCACATACCTCGGTACATGTGGCTGTAACATCTAAGTCTTGTGTGAGCTCTTGCTCCCCGCCGTTCTCTTTAGGGGATGAGGGAGGCTTAGATGCTGTTGGAGCCGGGCCTGGGTGGAGAGCTGCCAGGTGTTTGTCGCTGTTGCATTCTCCACACTTGATTGTTATTTGACAGTCCCTGGCTTGGTGGGTAGTGGAAGCAAGGCAGCGATAGCAGATTTTGTTGTCTCTGAGTACCTTTTTTCTGTCCTCAAGCAACATAGCTCTAAAACCCCTGCATCCTTTCAGTGGGTGTGGTTTGTGATGTATGGGACATTGTCTTTTAATGTCTTCGCCTCCTTCTTTTGTCTCCACTCCGATTGACACGTCTGTTTTGTGTACTGTAACTGATTGTTTCTGCATGTAGTGACTTTGTGATTTTCCTTTTTGTAACTAATTGTAGAATTGGCAGGTGAGCTATAAGTCGTGTTGAAGCTTGGGTCATTCCTTGCCTTGGCTTGACCTTTTACAAATTCAACAAAGAATGAGATGAGATGAGATGAGATTCAACTTTATTGTCATTACACATGTATGAATACAAGGTAACGAAACGTGACTTGGCATTTGGGCACGCTCTGCAGAGCGCATCCAAGGCCGGGGCAGCCGCTAGGCGCCAGTCATAAAGAAGAAAGGAAAAAAAAGAAAAGAAATGATATGACACAATAGGCGAGAGAAAAAAACATGTTTTATCAAATTGACGCTTAATGGGTAAGCGAAATTTTGATTGCAGGCAAAAAAAACCCTCAATGCATATTTAGCAAACATTTAGTGGACAAAAAACCAAAAGACCAAAAGTCAGAGAGAGTCAGTGAATGGATGAGTGTAATTCAGTATATATGAATCAGTGTGTTCGTGTATGTTGAATGCAGGTGGGTGTTTATCAGTTACTGGAGGCAGCAAAATCTCTCCCAGCCGAGATGTTATGTCTTAGTGTCTGAAACTCGGAAGCATGTCCTTGAGGCATGGCAGATGGAAATTTCCTGAGCCAGTCACATGTCAATGAGAATGAGAAAGGTGGGAAACTTACATGATGGTCTTCTTTATACTTTGACCCTACCATTGTCCACTTCTCCTGAAGGTGAAAGGGCAACTTTTCCACGATTGGACTTACACCCCTTGCTGTGTCTAAGTAGCTCAAGCCTGGCAGATACCCGTCCAGCTTTGCTGCTTCCAGTTCACACAGTAGATCTGATAGATCGTGAAGCTTGTGTGGCTCTTTGCTCATGAGCTTTGGAAAATTTTGGATTCTTTCAAACATGGACTTTTCTATTGCCTCTGGTGAGCCGTAGCATTCTTCCAGTCTCGCCCAGACCATGTTCAGACCAGCAGGTGGATGCCTGATATTGACTGCTTTTAATCTCTTAGCATGTTCAGAAGACTCAGGGCCGAGCCACTTAATGAGGAGGTTTAGTTCTTCACTGGCTGTAAGACCGAGGTCTCTGATGGTACTCTGGAATGTGGCTTTCCAGCTAAGAAAACTCTCTGGCTTGTCATCATATTTTGTCAGTCCTCCTGTTAATAGTTGGCTTCTGGCTAAGAACCTGGCAAGGTCGCTGGTAGTGTTGTTTGCATCATTTGAACTTGATATCTGTTGTGATTGCAACACTTTGAGAATTTTGGTGCATTGCATCTCTTTGTGGTGGTCGCTTGGCGCCCTCTTGTGGCTGAATTGGGCAATGAGCTGTTTTTTGTTTGGCATGGAGATGTGAATAAATCAGTGTGGAATGTTGTTCCTGATGTGTACTGTCCTGTTGAAAAGTTTCTTTCTTTTGAGATGAATCAGTACAACTATGCCTGTTTATGTATTCATTCACTTTTTGTTCTGCAGTTTGTTCTAGAGGCAAGAGGCTCAATTTTTCGCTGTCTTCTGGGTTAATGAGCCGAGCTACAGCAGACTCCATCACTTCTGCTTTAACCCTGGCTGCATCTGCTTCCCTTTGTAGGTTAAGTAGATCTAGAGTTGCCTCTAACCGTGCCTTTTCCATTTTAATGCTCATCTCTCTCTCAGCATATGCTAGTCTGTCTTTTGCTGCTTGAGCTTCTGCTCGGGCATGTGCTGCTGCCATACTGGCTTGACTTGAAGCTGATGACCTCCTAGATCCTACAGCTGATCGGGGAGTCAGTTTCCCGGAATGTACAGAAGACCTGGATGAGTGGGAGGAGCGTGACCTTGAGGAGCATGACCCTTTTTCACTCCGTGCTTCTTCACTGTTATGGCTTTCAGCCTGTGTTTGCTCCATCTTGACGACTGGATAGGACCGCTGATGTTAAATGTACATTAAATTCCACCCACCTTCACTGTGGTCCCTCACCGAGTGCTATGATTTCACTGTACTGTTGCACCCAATGTGACTCGTGTCCTATATTGAGATTCACAGCCAGCCTAAACTCTCTCTTGCATCACTTCCTCCAAGGAACAGGCAGGTGTCATTTTGGACTAGGATTTAATACAGAGAGTGTGAAACTGAAAAATACAGACACAAAGAAATATTTACAAATTAGAAAATAAAGACAATATCTACAAACGGTACATTAAAGGATCAATGTTAGCTAAACAGCGTCATTACACGGACTCGGATACAGCTTCGCTATCACAAACATCGCCGATTAGCGTCTATAAAACTTATCAAATTTATTCTAATAATCAATTATATTTTATCTACTCATCACAACAACTACTAAACTTACTCATATTGCCACTCAAAGGGCTGGAAGTGAACGGATGGCTTTAGAAGGAACAGCGACGCAGACTCGTGTTCCTGTTGACATTCAGTATGCTAGGTCTCTTCTTCTCGTCACCTACTGGCAAGCTTAAAGCTACTACAGAGCCTAGCGCCCTCTAGAGGACTGGACGAACAAATATATTTAAACTGTAACAACACAGTGCGATTGTGTGCAGGTCTCTTGTTCGATCTCGGTTTAATTTGTTAATGTTTGTCAAAATGATTTTTTTTCTTTTTTGCTGAGGTTGTTGTTTGTTTGTCTGTTGTGGCTAATTTTGTTGATGTTGTTAGGTCCTTGTTGTATGTTATCTGCATTTTTTCACCATTTACTAACATTTATGTCTGTTTTCTTTCATACTTCTGGTTTATAGGAAATAACTTTAAGTACATGCACCCAAGTCCATACACCCCATTTGTTTGCATGGAACAGACACATCATGAGCACACACCCAAGCATACAGTACATGCGTAGATATATATTTTACACACAACATACATATACACACATATGCATACATTATGGACATACACTACCGTTCAAAAGTTTGGGGTCACTTAGAAATTTCCTTATTTTTGAAAGAAAAGCACTTTTTTTCAATGAAGATAACTTTAAACTAATCGGAAATACACTCTATACATTGCTAATGTGGTAAATGACTATTCTAGCTGCAAATGTCTGGTTTTTGGTGCAATATCTAGATAGGTGTATAGAGGCTCATTTCCAGCAACTATCACTCCAGTGTTCTAATGGTACAATGTGTTTGCTCATTGCGTCAGAAGGCTAAAGGATGATTAGAAAACCCTTGTGCAATCATGTTAAGTCTGCAATGCTGTAATTGCTGCAAATGGAGGATTCTTTGACGAAAGCAAAGTTTGAAGGAAAAAAATATTATTTCAAATACAAATCATTATTTCTAACCTTGTCAATGTCTTGACTATATATTCTATTCATTTTACAACTCATGGTGGTAAATAAGTGTGACTTTTCATGGAAAACACAAAATAATTGTCTGGGTGACCCCAAACTTTTGAACGGTAGTGTATAATCACATAGGCACATCCAGTTAGCCTTGAGCACAAAACCAGTTAGTGAAAACATGTCCACATTTAAGTTTGTCATGTGGAACATATGTGGAATTGGTACCAGGGAGAAGAGGCTAAAAGTTTTTAATCGACTGAAGGATCTACAGGAAGACTTTGTCTTATTACAGGAAACACATGTTTGTAAGTCGTCTGTACATGCGCTTACCTCCCCAGAATTTCCCCACATGTACTCAGCTGGCTTTAATTCTAAACAAAGGGGGTTAGCTATATTGGTAAACAGAAGAATACGCTTTGTTGTGAAATATACCATAGCAGATCCGGAAGGTAGATTTATAATATTAAAAATCTCAGTTCAAAATTTGGATCTATGTATTGCAAGCGTTTATGGCCCAAATGTTGACGACCCATCCTATTTTCACACTTTTTTCACTTCTCTTTCTAAGCACTTGGACACTATACTCATAACAGGAGGAGACTTAAACCTGGTATTAAACCCTGCAATGGACAGGCTCAGTACATCGGGGAATTATCGAAAATGGCAGGCTACTGACACTCACAAATAGTACATGTGTAGTGGAGCTGAAATAACGAGGCGGCTTTGAATTAAAAACAGGGTTTTTACTTCCGGTTATGGCTGCCACGTAGGACGGACGTGTCTCGCTCTGCTCTGCTCCTGGAGAAAAAAATCGGCAAATAACTCTCTCATTTGGGACAGAACGTATCCCAGCATTTGGGCGAGGATATGTCGGCGAAGCCTAAGGCTGGAAAACCAGGAAAAGGAAAAAGCGAGCCGCCGAAACAGTCCAAATTAACGGACTTTCAGGTCTGTGACGCAGCAAACAAGGCTCCATATATGGCGGAGGAGGCTGGCGGCGGTGCGATTTCTGCGGGGAATGGCGCAGATGCGCTGATGGCTGCCATGAGTTCAATGAGAGCGGACTTTTCCTCTAGATTTGATGGGATTATGACAGCGCTGGAAGGAATAAGAAAGGAATTGGGTGACTGTGTAGAACGAACGGCGCAGATGGAGCTCCGTCTCGCTAGTGCTGAAGATGACGTCACCCGTCTTCAATTAAAGGTGCGCACTTTGGAAAAAAAAAAAAAATCTCTGGAAGATAATATTTTGGATTTGGAATCTCGGTCGAGACAGAATAATTTGAGGCTGGTGGGTCTTCCAGAGGAATCAGAAGGTCGGGACGTATGTTCCTTTCTGGAAAAGTGGATTCCGGAGGTGCTGGGCAGCGAGGAGTTGCAATCAGCAGTGGTTCTGGAAAAAGCACATCGTATTGGCCCACGGAGAGATAAGGGACCGCCGAGGACCTTAATTATGAAGTTTCTTAGCAACAGAGACAGGATGAAGATCTTCAACGCTGCACGTGCTAAAGGAGAGATTAAACACCAGGACCAGCAGGTGCGGTTCTACCCAGATTTGGTCACAGGAATCCAGCAATTGAGGAAGCAGTTTGATCCCGTACGTAAGGAGCTGCGCAACCTTGGGATTCGTCATGGTGTAATCTATCCTGCGAGACTGCTGACCACGTATGAGGGCAGAACCCACATCTTCAAGACCCCAGAGGAGGCGCAGGAGTTCATCAAGAAGATCAAAAAAGAAGAAGAGACTGGTGGGAGCTAAGCATGAACAAAATATAAGGTAGAATAATTAAGCATTTGCACAGGCATCTGACTGACTTGAAGTAAATAGTAAGTTTACAAAATATAGACTGTATTATATATTAAAAAAACAAAACAAAAACAAAACAAACAAAAAAAAAAAAACTATGATGTACAAAGTTGTTAAAAATTTTGGAGTCAAGTTGGAAAACTACAGAGGAGAGTTAATGTTACGTCATTAAAAGCAGTAGAGTTAGGGTGATTGGGAGGATGAAGAAGGAGTGGCTTAGGCTGTTCCCCGTGGGTGTGGAACGGTCGATGGCTATATCGGGAGACAGAATTTTTCTTTTGATTTTGGGGGGTTTGCCACAAGTGTGGGAAGGGGAAATTTGTTTGTGTGTAGTTTGTAGGATGAATGTTCAACCACTCATGTTTTTGCTTCTCTGTATGAGCATGTTTACACTGCAAGGTAATCCCAAACTCTCTATTGATCATGGACCAAAGTGTTAACCTTAATTTAACTTCATGGAATTGCAGAGGTCTACAAAATTTAAAAAAACTTAAACAAGTTATGAATAAAATAAAGGACATGGGTTCAAGAATTGTGTTTTTACAAGAAACTCATCTGATAGAGGAGGATGTTAAAAGAATTAGGAGTAGATGGCAGGGAAGTGTATTCACCTCTTCATTTTCATCCCGAGCCAGGGGAGTTATGACTCTCATACATAAATCAGTTCCTTTTCAGGTGAAAAATGTAATTGGAGACAAATTTGGAAGATATGTAATCATTCAAGGTTCTTTGCTATTAGAAAATATAAATCTTGTGAACTTATATGGTCCCAATATAGATGATCAGAAGTTCTTTGCTAATTTATTTCTCATCTTATCATCACTTACAGGGCAACATATAATAGCAGGGGATTTTAATTGTACATTGAATCCAGGTGTGGATAGATCAACAGGACTGGATTGTACGCACATTGGATGTAGGATGACTATTAATCATTTTATGAAAGAATTGAGATTGTTAGATATATGGAGAGAAATGAAACCACAAGTTAAAGCCTATTCTTGTTATTCCAGTACCTACAAGACATTCTCACGTATTGATTATTTTTTGATTTCCACAGAATTAAGGTCCAAGATTCAAAACTGCTTTTATGATAACATCGTGATCTCTGATCATGCACCCTGTTGTCTAATATATGTAGATAAAAAATTGACAAAGGAATCAGGTAGATGGCAATTTCAGCATAAATGGCTTCAGGATGAGGAATTTGTCAAGTATATAGAAAAACAGATAGACGAGTTCTTTGACATCAATACTACACAAACATCAGCATGTGTAAAGTGGGAGGCTTTCAAAGCTTTTATTAGGGGACATATTATTAGTTATACAGGATCAAAATCTAAGAAGACTCGAGAGGAGAGAGCTAAATTGGAACATAAAATAAAAAATCTTCAGGAAAAAGTGTATGCAGGAAGTGACCCAAGGTTGGAGAATGAATTACTGATTTTGAGAGCTGAATACGACAAAAAATCAGCGAATAGAGCTGCCTCGAGTCTTCTAAGATTGAAACAATCTTTTTATGAACAAGGTGAAAAATCAGGAAAATTATTAGCATGGCAGATTAAACAATTGGAAATTAAAACACCAATTACCAGTATTATAAGTAACGGACAGGTAGTTATAGATCCTTTAGAAATTAATAGAGCCTTTAGAGATTACTATGAAAAATTATATGATACCAAAAATGAACCTGATTTAACAAAACTAAATGGGTTTTTGAACGAACTATCTATACCGTGTATTCCAAATGAAAACAGGGAGATATTGGAGTCTAAAATTAGTCAAGAAGAAGTTGGGCTAGCCATTGATAATATGAAATCAGGAAAAAGTGCAGGACCAGATGGTCTTCCAGTTGACCTTTATAAAAAATTTAAGAATAAATTAATAAAACCTTTTTTGGAAATGGTTTTAGAAGCATTTCAAAATAATAATTTACCATCATACATAAATAATGCCTTAATTATACTGCTGCCAAAACCAGGTAAGCCCTCTAATAAATGTGAAAATATGAGACCAATAAGCCTATTAAACGCCGACCTTAAGATAATCTGTAAAATTTTAGCAAGACGAATACAAGAAATTTTACCAAATATTATTAATCGAGATCAGAATGGCTTTATAAAGGATAGACAAGGCTTCCATAATGTAAGAAGACTATTTAATATTATTTATTTTAATAAAGAAGCACCGGATACAGCTCTCCTATCATTGGACGCCGAAAAGGCCTTTGATAGAGTTGAATGGCCCTTTCTTTTTGAAGTCCTACAAAGGTTTGGACTTGGAAATAATTTCATAAAATGGGTTCAAATAATATACAATAATGCTACAGCAGAAATCCTAACAAATAACAATATTTCAAAACCAATAAAAATCAATAGAGGATCAGAATCAGAATCAGGTTTATTGCCATTGTTCATGTAGTACACAAACTAGGAATTTGTCTCGGTACAATGCTGCAACATTAAACATGATAAGATAAGAGAAATAAACTATACATGTAATAAAGTGTAGGATAAGATTAAGTGATACTGGTCAACAGTTAAAATATATATTAGCCAGCAGCAGATACTGTGGAGAACTATATAGTGCAGTCGGTAATGCAGGAAGAAAACAGTGATGATTGACATGAGTCTGGTTGAGCTGCTGTACATGGTGCACGAGAGTCACTTAGTGTTCAGCAGTCTAATGGCAGAGGGGAAGAAGCTGTTCATGTGACGGGAGGTTTTAGTCTGGATGGACCGAAGTCTTCTACCAGAGGGGAGGGGGGCAAACAGTACATGACCAGGGTGTGAGGGATCGGCTATGATCCGGCCAGCACGCCTCCGGGTCCTGGAGATGTACAGATCCTGGAGAGATGGGAGCTTGCAGCCGATCACCTTCTCAGCAGTGCGCACGACGCGCTGCAGCCTTAGTCTGTCCCTGGCAGTGGCTCCTGCGTACCACACGGTTATGGAGGTGGTGAGGATGGACTCGATGATGGCTGTGTAGAACTGCACTAACATCTTGGTGGGTAGCTTGAGCTTCCTCAGCTGCCGCAGGAAGAACATCCTCTGCTGGGCTTTTTTGATGAGTGAGCTGATGGTCAGCTCCCATTTGAGGTCCCTGGTGATGGTAGTGCCTAGGAAGCGGAAGGAATCAGCAGTGGTGATGGGAGAGCCTGAGAGGGTGAGGGGGGGCAGAGGAGTAGTGACTTTCCTGAAGTCTACAATCATCTCCACTGTCTTCAGAGCGTTCAGCTGCAGGTTGTTATTGCTGCACCAGGACGCCAGCTGGGCCACCTCTCTCCTGTAGGCGGACTCGTCGCCGTTGGAGATGAGCCCGATGAGGGTGGTGTCGTCCGCAAACTTGATCAACTTGACAGACTGGTGGCTGGAGGTGCAGGAGTTGGTGTAAAGGGAGAAGAGTAGGGGGGAAAGTACACAGCCCTGGGGTGATCCGGTGCTGATGCTAGTATAGTCTGAGACAGTCTTTCCCAGCCGCACATGCTGCCTCCGGTCCGTCAGGAAGTCGATGATCCACCTGCAGAGGGAGTCAGGCACGTTGAGCAGGGACAGCTTGTCCCGGAGCAGAGCGGGGCGGATGGTGTTGAATGCGGAGCTGAAGTCCACAAACAGGATCCTGGCGTAGGTTCCCGGGGAGTCCAGGTGCTGCAGGATGGAGTGGAGGGCCAGGTTGACTGCATCGTCTACAGACCTGTTGGCTCGGTAGGCAAACTGCAGCGGGTCCAGGAGAGGGGTGGTGATGGACTTGAGGTGGGACAGGACCAGGCGCTCAAAGGACTTCATGACTACAGAGGTGAGCGCTACAGGTCTGTAGTCATTAAGTCCAGTGATCCGTGGCTTCTTGGGGACAGGGATGATGGTGGAGGATTTGAGGCAGGACGGCACGTGGCATAACTTAAGGCTGTCGGCCAAGGAGGATGTCGACAAGGCTGTCCACTTTCACCTTTACTGTTTACTATGGCAATTGAACCTTTAGCGATAGCGATACGTTTACATTCACAAATATATGGAATTAAAGTTGGACCAACAGAACATAAAATCTCCCTGTATGCCGATGACATAATTTTGTTTATGTCGAATCTAAAAAAATCAATTCCAACCTTGTTGAATTTAATAAAGAATTTTGGGGAAATATCAGGATATAAAATAAATAAAACTAAATCTTCAATATTAATGTCACCATGGGTTGAGATGCCGTCTCGGCACTGAGCCCATGTTTTCCCTCATCCCTGCCTCCCATTGAGCAGCGTCTCAGCTGGCCCCCAGCTGGCAGCATTATGGACGGCTGGGGCCAATTAGTCTTCATCAGCTGGGGCGCTGCCAATGAGGATAAATAGGAGCAGCCTCGATGACTCGGGGCTGCGACATAAGCACTGCTAGGCTGAAGCCCCTTCGTCTGGTGTCAGCCTCAACTCCCCTTGCAGCATTCCTGTGTTTGTATCCCGCTGTGAGGATGTACGTCTTGCTACCCCCACGTCCGGTACGAGCTGCTTACCTCTGCGCTGTGCAACCTGTGAGTGTACCTCTGCATGAGTATCTGTGCTCTCCTCATCCCTTATCCCTTACCCAAAATAAACCATCTCGACTCACTGGCTTGCCCCTGGCTCTGATTGCCCGGCTCCCTAGAGCCGGATATGACAGTATGTCGCAGCCAGAAGAGTTGCCGGCGGCCGTGAGTCGCTGTGGAAATGTACCTTTCTGTCCGGGTGTCAGCGCTGCTAGCATGCCGTTTCCCAGGAGTCACTTCCGGCGCCAGGGCGACGAGCTAAGGTCCATCTCGGAGGCTGTCGACGGGACATTCTTCACCCTGCACGACGCCTCCAACGCGAGACGCTGGCATCCGGGCCGTGCTGAGGAACTCCTGGACTGTCACCCTCACTCTCTGTACCATCTGGAGGACAGTGCCAGGATAGACGTTGCAGGTACACAGCGAGAGAAGCTCCACGGGGTGGATGGAAATCCCGGCAGGGAGTCGAAGTGGGCGACGTCTTTCCCCGCTTCGGAGTCCCGTTCCTGCCGCCATTCCAGTCCGGGAGTTCGCGCCAACCAGAGGACTTCCCCCGACCTGCGCCACGTCACTCGGGATTCCCTTCTAGGAGCCGCAGCTGACAGCAGTTATGTCCGGGGTCGAGTGGCTGTCGCGAGCTCTACTGTGTTTCCTGTCACCACCTTCAGGCATGTGGCGGCGGCAGTGAGATTGATGGTGAGGACTTTAGGGCTACGAAGCTTTCCCGTGCTCGACGCCTTCCTCGTCTCGATCTCCGATCTGGAGCGGCGAATCCTGGGTTTCCCCCTCGCTTCGTCCCCTGGGAGTAGTCGTCATCACATCGCCGAGTCACCTCTGCACGAACCTCGTCCGGATCCAGTTCTGGGTCATCGTCAGGACCGTTCCTCCCACGCAGCTGTCATCCCTTCGCCTCGTCAGTGTGGAGATCCTACAGCCTCGTCCCCTGAGCCTCGTTCCCCCGCTGTCATTCCTGGACATTCGGGCTGGCTCACCCCGGCTGTTTCCCCCTCCTCCTCAACGCGCTTCCTGACCGCTGTGTGTGCCTGGAATCCCGGCCTGGTGAGCTCTCTGCTGGAGACAACGCGAGCGATCCTCAGACGAATTCCCGGGGGGTCCTCCGTTATCGCCGGGCGGGGAGAGGAAGAAGCAGATTCCACTACAGCAGGCGATACTCAACCTCCAGGGGGCAGGCAAGTCATTGTTTTTTCACACCTGCTTAATGATTTGCTCTGTCACATCCCTGGAGGAGAAGTTCAGGGTTCGCAGCTCCCTGAACTCTCCCCACCTGCTGTAACCTGTTTTCCTAATCCCGCATCCTCTGTGTCTCTCTCCGCCGAGCGGTCCCCGGCTCCGGGTCAACGTGGTGGGATATGGAGAGGGCCTGTGGTTCCGCAGCTACATTGCGGACGGAGGAGGGGGACTGACTGCTGCGTGGAGTCTACGCTGACGACTGAGCGTCCCTGGGTCTCCACGGAGGAGCGGTTCGGTCCAGCGGGACGAGATTCTTCTGGCTTCACGCCGAGTGGGTCGTCGGCGGGGTTACCTGAGCTGGAGGGATCTCAAGCTGCGCTGACCATCGTGCTGGCTGCGGGGCCCGACGCGGCTAGATGGGAGCCTGACAACGACCTCCTGACGACGGATCCTGGATCTTCGCAGTCCTGGACGGCGTCAGAACCCGAGATCAGGCGAGTGCTCTCCTTTCTTTTCTCTCTTTTTATCTTTGAGCACTTCAGCCTATCTCCAGGGGAGACGAGCAGGGTGCAGCCGCCCGCTGCGTCTGAGCTCGTCTCGCCGGGTTCTGGCGCTGCCGGTGATCCTGATCCCGGTTCTGTTTTCTCTTCTGAGCCTTCTTCCAGGGTCACCGGCGAGGAGTTGCTGTTCCTCGTGGTGCTGGAGGGTCCGGGTTCAACGTTGGAGGTCGGTTCTGGTGCAGTGTCCAACGTGGGTTCGCCCGAGACCCAATCGGGGTCCAACGTGGGTTCGCCTGAGGCCCGATCGGGGTCCGACGTGGGTGCTGCCCCAGTGTTGTCCAGGTCCGGTGAGGAGGTGGCCGTTTCCCTGAGGCCCGCCGCCCTCGTCATCGGCTCTCCCCTGAGCCTCTTCCACCGGGATCCGCTCTGACCCTTCGTCCGTCTCAACGGTCCTGGTGGTTGAGTGATGCGGGTCGACGACCCGACCCGCAAAACTTTCGGTTCGGCGATCTGGTTTCCCCCCACTGGTCTGTGTTTGCCTTTGGGCGGCCTGGTTCGGCAGCCGTTGGACTGGATTCCTGGGATCTGGGTCCAGAGTTCGCCGTCCGAACATTTCTCTTCCCCTGATTCGCCAGCTGGACAATGGGCGGGGAGATCTCCGGAGCCATCTCGGCTATTTTTGGACTCTGCCTGCCATACACCTCGGGTGTCACTTTTTCTTTTATCGTTATTAAGGTCACTTGGGTGTAATGTCTGTCCTGTTGGTGGATGTGTATTTATAGTGCTGTGCGTTTTCCTTCCCTCGTACCCAGCATTTTATTTTTTGTACCATGTTTTTAGTCTCGTTTTTGCATTGTAGAGTTATGTTTTGTTCCCTTTCAGACCATACTCTGCAGTTGCCCATTCATTCCAGTCACTTTCATTTCTTTAGGTGACTGTGGGTATTTATATATTCATGTGTGTGGGTTTTTCTTTGCCTGCACTCAGTATTTCTTTTTTATGCCCTGTTGGTTCATTATAGAGTCATGTGCCTTGTTTTCCGTAACACCATGCTCTGTAATTGTCCATTTGTTCCAGTCACCCTCACTTTTCTTGGTGACTGTGTGTATGTACTTATATTGGTGCTGTGTATTGTGTTTTCCCTTTATTTGACCATACTCAGCATTTTTTGCCCTGTACCTTTTTGGTGGTTTTTTTTTTTTTCTTGCTCTGGGTCACGCATGGTTGGTACTCTCTGGGTAGTATGTAACCGGCGTGCTGACCCAGTTCTTCTCCCCATCTGTACCTGGGTTAATTGTTCTGTTGTCAGTATTGTATTTGGGTTTTTCTTTCCCGCTACCCTACATTGCCCCATTGGTGTTGTCCTTCCCTTGGCTTCTTCCCCTCCGGTCCGCCTCCCTTCCTCCCACCCTAGGTGGGGGGGGGGGGGGGGGCTGGGATGTTCCTGGTCGTTCAGGAGCCCGACCTTGAGGGAGGGGCTCTGTCACCATGGGTTGAGATGCCGTCTCGGCACTGAGCCCATGTTTTCCCTCATCCCTGCCTCCCATTGAGCAGCGTCTCAGCTGGCCCCCAGCTGGCAGCATTATGGACGGCTGGGGCCAATTAGTCTTCATCAGCTGGGGCGCTGCCAATGAGGATAAATAGGAGCAGCCTCGATGACTCGGGGCTGCGACATAAGCACTGCTAGGCTGAAGCCCCTTCGTCTGGTGTCAGCCTCAACTCCCCTTGCAGCATTCCTGTGTTTGTATCCCGCTGTGAGGATGTACGTCTTGCTACCCCCACGTCCGGTACGAGCTGCTTACCTCTGCGCTGTGCAACCTGTGAGTGTACCTCTGCATGAGTATCTGTGCTCTCCTCATCCCTTATCCCTTACCCAAAATAAACCATCTCGACTCACTGGCTTGCCCCTGGCTCTGATTGCCCGGCTCCCTAGAGCCGGATATGACAATTAATGCTAAATGAGACCCAGAGAAATTACCCAGCCCCTGAGGTAAATCAATTCAATGTTGTAAATCAGTTTAAATATTTAGGAATCCAAATTATGCCTAAGCTAGAATCAGTCGCCAGTGTCAACTATGAAGCCTTAATGTCAGATATCAATGAGTTAACTCAGAGATGGATGTCACTACCAATGTCGATGATCGGGAGAATCAATATACTTAAAAGTAATATTTTACCTAAAATACTTTATTTATTTCAATACATTCCCTTATCACCACCTTTAGATCTATTCTCAAGAATAAAAAAAAAGTTAGTGGAATTTATATGGAACAACAGGAGGGCTAGATTACGTTTGTCTTTATTATATTTACCATTTGATCGTGGAGGTCTGAAATGTCCAAATTTTATGTTGTATTATTGGTCGGCACAACTGAGGTCTATGACATATTATTTTTCATCAAATGATCTCCCTCACTGGACTGAAATGGAATCATACAATTTACCTTTACCTCTTCCCATATTCATATACTCAGATTCGGCAAAAAAATTACAAAAACAAGTTAAAAATCCATTTGTAAAGCATATGATCAAAATATGGTGTGAAGCTAAAAACTATTTAAAAGAACCACAGTTATTGTCACAATTTAGTCCAATATGGGGTAATCAATATTTTAAACCAGGGAGAGCGGACGCTGTATTTAACGTATGGAATTTAAAAGGGATACAAAAGATTCAGGATTTATATTTGCCATGTGCAGACAACATAATGTCTTTTGAAGAGCTGAGGATCAAATTTAATCTCAATAGAACACATTTTTTTAAATATCTTCAACTTAGAAACTTTATTCGATCAAATCAAAATAAAGCTCTCACTCGACCTATTTATTCATCCTTGGAAAAAATGATGATGAAAGATAGTAAAAGAAAGGGTATTATTTCAGAGTTTTATAACTCACTGACACTATCTTCAAGTGAAAATTCACTGAAAAGATTAAACTACTGGAAAGAAGATCTGCAAATTGAAATTTCAGAGGAACAATGGGAATTGGCTTGTACAGAAGCTCAAACCAAATCAATAAATGCACGCCTTAAATTGATACATTTCAAATGGTTAATGCGGATGTATGTTACACCGGAGGAGTTAAATAGATATAACAAAAATATACCAGATACATGCACAAAATGCATGGAAAGTAAAGGAACCCTATTTCATTGTTTATGGGAATGTAGATTAATAAGAATGTTTTGGGAAGAGGTGAGGGTAACAATTGAAAAAATAATCTCAAAACAAATCATATTGAATCCTAAACTGTTTTTGTTGGGTCTGTACCCAGAAAAGCATAATTTTAATAAAAGTGAAAGAACATTCATAGACCTCAGTTTGCTTAATGCCAAAAAATGTATTGCACTATTATGGAAAAAGACTCATAGACCAGATGTGACTCAGTGGTTAAGACAGATGTTAACAAACCTTCCATTAGAAAGAATAACATATATACTAAAATCAAAGGAAATTGTGTTTGAGAATATATGGAGACCTTTTATTGATTATGTAAAAAATTTAAACATAACTCTTGAAGAAGAAGGTGAATGATGTGTGTGGACCTTGTAAATTCCAAACTGGTGAACATAATATGTATACTTATGTATTGGATTGTCTAGACTAAACAGAGGAGCATTGTTGAAGACTTGATTTTGTTGGTGGTTGTTGGTGTTTTTAGTGCATTTTTTTTTTGTAGTACCTTAGTGTTAGTGTTTGATTGTTTGTATCATGTTTGTTAAAAAAAAAAAAAAGGTTCAATAAAGATATTGTGGAAAAAAAAAAACAGGGTTTTTAATGAATAGCTCCTCTATCAAATCTCATCAGGTGCAGAGCTTGGCAGAAGGCAAGAGAGAGATCTCTGCTTCGTTCGCTGGTTAAATACAGTACACATAGCACCACTCATTGAAACAGCTGACGTCAGAGTCCACTCATTGAAAAAGGTAACATCTCCCCGTTATCTAAACCCCCTATTAGTCCTGTTAACTCCTCCCTTCGCCTTGGGAGGTGATGGGAAAACCTTCTCCTCCCTCAGGGGTGAAGGTGTCGAGTCTGTTGCCATGGCGTCCTGTGACGTCATGGGTCTTCACATGGCGGTGAGATTCCTTTGTTCTTTCAGAGGTGTGAAGTTCCTTTGTATATGTTGTCCCAAACATTTCCACATGCTCTAACCAATGTAGGTATGGAATATCTGAGTGAGATATACCACAGGCCCCCCAAACAACTATGAAAGGACACAGAAAGATTCACAGTCTAGGGTAATTACTAAGACATACTACGTGTTACAGCTGTTGCCACAGAAGAAACTTTCAAGCAGCCATGCTCCTAAGAGAGTTCAGTGAAAACATAACAGCATAGTATAATCATAAATCAGTCCTAAACTGTTGCGGCACAATTAGCGAAAATTTGCATCGTGGTGTAATCAGTCCCTGTGTAGTCTGGGTTTCAATCTTCTCCCAAAGCTGCTGTAGGTTGGTTTAGGCATCCTGCTGGGACCTTGTTGTGAGGAATCTGCAGTGTGGGAAGGAGAGAGATTATCTGTTCCCTGCCTGGGGGCTGAGACTTTCTCCTTGGGGGGTCTACCTCGCCGAGGTGCTCGGGCCAGCTGTGCAGGTCCGTCTCTCAACAAGAAGGCAGGTTTGAGTCTGTCAATGCTGACCGTTTCATTTCTATCCCCATAATCAAGCACAAAGTGTTTGTCACCATTTTCCAGCACTCTGAACGGGCCATCGTATACTGGGCGTAACGTTGGTTTTAGAGCTTCATGCTTAACAAAAACAAACTCAGCGTTTTTTAAAGTTTGAGGAACAAAAACTCGTGGAAAGGAGTGATGAGCTGGACCGTGGAGAAAGTCCGGACTGTTACTGCCTAAAAACCTTGGGACTGGGAGGTGCCCTGGTTCCGGGTTTTCTGGTAAAAATTCTCCTGGGAGTCTGATAGGCTGAGCAAAGACTAATTCTGCAGGGGAAGCGTCTAAATCCTCTTTAGGTGCCGCACGCAACCCCAATAAAACCCAGGGAAGTTTATTTACCCAATTTGTGTCCGTTAATGAGGCCCTGAGGGCGGCCTTTAAGGACCTGTGAAAACGCTCGCATAACCCATTAGCCTGAGGGTGATAAGCGGTGGTACGATGAATTGTTGCCCCTAAACTGTTGGACATGGCTGACCAGAGCTCTGAGACAAATTGAGGCCCCCTATCTGACGTGATGTCTGATGGGACGCCGAAACGTGCCACCCAATTTGTTAGAAAAACGCGAGCAACTTCCTCCGCTGTAGTTGCCGCTAGCGGGACTGCCTCTGGCCAGCGCGTGGTGCGGTCTATCATTGTTAGCAGGTGTGTGAAACCTTGGGAGGAAGGCAGCGGCCCCACGAGGTCGACATGAATGTGGTCGAACCTTCTAGCAGGGATTGGAAAAGGCTCCAGAGGGGCTTTTGTGTGTTTGTGTACTTTGGCGCGCTGACAAGGAATGCAAGTTTTTGCCCATTCTTTTACGTTTTTGCGTAGGCCTGGCCACACAAACTTTTCGGCAACCATTTTGACCGAGGCGCGCACACCTGGGTGCGCGAGGGAGTGAATTGCGTCGAAAATGCGGCGGCGCCAAGCAGCTGGTACTAACGGGCGAGGTCGGCCGGTTGAAACATCGCATATTAGGGGGGGCACGCCGTCGCGCAATCCTTTTTCCTCCAGCCTTAACCCTGTTGGTCCAGACAGGAGCGCGCGCACGTCCGCATCACTACCTTGCTCTTCCGCCATGGCTGCATAATCTATCCCTTCATGGATAGGTGCTGCATATGTGTTTGCGTTAGAGAAAAGCTCAGCTGCTGAAGCAGTGTAATCTGTCTCCTCGTGCTCTGGCGGTGCCACAGCACGAGAGAGACAGTCAGCTACTACGTTAAGTTTGCCTGCTACGTGTCGAATGTCTGTGGTGAACTCTGAAATCGCAGCTAGCTGTCTTTGCTGTCTGCCTGACCATGGTTCTGAAATTTTAGCCATAGCAAAAGTGAGCGGCTTATGGTCCACGAAAGCCGTGAAACTCCGCCCTTCTAACCAAAACTGGAAGTGGCGGATGGACAAATGAAGCGCCAGCAGCTCTCTGTCAAAAGTGCTGTATTTGCGTTCAGTTGGGTTTAGCGATTTGCTAAAGAATGCTAAAGGTTGCCAGACCCCATTGACAAGTTGTTCTACAACTGCCCCTATAGCCAGGTCTGAAGCATCTGTGGTTAGAGCAATGCGGGCTGAGGGATCTGGGTGAACTAACATTGTGGCGTTAGCTAGTGCGCTTTTTACTTCCGTGAAAGCGCGTTCGCGCTTCGGGGTCCATTCGACCGCGTTGGAAGCTTTCTTTTTTCTGAGCGCGTCATATAGGGGTTGCATGAGCTGAGCTGCGTGGGGGAGGAAACGGTTGTAAAAATTAACCATCCCCAAAAATTCCTGTAGCGACTTAACCGTTTGAGGCCGTGGAAAACTTTCTATCGCACGAACTTTGTCTGGAAGCGGAATTGCCCCTGCCGGGGAGACCCTATGTCCCAAAAAATCAATTTGTGATACGCCGAATTTGCATTTGGCTGGATTGATTATAAGTCCGTGCTCTTCCAGCCTCTGAAAAACGGTAGTGAGGTGCTGTTCGTGTTCTTCCTCGGATGAACTGGCTACCAGCATGTCATCGAGGTAGACAAAAACAAAGGGTAGGTCGCGTAGGACTGCGTCCATCATCCGTTGAAAAGTTTGAGCCGCGCCTTTGAGGCCGAATGGCATTCTTAGGAATTCAAAAAGGCCGAAAGGGGTTATAACCGCTGTTTTAGGAATATCTTCAGCTCGAACTGGGACTTGGTGATAACCGCGGACTAAGTCTATTTTTGAAAAAATGCGCGCACCTGCTAAATGTAATGAAAAATCCTGAATGTGAGGAATGGGGTAGCGGTCATACGCTGTAGCGTTGTTTAGCCTGCGGTAATCTCCGCACGGTCTCCAAGAACCGTCGGATTTCGGGACCATATGAAGTGGTGAGGCCCAAGGACTCTTTGAACGTCGGCAAATGCCTAATTTTTCAAGAGCTGCAAATTCGTCCCTTGCTATGTTGAGCTTGGCCGCGTCTAAGCGGCAAGCTTTGGCAAAAACGGGAGGTCCGTTTGTTGGGATGAAGTATTTAACCCCGTGTTTAGCTACAGTGGCTGAGAATTTGGGGGTTGTGAGTGCTGGAAATTGGGTGAGGAGTTGCTCAAACTTACCTCCTGCCGTAGTGACGTTGGCCTGCACAGGTGGTGGAGAAACTCGAGCTGAGCATGGAATAGAAGCAAAAGAGAGTGCATTAACCAGGTGCCTATTTGCAAGATCCACTAATAACCCATGTGCACACAGAAAATCTGCGCCTAACAAGTTAAAGCTCACCGCTGCTACAACAAATGTCCTTCTGTAGCTGCGGCCGTGGATGAGGAGGTGCAGGCTCTTTTCCCCGAACGTGTCGATGTCAGAGCCGTTGGCTGCCACTGCTCCGTTGCCCCAGGTGCCCATGGTTCGCTCTGCGTGGGAGGGCATGACGAAACTCAGCTGAGCTCCCGTGTCGATGAGTAACTGCTTGCCTGTATATCCATCCGTCACGTATAACAGCTTATTCTTCTCGCCGAGAACTGCTGCTGTTAATGGCCCTCGGCTTTGGCGTTTCCCCGACATCGTAAACTTGCAGGGGGGAACGCATTTGCGGGCTTTCTCTGCGAAGCGGTGGTGATAATAGCAGACGTCGTTCTGCTCGTTGCGCTTGGGCTGCGCCGCTGTCACCGTGGGTTGAGTCTCTCCAAGGCTCGGGGTGTCAATTCTCAGATCTGCGGATGCCGCTGTGGGTGTCCGTTCTCTGCAGGCGTTGACGAGCCGGTAAGCCTCGTTGGCCAGTGTGCGGAAATCCTGATGATTGTTGCACTTCATCCTGGCGAGTGTCCCTCTCAAATGCGGTGGTAGCGTGCTGAGGGAAATGAATTGGAGAAGGAAATTATCATTATCCTCCTCCTTGAGTTGTAGCAAATCCTCCATGAGGGTCCTCGGATTGCTCCCTCTGTGGCCGTAGACCACCAGGATCCTCTCGGCTCTTTCCTCCGCTGACGGGACATAATTCGCCACAATGGTCGCCTTGAGTGTCTCATATTTGTCCCGGGTTGGTGGCTGCTGGACCAAGCTCCGCACACACTTCGAAGTTGCGGAGTCGAGCTTGGAGATGATGTGATAAAATTTGGTATCATCTGCTGTGATACCCGCCAGTATAAACTGGGCTTCGGCTTGCTGGAACCAAGATGCAGGGTCTTCTCTCCAGAAGTCTGGCAGCTTGACAGCGACGGCGTTCGTGCACACCATCATCGTCGTGTTCGCCGGGTGAGAGTGCGTTTCTACGGCTCTCGCGGCGGTGCTGGAGCTCGGTTGAGCTCTCTCAGTGCCCTCTGCCGTGGGGACCAGCTGTCTGCTTGTTCCCTCGTCTGCGTCGTCGGTGGCGTGTGCCAGAGCCACCATGGATGAGCAGCTTGAAGAACGCCTCCGGTCCATATTCTCGCGTCAGGGTCACCAGTGTAGTGGAGCTGAAATAACGAGGCGGCTTTGAATTAAAAACAGGGTTTTTAATGAATAGCTCCTCTATCAAATCTCATCAGGTGCAGAGCTTGGCAGAAGGCAAGAGAGAGATCTCTGCTTCGCTCGCTGGTTAAATACAGTACACATAGCACCACTCATTGAAACAGCTGACGTCAGAGTCCACTCATTGAAAAAGGTAACATCTCCCCGTTATCTAAACCCCCTATTAGTCCTGTTAACTCCTCCCTTCGCCTTGGGAGGTGATGGGAAAACCTTCTCCTCCCTCAGGGGTGAAGGTGTCGAGTCTGTTGCCATGGCGTCCTGTGACGTCATGGGTCTTCACATGGCGGTGAGATTCCTTTGTTCTTTCAGAGGTGTGAAGTTCCTTTGTATATGTTGTCCCAAACATTTCCACATGCTCTAACCAATGTAGGTATGGAATATCTGAGTGATATATTCCACACATGAATGATTTTGGTCTTTGCGATGAATGGCATTCTCTTCACCCAACTCTTCGGGAATACACTTTTTTTCATCAGTTCATAGTTCACATTCACATCTAGATTTCTTTTTAGCCAGTAACTCTATTGTGAGGGACATCACAGACACGGAAATATGTTCAAATCAAGCTGTTAGTGATCACCATCCAGTATCTCTTACACTAGTAAATAGGAAAGCTACAAGGAAAACTAGGAGCTGGAAATTTAATATATTGTGGGGGACCTAGATGTTACATTCTCCACTCAGATTGAATGACACAGGAGGAGAGAAGCTGATGGGGGGTCGAGACGGGACAGCAGAGGTGGAGACACTAAAGGACTGTTAGGCGGATGCACCGGGCAGACTGTGGCTTCTCCACCGGACTGCATGATAATGCTCTGACAGGCTTTGTGATGACGTGCATTGTGATTGTGTGTATTGTGGTGTGAACCACTGGACAGTATGTTAATGTGCCGACAGGCTTGGTGAGGACGTGTATTGTGATTATGTGTATTGTGGTGTGAACCCCCCAGGTCGCTAGGTGAGGATGAAGATATAAAAGAGAGATGCCCAGAGACCTGGGTTATTCTTGTTGACTTGTGGTTAGAGAGAATAAAATCCACTCTGATCCAGCTCACTGCCTCGCCTGCTCATTTCTCTCTACAATATCATTACTAAAAGACAAAGACTTTATTAACTACTTTAATAAAGAGTGGGAATCATATCTGGAATATAATAACGTGCCAGGAATATCCCCGTGTGTTCTTTGGGAAGCAGCAAAAGCGGTCATGCGAGGTAAAATAATCTCTTACTGTTCGTATAAGAATAAAAAGGAAAAAGCACTGGTACTGGAGTTGGAACAGAAAATTAAATCACTGGAGACGACCTGTGCCGTTTCTCCACAGGAACAGGAACTTAACAACCTGAGAAAATTAAAGCTGGAATTAAAAAAAATGATAAACAAAAGAACAGAGTTTTTAATACAAAGACTGCGTACTGAGAAGTTTGAACACAGTAATAAATTGGGGCGATATCTTTCGAACCAGCTTAGACTGAATAAATAAAAACAACTATCCACTCTATTAAGGACATGACTGGAAATATTACCCATGAGCCTGAAGAAATAAATAACTCCTTCAGAAAGTTTTATGAAAACCTCTACTCATCTCAGATTAACCCATCTGACTCAGAGATGAATAAATTTTTGGACGATATTAACTTACCACGATTAAATAATGAACAAATTGCAGCTCTGGATGCACCTCTTCTGGTGTCCGAACTCCAGGAGGCACTTAAGCACATCCCAAACAACAAAGCTCCAGGGCCAGATGGTTTTCTAGTAGAATTTCATAAAGAATTTTGGCCTGTGATGGCACCTACTTTCTTTAAAATGGTGAACCAAATTAAAGAAGATAATGTAATCCCTCCAAATATGAATTTGGCTAGTATTATCCTGCTCCTTAAACCTGGACAAGAACCTACACTTCCATCCAGCTACCGACCCATCTCACTTATGAATGTTGATCTTAAAATAATTTGCAAAGCTCTCGCCAAAAGACTAGAAAGGATAATTCCATTTATTATACACCCAGATCAAACAGGTTTCATCAAGGGCCTGGCACTTAGCACTCGGCTAATAATACATGCAGGCTATTTAATTTAATAGACTACTTCAAGATTAATAACTGAGAAACTACAATTTTGTCCCTGGATGCAGAGAAAGCCTTTGACCGTGTTAACTGGAAATTTCTTTTTATGGTGTTAAACAAGTTTGGGTTTGGTTCATCTTTCATAAACTGGATTAAAACACTTTATAGCTGTCCAGCTGTGTCTGACCGAACAAGCGATCAGACTTCCCAAAGCTTTAATCTCCAGAGAGGTACTAGGCAGGGTTGTCCACTCTCTCCCTCACTTTTTACCATCTTTATCGAACCATTAGCAGCAGCCATACGACAAAATGTTGATATCAGAGGTATCCAAACTGGAGAAAAAGAACACAAGATAAGTCTTTATGCTGATGATGTATTGATTTTCCTTGAAAACTCACAAAGATCTCTTCTTCGGACAGTGGCGCTCATTGATAAATTTTCATCATCAGACTACTCTATTAACTGGGGTAAATCAGCAGTCTTACCTATAAATTGTAATTTCTCAGCTACATCCACTATTCCAATACAATCAGGCAATATTGAATATTTAGGAATAGATATTTCCCCCAGGCTCTCAGAGTTATTGCGACTAAATCACATTCCCTGTTTAAAAACAATACAGGATGACCTTACGTGCGGGAGGACACGACCTATATCATTAATGGGAAGAGTTGCAACCTTTAAAATGATGGTCCTCCCTAAAATCAACTGTTTGTTCTCAGTGATTCCTACTCAACCATCTATGGCCTGGTTTAAGTCTCTAGACTCAAATATAAGTAAATTTTTATGGAAGGATAAACCATCACGGATTAGTTTAAAAACTTCAAAAAGCAAAAGAGTGCGGAGACTTAGATCTACCAATTTTTTAAAATTACTTTTTAGCCAATAGACTGCAGTTTGTTTCTAAATGGACAAAATCAACCCCACGAGGAAACCCATGGTTAGATGCTGAACAGGCTCTCTGTGGATTGCTAAATATCTCTGACTTACCTTTTATGAGTCCCTGTATTAAACGCCATGACTGTTTTAAAAGCATTAATATCAGCTCCTCTCTGACAGCTTGGTGGAAATCTTTAAAAATAACAGGGTCTTCACTTGTCCCCTGTAAACTCATGCCCATTTGGAATAATCCTGATATCTTGCAACAAAAGAGGATGTTAAATTTTCCACTATGGCAAGAGAAGGGAATAAAAAAAACTTTGAGCATCTTATTCAAGGTGGAAATTTTATCCAATTTCAGGACCTAGTGTCACAGTACAACATCAGTGATAAAAAAAATATTTTGAATACCAACAGCTTATATCTATAATAAAAGCAAGATTTGAGCTTAATCAGACAGATTTAGAGGTACCAGTTAAGGTGGCAGAGTTTCTAAATCTTCATTCCCCTAAATTGATATCGAAAATACATGGACTATTATCAAAGCTGGATGAGTCAGTATTTCTTCCAATATCAAAATGGGAGACAGACCTATCAATCAATAAGGAGGAAAGCTTCTGGACACAAATATGTTTAAACACTTTTAAGATGACTAAAAATAATTTACGACTTATACATTATAAAGTTCTACATAGAATTCATTACACAGGACAAAAGATGTTCAAAATGGGCCTGAGTCACACAAATATCTGCTCCTACTGCACCAGCAATGTCCCGGATAGCTATATGCTTGCTATGTGGTCCTGTGCACCGGTTCAAAAGTTCTGGCGGAAGACGTGAGGACTTGTCAGCATGGCTTGGGTATTGTGTCCCATCCTCACCCACACTTTGCATATCAGGTGATCTAAGTGAAATAAATATAGAGGCAAGGATGTCACACATGATTCTCACCACCTTATGCATCGCAAAGAAAGCTATCCTCATGAATTGGAAATCAAGAAATAATTTATGCATAACTCACTATAAAAACTTACTATTAGATTATATTAGCCTGGAGAGAATGTCTGCCTCCTCAAATAATCAATTGGCAGAATTCAATTCTCTCTGGTCCCCGCTTATTAATTCTATAACCTGAGGGGCGGTGGACATCGATTTGTTCTCCTTGGCACCTCTGGTGGCTGGCTGCTCCCTGATCACGGGAAGCCAGTGTTCGGAGGCCTGTTCCGTGGTGGCCGTGCATCTGGCCCGGGGGGGTTGGTTGGGGGGGGCTGCAGGGTGGGCCGGGGGGGGGTGAGCCGTAGCCCTGGGCCAGTTGGCCTTGCCTCCCAGGTGGGGTTGGGTCTGGCCCTGGGCCCCTGGTGCTGGGGGGGGGGGGGGGGGGGGGTTCCCCTCCTTGGTCGGGTGTGCGCTGCTGGTGCGGGCCGGCCACGGCGCGCCCTTGAGCGGCAGTGTTGTGCCTTCCCCAGGGCCCTGGTGGCACTTTGTGGTGGGTGCCTACGTCCTGGGGGGGGTTGGCCTCTCCATCCTCCGGGGCCTGCGGGTGTGGGTGTGCATGTACATGTACATGTGTGTGTGTGTGTGTGTGTGTGTGTGTGTGTGTGTGTGTGTGCACATATGTGAGACTGGGTGAGAGTGGGTGCGTGTAGGGGCATGTGGGGCTGTGTGTAGGTGGGCATGTGTGATGGTGAGTGTGTGTGTGTATGCACATGAGGGCAGGTGGGTGGGGTGTATGGGTGCGAATACCTGTGGGTGGATGTGTGGGGGTATAGGATGTATGTATGGTTGGGGGAACCTCATTGGGTGGTGGGGTGGGGCGGACCACCCAGTGGCATGGGGGTTGGTGATTCGAGGTCTGCTTGTCCCGGCCGCCATGCCGTTGTGTCACGGGGCGGGGCGCTTTGTCACATTGCCCTTGGTGTCTTTGGCGCCGGGTGTGTGTGGGTGCTTGGGGGTCCGTTGGCATGGGTTGGTGACTATGTTGCAGTCGGGCCACTCTGGGGTGGCTGTGGTTGCGGAGCAGCCTGCTGCTGTCGGTGTGCGTCTGAGGTGGGTGGTCGGTGGGCTTGCGGTAGTGCTCGGGGGTGTTGCTTGGCATGTGGGATGCCATATGGGTCCGGCCCATTGTTCACTATTGTAATTGTTTTTGTACATGTTTGTGTGTGCAAGATGAATTGGAATGGGTGTGGCTGCTCCATCATGTTTGTGGTGCTGGGGGTGCAATGCTGGTGGGTCCTGGGCTGCTCGGCCTGGCGGCCCTCACCCTGGGTTAAGGTTTGGGTGTAGTGGGTGGCTTCCTGAACCAGTTTGCGAGCTGGTTTCTGGGGGGGAGTGGCCTCACTTTTTTACCACCTCCCTCCCAGTCTTATCCCCCCCCCCCATTCTGGGTGGAATATACATCTTTTTGGATACACTTAGGGCTTTGGGGCGGGGGGGGGGGGGTGCCGCACTGTGACAGTGAAGGGGACACCTCTGCTGCGCAATTGGGCTGCCCTCACCTCAATTTTAATTGCATTCTAGACACTGAAGGCTTGGGGGGATGGGGGCCCCACTGCCTATCGCAGTGGCTAGTGGTGCTCCAACCACCATCCCCCCAATTTTAACTGCATCATGGTAGTTCACACACCTACACACAATCACATCATACAACTGACACACATATCATGTTTTGTGCAAGGGAGAGGGGGGGTAGGGGTCTTCCCCCACCCGTTGCCCTCCTTCTGCCAGGGGACTGGGGGCCTGGCGGGGGGCCTGGGACCTGTCATGTTGTCAAAATCCCTGGGTGCTGCTGAATGAATAGATACAAGCAAGGGAGTGAGAGAGGAATTGAATAAGAGAGTAAGCGAGAATGAGGGATTGATGAATGGAAATGGTGTTGGTGTGTCGGTTTTGTGTGGCGCTTTGCGTGTCGGGTGGCATCTCGGGGCACCTGCGGTGATCTCCTGATCAGTCGCTTGGGTGGGCGCTGGGGGGTGGGGGTGGGGCTGCCTGTTGGCCTTGCCTCCCTCGGCCGTCCCACTGGGGGCGGATGCCTGGCGTTCCTGGGGCTTGTCGGCCCTGGGAATTTGTGCCCTGTGGGGGTTGGTGGCGCCACTTTACCTGCTTGGGGTTTCCAGGGTGGCAGGGAATTGCTGCGACCGGCCCCCCTCTTCTTATGTTTCCTGACAAACCACTCACATGCACACACTTATTTTGTACACGCTTTCATATACATGCACATGGACGCACACGCACAAATGTCTCCGCTTTAACAGATGTGGATACCAGACATGCTGAGACCTCTTTGGTGGAAAAAGCAGTTTGTCTTCTGTTTGTTTTAGTTGTTGGTTTGTCTTTTTTTGTCTGTTCCTCTCTCTTTTCTTTCCCCCTCCGCACACTTCCTTTCCCCATTCCCCATCCTGTCGGGTCCTTCGTGAGTAAAATGATTTAAATAAAGTATTAAAAGTTATTACAGGAAGAGTTTGCAACAATATACAGTACATAGATAGGTACTGTATAAAGCTCCTTTTGGCAAAGTAAATCTGTTTTGGCACAATAACGGTAACAGATCTCTGTTCTGCTTACCTAGCTACCTGATGGGGACAAGGGAAAAAAAAAGTAAGTAAGTTTAGCGAGAAAGTGGGGTAGCTCATTTAACATTTGGTTGTTGGTAAGCTTGAGAGCTGATTTGTAAGTTTCAACTGTGTGTAACCATTCCTCTGGATGCACCTCACCAACAAAAGAGAATACTGGTGGTTCTAATTTGTTATGGTGCAGAGCAGCTGCAAGCGCTCTAGAGGTGTTATAAAGCTCTGATCAATTCACTTGAAAAGTAATATTATTAGGCTGGGTGTGATCAGTGAATAGTTCCCTGGTGGGTGCAGGGTCAGCCCATGTCGCTGTCGGGAAGTGAGGTGTGGATGCTGCTAATGGAACAGACGTTTTTGGCCAAGTGTGTAGTGATCCGCGCTGTGTGCCTCTGTTCACTATTTATCATCCTCAGCTGCACCTGCTGTCACACCTGCTCTCTCCAAGTAGGCACCCTTTATTAGGAGTGGATTCTTGCACTCCTGCATGGAGACGTCAACGTTCCTTGGGTGAAGTTCTCCTCATTTTGACTCGCCCATCTCTACTGCTGGGAGTTATGCCTCCCTTCCTCGCATCTACTCTGCACCTGTTCATCTGGGAGCTTCACCTCCCCAATTCTACCATAAGACTATCCCTACTGGAATCTACACCTTCTACTCCTGCTTCTCTCCTCCTCTCTCCCCTGTGCACAGGTGGACCTCCCTTCAGGCGGCGGACTCACCTCTGCTCCAGGCGGCAGACCGGATCCTCTCACCGAACTCACTCTCACTCTCCCTCTCATCTCTCAGCTGTGGCTGCACCTGCTCCTTCTCCTTCTTCACGAACACTACACCTCCTGACTCTGGTAACCTGGTTACCTGGTAACCTGGACTCTGGTAACCTGGAGTGGACTGTGTTACTCTTCAGTGCTTCTATTACTCCGGAGCTCAGGTTGCCAGTTCTCTCCCGCTCTGCACTCATATCCATTCACTCACACACTTATTCACTTTATTAATAAAGATCACTGTAATTTATAATCGAGTCTGTGTCTGCATTTGGGTTTTCGTGCAAACATGTCAGAGTGGCACATTTTGTGTCGCTTAGTACACTGGCTTGTGTGCCTCGTTTGAGTATACTCATTTGTAAGTCAAGTGGTTCATGCAAACATTATTGTAGCTTTTCAACTTCAACTTGTAGGTTACGAACCTGTGACTCAAGGGCGGGCTCAGCTTGCTGGAGTGTGACACATCTCGTCCTGTGTTCTATGTCAATGTCAGGGTCAAAGGCGAGCAAGTCCTCAAAGTTATCAAGCTGGGAGGTCATTGTGTCACTTTATGCAAAGGAAAAAGAAAAAATGTGTAGGTGATTAATATGTTAATTTCCAACAGAAAAAGTCTAAACTGAAAGGTACAAGATTCAGTGTCTGTAATGCTTTCTTTCAAATTACTACTGTATCTCTTTATCTTTCCAATAAAGAAAAATTGAATTTAAATAATTACTGAAAATGCACTTTAACAGCATGCTTGTTTTTATTTTGAACCACAAATTTAGAATTTAAGGATCTGCGTTTGATGTAAAAGAAGAAATAAGAGTAAAAAAAAAAAAGTAGCAAAACCAGACTAACACACTACTGTTTTCTTTCTACAAAGTAATTTAGAATTCAGAGGATAGTGTCCTATAGAATCTTCTTCTTCTTCTTCTTCTTCTTTCGGCTGCTCCCTTTAGGGGTTGCCACAGCGGATGATCTGTCTCCATCTCACTCTATCCCTTGCATCTTCCTCTGTAACACCAACCCTCTCCATGTCCTCCCTCACTACATCTATGAATCTTCTCTGTGGTCTTCCTCTTTTCCTCCTGCCTGGAAGCTCCATCTTCAACATCCTTTGTCCAGTATATCCACTATCCCTCCTTTGCACATGTCCAAACCATCTCAGCCCTGCCTCTCTTACTTTGTCTCCAAACCGCTCAACCTGAGTTGTCCCTCTGATATACTCATTTCTAATCCATTCCCCCCAGTCACTCCCAATGAAAATCTTAGCATCTTCAACTCTGCCACCTCCAGCTCCACCTCCTGTCTTTTTGTCAGCGCCACCATCTCTAAACCATACATCACAACAGGTCTCACAACCGTCTTGTAAATCTTCCCTTTCACTCTTGCTGCTACCCTTCTGTCACAAATCACCCCGACACTCGCTTCCACCCACTCCACCCTACCTACACTCTCATCTTCACCTCTCTTGCGCATTTTCCATTTCTTTGGATGGTTGACCCCAGGTATTTAAACTCATCTGCTTTCACTACCATTACTCCTTCCATCTTCACCGTTGCGCCTGCCTCCCTCTCATTCACGCTCATGTATTCTGTCTTGCTTCTACTGACTTTCATTCCTCTTCTCTCCAGAGCATCCCTCCACCTCTTCAGGTTCTCTTCCACCTGCTCCCTATTCTCACTACAGATCACAATGTCGTCTGCAAACATCATGGTCCACGGAGACTGCTGCCTGACCTCATCTGTCAGCCTGTCCATCACTATGGCAAACAAGAAGGGGATCATGCCGATCCCTGATGTAATTCCACCCCCACCTTGAATCCATCTGTCACTACTACAGCACACCTCACCACCATCTCACTGTCCTCATACACGTCCTGCACCACCCTCACATACTTCTCTGCCACTCCTGACTTTCTCATACAGTACCACACTTCCTCTATTGGCACCCTATCATATGCTTTCTCTAGATCCACAAAGACACAGTGCAACTCCTTCTGACCTTCCCTATACTTCTCCATCAACACTCTTAAAGCAAACACTGCATCTGTAGTATTCTTTCTTGGCAGGAAACCGTACTGCTGCTCACCGATCGTCACCTCTCCTCTTAACCTGGCTTCAACAACTCTTTCCCATATCATCATAGTGTGGCTGATCAACTTTGTGCCTCTGTAGTTACTACTACTCTGATCATCACCTTTGTTCTTGAAAACTGGTACCAAAACACTTCTTCTCCATTCCTCAGGCATCCTCTTACTCTCCAAGATTGTGTTAAACAATCTTGTTAAAAAGTCCACTGCCATCTCTCCTAAACATCTCCATACCTCCACAGATATGTCATCTGGTTCAACCGCCTTTCCATTCTTCATCCTCTTCAAAGCTGCCCTCATTTCTGCCTTGCTAATCCTCGGGACTTTCTTCTTCACCATCTTTCCTTCATCCATCCTCCTCTCTCTCTCATCTTCTTTATTCATCAGCTCTTCAAAGTACTCCTTCCGCCTTCTCAACACACACTCGTCATTTGTTAGTGCATTACCATTTCTGTTCTTAATCAGCCTAACCTGCTGTACATCCTTTCCAGATTGATCTCTCTGTCTAGCCAATCGATACAAGTACTTTTCTCCTTCCTTAGTGTTTAGCCTCTCATACAGCTCACTATATGCCTTTTCCTTTGCCTTTGCCTCTGCCACCTCTCTCTTTGCCATGTGCCTAGATTCCAAATACTCCTGTCAACTTTCTTCATCTCCCTGACTATTCCACTTTTTCTTTGCTAACCTCTTCCTTTGAATACTTTCCTGTACCTCCTCATTCCTCGAGAGTGGTTCGGTTTGATAGTCGGGCCCTCAGAACCATCAAGAACATCAGGTGGCTCAGAATCAGAATCAGAATCAGAATCAGAAAGCTTTATTGCCAGCTTGGAGCTTGCGCTCCAAGCCCACACACATCAGCCTGCAGCATCTCACTTTATTATACAGCGGCGTATCCGCTGGTTTGGCCATGTCCTCTGCCTCCCACCAGAACACCTGACAAAAGCCATCCTCATGTACGACCCCAGGGCCTCAAGGTGGAAAATACCTTGGAGAAAGCCACACACCAGATGGTTCGATGTGGTGGAGAGAGACCTCTGACAGCTTGGAGTCGCTGTTGACGACACAGAGCAGCTGGCCCCAAACCAGCAATGTTGGCACGCACTGGTTAACTTGACCCAGCCCTCACCCTGCAGGAGTAATGATGATGATGACCTCCTCATTCCACCACCAAGTATCCTTGTCTTCCTTCCTCTGTTCACTGGATACACCACATACCTTTCTACCCATTTCCCTCAATACTTTTCTTGTACTTTCCCAGTCATCTGGTAATTCTTTCCTACCACCCAGAGCCTGTATCAACTCCTTCCTGAACTCTGTGCGACCTTCTTCCTTCTATAACTTCCCCCACTTAATCTTTGGCTCTGCCTTCACTGTTTTCCTCTTCTTGCTTTGCAAAGTCATCCTACAGACTACCATCCAATGCTGTCTAACTACATTCTCTCCTGCCATCACCTTGCAGTCTCCTATCTCTTTCATATTTCTTCTTCTGCACAAGTTGTAGTCCACCTATATGCACCTTCCTCCACTCTTGTAAGTCACCCTATGTTCCTCTCTCTTCTTGAAGTATGTGTTCACCACAGCCATTTCCATCCTTTTAGAAAAATCCACAACCATCTGTAATTCCACATTTCTCTCCTTAAGACCATACCTACCCAGGACCTCCTTATCACCTCTGTTCCCTTCACCTACATGTCCATTAAAGTCTGTTTCAGTCACCACTCGCTCCTTTCCTGTGAACACTCTCTACCACTTCATCCAACTTATTCCAGAATTCCTCTTTCTCTTCTACCTGACATCCAACTTGTGGGGCAAACACACTGACAGCATTTGTAGCATCAATCCCCCTTGCCCCAATCTATAAAATCACTCTTCACCTTAAAGAAATGGTTTCACCCAAAAGTCTGGTCAAGAATTGTTTCTTTCACCTAAGGACCACCGTTTGAAAACACATTCCATGGTAAAAAGGACAATTAGGATCCCATTTTGTGCCAGGAACGGATTTAGTCTGCAGTCATAAATCCCTGAACTTCCTCCCAACCAGACAATTTTATGCTTCAAAGTACTGTTTGAAACACCCCAGACCCCTTGAGTGCATTCCATGGGTCTCTAGGAATTATCCATAGCTCCACATTACCCCCTGGTGGACAACTCTGGAATATGTTTGCTGATGCCTCTACAAGTTGAACTGAGGTTAATGAATGAAATGACTTCCTTTTAACAAAACCTCTCAATTGTCAGATTATTTTCTTTTTCAGGACACCCTGCAAAATCAAGTGGGACTCCGACATACCGTTCTGGTTTCAAGTTTCATTAATCATTGATTTTAAATGTGTTGCATGTTTGAAAATGCTTAAATGAACCTTATTCTAATGCATGTTAATTATAGAAGGACAAGTTCATGAAAGTGCATGCTTACTGAAAGTTAGTCCTGAATCACTGAAGTTAGCTTAGATTTTATATATAAGCATAAAGTGAAGTTTTATATTAATCAAGATGTTTCATCCTGTTGGAAAAGCTTACTCAAGTCATCTGACTGGCTCAGCCATTCACCAGCCAGTCTCTTTTGGACAACGACCCCTTTCATTCTATTGGTCGGTTACAGACAAAGGACTGCTTCCTTACTGGACCAGAGTTCATTCGATTCTCCCGTGATGAATTTTTTATTAATCTTGTCTCTCCAATTCTGTGACTTTGATCAGACCATCTCCAATTTATTTGGATCCGGGAGAGCCGCTGGAACAAAACCCTCTCGTGTTGTCCCACATGACATACTGCGTCAGTGGCCAGCAGTCCCATCACCGGATCTCAGCTCCTGACTGCTTGTCCCTGGGAAGAAATATCTGCTGGCAGATATTCTCCAGTATCAGCTCAAATAAAGCTTCAGCTAAGGATCCAGCTAGAAGCCAACGCAAAAAATGTTGAGTGAGCAAGATTCTTTTGTTTCATCTGCTGTGTAATGTGATGTCTTATCGCCTTAAGGTCTGTCATAATTTGTCTCAGGTTTAAAACTAGTTCATAACTCTGATTGGAGCTATAGAATTAAAGAGAAATAATATTTCTCTTTTCATTAAATTCCATTTTTATTTTTAGAGTAACTCAGAATTTCTTTTCCATATAATTAGCTTTTATAATTTTCTTCATAAAATTTGTGTCCAATTTCCTTCATATTTTGATTACAGTTATTTCAGTTTCCATTTTTATCACAGTTACAAATTCATACTAAGGTTTCCTTGGTTCCACAAATGTGATTACACTCTGTTGCTCAATAATCAGTTACAAGTTATAATGCTTGATACTTGATCATTTCACCTTACCAACAAGTCAGTTGAATATAATGTCATTTAATCTGAGTCTGATCATTAAAAATGTAAATGGTATATAGAAGTTTCTCTGATTTCTTTTTCCTGTGTCTGTTTATGAAGTCACCCAGCAGAATTCACGAATATCTGAGGCTGATTGATTGAAGGTATAAAGATTAGTTATTAATAAATTGTCCAAGTTTTGGACAGGTGCCCCAAAAACGAGTTTTTCTCCTGGTGTGTGCGTGAACCCGAACCAAACCTTCATTAATACACACACCTCTAGGTATAAATTAAATAATCTTTGTACCTTATAACCAATTGTTACTACACATTCAACATCACACCTTTAACTTCTTGCTTCAAACTCATGATTCTGTCTGACTCCCTTTTTACCTCCTGAACACTCTTCACATACTCTTCCTTCAAGATTACTCTTACTCCATTTCTCTTCCTATCTGCACCATGGTAGAACAGCTTAAATCTACCTCCAGTGCTCCTAGCCTTGCTTCCCTTCCATCTGGTTTCTTGAACACACAGTACAGCTACCTTTCTTTTCTCCATCATACTGTATCAGCCAACTCTCTGCCTTTACCAGTCATAGGCCCTACATTTAACATTCCTACTTTCAGCTCTGCACTTCTACCTTTCCTTTTCTCTTTCTCCCTCCTAACACACCTTCCCCCTCACCTCCTCCATGATTTCCAACCAATAGTAGCCTAATTTCCACCGGCACCCTGTCGGTTAACAGCACCAGTGGCGATCGTTGTTAACCTGGACCTCGACTGATCCAGTATGAAAGTCTCATTTGTTATGATCTGCAGGGTTTGATTTGGCAAAGGTTTTACATTGGATGCCCTTCCTGGCACAACCCTCCACATTTACCTGGGCTTGGGACCACCACTAGGAGTACACTGGCTTGTGCACCCCTGTGGCTGGTTGTTTTCCTATAGAATAAAGGAGCAAACTAAAAAAGAAAAAAAATACCAAAAACAGAATTATTTAGTATTGTCTTTTTTTTTTTTTTTTTTTTTAACCCAGAACAGTTTAAATTGTGAGATTACTGTATCCTTCTGCAGGGCACAAGGTTGTCATAGCCAGGAGCGGCACTGGGGTTAAGCTCCCAGTGCTCATAAAATGCTCCTTATGGCGTGCGTCTCGAAAAGCCTCTGACAACTAAGTCCAACTCCTAGCCTGCCCGTGTGGTTTAGTCTCTAAGCCTGGCGGAACTGCTTTTACTAATAGGAGAAGGGGCGAGGGCGGATCTCTGGCGCCTTAAAACCAGATGCTTCGGGTAGATGGTGGCTCGTCAACCTGGGAAGGTAGCCCATCTAGGGGAAGGTAAACCCTGATTTCAAACCTCTGCTGCCTTGCGGCATACCCGGTCACGGGAAAGGCTTCAGGAGTCAACCCTGAGGAAAAATCCGGAGTCGGAGCCCCTAAGGCAGTTCTATGTTGTGCTCAACATCGTTCTGGCAGCTCCTGCAACGGCGCTGGTGCCAAACTGTAGCAGCCCTGCTGTTCCTTTGGATTCATCAGTGACGTGGAGAGGGGGGACATGCTGCAAGGGCAACATCTTGTCCTCCATATCTTCATGCCCAGGCTTGAATCCTACCAACGCCCAACGCTGGAAGGTAGAACACCGGATCACTGGAGAGGACACTCCAGCTTCGCCTTTGGCGTAGACAAAACACGGGGAATGACAGTTACCGGTTATAAGCCACTGCTCAATTGGCGTAGAGCGTGGCGCCAGGGGTTGTTCCCGATGGTGGGAGGGATCATCAGATCTCACTGGACAGCTACCGCCCGCCTCAAGCTGGGCAGCCCCCAGCCAATAAGGTGTTGTCCCGCCACAGCTTGCTTTCCTCATTGGGTGCATAGGGATAAGGAGAAATCCAAACAGCAGGCTGAGAACCTTCGCACCAGGCAAGACAATAAAACAAAAGAGACCAACTCTAAAACTGGGAACTTGGAACGTCCGCACTATGATGACAGGACTCGCTGCTAACCTCAAGGACATCAACGACACCAGGAAGACTGCCATCATCAATAATGAGCTGAAGAGACTGGGAGTGGATATCGCCACTCTCCAGGAAACACGGTTAGCTGATGCAGGCACACTGAGAGAGAAGGACTACACGTTCTACTGGCAGGGAAAGGGCAGTGACGAACACAGGGAACATGGAGTGGGCTTCGCAGTGAAGAACACTTTGCTGAAGATGGTGGAACCGGGCAGCACTGGCTCTGCACGACTCCTCACCCTCCGCCTGAACACCACTGAAGGCCCAGTCACCCTCGTCAGTGTGTATGCCCCAACACAGACAGCCACACCAGAGGCAAAAGATGAGTTCTACGAGAATCTCGCAACAACTGTCAGGATCATCCCCAACTCTGAACAACTCATTCTCCTTGGAGACTTCAATGCCAGAGTGGGTGCTGACCACGACTCCTGGCCCTCCTGTCTTGGACCTTTTGGCGTGGGCAGAATGAACGACAACGGACAGCGGCTGCTCGAGTTCTGCACATATCACGATCTGTGCATCACAAACTCGTTCTTCAAGACCAAGCCCCAACACAAGGTTTCCTGGCAACATCCACGCTCAAAGCACTGGCACCAGCTAGACTTGATCCTGACCAGGCACACCTCACTGAAGAACGTGCTAATCACCCGTTCGTTCCAGAGTGCAGATTGCGACACAGACCATTCATTGGTGTGTTGCAAGGTCAAGCTGCAGCTGAAGAAATTCCATCGTGCTAGACAACCTGGAAAGGCACGGATTGACACCAGCAAGATGGCCCAACCAGAACTTGTTGAGCAGTTTGCCTCCACCTTTGAGAAGGAACTTGGTGTACCACAAGGAGGAGAATCTGCAAAGCAGAAGTGGGAAGAGCTGCGAAACACCATCTACCGCACAGCCTTGGCTACCTTTGGGAGGAAGACCTCGAAGTCACAGGACTGGTTTGATGCCAAGTTGACCGAGATGACCCCCGTCATTGAAGCCAAGCGCTCAGCACTTGCTGAGTACAAGAAGTACCCAAACGAGAAGAATCTCCAGATTCTCAGGGCTGCGAGAAGCAAAGTTCAGCAGACTGCTCGGCGCTGTGCCAACGAGTACTGGACTCAGCTCAGCCAAGACATTCAAACCGCTGCCATAACAGGGAACATCCGTGGTATGTACAATGGCATCAAGAAAGCACTTGGTCCGGCTCAGAGCAAGACGGCCCCCCTCAAATCTTCCACTGGGGAGATGATCATAGAGAAGAACAAGCAGATGGAGAGATGGGTGGAACACTACTCCGACCTCTACTCTAGACAGAACACCGTGACACCGTCAGCCCTTGATGCCATCGACTGCCTGCCATCCATCGACGAACTTGACGCCGAGCCAACCATCGACGAACTCAGTAAGGCCATTGATAGCTTGGCCGCTGGCAAGGCACCCGGCAACGACAGCATACCCCCTGACCTGATCAAGCACTGCAAGACCGCCCTACTGCTGCCATTGCATGACGTCCTCTGCCAGTGCTGGAAGGAAGGTGCCGTACCACAGGACATGAGGGACGCCAAGATCATCACCCTCTACAAAAACAAAGGGGAGAGAAGCAACTGCAACAACTACAGGGGCATTTCCCTCCTCAGCGTTGTTGGCAAAGTCTACGCACGAGTTGTTCTCGTTCGTCTACAGAAGCTTGCCGAACGTGTCTACCCTGAGTCTCAGTGTGGCTTCCGTGCTGAGCGATCGACGGTAGACATGATATTCTCCATCCGCCAACTCCAGGAGAAATGCAGAGAACAGAACATGCCTCTGTACGTCGCCTTCATCAACCTCACCAAAGCGTTTGATCTGGTCAGCAGAGAGGGCCTTTTCAAGATCCTGCCAAAGATAGGATGCCCACCAAAGCTGCAAAGCCTCATCGAATCGTTTCACACCAACATGCAGGGGATAGTGCAGCACGATGGCAACGTCTCAGAGCCATTCAACATACACAGCGGAGTGAAACAGGGCTGTGTACTTGCGCCAACCCTCTTTGGGATTTTCTTTGCTATGCTCCTGAGGCATGCCTTCAGCACAGCAACAGAGGGAATCTACCTGCACACAAGATCTGACGGCAGGCTTTTCAACCTCGCCCGCCTGAAAGCTAGAACCAAAGTACGCGAGGCTCTAATCAGAGACATGCTGTTCGCAGACGACGCTGCAGTCACAACCCACACACAGCAGGAGCTTCAGACCCTGATGGACCGCTTCTCCCAGGCATGCAAGGACTTCGGGCTTACCATCAGCCTGAAGAAGACTAACGTCTTGGCGCAAGGCACGGAAGCACCACCAACCATCACCATTGATGACTACAAGCTGGAGGTCGTGAATCAGTTCACGTACCTGGGATCCACGATCAGCAACAACCTCTCCCTTGATACAGAGATCAACAAGAGGATTGGAAAATCAGCCTTCACACTCGCTCGCCTCACCACACGAGTGTGGGAGAATCCCAAACTCTCTGTCAAGACAAAGATGGCAGTGTACAACGCCTGCGTCATCAGCACACTGCTCTATGGGAGTGAGACGTGGACAACATACGCCCGGCAGGAAAAGAGACTGAACTCCTTCCACTTGCGCTGCATTCGCCACATCCTGGACATATCCTGGCAGGACAAAGTGCCCAACACAGAAGTTCTGTCCTGCGCCGGCCTTCCCTCCAGTTCACTCTACTCAGGCAGCACAGGCTCCACTGGCTAGGCCACGTTCATCGTATGGAGGATGGCAGAATCCCCAAAGATGTCCTCTATGGAGAACTGGCAACTGGCAGGAGAGACGTTGGCCGCCCACAGCTGCGCTTTAGAGACGTCTGCAAGAGAGACATGAAGGCCCTGGATATCAACACAGAGCGCTGGGAGAACCTTGCAACGGACCGCTCCAAATGGAGAGGCACCCTGACCAGACAGCTCAAGGCGGGTGAAGAGAGACTGACTGCTGCAGCAGATGAAGAAAGGACCCGCAGGAAGAACCGCCACAGACCCAGCAGCACGGAGACCACCCACAAGTGTGACCTGTGTGACAGGGACTGTCATTCGCGCATCGGCCTGTTCAGCCACAGGCGGTGCTGTTCCAGCAGAGTAGACGTTTAGGATTCTCTTCCATGGTCATCATAGACCGATGGAGGCCGACGGTGCAGGGCACAGAAAAGTCACTTGCTATACTCAGTCAAGAGAAGAAAATATCAACAGAATTGTTTTAACAGGATACAGTTAATGTTGTCCCTGTTCCGGAGCTGTGAATTGATTGAAGTGGGGCTGAAAAGGTCTTGTCCCTCCGTAGAGAAGGACCACTGCTGACTGCGATAGCCGGTCCAGCGAACGAAGCTTCTTGGGGAGGGGCAAGGTGAGGGGCTTGGCGAAGGCATGAAGCTCCTTGGGGGGTGGGGGGCAAGGTGGGGGGCAAGGTGGGGGGCAAGGCGAGGGCGCGAAGCTCCTTCTGGTGTCAGGTGGTCTGCTGGTCTGCGGCGTCTTGAAGATGGCACGAAGACACATATTCACAGCATCAATTGGTCAGTGGCAGGCCTGGTGGAGTCACAACGCCACAGTTTCCACGGCTGTAACAGGAGCTGTCTTGGCTTTGCATGTGTACAATCCTCAGTTATCAGCATCTCTCGTAGTGATGACAAATAATCAGTACCTGCATCTAAACAGGCACTGCAGTAGTTTTACGCTAAGTTCATTAACTAGTCCAAAGCCTGCATGACGAGCCATTAGCGTTAGCTGGATGTAGCACTTGTGGCTAACGGCACTAATACTTTGGTTCAAACAGGAGAACGGCTCACTTATTTGCAGCAAAATGTAGAGTTCATAAAAATCAGCATGTACTTATCGTGCTGAGAGTCCAGAGGACATTCGTTTAGGTGCCGCTTGTCATTCGCGGTGCAGGAGGTCCAAGGGAAAATGTGTTTGGGTGCCAGCTGTAACGTGTGGAGTCGGCTTGCACAGATAGCTGAAGAAAGACCATCAGACACAAATAATTTTGGGTTCCCTGTAGTGCCAATTTAATTAAATAAGCACGTTGAGTGACATTCTCCATGCATAACTTCTCTTAATACATTAAGATTATCGTCCAGGCGGGAGAGTCCTCGATATATGTCCGACTCGCACGGCCACCAGAAAGGAAGAGAGTGGAAAGAAGGAGGGTTGGGCTGACACACCTTTTGGCACACAGTGCACCTCTAGCGCTGAGATGCGATACTACATATATGTACAGTAAATACACTGCACCAGTGCTGAATGTTACAGGGGGAGGACCAGATTTGAATGTAGCTGCTCTCAGCTCACAGCGCAGTGCCCCGTCCACTGAAGAAGTGAGCTGAGAGCATCTCGATTTGAATGTGGGTCTCGCCGATCCACATTCAAGTCGCCTCCCCCACACACACACACCTGTCTGCCTCTAGCTGCCTCTCTCTGCGAGAGCTACCTCAACCCGCTCTGCCTCAATCCTACTGCTCCTTAGCTCCTCCCTCTTCCCTCAAGGTAGCCAAGAGTATCTGTCTGATTGGTTAATGTTATAACCAACCAGGCTAAGCAGGAATGCTTCCGTAGCTAGAAACGGTCTGATTTTTGGTGGAGTGTCACTTGAAGCAAATGTCAGGTGGCCTGTTGGTTACCTCCTCCCCGGACAGCACCTGATGCAGTTACTGACAGATGACTCCGACCACCTAGTCAAGTTAATGCTGTATGTCTCGGCCTACCACTGCCCAAACTGAATTGGGCAGTGGTGGCCTAATGGTTAGGGATGTGGACTGGTGAGCGGGGGGTCGCGGGTTCAATCTCTGGACCAGCAGGATTAGATCTGGGTGGGATATAACATAGCAGTGTTTTCCCCATCCTCCTTAACCCCACTGTGGTGCCCTTGAGCAAGACCCTTAACCCCAACTGCTCAAGTGGAACTGCTCAGTGGCCACAGGTCACTCTGTGGTTGTACTGGGCAGCTTCCTGGTGTGAATGTGTAACTGTGAGTGTGATCAGGGCATCCTTGAAAAACAGAGGTTGCCTCTCAATGGAACTAGTTCCATTTTTAAAGGTTAAATTAAAAAAAATAAAATAAATGCTAACGCACAATGTAACATCAAGGCGAAAATATAATAAAATAAGCCACAATGATGTGAGATATATTATTGACTGTGGATTAGTGAGCCAGGTGGAAACAGGGATGTCTATTAGGGTGGCTGAAATCTAAAGAAAATAATAATATACAGTGGATATAAAAAGTCTACATACCCCTGTTCAAATGCCAGGTTTTTGTGATGTAAAAAAATGAGACCAAGATAAATCATTTCAAACCTTTTTCCACCATTAATGTGACCTATAACCTGTACAACCCAACTGAAAAATAAACTGAAATCTTTTAAGGGGAAAAATAAAAAAATAAAAAACTTACAATAACCTGTTTGCATAAATATGCACACCCTTAAACTAATACTTTGTTGCAGCACCTTTGGCTTTTATTACAGCACTCAGTCTTTTTGGGTAGGAGTTTATCAGCGTGGCACATGTTGACGGGGCAATATTTGCCCACTCTTCTTTGCAAAAACGCTCCAAATCTATCAGATTGCGAAGGCATCTCCTGTGCACAGACGTCTTCAGATCACCCCACAGATGTTCGATTGAATTCAGGTCTGGACTCTGGCTGGGCCATTCCAAAACCTTAATCTTCTTCTGGTGAAGCCATTCTTTTGTTGATTTGGATGTGTGCTTTGGGTCATTGTCATGCTGAAAGATGAAGTTTCTCTTCATCTTCAGCTTTCTAGCAGAAGCCTGAAGGTTTTGTGCCAACACTGACTGGTATTTGGAACTGTTCATAATTCCCTCCACCTTGACGAAGGTCCCAGTTCCAGCTGAAGAAAAACAGCCCCAAAGCATGATGGTACCACCATCATGCTTCACTGTCGGTATGGTGTTCTTTTGGTGATGAGCAGTGTTGTGTTTGTGCCAAATATACCTTTTGGAATTATGGCCAAATGTTCAACCTTGGTTTCATCGGACCAAAACACATTTTCTCACATGTGTTTGGGAGATTTCAAATGCGTTTTTGCAAAATGTAGCCGGGCTTGGATGTTTTTCTTCGTAAGATAAGGCTTCCATTTTGCCACCCCACCCCATAGCCCAGACATATGAAGAAGATGGGAGATTGTTGTCATATGTACTAAACAGCCAGTACTTGCCAGAAATTCCTGCAGCTCCTTCAGTGTTGCTGTCAGTGTCACGTGCTGGCGAGCGCTCACCCCCTCCTTCCCGTTTCACCTGTCTCCTCATCAGACACACCTGCTGTTTCCTGCTGAGCCAGCATTTATAAGGAAGTGCTCTTTGGTGATTGAACGCTGGCTCGTTTGAGTATACTGCATCAAGCAGACAGCTCATCAAGTAAGCGGCTGTGTTGTGTGTGACCTTACCTTACACACGTTTCCCTTTCCTTCTCTTCCATGTTGCTGCCAACGTCGCGGTGCGTCTTCAGGGATTTGGTGCGCTCGCCAGCCTGTTGCTTTCCCACAACGCAGCTCATCTACTGCACCCAGTCAGATGCCACACCTTATTCCCCTACCAGCAATTCCGACCTGCTGGTTCCTCTCCTTCGCTGGGTTCTGTGCTGGTCACTCCTCTCCTCCCACGTAAGTGGTGTAAATTAGACTTCCATTATTCCCCTCCATTCCTCACTAATCAGCCTCATCTCACTTTCTGCAGGTTTGCTGCTTCTCTGGCGAGTGACTGATTTTTCTCCTAAGTTTGCGGTTTTGAAAATTCAATAAAGGGTCAGATGTTCTTTGTGTGTGTTCTTTTGGTGATTGCACTTTGCACTCAGGCTGATTGTCCGGTCAATATGACAGATGGCCTCTTGGCAGCCTCCCTGACCAGTTTTCTTCTCATCTTTTCATCAATTTTGGAGGGATGTCCAGTTCTTGGTAATGTCACTGTTCTGGCATATTTTCTCCACTTGATGATGACCGTCTTCACTGTGTTCCATGGTATATTTAATGCCTTGGAAATTATTTTGTACCCTTCTCCTGACTGATACCTTTGAACAGTGAGATCCCTCTAATGCTTTGGAAGCGTCTCTGTGGACCATGGCTTGTGCTGTATGATGTGACTACAAAAATGTCAGGAAAAGCCTACTAGAAAAGCTGAACTTTATTTGGGGTTAATCAGATGCACTTTAAATAGTGACAGGTGTGTGCTGACTCCCATTAACGAGTTTGAATGTGATTGGTTAATTCTGAACACAGCCACATCCCCTGTTATAAGAGGGTGTGAATATTTATGCAAACAGGTTATTGTAAGTTTTTTTTTTTACTTTTCCCCTTAAAAGATTTCAGTTTGTTTTTCAATTGGGTTGCACAGGTTATTGGTCACATTAATGGTGGAAAAAGTTTTGAAATGATTTATCTTGGTTTCATTTTTTTACATCACGAAAACCTGGCATTTGAACAGGGGTGTGTAGACCTTTTATATCCACTGTAATCTGAGATCTGAAGCAAGCTAACACTGTTAGCTCTTCAATCAATGCCTTTGGCGCCATCTACAGACAGCTAGGATGGCCAATAATAGGGAGTGTGATGAAGTCTAATGACGTGTCCCATTTGTTGACATACAGGGAACTACCCAGAAGAGTTCAAATGGCTTCTAGGAGAGAAAAAAAAAAACATTTTTAAAAGAAGTGATTATTTTGTTATTGTTTGACAATCACGTGACCAATAGACACATTTCACAAGGTTAAACAAACAAACCCAAACCCAATTTTTTGGTCAATGCTGCTCTTAAAATTCTTCCACATTACAAAAATAGGGCCCCCATCTTTGTACAAAGCCCCCAAACAACTAGAAACGACCTTTCTGCGTATCTTTGGATCATCCCTTCTCTACTCTGAACTGGTTTATTTATCTCACTTGTTGCATGTGTCGAAACTCTCAGCTGTCATTTCATAGGAAGTAAAAAGATGTTTTTTTTTCAAACTTTATTAAATTCTTAATGCAATACAGAGAAAAGAGGAAGTAAAAAGATGTGTGAAACCACACTTGTTTTTACACGTCAGCCATAAGAGGGGCGGGCAAAGAAGAAAAGGAAAGAAAAGGCACTTTCATTGCTGCTGGTGGGTTTTTTTAAGGACAGTGCAAGTTGATGAACATTGATATCAATCAGTGTTGATAATTGTAGGCAGTGGCTAATTTCCATCTGTTGTCTGTGTTCATATAGCTACTGTACAGCCAATAAGCAGAAAAAAAACCCTTCTGATTTTCCTCATTAACTTTAAAGAACAACTATTCACCTTATCCTACATGTTTAGTATATTAGTAAAACGACCCTGAACACGGATACTGTATTAACCCCAAAAGCCACAATGACTGGAAGTTACAAATCTCTTCCCAGCACCTCCTGTGCCATTTAACTGTCTACCACTGGAGATGTGCGGGCATCACCTGCGAAACAAATCGCTGCCACTTCTGTCTGCAGCTCCAATAACGGCAAATAAAACGAGCTGAGCGGTTTCTGATGAAAATGTGCAACGAGCTGCACCTAAAGGCAACAAAGGGAGGCGCTTTATAGCCGCATGTGAGCACCGTGAAGCCAGCCCTCCTCCTCCTCCTCCTCACCGCATCTCTCCCACCACCTGCCATAGCGCTGACGCAGTAATGGATTTTTTTCCAGTAAATTAGGCTATCATAACCTGACGGAGGCGCGCTGCTGACAGAGGAGGAGGGGGAAGACAGAAGAGGTGAAGACGGAGGCAGAAAGGCAAAAACATATGGTTTGTCTGCGGAGAAGCGGTTTCTGGAAGGCTGATCAAGCGGACAGAAACTTGTTCAACTGCCGACATCGAGCTGGGATCACATTAGGTTCGCTGGTCTAATTTTTGGGACACTTTTTTTTTTTTGGCCACATTTCTGTGCGCTCTCGTTTGCTATTATGTGGCACTCGCCTCAGTTTCATTAGTTTTTTTTTTTTTTTATTGCAGGGTGGCTGCGGTGATTGGACCCCGAACGCACGCACACGTGCACGCAGATCGTCACAAGACGCGGCGCGGCAGCAGCAAAGCTTGTTGAGGGGGAGAAATTGAATTAGGCAAGTTCATTTAAAGCAGGACGGAGCAAAACGCTGCTTGGCCGTGCAGCTTTTTTCCCCTCGCTCTTGTGGGCTCGCCAAGGAGTGTCTTGCTGCCGCCTCTGCCGTCTCCTCGCCTCACTTCCCTCCGCGGCAAGTGAGCCATGACTGTGACCATCCCGGACGACAGGGCGTTCGCCAGCTTCAAGGCGGAGTGCCTGTGCGAAGAGGGCTGGAGTATGACCTACAGCAAAGGTGCCGTCACCGTGTGGTCCCAGGGGCTGGAGGAGGGAAAGTCGATCCACAAGATTAAGGTGAGACGGGTTCACCTGGCGGGTGGAACATTTGCACCAGGTTGGGAGAATTCGGACTCCGCAACAACGAGAACGCGTCAGCGTTCTCACCTTTGTGCGTCTTGACGCGAGTCGGGGTTTTTGTAAGTGCAAAAGAAAGTCGTGCAGGCAGGTATTGATCAGCTGGCGAGGGTACAAACACAAGATGGTTTGGGAGAAATAAAATCCTGCTGCATAATCCAGTTGGAAGCGAAGTAGCCCAATTCTAAATTCCCACATGGTTTTTAAAGTGCTGACATGCTTTTACCGCTGCGTCTTGGGTTATGGCCATAGTTTACTGTACTCAGGTTCTCCAACACCCTAAAGATGCATTTCAAAAGATAAAGCAAAAATAAAAATGATGCAGTAAATGTCTTTAGAAAGGCTGTGCATAGATTAAAAAAAACTAATTGCACATTTTCTGTAATTAATTGCAATTAATTTTTAAACTGGTTTAAAAAAATCAATGAAAGACTAAGACGTGTACTTTAGCAACATTTAATTGCATTTTTATTCACTGAACATACTTGACTCTCATTAAACAAAAATACTGCTAGTGGGGGTCCTCAATTAGTTTTCACAGAGGACCACAGAGCTGATTTTTTTTTTTATAAAATGCAGTTACACTAATGTCAAGCAAATATCATTTACATAAAACACTTGATAATAATGAATATCCATCCATCCATCCATCTTCTACCACTTAGTCCTTTTTGAGTCGGGGGTGGGGTGGTGGTCTTTGAGCGAGAGGCAGGGAACACCCTGGACAGATCGCCAGTCCATCGCAAGGCCAACACAGAGACGGACAACCATTCACTCACATTCATACCCAAGGACAATTTAGAGTCCCCAGCTGATGCCAGTTAACCCAGCCTGCATGTCTTTGTGGGAGGAAACCGGAGTACCCAGAGAAAACAGACATGGGCAGAACATGCAAACTCCACACAGAAGGGTCATGATGGTCAGGAGGTGAGATCAAACCCACCATGGTCTAGTTTGGAATCAATCCTGTGACTTTCTTGCTTTGCTCCCACAGTGCTAACCACTGTTCCACCAAGCTGTTCTAATAATGAATGTATATTAAATAATTTTATAATTCATATCAGTTTGTAATATTTTCAGTTCAGTGTAAAGATGGGAGTTGCGTTCTCTGCAAAACTACCTTTTTATTGTTGTCACATTTCCTTTTATTTCGAAATGTCAAAGAGAAAGTGCTTCTACTTAAACTAACTTTCCCATTATCTCAACCCATTAAAGTACAAACAAATGGAGCAATTCTTAATTTCCAGAGCTCCCAATGTTAATAGTGAGTTAGAAGCTTTTATTCACTTGATGTATATTTGAGTGTGTTTTCCCCTGCTCACTCAAACTGTTCTCATACTTATAAGTGAGCAGCCCCAATCAGTGACATTAGGTCAGGTGTGCAGGCGTGCTTGAAGTGGGATGTGTGTGCTGGATGAGGCTGCCCTGAATACAGGAAGATCAGTTTTGTGTTGTCTAATCTTTGCAAATTTGAACCCTGAAAAACAAGACTTACTCTTCTTTGAAGCTGAGCCAGCTGCTGAGGCAAACCAGTTACCATTGCAGACACAACCTTAGTGAGCTGACACCATCATTAATATGGGTTAATGGGCTGCACGGTGGCGCAGTGGTTTAGCACTGTTGCAGCACAGTTTTACCCTCGGTCGGGGGATCGCAGGGATCATGAGATCGTGGGTTCGATCCCAGCCCCCGACCAACAGTGAGCTGTGTGGAGTTTGCATGTTCTCCCCGTGTTGCGTGGGTTTACTCCGGGATTTCTCCGGTTTCCTCCCGCATACCAAAAACATGTAGGTTTAGGGCGCTCGCGCACGCAGCGACCAGCAGCCGGTGGCTTGTCACCAGACTGCAAACCAAATCTACCTACGGGTACAAATAAGTAACAAAAAAAAAAAAAAAATAGAAAAAGTTAACAAATTAATTATCCCAGCCCTAGATTGTAGATGTGTGTAATTTTACTGAAGAAATGCTCAACACAACTGTTGTAGTCAAGATGGCTAGAGTGTGCTGAAACCATGACTTTAAGGGGTTGAGACAGAGTCAAGACATAGACTACTGGTGTAAGTATGTCTTGGCCTTGACCCCGTAAAGCAGCACTATTCAACTTTCCTTTTCCTGGTAGGAACAATGAAAAGATTACAACTGGTGCATTTTACAGGCTGATTCCCAATAGCCAGTTACAGGGAGCTTTGTTAGTTGGTGGCTAACATCATGCCCTGTGATTAGCTGATCTTGATTACAACATTACATAAGAGAACTACAGTAGGAGTTGGAGGAAACTTCATTTTTCCAACTACTTAATCATACAGTATATTGGTGGTGGTGGTGGTGGTGGTGGGGGGGAGCTGTAGCCTTTCCTAGCTTCTTACCACCTGGACAGTGTGCCAGTCAGTAGCACCTGTCCATTAATTGTCTGGAGACTTATTTATTAACATGAGTATGATATTGTCACTGTTGGATGAAAACAATGCATCTCTAATGAACATCTATTGGAGATGCATGGTTTTCATCAGACAGCGACAATATAAAAGATCAAATCTGTATACAGGTTAAAAAAATAATTTTAAAATACCAGGAAGTGAGCTCAAGCTTACGTTGAAATGGCGACAGTGAAACTTGATGGCGTAAAAGAGTTGTCAGTGCAATTATAATTAGATTTCTAATAAATTCTTTAATTATCTATCTAAATGTCATGTAGTGCATAAAACTTTTCATACGAGTTGAATTTTTTGGGGGGGGGTTTCTTTGCTGGAAATTGGTTTCCTGGTGATCTTTTGTTATTTTTAGGCTCTTACTACTTAAATTACCCTCAGGTGGAATTATTAAGAGGAGCAGGTGGAAAATTGTAGCAGTTCCTGGTCAGTTGTTTAGGCAAGATAACGTGACCGGCATGAGAAAGTTTGAGCAAACTTTAGTCATGTGGTTAATGTTTGTCTTGTTAGATGATGGCTTGGAGGTGTGATGAATATGTTGATGCCACCAGTAGTGTTGGAGAAACTGCTGCGTACCAATGAAAATGATGCATTTTGCGTCATGGGAATTGAGAGGAAAAACTCATTCAGACAGTAGACTCACATTCTCAGGTGGAAGCAACTATAGAAATGGTCTACATTTGTACACAATGAGAAGCGAGTTAACAGAATGTCCCAGCATTTGGAGTTTGTTCTGTGTTGGAAAATCTACAGTTTACCCATTCTGCTCTGAGCATAACTGAGGCACAGTTAAAATGCTGTAGAAATAAAATGCATCTTCTGTGTACATGTATGTACACTTTTTACTGCTGCTGTATCCGGGTCTGAAGAGCGTCACCAAGCCACCAGATGTTTACTTGGCTAAAGTGGTGTTTGTTTGTGGGCGTTTGTCTGTGTGCGCAGGGGCATTATCTTCATGCACAGGGGCCACAGTGACTGAGGGCTTTGCTCAGTTTCCATTATACACTGCCTGGCCAAAATATAAAAATCACCATTGGGGAGAAAAAAGCGTCAGTTTGCTAGGGAGCATAAAGATTAGACTCTGGAGCAATGGAAGGTCATGTGGTCTGAGTCCACATCTACCCTGTTCCAGAGTGATGGGGGCATCAGGGTAAGAGGAGAGGCGGATGAAGTGATGCACCCATCATGCCAGCCTAGTGCCTACCGTACAAGCCAGTGGGGGCAGTGCTATGATCTGGGGTTGCTGCAGTTGGTCAGGTCTAGGTTCAGCAACATTATGCACCCAAAGAATGAGGTCAGCTGACTACCTGAATATACTGAATGACGAGGTTACTCCATCAATGGCGAGTCGTGCTGTAATCAAAGCTAAAGGCGGTCCAACAAAATATTAGTGTGACTTTTTTTTTGGACAGGCGGTGTATATCTTCTTACCTCGGAGCCTTGTGTGTATTTGTGTGTAGGGTTCAAACCAATCCAGGCTGTGTAACAAGCAGCCTCATTTGCCTGCATAATTTTCCTCGGGGGTACATCCCTTGTGTGCAGAAGGGGAGGTGAGTCCTGTCCACGTCAGCGGGGATTAATGCGTGTATGTGTGCAGATGGTAGGGATCTGCCCATTCATGCTGTTTCATACTGGACAGGTGTGTTTTATCATGAGTTGCCGGGTGCAAACAGCAACAGTAGAATGTGTGCACACACAAACACACACGGCAACATATTTGCAGTTTGGGTGGAGTGTTTGTATATGAAACTAACACTTATTTTAACCAAGGAAGGCTATTTTTCCATTGTTCATCCTTCCTTTTCTTTCTCTCCTCATGTGCTTTGGCTTCCTCTCTGCAAATGTGCACCGCATAATGTCATTAATTGCAATTGTGAGCCAATATGACACTTAAAGCTCCTCTATTTATAGACAAATAAAAGAATGTATTCTGTGCTGATGCATGTGGAGCGATTGTGTTGGAACTTTTGTTTTGAGACTTATTTTCCTTCTGTGGTTAGCATTACTGCCTCACAGTAATAAGGTTGTGGGTTCAAATCCACCATCCAACAGGGCCCATCTCTCTGGAGTTTGCATGTTCTCCCCATGCTTGCGTAGGTTTACTCCAGGTGCTCCATTTTCCTCCCACATTCTGAACACATGTACGTTAGGCTAACTGGAGACTCTAAAGTGGCCCTAGGTGAGAATGTGTGTGAAGGATGAAGGGAATAGTGCCTCACCAAGGTAGATGCCCTTGAATTTCTCTCAAGGATTATTAAAGCATAACAAGTAGAAATGATTACGGTAAAAACATTCTTCACTTATGCACTCTGGCAAAAGCTGGTAAATTTAGCTCCTGGGGGGTTTCGTTTTCCTAGGTCACTAAAACAAAACTCTGCCTTCAGTTATAACCCATCTCCGTGTTATTGGCTGATATTGCTCAGCCAATAATTGATCGGCCAGAGTTTCTCTGAGGCCGAGGCTTGTTAGCATCTGAGCTAACAATAACATCACCATTGGCTGGTCCAAGAGGGGGGGAAAAAAAAAAACCATCCTAAAGTGACCAAAATGGTTCATTTTCGACTTCTTGTGAGTTATTTATTGTTAAACACAGCTGTCCTAGACATGGCAGGTTTTCAGTTATTGGTAGACGGACACATATGATGCTCTTGTTTAAACACTGTGATTCCCGATGCTCTGGGATCAGCTGGTTGGAGGCTTTTCGCTGGAGCCAGGGATCAGAGGCCTGTTAGCATCAGAGCTAGTGCCAGCTAATGGCTTGAAAGTTGAGATTTCCCTGGGAAGCTACTTCTTAGGGATGCTGCTGCCTCCACACTGTTGAGCTGTGCTTCAGACCCACAGTCTGTAGGCATATTATTTAAATATTTTATTGGTGAGGCTGAATAACCAGAGGTTGACACTGCTGAAGCTGCTGTTATCCTAACATTATTAGGGGTGGGAATCGACTCCGATTGCAATACTTGAGTCATGATTCGATCCCATCACAATTCAACAAAAATCACGATATTGCAATAATCGAGTGTCACAATCCCATATACTTCAAATTTTTTTCACCTTATTCAACCTCAAATCATGTCCCAAAATAAACTCTTATCTCTTTCATATAAAGTTGCTCCTGGTGGGTCAGGCCAGCGCCGGTGCATGGCAGCTCTGCCACCATCAATGTGTGAATGTGTGTGTGAACGCTTTGGTCATCTAGAAATGAGAAAAAGCGCTATATAAGTGAATGTCACTTAGCATTTACCATATAATAAAGTATTCTCGGGCCTTCATTTTCAGCGGAGACACGTCTCTGCACACAGGGAGGGTGGTGGACAGTGCAGTTTGGAATAGACTCCCACTCCAGATATGTTTAGCTGACTCTGTGGACTCTTAAAAAGCAGCTGAAAACTTTTGTTTAATGATTTTCATTGAGTTTCAACTGCTTTTTAATGGTAAGTCGGATATTTTTAACTTATTTTAATCTTGTGTTTTAACCCCTTGCACTCCGGTCAATTTTCCTAAAAATGTCAAAAAATAATGTGCCCAAAGTAAATCGAAAGCTGTTCTTCAACCCTTTGCAGCATCTTCATGGGGTTGGTCTCATTTAAAAGAAAACACTTTGAATTTTTTGGCAAAAAAAAAAATGATCTCTCTAAGTGCTCCAGCCACTGAGTTACAGTCATCTAAACATAGTAAACTTGAAGAAAATAAATTTGGCCTGGGTGTTTTTTGGATACAAATGCTTGCAAATAACACACAGCTTCAGATCCGGGCTGGAAAATGCAACAGAAATGTAGAACCAAGTGTTATCCAGCTGAGGTCAAAATTTTGTAACAATACCACAAAAAATGAATATTTTACACAGCTTTATACTCAGGCTGTTCCCAGGCGTTTTGGAACTGTGCCAAATTGTGCCAAATGGCACAGTTTGGAAAAACGTCTAACTTTTGAATGATTCAACATAGAAGCTTCATCTTGGGCTCAAATGAAAGGTCACATTCAGGGCTGTGTGTGTGTGTGGGGGGGGGTTGTCCCCCCACCCCCCCGCTACAGAGGACGGAGATCCGCCCTCGCTACATGACGGATTACACTCGGATAAGGCATGTTTCCACAGCAGCGCTGTCACCGCGGCTCCCCCCCGCCGCCGCTACAGAATCGTAGAGGCGGGGGGGTGTTCACGGTCCGGAGGCGGCGAAGAACCGTGTAACGCGGCGCACGCACTTCGGACATCGTGCGCCGCACAGTTGTAATTTACCGATCGGTCAAGTCATTTTTGATTACAATTTTCAGGGATAAAAAATAATTTGGTTTATAACACCTTACCTCTTCACAGCCACATTGTCCTGGCCAACTTCTCTTCCTCATTGTCAGACGAACCGACGCTGGTCCGCTCGTGGTTCTGGTCTCGTGACCCGGTCAAAACATGATTGCGGTTTTGGCGAATGATTTACGACCTTCGTCGTCGGCCTCCGTCGGTCTATGATGACCATATAAGAGAATCCTAAACACTCTGCTGGAATTAAAAAAAAAAAAATAAATAAATAAACCACTGCCTGTGGCTGCTGTAGCAGTCTCTCTTCACCCAGCCTTTGTAGACAAAACAGCTCAGCGAACTTCTGTGCTTCAATTGGCTCGCTGTGTTGGTAGGTGGGTCCTTCTTGCCAAGTTTTCAGTCATTGGTTCTTCAAGGTTTCAGAAACCCAATTCAAGGCTCTTATTAGTCGAATGAGAGGTCAATCAGATGAACTAATCTGTTCGCGGCTGTGTCTGCAGCTTTTATTTTCAGTGCGCGCTTGGACGCCATACACCACCTACATCACAATCTCCATGATGCATCCTAGAGTGCACGAGAGCGCCCTCGTGCGCTCTCGTGCGCTCTAGGACGCAGAGACTTGCCCACCCGTGGGACAACGGAGCGCAAGAGGTTAACTTGTTTTTGTATTTTTAAAATTTTTATGTCAGCTTCCTTTTATTCCATTTTATTGCACAGCACTTTGTGATTATATGTCTCTGAGAAGTGCTTCATAAATAAACTTTACTTACTTGGCGATCGGAGAAAAAGCTCCATGCCGGTGTCTCTTTAGCTTAGCTGTTGCTAATGCTGCTCCAAGACGTGTGTGGCCTGCATGTTCTGAGTGTTTGTTTTTTTTTTTTGTTTTTTTTGTGCAGCGCTTCTTGCGTGTTGTGTGCCATGTCAAGGTCTTTCCTTCCATTTTTGTCATAAAATCCAAAAAAGGCCCGACATTTGAGCTGTTTCCTAACTTTCAAAGCTGGCTGGACATCTCCAAGGCAAGCTATGACTTGGCTGGTTGCTTGCTTTGCGCCATCTAGTGGACTGAAAATGCCATTGATTAACTGATAAGTAAAAATGTGTCCGCATTTTATTTTCTAAATTGGTCCGTGCGTTTATGGATCAATGCATTGTCGCCAGTGCCAAGTATCGCGATCCCTCACTGAATCGATCTTTTTTTCCCCTACCCCTAATTGTTATGCCATTGAAACATAGAAAGACATGTTTGTTTTGCTATGATTGTGCTATGTCGTTTTTTTTTATAGCTGGATTTGGTGCTGCTCTGCTTTTTCAATAAACACCAGCTGTAATGAGATGTGCCATTAACAGTGAAAGTGTGTTCAGACAAAGTACAATTTTTTTTTTTTTTTCCCCCCCCCATGCAGCAGGATTACATGTAAAGTCAATGTAAAGATGCAAATAGATGGAAATTTGCATCCAATAAGTTCCTGAGGGGCAGAGTTGTCTTGATAACTTCTGCAGCTGCTGTCTACCTGCTGGGGAAATCCCAAAAATGCAGTTGTGTTTAGGTTCACAATGTTAACTGGCAGGGCACACGGCTGGTAAAATGTCACTGCCTCTTCCAGAAACTGCACCTGGATGATGGCTGTTTATACTGCTAGCTTGCTAGCCCTTGTTAGCGTTTCCATAGCAGGAGTACTTGGGTAGATAAACTCTCGGCTCTCCATCTGTCTCCAGGTGAGTGGCAGTCTCATTTTCAAGCTAGTTTACTCTCCAGTGTTGATAGTTGTTGACGGCAGAATCTCAAGGCTGATTGGCTATAATGACCACCTCCCTCGGATGTGAATGCATAAATTTGCATCTGTTCCAGTGTTTCCTCTGGCTTAAAGACCTTGGTGCGGTGACAACATATTTTTCTGGGGGGGGGGGGCGGCACATCAGAAAACACATGACACTATTGGAATGTGTTAGTTTTACACTACTTATTTCTTTTTAAACATTTTGCACAGTATCTTCACATATAGAACCTACCATTTTGAAGTATTGTACAACCAAAGCTTGAATCTTGGAATATTGGGCCAGTTGGGGTCCCACCTGTTTGAATTAAGAACTAAATGCGATAAAATGAAATTGTATGTTAAATGGCATATTGTATGATATAGTGTAGTTAGAAATGCACTTTAAGTCAGTTAACGTTATTCTTAACATGATGTTTTAAAAACTCAAAGCAATCAGAAAGTGGCCATAAGGACTGGAAGAGAAGCGGGGAAAAAAAAGAAAAATCAGCAAAATTTAAAACAATGTGTCATGAGTTTAAGTTTCCCCTGAAGTTTGTTTCCTGAAATTGTGACTTAGATTAACCACTATAATTCATTAATGGGCCTTTTCCATTAGCCCCGCTTAGCCCAACACGGCACCACTCAGCCCGCGTTTGAGCATTTCCCATAAGCCCCAGCACCGGTTAGCAGGCGCTATTTTTGTACCTGATCGAGGGCAGGGTACAACTGAGCCGAGTCGGGCCGTGATGTGACGTCAACAGACTGGTCACCGCTGATTGGTCAGGTCGTAACGTCACAAAAGCGACCTCTTCTGATGAATCTACACACGACCGCCATTTGCAATATTTCACGGACTAACTCGGTCATGGAGTAAATACGATATTGATACAGACAACGTTGTAGGTTTTGCGGAACTCTACACCGTGGTCCAACGAAGAGGTGCGGAGTTTTCTCTGCTTGGTGGCAGATCCACAGTGAGGAGTGACCCGGACCGATACAGATGGCAGCCCAGCATAGAACCGGACTATGGACAAGCTGAAGACGAACGTGAGAACCATCGATGGTGAGTGATTTGTAATAATGTGCATCTGTTTGCTTATTTATCCTGTTGGTGGTAAGCTCACTTTTTTTGAGCCATACAGCGCTGTTCTGTGCTGGCTAACGATTTTTAGCTAGTAGCTATCTAGTACCAACTGCTGATTCGCACTTGTTTTCTCCTAAATATTCGCTTGTGAGAGCAAAACAATGAAATATGTTAATCCTGGTTAAAGTCCTGGTTTGTGTATGTATTGCACTTTGGTGCTGCGCATTAAATTGTGTGCAATTTAATGCTAGAATGTGTTTCCACATGCCAGGGGTTAGCCTCCCTGTTGTGGATACTGGTGAAATGGACCACAGGAGCCGAAATCTCGTCATATTAAAATTGCTTTTTCAAACCAGTGATTTATAAAGTCATTCATATAATTTTCTAAAGCGTCAGAATAGACCCACACACCTATTCTGTGGATCCTGCAGTGCTTGTCAGGGAAACAAAGCATTTTTGTCACATCCCACCACTGACTTTCACAGGTGTATTTCCCTAATACAGGTACATCTCCAAAAATTAGAATGTCATGAAAAACTTCAATATTTTTTGTCACTCATTTCAGAAAGTGAAATCTTTATATTATATAGATTCATTACACAGAGTGATAAATTTCAAGCGTTTATTTATTTTAATTTTGATGATTATGGCTTACAGCCCCTGAAAACCCCAAATTCAATTTGGCAAAAAATTAGAATATTACATAAAATTAACTTTAAAAAATAGTTTTTAAATATAAATGTTGGCCGCTGAGGTGTTGGTTAATATGGGCTGTAGCCGTAATCATCACTATTAAAGTAAACACTTGCAATATATCACTGTCCCTGTAATGAATCTATATATGGGTTTCACTTTCTGAAATGAGTGAAAAAAATATTGAATTTTTTCATGGTATTCTAATTTTTGAGATGTGCCTGTATGTGTTGAACTTGCTTGAAACTAACCATCATCCATTTCTGTCGTTCATCTAGGCAAGAGGAAAGCAGCCAGCCCACAACGGACCTTGCCACTGTGGAAAGTACTGAAATCCTTTGCTTTTATAGGTAAAGTGTCAAAACCAAAGTAGCACAATTTCCACTTAATATAAAAGGGACTGAACTGAGATTTGATTGTGTGAATATGGCACATCAACTGTAAAATAAACCGCTTGTTAATGTATTTATTTTTTTGTCAGATCACTTGTGATCCTTTGAGTTATGTTCACAACTGTATGTTTTGGCGAATGTGAGATGTAGAAGTACTAGATTCCATTCAAGTGAATGTATTAATTCATTCTGATTGCTGAGGCCACAGTAAAGAGATGATTTTAAATGTAACGCAGCCCTTGTAAAATCTACCGAAGCGCAGCTACATGAAAATTGTGGTTAAATACAACAATGAAGTACTTTATTGTCACATTCAAATTGTAATCCCTCCTGTTTTGTTTTTCTTTTGAATTCTTGGATGAAATATGGTGGGCAATATAAGCTGCAGCTTCAGCCATCACCCATTTCAGATAACCTATGTTGAACTGTATAATCAGAGGAGTTATTGTTTAATTTGACCTTGTTAAATTTTTTTTTTCCCCTTTGTTATAATATTCTATTTTCTTTTAATCTTTACTTTTAATCAATCCGAAATAAAGATTCATTCATTAATTCACATTCCACCACTGGCTTTTAGCAAGAAGTGTATTTCCCAAATATGTTTTAAACTTGCTTTAATTAACCACCACCCATTTGTCTTTTGTCTAGGCAAGAGGGAAACTGTCACCCCAACTGGACCTTGCCTCACTATTTACAGAGATGCAGGCTGAAGATCTGCTGAACCAGGACCAGTACGAGGGGCCGATCCAGTTGCTTCTCAGTGAGGCAGCGTGGCTGCCGTGTGTGACCATTCCAGTTTTTTTTTTTTACAGTTTGAATTTTGCACATTCTGAATAATCTGGAATTTGCTGCTGATTGTAATAAACAATTTAGTGACTTATGTGTTTGCATCATGATTTTCTGTTTTGTCTGTTAAGACACCGGTGGGAAAAGAGTAAACTGTACAAAGGATTTATCGGTGACCTTGAAAATAATGGCTCATTTTTAAGAAAAAAGTAACCAAAACAATTATTTTATTAACTGAAGACTGTATTGTTGGATGTGCCAGTGCAGAAGACCCTGCATACTTTAGTGACGGTACCAGTATATGGAGGAATTCTGGGTCATACAGTGGGGCAAAAAAGTATTTAGTCAGCCACCAATTGTGCATGTTCTCCCACTTAAAAGATGAGAGAGGTCTCCAATTTTCATCATAGGTATACCTCAACTATGAGAGACAAAATGAGGAAAAAAAAAATCCAGAAAATCACATTGAAGGATTTTTAATGAATTAATTGGTAAATTCCTCAGTAAAGTAAGTATTTGGTCACCTACAAACAAGCAAGATTTCTGGCTCTCACAGACCTGTAACTTATTCTTTAAGAGGCTCCTCTGTCCTCCACTCGTTACCTGTATTAATGGCACCTGTTTGAACTCGTTATCAGTATAAAAGACACCTGTCCACAACCTCAAACAGTCAGACTCCAAACTACACTATGGCCAAGACCAAAGAGCTGTCAAAGGACACCAGAAACAAAACTGTAGACCTGCACCAGGCTGGGAAGACTGAATCTGCAATAGGTAAGCAGCTTGGTGTGAAGAAATCAACTGTGGGAGCAATTATTAGAAAATGGAAGACATACAAGACCACTGATCTCCCTCGATCTGGGGCTCCATGCAAGATCTCACCCCGTGGGGTCAAAATTATCACGAGAACGGTGAGCAAAAATCCCAGAACCACATGGGGGGACCTAATGAATGACCTGCAGAGAGCTGGGACCAAAGTAACAAAGGCTACATCAGTAACACACTACGCCGCCAGGGACTCAAATCCTGCAGTGCCAGACGTGTCCCCCTGCTTAAGCCAGTACATGTCTAGGCCCGTCTGAAGTTTGCTAGAAAGCATTTGGATGATCCAGAAGAGGATTGGGAGAATGTCATATGGTCAGATGAAACCAAAATAGAACTTTTTGGTAAAAACTCAACTTGTCGTGTTTGGAGGAGAAAGAACACCATACCTACTGTGAAGCATGGGGGTGGAAACATCATACTTTGGGGCTGTTTTTCTGCAAAGGGACCAGGGCGACTGATCTGTGTAAAGGAAAGAATGAATGGGGCCATGTATCGTGAGATTTTGAGTGGAAACCTCCTTCCACCAGCAAGGGCATTGAAGATGAAACGTGGCTGGGTCTTTCAGCATGACAATGATCCCAAACACACCGCTCGGGCAACAAAGGAGTGGCTTCGTAAGACGCATTTCAAGGTCCTGGAGTGGCCTAGCCAGTCTCCAGATCTCAACCCCATAGAAAATCTTTGGAGGGAGTTGAAAGTCTGTTGCCCAGCGACAGCCCCAAAACATCACTACTCTAGAGATCTGCATGGAGGAATGGGCCAAAATACCAGCAACAGTGTGTGAAAACCTTGTGAAAACTTACAGAAAACGTTTGACCTCTGTCATTGCCAACAAAGGGTATATAACAAAGTATTGAAATGAACGTTTGTTATTGACCAAATACTTATTTTACTGAGGAATTTACCAATTAATTCATTAAAAATCCTTCAATGTGATTTTCTGGATTTTTTTTTTTCTTATTTTGTCTCTCATAGTTGAGGTATACCTATGATGAAAATTGGAGACCTCATCTTTTAAGTGGGAGAACTTGCACAATTGGTGGCTGACTAAATACTTTTTTACCCCACTGTATTAGCATCTGCTCTTCATCATAATGGGTTTGGGCGGGGTTGTCTAATCATGTGCCATGGAGGGCCAAGACCCTGCAGGCTTTACCTCCAACCAGTGTCTTCAAGAGCAGATTCCACTGAACTTCTTCCACTGACTGATCAGTGAGAACACCTGCTGAAGAGACTGGGTAGAAGAGAGAACCTGCAGGGTCTTGGCCCCCCATGACACATGATTGGAAGCCCCCGGATTAGGTTTAATGGGATTTAACAGTTTAACACGAACTGCTTTATGGTTCATAATTCTGTTGACAGACTTACACCAAACCAAAAGTGATTTCTCAAACTGCTGGATTATTCTTAGCTTTTCCAATCTTTCAGTATTTAATTTATGCCACATGGTGGTAACCTTCACATATAAAAAAAGACATCTGCAAAAACTTCAGAGGTTTATTGTCAGTGCAATTCCCAGTGCAATAATACATGAATGCATGTATAGTACATTGTTGATGCAGAGAATATACTGTATATTTCTACAGTACATGTATCTAGTAAATCAAGTATTTTCCATGTAACCTTGTGACTGCATTATTTTAATTGCTTTTAATCCTAGATCAAGTTTGTTTTAGCCTAAAATGCATGATAACTGTCAAATATATCTTATTATACCTAACTCAGTACTGTTTACTTTTTGAATATATATTTTGTAGCTGATATAGTTGACATGACGATCAAGTTGTGTCAGCTGATCATTTTTTTCTATAACACCACCTCAGACTCGGTTCTGCAGAAGCAGGTACGTCCATAATGTCTCAACAGTCTCTCCATGATTTTCAAGCAGATTAGAGCAATTTGTTGTACAGGAAATGAACATTTCTACAGACATTCTTAAGCTCTATAACCACTGATTATTTGTGAAGCTGTGCTGACATCAGTGACAGGCTGATGACATTCGTGACAGGCTGTGCTGAACGCCCAGACCGACTGAAGCAGTAATTTCCCCACAACAGAGCCATCTGAAACACACACAGTGTACATATTTTAGTACCTAACAGCAATAACTTGAAGACATTACAGTGTAGTACGACGTACTTATAGCAAACTAGCATTAGCAACATTAGCTTACCGTCATATATGACCTAGTTTGTATCCTCACGCCTTTGGCTCTCCCAGAAGCTGCAGAACTATTCCAGAGTGTTTCATCTCGCTGCCTGTACCCTTGTCTGGCGGTCCTTTTTGGCATTTATGATGAAAAAAGCCACAGACCGAGGAGTCGCCTCGTACAGCTGTATGTGCTATGTTTTGCTTGGGTCGTGTGTTCTATGTCACGGGAGTGTGGCGCCGCCTCGCTGTTGAAGAAATCCCACCCAACGCAGGCGTGTCAGCAGTAATGTCGAAACGCAATTGAGGCCGAAACGAGTCGTTGTGAGACAAGTCGTGTTTTCCAATTGGGGCCGAGCGGGGCTAATGGAAAAGTGCCTTAAGTGACTCCGTGAAACACTCATGGCTGCTCTGTTCATTCACAGACCAGAAAATTCACGCTGTTACCCTGTTAAATCAAAGGGAATTTATGTTCTTTTGTATGTCCTTTTGTTGTTAAAATTGTGTTAACAGGCCTGAGGAGTTGTTAGTTCCTGTCCAGCAGGTCAGTTGGCGGGGGGGGGGGGGGGGATCAGTGATGCTGATAAAGCCACGTCACCCTTTAACCCTTTGGTTTCCATCTCAGCAGCAGCTCTGTTTGAATTGTCCTCAGAAGGGAACATGTAAATCGACAGAGGTGTGAAGTTTGTCCCAGCTGTTGCCACTGATGTCATGGGAGGGGTGATCTGTTGGGTGTCATGGGGTGTCATGTGTTTACTTTTCCTGGGTTAATTGGATTTCTGCTGCTGGGGATCACCTACCTATTCCTCTTCTTCTCCTTTTCCCTGCTGATTCATGCAGATTTGCAGAATTTAACACCTCCGAACACAACTGCATACCCGTCAAGTGATACGGTTTCGCCGTATTAATACGGGGAAAATGCAATTTTAGCAAATACGGGCGTATTGCCATTTCTGTACGCCAAAAAGAAAAATATACAGTGAGGGGGGAAAAAAAAATTGAGAGAACCTAAAATCAACTGAACAGTAATTCGATGCCTGGCGAAATTGAGCGCACCTAAGCAGTCTTTTTGTGATTTTCAAAATGGCTTAATGCAGTGCGCCGCCGGCGAAGAAAACAAAGCTTGAAGAAAAGGGAAATCGAGGGACTGGACGTCACCGAAAAGAATGGGAGAGTCCGAGCTTCGAGAAATTGGCATAGACAGACTCAAACCCGCCTTTGTAGCGGCGGACGAGCATACGCATACGCTCATCTGCATCAGATCGTACCTGACAGCCAGACCCACACTGCTGGTAGGCGCCTTTTTAGTACTTCATGCTTCCTAGACACACTGGATATAAAGTATCAAACTTCAGCTTTCAGTAGATCTAACCCAATGAAGGTGATGATTTACAGTAGGTGAGAATAGGGAAACACCATCTTTGACTGACAGCGCTGTTCAGATTCAGCAGGGCATATGCTGCTCCATGATAGCTATGGCACTAAAAAACAGGCTTTTCAATTTTATATAATTTAGCTAAAATATAGAAATGTTACACATTTATGAGGGCTGTTCATAAGAGATTTCCCCTGAGTCATCTTCCATGGACTGAGAAGACTCAACCTTGGCACATTTATTTATTTATTTATTTATTTTTTAGATTTAGTATACTTTATTGATCCCCAGAGGGGAAATTGAGGCTCATCCACCACCTGGATGGATGAAGCAGCCATGATACGGCGCTATCCCTTAACCATTCACACACACATTCACACCTAGGGCCACTTTTAGAGTCTCCAATTAACCTAACCTGCATGTTTTTGGCATGTGGGAGGAAACCGGAGAAATCCCGGGGTAAACCCACGCATACACGGGGAGAACATGCAAACTCCACACAGATCACTGTTGGTCGGGGGCTGGGATCGAACCCACGATCCCCCGGCCAAGGGTAAACTGTGCTGCCACAGTGCTAACCACTGTGCCACCGTGCAGCCCAATTATTAGTCTTTCTCTGCATAGTTACCACCAAGGGTTACACATTTCTCCTATCGCTTTATGCAGCTGCGGAGACCTCACCTGTAGAAGCCTGCAGGCTGTGCCAGAAGCCACAACTTGACCATGGAAATCAGCATTTCATTGTCTTGGAAGGGCTTGCCCTTCAAAAATGACTTTATTGTTGGAAAAAGGTGGAAGTCAATGGTGTAAGGTAGGGAGGGGAAGTGGGGTGAGGAAGGATTAAATAGCCACAGGACTGTGCTTCCCTCTGGGCAACGTAAGTTGTGAACCCGGCATTATCTTGCAGGAAGCGGACACCTTTGGTCAGCATGATGATTGCTTTTGATGACCTTCTGCAATTTCTGCAGCAGTGAAGTGTAGTAAGTCCCGGTAATTGTGGTACCCTTTACCAGGCAATCCATCATCACTACTCCATGCTGGTCCCAAAAGACCATGAGCATGACCTTGCCTGCCAAGGGTTGGACATGTGCCTTCTTCAGAGGTGGTGAGTTGTAACTCTTCCATTGCTTCAACTGGACTTTAGTTTCTGTATCATAGTGATGGACGTACAGTATATTTCATTCTATGTGATTAGTTTGTCAAAGAAGTCGTCTTTTTTTTTTTTTTTTTTGGTACATGGCCAAAAGAGCCTGATGGTATGTGACTTGTTCCTGCTTCTCAAGTTCATCCTGCCTATCCTCAACAACTTTAACACCATCTTTCAAGCAGACGAGAGCAAGATAGGCAGTCTCCTCCCTGAAATGGATCGTCTCTTGAGAAAACTATTGGTCAAATTTGTTCAAATGAAGTATGTAGAGGCGACCAATGACCTAAGAAGGCTGGATTTCCTGGACAGTGACCTGCAGCACTCTGAGGAGTTTATCGCCATTGGACTGGAAACCAGAGAAGCCCTACAAACCCATGAACTTGACCCAGGCACAGAGCTGAAGTTCTTTGAAGCAGTAAGAGGCTTCTATGAAGCTGTAGTGAGAAAGATGCTCAACAAGTTTCCCTTTGACGACAAAATTCTGCCACACCTCTCTGTCCTCGACCCCAGGAAAACAGAGTCCCTGACCTATGGCCCCATTGTAGAGCTTGCTGCTGCATTTTGCCCCACTGTTGATACAGAAGAGCTGAAAGAAGAATGGGAGGACCTGCAACTGCTGCCAGAAAACACAGTGCCTCTACAAGACAAGGATGGCAAGCCTGTCCGTGTTGATGTCTACTGGGGTCAGGTGATGGCCTTGAAGACAGCCCTTGATGTGCCCCGCTTCCCCCAGCTCCTCAGTGTACTCAGCACTGCTTTGCCTTCCTCACAGCAATGCTGACAGTGAGAGGGCTTTCAGCATGGTCAGGAAAATTTACACCGACTTCAGAAAAAGTATGCTCCCAGAAACTCTGACTTCTTTCATGCAAGTGAAAATGAATTGTGACACTCCATGCTTCAAGGTCAAGCCTTCAAAAGAAATTCTAGAGTCAGCAAAGGCTGCTACTCGGAACTATAACAAGCAGCATCAGTGAACATTTTCTTGTTTCAAGTTCATCAAAGTGCATTAGTGTAACAAAGCTGACAATTAAAAACTCTTTAATTCCAAGTGTATATATCTAGCTGACAATTAAGAACTATATTCAGAATTATTCTTATTGTTTACTTTCAAATTAAGCAATCTACCTTGTGCTAATGTAAATTTGAAAAATATTGTTTTTTTTATTTATTTTTTTTATTATTTATTTATTTATTTATTTATTTTTGTGCTACTTGGCTTATTATTTTCACATTACCAAAAAGTTATGGCTCAAGATTGTGTCCATATACGTGTACATTTGAATAAATATGTTTGAAATAGTTCATGTTGCAATTGTTGTTGTTTGTTTGGTTTTTGGTTGTTTTTTTTTTTTTTGCTTCAGTTTTCTTTCATCTGCCGATAAATACAGTTTTTAAGTACTCAATACAGGTGTGAAAGCCCCCCCAATAAGGGAGGCATGAGGTATGCCTTGACAGGTATGCAGCTGCTTAGTTCCTCCTCACGGCTGTCTTAAAAAAAATATGGCCAACACACGGCAATTTATCACATCCTTTTTCATGTAAATTAGAAACATTCTTTTGTAAATGTGAGGATTTTTCTCATAAATTTGCAGGATTTTCCTGCAGAGTTACAGCCATTTTACTCAGAAATGTGCAGCTTCTTACTTGAAACTTTACAGCTTTTTATTATTCATAATTTTGCAGCTTTTTCCTCATGAATTTAGAACTTTTCTTACTCTTGAATTTGCAGTTTAATAAAAAAAAAAAAAAAAAAAAAAAGCTTGCAGCATTTTACTCAAATCTTAGATCTGCAGCGTTTTTAGGTTGTAAACAGTTGGAAATTTACACTTTTTTTTTTTTGTCTTTTTGCTAAAGTTGCAGCTTTTTTTTTTTCCACAATATCTTTGTTAAAAAAAAAAAGGTTCAATAAACATGATACAAACAATCAAACACTAACACTAAAGTACTACAAAAAAAAAATGCACTAAAAACACCAACAACCACCAACAAAATCAAGTCTTCAACAATGCTCCTCTGTTTAGTCTAGACAATCCAATACATAAGTATACATATTATGTTCACCAGTTTGGAATTTACAAGGTCCACACACATCATTCACCTTCTTCTTCAAGAGTTATGTTTAAATTTTTTACATAATCAATAAAAGGTCTCCATATATTCTCAAACACAGTTTCCTTTGATTTTAGTATATATGTTATTCTTTCTAATGGAAGGTTTGTTAACATCTGTCTTAACCACTGAGTCACATCTGGTCTATGAGTCTTTTTCCATAATAGTGCAATACATTTTTTGGCATTAAGCAAACTGAGGTCTATGAATGTTCTTTCACTTTTATTAAAATTATGCTTTTCTGGGTACAGACCCAACAAAAACAGTTTAGGATTCAATATGATTTGTTTTGAGATTATTTTTTCAATTGTTACCCTCACCTCTTCCCAAAACATTCTTATTAATCTACATTCCCATAAACAATGAAATAGGGTTCCTTTACTTTCCATGCATTTTGTGCATGTATCTGGTATATTTTTGTTATATCTATTTAACTCCTCCGGTGTAACATACATCCGCATTAACCATTTGAAATGTATCAATTTAAGGCGTGCATTTATTGATTTGGTTTGAGCTTCTGTACAAGCCAATTCCCATTGTTCCTCTGAAATTTCAATTTGCAGATCTTCTTTCCAGTAGTTTAATCTTTTCAGTGAATTTTCACTTGAAGATAGTGTCAGTGAGTTATAAAACTCTGAAATAATACCCTTTCTTTTACTATCTTTCATCATCATTTTTTCCAAGGATGAATAAATAGGTCGAGTGAGAGCTTTATTTTGATTTGATCGAATAAAGTTTCTAAGTTGAAGATATTTAAAAAAATGTGTTCTATTGAGATTAAATTTGATCCTCAGCTCTTCAAAAGACATTATGTTGTCTGCACATGGCAAATATAAATCCTGAATCTTTTGTATCCCTTTTAAATTCCATACTTTAAATACAGCGTCCGCTCTCCCTGGTTTAAAATATTGATTACCCCATATTGGACTAAATTGTGACAATAACTGTGGTTCTTTTAAATAGTTTTTAGCTTTACACCATATTTTGATCATATGCTTTACAAATGGATTTTTAACTTGTTTTTGTAATTTTTTTGCCGAATCTGAGTATATGAATATGGGAAGAGGTAAAGGTAAATTGTATGATTCCATTTCAGTCCAGTGAGGGAGATCATTTGATGAAAAATAATATGTCATAGACCTCAGTTGTGCCGACCAATAATACAACATAAAATTTGGACATTTCAGACCTCCACGATCAAATGGTAAATATAATAAAGACAAACGTAATCTAGCCCTCCTGTTGTTCCATATAAATTCCACTAACTTTTTTTTTTATTCTTGAGAATAGATCTAAAGGTGGTGATAAGGGAATGTATTGAAATAAATAAAGTATTTTAGGTAAAATATTACTTTTAAGTATATTGATTCTCCCGATCATCGACATTGGTAGTGACATCCATCTCTGAGTTAACTCATTGATATCTGACATTAAGGCTTCATAGTTGACACTGGCGACTGATTCTAGCTTAGGCATAATTTGGATTCCTAAATATTTAAACTGATTTACAACATTGAATTGATTTACCTCAGGGGCTAGGTAATTTCTCTGGGTCTCATTTAGCATTAATATTGAAGATTTAGTTTTATTTATTTTATATCCTGATATTTCCCCAAAATTCTTTATTAAATTCAACAAGGTTGGAATTGATTTTTTTAGATTCGACATAAACAAAATTATGTCATCGGCGTACAGGGAGATTTTATGTTCTGTTGGTCCAACTTTAATTCCATATATTTGTGAATGTAAACGTATCGCTATCGCTAAAGGTTCAATTGCCATAGTAAACAGTAAAGGTGAAAGTGGACAGCCTTGTTGACATCCTCTATTGATTTTTATTGGTTTTGAAATATTGTTATTTGTTAGGATTTCTGCTGTAGCATTATTGTATATTATTTGAACCCATTTTATGAAATTATTTCCAAGTCCAAACCTTTGTAGGACTTCAAAAAGAAAGGGCCATTCAACTCTATCAAAGGCCTTTTCGGCGTCCAATGATAGGAGAGCTGTATCCGGTGCTTCTTTATTAAAATAAATAATATTAAATAGTCTTCTTACATTATGGAAGCCTTGTCTACCCTTTATAAAGCCATTCTGATCTCGATTAATAATATTTGGTAAAATTTCTTGTATTCGTCTTGCTAAAATTTTACAGATTATCTTAAGGTCGGCGTTTAATAGGCTTATTGGTCTCATATTTTCACATTTATTAGAGGGCTTACCTGGTTTTGGCAGCAGTATAATTAAGGCATTATTTATGTATGATGGTAAATTATTATTTTGAAATGCTTCTAAAACCATTTCCAAAAAAGGTTTTATTAATTTATTCTTAAATTTTTTATAAAGGTCAACTGGAAGACCATCTGGTCCTGCACTTTTTCCTGATTTCATATTATCAATGGCTAGCCCAACTTCTTCTTGACTAATTTTAGACTCCAATATCTCCCTGTTTTCATTTGGAATACACGGTATAGATAGTTCGTTCAAAAACCCATTTAGTTTTGTTAAATCAGGTTCATTTTTGGTATCATATAATTTTTCATAGTAATCTCTAAAGGCTCTATTAATTTCTAAAGGATCTATAACTACCTGTCCATTACTTATAATACTGGTAATTGGTGTTTTAATTTCCAATTGTTTAATCTGCCATGCTAATAATTTTCCTGATTTTTCACCTTGTTCATAAAAAGATTGTTTCAATCTTAGAAGACTCGAGGCAGCTCTATTCGCTGATTTTTTGCCGTATTCAGCTCTCAAAATCAGTAATTCATTCTCCAACCTTGGGTCACTTCCTGCATACACTTTTTCCTGAAGATTTTTTATTTTATGTTCCAATTTAGCTCTCTCCTCTCGAGTCTTCTTAGATTTTGATCCTGTATAACTAATAATATGTCCCCTAATAAAAGCTTTGAAAGCCTCCCACTTTACACATGCTGATGTTTGTGTAGTATTGATGTCAAAGAACTCGTCTATCTGTTTTTCTATATACTTGACAAATTCCTCATCCTGAAGCCATTTATGCTGAAATTGCCATCTACCTGATTCCTTTGTCAATTTTTTATCTACATATATTAGACAACAGGGTGCATGATCAGAGATCACGATGTTATCATAAAAGCAGTTTTGAATCTTGGACCTTAATTCTGTGGAAATCAAAAAATAATCAATACGTGAGAATGTCTTGTAGGTACTGGAATAACAAGAATAGGCTTTAACTTGTGGTTTCATTTCTCTCCATATATCTAACAATCTCAATTCTTTCATAAAATGATTAATAGTCATCCTACATCCAATGTGCGTACAATCCAGTCCTGTTGATCTATCCACACCTGGATTCAATGTACAATTAAAATCCCCTGCTATTATATGTTGCCCTGTAAGTGATGATAAGATGAGAAATAAATTAGCAAAGAACTTCTGATCATCTATATTGGGACCATATAAGTTCACAAGATTTATATTTTCTAATAGCAAAGAGCCTTGAATGATTACATATCTTCCAAATTTGTCTCCAATTACATTTTTCACTTGAAAAGGAACTGATTTATGTATGAGAGTCATAACTCCCCTGGCTCGGGATGAAAATGAAGAGGTGAATACACTTCCCTGCCATCTACTCCTAATTCTTTTAACATCCTCCTCTATCAGATGAGTTTCTTGTAAAAACACAATTCTTGAACCCATGTCCTTTATTTTATTCATAACTTGTTTAAGTTTTTTTAAATTTTGTAGACCTCTGCAATTCCATGAAGTTAAATTAAGATTAACACTTTGGTCCATGATCAATAGAGAGTTTGGGATTACCTTGCAGTGTAAACATGCTCATACAGAGAAGCAAAAACATGAGTGGTTGAACATTCATCCTACAAACTACACACAAACAAATTTCCCCTTCCCACACTTGTGGCAAACCCCCCAAAATCAAAAGAAAAATTCTGTCTCCCGATATAGCCATCGACCGTTCCACACCCACGGGGAACAGCCTAAGCCACTCCTTCTTCATCCTCCCAATCACCCTAACTCTACTGCTTTTAATGACGTAACATTAACTCTCCTCTGTAGTTTTCCAACTTAACTCCAAAATTTTTAACAACTTTGTACATCATAGTTTTTTTTTTTTGTTTGTTTGTTTTGTTTTTGTTTTGTTATTTTAATATATAATACAATCTATATTTTGTAAACTTACTATTTACTTCAAGTCAGTCAGATGCCTGTGCAAATGCTTAATTATTCTACCTTATATTTTGTTCATGCTTAGCTCCCACCAGTCTCTTCTTCTTCTTTGATCTTCTTGATGAACTCCTGCGCCTCCTCTGGGGTCTTGAAGATGTGGGTTCTGCCCTCATACGTGGTCAGCAGTCTCGCAGGATAGATTACACCATGACGAATCCCAAGGTTGCGCAGCTCCTTACGTACGGGATCAAACTGCTTCCTCAATTGCTGGATTCCTGTGGCCAAATCTGGGTAGAACCGCACCTGCTGGTCCTGGTGTTTAATCTCTCCTTTAGCACGTGCAGCGTTGAAGATCTTCATCCTGTCTCTGTTGCTAAGAAACTTCATAATTAAGGTCCTCGGCGGTCCCTTATCTCTCCGTGGGCCAATACGATGTGCTTTTTCCAGAACCACTGCTGATTGCAACTCCTCGCTGCCCAGCACCTCCGGAATCCACTTTTCCAGAAAGGAACATACGTCCCGAAGTTGCAGCTTTTTACCCATAAAATTGCACGTTTTTGGTCAGAAATTGGCAGCTTTTAACTGAGACTTGCATCCCCCCCCCTTTTATTTTGTCAGGTCAGGCATTGGGTGCTTGCTACCGGATAACCATGAAAACTGGTACTACCCGTCTCATGGGTCGGGCCGTCGGTGACTCAACCGGCATCCCCGCCCTTCCGAGGGCGTGGAATGTGAAACGGGGCATCCTGGCAGAACTAAAAACTATTGGTCACAGGTCTGTGGTGGACCACTCCCAGTTACACAGGGTGAGACTGGACATCCTGGCAGATAACCACATCTGTCACAAGGTCTGTGGTGGACTGTGCCAGTCGGCGCATTGCGACATGCACTACACAAAGAGCAGAGATGAACAAACCGATCATCTGGTCAGTCACTGCAACAGATACTGGAGTCAGTTTGTCTTGGCTTGTCCTTGCCACTGATATTACCTTTATCTGCCAAGAATGTGCTGCTAGTCCAGCAAAAGCTAGCAGTACTCAAATACTTTGCAAGCAGTTTCATGAATGGTCCCACCCAGATGACCTGTGTGTGAACTTTTTACCGGTGTCATCTTTCTCTGCCTGAACACTTTCCTCTCATTGGCTCCTCTCTTCTGCCTCATCTTTCCCTCTTTATCTATGGTGGTATACAAACAGGTTAGAAAATACCAAGTGTCACGTTTTGTCCTGCAGAATGTTTTTTGTCATGATTTACATAAATGACACAAAGTATATATATATTTTTTTGTATTTTTATTACTTTCTTTTTTTCCATTGAGAGAGTAGGAAAGAGAAGTGGGGGGGGGGGAACATTCACAACAGTAATTTACTCATGCATACTTAAATTATATGATCAGAGGTGGGTACAGTAGCCAGAAATTCTACTCATGTAAAAACAGTGTTATCTTATGAAATTAATAATTAAAAGTAAATGCCCAAAAATTTCTAGTTGAGGTACAAAAAGCACCCACTTAAATAAAAACCTGACTAATGACTTCAGTCTTGAAGGTTTGAGGTTTTTCTCCAAAATTTATAACAATTTTCTCACTTTTCTACTTTCCTCTGTAAATTTATCTAAATTTGCAACCATTTTCCTCCAATTTGTAATTTCCTCTTGTAAAATTGACTTGTACATTTGCGACTTTATTATAAATTTGTGGATTTGATGGCTATTTTCTTTTTTAAATAAAATTACTTATATAAATTTGAAACAGACTGTGGTAAAATTTTTACTTTTTTTCCTCATACAATTTAAACTTTTGACCATAATTTTGCAGAGCCAGAACAGAACAATAATTTTAACTCCAATTTCAAAGAAGTATAATTATTAATAAAATTATATTTGGAGAAATACAGTGGTGTGAAAAAGTGTTTGCCCCCTTCCTGATTTCTCATTTTTTTGTATGTTTGTCACATTTAAATGTTTCAGGTCATCAAACAAATTTAAGTATTTGACAAAGATAACACAAGTAAACACAAAATGCAGTTTTTAAATGAAGGTGTTTATGATTAAGGGGGAAAAAAATCCAAGCCTGCATGGCCCTGTGTGAAAGTGATTGCCCCCTAAACCTAATAATTGGTTGGGTCACCCTTAGCAGCAACAACTGCAATCAAGCATTTGCGATAACTGGCAATGAGTCTTTTACAGGGCTATGGAGGAATTTTGGCCCTCTCATCTTTGCAGAATTGTTGTAATTCAGCCACATTGGAGGGTTTTTGAACATGAACCACCTTTTTAAGGTCATGCCACAGCATTTCAATCGGATTCAGGTCAGGACTTTGACTAAGCCACTCCCAAGTCTTCATTTTGTTTTTCTCAAGCCATTCAGACGTGGACTTGCTGGTTTGTTTTCAATCATTGTCCTGTTGCAGAACCCAAGTGCGCTTCAGTTTGAGGTCACGAACAGATGGCCAGACATTCTCCTTCAGGAATTTTTGGTAGACAGCAGAATTCATGGTTCCATTTACCACAGCAAGTCTTGCAGGTCCTGAAGCAGCAAAACAGCCCCAGACCATCACATTACCACCACCAGATTTTACTGTTGGTATGATGCTCCTTTTCTGAAATGCTGTCACTTTTATGCCAGCTGTAAAGGGACACACACCTTCCCGAAAGTTCAACTTTTGTCTCATCAGTCCACAGAGTATTTTCCCAAAAGTCTTGGAGATCACCAAGATGTTTTCTGGCAAAACTGAGATGATCCTTTGTTCTTTTTGCTCAGCAGTGGTTTTTGTCTTGGAACTCTGCCATGTAGGCCATTTTTGCCCAGTCTGGAGTCATGAACATTGACCTTAACTGAGGCAAGTGAGGCCTGCAGTTCTTTGGATGTTGTCGTGGGGTCTTTTGTGACCTCTTGGATGAGTCATCACTGCGATCTGGGGGGAATTTTGGTCAGCAGGTCACTCCTGGGAAGGTTCACCACTGTTAAGTTTTTGCCATTTGTGGATAATGACTCTCACTGTGGTTTGCTGGAGTCTCAAAGCTTTAGAAATGGCTAGAAAATTGAACTCAGCTTTCAAAGATGTGATAAGCCACAGTTAATTTGTTTTTAACAGGGGGGCAATCACTTTTTCACACGGGCCATGTAGGTTTGGAATTTTTTTTTTTGTTTTACCCTTCATAATAAAGACCTTCAATTTAAAAACTGCATTTTGTGTTTACTTGTGTTTGTCTAATATTTAAATTTGTTTGATCTGAAGCATTTAAGTGTGACAAACATTGAAAAAAATGAGAAATCAGGAAGGGGGCAAACACTTTGTCACACCACTGTAAATTAACTAAAATGACCAACGATAGTTATTTCTGTTATAGTATTTCTATATATTTACAGTTTTTTAGAACTCTTCTCACCAACAGGAAAAACCTCCCTTATTTTGAAATCCAAATGTTGGCAGGTTTAGTTTGTCTGTAAGCTGGAGGATGTTGACGGATTAATCACTGACTTCTTGAATTTCGGTCATTTAACTTGCCAGGTACATAGTAATGAACATAAATTAGTTAATATTGTAGTGGTTGGTGAAGTAAATCTTTAGCAATTCATCAGTCACCCTTGCCTTTCCCTCAGTCAGCCTGCATATGAAGCCTGACCACACCTGTTTGCTAAACGATTCATTATTACCTCCGCCAAAGGGGGAGGTTATGTGATCATCGGCGTTTGTTTGTTTTTGTCTATTTGTTTGTTAGCAAGATAACTCAAAAAGTTATGGACGGATTTTCATGAAATTTTCACAGATTGTCAGAAATGGGGTATCCTACAGATGATTAGATTTTGGTGGTGATCCAGATCACTGTCCACAAGAAAACCGCCATTACGCAAAATGCCATTTTCGTGAATAACTACTAAACCACTAATCCTATCATTGTGAATCCAATTGCTAGTCATATGTTTTCATGGTCAAGGAATCTGAAAACGTACACACAAACACTGTATGGGGGGGAACTGTGGCGCTAAACCGCCATTACGGAAAATGCCATTTTCGTCAATAACTACTGAACCACTAATCCTATTATTGTGAATCCAATTGCTAGTCATATGTTTTCATGGTCAAGGAATCTGAAAACGTACACACAAACACTGTATGGGGGGAACTGTGGCGCTTGGCGGAGGTCTGCGCTCTCCGAGTGCTTTTCTAGTTGTTCCTGTTACCAGTGGGTTAAAACCAGGATAAATGCCTTCACTGCTTGCATACCTCTTCTGCTTTTTCTCCTTGTTTAAAGTACTTAAATAAGCTCATGCTTTGCTCTGACACAGAATCAGGTTCGTCTCTCGGACAGTGACGCTAGATAGGTCTGCCTGCCGTCTGGAATGGCCATGCCGGTGGTGTGCTTCCCAACTCCAATGCATGCGTTTTCCACGTGTGCGCTTGCGGACAGTCATTTCTTCTAACATTTGTAAAGGTTAAATGCTATGCATTGTTTGTTATGCACTTTAATAAAAAAAATGTTTATTTTATTGCTGATTGCAATTCTTGTTATTGTTCACCAAATGCTCTGTTTTTTTAAAAGGAAAATGTTTGTTTTTGCAATAAAATTTTTTTTTTTTGTCCGGTTCTTAATGACTCGTCAACTAGTTGTTACAACAGTCAGCGACTATTGAAACAGTCGGCGACTATTGAAACAGTCGGCGACTATTGAAATAGTCGTTAGTTGCAGCCCTAGTCTAAATGCACCATTGGTCTTAGTGATTAGCTTAGCTGATTGGCTTTTACTGTGCTTTACCCAAAAAGTGACTGTATGGGGTACCCCCCCACAGCAGCCACGGACAAACACAGCGCTCGACTAGAGCAATTAACAGGACAGTGAGATGTGTGTGTTGAGATCAATAGGCAGCCTTCCTGTGCTTAGTTCAGGCACCAGCATCCTGTGGATATGTATGACGCAAATGCAAACATTCATGCTTCCTGCTCGCATTGTGGTACAAATGTCACATGTCTGAATGCATTTCCTTTGATGATAAAATGCCTTTGATGTATTGTCCGTTGCTGGGTATTTAAGTGGCTGAATTCATATGTTCACCCTCTGTTCTTCTTCTGACTGCTTCTGACTACAGCTCATGAGAGCCTGAGAGCGATCCCCAGCATGCTTATACAGCAGCTGGGGTGAGCTCCGTGATGGCGATGATTTGATCAATAAACTTCATTAAAACTCCAGACGCCGTGTCTTATTTTAACATCGCCACAACTGCCCAATTAGATAAGGAGCTTATGAATGTTAATGAGCTGACATAATAAGAAACGTTTGAGCAGGAGGCATTTTTTTAAAATGAGCTGGAATACAATGCAGAAATGTTTTTTTTTTTTTTTGTTTTTTTTTTTTTTTTGTTTTTGGTCTTTAAAATTACATGTACAGTGGGGCAAAAAAAGTATTTAGTCAGTCACCAATTGTGCAAGTTCTCCCACTTAAAAGATGAGAGAGGTCTCCAATTTTCATCATAGGTATACCTCAACTATGAGAGACAAAATGAGGAAAAAAAAAAAAGATCCAGAAAATCACATTGAAGGATTTTTAATGAATTAATTGGTAAATTCCTCGGTAAAATAAGTATTTGGTCAATAACAAAAGTTCATCTCAATACTTTGTTATATACCCTTTGTTGGCAATGACAGAGGTCAAACGTTTTCTGTAAGTCTTCACAAGGTTTTCACACACTGTTGCTGGTATTTTGGCCCATTCCTCCATGCAGATCTCCTCTAGAGCAGTGATGTTTTGGGGCTGTCGCTGGGCAACACGGACTTTCAACTCCCTCCAAAGATTTTCTATGGGGTTGAGATCTGGAGACTGGCTAGGCCACTCCAGGACCTTGAAATGCTTCTTACGAAGCCACTCCTTCGTTGCCTGGGCAGTGTGTTTGGGATCATTGTAATGCTGAAAGACCCAGCCACGTTTCATCTTCAATGCCCTTGCTGATGGAAGGAGGTTTTCACTCAAAATCTCACAATACATGGCCCCATTCATTCTTTCCTTTACACGGATCAGTCGTCCTGGTCCCTTTGCAGAAAAACAGCCCCAAAGCATGATGTTTCCACCCCCATGCTTCACAGTAGGTATGGTGTTCTTTCTCCTCCAAACACAAGTTGAGTTTTTACAATAAAGTTCTATTTTAGTTTCATCTGACCATATGACATTCTTCCAATCCTCTTCTGGATCATCCAAATGCTCTCTAGCAAACTTCAGATGGGCCTGGACATGTACTGGCTTAAGCAGGGGGACACTTCTGGCACTGCAGGATTTGAGTCCCTGGTGGCGTAGTGTGTTACTGATGTAGCCTTTGTTACTTTGGTCCCAGCTCTCTGCAGGTCATTCACTAGGTCCCCCCGTGTGGTTCTGGGATTTTTCCTCACCGTTCTTGTGATCATTTTGACCCCACGGTTTGAGATCTTGTGGAGCCCCAGATCGAGGGAGATTATCAGTGGTCTTGTATGTCTTCCATTTTCTAATAATTGCTCCCACAGTTGATTTCTTCACACCAAGCTGCTTACTTATTGCAGATTCAGTCTTCCCAGCCTGGTGCAGGTCTACAATTTTGTTTCTTTTGTCCTTTGACAGCTCTTTGGTCTTGGCCATAGTGGAGTTTGGAGTCTGACTGTTTGAGGTTGTGGACAGGTGTCTTTTATACTGATAACGAGTTCAAACAGGTGCCATTAATACAGATGAGTGGAGGACAGAGGAGCCTCTTAAAGAAGTAGTTACATGTCTGTGAGAGCCAGAAATCTTGTTTGTAGGTGACCAAATACTTATTTTACCAAGGAATATACCAATTAATTCATTAAAAATCCTTCAGTGTGATTTTCTGGATTTTTTTTTTCTCATTTTGTCTCTCATAGTTGAGGTATACCTATGATGAAAATTGGAGACCTCGCTTATCTTTTAAGTGGGAGAACTTGCACAATTGGTGGCTGACTAAATACTTTTTTCCCCCACTGTATATATGCCATTCACAATGTCAAAGCTTGAAATTGATCCCAGGAAATGGCAAAAAATTAGACCTTCAAAATCACTAAAGATAAATGTATATCCTGTGGAGGGACAACAGGCTGACATACACCATTATTATTAGAGGGCTGTCTATCACTGCCATCGGGTTTTATCTTTTGTTTACTGTACATAGATTGCTGTCGTTTTCCAGCCTTATTCCTTTTTTATATTGCGCACACCACTGAAGAGAAAGAAACGGCATTTCAGTTCTCCTGTATGTCCTGTATGTATAGTAGTATTGACAAATAAAATCTTTGAATCTTGAATAATTTTCATTTTTTGACTATGCAACTACCACTTTCATCAATAATGACTTTGCAGTGCAGTCATAGCCGTTGTCTCTCATTTTAGCCATCAACATTGTATCCTTTCTCAGCGTAACCCAGGATTTACACTGATTTCGGATGCAGTCCATTGTAGATGCAGTGCAGATGGCCCCTTGAGTTCATCCCTACCAGCTCTGTTTGTGTTTTGCAGTGGCATGGATAAGAACAGAGTTCGAAATCCAAGATCGCGCAAGAATTATACAAAATAATGCGAGCTCTTGAGAAAGACCTGAGAGTTGCAGAGATGAACCGATTACGATCACGTGATAACAGTAAGGAAGTATAATGTAGCAGCTCTCCACCTGGATTTTTGGGCTGTAAATAAAAGGTAAGTAGCCTGTTCATTTTAATTCTATGACGTGTTGGTATGTTGAGTCAAGTTTTTACTTTCTCTGACAGTGGTGGAGGAGTAGACCTCAGAAAATAACTGACAATCCTTAAATCATTTTTAATGATCAAATGGCTATTAAATACTGCAAGATACCGTGGCATTCCCTTGTGAATTATATCCAGGATCCGTCAAAAATAGACTCTTTACGTTTCATTAGCGAACAGAATTTGATGAGCCAGATTCGTTCTGCAGTGGTCCAGACCAGGTGGGGATTAGAAAATTGATGAGAATGGGAACTATTTGCTGCAGAGGGCGGATTGCAGCCATAGCGTACTGCATCTGGAGTCTGTGTAAATCCAGGGTTAGACTTCACTAGGGCTGGGAATTCTCAGTCATTTCTAGATTCAATTTGATTATGATTCTTGAGGTTCTGAATTGATTCAGTTTCATTCCGATCCTAATTCACTCAGGGAAATGACCATTTTAATAACTATTTTACTTGCCAGGGGAAAAAAGAGACCTAATGCAAATTGTACCAGGAATACTCTAACTTTGATAAAGTATCACATAAAGAACTGACCCAAAATCAGTTACAATAATGCACTTTTTGTTTAACTTGTGATTTCACGAAGCGCTAACAAGTACTTTCTTTAGTGCAAATGGTGTGTAGTGTCAAGTTAACAACCCAGAGTAAGTAAACAAATTCAATACCATGAAGCATGTACTGTGTATATATAATCTCACTGCATTTGCCAGCAACTTGAGCAACTAGAACATGTTTTTTGTAAATGGTAATACCTGTGAAAATGCTACACTTGTGAGGCTAGTGAGTACGTGTACAAAACAGCCAATGTGCAACTGGCCCTTTATTTCCATGGCACGTACAGTGCCGTATTTGCAGCATCGAAGCAAAGAATATGTTAACATGCAGAAAGCACTGCGTTCATGTCTCAGAGATCGTGCTAACAAGGGCTAGCAACTAATCAACGTTGAGATTGTGCCGTCACCAGAGTAGAATTATCAACACTGGAGAGTAAATTGGTTTAAAAATGAGACTGCCGCTCATCTGCATACAGATGGATCGGAGCTGAAACGGACTGTCTGTTGTATACTATATATTCATTCCATGTATGCCTACCACGGACATGCTAATGACGGCTAGCAGGCTAGCAACGTAAACAACTGTCATTCAGGTGTAGTTTTGGAAGAGGCTGTGACAAATTTCCGGGTGAGAGCCCCACCCGATAATGTTATAAATTTAAACATGACGGCTTTGTTTTTGTCAAGCTCTTCACTACCTTCACAGTTCTAGAATCCAATCTGTCAGCTGTGCGTCGCTATGTTGACCCGCGGCTAACTCTCGCGTGATTGTTCAATCATGTGAGAGTTCTGCCGGCTCAAGGACAACTAGTGTTTTGTTTCATAGACGTAAAAACATTATATTAAAAGATTGATCCACAGATTTTATGAATCGATATCAGCTCAGTGAAACGTAAATCAATTCGAATTGGAGATTCAATCTTTTGAACCCACCCCTAGAGTTCACATACCAAAATATGTATAGGTGGCTTTGTTTACTGTAAAAATGAGTCGCTGCTTTCTTTCTCCTCCCCCAGCAACACACAGAAACACCCACACACACTTGTACACATTCTCCAGGGTTTGCCTTCTCCCATGCTGACACAGAGGGAAGCCCAGCTCTGAGTCACGCTTCCCTGCTTTATTTATTTTTTTATTTAGTAAATGTCTTCTGCAATCATGTATCAGCTCCCAGAGGAAAAACTGATGGGAGTTGACAGCTTGAATGAGTAAGGATAAGATGGGAGAAAGTGGCAATTTGGGGAAAAAGTGGTGGATGAAGTGGGGTGCAAGGGTTCGAGGCCATCGAAGGCAAAGTTCTCACAGTGGACAGTCATGTGCGAATGACTCACACAACCACACATGACTATTGTGTACCTATCTGTTCTTTTATCTTTCTGAACTCTCTCTCACCCTTCTCTATCCACATCTCCTTGCTTCATCTGTTGGGTTGACTGAATTAGTATCTAATAGAATTACGTGCATGTGTACTTGGCTGGCTGTATGTCTTCATACTGCACTGAATGTCTCACTCCCCGCAGCTCTCTTCTTTCACCTTTTCATTTTGTTTTCCTTCTTCCTCTTCCTCCAGTTTCAGTCTGCCTATGGATAGAAAACATTTGCTATTCTCCCAGGTATCTTCTGACCTACATATCTTTTGGCAATCTGTCTGCACATGCAAATTCACGGCTTTCAAATGTGACCTCATTGTCATATTTATGTATGTCTTTTAATATTGTGTTCTCTGCACTGGAATGGTAAGTGGGGGGACAAAAACATGGCTTTGGTGACAATGATTGTAAACTTATGTAGAAAATCTTGTCAGGTTTCATTCCTGTTGTTCACCTGCACAGTGCCAGCGGTGGAAGTCATGCTGACCCGATTCTGGCTTGGTGCCTTTGGGGGGAAAACCCACATTACATGCTGGCATTTTTTCAGTCTCAAGAACTGATGTTGGAGTTGTTTCCTTGGGAAAAAAATCATGTCAGACATAATCATTGATGAATATTCAGTATAACTTCTGATTTCGAGATTGACAGTAATGGTTTTGTGGTGTCTCTCTACAGTGGAAATAGGTGTTCTATTTCTAAATTAGACACCAGAACCAGTTTCACACAGGTCTTTGTTAATGTATGAAAGGAAGTCCACAAAGTAGAGTTTGAATAATTCTGCAATAAATGTGCAGTGTCTACGTATTATGTAGATTACTTTTGATAAGCAGCCATATTTCACAGCACAAAGGTCGAAGATTATTCCACACTGCTGTTTAAGTATGAAGTGAACTTGTTCCAAAAGTGTTAGTTTGGGTTTTGGGATGCAGTACAAAGACATCCACACCAATTTAAAAAAAAAAAAAAAAAAAAAAACTTCCAATATGCACAGTTTAGTGAATATAGATGCTTAACCACTTGCGCTCCGTTGTTCCGTGGGCGGGCAAGCCTCTGCGTCCTAGGGTGCAGGAGGGCGCACTCGTGCGCTCTCGGACGCATAGTCCAGATTGTGGTGATGTAGGTGGTGTTGGCGTCCAAGCGCCACTGAGGGGGGGGGGGGGGGGGAAGCTGCAGACACAGCCGCGAACAGATTAGTTCATCTGATTGACCTCTCATTCGACTAATAAGAGCCTTGAATTGGGTTTCTGAAACCTTGAAGAACCAATGAATGAAAACCTAGGAAGGAGGACCTGCCTACTGTGAATGCAGGAGCCAATTGAAGCACAGAAATTCGGGCTGGGTGACGAGAGATTTACTGTTGCAGCTGATGGGGGGGGGGGGGGGAGAGACGCTGGACGAACCTGCTACAGATCCAGCAGCATGGAGAACACCCACAAGTGTGACCTGCACTCATTCCAGCAGAATAGACGTTTAGGATTCTCTTCCGTCATCATAGACCGACGGAGGCCGACGACAAAGGTCGTAAATCATTCACCAAAACCGCAATATTGGAATTATGTTTTGACTGGGATCCACGAGCGGACCAGCGTCGCGTTCGTCTGACAACGGGGAAGAGAAGTTCGCCAGGACTCTGCTGCTGTGAAGAGGTAAGGTGTTATAAGCTAAATTATTATTTCTCCCTGAAAACTGTAATCCAAAAATGACTTTTGACCGATTGGTAAATTACAACTGTACGGCGTATGAAGTACGAAGTGCGTGCGCCGTGATAAACGGTTCATTTGCCGTGTTCGGACTGTGAACACCCCCCCCCCCCACTGCAGAAGAGGAGTGGGGGGGGCGTTCACGGTCCGAACGCCCCCCGGTCCGCGGGGGGAAGCCGCTGTGACAGCGTTGCTGTGGAAACATGCAACGAGTGTAATCCGTCATGTAGCGAGGGCCGAACTCCGTCCTTTGTAGCGGGGGGGGGGGGGTTGTCCCCCCCCCCACACACACACACACACACAGACACAGCCCTGAATGTGACCTTTCATTAGAGCCCAAAATGAAGATTCTACACTGAATTATTCAAAAGTTAGACGTTTTTCCAAACTGTGCCATTTGGCACAATTTGGCACAGTTCCAAAACGCCTGGGAACCTGAGAACAAAGCTGTGTAAAATATTCATTTTTTGTGGTATTGTTACAAAATTTGGACCTCAGCTGGATAACACTTTGTTCTACATTTCTGTTGCATTTTCCAGCGGGATTGGACAGATGTGTTATTTGCAAGCATTTGTATCCAAAAAAACACCGTGGCCAAATTTATTTTCTTCAAGTTCAGTATGTTTAGATGACTGTAACTCAGTGGCTGGAGCACGTAGAGAGATTGTTTGTTTTTGTTTTGCCAAAAAATTCAAAGTGTTTTCTTTTAAATGAGACCAACCCCATGAAGATGCTGCAAAGGGTTGAAGAACAGCTTTCAATTTACTTTGGGCACATTATTTTTTGGCGTTTTTAGGAAAATTGCCCGGAGTGCAAGGGGTTAATATAGAAACCACACATGCATAAAGTATATCAGTAAATGTCTGCCTTCTTTAAAACCTATGAGCCAATGGATATCCACATGATTTGGTTTTCTAACAGACCATTTATAGATTACAGATTATATTTTAAGTATTGGCATCCAACAGTGAAACCACATTCAAGCCTATACTCCAAATGGAATAAATTAGCTTTGATTATGTTAATCGCAGGGTTCCTGAATTACAGTTGCACATCTGCACTGAACACACATTTTTTTCTGTTTCATTGTGCTTTTGGCTTTCACTTTTTCTACAGTAACTTTCTACCTTTATTACTTTGTTTGAACTAGCGACTGTTATGTCTGAATATGAAGCCAAGGAAGAGGCCAGGTGTTGAACCGAACACACGTTTTTTAACGAGGCACAGGGGCAACACGCACACAGCCGGCAGGCAGAGGAAGTGTCCAAGAGGTTGTCCTTCCTGCCTGCAGCCCTTTTATAGTCATGGGTGGTGGAATGACTGGAAGGCAGAGCCACCACCGTGCCACACAAATAAGACCACCAAATATGAACCATATAAATAACTACATAGCATTTCCCTCCCCCTTACAAAAATCCAAAACTCACACACAATTCAGACCCACCCCAATTTAGGACCCAAATCACGCACTAACATAACGCAAAATAATGTACACAAATTGGCCCAACAGAATCACACCTAAAAACAACTAAAACTAGGGGGGAACAAGTGGACTGCCGTCCCACCCCCACACGGCAAGACAGATTATTCTGCCGTCTGTACTAAAGAAAAGTTCATCAATATACAAAAATAACTGCCGTGTTCCTAAAATAAATGCTAAAAAAAAAAAAATAAAAAAATCCCAGACTATATACACAATAAAACACTCCAAACACATACATACTAATATAACCTATATACACACAGCTAGGAGGAGAAGACCCCGTAGGCCCCCTGGACCGTCCTTTCTTCAGTCCGTCCCTGGAGGTGACTTGCCCCCGGGCCGCAGCAGGTCGCCTCAGCACTGGTGCGCCTCCTCTTCCTCACCATCGATTGTCTTTCACGTCCAGGTCCACCACTGACAGTCATCTCCTGGGCAGGATGCAGCTCGTTCAGGTGTCTCCACGAGCCGTCCGACAGTTGAAGATAAGCATCCCTCTGTCTGGCCACAACGCGCAGCCATCCCTGGTACTCCTCCACCTGCCGTTTGGCCCATACCCGCCGTGATCTCACCACCTCCAGAGCCCGAATCCAGTCCACGACTGCCAGAGGGGTCCTGCTTGGCTTGCAGGGTCTCTGCTTGGCACATTGTTCTACCGTGCCTGATGGTCCGGCCCCGACCTCTTTTAACTCTGCCGCTGCCATCGCCGTTGTGGCCCCCTGTTCACCAGTCCCCTTCAGCCGAAATCCGTGAACAGGTGAAACCAGCCTTTTAACGTGCCCCCCCCCCCGTGCCACACAAATAAGAGCACCAAATATGAACCATATAAATAACTATATAACAGCGACAACTGGTTGGAAGTGTCCTAAGGCATTTATGACGCACTGAGAGGTCAAACGGGCAAATATTTCAGATTTGTAATAATCCTATTTAGAAGATGGCAAGTTTAACAATTTACTTAAAGTGAGAACATTTTTTTTGTCTATTTGCAGCAATCTCTGAGATTGCACTTTTCACATGAGTACACACAGAGGCAAACAAGCAAAAAGTCAGAATTAACAAATACTCAGACTTTCTTTACAATATCTTTTGTCATTTAACTCTGTTTAAATTATCAGTATGGACATCTTCATTGTTCAAGGGATTGTTGATGGGTAACTTTTAACAAGTGGATATCTATTGGCTTTACCTCTCTTTCCGTAATACAGGGCTAATGACTGACATCAGCCTGACCAATAATAATAATAATGCATCAGATTTATATAGCACTTTTCATAGATGCTCAAAGATGCTCTACAATGGATACATTATTCATTCACACCACAGACAATGGCAGTGGTAAGCTACTAGTGTAGCCACAGCTGCGCTGGGGCAGATTGACGGAAACGTGGCTTCCATTCCGCACCAACGGCCTCTCCGACCACTACCAAACATTTATACACATTCATGCCCAGTGTCATGGACACTGGAGGCAAGGTGGGTAAAGTGTCTTGCCCAGGGACACAACGGAAGGATGTCTGGGGAGAGTGGGATTCAAACCGCCAACCCTCGACCCGCTCTACCTCTTGAGCCTCTGCTGTCCTGGCAATGGCCAATCTTGGCATGTTGACATGTTAAATATCAGCAGCCTGTCAGTTAGGACTGCAACTAACGATTACTTTGGCAGTTGACTAATCAAAAAAAATAGTCGCTAGATTAGTTAACTAATCACAATTATTTGTCTCATATCTGACATCTAAGCTTCCTGTTGGCATGGTTCCTGTTCGGAGCTCCTGGTCATGTTTTACCTCACCTGTTTAAGCCTGCACACCTGTAAATACCACTTGGTTGTCAGTCACTGATTTAATATAATGTAGCCTATTATAAAAAGTCCATCCATCCATTTTCTACCGCTTTTCCGGCGGTCCGGATCACAGAGGCAGCAGTTCAAGCAGAGAAGTCCAGACTTCTCTCTCCCCAGCCACCTGCTCCAGCTCTTCAGACGGGATACCAGGTTGTTCCCAGACCAACAGGGAGACGGTCTTTCCAGCGAGTCCTGGGTCTGCCCCTGGGGTCTGCTGCCAGTGGGATGTGCCCGAAACGCCTTAAGTAGGAGGTGTCCAGAAGGCATTCTGTTCAGATGCCCAAACCACCTCAGCTGGCTCCTTTCAATGTAGAGGAGCAGTGGTTCTACTCTGAGCCTCTTCCGGATGACTGAGCTCGAGTCCAGCAATCCTACGAAGAAAGCTCATTTCAGCCACTTGTATCCGCGATCTCATTCTTTCGGTCATTACCCAAAGCTCGTGACCATAGGTGAGGGTAGGAATGTAGATTGACCAGAAAATCGACAGCTTTGCCTTAGAGGTCAGCTTCACCACAACGGGCCAGTGCAATGTCCATATCACTGCAGATGCTGCTCCGATCAGTCTGTCAATCTCTCGCTCCATTCTCCCCTCACTCATGAATAAGACCCCGAGATACTTAAACTCCTCCACTTGGGGCAGGAGCTTGTCCCCAACCCGGAAAGGACAGTCCACCTTTTTCTGGCTCAGGACCATGGACTCGGACTTGGAGGTGCTGATTCTCATCCCAGCCGCTTCAAACTTGACGGCAAACCGTCTCAGTAAGACCTGTAGGTCATTGCTGGATGAAGCCAACAGGACATCATCATCTGCCAACAGAGATGAGATCCTGTGGTCACCAAGCATGACATCCTCCATTCCCTGGCTGTGCCTAGAAATCCTGTCCATAAAAATTATGAACATAATCGGTGACTCCTGGCGGAGTCCAACTCACAGGGAATTGGTCTGACCAAGTGTTGGCAATACGAACCAAACTCTCACAATGGCCGTATAAGATCAGCCTTTATTAGTCCCACAATGGGGAAATTCCAGGATTGCAACAGCACAGGGATAGCAACACTCAGAGCAACAATTGGAAGGCAAGAAAAAAACAAGAGCAGCTAGTATACATATGTACATATTAATATATATATAATAAATATATATATATATATATATATATATAGACGCAAAGTGCGGAGCTTTGTGGTTGGTGGATGTGCAGCAGAAAGTCTAAGCTCTCTCTCCGCGGATGCGGCGGGCCAGCTGGATGTCTTTGGGCATAATGGTGACCCTCTTGGCGTGGATGGCGCACAGGTTGGTGTCCTCGAAGAGACCCACCAGGTAGGCCTCGCTGGCCTCCTGCAGAACCATGACAGCGGAGCTCTGGAAGCGCAGGTCGGTCTTGAAGTCCTGAGTGATCTCCCTCACCAGGCGCTGGAAGGGCAGCTTACGGATGAGCAGCTCCGTGGATTTCTGGTAGCGACGGATCTCTCTCAGAGCCATGGTACCGGGCCTGTAACGGTGAGGCTTCTTCACTCCGCCGGTGGCTGGAGCGCTTTTCCAAGCAGCCTTGGTGGCCAGCTGCTTCCTGGGGGCTTTTCCTCCAGTAGATATACGGGCGGTCTGCTTGGTTCTTGCCATCGCTCTTTATTATTCTATTTCTTGCACGCCGCCTAAACTCCAGCCCGGCACCCGCGTTGTTTTCGCTTCAGTTCTCCCGGTATGTCGAGTTTCTCCGTTAGCACCGGGTGGCGGTTGAGTGCTAGCTAGCTCTTCCCTGCTGTATCGTCTCCTGCTGTAAACAGAGGCTCCATCCGCCGACTCGGGAGACCTTTAGGGCGATCTGTGTGTCTGTGATATATATAGAGTGAAAGGCGTGCTGGATCAGAAAGGAGGAGGAAGATAAAGACTCAGAATTGAGCCGCTGTTGCAAAAGGCAGCCAACTCGTGTGGCGCCGGAAACGTATAGAGACCAGATGGCTTGTAACAACAAGCCCGATACCCCACACTCCCGAAACACCCCCCCACAAAAAAAACACAAGGGACACGGTCGAATGCCTTCTCCAAGTCCACAAAACACATGTAAACTGGCTGGGCAAACTCCCACAAACCCTTGAGGATTCTTGAGGGTAAAGAGTTGGTCCGATGTGCAAGGCCAGGAGGAAAACCACATTGCTCGTCCTGAATCCGAGGTTCAACCAATGGCCAGATTCTTCTCTTCCAGTACCTTGGCATAGACCAGGGGTGTCCAACCATGTGCCATGGAGAGCCAAGACCCTGCAGGTTTTACCTCCAACCAGAGTCTTCAACAGCAGATTTCAGTGAACTTCTTCCCACTGATTGCTGATAAGTGAAAACACCTGCTGAAGAGACTGGGTAGAAGAGAAAACTTGCAGGGTCTTGGCTCTCCATGGCACATGGTTGGACACCCCTGGCATAGACCTTCACAGGGAGGCTGAGGAGTGTGATTCCTCAAAAGTTTGAGCACACCTTCCAGTCCCCTTTCTTGGAGAGAGGAACCATCAGCCCGGTTTGCCATGCCAAAGGCACTGTCCCCGACCTCCACGCAGTGTTGCAGAGGCGTGTCAACTATGACAGCCCTACAACATCCAGGGCCTTGAGATATTTGGGGCAAATTTCATCCACCCCCAGGGCCTGGCCCCCAAGGAGGTTTTTAACCACCTTGGCAACCTCACCCCCCATGATGGGCAAGTTGTCCCCCTCGTCCACAAGCTCTGCTTCCTCTGTGGAAGGCGTGTCAGTGGGATTGGGGAGATCCTCGAAGTATTCCTTCCACCGCCCAACGATATCCCCAGTCAAAGTCAGCAATGCCCCATCCGCACCATACAGTGTGGCCAGGGAGCTGCTTCCACCTCCTGAGCCGCCAGGCCGTTTACCAGAATCTCTTTGGGACCGACTGAAAATCTTGTTCCATGGCCTCACTGAACTCCTCCCACACCTGAGTTTTTGCTTCAGCAACCACCCGAGCTGCACTCCCCTTGGCCTGCTGGTACACCTCAACTGCTTCGGGAGTCCCACAAGCCAACCAAGCTTGATGGGACTCCTTCTTGAGCTTGATGGCACCCCTCACCACTGGTGTCCACCACTTGGTTCGGGGGTTGCCACCACAAGATGCACCGACGACCTTGTGGCCACAGCTCTGGGCAGCCGCTTCATCAGTGGAGGTGGAGAACATGGTCCATTCAGACTCTGTCTCCAGACTCCCTTGGAATGTGGTTGAAGTTCTTCTGGAGGTGGAAGTTGAAGACCTCCTGTACAGAGGCCTCAGCCAGAAGTTCCCAGCACACCCTCATTATACGTTTGGGTCTACCAGGTCTGAATGGCATCCTTCCCTGCCATCGGATCCAATTCACGACAAGGTGGTGATCAGTTGACAGCTCTGCACCTCTCATTACCCGAATGTCCACGACATACGGTCACAGGTCTGATGACATAACAAAATCGATCATCGACCTGCAACCGAGGGTGTCCTGGTGGCAGGTGTACATATGGACACCCTTATGCTTGAATATAGTGTTTGTTATGGACAAACTGTGATTAGCACAGAAGTCCAATAACTGAACACCACTCAGGTTCAGATCCGGCAGGCCGTTCCTTCCAATCATCCCAGTCCAGGTTTCATTGTTGTTGCTCACGTGCGCATTGAAGTCCCCCAGTAGAACAATGGAATCTCCAAGAGGAGCACCCTCCAGCACCCCAGTCAGATACTCCAAAAAGGGTGGGTACTCTGAACCATCATTTGGTGCACAGGCACAAATGATGGTCAGAACCCATTTCCCAACCTGAAGGCTCAAGGAAACAACCCTTTCATACACCGGGAAGAACACCAATATAGAGGCAGCAAGGTGGGGGGGGGATACAAGAATACCCATCCCTGCTTGTCGCCTCTTGCCCAGGACAACTCCAGAGTAGGCCAAGCTCCAGCCCCTCTCCAGGAGACTGGTTCCAGAACCAGAGCTGTGTGTTGAGATGAGGCCGACTATATCTAGCAGGTATCTCTCAACCTCATGCATCAGCTCCAGCTCCTTCCCCACCAGAGAGGTGACATTCCCCTCCCAAAAGCCAGTTTAGGAAGCCTGAGATCAGACCGCCAAGGTCTCTGTCTTCAACCGCCACCTGATCCACATAGCACCAGACCCCCATGGTCCCTCCTGCAGGTGTTGAGCCCACTGGAGGGTGACCCATGTAACTCCTTCGAGCTGAGCCCGGCTGGGTCCCATGGGCAGAAACCTGGCCACCAGGTGCTAGCCATCGAGCCCCTCCCCCAAGCCTGGCTTCAGGGTGGGGCCCCGGTAACCCCATACTGGGTGGGGTGCACTGAATCCTTGTTCTAACATTCATCATGAGTCTGTTGGATCGTTCTTAGTCTGGCCTTTCACCCAGGACCAGTTTATCTTGGGTGACCCTACCAGAGGCAAGTTGCCCCGGACAACATAGCTCCTGGGATCACTAGGGCATGCAAATCCCCCACCACGATAAGGTGACGATCCATGAGGGGATAAAAAAAAGTCCCCATACTGTAGCTAAACAAAATAATGACCCATCCAACATGAGTTGGAAACGAACTTGACAGCTTAATCAGAAGTGTTTGTAGCAACACAATTGAATAACGGACATTAGAGTGCAGTCTTTGACCCCCCCCCCCCCCAAAAAAAAGTGCAAAAACTTAAATGGCAGCCTCTGCTGCTCCATAAAGGGCTGTTGTAACTCTGCATGCTCAGAACAAACGAGATTAACATTCAACTCCATTAAAGTAAAAAAAACTAGAAAAGCACTCGGAGAGTGCAGACCTCCGCCAAGCGCCACAGTTCCCCCCCATACAGTGTTTGTGTGTACGTTTTCAGATTCCTTGACCATGAAAACATATGACAAGCAATTGGATTCACAATGATATGATTAGTGGTTCATTAGTTATTGACGAAAATGGCATTTTCCGTAATGGCGGTTTTCTTCTCGACGGTGATCCGGATCACCACCAAAATGTAATCATCTGTAGGATTCCCCATTTCTGACAATCTGTGAAAATTTCATGAAAATCCATGCATAACTTTTTGAGTTATCTTGCTAACAAACAAACAAAAAATTCCTGGATCCAGATGGTGATCCGGATCACCACCAAAATGTAATCATCTGTAGGATACCCCATTTCTGACAATCTGTGAAAATTTCATGAAAATCCGTCCATAACTTTTTGAGTTATCTTGCTAACAAACGGATAAACAAACAAACCAGCGCCGATGATCACATAACCTCCCCCTTTGGCGGAGGTAATAAAATGACAAACTCATCCATCCTGTTTGAAATCTTGCTGGGTCTAGAAGTTTAAAAGTTTAGTTAGCCTTCACATGAAGATTAAAATAACTTCTTCCAATCCAAAATGAGTTTCCAAACACTTGAAATTGCAGTGTAAGAATGTGAGCCTCCACCACACATACAGTGAAATATTTAAGCAGTTTTAATAATGTATTTGTGATGATTATGGTTATCTTTTTTTAACCCCTTGAACTCTGTGAATTCCGCGGGTGGTCACGTCTCTGCGTCTTAGTGCGTATCAGTGCGCACTGGAAAAAAAAAAAGCTGTATTTCCGGTCTTCCAGTACAGACACAGCCTTGTTGCAACCTGAGAAAAAAGCTGTGTAATATATTCATTTTTTGTGCTATTTTTACAAAATTTTGACCTGAGCTTGAAAACACTTGGTTCTACATTTCTGTTGTGTTTTCCAGCCAGTATCTGACAGCTGTATGTTATTTGCAAGCATATCAGAATCAGAATCAGCTTTATTGGCCAAGTATGCACAACACATACAAGGAATTTGACTTTGGCTAAAAACTTGCTCTCGTTGTTCAGGTGGAGGATTTAAATAAGGATTCAATGACAACAGAGTATGTACAGTAAATTACAGTCTGGCCACGTTTCTATAAAAGGATGCAAATATCTACAGGAATATATGCAGTTATTTACTCAGACTAACCACACTTTGCAGAAATATATGAAAAAATATACAGTCACACAGTATTTCAATGTGAACTCAGATTCAGTGATATAATGTGAATGAAGTAAAAAGCAGTGTGAGAGTTATGTGCAATGTAATAATGGATGAAAAGTCATGAGTACAGCAACAGGTAGGACTAGGTGAATGTTAGGAGTTCATCAGAGTGATGGCTTGAGGAAAGAAACTGTTCCTGTGACGGGTGGTTTTGACCTTCAGTGATCTGTAACGACGACCAGAAGATAGAAGTTCAAACAGTTTGTGGCCGGGGTGTGATGGGTCAGCACAGATGTTTCCCGCCCGTTTCCTGGTTATGGACCGATATAAGTTCTCAATGGAGGGTAGGTCAGTACCAATGATCCTCTCCGCAGACTTAATGATCCGCTGCAGTTTGGTCTTGTCCTGTTTAGTGGCAGATCCAAACCAGACAGTGATGGAAAAGCAGAGGACAGATTGGATGATGGCGGTGTAGAAGACAACCAGCAGCTCCTGAGGCAAATCAAACTTCTTGAGCTGACGCAGAAAAAACAACCTCTGCTGGGCCTTTTTCCGGACAGTGTCTATATGGGAGGACCACTTCAGGTTCCGGGAGATTGTGGTACCCAGAAACTTGAAGGAGTCCACAGTGGACACTGTGCTGTTGAGGATGGTGAGTGGGGGGAATGAAGGGGGGTGTCGCCTGAAATCCACAGTCATCTCCACCGTTTTGGTATATGTATCTAAAAAAAAAAAACCACCCAGGCGAACTTTCTTGTTACTCAGTGGCAGGAGCACTTTGAGAGATTATGACTGTTTGGCCAAAAAATTCAATGTTTTTTTTTAAATGAGACCAACCCCATGAAGATGCTGCAAAGGGTTGAAGAACAGCTTTTGATTTACTTTGGGCATGTTATTTTTAGGCGTTTTTAGGGAAGTTGAACAGAGTTCAACAGGTTAATTAAACTACATTTCATGGTATTCTAATATGAGATGCACCAATATTCAGAATGAGGGCTGACATTACTGACAATAATATAGAATACAAAAGAGTAAGCTACTCCTGTAATTTACTCATTTACTGCACTTAATATACAGTGGTGTGAAAAAGTGTTTGCCCCCTTCCTGATTTCTCATTTTTTTATGTTTATCACACTTAAATGTTTCAGATCATCAAACAAATTTAAATATTAGACAAAGTAAACACAAAATGCAGTTTTTAAATGAAGATGTTTATTATTAAGGGTAAAAAAAAAAAATCCAAACCTACATGGCCCTGTGTGAAAAAGTGATTGTCTCCTAAACCCAATAACTGGTTGGGCCACCCTTAGCAGCAACAACTGCAATCAAGTGTTTGCGATAACTGGCAATGAGTCTTTTACAGTGCTGTGGAGGAATTTTGGCCCCCTTATCTTTGCAGAATTGATGTAATTCAGCCACATTGGAGGGTTTTCCAGCATGAACCGCCTTTTTAAGGTCATGCCACAGCATCTCAATCAGATTCAGGTCAGGACTTTGACTAGGCCACTCCCAAATCTTCATTTTGTTTTTCTTAAGCCATTCAGAAGTGGACTTGCTCGTGTGTTTTGGATCATTGTCCTGCTGCAGAACCCAAGGGCGCTTCAGCTTGAGGTCACAAAGAGATGGCCAGACATTCTCCTTCAGGATTTTTGGTAGACCGCAGAATTCATGGTTCCATTTACCACAGCAAGTCTTCCAGGTCCTGAAGCAGCAAAACGGCCCAAGACCATCACACTACCAGCACCATATTTTACTGTTGGTATGATGTTCCTTTTCTGAAATGCTGTTACTTTTATGCTGGATGTAATGGGACACACCTTCCAGAAAGTTCAGCTTTTGTCTCGTCAGCCCACAGAGTATTTTCCCAAAAGTCTTGGGGATCATCAAGATGTTTTCTGGCAAAACTGAGAAGAGCCTTTGTTCTTTTTTTCTCAGCAGTGGTTTTTGTTTTGGAACTCTGCCATGCAGGCCATTTTTGCCGAGTCTCTTTCTTATGGTCAAGTCTGGAGTGAGGCCTGCAGTTCTTTGGATGTTGTTGTGGGGTCTTTTGTGACCTCTTGGGTGAGTCGTCGCTGTGCTCTTGGGGTAATTTTGGTCAGCCGCCCACTCCTGGGAAGGTTCTCCACTGTTCCATGATTTCGCCATTTGTGGATAATGGCTCTCACTGTGGTTCGCTGGAGTCCCAAAGCTTTAAAAATGGCATAACCTTTTCCAGACTGCTCTAAATTACTTTTTCTCATTTGTTCTTGAATTTCTTTGGATCGCAGCATCATGTCAACCTTCTGAGGATCTTTTGGTCTATTTCACTTTGTCAGGCAGGTCCTATTTAAGTGATTTCTTGATTGAGAACAGGTGTGGCAGTATTCAGGCCTGGATGTGGCTAGAGAAATTGAACTCAGCTTTCCAATGATGTGATTAACCACAGTTAATTTATGTTTTAACAGGGTTGGGGGGAATCACTTTTTCACACAGGGTCGTGTAGGTTTGGGGTTTTTTCCCTTAATCATAAACACCTTCATTTAAAAACTGAATTTTGTTTACTTGTGTTATCTTTGTCTAATACGTAAATTTGTTTGATGATCGGAATCATTTAAGTGTGACAAACATACAAAAAAAAGAGAAATCAGAAAGGGGGCAAACACTTTTTCACACCACTGTATTTCTCCAAATAACTGAAACAGCTCAGCTGTCAGCAACCATCATCTGAGAGAGATTATTGTCCGACAGAGGTAAACTATTGAAACAGCACACACTAATAGTGTGGTCAGTTTTCTCAAGCTGAGACAGTCACTCATTGAAAATAAGAAGCGCTAACTTTGCTCACTAAAACTCGCTAACCTTGCTGGCACAGTGTTTGGAAGTGGCCCAACTTCATTCAGTCATTCATCACCAGAGCGGAGTACAGCGATGGCTCGCTGACAAGTGACTGTGAACGAGGGATTGGAGAGGAGGGGGGAGAAGGATGGATGCATCGCTATAGTGCAGCCGTGATATGACAACTCTGCTTTAGAGTCTGTATTTAACTTGTTTCATTTATTTATTTTTGGTAAAATCCTCCCATTCTTTGGAATGTTTGGGCTTTCTCTGAGAGTTTCTCTCCATGTTGCCATGATGTGCTCCTCTTCTTCATTAGAACAGTTAAAGTTAACATTTCCGCGGTATGCATATAAACTTTAAAGTTAAACGATGCATCAATAATAAAAATGTGTGTCGACAAATTTTTATGATTGACATCGGCGATAACGTTGACTAATCATTGCAGCCCTATCGTCAGTATGGATCGTGGTGTTTTACTTTTCTGTCATGCAGTAACAATGAAACAAGTATGTCATGAATTGGCTATTCATCAATTCATTTCTGAAGGACTGAAGAAGAAGATTGAAGATTTCAAACTAACATGGGTGTATTTAGTACCTAATATGAGCACATTATGTTTGACTAGTTCATGTTAGTGAGACGAGACTTAACATTCAAGCAACTTTGTGTGAATGTTAAGTGATTGTTTTATTCAGTGAAATTCTCTGGTATTAAAAGAAAATGAAGATTAGACACACTGGACTTTAAACCCTCTGGACTGATTTGTAATAAAAATTAAAATAATCTAGGGTGAATTCACTGTGAATGCTAACCTCCATTACAATTCTTATTCATAATCTTGTTCTCTTCTCCTGTATTTCTCTTATTACTTTTTCATTTATTTTTTTTTTTTTTGTATTTATACCTGTTGTTTCACGCACCTGGTTGTTATTAGTAAGATTAATACCCCCTGGCAATTGTAGCTGTAGCAACTTTACTCTAGGGCTGCAGCCTTCTCTTTACATGGTGAGGAGGCAGTTTCTTTAGCTCAGCTAATAAGATGTGGCATACAGATAGAAAGATAGATGTACTTTATTGATCCCAAACTGGGAAATTACAGATATGATATATGATCTATTGTATGGATGGGATGTATAATGATCAGATTTTTCTTTGAAAAGTAACACTGGACACTTGATATTGTATGAGCTTTTGAACATCAGTAAAGCAGAAACATTTTGTTCGATCCCAGCCCCCGACCAACAGTGATCTGTGTGGAGTTTGCATGTTCTCCCCGTGTCTGCGTGGGTTTTCTCCGGGATTTTTCCGGTTTCCTCCCACATGCCAAAAACATGCAAGTTAGGTTAATTGGCATCAAAACTGGGGATTCTAAATTGTCCTTAGGTATGGATGTGAGAGTGAATGGTTGTCTCTCTGTGTTGCCCTGTGATGGACTGGCGATCTGTCCAGGGTGTACCCTGCCTCTCGCCCAAAGATGCTGGGATAGGCTCCAGCCCCCCCGCGATCCGAACAGGATTAAGCGGAAGAAGATGAATGAATGAGTCTTGCTGGGGTGTTAATGGTTATCATTATCGTGATAATTTAAAATGCAATTTAAAATGATCAGTTGTGGTGATAATTGATGAAATTTTCATTACAATTTGTCCAGTAGTTTTTGTGTAATCCTGCTAGCAGAAACAAAATAGAGGGCACTCGGAAAGCATACCTCTGCCAAAATCTGTCTGTTTATGAACAAGATTATGCGACAACTCCTGGATGGATTTTGATTTTTTTTTTTTTTTTTTTTTTTTTTTAATTTTTTTTTTTAAACCAGAGATGGCCCATGGGGTACGGATGAACCCACTAGATTTTGGAGGTGATCTGGGTCAGGATGTGGATTCTGGATCACTTTTTTTTTACTTTTTTTAACATTGAGAGGGCCATGGCTGAGGTATGTATTCTAGGATCACCTCCAAAACCTGTAGCCCAAGGGCCACCTCTGGTGAGGATTTCATCAAAATCCGTCTGGTAGTTTTTGCGTAAGCCTGCTTAATGACAGACGGACAGACAGATGAACCACAGAGATCACAGTACCTCTTTGGCGTGAACCAGATGGGAATATGGAAGTCCCCTTCAGACCCAACTGCGATCTGATGGTTAAACTAGCGCTAGGCAGCTGGTTCATTAGCCTCTCCCTGCTAAGGCAAGCTCAAATGAGGTAGACAAACCAACTCAAATTGCCTAGTTTGTCATGTCTGCTGCAAGATTACGCAGCGGACACATGAATAGATATGAGCCCAAAGTGCAGTAATATAACGTGTTTAATACAGAGAGAAAAATATACACAAAATGTCAAAGTAACAGTCACTGCTGAGAATGGGTGAGACAACCGGCTAGAAACTTCGTTGGCTTGGAGGAAATGCCAAACGCGCTCCAGGCAGGCAGGAATGGAGAGAAAAGGCACAAAAAGACTTTGTGGAGTGTGTAAATGAAGAGGCAGATTCATTTCAGACAATTTATTACACACTCACATCTCACAAGCAAAGAACAGACTGAACATTACAGCAGGCACTCTCCTCTTAAGTTTCATGGCATTTCTCCACACACATGACATTTGCATCACACTGCATTCAACCCCCTACGTCCTTGACTCCTCCCTGCTATCTCGCCAGGAACCTCCTGAGTATTGTTCTCCCATGTTTATCCACTGTCTCTTGTCTGAGATGCTAAATAATCTGGCTCCCCCAAGGTGCTAACCCCCCCCCCCCCCCCCAGCATCTTAGAGCAATAGAATAACAGTCCACATGCTGTGATAGAACAATAGAATATCAGTCCACATGCTGCTTGGGCTTCTGTCTCCTATCTGCTGTAACTGGGGTTTACCACCTCTGTGGCGCTGCTGTGCCGGTGGGGGGCTGCTGGGAGTGCGTCTGACTGCGGGTGGGCTGTGACGGGGGGGGGGGGGGCACTTCGGTCTGTCCGTGTGGCTGCTCTGGTGAATCGTTTCCCTGGGGAGCTCTCTGTGGGGGTCTTCCACGCCGAGGGGCCCTAGCCAACAGCACTTGCTTGTCCGCCACAACGAAAGCGGGTTTGAGTCTGTCTATGCCAATTTTTTCCCTCCTACCCCCCAAGTCTAGCAAAAAATGCTTATCCCCTGTTTCCAACACTCTGAACGGTCCATCATAGGGTGGGCGCAATGGAGGGCGGTGGGCGTCGTGTCTGACAAATACGAACTCCACGCTCTTCAAAGTTTTAGGCACGAAAACACGCGGAAAACTGTGGTGGGCAGGGCCCGGCAGCGTGCCTGTGTTTGCGCTCCGCTGCAAAAGCTGAAACGGGCAGCTGCCCGGCGCGGATTATCTGGCAGAAATTCCCTGGGCAGCCGTAGTGGCTGCGCAGAAACGAACTCTGCCGGGGAAGCTTCCAGATCCTCTTTAGGCGCGGAGCGCAACCCCAATAAACCCCACGGCAGCCTGTCTACCCAATTTGCATCCGTCAATGAAGCCCTGAGTGCTGCTTTCAGTGATCTATGAAAACGCTCGCATAACCCATTGGCCTGTGGGTTGTACGCGGTTGTGCGGTGAATTGTAACACCCAGGCTGCGGGCCATCGCGGACCAGAGTTTGGAAACAAATTGCGGGCCCCTGTCGGACATAATGTCCGACGGGACTCCGAAACGCGCCACCCATGCTGTTAAAAAAAAGCGCGCGCTACGTCTGCGGAAGTGGTTGCCGCCAGCGGGACCGCTTCTGGCCAGCGCGACCGCTTCTGGCCAGCGCGTGGTGCGATCCACCACTGTCAGGAGGTGCGTGCACCCCTGTGATGGCGGGAGGGGGCCCACGAGGTCCACGTGATCATGGTCGAACCTCTTAGCCGGAATACGAAACGGCTCCAAGGGAGCCTTCGTGTGTTTGTGTACCTTGGCTCGTTGGCACGCCACCAGGCTGCAGCCCACTCTTTCACTTGTTTGCGTAGGCTCGGTCACACAAACTTCTCTCCCACCATTTTGACCGACGCGCGCACTCTTGGGTGCGCCAGAGTGTGAACCGACTCAAACACGCGGCGGCGCCACACGACCGGGACCACCGGACACAGGCGACCCGTGGAGACATCGCAGATTGGGGGGGGGGGGGGGGGCACCATCTTGCAGCACCCTGCTCTCCAGCCTTAACCCTGTTGGTCCAGACTGGAGCGTGCGCACATCTGCATCGCTAATCTGCTCCGCGGCCATGGCTGCGTAATCTATCCCCACGCAAACCGGGGCCACCACGGCACGCGAGAGGCAGTCTGCCACCACATTCAGTTTACCCGACACATGTTGAATATCGGTAGTAAACTCTGAGATCGCGGCCAGCCGTCTCTGCTGCCGGCCCGACCACGGTTCTGAAACCTTGGCCATCGCGAATGTTAGCGGCTTGTGGTCCACGAATGCGGTGAAGCTGCGCCCTTCCAGCCAGAACTGAAAGTGGCGTATGGCCAGGTGGAGAGCCAGCAACTCCCTGTCGAACGCGCTGTATTTACGTTCGCTGTCGCGCAAAGTTCTGCTGAAAAAGGTGAGCGGGTTTCAAGCCCCAGCGACGCGCTGCTCCACGACAGCCCCTATGGCCACGTCTGAAGTGTCGGTGGTGAGCGCTATGCGGGCCGCCTGGTCCGGATGCGCCAGCAGTGCGGCCTTTGCCAGGGCTGCTTTAACTTCCGAGAACGCCTGCTCTCGCTCCGGGGTCCATTCGACCCTATCCGCGGGTTTCTGTTTCTTGAGCGTGGCGTACAATGGTTGCATGAGCTGTGCCGCGCAGGGAAGGAAACTGTTATAAAAGTTCACCATCCCCAAAAATTCCTGCAGCGCCCTGACCTTCTGAGGCCGGGGAAAATCCGCCACGGCGCCCACCTTGTCGGGCAGTGGGACCGCTCCTTCCGGAGAGACGCGATGCCCCAAAAAATCAATCTCCGTCACTCCGAACTGGCATTTCACCGGGTTGATTACTAACCCGTGCTCCTCCAACCTCCGGAAAACCGTCGTGAGGTGGGTTTCGTGTTCGTCTTCAGACGCACTGCCTACCAGGATATCGTCCAGGTAGACTAACACGAACGGGAGATCGCGCAGCACTGCATCCATCATGCACTGGAACATCTGTGCCGCTCCTTTTAACCCGAATGGCATGCGCAGGAACTCGAATAGACCGAACGGAGTTATTACCGCTGTTTTGGGTATGTCCTCAGCGCGCACTGGGACTTGGTGGTAACCGCGGACCAGGTCTATTTTGGAAAAAATGCGTGCTCCGGCAAGGTGAACGGAAAAATCCTGTATGTGGGGAATTGGGTAGCAGTCGTGCGCTGTGGCATTGTTCAACCTGCGGAAATCCCCGCACGGTCGCCACGATCCCTCAGCCTTAGGGACCATGTGTAGCGGGGATGCCCATGGGCTGTTCGAGCGCCTGATGATGCCCAACCTTTCCAGGTTGGCGAACTCCTCGCGCGCTATGGCCAGTTTAGCTGCGTCCAAGCGCCGAGGTCTTGCAAAAACGGGCGGCCCGGTGGTGGTGATAAAGTGCTCCACCCTGTGTTTAGCGATGGCCGCGGAAAACGTCGGGACCGTGAGTGCTGGGAACTGAGTGAGCAGTGTGTGGAACTTACCGCCTGTAGCTGTGACGTTGGCTTGTGCCGTTGGCTGGGTCACTCGAGCTATACAGGGGAGAGAGTCAAAGGACAGTGCATTAACCAGGTGCCTGTTAGCAACATCAACCAGTAAACCATGTGCACACAGAAAATCAGCCCCCAGGATATGGTAATTCAGTGCTGCTATGGCAAAAGTCCACTCATATGTACAGCCGTGTAGAGATAAGAGCAGAGTCCTCTCGCCAAAGGTCTTAATGTCCGAGCCGTTTGCTGCCAACATCTCGGGGCTGCTGGGTCCTGCCAGCCGGTCAGCATAGGTAGGTAGGATGAAACTCTTCTGGGCTCCGGAAACGCCTCCCCGAGCGTGCGTACGTCAAGTAGAGCAGCTTGTTCTCTTCACCGAGGGTCGCAGCTGCTACCGACCCCCGGCCTTGGCGTTTCCCGAGCGCTTGAATTGGCACGGGGGCGCACATCTGCGTGCCTTCTCTCCGAAGCGGCGGTGGTAGAAACAGAGCGTGTCTCTCTGGTGCTCCTTGGCCCCCGCTGCTGCTACTGTCGGTGGCTCCTCGCCTCCTCTGGTCGTCTCGCTGGGCTCCGCCGCTGCCGCGTTGACTGTGATCGCCCTGGTGGTGAGGATGATCCGGTCTGCCTCCTGGGCTAGCGCACGGTAGTCGCACGCGTCCAGCAACAGCGAATTGGCCAGAACCGTTCTAGTCACTGTCGGAAGGTTCCGGAGGAAGAGGTGGGCAAACAGAAAGTGCCCGTCGTCCGTGCCCATTAACGTCAGCATCTTCTCCATCAGGTCTCCGGCCGAACCATCTCCTAACTCGGTCCGCGTCAGGAGCCTCTCTGCTCTCTCACAGTCTGAGAGCGTGTAGCGCTGGATGAGCGCAGCCTTGAGCGCCTCATATTTGCTGCTGGCTGGTGGTTGATCGAGCAGGCTCGCTACCTGCTGAACTGTGCGGGCGTCCAGCGCTGCTACCACATGGTAGAATCTGGTGTCGTATGCCGTTACTCCCCGGAGGGCGAACTGGGCCTCGGTGAGGTGGAACCAAGGCCGCGGGTTGTGCTGCCAGAAATCCGGTAGCTTGACTGAAACCGCACACGCGTGGCTTGAGGTTCCAGTCTGGGCCGTCTGTGGGATGGCCGCCACCTCGCTGTAGCTTCCTGACCGGGCCGGCTTCGGGGTCTTGCCTCGTGTTCCGTAATACGTCTTGGGTCACCAGTGTGGAGTGTGTAAATGAAGAGGCAGATTAATTTCAGACAATTTATTACACACTCACATCTCACAAGCAAAGAACAGACTGAACATTACAGCAGGCACTCTCTTCTTAAGTTTCATGGCATTTCTCCACACACGACATTTGCATCACACTGCATTCAACCCCCTACGTCCTTGACTCCTTCCTGCTATCTCGCCAGGAACCTCCTGAGTATTGTTCTCTCATGTTTATCCACTGTCTCTTGTCTGAGATGCTAAATAATCTGGCTCCCCCAAGGTGCTAAAACTTACAATTATGTTGGAGTGGAAAGGCTCTGAAGTACAACATGGTGAAGTCCAAAAGGAAAGGAGCCAATACTCAGTGAGCCAGGATGTCCAATATTGACTTAGGCTGCCACACTGACTGATCCCACTCCCTCCCATAAGTATGCAAATCACTAATCAAGGCAAGTGGTCACAGCCATGCGGAAAGCAGGTGAATGACAGTTAACTGGAAATGTGTGTGTGTGTGTGCGCGCTTGCGTGCATGTGTGTGTGTGTGTGTGCATGTGGTGATACCATACAGCAGGTGAATGTCTGTCTGGTAAGGAAGAAGCATGGCTGTAGGACTGGCAGAGAGCAAGGCTCAATCTGCCAGCTGGAATTAATAAGCCATAATCAAAACCCTACAGCCACAGGTCATGGACGGGGTTGAAAACAACCCCGAACATGACAGAGCCCCCCTCCTCAAGGGGTGGCCACCAGACACCCACCGTACCATCAAAAACAGAAGACCAAACCTGCCCCCTCACCCCACCCAAAAGGCCAACACAACAAACCAGGGCGGGAGGTGGGGGAAAACTGGTTAGGAGGGAATAACCAGGAGGAGAAAACACCACAATACAACACAAAAACAATACACTCAACAACCCCAAAACTAAACTACCCCCCCCCCCCAAAAAAAAAAGTCACCGGCCAACATCCCAGGGCCCATGACCGGTCTTGAGTTCAGGGGGCCAGCCAACGTCCCAGGGCCCACGAACGGCCAGCCGTACAGCATTGGGCAGCCTGCTGAGGAGACGGGGCCACCCAACTCAAGAACCCAGTCTTTCGGGCGGCCGGCCTGCATAGTTGAGCCACCAGGCCAGGAGGGATAGACAAGGTGGCGGCCTACGCACTGGAAGGCTGAGAGGTGGGTGGCCGGACTGAAGAAGCTGAACCCCTGCGGTTCCTGGTGACAGGACCAGGCAGACCATGATGGAGCCTGGCGGATGAGAAAGGGACACCCTGAGGACCTGTGGAAGGGAGGACGAAACCTTGGTGTCCCCAGGCTGGCCGGCCGCACCCTCAGTGGTCCCAGCCTGGGACTGGAGCTCAGCTGCACCTGCGGCGGACCCGGGCTTGTCCCTGGCTGCCCCTGTGGTGGTTCCAGCCTGGGACAATGTAGCACCAGCGGTGACCCCAATATGGGGCGTCATTGCTCCCATGGTGAGCCCCGATTGGGCCAGTGTTGCACCCACGGTGGACCCTGACCAAACCATGGTAGCACCTAGTGTGGAGTCCAGCTGGACCCCTGCTGCACCCTCGATGGGACCCGGCTGGGTCAACGCTAGACCCTCGGTGGTCCTCGGGCTGAGGCACGGTGCCCATGGCGGACCAAGGCTGGAGCGTAGCACCCACGTGGGACTGATGCTGGGGCGCGGCACCCACGATGGTCCCCAGCCGGGACACAGCACCCATGGAGACCTAGGCTGAAGCGGAACCGAAACTACGGCCTCTGGCAGACGGCAAGCTGAATCCTGGTTGACTTCACCGGGAACCGTAGCAGCTACGGTTACCTCCAGCGGCTAGCCTGGATCCTTGGACTTGTCGGGTAACACAGATCCCTCTCCGGTGACCCTAGAAGAGGACTCGGACAGAGAGAAAGAGGGGTCAGGGTCGCTGGCAGCGGTGGTGCCCGGCGAGATGAGCTCAGCTGCAGCGTGTGGTGGAAGCTGGCTCTCCTCCCCTGGAGCTAGGCAAAAATGCTCTATAAAAGAAAGGAGACAAAAGAGAGCACTTGCCTTAGCTCGAGCTTCATCACCGTCCAGGACTCCGACGATCCGGGTGACGTCTCCAAGGGCTCGGCCTCCTGGAGGTGCAGCTCAGGCGTTGATTCTGCTGCGGCGGCCTCCGCAGCAGGCGTCAAGGTGGTCGCTGTCTTGGCCTCCTTCAGTGAAGGTTCCAATGCAGATGACTCTCCCAGCATGGATTCTGGAGGTGGAGTCTCACGTTGTACTGGACCCCAGGAGACTGAAGCCAGGGGACGCTCTTTTGTCGGCACAGGCTTCAGGTCAGTCACAGTGCCTTCTCTCTGTCCATAGAAGCTCCGCGGGGCTGGGATTAGGTCTTTCAGCACCGCAGGCTCCTCCTTTATCCGGTGACTGAGCTCCAGGGCCGATAGATGCTCAGAGGTGAAAGGAAGAGAGATGGAGAGGGTAGGTGAGTCACTTTCAACAGCAGCATATGGGGAGAGCTCAGGGGATTGCTCTTCCTGAGCCTCCCTGCCAGGAATCAGGCAAGTCTTTTCATCATTAATAGAAATAAAATGAAAATTAACTTGCCTGTTAACCTGGACTTGGATGTTGCCTGCTGCTGTACTATGTGGAGTGTCTTCCCTCTCCCTGGCTCCGGAGAGCTTGGACATCACCATGGGAGGAGTAGGGACCGCCCCCCGGCATCATGGAAACAGGAACTTCCGGAGACAGCACGGAGAGCCTCCGAGCAGCGGAAGGAGCCATTGAGGAGACGGACTGTGCGGCAGCTGGAGAGGAAGAATAGGCTGACGTAATAGCCGGTGAGAATGAACTGGAAAAGGAAGCTGCTGCGGAAATGGTCTCACTGGCTGAGGAACGGGCTGCTGACAAGGAAGAGATGGTGCTTCTTCAGTGATCCAGGGCTGGAGTTGAGGCGGGTTGGTGCTCCGGAGACAGGGGTGGGACTGGAGCGGAAGAGCTGAGGAAGGACGACGGCCACTTTCACTGTGAATGCCGCTTCCATGTCGAGGGCTGCTCAAACGCTGGTGATTCCCTCGCGGGCTCCTCTCCACGCAGCATGAGGATGAAGTGAAGGATATCGGCCAACTCAGGGAAAAGACAAGAGATCAGGACATTCCTCCAATACCTCCGCTGCGGCATCCTGAGCAGCACAAACAGCCTTACGAGAAACCAGCCCCTGTGTGGAAGCGAAGGCATCCTCAAGACGGGCCAGTCCGTTCAGCTCTGCGTCGCTCCAGCAGTCCAACATGACTCCGGTAGCAGATAAGGAAAGACGCACACAAAAAATTGCAAAAAGCATGCTACTTCACTGCTTGGGCTCTTTGCGGCGGCAAAGAGGCATCTATTCATGTGTCCGCTGCGTAATCTCGCACTAGACACATGAATAGATATGAGCCCAAAGTGCAGTAATGTAACATGTTTAATACAGGGAGAAAAATATACACAAAATGTCCAAGTAACAGTCACTGTTGAGAATGGGTGAGACAACCGGCTACAAACTTCGTTGGCTCAGAGGAAATGCCAAACGCATTCCAGGCAGGCAGGAGCGGAGAGAAAAGGCACAAAAAGAAGACTTACAATTATGTTGGAGCGGAAACGCTCTGAAGTACAACATGATGAAGTCCAAAAGGGAAGGAGCCAATACTCAGTGAGCCAGGATGTCCAATGTTGACTTAGGCTGCCGCACTGACTGATCCCACTGCCTCGCATAAGTATGCAAATCACTAATGAAGGCAAATGGTCACAGCTGTGCGGCAAGCAGGTGAATGACAATTAACTGGAAATGTGTGCGTGCGTGAGTGTGTGTACAGTGGGGCAAAAAAGTATTTAGTCAGCCATCAATTGTGCCAGTTCTCCCACTTAAAAGATGAGGTGTCTCCAATTTTCATCATAGGTATACCTCAACTATGAGAGACAAAATGAGGAAAAAAAAAATCCAGAAAATCACATTGAAGGATTTTTAATGAATTAATTGGTAAATTCCTCAGTAAAATAAGTATTTGGTCAATAACAAAAGTTCATCTCAATTCTTTATTTACCCTTTGTTGGCAATGACAGAGGTCAAACGTTTTCTGTAAGTCTTCACAAGGTTTTCACACGCTGTTGCTGGTATTTTGGCCTATTCCTCCATGCAGATCTCCTCTAGAGCAGTGATGTTTTGGGGCTGTCGCTGGGCAACACGGGCTTTCAACTCCCTCCAAAGGTTTTCTATGGGATTGAGATCTGGAGACTGGCTAGGCCACTCCAGGACCTTGAAATGCTTCTTACGAAGCCACTCCTTTATTGCCCGGGCGGTGTGTTTGGGATCATTGTCATGCTGAAAGACCCAGCCATGTTTCATCTTCAATGCCCTTGCTGATGGAAGGAGGTTTTCACTCAAAATCTCACGATACATGGCCCCATTCATTTTTTCCCCTTTACGTGGATCAGTCGTCCTGGTCCCTTTGCAGGAAAAACGGCCCCAAAGCATGATGTTTCCACCCCCATGCTTCACAGTAGGTATGGTGTTCTTTCTCCTCCAAACATGACAAGTTGAGTTTTTACCAAAAAGTTCTATTTTGGTTTCATCTGACCATATGACATTCTCCCAATCCTCTTCTGGATCATCCAAATGCTCTCTAACAAACTTCAGACTGGCCTGGACATGTACTGGCTTAAGCAGGGGGACACGTCTGGCACTGCAGGATTTGAGTCCCTTGCGGTGTAGTGTGTTACTGATGGTAGCCTTTGTTACTTTGGTCCCAGCTCTCTGCAGGTCATTCACTAGGTCCCCCCGTGTGGTTCTGGGATTTTTGCTCACCGTTCTCGTGATCATTTTGACCCCACGGGGTGAGATCTTGTGTGGAGCCCCAGATCGAGGGAGATCATCAGTGGTCTTGTATGTCTTCCATTTTCTAATAATTGCTCCCACAGTTGATTTCTTCACACCAAGCTGCTTACCTATTGCAGATTCAGTCTTCCCAGCCTGGTGCAGGTCTACAATTTTGTTTCTGGTGTCCTTTGACAGCTCTTTGGTCTTGGCCATAGTGGAGTTTGGAGTCTGACTGTTTGAGGTTGTGGACAGGTGTCTTTTATACTGATAACGCGTTCAAACAGGTGCCATTAATACAGGTAACGAGTGGAGGACAGAGAAGCCTCTTAAAGAAGAAGCTACGTGTCTGAGAGAGCCAGAAATCTTGCTTGTTTGTAGGTGACCAAATACTTATTTTACCGAGGAATTTACCAATTAATTCATTAAAAATTCTTCAATGTGATTTTCTGGATTTTTTTTTTTTTTTTCTCATTTTGTCTCTCATAGTTGAGGTATACCTATGATGAAAATTGGAGACCTCTCTCATCTTTCAGGTGGGAGAACCTGCACATTTGGTGGCTGACTAAATACTTTTTTGCCCCACTGTGTGTCTGCATGTGGTGATGCCATACAGCCGGTGAATGTCTGGCGAGGGAGAGGCATGGCTGTAGGACTGGCAGAGAGCAAGGCTCAATCTGCCAGCTGGAATTAATAAGCCATAATCAAAAACCTACAGCCACAGGTCATGGACGGGGTTGAAAACAACCACAAACATAACATAATTAAGCTAATAGTAATGGTCCACTCTACCGAATAAATCAAAACTGCTTGTTTGTGAACGGTACCGGGACCAAGGCAGACCCTAACAAAGTGACAGAGATGAGTTTTTCAGACTTTTCCCTTTTGCAGCCACTCCAGATACTCAAATGGATGCACAAAAGCACTGAAAAAGTGACATTTTCATCATATGTCCCCTTTAAATGGGGCAGTATGTTTGCAAGTGGAATTCTAAATTGTGCTTAGGTATGACTGTGAGAGTGAATAGTTGTCGGTCTTTCTGTGTTGACCCTGCGATGGACTGGCGATCTGTTCAGGGTGTACCCTGCCTCTCGCCCAAAGATGCTGGGATAGCCCCCCCCCCCCCCCCCGTGACCTGAAAAGGATTAAGCGGAAGAAGATGGATGGATGGGTCATTCACTGTATTTGATGCTAGATGGTGTGCAATGTGTGTGTAATAATGCTAGATATTGTATGATATGCAAGAGTGGAATAACAACTGTGGCCAGTTGTATTGTTTATTTATCCTGTGCACACAGCATATGTAACTCAAACTTGAAGGGGACAGCCAGCCAAGATGTTGGTGCTCCAGTGCAAAAGAAGTCACAGCTTTGCTTTAAAACAGCAGGAGAAATTACATTAAAAATGTAGCATTCAGACAGTGTGGTTGCTTTATTCTCAGAAATGGTTCAACATATGTCTGTGTCTGTCATTCCAAGCTAAGGTCTGTCTCTGTAATGACTCATCTATGGTCAGTGATCCGTCTCTGCTAGTTTCTTTCTCTGTCATACACACCCACAAAATACACTCACACAAATGCACACTCTGCTCTCTTGATACTTATACTCTATCTGATGTCTAATCATTTACACTTCATTTGCTGTTGTCTGTGTTTCTTCATTATATAGATTAAAAACAATACATCATTTTATTTGAATTTTTTCCTGTGTGCTTTAGAGATCAACTGATATTCATTCTTTTTTTTTTTCATTTGTTTTTATTAGAAAAGGATGCCATTTTTACAAATATAGCATTCAGACATTTGTATCATAGTCCTTCTCTTATTTGTTTTATAGGAACAAAAAAAAAACAAACAAAAAAAACGAACAACAAACAAACTGAACTGGGGGCTTAGTCATTCCTTCTTCTCATATGGAAGAATAAATAAACACAATTTCAGTTTTAGTAAGGTGATTCAACAAGGATGTTTACATCTGGAGTCATACAAAATCATTCCGAATAGGGGATATAAAATTAATCCACTTGTTCCAAATTGAAGAAAATTTTTCCCTTTGAATTCTTAACAAATACGTCAATTTTTCCATTTTGAAGATTTCCAAAATTATTCCAAACCAATCATTGAGTGTGGGTGGGGCTGGGTTTAGCCATTTTCTAGTGATTGATTTCTTACTGGCTGCTAAGAGTGCATGCAGCAATTTTATGTCCCCTCTTCTGTCCAGAGTTAGAACAAGACCCATATATAAATTTAAAAAGTCGTTTGCAATGTTTACCTTGAAGAGATCATTTAAAGCTTTATGAATTCCAGACCAATATTGATGCAAAACCGGACATTCCCAGAATATATGAAAATGATTTGCTTCAACAGATCCACACCTTCTCCAACACTCATTTGTTTCTATATTTACTTTGGTGAGGAGTCCTAAAAAAATCTTATCACATTTTTCCAACAGTGTTCTCTCCATACCAATGAGTTTGTGGAGGACCATTGAAAGATACAATTTTTTTTTTCCCAATTCTCATCAGAAATGCCCATTCCCACTTCATGTTCCCACTTATTCTTAATGTGTAGCGTATCATCGTTCCTTGCATTTAGCATCCCATTATATAACTTAGAAATTGCCTTTTTCATCGAAGTGTCATAAGCTGACTTTAAAATTTTAAAAAAGTGTGACTCTGTTGAAGATGGGTTTAAAGATTTGCTATGCTTGTTAAAATAATCACGTATTTGGAGGTACCTGAAGAAGTCTCCTTGCTCAAGACCAAATTTGGTTTGTAGGGACTGGAAATTCTGTAGTGTCCCTTTGCTTGTAAAGGTGAGGTACATTGTTAGCCCTTTTTTTTTTTTGTCCAAGTTTGAAATCTTTTATCACTTTTGTTGGGTTGAAAATCTGTGTCATAGACACACCATCTGAAATTTCTTAGCATGTTTCCTATTTCACAGGTTTTCACTACTTTATGCCATCCCTTAAGTGTGTGTGTTCAATCCAAGGGTTTAGACCCTGTAATTGGTCAGCTAGTCTTTTATCTGAAATTGCAACTTGTAGAATATAGATGAAATGTTGCCACTTATGTTCCCTATGTCCCTTATGTTCCCACTTATGTTATGGAATATAGGTGATATGTTGGATTCTATTATCTTCCAATTGGCTTGGAAGTCTGGGTTACACCAACATAATAGAGGAATAACTTGAGAAGCATCATAATAGTATTTCAAACAGGGAAGCATTGCTTCACCCTCTTCTTTCCTTAATTGTAAAACAGTATAGCGTATTCTTGGTTTCTTCCCCTGCCATATAAAGCGTGAAATCCATTTGTCCCATTCCTTGAATTGATTGTCACTCACTTCAATAGGTAATGTTCTGAACAAATACAGCAATTGGGGAACTATATTCATTTTCACTGCAATAATCCATGAGTTAAAATTGAGAAAGGGTACAAGATTCCATCTATTTGTCTGATTTTATTGCTAATGATAGTGGGTCATAATTTGCTTAAAACAGTCTAGAAATGTCTTTAGTGAGAATTATACCTAAATATTTTAGGGAGTCAGCATCCCAGTCAAGATTATAGTTTTCCTTAAGAGATTTTGAAACGTTATAATTCAGGGTCATCACCTGAGTTTTAGATATATTTAATTTGTAACCAGATAACTTCCCGAAGCTATTTAATACAGACATCAACTTCATAAAAGATTCTTCAGGCTCCTCCAAAAAAACAAGTACATCATCTGCAAACACTGCAACTTTTTGTTCATTCCCAGCTACTGTAATCCCCTTAATCTCCTCAGTCTGTCTTATCAATTGGCCAAGGGGATCAATATAAAGGGCAAAAAGAGGGGTGAAATCGGGCATCCCTGCCTTGTTCCTCGTTCCAGGAGGAAGGAGTCAGAAAGATCTCCATTGATCTTTACACGAGCCCTTGGCTTATCATAAAGGGACTGTATTAATGTGATAAAATTTTCATTAAAACCGAATTTATTACTGTATAATATTGACTTATGTTCCAAGAAGATCGCATTCCTAAAATATTCCAACAAGCATTATCCATCACATGCTTTAACACTTGATCAAATCAAAATCAGTTAATTTTATCTATTCCATAATAGAAATAAAATTCCATCTGCCCCCCCCCCCCCCCCCCCCAGTACCACCGCCACCGGGGCTCTGCCCTGGACCCCGCTGGGGGACTGTCCCCCAGACCCCCTGCTGAATTTTCAGAAAATTTCCCCAACCCCAAATCACATCGTTGGTTCGTGTTGGAATTCTGAGCTTTCAGTATTGTTTTCAGCGGAATTATGAGATTTTTATCGGAGGATCGGGAGTCATCAGTGCTAGAAATAGACAAAAGTGTCAAAAATGACTTCCGGTTATGGCTGCCACGTAGGACGGACGTGTCTCGCTCTGCTCTGCTCCTGGAGAAAAAAATCGGCAAATAACTCTCTCATTTGGGACAGAACGTATCCCAGCATTTGGGCGAGGATATGTCGGCGAAGCCTAAGGCTGGAAAACCAGGAAAAGGAAAAAGCGAGCCGCCGAAACAGTCCAAATTAACGGACTTTCAGGTCTGTGATGCAGCAAACAAGGCTCCATATATGGCGGAGGAGGCTGGCGGCGGTGCGATTTCTGCGGGGAATGGCGCAGATGCGCTGATGGCTGCCATGAGTTCAATGAGAGCGGACTTTTCCTCTAGATTTGATGGGATTATGACAGCGCTGGAAGGAATAAGAAAGGAATTGGGTGACTGTGTAGAACGAACGGCGCAGATGGAGCTCCGTCTCGCTAGTGCTGAAGATGACGTCACCCGTCTTCAATTAAAGGTGCGCACTTTGGAAAAAAAAAATAAATCTCTGGAAGATAATATTTTGGATTTGGAATCTCGGTCGAGACAGAATAATTTGAGGCTGGTGGGTCTTCCAGAGGAATCAGAAGGTCGGGACGTATGTTCCTTTCTGGAAAAGTGGATTCCGGAGGTGCTGGGCAGCGAGGAGTTGCAATCAGCAGTGGTTCTGGAAAAAGCACATCGTATTGGCCCACGGAGAGATAAGGGACCGCCGAGGACCTTAATTATGAAGTTTCTTAGCAACAGAGACAGGATGAAGATCTTCAACGCTGCACGTGCTAAAGGAGAGATTAAACACCAGGACCAGCAGGTGCGGTTCTACCCAGATTTGGCCACAGGAATCCAGCAATTGAGGAAGCAGTTTGATCCCATACGTAAGGAGCTGCGCAACCTTGGGATTCGTCATGGTGTAATCTATCCTGCGAGACTGCTGACCACGTATGAGGGCAGAACCCACATCTTCAAGACCCCAGAGGAGGCGCAGGAGTTCATCAAGAAGATCAAAGAAGAAGAAGAGACTGGTGGGAGCTAAGCATGAACAAAATATAAGGTAGAATAATTAAGCATTTGCACAGGCATCTGACTGACTTGAAGTAAATAGTAAGTTTACAAAATATAGATTGTATTATATATTAAAAAAACAAAACAAAAACAAAACAAACAAAAAAAAAAAACAAAAAAACTATGATGTACAAAGTTGTTAAAAATTTTGGAGTTAAGTTGGAAAACTACAGAGGAGAGTTAATGTTACGTCATTAAAAGCAGTAGAGTTAGGGTGATTGGGAGGATGAAGAAGGAGTGGCTTAGGCTGTTCCCCGTGGGTGTGGAACGGTCGATGGCTATATCGGGAGACAGAATTTTTCTTTTGATTTTGGGGGGTTTGCCACAAGTGTGGGAAGGGGAAATTTGTTTGTGTGTAGTTTGTAGGATGAATGTTCAACCACTCATGTTTTTGCTTCTCTGTATGAGCATGTTTACACTGCAAGGTAATCCCAAACTCTCTATTGATCATGGACCAAAGTGTTAACCTTAATTTAACTTCATGGAATTGCAGAGGTCTACAAAATTTAAAAAAACTTAAACAAGTTATGAATAAAATAAAGGACATGGGTTCAAGAATTGTGTTTTTACAAGAAACTCATCTGATAGAGGAGGATGTTAAAAGAATTAGGAGTAGATGGCAGGGAAGTGTATTCACCTCTTCATTTTCATCCCAAGCCAGGGGAGTTATGACTCTCATACATAAATCAGTTCCTTTTCAAGTGAAAAATGTAATTGGAGACAAATTTGGAAGATATGTAATCATTCAAGGTTCTTTGCTATTAGAAAATATAAATCTTGTGAACTTATATGGTCCCAATATAGATGATCAGAAGTTCTTTGCTAATTTATTTCTCATCTTATCATCACTTACAGGGCAACATATAATAGCAGGGGATTTTAATTGTACATTGAATCCAGGTGTGGATAGATCAACAGGACTGGATTGTACGCACATTGGATGTAGGATGACTATTAATCATTTTATGAAAGAATTGAGATTGTTAGATATATGGAGAGAAATGAAACCACAAGTTAAAGCCTATTCTTGTTATTCCAGTTCCTACAAGACATTCTCACGTATTGATTATTTTTTGATTTCCACAGAATTAAGGTCCAAGATTCAAAACTGCTTTTATGATAACATCGTGATCTCTGATCATGCACCCTGTTGTCTAATATATGTAGATAAAAAATTGACAAAGGAATCAGGTAGATGGCAATTTCAGCATAAATGGCTTCAGGATGAGGAATTTGTCAAGTATATAGAAAAACAGATAGACGAGTTCTTTGACATCAATACTACACAAACATCAGCATGTGTAAAGTGGGAGGCTTTCAAAGCTTTTATTAGGGGACATATTATTAGTTATACAGGATCAAAATCTAAGAAGACTCGAGAGGAGAGAGCTAAATTGGAACATAAAATAAAAAATCTTCAGGAAAAAGTGTATGCAGGAAGTGACCCAAGGTTGGAGAATGAATTACTGATTTTGAGAGCTGAATACGACAAAAAATCAGCGAATAGAGCTGCCTCGAGTCTTCTAAGATTGAAACAATCTTTTTATGAACAAGGTGAAAAATCAGGAAAATTATTAGCATGGCAGATTAAACAATTGGAAATTAAAACACCAATTACCAGTATTATAAGTAATGGACAGGTAGTTATAGATCCTTTAGAAATTAATAGAGCCTTTAGAGATTACTATGAAAAATTATATGATACCAAAAATGAACCTGATTTAACAAAACTAAATGGGTTTTTGAACGAACTATCTATACCGTGTATTCCAAATGAAAACGGGGAGATATTGGAGTCTAAAATTAGTCAAGAAGAAGTTGGGCTAGCCATTGATAATATGAAATCAGGAAAAAGTGCAGGACCAGATGGTCTTCCAGTTGACCTTTATAAAAAATTTAAGAATAAATTAATAAAACCTTTTTTGGAAATGGTTTTAGAAGCATTTCAAAATAATAATTTACCATCATACATAAATAATGCCTTAATTATACTGCTGCCAAAACCAGGTAAGCCCTCTAATAAATGTGAAAATATGAGACCAATAAGCCTATTAAACGCCGACCTTAAGATAATCTGTAAAATTTTAGCAAGACGAATACAAGAAATTTTACCAAATATTATTAATCGAGATCAGAATGGCTTTATAAAGGGTAGACAAGGCTTCCATAATGTAAGAAGACTATTTAATATTATTTATTTTAATAAAGAAGCACCGGATACAGCTCTCCTATCATTGGACGCCGAAAAGGCCTTTGATAGAGTTGAATGGCCCTTTCTTTTTGAAGTCCTACAAAGGTTTGGACTTGGAAATAATTTCATAAAATGGGTTCAAATAATATACAATAATGCTACAGCAGAAATCCTAACAAATAACAATATTTCAAAACCAATAAAAATCAATAGAGGATGTCGACAAGGCTGTCCACTTTCACCTTTACTGTTTACTATGGCAATTGAACCTTTAGCGATAGCGATACGTTTACATTCACAAATATATGGAATTAAAGTTGGACCAACAGAACATAAAATCTCCCTGTACGCCGATGACATAATTTTGTTTATGTCGAATCTAAAAAAATCAATTCCAACCTTGTTGAATTTAATAAAGAATTTTGGGGAAATATCAGGATATAAAATAAATAAAACTAAATCTTCAATATTAATGCTAAATGAGACCCAGAGAAATTACCCAGCCCCTGAGGTAAATCAATTCAATGTTGTAAATCAGTTTAAATATTTAGGAATCCAAATTATGCCTAAGCTAGAATCAGTCGCCAGTGTCAACTATGAAGCCTTAATGTCAGATATCAATGAGTTAACTCAGAGATGGATGTCACTACCAATGTCGATGATCGGGAGAATCAATATACTTAAAAGTAATATTTTACCTAAAATACTTTATTTATTTCAATACATTCCCTTATCACCACCTTTAGATCTATTCTCAAGAATAAAAAAAAAGTTAGTGGAATTTATATGGAACAACAGGAGGGCTAGATTACGTTTGTCTTTATTATATTTACCATTTGATCGTGGAGGTCTGAAATGTCCAAATTTTATGTTGTATTATTGGTCGGCACAACTGAGGTCTATGACATATTATTTTTCATCAAATGATCTCCCTCACTGGACTGAAATGGAATCATACAATTTACCTTTACCTCTTCCCATATTCATATACTCAGATTCGGCAAAAAAATTACAAAAACAAGTTAAAAATCCATTTGTAAAGCATATGATCAAAATATGGTGTGAAGCTAAAAACTATTTAAAAGAACCACAGTTATTGTCACAATTTAGTCCAATATGGGGTAATCAATATTTTAAACCAGGGAGAGCGGACGCTGTATTTAAAGTATGGAATTTAAAAGGGATACAAAAGATTCAGGATTTATATTTGCCATGTGCAGACAACATAATGTCTTTTGAAGAGCTGAGGATCAAATTTAATCTCAATAGAACACATTTTTTTAAATATCTTCAACTTAGAAACTTTATTCGATCAAATCAAAATAAAGCTCTCACTCGACCTATTTATTCATCCTTGGAAAAAATGATGATGAAAGATAGTAAAAGAAAGGGTATTATTTCAGAGTTTTATAACTCACTGACACTATCTTCAAGTGAAAATTCACTGAAAAGATTAAACTACTGGAAAGAAGATCTGCAAATTGAAATTTCAGAGGAACAATGGGAATTGGCTTGTACAGAAGCTCAAACCAAATCAATAAATGCACGCCTTAAATTGATACATTTCAAATGGTTAATGCGGATGTATGTTACACCGGAGGAGTTAAATAGATATAACAAAAATATACCAGATACATGCACAAAATGCATGGAAAGTAAAGGAACCCTATTTCATTGTTTATGGGAATGTAGATTAATAAGAATGTTTTGGGAAGAGGTGAGGGTAACAATTGAAAAAATAATCTCAAAACAAATCATATTGAATCCTAAACTGTTTTTGTTGGGTCTGTACCCAGAAAAGCATAATTTTAATAAAAGTGAAAGAACATTCATAGACCTCAGTTTGCTTAATGCCAAAAAATGTATTGCACTATTATGGAAAAAGACTCATAGACCAGATGTGACTCAGTGGTTAAGACAGATGTTAACAAACCTTCCATTAGAAAGAATAACATATATACTAAAATCAAAGGAAATTGTGTTTGAGAATATATGGAGACCTTTTATTGATTATGTAAAAAATTTAAACATAACTCTTGAAGAAGAAGGTGAATGATGTGTGTGGACCTTGTAAATTCCAAACTGGTGAACATAATATGTATACTTATGTATTGGATTGTCTAGACTAAACAGAGGAGCATTGTTGAAGACTTGATTTTGTTGGTGTTTTTAGTGCATTTTTTTTTTTTGTAGTACTTTAGTGTTAGTGTTTGATTGTTTGTATCATGTTTGTTAAAAAAAAAAAAAAAAAAAGGTTCAATAAAGATATTGTGGAAAAAAAAAAAAGTGTCAAAAATAAGTTCCGATGGAATTGGCTTGAGAGAAAAGTGACGGTAAAGGTGAAAATTGGCTCAAAGTTCGACGAGGTAACAGAAACACTCGTACAATTTCTGAAGAAACCAGAAAAGGAGATGAAGTTCAGAGACTGACACAGCTTGCTGCCAAAAGGAAGAAAGTTTCACATTAGAAGTGACTTGGTGACCAGTGTAAATATTGTAATAAACTCTTATAGAACTGTTAAATATGTTGGACTAAAGACAGTGAGACAACATTGAAGAAAAAGTAAGTTAACTTTTCATTAAATTTAATGATTTATCTAAGTCTAGTATTTCCTTTTTTTTATCATTTTTTTCAGTCTAAATTACTTCGGTTTTACTGAAAACATTCCAGCTTCAGGGGGGCTGCGCCCCCCCGGCCCCCCATAAGTCAATCAACCAAATTAGATTTCAGCTGAAATCAGAATTTCCTGTTGCCATCCCTGGTATAGATATTATCAATTTCACTTTTTTTCCACAATATTTTTTATTGAACCTTTTTTTTTTTTTTTTTTACAAACATAGCACACACAGTCAGACACTAACACAAAAGTAATTTAAAAATTAAAAAGAACAATAACAAAATAACAAAAAAAAGTGTAATAAAAACGACAACAGCCATTAACAAACACAAGTCAACAACAATGCTCCTCTGTTTAGTCTAGGTAATCTATTACATAAGAATACATAATATACATTCACCAGCTTGGAATTTGCAAGGTCCACACATATCATTCACCTTCTTCTTCAGAAGTTATGTTTAATTTCTTTACGTAATCAATGAATGGTCTCCATATATTCTCAAACACATTTTCCCTTTGATTTCAGTATATATGTTATTCTTTCTAGTGGAAGGTTTGTTAACATCTGTCTTAACCACTGGGTCACATCTGGTCTGAGTCTTTTTCCACAGTAGTGCAATACATTTTTTGGCATTAAGCAAACTGAGGTCTATGAATGCTCTTTCACCCTTATTAAAGTTATGTTTTTCTGGATACAGACCCAACAAAAACAGTTTAGGGTTCAATGTGATTTGTTTTGAAATTATTTTTTCAATTGTTATCCTCACCTCTTCCCAAAACTTTCTGATTTTTCTACATTCCCATAAACAGTGAAATAGGGTTCCTTTACTTTCCATACATTTTGTGCATGTATCTGGTATGTTTTTGTTACATCTATTTAATTCCACTGGTGTAACATACATCCGCATTAACCATTTAAAATGTATCAGTTTAAGACGTACATTTATTGATTTGGTTTGACCTCCTGCACAAGCCAATTCCCATTGTTCCTCTGAAATTTCAATTTGCAGGTCTTCTTTCCAGTCATTCAGTCTTTTCTGTGAGTTTTCACATGAGTATAGTGTCGATGAGTTGTAAAACTCTGAAATAATACCCTTTCTCTTACTATCTTTCATCAAAATTTTTTCCAGAGTTGAATAAGTAGGTCGGGTGAGAGCATTATTTTGATTTGAAGGAATAAAATTTCTAAGCTGAAGATATTCTATTAAGATTGAATTTAATCCTCAGTTCTTCAAAAGACATTGTTATCTGAGCGTGACAAATATAAATCTTGAATCTTTTGAATCCCTTTTAAATTCCATAATTTAAATACAATATCCGCTCTCCCTGGTGTAAAATATTGATTTTCCCCATATTGGGCTAAATTGTGACAGTGAGTGTGGTTCTTTTAAATATTTTTTGGTTTCACACCATATTTTGATCATGTGCTTTACAATTGGATTTTTAACTTGTTTCTGTAATTTTTTTAGCCGAGTCTGAGCATATGAATAAGGGAAGAGGTAAAGGTAAATTGTATGATTCCATTTCAGTCCAGTGAGGAAGATCATTTGATGAAAAATAATGTCATAGACCTCAGTTGTGCTGACCAGTAATACAACATAAAGTTTGGACATTTCAGACCTCCACGATCAAATGGTATCAATTTCACTTTTAATCTTTTTTTATTTCCTCTTTTACTTTTGAATTATTCATATTACTGTCTAACCGTTGTAATCGTTTTAATTTTCCTTGGAGATCAGCTAATTTTTGCCCCTTTAATTTTTTCAAGTGAGACGTCATTGAAATGATCTTTCCTCTCATTACAGCTTTCAGAGTGTCCCACAAAATTATCTGTCACACTTCGCCTGTGTCGTTCAACTCAAGATAGTTCTTAATGTCATCCTTTAATTTTTGTCTTAATTCAGAATCATTTAATATATTTGAGTTGAACTTTCACAACACTTTTCTGACCTTCTTTTCTAAAATAACAGACAATGAAATGGGACTGTGATCCGAGAGATCAATTGTCTTAATTTTGCAGTCTCTTACTCTGAAAGAAACATTATTGAACACAAAAAAATAGTCTATTCTTGAATAAACCCTGTGCGGGCAAGAATAGTGTGTATAGTCTCTACTTTTAGGATGTAATTCCCTCCAAACGTCAGTAATTCCCACTTCTTTCATCAATGAATTTACCTTTTTAATTAGTGCATTTTCTGCATTGGTTGTACTTGATATATCTAATTTTGGATTTAATCTAATATTGAAGTCTCCTCCACAGATTACCACTCCCTGAGAATTCATCATTAACTCAAATGTGTGTCTATAGAGAATCCAATCACTTCCAGGTGGAATATAAACGTTTATAAGCGTTATTTCATGTCAGTCTATTTTACCAGTAATTTTGATAAATCTTCCCTCCTCATCTTGTACTTCTGATATATGATCATAATTTAGCAAATTTGAAATAAGTATAGCAACCCCTCGTCGGTGCCCAGCTTTATAAGAAGAGGAGAAAACAAATTTAAAGCCCTGCCTTTTTAATTTTGCATGTTCAGATTGACTCAAATGGGTTTCTTGAAGGAAGGCAATCTGTGCCTTTTCTCGTTTTAGTTTTGTCAAAATCTTACTCCTCTTTATAGGATTCAGAACTCCATTTACATTGAAACAATTTCAACCGGTTCTCCTTGCATTGAAATGCTTGCATTTAACCTCAGTTTCCTGTAAGCACTCCCTTGGAAAAGGAATAACGCAATGAATAACAAAAACAAACTTTGAACATAGAACAGATTCCAAAACTAACTTCCAACCCTAAGGTCGATTTACTGACCCGCTGCTGGTTTGAGGGATAACCTCTACACCTCCAGTGTGTCAGAGAGCCCTCCACTATGACGTCAGCCATATAAACAGTTAAGTGTCCCCTCGTTGTCCCTTCCTCAGACCAAAATTTTCGTAGTTCTTTTCTTATATATTTTTCTCATTTATTTCTTATCTTTAATTAAAAAGGACCAAATCAACCTGTATCCTCCGTTGCTGTGCGTCTAAATGCTTGCAGCTTTTGCGTGAAGCTCTGCGTGTTCCCGGCCGCGGTGGTCCGTTTGGTCCGCGCTGGCTGCCAGGCTCCTCGCTGAATCCTCTCCCACAACGTTGCTGGCTGCTCAGTCACTTTCACCGGCAGGCCACGGCTGACCATGTCCGCTGTCGCCTCTTCCGCTGTGTCATACGTTCTCTGCCGTTCTTCATAGTGAACTCTTAGGCAAGCTGGATAGTCTGAAATCGTATTTTGTTTTCTTTCAGGACTCGTCGCGCCTCGGCATATGCTTTCCGTCTGTGTAAAACTACCGGAGCATAATCATGATCCAAGTTTATCTTATGGCCATCCAGAGTAAAGCCTTTCTTCTGCCATGCCAAACGGATTACTTCTTCTTTCGTTTTAAAGCTCTGGAATTTAACGAGGATAGATCTCGGCTTGGCTCCAGGTGGGGGCTATGGGGCGAGTGCTTGGTGTGCCCTCTCTATGTTCAGGTTTACAGTATCGGGGTGCCGAGGTTATCTCTAAGCACTTTCTCTATAAATGTAATCATTGTCTTTGGGTCCATTTCTTTTTGTTCGGGAATTCCATAAATCCTGATGTTTTCTCTTCTCGACCTGCATTCCTGATCCATTAATTTCTCCTGAAGTTGTTCTTGCAGTTTTAGCATTCCTGCAACCACTCCTTTTGTCTTGTAGCCTTTCCTCGTTCCCCACAATTCTTTTCTCTGCTTCATCCAGTCTTGAGTTTGTCTTGGCAAATTCTCTCATGAGCTCTTGTCTGTATTCACGCAGTTCTTTGAGTATTGTGCTGTTAGTCACCTCTCCTTCGTCCTCATTTGCGTCGTTTTCTCCCTGGCTAGCAGCAGTGGAGTTAGCATTAGCTTCGTGATCTTGCGACACATCAGTTTCTGTGGATGTCACTACAGTGGTTGATTTAGTTCTCCCTTTCGGAGGCATCTCCTCTCCTTTGTAGACGTTAGGACTAGTTTTTGTCGGTTTTAATTTGACTTTTTCGAGTAATTTCTTGTTTTTGGTCGGGAGACCACGCTCTATGCTGCCATCCCTTGGTGACCCGGAAGCGGAACCTGATATTCATTCTTACAAAATAATGGGAATTTTGGTAATTTGGCTAAGGGGGCAGATAATTGATATGAGGAACTGATATGATTAATTTTTCAATTACATTATATTGGCAGTGCGGTGGCAGAGTGGTTAGCACTGCAGAAGCACAGCAACTCACCCTTAGCTGGGGGATCCTGGGTTCGATCCCAGCCCCCGACCAACAGTGATAAGTGTGGAGTTTGCATGTTCTCCCCGTGTCTGCGTGGGTTTACTCCGGGATTTCTCCGATTTTCTCCCACATGCCAAAAACATGCAAGTTAGGTTAATTGGCATCAAACTGGGGATTCTAAATTGTCCTTAGGTATGACTGTGAGAGTGAATGGTTGTCTGTCTCTGTGTTGGCCCTGCGATGGACTATCTGTCCAGGGTGTACCCTGCCTCTCGCCCAAAGATGCTGGGATAGGCTCCAGCCCCCCGCGACCCGAAAAGGATTAAGCGGAAGAAGATGGATGGATGGATTATAACGCAATGTAAACACGCAACTAAACATGAATTCACCGTCTGAGTGAGTTGCAGACAGGCGAAGTTGCCTTTAACTTCTGCAGCTGTGTTCAACCTGCTGTGGAAATTCCCAAAACACCATCATGCTTTGGTTTACATTATCCGATGGGGGTCTCGCCAGATAAAATTGTCCCTGCCTCCAAAATTTCACCTGGATGATGGGTTGTTTACAATGATAGCCTACTAGTCTTGTTGGCATGTCCGTGGCAGGAGTCCGTTGGTTTAAAAAAAAAAGTGATTCATCTGCAAAGCTCCTGGTCCATCCGTCTTCAGGTGAGTGGCAGTCTCATTTTCAAACTAGTTTACTACTCCAATGCTGATACTTTTACTCCAGTGGCAGTAGAATCTCAGGGCCATTACTAGCTTGCGCTATCCTTCGGATGTGAACATTCAAATGCACGAGATTCGTGTGTGCTCGCCTCTTTCCATTGACTTTGCATTTGTGCCACGCTTGGTCTGAATGCTCCTTTTGTAAAACTGAATAAAGCTTTTTTTCAAAAGGGTGGGACTTTGGGGTCAGGTAAGAAATCTTTTCAAACAGCGCCTCACTGTGAAAATTAAGGTATCCAACACATTACTGCAATTCTCACAGAGAGTTGACAGTAAATTACTGTTCGCAATAAACACCTTTGGACTGGAGTGATGCATATCCAGTAAGTCGCACGATTCGATTCCTATTTTGGGGGGTCATGATTCGATTCAGAACTGATTTTTCAATTCAGAACTATTTTTGATTGACATTTTGGTCTCTGTTCAGTACAAAAACTCACTAATCTTAGGGGAAAAAAAAGTCCACTGCACTTCAAAAAATACTGAGGTAAGCTTGAAAGAGGAGTACGGTGTGTTGATGTTTTGGGAGGGTTATATTTTTAAAAATTTACATTAACTGATTTGCAATAAAATACTGTTAAATGGAACCATTGACTTCCGGGAAGATGGCGGAGAGACATAACGCTTAAACAGAGAGCTCTCCCTAGTCGGATTAAAAATCATTGGTAAATGGCCAACTCGACATAAATGGACCAATAAACCAAGGGATGAAAACCCGAAGAAGCCGGGCACACGGACAAAAGCAGGGTAAAACTAAAGAATCCCTCTTCAACAATGCAGGAGAAATCACTGTACACGAGGCCCAAAAAAACGAGGTGACTACAACAGAGAAAATGGAGGACCCCAAACTTGATACTGTGAACACTGGCATCGCCAATATAGGTAAAGACTTAAAAGACTTCAAGCGACAAATCCTGTTTGAGTTGTCGCTTGAAGTCTTTTAACGGCTCTTAAGGAAGAGCTGAAAAAAGAGATGAAGGAGGAAATTATGGGTCTCCGAAAAGAAATGGAGCGCAAGCTAGCTGAAAACATGGAGGAGCTGCGCACTCAACGGGCGTGTATGACAGAAGCACAGGCTCGAATATCAGAGTTGGAAGACCGAGGCAAGCGAGCGGCTGCAGACCCTGACGGCACAAACACAGAGGATGCAGGAAAAAATAACCGACCTGGAGAGCAGGTCCAGGCGGAGCAATATACGCATCTTCGGGATTCCGGAGGGCATTGAAGGCAACTCGATGATGAAATTCATGGATCATTTCTTAAAAAAAGAGCTTGAGCTGCCCAATGAAGCAGACCTGCAGATCCAACGAGCGCACAGAGCCTCGGCACAGAACCCAAATCCAAACTCTACACCCAGGTCAGTTGTGGTAAACTTTCTGAAATACGACATAAAGGAAAGAATCCTGACACAAGCGTGGGAAAAAAAAGATGAGTCGGCGACAAACAGATATTCTTTGACCATGACTACCCGACAGAAATTGTGCAGCAGCGAAAGAAATATGCCAACATTAAAAAAAATGCTGAAAGAGAAAAAAATTAGATTCCAAACGCCACTAACGAAGATGAGAATTCATTGGGAAGACGGCGTAAAAACCTACAACACAGCCAGAGGGGCAGCGCGGGACATGACGGAGCGAGGCTTTGTGGTGAGCGTACCGGAGGAAGCGGCTGGAGCAGCAGCGGCACTGAACGCATCACGACAGCTGGAGTGGAGGCGAGTGAGCGGCAGAAGACGGGAGACGGACGTGGCACACCGGGCCCAGGAAAAACTGCAAGGCTTTCAACGGAAAGCCTAGATTATAACAAACATTAAGAAGGACACAGAAGAAATGAAGGCCAAGAAGACAAGGTAAAAGAGAAACAAACGGCTAGGAGAGGTTTAAGTGATTTATGTTGGACATTTCTAGACTAATGACTATTACTTGGATAGTAAATGCAGGTCTAGGGAGGGCCCCTCACTCGGTGAGGGCATTCCCTCCACCCACCAACAGGGACCAGTGGGTAGAAGAAAGGCCCAAAGTACGGAGGTCGAGATTTGGTAATGTGTTTTTGTACAAATATGTGTTAGTTTTGTTAAAGGGGTTAGGAGCACAAGTTAAAACAATGGAAAAACATGAATATGGGTAAAAATCTTAAGATAATGACATTAAACGTGAATGGTCTGAGCTCACCTGTTAAAAGGGAAAGAATAATAAGAAAATTCAAGAAGGAAAAAGCCGAAATTATATTTATGCAAGAGACACATTTGAGCAAGACAGAACATGAGAAACTAAAGAGATTTGGCTATAAGAACTCCTACTACAGTTCACTTAAGGGAGGAAATAAAAGGGGGGTTATACTACTAATTTCAAATAAAATACAATTTGAATGTGAACAAGAAATCCAGGATAAAGAAGGCAGGTATGTAATAAAGGGAAGAATGGATGGTATGCAGATCACATTAGTGAACATCTATGCCCCACCAGAAAGTGACGAGGGTTTTTTTCAACAACTGTTTGATCTCATAGCAACACACAGTGAAGGAGTCCTAATTTGTGGAGGAGACTTAAATGCTGTCATGGATCATGAAGTTGACACAACAAGTGTTAAGAAGACAAAAAAACATGTAACAAAGTTCATAAGAACCTCACTGGCAGAAATGGGTATGGTAGACATATGGAGGGACCTGCACCCACTCAAAAAAGACTATACACATTATTCAGCAGTCCATAAAGTACACTCTAGAATAGATTACTTCCTTATGAATGAAGGTGACAGACACAGGGTGAGAAATTGTCGGATTGGAGGGGCAGAAATATCAGATCATAATCCTCTATACATGGAAATATATTTAAACAATAGAAAACGACAAACAACATGGAAACTTAATGTAGGACTGTTAAATGATGAGAAAGTAAACATAAACGAGTATATCGAGGAGAATGATAATGAAGAAGTGGACCCAACAATACTACGGGATGCACTAAAAGCCGTGTTAAAAGGTAAATTAATTGCTGAATCAGGAAAAGCAAATAAGTCTAAACTGGAAACATATGAACAAAGATGTGAAAGACTGAGGGAATTAGAACATAAACATCAAAGCACAAATGACCCAAAAATATATCAAGAAATTAAGGAAGAAAAAATTAAGGTAAAAGAAATACAAATAGATGAAACTGAAAGGAAAAATAGATATTTAAAACAAAAATATTATGAAACGGGGCCAAAGGCCACAAAACTGCTGGCAAAACGGTTACGAAAACAGCAAACGGTGAATAATATATATAAGATTAAGGACCCCATCACAAATAAAACCACAGTTAACCCAGAAAACATCGAAGAAATATTCCATAATTTCTATCAAGAACTATACTCGCAACCTGAAGAGACAAATGTTAAGGACATTAAAAAATTTCTATGCACATTGGACTTGCCATCAATAGGAAACCAACAAAATGAAAAGCTAACAGCAGAAATAACAACACAAGAGATTAAAGATGTGATTAAGTCACTTAAAAATGGTAAATCACCAGGTAGTGATGGATACCCCTCTGAGTTTTATGAACTGTTTATAGAACTCATGCCACAGCTCCTAAAGTCATTTAATTGGACATTAAACAACAACAAAATACCTCCATCATGGAACGAAGCCATTATTTCAGTTATTTTAAAACCAGGGAAAGATGGGGAACAATGCGGAAACTATAGGCCAATCTCTTTATTAAATGTGGATTATAAAATATATACAACAATTATATGTAAACGAATAAAGACATTCTTGACGGAATTGATAGAGGATGATCAAACTGGTTTCATAGAGGGACGCCAAACACATGACAATATCAGGAGAACATTACACATAATCAAATACATAAAGAAAAGAAAAGCGCAGTAATAGAGTTTAGACGCAAAAAAAGCATTTGATAGGGTTAATTGGAAGTTCCTATATAATGTGCTGGAACACTTTGGATTTAACGAAAAATCAGTACAATGCATAAAGACACTGTATCAAAAACCTGTGGCAAGAATCAAGATAAACGGTAGCTTAACAGACAAAGTAAATATACAAAGATCAACTAGGCAGGGATGCTGCCTATCGCCCACCTTGTTTGCTCTGTTCATAGAGCCGCTGGCTCAAGCGATGTGACAAAATAAGAAATTAAAAGGTGTAACAATAAAGGGAGCGGAACACAAGATTGGGCTATTTGCAGACGATATTATAGTTTACCTTGAGCAACCAGATGAATCAATAATGGAAATGATGGACTTGATAGAAAATTTTGGAAAATTATCAGGATACAAGATAAACATAACAGAAACACAAATACTGACATTCCACTATAACCCTTTAAACCAGATAACTGATAAGATCAAACTAAACTGGAAACAAAAAGGAATAAAATACCTTGGAGTGAGCATACCTAAAGATCTAAGCAAAATCTATAAAGAAAACTATGATGGGTTGGATCAAGAAATAAAAAAGGATATTGATAGATGGTCAGTCTTAAATATGGATCTGAATTCAAAAATTAAGACAGTCAAAATCAGCATACAACCTAGACTGCTTTACCTCTTCCAGGCTCTACCAACAGAGATTCCTGGTGCCCAGTTCTCAAAGTGGGACAGGATGATATCGAGATTTGTTTGGGGAGGTAAAAAGCCAAGAGTGAAATATAAAACTCTCCAGTTACCAAAAGAGAAAGGAGGCATGGGCCTACCGAGTCTAAAGGAATATTACTACTCAGCACAAATAAGATATATCATATGTTGGTGCGACGGAGGATATGAGGCAAAATGGAAAGAAATGGAAAAGGAAATTGAAGGACTCCCAGTACAAAGCATAATAGGAGATAAGGATACATATAAGCAAATCAAACAAATAGACCCAATCACTAAATTTACTTTGGAATTGTGGTATAAAATGGTACAAAAGTATAATATAAAGGAGGACATAAAACTATTGAAATGGGTAGCATTTGACAGTCAGTTTGAACCGGCAAAGCAAGATAGGGGATACAAAAATCTGGTGAACAAGGGAATCACAGCATGGGGCAATATCGGGGAGAAAAAAAAAAAAAAAAAAAAAGATTTCGGGAGTTTTGTAAACATCAGAAGAAAATTTAAACTAGAAAAATCAGAATTCTTCAGATATCTGCAGATGAGAGATTATTATGAGGAAGATTAGACATAACCTCCACACAGATGTGAGTGAGATTATACAATTCATTTTAAGCTCATATGCAGGAAATAAATAAGAATTATTTCAAAGCTATATCAGAAACTTATGGCAAACAAACATTCAAGTAACTATATAAAGGAGAAATGGGAGAAAGAGCTAAATTTAAACATAACAGAAGAAAACTGGCAAGAAATATGGAGAACACACATCAACAAGTTCAAGGACATGGAGGGAATTTGGATGGAAAAACCTGATTCGCCATTTCATTACACCACAGATTCAAAGAAAATATACAAATACCCAATCTATATGCTGGAGGGGCTGTGGGGCTCAAAATGCAGACCACTCACATATGTTTTGGAAATGCTGCAAAATCTCATCATTCTGGAAATCTATACATGTGACAATACAGAGGATATTAGGATATAATATACCAATGAACTGTAACTTGATGTATTTGTGATCTTAAGAGACAATGTAATACAGGCTGAGGACAGATATCTAGTTAAAATCTTGCTGATTGCATGTAAAAAAAAAACAATCACAAGAAAATGGTGATCAGAAGTTCTTCCTGACCAAGAGCAATGGACTGACATTGCTGAGGATATACATTTGATGGAAAAACTAACATATTGACAAAGAATGCAAGGAGGACAATATGAAAAAAAAATGGCGGAAATGGACACACTACAAAGTGCAACAACGAGACAGAAATTGAAAGAATAACCAAAGACACTGGAAAAACCAGAAGAATTAAGAGATGGAAACTTAAAACTTGATGCTCCAATATTTGTCCCCCCCTTTTCTTTTTTTTTTCTTCCTCTAGCTCCTTTTTTTTAAATATAGACTGATCTGAATGTGATATGTATGATGAAAAATGAATAAAAATCAAAGCTACAAAAAAAAATACCATTAAATGAAAAAGGTAGGCTTAGGTTAGTAACTGCTTTTTTATTTCTTGAAAACGTGAGTTTCAAAAATGAAATTGCGCAGAAATTAAATTTTGAAAATTTTCCTTTTCAGCATATCACAGTCCCTAACAGCTTTTACACAGTGTGTAGGTTTGGTTGCCCTCCAGCTTTCTAGAACTATAGGCTATTCATTTAAAAGCAAAAGTAAATTCTATCACAAATACTTTGAACATCCATTTAAATAGTAGTGCTACCTGACTGTATGCAGTCAATGTACAGTTACCTGTACAGTAACTTAATGCAATGAACAAATTCAATAAGAACTGAATGCAATTGGTGCATAAATAACATGAATTTTAAACCTGCACAAATATAAACTTGAGTATCTAAACTCTTCAGAGACTTTAACAAAACAAGTTAATGAAACAAAATAAAGTACTATTACAAGTTATGATTTTGTTTTTTCCCAGTTCAGAATTTGCTGGGCGTTAAAGTGGTGCATTGTGCGTTGTTCAGCAGGAGGACTTAGAACGTTTTCCACTTTTTTCAGCTGTGGGTGATTATCTGGTCATGGTCCTTTGCCTGGTGAAGTTTCTCCAGTAAAGCTAAACTAAATGCAATAATTTGAAACAAACAAAAATAAACTTCCATCCAGTGTTAATTTTGTCAACTAAAACTATCTTTTTGTCATCCATTAAGGCTAGAGATTAAACTAAAATGACCATTTATGCATTTTACTTTTGACACCTAATTTGAGTCCAGATTTATTGTGATGATTTTATTTTTATAGTTTTATTTTAGTCTGTTCATTATCAATCGTTTTTGTCTACTTTTAGTCAATAACAAGATTTGGTTTTTATTCAATGGATAGAATGCTGCTTCCATCGCTGTCAAAAAATGTTAGGAAAAAAAACCTCAGCTGCGGCTGTCAGGGTTGCTGGGCAACAGGGTAGTGCGTGGTCGCGCAAACGAACGTCATCCAAAGACTAGACCAGAAACTCTTTTTTTTTTTTTTTTTAACAGTCTATGGACTAAACTCATTTTTAGATTCTTTTACATTCATCCTTCAAAATGTGTGATCACCGTCGGCCCGTCTCAAGGCACAACACCTGAATTTGTGTATGATCAGCCCAGTGCTGACTCAGCCATATTTGCACGGTCAGCTATGGCCAGCCATTTTGTGACGTAACATGGGGGCGTAAATTGTTGAGGGTGCGTAACTAGTTGGAGGGGTTTTGACGGAGTCTGTGAGCTGCAGACGGACCTGTCTTGGAATTTCTTTCTGCTCCATTTTTTTCTTTATTCCGACTGTTTCATCCGGCTGCTAGCTAGTAAGCTACTCTGCGTGGTTGTCCTGCGTTAGCAACGTCGGTGTGTAATTGCGTATCATGAAGCAGCAATACCTGTCATGTGATGGGACCCCGGTAGCACCGGGGGAAAAAAACATAAGAATCGATTTTTTTTTTTTTAAATTAATTTTTGTGAATTGGTTCTGGATCGTGTAAAATGAGAATCTAGCTTCTTATGTGAATCAATTTACCCCCCCCAACACCCCTAATATCCAGTGAAACATTGGAGTGCAATTATCATGGAATATAGTAACTCCTGGAATTCCTATTGTTCAATCAAATTGCTCAGTCAGAACTAAAGTTGTGTAATTAACAATAGTGCTATAAAAAAGTATTTGCCCCCTTCCTGGTTTCCTTTCTTTTTTTCACATTTGTCACGCTTAAATGTTTCAGATCATCAATCAGATTTCTAATATTAGACAAAGATAACCCAAGTAAATCCAAACTGCAGTTTTTAATGATGATTTCATTTATTCAGGGAAAAAAGCTATCCCAGACTACCTGGTCCTATGTGAAAAAGTAATTATCCGTAAACCTAATAAATGAAACATTTAAGTGTGACAAATGTGCAAAAACATTAAAAAAAAAAAAAAAAAAAAAAAAAAAAAAAAAATAAGGAAGGGGTTCCAGTACTTTGTCACAACATTGTAAATAAATGTATTTTTGGAAATTTTGATTAATATGACATTTGATGACAGGTAGTTATAGATCCTTTAGAAATTAATAGAGCCTTTAGAGATTACTATGAAAAATTATATGATACCAAAAATGAACCTGACTTAACAAAACTAAATGGGTTTTTGAACGAACTATCTATACCGTGTATTCCAAATGAAAACAGGGAGATATTGGAGTCTAAAATTAGTCAAGAAGAAGTTGGGCTAGCCATTGATAATATGAAATCAGGAAAAAGTGCAGGACCAGATGGTCTTCCAGTTGACCTTTATAAAAAATTTAAGAATAAATTAATAAAACCTTTTTTGGAAATGGTTTTAGAAGCATTTCAAAATAATAATTTACCATCATACATAAATAATGCCTTAATTATACTGCTGCCAAAACCAGGTAAGCCCTCTAATAAATGTGAAAATATGAGACCAATAAGCCTATTAAACGCCGACCTTAAGATAATCTGTAAAATTTTAGCAAGACGAATACAAGAAATTTTACCAAATATTATTAATCGAGATCAGAATGGCTTTATAAAGGGTAGACAAGGCTTCCATAATGTAAGAAGACTATTTAATATTATCTATTTTAATAAAGAAGCACCGGATACAGCTCTCCTATCATTGGACGCCGAAAAGGCCTTTGATAGAGTTGAATGGCCCTTTCTTTTTGAAGTCCTACAAAGGTTTGGACTTGGAAATAATTTCATAAAATGGGTTCAAATAATATACAATAATGCTACAGCAGAAATCCTAACAAATAACAATATTTCAAAACCAATAAAAATCAATAGAGGATGTCGACAAGGCTGTCCACTCTCACCTTTACTGTTTACTATGGCAATTGAACCTTTAGCGATAGCGATACGTTTACATTCACAAATATATGGAATTAAAGTTGGACCAACAGAACATAAAATCTCCCTGTACGCCGATGATATAATTTTGTTTATGTCGAATCTAAAAAAATCAATTCCAACCTTGTTGAATTTAATAAAGAATTTTGGGGAAATATCAGGATATAAAATAAATAAAACTAAATCTTCAATATTAATGCTAAATGAGACCCAGAGAAATTACCCAGCCCCTGAGGTAAATCAATTCAATGTTGTAAATCAGTTTAAATATTTAGGAATCCAAATTATGCCTAAGCTAGAATCAGTCGCCAGTGTCAACTATGAAGCCTTAATGTCAGATATCAGTGAGTTAACTCAGAGATGGATGTCACTACCAATGTCGATGATCGGGAGAATCAATATACTTAAAAGTAATATTTTACCTAAAATACTTTATTTATTTCAATACATTCCCTTATCACCACCTTTAGATCTATTCTCAAGAATAAAAAAAAAGTTAGTGGAATTTATATGGAACAACAGGAGGGCTAGATTACGTCTGTCTTTATTATATTTACCATTTGATGGTGGAGGTCTGAAATGTCCAAATTTTATGTTGTATTATTGGTCGGCACAACTGAGGTCTATGACATATTATTTTTCATCAAATGATCTCCCTCACTGGACTGAAATGGAATCATACAATTTACCTTTACCTCTTCCCATATTCATATACTCAGATTCGGCAAAAAAATTACAAAAACAAGTTAAAAATCCATTTGTAAAGCATATGATCAAAATATGGTGTGAAGCTAAAAACTATTTAAAAGAACCACAGTTATTGTCACAATTTAGTCCAATATGGGGTAATCAATATTTTAAACCAGGGAGAGCGGACGCTGTATTTAAAGTATGGAATTTAAAAGGGACACAAAAGATTCAGGATTTATATTTGCCATGTGCAGACAACATAATGTCTTTTGAAGAGCTGAGGATCAAATTTAATCTCAATAGAACACATTTTTTTAAATATCTTCAACTTAGAAACTTTATTCGATCAAATCAAAATAAAGCTCTCACTCGACCTATTTATTCATCCTTGGAAAAAATGATGATGAAAGATAGTAAAAGAAAGGGTATTATTTCAGAGTTTTATAACTCATTGACACTATCCTCAAGTGAAAATTCACTGAAAAGATTAAACTACTGGAAAGAAGATCTGCAAATTGAAATTTCAGAGGAACAATGGGAATTGGCTTGTACAGAAGCTCAAACCAAATCAATAAATGCACGCCTTAAATTGATACATTTCAAATGGTTAATGCGGATGTATGTTACACCGGAGGAGTTAAATAGATATAACAAAAATATACCAGATACATGCACAAAATGCATGGAAAGTAAAGGAACCCTATTTCATTGTTTATGGGAATGTAGATTAATAAGAATGTTTTGGGAAGAGGTGAGGGTAACAATTGAAAAAATAATCTCAAAACAAATCATATTGAATCCTAAACTGGTTTTGTTGGGTCTGTACCCAGAAAAGCATAATTTCAATAAAAGTCAAAGAACATTCATAGACCTCAGTTTGCTTAATGCCAAAAAATGTATTGCACTATTATGGAAAAAGACTCATAGACCAGATGTGACTCAGTGGTTAAGACAGATGTTAACAAACCTTCCATTAGAAAGAATAACATATATACTGAAATCAAAGGAAATTGTGTTTGAGAATATATGGAGACCTTTTATTGATTATGTAAAAAATTTAAACATAACTCTTGAAGAAGAAGGTGAATGATGTGTGTGGACCTTGTAAATTCCAAACTGGTGAACATAATATGTATACTTATGTATTGGATTGTCTAGACTAAACAGAGGAGCATTGTTGAAGACTTGATTTTGTTGGTGGTTGTTGGTGTTTTTAGTGCATTTTTTTTTTTTTGTAGTACTTTAGTGTTAGTGTTTGATTGTTTGTATCATGTTTGTTAAAAAAAAAAAAAGGTTCAATAAAGATATTGTGGAAAAAAAAATATGACATTTGATGTTTGTTAAAAAAAAGGTTCAATAAAAAATATTGTGGGGGGAAAAAATGTGACATTTGCTTCAATCACTAAGTTTATATTGCCATTTGAGAACCTAAAGTAGGCTACTTCATGATTATTGATCACTATAGATCAGCAGTGTATGTATGTATGTATACTGTCTGAACTAATGGCTATGCTGTTTTGGTATTTACATGCAAGGGTCTATAGACGATAATTAGCCCACATGGAAAAATCTACATCATGTACAAGACGGACATGTTGAAAAAAAATCTTTAATAAATTCTCTGAAGAATAATGTTGTACATGCACAAAAGTCACAAGAATAATGTATAAAATGGTGAAACTACAGTCCTTTCTTTTCTTCATGCCAAGAAAAGATTTGTTGTAGAGTTTTGTAGCTATTGTTGGGAATGATTTATTGCAGCCTTGCTTGCTTTACATATTATGTAAAGTACAATCTTGTTTCCATATTACTTTTACATTTTGATATTCTCAAGGACATCTAAATGTAGTTTTAAAGACCAAAAGCAATTCCTGTGTTTTGTAGCTCAACAAAAAAGTGCCAGCAAAGCTCTGTCAAAACCATCAGTTTTCAGTCTGCTCATGAATATTAATGAACCCAAATGTGACTGGGTAAATGGTTTCTAAGTGATGCATGGTAAGGGCAGCCACAAGTAAGCAACTGCTAACTTCTGCTTTAAGTGCTGTTATCCTATAATGGCCTGTCTCAAGACAGCAGACAGTTGCGTATATAAACAGCAGGACAATAACGACAATGCCAGAATTGCCACCCCAACAGTCAACTGTTGATGGCTAACAAAGCAGACGTGTTTTCTTTTGTTTCAGTAACCTGTCATCTCTGTGAGGCTAACAGCAGCCTCAGCGGCCACAAGTTCTACATATTTAGCATTTCCAGTAAAATATTTAATAGTGCTGGGAATCGATTAATTTTTTTAACTAATTATTCACAATCATTTTTAAAAATTCATCACAATTACTCATGATTAAATTTTTTTTAAACTATTCACAGCATTTATTTAAATTAATCATGATTACTTGTGATTAAAATTTTTTTTTAAACTAATTAACTGTGATTAATTGCAAAGGAAACTGTGGGGTGGGGGTGGGGTGAGCATGCATAGGTACAGTACACAAATGGTTTTTGTTTTTGTTTTTTTCTTCAATACATACACTTCTTTACCTCAGATTAAGTTTTACAACATACAGACGTGGACAAAATTGTTGGTACCCCTCTGTTAATGAAAGGAAAAACCCACAATGGTCACAGAAATAACTTGAATCTGACAAAAGTGGTAATAAATAAAAATTCTATGAAAATTAACCAATGAAAATCAGACAATGCTTTTGAATTGTGGTTCAACAGAATTATTTTAAAAAACAAACTCATGAAACAGGCCTGGACAAAAATGATGGTACCCTTAACTTAATATTTTGTTGCACAACCTTTTGAGGCAATCACTGCAATCAAACAATTTCTGTAACTGTCAGTGAGACTTTTACACCTCTCAGCGGGTATTTTGGCCCACTCCTCATGAGCAAACTGCTCCAGTTGTCTCAGGTTTGAAGGGTGTCTTCTCCAGACGGCATGTTTCAGCTCCTTCCACAGATGTTCAATAGGATTTAGATGAGGGCTCATAGAAGGCCACTTTAGAATAGTCCAATGTTTCGCTCTTAGCCATTCTTGGGTGTTTTTAGCTGTGTGTTTTGGGTCATTATCCTGTTGCAAGACCTGTGACTGAGACCAAGCTGTCTGACACTGGGCAGCACATTTCTCTCTAGAATACCTTGATAGTCTTGAGATTTCGTTGTACCCTGCACAGATCAGAATCAGAATCAGAATCAGGTTTATTGCCATTGTTCATGTAGTACACAAACTAGGAATTTGTCTCGGTACAATGCTGCAACATTAAACATGATAAGATAAGAGAAATAAACTATACATGTAATAAAGTGTAGGATAAGATTAAGTGATACTGGTCAACAGTTAAAATATATATTAGCCAGCAGCAGATACTGTGGAGAACTATATAGTGCAGTCGGTAATGCAGGAAGAAAACAGTGATGATTGACATGAGTCTGGTTGAGCTGCTGTACATGGTGCACGAGAGTCACTTAGTGTTCAGCAGTCTAATGGCAGAGGGGAAGAAGCTGTTCATGTGACGGGAGGTTTTAGTCTGGATGGACCGAAGTCTTCTACCAGAGGGGAGGGGGGCAAACAGTACATGACCAGGGTGTGAGGGATCGGCTATGATCCGGCCAGCACGCCTCCGGGTCCTGGAGATGTACAGATCCTGGAGAGATGGGAGCTTGCAGCCGATCACCTTCTCAGCAGTGCGCACGACGCGCTGCAGCCTTAGTCTGTCCCTGGCAGTGGCTCCTGCGTACCACACGGTTATGGAGGTGGTGAGGATGGACTCGATGATGGCTGTGTAGAACTGCACTAACATCTTGGTGGGTAGCTTGAGCTTCCTCAGCTGCCGCAGGAAGAACATCCTCTGCTGGGCTTTTTTGATGAGTGAGCTGATGGTCAGCTCCCATTTGAGGTCCCTGGTGATGGTAGTGCCTAGGAAGCGGAAGGAATCAGCAGTGGTGATGGGAGAGCCTGAGAGGGTGAGGGGGGGCAGAGGAGTAGTGACTTTCCTGAAGTCTACAATCATCTCCACTGTCTTCAGAGCGTTCAGCTGCAGGTTGTTATTGCTGCACCAGGACGCCAGCTGGGCCACCTCTCTCCTGTAGGCGGACTCGTCGCCGTTGGAGATGAGCCCGATGAGGGTGGTGTCGTCCGCAAACTTGATCAACTTGACAGACTGGTGGCTGGAGGTGCAGGAGTTGGTGTAAAGGGAGAAGAGTAGGGGGGAAAGTACACAGCCCTGGGGTGATCCGGTGCTGATGCTAGTATAGTCTGAGACAGTCTTTCCCAGCCGCACATGCTGCCTCCGGTCCGTCAGGAAGTCGATGATCCACCTGCAGAGGGAGTCAGGCACGTTGAGCAGGGACAGCTTGTCCCGGAGCAGAGCGGGGCGGATGGTGTTGAATGCGGAGCTGAAGTCCACAAACAGGATCCTGGCGTAGGTTCCCGGGGAGTCCAGGTGCTGCAGGATGGAGTGGAGGGCCAGGTTGACTGCATCGTCTACAGACCTGTTGGCTCGGTAGGCAAACTGCAGCGGGTCCAGGAGAGGGGTGGTGATGGACTTGAGGTGGGACAGGACCAGGCGCTCAAAGGACTTCATGACTACAGAGGTGAGCGCTACAGGTCTGTAGTCATTAAGTCCAGTGATCCGTGGCTTCTTGGGGACAGGGATGATGGTGGAGGATTTGAGGCAGGACGGCACGTGGCATAACTTAAGGGAGGTGTTAAAAATGTCTGTGAATACAGGAGCCAGCTGTTTCGCACAGAGTCTCAGGGTGGAGGGAGACACGCCGTCTGGGCCGGGGGCCTTGCGCGGGTTCAGTCTGGAGAACTGCTTGAGCACATCCTGCTCACTGATGATAAGGGGAGGGGGGGAGGTGGGGGGGGGTGCCTTAAATGAAGTAGGGAATGTGGAGGCTGTGGAGCTGGAGGGAGGGGGGGAGTTGGACACAGATGACGAGGTGTCAAAACGGGCATAGTGTTGGGACAGTCTCTGACAAAGGGCTTTGTCATCCTGACCTTTAGGAGCCTGAGGCCGATAGTTGGTGATCTGCCTCAGTCCTCTCCACACGGAAGCCGAATCATTAGCAGTGAACTGCTGCTGGAGTCTCTCTGAGTACACAGATTTAGCCCTCTTCAGCTCTCTGTTAAACCGGTATTTAACCTCCCTGTAGCAGTCCCTGTCTCCACTTTTCAGCGCTGCTTCCTTCTCCTTCCTGATCTGTCTGAGCTTAGCTGTGAACCAGGGTTTGTCATTAGAGTAACTCACCCTGGTGCGTGATGGAAGAATGTTCTCTTCACAAAAGTGGATATATGAGTTCACAGTGTCCGTGTACTCATCCAGATCATGCGTGGCTCCTTTAAGCATGCCCCAGTCAGATATTTCCATGCACGTTTCCAGCTTCTCCTCAGCATCACTGGTCCGATTCAAGACACCCTGTGCCAGATGCAGCAAAGCAGCCTCAGAACATAACAGAACCTCCTCCATGTTTCACAGTAGGGACAGTGTTCTTTTCTTGGTATGCTTCATTTTTGCATCTGTGAACATAGAGCTGATGTGCCTTGCCAAAATGTTCCAGTTTTGTCTCGTCTGTCCATAGGACATTCTCCCAGAAGCTTTGTGGCTTGTCAACATGCAGTTTGGCAAATTCCAGTCTGGCTTTTTTAGGATTTGTTTTCAACAGTGGTGTCCTCCTTGGTCGTCTCCCATGAAGTCCACTTTGGCTCAAACGACGACGGATGGTGGGATCTGACGCTGATGTACCTTGACCTTGGAGTTCACCATGAATGTGTTTAGAGGTTGTTCTGGGCTCTTTTGTTACCATTCGTATTATCCGTCTCTTCCATTTTTCATCAAGTTTCCTCCTGCGGCCACGTCCAGGGAGATTGGCTACAGTTCCGTGGATCTTAAATTTCTGAATAATGTGTGCAACTGTAGTCACAGGAACATCAAGCTGCTTGGAGATGGTCTTATAGCCTTTACCTTTAACTTGCTTGTCTATAATTTTCGTTCTAATCTCCTGAGACGGCTCTCTCCTTTGCTTCCTCTGGTCCATGTTTAGTGTTGTACACACAATATCACCAAACAGCACAGTGACTACTTGTCACCCTTTAAATAGGCCGACTGACTGATTACAAGTTTGTAGAGACCTGTGATATTAATTAGATGACGCATCTTGGTTGAACATGTCCCTATGGTCACATTATTTTCAATCTTTTCTAGGGGTACCATCATTTTTGTCCAGGCCTGTTTCATGAGTTTGTTTTTTAAAATTCTGTTGAACCACAATTGAATGAATGAATCTTTATTTCGGACAGTACAGGTTAAAACTACAGTACAGGTACTAGTACAGGTTAGAAACTGAATAATATAACAAAGGGTGAAAGAAAATCCAACAAGGTCAAATTAGACAATAACTCCTCTGATTATACAGTTCAACTTAAGTTATCCGAAATGGGTGATGGCTGAAGCCGCAGCTTATATTGCCCACCCATGTTCCATCCAAGAATTCAAAAGAAAAAACAAAACAAAAGCGATTACAATTCAGAACGAAGCTAAGACAAAATGTGACAAAAAAAACTAAGCTACAACACAACGCAGGCTGGATATGACAATCCTTATGTGATTTTACATGTCATCTTGTATATATGTTTGGAGTATTTCTTCCTTTAGTTTTTGTTTAAATTGTCCAAGCGTTGTACATGATTTTAATTCAGGTCCAAAATCGTTCCATAATCTGACTCCTTGCATTGAAACACGGTGTTGCTTGGTGGTAGTTCTCACTGAAGGTTTTTGAAATATACATGTTCCTCTGAAATGATATTGTTTCTCCCTTATTTGGAACAACTTTTGGATATTTGCGGGCAGTGATAGATTCTTCACTTTAAACATTATTATTGCAGTTTTAAAGTCAACCAGATCTTTCAACTTGAGAGCTTTTAATTTAAGAAAAAGTGGGTTTGTTGGTTCCCTGTAAGCTGCTTTGTTTATTATTCTAATAGCTCTCTCAATTCAAAAGCATTGTCTGATTTTCATTGGTTAATTTTCATAGAATTTTTATTTATTACCACTTTTGTCAGATTCAAGTTATTTCTGTGACCATTGTGGGTTTTTCTTCCATTAACAGAGGGGTACCAACAATTTTGTCCACGTCTGCATTCAGTGTGCTTGCTTTGGCAGTCAGCCTTGATCATAACTTAACAGAGCTGCCTTGAGAGCTCTTATGTAAAAATCTGAAGGAAATCAACATGATATTGGTACTATTTTCCTTATTTTGGAGTGACAAATAAGGTTTGTGGTGTAAGACAGAGGGTAAAGGTGTGTTCAAACCAAATGCAAATGGGCAAATTTTTTGCGCGGTGTAATTTCATTATAACTCAGTGTAAACACGTGAATAGACATGAATTCACCGTCTGAGTGAGATGCAGACAGGCAAAATTGCCTTTATAACTTCTGCAGCAGTGTTCAACCTACTGTGGAAATCTCCAAAATAACATCATGCTTTAGGTTTACATTATCCGACAGGGAGCTCACCTGAAAAAGTTGTCCCGTCTCCAAAACTTTACAAGATGAGTGTTTCCGTTGCTAGCCTTGTTAGCACGTCTGTGGCAGGAATTCATGGATAAATAACGACGTCCCGATTTAGCTGAAGAGCTCCCGGTCCTCCTGTTTCCAGGTGAGTGGCAGTCTCATTTTCAAACTAGTTTACTCTGGTGATACAATGGTGATACTTTTACTCTGGTGATGGCAGAATTTCAAAGGTAGCCTATTCCCTCGGACGCGACTGTGCGATTTCACGTGTACTTGCCTCTTTCCATTGACTTTGTATGGATTCTCGCCACCCATTTGTGTTTGGTCTGAAGGCACCTTAAGACTGAGAATCACTCTTAAAGTGTGTTCAGACCAAATGTGAGTAAATTTAGTCATGCAACCCGAATACATGTTAACTCAGTGTATTTGCGTGAGTGAATTTACTTGCATTTGGTCTGAACACACCTTTAGACACATGAAGAGTGACAGTTGGCAACACTGATGTAGTGTTGCTATCTGTATACACTATCCTAGCCTAATAATATTGCCTAAACCAATTAATCAATGGGGAAAAACGTACTAAACTGCTCATGCCCATTTGATTCTGATGTACTCATGAGAATTCATGTCAAGTTGACCCCTCACATAGTTGGTCCCCCAAGTCGGCTCTGGGATCTGGTGCCAACAAGTGCAAAGTGGGGGTCATTGTCAGATTTTCAATCCAGTCAATTACAAATGGATTCAGAGGTTTCTAGAGCCTCATTCATCCCACATTCCCATTGTGTGGATTTTTATTTGGGTGTAAAACTGTTAAGACTTTTCTTGGTCACCGACAAATGTAAGAGATATTTATTGGTGACTGACTTGAGCTAGGAAAAAAAATGATTAAATGTGTAAATATTTGTCTCATGTATAAGATCATTCATAACTTGACCTCCTCCACTTAAGAGAGTTTAACATAAGAACAACTGAATACCATATCACAAGAGATGCAATAAGAGGGGACTACATTATTCCACTCAGTCTGCATTCTCTGTGAAAGCTGCATTTGAATGGAATTCTATCCCAAAATCTATCAGAGAATTGGATTCATAAATTGTTTAAAACTCATTTAAAGAAAAGGCTGACAATCTGCTCTGCCAGCACTAAAACTATGTTCCACTTTTAATGGCCTCAGTGTTTCCGTGCTGAACTTCTGTTGCTGCCACCTGCTGCTGTCTTAGTCTGTTTTTATGTGCCTGCATGCATGGTTTGTTGTTTTATGTTATGTTATTGTTTGCTTCCATTTTGCATGTCTCTTTTGTATCTAATAATTCTGTTTACTGTATGTGGTCTTACCTTAGTTCATATTTTAACTAACGCCTATATCGCCCATCTTATCGTCTTACATGATTTGTACTGTCTGTCGCATGTTTTAACTAGAAAAGCACTCGGAGAGCGCAAACCTCCGCCAAGCGGCACAGTTCCCCCCATACAGTGTTTGTGTGTACGTTTTCAGATTCCCTGAGCATGAAAAGATATGAGTAGCAATTGGATTCACAATGATTATTTGTTTATTTGACATGGACAGTGCAATAAACAGACAATTAATGAATGACAATCAATGTGATAGTGATAGGATTAGTGGTTCAGTAGTGTAAAACGGGGCTATAAGGGACGGCGGGTTAATAAGGGACACTTTTCTGGGAAATGTTTTAAATGTAATTTTGCTTTTTTTATTTTGAGCAGGACGCTGAGTTGTGTTGTTATTGTCAAATATCCATGAATCCTTCATCAAATCTAGGCGGAAGCAAAATTAAAAAAGCAGAATTACATTTAGAAAAGTGTCCCATATTACCCCGCCGTCCCTTATAGCCCCGTTTTACGGTTGTAAAAGCATTGCCTCCTTGGCGGAGGTAATAAACTGAAGTGTTGGTGTGTCCATCTCCTCCACTGACGGATGCAGATTGGTTAGACAGGTTGCCGTGGGTTTTATATTATATTGGGGTTGCACTCCGCGGCAAAACAGAACTTAGAATCTTCCCCGGCAGAGAGGTCGTTTTTACGCAGCGCCTATAGCTGGGCGGGGAATTTGTGGCAAATAATCGGGCGGCGGACAGGTGGCCGTGTCAGGTTTTGCAGCGTGGCGCAAAAACAGGCACGCTGGCGGGCCCAGGCCAGCAGTGTTTTCCGTGTGCTTTTGTGCCTAAAACAGGGGTGGGCAGTGAGGGCCATTCCACTGCAGGTTTTCTGTTCCACCCAGTCTCTTCAGCAGGTGTTTGCGCTGATCAGCTTCAAGGATTGCTAATCAGTGAAAACACCTGCTGAAGAGACTGGGTGGAATAGAAAACCTGCAGTGGAATGGCCCTCCATGGCACATGATTGCCCACCCCTGGCCTAAAACGTTGAAGAACGCGGAGTTTGTGTTGGTCAGACACGACGACCAGCGCAATGTGCGCAGCGCCTATGGCTGGCACAGGTACGCTGGGGGGCCCAGGTCACCAGTGTTTTCCGCATGCTTTTGTGGCTAAAACGTTGAAGAAGGCGGAGTTTGTGTTGGTCAGACACGACGCCCAGCGCCCTCCATTGCGCCTGCGCACATGTTGAAAATAGCCGTATGTCACAGTGTGGAAAAATGCTTTAAAAAATTCCTGCATGCAGACGGTGATGCGGATCATCCCCAAAATTTAATCAGTTCTTCCTTGTACCATTTCCAACAATGCCTGAAAGTTTCATTGAAATCCGTCCAAACGTTTTTGAGTTATCTTGCTAACCAACAGACAGACAAACAGACAAACACACAGACAAACCCCGGCAAAAACATTACCTCCTCCTGGCCTTTCGGCCTGGCGGAGGTAAATATTTTGGTTTTGTGTTTTTGTGACAATAGCCTGTAGTATATGGATGTTTTAATAATATTTCTTATTAATGCCAACATTTTTGTTATTAAATGTCTTGTATAATTTTTGTAATTTTATGTCCATTTGTTTCGACTTTCAAGGGTGACTTGTAACATCTGTCCCGGGACTACAAATGGAAAAATAGACTTTTGGCCAACTCTGGCATATTTACACAACTGTTTATTAATGTGTACTGTCCCTGCTAAATAAACCAATAAAACAAAAAACTACAGGGAACTTGGAGAGCACATACCTCCACCAAGGCTCCGTCCCTCCCTCCCTTTGTCCTCCCCTCTGTCCCTTTGTCCGTCCATATCGCCATCCATCTGTACATTGCAAGATTGGGCCTTGGCAGAGGTATGTACTCAGTGATCACCTCCAACATCTAATGAGGTCATCTTTGGGCCAAGGGCCACCTCTGGTTAAAATGTCATTCAAATCCATCTGACTTTTTGCATGATCTTGCTAACAGACAGATAAATGGCAGCAAAAACAACATGACTACATTATAATAAGACTGTCATAATTGTATTGACCATATGTTGGAGCTGGGCAATTCAACCTTAAATCAGCACCATGGTTTATTAAATCTTTCAGGTCGGTTTTCGTTTTTTTTTTTTTTTCCTCCCCTCTTCTCCTTTACAGTTTACTGACGAGGTTCATAATTATTAAGCAATATTACCCAACAGTGCTGTATAATATCACTGTGGTGCGTAGTAAACGAGCATAATAGAACAGGCCTCTTGTGATTTCACAAACAAAAAAATGAAACATTGTCCTGTACTAAAGTTTACTGTGTTTACATACTGTGTGGGTCATGTGGCTCGCATCTTTGTCCGCCGGCCAGAGTTACATCCACACACACTCCAAACCCCATCTTACGGCACTTACATCTTACGGCACGCTTTGCTTGTTTTTTCTTGGCGTCTTCAGATGAAATGATGTCAACCATCACATACTATGCGGATGGAGACCACATTCTTTTCGTTCCAAGCAGTTTCTTTTTCTGCAGTGTTTGGTTGTAAGAATGTACTGCTTCTGGATTGCGGAAGTGCATGGCCATGCACGTAACGCTGCATGTAACTTAGTGGACACGTCTTATAGGGGAAGTACACGAAAGTGCAATATTAATATATAAAATAATTTTCAAAAAAATTCTGGAACCAGATCGTGATCTGGATCACCACCAACATCTAATCATCTGTTCCCCGTGCCATTACACACCTTTCCTGAAAATTTCATCAAAATCCCTTCATAACTTTTGGAGTAATGTTGCTAACAGACAGACAAACCAACCAACGCCGGGAAAAACATTACCTCCCCTGGCAGAGGTAATGAGTAAAAATGATGACTAAGCTTACCCGGAGAAGATTTTGGCTCCTTTTCTGTTTTCAAAATACTTTTTTTCATCACCGCCCCCCCCCCCCCCCCCCCGGGGGGCCGACTTGTAACGCTATGGTGATGCTAGCACTTGATGCCAACTTCTGGGAACTATTTTGTGCTCCCAAGATCTGCCGTTGATGGGGATAAAAAGTGGTCAGTTGGAGTGAACTGAATTTGCACCACTTTGTCTATCTTGCGTTTTATCCACACTCACAGGCAGTTCAAAAAGCAAACCTTTGCCAACAGAGAAGAGGGATCAGTATTATGGCTGGCTGTAGCTAGCCTTGCGCTAACACTTCTGGTTAGCTGACTATGCTTGATTACGATTCAGTCCCCCACGGTGGCTTGTTTCAGTGCATTATTAAATGTAACTACACTCGAAATGGCTACATAGTATGATGGCAATACTCCAGCAAACTGATTTGAACACCCACAATTAAATAAAATGAGGAGGTTGTGAATGGGCTATTGTGCACAGCACCAAAAACTGTGCGGACAGGTGCCAAGTCCCAGCTGCTAGTTCTACTATAACAGAAGTGTCATAGGGGAGTTGATTTTTGTATTTTATTTTTTTTTTTAAAAACTTGCTAATTGGACTACCATAATTAATTACATTAACACATTAATATTCCTAACACTAATATTTTTTTTAATATATATTTTATTCAGTTTTTTAAAAATAAGACAGAACAATAAACACTGCCAGTGCTCAAGAAAATACACAAAGAAATAAGTGATTGTTACACAAAGCCCATATAACTACAAAAGTGTAAGCAGTCCATGCTAAGCAAGTTTCATAATACAATCCTTTCATGTTACAGGCTGAGTCTTCTTTTTCTTAATGTGATCCATAAGTGGTCCCCAAATTTTAGTAAACATATCTTGAGTGTTAGACAAATGATAATGAATCTCTTCAAGGTACAAGCAGGATGCCAAATCGTTGAGCCAGTTAATATAACCAGGCGGCGTATTGGCCTTCCATTCTTTCAGGATGACCCTCTTCGCAACAATCATACCAAACCTGATAGCATGCTGAAGTGACTGTGAGCAGAGCAAAGTTTGATCTGAACAACCAAGTATTACTGTTAAGACATCAGGTATTATGACTTTTTTATATATGACACTGTACAAATTAAAAATCTGAGACCAAAAATTTTTAAGCGAGGGGCAGGAGAAAAATAAATGACATAAAGTACCATCACTCATTTTACACTTGTCACATAGTGGTGAAATGGTCGGAAAAAGTCTATTAAGGCGAGTCTTAGAGTAATGTAATCGGTGTATTACTTTAAATTGTATTAGCTGAAGTCTGGCATTTACTGAACATGAATGAATACCAACTAAGGCTCTTTCCCATAGATCATTTGAGATCTCTATACCTGCATCCCTCGTCCATGCCTCCTTGACATGGGTCGAAGACGTTGGCCAAGAGAAAAGATTAACGAATTCTGAAACTAAATGCTTGGAGGTTGGGTGTTTTCTCAAAACCTCATAGAAATCATGTTGTACAGGAAGTTTGACAAAATGGGTTAAAGACTGTTGTACAAAATGTCTAATCTGCAGGTACCTGAAAAAATAACCAGGTGGGAGATTGAACTTCATTTGTAATTGGGTAAGAGATGCAAAGTTTTTGTTGATATACAGGTCCTTTATTGAAAGAATACCTTTATTTGACCATTGCCTGAACACAGGATCTGATAAAGCTGGTTTGAAGGCAGGGTTTTGGCATATAGGTGCATATATAGAAAGGTCAGGAAGATGCAATATCTTCTTAATTTGTTTCAGAATTCTGAAAGAGTTGTGCAGCACAAAGTCATGTCTGAACACATTCAGAGGGACATCGACCTTGCTAAATAATAAAGCAGATAAAGATGTACCAATGAGGGATTGACAGTTATGAGATTCAAGTGCAGGCCAACACGGTATTTGATCCACATAATGATTATCTTGGGACCAGAAGACCAAGGCCCTAGCGTTGCAGGCCCAATAATAATGTCTCATAATAGGCAACCCAAGACCACCCTCGACCGAGGATTTTTGGAGATGTAATTTAGAGACACGGGGGTTTTTGCCAGCCCAAATAAAGGGGATGATAATGGAATCAACTAATTTAAAAAAAGATGCTGTAAGAAAAATTGGCAGATTCTGAAATAAATATATAAATTTAGGAAGTACAATCATTTTGACAATATTTACTCGTCCGATTAGAGAAATTGGTAGTAATTTCCATTTCTCAATCATGCTCCTAATCTTATTTAATAGTTCTGTAAAATTCAATTTGAAAATAAGTTTGGGATTCCTAGGGATGGTGATTCCTAAATATTCAAAGTGCTCATTTGATATTTTAAAAGGTAATGTGTTGAGAAATGTTTTATCTAGACCATCTGAAAGAGGCATGAGAACACCTTTCTCCCAGTTAATGGTAAAACCAGAGAACTGACCAAATTCCCTAATGATCTCAAGAAGAGGTGGAAGAGACTGTCTAATGTCAGACAGTGTCAAAATGACATCATCAGCGTACAAGCCAATAGTACATTCAAATGCGCTATATCTAAACCCTACTATTTCAGGCTCCATCCTGATGGCAATAGCAAGTGGTTCAAGCGCCAGAGCAAAAAACATTGACGATGGGCAACAGCCCTGCCTGGTCCCGTGATGTAATAAAAATGGGGCAGATTTATTGTTGTTAGTAAGTACATATGATCTAGGACGTGCATAAAGCATTTTTGCAATAGCTATAAATCTGTCACCAAAGCCAAATCTTTTAAGAGTAATAAACATATACTCCCACTCAATTTGATCGAAGGCCTGTTGTGCATCCAAAGAGACAACAGCAGAATATGGTGGGTTGTTAGAATACATGACGTTCAGAAGTCTACGAGTATTCGAAAATGCAAACCTTTTGGGGATAAACCCGGTTTGGTCACTATGAATTAAGGAACCAATGTGTTCTAACACTAATATTTAAGTAAGGTAGCCTACTTGGGCATTGTGGGTCTGAAGCATGGTTTTAAAGGGCTGATGACACGATTTTGGCATTTTTTTTTTAGCATGTTGTGTAAACCCAAAAGTCATTGTCTATGATCAATATAATATTTATAACCGCGCCTGCATAAACTAGTTATCAAAAAACCGCAGCCGCTGACTGCCCAATGACGTAAGCGACAGAACGGATGCCGGTGTTGTTAACTGGAATGACAGCAGCTTTGTAGCTCAGTTTCTCTGGTTTCTTGTTTTAATTTCACAGCTATGCCTTCACGTTGTGTCACAGGCTTAGATAAACAGCAGGCTGTGAAAGACCACATCACACGCTTCAGCTACAACTGTCATAAGCCTCCTCATGCACTGCTCGTGCGCTTTTACGCAGGAGGAGCACATGAGGAGGGGAAGGATTAATGGATTGACACGCAGCTTTGACCTACTTTCTGTGATCGCATGCTGACATCCCATCGGTCCGGCCACGTCCCCTCTATCATTATCACCAGCTGATTCAAACTCCCGCTGATCATGTTTCCAGGTCCTCGCCCAGGTGCTTCTCATCACACCAGCAGTGCATGTACATATTGGCAGCCGTTTGCCAGTCATGCACTGCTGGTCCATAGTATTGTCATCTGTGCTGTTAGTCTGCCAGTATTTTCAGCACTCTCACGACGTGTTAGTCACTTCATGTTCGCCGTGGTTCTCGTGCGTCCTTGAAGTGATGTCTGCTCTGGGGCGCACCTGTGGCTAACACGTCTCCTCTCATTCGTTCTCTGGGCGATGCCGGCCCCCAAACGCCATCAGTAAGTGTGTTTGTGTTTCTTGTACATCTTCACCTTTTTGGGAATTATCTGTCTTTCTGTATTAAATGTGCTGTGGTGAACCCTGCAGTAAATCCTCGTTATTTCATCCTCCCTCTCCATGCCCTGCGTAAGGGTACACGGAGGGTCATGACAAGGAGTGCACGAGGAGGGGAAGGAAGAATGGATTTATGCGCATGATTCACCACAGCACATGTATTGAACATAAAGACTGATCCCAAAAGGTGAAGACTTACAAAAATACACAGAAACACAAACGGTAGGCGTTCGGCGCCGACATCGCCCAGTGAACATGGAGAGGAGACTTGTTAACCATGGTTGCGCCCCAGGGCCGACATCGCTTCAAGGGGTGCAACAGAACCACGGCTGTGTGGAGTGGCTAACATGTCGTGATAGTGTTGGCAATATTGGCTGGCTGACAACACGGCAAATGATGCACACAAAACATGAAGAGCTGACTGTCACTCTCTGACTCGCGAGGCACGATGCCCACTTGGCATGGCTCAAACCTATACGGTCTGATGCCCCCAGATTCTTCATTGTCATCCCATTCTTCGGAACTATAATCGTCTGAAGATTGGACAACGCAAACCAATTCCAGACTACATGTGCTGGAACCATCGTTGATGTTTTCTACCGCTTCCATCCTGTGTGTACAAAGGGCAGCCAAGCGCTGTGTTCTGTCGAGGACATTGCAACATGGCCGGGGGGTTTTCCAGCCACTGACGCAATTGGTGATGTGGCGCTCATGAAAATGTCGGATATTCGCGTGGAGAAAAAAAAAAAAAAACTAGAAAAGCACTCAGAGCGCAGACCTCCGCCAAGCGCCACAGTTCCCCCCCATACAGTGTTTGTGTGTATGTTTTCAGATTCCTTGACCATGAAAACATATGACTAGCAATTGGATTCACAATAATAGGATTAGTGGTTCAGTAGTTATTGACGAAAATGGAATTTTCCATAATGGCGGTTTAGCGCCACGGTTCCCCCCATACAGTGTTTGTGTGTACGTTTTCTGATTCCTTGACCATGAAAACGTATGACTAGCAATTGGATTCACAATGATGGGATTAGTGGTTCAGTAGTTGACGAAAATGGCATTTTCCGTAATGGCGGTTTAGCGCCACAGTTCCCCCCATACAGTGTTTGTGTGTACGTTTTCAGATTCCTTGACCATGAAAACATATGACAAGCAATTGGATTGACAATGATAGGATTAGTGGTTTAGTAGTTATTCATGCGGTTTTCTTGTGGACGGTGATCCGGATCACCACCAAAATGTAATCATCTGTAGGATACCCCATTTCTGACAATCTGTGAAAATTTCATGAAAATCCGTCCATAACTTTTTGAGTTATCTTGCTAACAAACAAACAAACCAACGCCGATGATCACATAACCTCCCCCTTTGGCGGAGGTAAAAAAGCCTGTTTGACTTAGAACTGCACAGACCAACCTATTTCATCATATTGTATTATGTGTTGAAAAATTAGATGAAGTCAAAAACGTGTCATCAGCCCTTTAATGCTGTGGGGATGGCAGCAACCCTAAGAAGTAGCTTCCCAACAAAGCCCAAATTTGTAGTCCAGCCATTGGTACTAATGCTAACAGGTTCCTCATATACTCAGCTGTGAGTGGAGTGGCTGTCATCACTGGGTTGCTAGATGACCTCTGCAGTATGTTAACAGCCAATATACGTATGGTGGGAGGGCACGTGAAGCAAGGTTTGTTTGATTCCCCAAAACCCCAAAGTGCAATCTTTCTGTCAGAGTAACGTAACAAAGTCGGTGTGTATTTCTTCATGAAGTGTTTGGATATTTTAACAATATGCTTGTGACCCACAGATGTATTTTATGAAGTTACAACTCGGCACAAACATAATTTTGGACAGTGTGGAGCCTTTAGAAGTCAGTGATGTAGATTTTAAAATGTGTTTATCTTTATGATTAAGAAATATTACACTCGAGGTTGTACGGTATCGATGAATATAGTAACTGTGGGTGTGATACCTCTACAGAGGGCATTAGACGTATCACACCTGTAGTTACTATATTGATACCATACGATCTAGAGTGTAATATTGCTTTTATACAACAGTTCTGCAAGCACAACTTATTAAATGACAGCAATACTGGACAAAATATTAGGATTTTGTTTAACCAGTTATTTTGCACAACTGGGGGGAAAAAATAGTCCCTTCTAAATGTAGCCAGTAGTTGTTGCTAAAGATCTCAATCAGCATGAAGACATCTGTTGTCATTTCACACACATGTAAACAAATTAAATATTGTCAAGTGCAAAAATCATTGTATATAAAGGGTACCAATCACCTGTTGAGTCAGTACCGTAGAAGGGCTGAGATCAAAATGTGGCCAATGCCGGTGGCTAGTTAGCACGTTATTGATTTGGCCTTTGGTACATTTTTCTAGGGGGTTTTTTTGTTTGTTTTTTGTTTTTTGTTTTTTTTTTGGACATTTTCAGATGAAACAGTCAATCACCACAAAGGTATTGTGGTTTGTTAATAGAGACAATAATTAATTGAGTTGTGTGTATATATGTATATATAGACACACACACCTCTCACAAAAATTTAAGGATATTCGGCTTTCGGGTGAAATTTCAGGATGCACCTAAAATACACTAACCTTTACAGGTGAACTTAATTTGACCTTCTCTAACCTTTTGAATGCACATGTCCAACTGTTCAGTTTTCAGTACTTTTTGCATAACTTGCTGTTTTCTAAGTAGCTTAACGGCAAAATTCACAACAAGTGTTTGATCCATGAATCGACCATTAAATTTTCTGGTTCCATTAGAATTGGTATTTAAACAGTCCTCTTCATCATGCTGTTCACATTTTGACATCATGAGACCAAGACAACACCTCACAATTGATCAACGGTACCTCACCATTGCGAGGCTTCAGACAGGATGTTCTCAGAGGAAAGTGGCCACTGAGCTTAGTGTCACAGAGTACCATCAGCAGGTTGCAACAGAGAGACTGGAAGAGTGACAGAAAGGCATAGAAATGGACGTCCTTTGGCCATATCCCACGCTGATGACTGCTTCATTGTGAACAGTGCCATGTGGAACCGGATGATGAATGCCACTCAACTCCAGGCACATTTAAGGGGGGTGAGAGGCACCCAAGTGTCACGTCAGACCATTCAGAATGGTTTACAAGAGTGTAGTCTGCGTGCTAGATGACTTGACCACACCACCAGGTACAGGTGTCATTGTCGTGCCTGGGCCAAGGACCATTTATGCTGGACAAAGGGCCAGTGGTCCTCAGTGCTGTTCTCTGAAGAAAGTTGATTGATGTTGAGCAGAAATGATGGCCGCCAACGATGTTGGAGACGTCAAGGAGAGCGCTATGCATCAGCTACTGTTGTCACCAGATGAGCCTTTGGTGGTGGTGTTACAGTCTGGGCAGGTGTGTCTTGTCAATACAGAACTGTCCTACACCTTGTGAATGGTACAGTGACAAGCCACTACTATCTGAATAACATCATTAATCCAGTCATTGTGCCCCTGCATGAACAACACAGGCCTAATTTCATCTTCATGGACGACAATGCTCCAGCTCATTGAGGTTGCACCATTTGGGAATGGCTGCTGGAGGCTGGGGTACCTCCAATGGAATGGCCTGTACTTTCTCCAGACCTAAATCTTATAGAAAACCTATGGGATCAGCTGAGTCACCTTGGAGAGACGTGCAACCCTGCACCCCACAACCTCAATGACCTGAGGGCCGCCGTTGAAGAAGAGTGGAATGCCATGCCTCAGCAGACAATAAATTGACTTGTGAACAGCATGAGATGTCGTTGTCAAGCTGCAATTGTTGCTCAAGGGCACACAAGTTATTGAGACATTGGCATTTTTTGTTGTGATATACTCATTACTTGTTGGCTTTTCTTTCAACACATTGTTTGAGATGAGGAAATCACAATTGCATGCTTCGATTTAAATGCCCTACTTTCATGATATATCACTGTAGCATGAACTTTTTACATTCGCCATAAATTCCACCCAAAAGTCAAATATCCCTAAAATTTTGTGAGTAGAGTGTGTGTGTGTGTATATATGTATATGTATATGTACAGTGGGGTAAAAAAGTATTTAGTCAGCCACCAATTGTGCAAGTTCTCCCCCTTAAAAGATGAGGTCTCCAATTTTCATCATAGGTATACCTCAACTATGAGAGACAAAATGAGAAAAAATCCAGAAAATCACATGGTCTGATTTTTAAAGAATTTATTAGCAAATTATGGTGGAAAATAAGTATTTGGTCAATAACAAAAGTTCATCTCAATACTTTGTTATATACCCTTTGTTGGCAATGACAGAGGTCAAACGTTTTCTGTAAGTCTTCACAAGGTTTTCACACACTGTTGCTGGTATTTTGGCCCATTCCTCCATGCAGATCTCCTCTAGAGCAGTGATGTTTTGGGGCTGTCGCTGGGCAACACGGACTTTCAACTCCCTCCAAAGATTTTCTATGGGGTTGAGATCTGGAGACTGGCTAGGCCACTCCAGGACCTTGAAATGCTTCTTACGAAGCCACTCCTTTATTGCCCGGGCGGTGTGTTTGGGATCATTGTCATGCTGAAAGACCCAGCCACGTTTCATCTTCAATGCCCTTGCTGATGGAAGGAGGTTTTCACTCAAAATCTCACGATACATGGCCCCATTCATTCTTTCCTTTACACAGATCAGTCGTCCTGGTCCCTTTGCAGAAAAACAGCCCCAAAGCATGATGTTTCAACCCCCATGATTCACAGTAGGTATGGTGTTCTTTCTTCTCCAAACACGACAAGTTGAGTTTTTACCAAAAAGTCCTATTTTGGTTTCATCTGACCATATGACATTCTCCCAATCCTCTTCTGGATCATCCAAATGCTCTCTAGCAAACTTCAGACGGGCCTGGACATATACTGGCTTAAGCAGGGGGACACGTCTGGCACTGCAGGATTTGAGTCCCTGGCGGCGTGGTGTGTTACTGATGTAGCCTTTGTTACTTTGGTCCCAGCTCTCTGCAGGTCATTCATTAGGTCCTCCCATGTGGTTCTGGGATTTTTGCTCAGCATTCTCGTGATCATTTTGACCCCACGGGGTGAGATCTTGCGTGGAGCCCCAGATCGAGGGAGATTATCAGTGGTCTTGTATGTCTTCCATTTTCTAATAATTGCTCCCACACAGTTGATTTCTTCACACCAAGCTGCTTACCTATTGCAGATTCAGTCTTCCCAGCCTGGTGCAGGTCTACAATTTTGTTTCTGGTGTCCTTTGACAGCTCTTTGGTCTTGGCCATAGTGGAGTTTGGAGTCTGACTGTTTGAGGTTGTGGACAGGTGTCTTTTATACTGATAACAAGTTCAAACAGGTGCCATTAATACAGGTAACGAGTGGGGGACAGAAGAGCCTCTTAAAGAAGTTACAGATCTGTGAGAGCCAGAAATCTTGCTTGTTTGTAGGTGACCAAATACTTATTTTACCGAGGAATTTACCAATTAATTCATTAAAAATCCTTCAATGTGATTTACTGATTTTTATTTTTTTTTTCTCATTTTGTCTCTCATAGTTGAGGTATACCTATGATGAAAATTGGAGACCTCTCTCATCTTTTAAAAGTGGGAGAACTTGCACAATTGGTGGCTGACTAAATACTTTTTTGCCCCACTGTATGTGTATATACATGTGACCCATCCATCTTCTTCCGCTTAATCCTTTTTGGGTCCCGAGCTGGCAAAATGAGTCACTTTGAGGAAATTATCAAAACTGAGGTAGCGTTTTTTTCCATATTCTGTATTGAAAGACCTCCAAAATGATATTTAATTTGTAGGAAGTGCACAAAAATGGACCCGGAAAAAGCAGATTTGTTTAGATTTTGGCTAGTTTAAAACTCGCGTTCGATCAGTCAGGAGTTGCGTCTTCTGCCAAAACGTATGTATTTTTAGAAAAGTACGATTCCTAAGCTTTACAATGATACCAGACACTCACAGGGGTTTTCCCGGGACTTGCTGCTAGCAAACAGTCATGATTTATGACTTCCTGTGCTTGTATCTCGTAATGACGCGGCGCGCATTCTGACTCATTTTGCCACTTTTTCCCACTCATTTTGTCATTTTGCCTCATTTTGCCACTCACTCAATCACATAAATACTGTATATATAATGAAGAGTTTGTTTGCAAAAAACTGATAAACGCCACTTCTATGAAAATTTCACTCTACATCCGAGTGTACAGCCGAGTGTCTGGTAGGAGAGTTACTCAACTCTCTCTGCATTCTGCTTATATAGCTTTAATGGTATGCATAAAGAGCTGTGCTAGTGCATTATGCTTGTGTGTGTACAAAGAGAATGTGTGACACATTAACATAACACTTGCTACATTCCTGACCATACATTCACTCACCCCTCTGCCCTCATTGTCTGTCTAGTTACTCCTTGGGGGGCTACCCCCTTCAGTCCATTGTTCTGCTCCTCTTCCTGCTTCTGGGTGTGAGAGGAATGTCCACCCGCTGTGTCTAGTATCACCACAACCTGCTTATAGAAGTTCAAATCATTTTGTCTCAAAAGCCAATATGTCCTATGTTGTAGATGTTGCAAATTCATGTTGGTTTTTTTTTTGTTTGTTTGTTTTTTTTCAAAAACCGATAAACACCAGGAGCGTTTTTGTTGTTGTTCCCCCCCCCCCCCCACTAAAGCAGATAACTCCACAGGGCAAATCAGCACTTGGTATTTGGGTCACGTGACTCATCTTGGCTGCCTTCCTGGTCTGCTTGCTGTGACTGATTTCCCTGGCTGTGTTTGGAATGTTCACTCACTCACTCACTCACTCACTCCCTACTCGCTATGTAGTGAATTTAGATATAGTGGACTATACCGTAAGTGCAATATAACAATAAAATTGACCATTTTTGAACACTATTGGGCTTGTTTTTGCGGCATGGTTAATGACGTCATCATGTGAGTGAAATGTAACAGACGGTGGTAAAAAAAAAAAATGAATACTTGCATGTAATTTGTAGTAAATATGTATTAAATCAAATCATTTTTGCTGAATTATTAAATATAAATACCTTATGGTAGTTTATGTTGTGATGTGAAGCTCTTCTCTCACTGCTCCGTTGGCTGCACATTCACTATATAGTACACTATATGGTGAAGGAGTTGATTTTTTTTTCCAGCCGTATTCCTTTTCTTTTTATACTGTGCACACCAATAAAGAGAGAAAAATGCCAATTTAATTCTCCTGTATGTCCTGTACATATAGTAGTATTGACAAAGTCTTTGAATCTTGAATTATAAGATAAGATAAGCCTTTATTAGTCCCACAACGGGGAAATTCCAGGATTGCAACAGCACAGGGATAGCAACACTCAGAGCAACAATCAGAAGGCAAGAAAAAAAAAAGAGCAGCGAGTATACATATGTACATATAAACATAAATATATAGACACACGATGCGAAGCATTGCAGCTAGATGGAATAAATATATAGATATATAAACACACAGTGTGGAGCATTGTAGCTAGATGGAATAAATATGTGAATATATAAACACACACACAGCGTGGAGCGTTGTAGCAAGATGGAATAAATATATGAATATATAAACACACACAGTACGGAGCATTGCAGCTAGATGGAACAAACATGCAAATATATAAACAGCTTATAACTTTATTATTGCTATATTATACCATTTTACTGAGTGGATATGCCTAAATCAGTGTGTCAATCATACTGCATTGATGCTTATCGACATTCAACTATGTTCCAGACAAAAGAGCATGGTTTTTAGGACTCCTGTTTTGCCAAAAAAAAAAAAAAAAAAATGGCTTGTGGACTTACCTGTTTTTGCAAAAGAAAACATACTAATAAACTGCCAAAAAGTAACAATGAGTTGATGATTGATTTTTTTTTTTTTTTTTTTTTTTTTGGCTTTATTATGTCTGAGAGAGTCATATTTCAAGTGACCATGTCTTAGAAGCTGATTTGGAAATGCTAACACCTAAAAACCTACAGATGAAAAAGTGGTTTTTCTCATTTTGAACTCAACTGGACTTATCCGTTTTTGCAAAAGAACACTTTATATATATATATATATATAGCTCAAAAAAATAAAGGGAACACTTTGAAAACACATCAGATTTTAATGGGAAAAAATAAGCTGGATATCGAAATTGTGGCAGGCTAGTCCAGCATACTCAGATTAAAGGAACACTTTTTAATCTGAGCCGATAATTATTTTTTTTTTTTTTTTTTTTTTTTTTGGGGGGGGGGGAGATGTTAATAACCCTCTGCACAGCCTTCTTGTTCTTGGCCATGGAGCCGGCGTACCACACACCCAGGCAGTAGGTGAGCACGCTCTCCACTGAGCAGCGGTAGAAGGCCAGCAGCAGCTTCTGGGCCAGGTTGTTTTCCTCAGGATGGGGACAAAGTGCAGCCGCTGCTGGGCTTTCTTCACCAGGGCCTTGGTGTTATCGGTCCAGGAGAGGTCAGAGGTGATGTGGGTGCCCAGAAAACTAAATGTGATGACAGTTTCCACGCAGTCTTTGTTTATTAGGAGGAGGGTGTGGTCCTGTCTGCTTTCTGAAGTACACAACGAGTTCTTTGGTTTTATGGACATTCACTTCCAGGTTAGTGTCCATCTGGGGATGGACACTGCCATAGTCAGTCTTCATCAAACTCTACTTTGTAGCTTGCATTAAAGAACTTAAAGTATGTAAATAGTGCCATCATATGCTCTGTATATGTTATGTAGAACACATTTATATACTATATCTTTAATGACTAAAATGGAACACTTACTTCTGTGTATATTTTTTCTTCCTTTAGTGCCGAATGGTGTGCAAGGATGTGTCGGCTGAGACCATGTATGACGTTCTTCATGACATTGAATACAGAAAGAAATGGGACTCTAACGTCATTGAGACCTATGATATTGGGAAGCTCACTGTCAATGCGGATGTTGGCTACTATGCATGTATGTGCTCACAGGTCATGCAGCTCATATACACCACACTAGTTCTACAATGTTTTGCTCACCAGATTTGTTCTTTGTAATTAGGGAAGTGTCCAAATCCTCTACGTAACCGTGATGTCATCACACTTCGATCCTGGCTGCCAATAGGAAAAGATTATATCATCATGAACTACTCTGTCAAACATTCTGTAAGTATACACGCACACAAAGGGAGATGCAACACATGGCCCAGCTCATTTGTCCTTTTTATAAATTTCATGTTTCATTTAGTAAGTTTGAGAGAATTGTGGTATATGAAAATTCTTAAGACTTTAATGTATTTTTGTGGTACCTGTGTTTTGACCAAAGTGGTAGCCTAGTGGGAGAGCATCCACTCCAATAACCTTGAGGTCATGTGTTCAAGTTCTGGCCAAGTCATACCAAAGATCATATTAAAAAAAAAAAAAAGGGTACTTCCTGCCTTCTAGTTTGGTGCTCAACATAGTAGAATGGGGTAAGGAAGATTGGTTAAACAGCCACAGGGGGAGCACAAGTCAGTGTACTCCCTAGTTCCAGTTCCAAGCCCGGATAAATGGGGAGGGTTGCATCAGGAAGGGCATCTGGCATAAAAATCCTTGCCAAATCGACATGCAAATCATGTCAGGTAATGATGCGCTGTGGTGACCCCGAGAGGGATCAGCTGAAGAAGAAAGTGTCTTGCAGATTTGAGATTCTTTTTTACTTTGAATTATTGTGAGCTGATGCACAGTTTAATGCTTATCAAGTAACGCCACTAAATTGATAATAGATTCCTTTAAAGGGGTCATTGACTGACTTAAAAATTGTTTTTGTTGGTTTTAACCTTCTGAAAGGTCTCTCTTGGTCATGTGATTATTGGAAAAAATCTCAAAATGCTTGCTTCTCTTTAAAAAAAACAGAGCCATGATATTGTTTTTCACTCTAAAAAGCAAAATTGACTGTTCTGGATTTGCTACGGGATGTCAATTCTATAGAGGGGATGCATTGGAACAGAATTCTTGGCAGTTACAGGACAGTTACAGTACCATAGCAACACAGCATTGAGTGGCAATCGCATGTGACAGCTTTATTTTGTATGCAGCAAGCATAAAAATCAGACAAAATATGTAGTCACAGCAGTGCACAGAATACGTTTTTTACATTACATGTTAACACCACACCATTTACTTGACTGTAGTGATGTGTGGGTAAAGACCAAGGAGCACATGGGATGTGAGGAACTGATTCAGAGCCTTTAATTATGTATTTATTTTTTTGCCAATTAATCCATGATGGAATGATAAGATTAGCTCTCCACAATGCAAGCAAGTACTCTGTGTACTGCTGTGACTGAATACTGTGTGCATTTTTTGTCTTACTGCATTCACCCACTCAGGGTTTAACTGCCATGAGTTCTGTTGGGTGACATCATACGCATACCCTCTATAGTAAATCTAGCCAAGCGGTCCTTGATAGCTGCCAGAGTTACCGAATTTTCAGAAAAGCTTGGAGTGAGATTTAGAGGGGATTTTGTGTGTGTGTGTGGTGGTGGTGGTGGTGGTGGGGGGGGGGGGGGGGGCGCATGCTCACAATATACAGAAAGTTATTTTTTCAACACGGGCGCTTCTTTACCTCAGAATAAGTTTTAGAACATGTCCACTCTGCTTTATGCTGCCTTGAGAGCTCTTATTGTAGAAAAATCTGAAGAAAGTCAACAAAATATTGTCATAATTTTTTCATTTGAGGAAGGTATTGTGGAGAGAGAGAGAGGGAGACGTGGCAACACTGATGCCTGCCCACCGGTCTCTTATGTCAGCCTAGCTGTCAATTATGTGGACAACCGTAAGCTAACAAGTTAGTTTACCAAGAGTGGTTTAGATTATTTCCTTTCCATTTCAGTAAGCCTATTTGACATTACTGTTTCCACCTGGTTCACTAATCCACAGTTGATAATATATCTAGTGTCATTCTGGCTTATTTTGTTTTTGCCATGATGCTACATTGAGCTCTGTTCACATTAACTTGGCTAGGCGGTTGGTCTGCATTGGTCACATGACTGATGGGGCGCTTAGCTGTTGATCCGGTCGATTTAGATCACCATTTTCTATAAATTTTGTTCACCTCCACTGGAATGCTTGTTCACCTACCAACACTTTACCATATACAGTGGATATAAAAAGTCGACACACCCTTGTTCAAATCCCATGTTTTTGTGATGTAAAAAAATGAGACCAAGATAAATCATCTCAAAACTTTTTTCACCATTAATGTGACCTATAACCTGTACAACTCAATTGAAAAACTGAAATCTTTTAAGGGGGAAAAATAAAAAACAAACTTACAATAACCTGTTTGTATAAATATACACACCCTCTTATTACTGGATGTGGCTGTGTTCAGAATTAACCAATCACATTCAAACTCATGTTAAATGGGGGTCAGCACACACCTGCCACCATTTAAAGTGCCTCTGATTAACCCCAAATAAAGTTCAGCTGTTCTAGTAGGCTTTGCCTGACTTTCTTGTAGTCACATCTTACAGCACAAGCCATGGTCCGCAGAGAGCTTCCAAGGCATCAAAGGGATCTCATTGTTCAAAGGTATCAGTCAGAAGAAGGGTACAAAAAAATTTCCGGACTTCCGGTCTGGACACCATGGTGATAGCAGCTTAACACTGAAGCTCCCAGACCCGATCCAGGAAAATACCTTGAAAATCAGATTTGACAAATTTTTGGAAGAGTGAAAATCAAAAGACAAAGTCATCATGCCTAAAGGAAAACAGAAGAAATCGACATTTACCAGGCCAGGACACGCATTGGCTGGAGAATCTGATCCGGATGATATCCATTCAGAAGACGAGGAGCTGAATGAAGCTAGCAACAAGGTTAGCTTAAAAATGGTACTTAAAGAATTAAGACAATTTCACCGAGAGTGTTGGGCCGAATTTCGTGAAATCAAAGACGAAATAAAAAGGACAAACAGCAGAGTGGACCAGGCCGAGGACCGAATCATGGAAGCAGAGGAAAGAATAAAAGGGCTGGAAGAAACCGTGCTGGAACTACACAAACGACAGTCAAGACTGGAGGCTAAGCTAACCGACCAAGAAGGAAGACTAAGAAGAGACAACATAAGAATTCATGGTCTGAAAGAAGGAGTCGAGGACGGTTTCAGCACAATGGCGGCATGCGTGGAATCCTTACCGAGAGAGAAGTTGGATATTCCCCAAACCACCGAATTGAAGATAGAAAGGTCGCACCGTACATTAGCCCCTAGGCCGGCGGCGGAAGCGCCACCAAGATCAGTGGTGGTGAAGTTCTCCAACTCCAGAATAAAAGAAGAGGTTGTAAGACTGGCTTGGCAGAAAAAAGGATTTATGCACCAAGAGAGAAGTTTTCGTGGAACACAACTTCGCCCCGGAGGTCCGGGTTTTTTACGGGGATGAGACGTGCCTCTACAACTCGGCGGAAGAAGCAACCACGGATATGGCGAGAAGAGGACTCCCGGTAACGGTGTATAAACCCGCAGCAGACCCAATCGAAAGAATCAAGGCTCAATCGTGGTCCACACAGAGACCCTCAAAATCCTCGGTCCAGCAGCGGGAAACCCAGCGCCAGAGCTATAAGGAAAAACTGGCCGTTTACAGGAGAGAATAATGATATTTTTAGTCAATCTGCGCATCCAACCCTCCTCCTACAAGGTAACAAACATTAAAGGAGATGCAGAATCAGCAAGTGGTAAAACATTTCATGGAACAGACATATTAGAAACAAGTCTTAAAAAAAAAAAAAAAAAAAAAAAACTTGTTAAAATAGAAATGTGACAATGAACCACATGATCTCTTCACACTAACAGATACTGTATTAACGTGATTGTTTGTTGTGATGGTGGTGGGAGGTTGCGCACAATTTCATAGGGTATAGGCATAAAAAAAAAAAAAATCATTACAAGTTCGGATTGGGATCTGAAATTCACGTTAAAAACATGGGACAACTTACAGGGGTAAGAGAGGGCCCTCAGCACGTAACGGAATCTGAGGAATTTCCCTCAGAGCCAACACACCATCAAGGCTCTTCTAAGGTCACTAAAAAGACCTCAGCTCAGGAAGATCTTTTGTCAGTTTTTTGTTTTAAAGTTTTATATACTATGTTCTTAATGTTTTTTAAGTTCTTAATGTTCTTTCAGTTTCTGAGTAGCATAAAAGAGAGCCACCACACTGTTATACTAAATAAGACAAGACAATGGAGAAACGGTGTAACCAAAATAATCTCATATAATGTAAAAGGGATCCTGAATCCAGTTAAAAGATCCAAGATTCTAGGCAAAATGAAAAAAGACAAAGCAGGAATAATATTTTTACAGAAAACCCACCTAACAGAAGTGAAGCACACTAAACTCAATAGACAAGGGTTTAAAATGATCTCTTAATCTTCATATAAGTCAGGGAGGAGGTGGGGAGTAGCGACATTGATCTCAACCAAAATTATATTTGAAAAAAAATCAGAACACAAAGATAAAGAAGGGAGATTCAGTATGGTACTTGGGTGGCTAGAGGGAGAGGATATCACCCTGCTGAATGTATATGCACCTCCAGGGACTAACTGGAAATTTTATAAAAATGTATTTGACCTAATGATAACTAAAGCCCAAGGTTTAGTGATATGTGGTGGAGACTTCAATCTAAGACTGAATCCATACTGGGATGCATCAGGTAATTCTCCACATTAAAATAACACTCAAAGTAGAAAAACTTGGATGCTACTAAAAGAAATGGCAATCTGTGATGTGCGGAGGGAATTCAACCCCAGTGTAAAAGATTATACATTTTACTCAGCACCACATTCATCATACTCAAGGATTGACTATTTTTTTATGTTTAATAGAGACATTGGAAGAGTAAAAACATGTAAAATAGGACTGATGGATCTCTCTGACCACAGTCCGATCTATATGGACTTAAGTATCCAAAAATACACAAATAATACATTTTCTTGGAGGTTAAATTCAAATGTGCTGAAAGGACCACTGAAGGATGAATTGGAATCCGATATTCTCAGATACTTGGAAGAAAATGATAATGGAGAAGTATCCCCTTTAATACTGTGGGACGCATGCAAAGCTGTAATAAGGGGAAAGATTATCGCAAAACTGGCAATCCAAAAGAAACTGAGACAAGAAAAACTAATCACATTAGAGTCAGAACTTAAGAACCTAGAAGAAGAGCACAAAGACAACACTCATTCTAATGACTCGCTCAAAATTAAGGAAATTAAAAAAACAAATAGAATCAGAATCAGATTTATTGCCATTGTTCATGGAGTACACAAACTAGGAATTTGTCTCGGTGCAATGCTGCAACATTAAACATGATAAAATAAAAGAAATAAAAAAAAAAAAAAACTATACATGCAATAAAGTGTAGAATAAGAATGAGTAATACTAGTCAGCAGTTTTAAATATATTAGCGAGCAGCAGATATTGTGGAGTACCATATAGTGCAGTCGGTAATGCAAAAAGAAAACAGTGATGATTGACATGAGTCTGGTTGAGCTGCTGTACATAGTGCACGAGAGTCAATAAGTAATAAATGAGATCTACACAATAGAAATCTAGAAGAAACTTACATTTCTGAAACAAAAATACTATGAAACAGGCAGCAAATAGGCAAAATTACTAGCCTATAAATTGAGGAAACAACAAACGGCAAACGGAGAGAGCAATCTACAAAATCAGAGACCCAGTATCAAAGGAAATAAAATTTAGAATTCAGGATATTCTTAAAAGCTTCGAGAACTACTACAAGAACTTGTACTTCCTCTAAAAACATAAAAACGCATCCGAAGTATTCCTAAACGCATTAAACCTTCCCCAACTTACTGAGTCACAAAATAAAACACTACTGTCAGAAATACAACCTAAAGAATTAGAAAAAGCAATTATGAAACTTAAAGCTAACAAATCCCCAGGAGCAGATGGCTATACAGCAGAGTAGTACAAAACCTTTAAACAGCAACGATCTCCTCTCCTCCTGAAAACATTTAACTATGTCCTCCACACAGAGGAAATCCCCCCCCTCCTGGAGAGAAGGGGTCATTGCAGTCATACCTAAACCTGAAAAGGATAAACTAGACTGCTCCAACTACAGACCAATCAGTGTGTTAAATCAGGACTATAAGCTTTTTACCACTATCCTTGCCAAAAGGTTAGAAAATATACTGACAGACTTAATTCATTTAGACCAAACAGGTTTTATAAGACAAAGACAGACACAAGACATTAGATGCACTTTACACATAATTCATCATATAAAAAAATATAACTTAAATGCAGCCATATTGGGATTAGATGCTGAAAAAGCATTTGATTCGGTTGACTGGTCTTTCCTATATAGAATCTTATCCAGTTTCAATTTTCATAACAACTTCATTAGAACTATCCAGGCATTATATAAAAAACCAACAGCTAAAATAAGGATTAATGGTAAATTATCATCTTTTGAACTGGAAAGAGGATGTCGTCAGGGCTGCCCTTTGTCTCCACTGCTCTTTGCAATCTTCATAGAACCTCTGAGCCAATGGATAAAACAGAATCAAAAAATTCAAGGTATTACACTTGGTCAGAAGGAACATAAAATAGCACTCTTTGCTGATGACATTTTAATATACCTGGGGCAGCCGGACACCTTTTCCAGAACTAATCTCAGTTTTTTCAGAGTATAGAGATTTATCGGGGTACGAATTAAACATGCATAAAACCCAAGTTTTAACATTCAACTATGACCCAAATCAATATTTACTAAGCAAACTCAAAACTAACTGGGAGATGGAATCTATGAAATATCTGGGGGTCAATATCCCGAAACAACTCAACAAAATTATAACACTAAACTACGATCCACTGATGGCAAAAATAAAATCTGATCTAGCAAGATGGAATATACCACCATTCTTGGGTACCACACAAAGAATTGAAGCAGTCAAAATGAATATACTTCCACGTCTTCTATACCTTTTCCAAACAATACCGGTAGAACCTCCCCAAAAAAACATGGCAAGAACTGGACAGAAGGATCTCAAGATTCATATGGCAGGGCAAGAGACCTAGAATCAGATATAGAACCCTACAGCTAAACAAAGACAAAAGTGGGCTCGCGCTGCCAAATTTCAGGGACTATTTTAAAGCCGCACAAATTAAACCTTTAGTAGAGATATGTAACCCAGTCTACACTGCACAATGGAAGGAGATGGAATGCCAAATAACAAGTGACATCCCCCTACAGGCGATAATAGGGAACAATGCCTTCCCTAAACTTTTGAATAACACTAACCCATCGATAGAGACCCCGCTAAAAATTTGGTTTAAGATAGACAGACAGAATCAAACTAAAGAACCCTATCGATTACTACAATGGTTTGCCTATGATCAAGACTTTACTCCTAATAAAACAGACACTAGATTTAAAAAGTGGAAAGAGAACGGATTGATAAAATATTACAATTTTTTTTAAAGGGCAAATCTTAAGAAGTTTTGAAGATTTGAAAAAACAAGGTCTAATAAATCAAGACCTTTACAGGTTCTTTCAGCTTAGACACCACATAAACTTAAAAAGATACTTAAATACTTAAAGATACTTAAAAAGGAGGATTTGGAAAGGGCCCATTCAGGTGTTCTGAAGGTCTTCTTAATGGCATATAAAGGGATCCCAGGGATCAGATACATCTCTAAAATATACCAAGGTCTTCAAGACTTAAAAGGAGACAACACATCATATATAAAAGAGAGATGGGGGAAAAAAGAGGGGAATTTCACTTTACAACTGGAAATATGGGAAAAGCTAAATAAACAACAATGGAAAAGTACCTCATCCCTGCAGTGGAGAGAATTTGGATGGAAAAACTTGGCAAGATTTTTCAGAACACCTGCACAGAACAAATTTACTCATAAGGGGTTGAATTGTTGGCGCTTGTGTGGTGAAGAGACTGCAAATCATTTTCATGTGTTTTGGTCATGCCCAGTTATCCACCAATATTGGACCAATGTACAGACAATATTGGGGGAAAATACTCAAAATAACAGGTTCTTTCTTTTGTAACTTTGTATTTGGGTTTACTACTGGAATCACTGGAAAGACGAGGAGAAAAATACTTACTCACTGTTTTAATATTGGCAAGTAAAAAAGCTCTAACTAAAAAATGGATGTTGAAGGATTGTCCTACACCTGAAGATTGGATTAACGTGATTCAAGACATTTACTCGATGAAAAAGTTGACATTTGCACTGAGACGGGACATGGATGACTCTGTTTGACATGCTTTTTAAACATCTGGATTTTAATGGGACACACGCCAGGCTTTTATTTGTGGACTTCTGCCTTTAATACAATCCAACCTCATATTTTAGTTGAAAGGCTCCTGCAACAATTTGATTTAAGCAATAATCTGGTGGGTTGGATTCTGGATTTCTTAACCAACAGGACGCAGAGAGTAAGGGTCAATGGCACATTGTCTGACCTAAAGTGCTCTTCTACTGGTTCTCCTCAGGGGTGTGTGTTGTCACCACTACTCTTCATCCTGTACACAAACATGTGTCGGAGCAGACATGACAACAGACACATTATAAAGTATGCTGATGACTCAGTCATTGTCAGTCTCCTCCAGGATGGTGAGAGTGGCCACGGCCCAGTAGTTGATGACTTTGTTCACTGGTGTGAGGATTCCTACCTGCAGCTGAATACAACAAAAACGAAAGATATGATTATTGACTTTAGGAGGAAAACTCCCAGGCACAAAGTCACCATACTAAAAGGCCAGACCACCGAATGTGTACAGTCGTACAAATATCTTGGGACAATTATTGATAGTGGATTGAACTTTGAGGTGAACTGTGAAAGGGTGTGCAAAAAGGGTCAGCAAAATTTGCATTGTTTGAGGAAACTTGCACGCTTCCAAATTGACCGAACCATAATGACTATGTTCTATCGGGCTTTTATTGAATCTGTTTTATCCTTTTCTTTAATGTCATGGTTTGGTCAGATAAAACTGAAACAGAGGAAATCCTTGGATCAGGTAGTCAGATGGTCCAGTCGTTTGCTTGGTGAGTCACAGCTGAGCCTGACATCCCTGTACACCAGACAAGTACAGAGGATGGCCGACTCGATTTTAAATGATGACTCCCACCCTTTGCACTGCAACTTTCAGCTTCTTCCCTCCAGACGGAGGTTTGCTGTCCCAAAAAGTAGAACCCAGCGCTACAAAAACAGCTTTGTCCCTGCTGCTGTCAAAGAGTTGAACAAGCTATAAAAATTATATTGTACATATTTTATATTTACCTATTTTGTAAGATGTGTGCCTGTGTTTGTGTCTATGTTGAATGTAATTAGTGGCTTGTAAATATGGATGTCACCAACTGCAAAACAAATCTACCTATGGGTACAAATAAAGGAACCTGAACCTGGATGGGTTCTTGAATTTTTGGCAACCCTAGAATGTATACACTACCGTTCAAAAGTTTGGGGTCACCCAGACAATTATTTTGTGTTTTCCATGAAAAGTCACACTTATTTACCACCAGGAGTTGTAAAATGAATAGAAAATATAGTCAAGACATTGACAAGGTTAGAAATAATGATTTGTATTTGAAATAATAATTTTTTCCTTCAAACTTTGCTTTCGTCAAAGAATCCTCCATTTGCAGCAATTACAGCATTGCAGACCTAACATAATTGCACAAGGGTTTTCTAATCATCCATTAGCCTTCTGACGCAATGAGCAACCACATTGTACCATTAGAACACTGGAGTGATAGTTGCTGGAAATGGGCCTCTATACACCTATGTAGATATTGCACCAAAAAACAGATATTTGCAGCTAGAATAGTCATTTACCACATTAGCAATGTATAGAGTGTATTTCTGATTAGTTTAGTTATCTTCCTTGAAAAAAAGTGCTTTTTTTTCAAAAATAAGGAAATTTCTAAGTGACCCCAAACTTTTGAACGGTAGTGTATGTGTCTTCCATCAGATCTAATCTTTGACAAATACCATTTCAATAATGGCACCTCTTTTTGTTCCAATGCTACTCAGATGCTCTTTTATTTTTATTTATTTATTTATTTTTGTTCTTTTGTTTTTTTGTTTTTGTTTTTTCTTGTTTTGTTTTTAGTTTGGTTTTTTGTTCTTTCTTTAATTTCTCTTTTTCTTTCACTTAAAGGGTGTTGTAATAATTATTCTTCCAATGTTGTCAAAAAACAAAAAAAGGGAACGTGATGAAAATGTAAACAATGCAATGCTGTAATGACATGTATACCCTTTACAAAAACTTGAATTAAAAAAAAAAAAAAAAAAATTCCAAGGCATTAAATATACCATGGAACACAGTGAAGACAGTCATCATCAAGTGGAGAACATATGGCACAACGGTGACATTACCAAGAACTGGACGTCCCTCCAAAATTGATGAAAAGACAAGAAGAAAACTGGTCAGGGAGGCTGTTAAGAGGTCGACAACAACATTGAAGCAGCTGCAGGAATTTCTGGGAAGTACTGGCTGTTTAGTACATGTGACAACAATCTCCCGTCTAGGGTGGCAAGACTAAAGGCTTATCTTGCAAAAAAAGTATCCAAGCTCAGCTACATCTTGCAAAAACGCATTTGAAATCTCCCAAACAGTGTGGGAAAATGTGTTATGGTCCGATAAAACCAAGGTTGAACTTTTGGGCCATAATTCCAAAAGGTATATTTGGCACAAACATAACACTGCTCATCACCAAAAGAACACCATACCTACAGTGAAGCATGGTGGTGACAGCATCATGCTTTGGGGTGATTTTTCTTCAGCTGGAACTGGGGCCTTAGTCAAGGTGGAGGGAATTATGAACAGTTCCAAACCAAGTCGGTGTTGGCACAAAACCTTCAGGCTTCTGCTAGAAAATTGAAGATGAAGAGGAACTTCATCTTTCAGCACAACAGTGACCCAAAGCACACATCCAAATCAACAAAAGAATTTCTTCACCAGAAGAAGATTAAGGTTTTGGAATGGCCCAGCCAGAGTCCAGACGTGAATCCGATCGAACATCTGTGGGGTGATCTGAAGAGGACTGTGCACAGGAGATGCCCTCACAATCTGACAGCTGTGGAGCGTTTTTGTAAAGAAAAGTGGGCAAATATTGCCACATCAAGATGTGCCACGCTGATAGACTCCTACCCAAAAAGACCGAGTGCTGTAATAAAAGCCAAAGGTGCTGCAACAAAATATTAGTTTAAGGGTGTGCATATTTATGCAAAATGGGTTATTGTAAGTGGGTTTTTTTCCCCTTAAGACTTCAGTTTATTTTTCAGTTGGGTTGTACAGGTTATAGGCCACATTAATGGTGGAAAAAGTTTTGAAATGATTTATCTTGGTCTCATTTTTTTACATCACAAAAACCTGGCATTTGAACAGGGGTGTGTAGACTTTTTATATCCACTGTACATGTATTAAATTCTTAAAATCTGTTACTCCAGTATTTTTGTTGTTTCTATATTTTTTTTCTTTTACGAGCTGCTTGACAAAAAATGCCAGTTTACAGCCGTGGGATGACATACACCTCATGTGTTGTGACAGTAACATTAGCGTCAAACCTGCATGAACACATACCAAGCATTTCAGAACCGTGCATGGATGGCCTGACATAATACTCAACTATCCCAAGCTACCATGCCACTAGCACTGAGGCATCAGCAGCTGTGGTGCTTTTTTATTTGTCTGGTTTATGTATATTTGGGAAAGCAAGAAATAATCCTTTCACCAAATCCTGAGCATCTTTTTAAAAAGTTATTTGAATTTTAAAAGTATTTTGGTACGGTGTGAGCCGGAGAATGCTTTTATAAATTTGATGTTAAAATAATTGAGAAATTATGTGATTGCATTTCTTACCGTTTTCCTGCCTTCAGATCTCGTCTCTCTACGTTGTGTGGCCTATTTTCCATTTATTTTCCCACAACCTCTTTTACTTTTTTTGCCCCCTCCCTGTCATTCTAGGTTTTGTTCTGCAATGTAATGTTTACTAAAGGATAAGACCTCCCATGTGACTGTAAGCTGTCGACATCTATCGTACCTTCTGCACTCCTGTATTAGTTAGCTGCAATCATAGTTTGTGTGTGTTCTGCATGTGTCTGAGTAGCCACGGTTTTTCTACACTTTGAAGCTTTGACTCATCGGGCGCGGCTTAAAGGTGTACTTAGAAGTGCACTTTCATGTGCTGTATCACATTTGTTATTCTTTTCCCCAAGAATAATGGCAAGCATATTTTGGAGTAATATATTTCTTTTTCTGTTTTTCAACAGTCAGCCAATAATTGGGAGTTTGCCCCTCTAAAAAAAAAAAAAATGTACAATAGTGCAAATTGTTTATCTAATACTGTATGTTTTTACAAGACAAACCATGTACATGGCTGCAAACATCTTGTAATGACAGTTCTTTTTTCACTGATATTGTTTCTACACAAATCACAGGCAGCATGATGTCAGAAGGAATATTTGTTGGCTTACTAAATAGATTTATTTACAACTTATGACAATTCAGTTAATTGAATTGTACACAATTTGTACTGGAGTTGGTGTCCTAGAGGTAGAGCATCTGCCCCTCAACTGGGAGGTCGGGGTTCAAGTCCGGCCAGGTCATGCCAAAGACCATCCATCCATCCATCCATCTTCTACCGCTTTTCTGGAGGTCCGGGTCACGGAGGCAGCAGTTCAAGCAGAGAAGCCCAGACTTCCCTCTCCCCAGCCACCTGCTCCAGCTCTTCAGAGAGGATACCAAGGCATTCCCAGACCAGCTGGGAGACATAGTCTGTCAAAGACCATATATTTATTTAAAAAAAAAAAAAAAAAGGAACTTCCTGCCATCCAGCTTGGTGCTCAGCAAAAATGGAACGGAGGAGGGAAATGTGGGCGACAGTGGCTCAGGAGGTAGAATGGGTCGTCTAATAACCCGAGGGCTTGCAGTTTGGATCCCACTCTCCCCAGACATCCTACCGTTGTGTTCCTGGACAAGACACTTTACCCACCTTGCCTCCAGTGACCATGACACTGGGCATGAATGTGTATAAATGTTTGGTCGTGGTCGGAGAGGCTGCTGGTGCGGATTGGCAGCCACGTTTCCGACAGTCTGCCCCAGGGCAGCTGTGGCTACAGTAGTAGCTTACCACTGCCATTGTCTGTGGAGTGAATGAATAATGTATCCATTGTAAAGCATCTTTGAGCATCTATGAAAAGCACTATATAAAGCTGATGCGTTATTATCACCACCAATTAGGCATAACGTTATGACTACCTGCCTAATTTTGTGTTGGCCTCTTTTGCTGCCAAAACAGCCCTGACCCGTCAAGGCATGGACTCCACTAAACCCTTGAAGGTGTGCTGTGGTACGTATCTGGCACCAAGATGTTGGCAGCAGATCCTTTAAGTCCTGTAAACTGCAAGGTGGAGCCTTCATAGATTTGTTTGTCCACCACATCCCACAGATGCTTGATTGAGATGTGAGAAATTTAGAGGCCAAGTCGACACCTCAAATTTGTTATTGTGCTCCTTAAACCATGGTGGTGGCCTAGTTGGTAGAGCATCCACCCCACAACCAGGAGGTCGTGGGCTCAAAGACCATATAAAAAACGGTCCTTTCCATCTTCTATCTTTGTGCTCAGCATAATGGAATGGGGAAAGGAAACAACACACAGAGCTAGAAGCGGACTGACACCCCCCCACCACCACCACCAAAAAAAAGCCTGTAGCTCTCACTACTTACAGTAGCTGTGTGGTCTAGGGTCAGTGAAACAGAGCTGGGCGCTGCCCCATACACCACATGGTGTCCCACATGCTGTGGAAGAGATTAACTTTCAAAACATTCTGCGTGATCGGTGTAAATTCTCCGGTCCTAAAAGGTAAGCAGTGAAATCTGGAAATCTTTTATCTTCAAATTATAAAATATACAACCCAATGCGTTTCCACCAACCTGTGCTGCACTTTGTATAAAATTAAACATTTTGCCATTCAGCCAGTTGATCATAAGTATTTGTCACTTTTCTGCAATGATGGATGTTTTCATCCCTTTGCACAAAGCTCAGAAAGTCATTGCTGTTGCTGCTGCCCTACAATCTGGTAGATGATTCACAATAGGCATTACAACCCTATTTGCAGAATATCTTGAAGTGTAACGCATTAGCAGACAAGCAAAGCTGCCAAAAAAATCTGAGTCAAATAGTAACGAGTAACCAAACATGAAACTGTTATCCAAAGTTCTTGCCTGTTTTTGTTCTCTTAGTGAACTGTTTGCTCACTTTTTCCTCTATAAAGTACTCAGTGGTGTCTCTATCTATGCACAAGTAAAAAATAAGATGTGCTTGTACAGTTACAAGAACGACAAGTGAAATATGTGGCTTCCTTTCTGTGTTCCTCACAGGAGCAGTGTGGTCTGGATCTGCATTAGAAATATGCCTGTGAAGCGGAAAATCAGTTGGAGTGGCAGCCTAAAAATATTGCTTCCTTAGTGCCCACCCTGCATGCATTTAAAACCCATAGTGTAACAAAGGACTACTCTGTATACATGAAGCTAGTGTTACTGCATTTCTGAGTGAGGTTCTCACATGTTTCTCCTTTTGACAAAGTGCAGCAAAAGAATCTGCAGTGACATGATTAAAGTTGTTATAGTTGACGCTTACCCAAACAGCAAACTGAGTTATGAGTTTAGAAGTGTTTTTAAATTATATTTTGTGTGTGTTGTCGCCACAGAAATACCCTCCTAAAAAGGATCTGGTTCGTGCCGTCTCCATTCAGACTGGCTACATGGTTCAGAGCCAGGAACCTAATCTCTGTACCCTCACTTACATGGCCCAGGTGGACCCACGAGGTAACTAAAACACAGCAAGGCTTTCAGCACACAAGGACACACTTGTAGAGTGCACAGACAAAAAAAGTGAAATGCACTAGCACACTCTTCCAGAGGCTTCACAATATCCTCTTTTTTTTTTCCCATGAATTAATCATTTTTGTTCCTTGATGTCAAAATGAGTCGCTATAGTAACCATATGAAGGTCTCTCGCTTTCTCTCTCTTGCTCTCTCGCTCATTTATTAATCTTTGCCTATTATTTCCTATTGAATTAATTCAGCTATTGTGTGTGTGTGTGTGTGTGTGTGTGTGTGTGTGTGTGAGTAAATATTTGTGAACCACGTATCAAGTCAGTGAGCCTTATTTTGATGATGGTGACATGACATACCAGAGGAAACTCTTCTTCTCTTTCACTATGATTCTATATTGTTTCATTCTTTTTTTTTTTTTCCTCCTTACAGGTTCATTACCCAAATGGGTTGTCAACAAGTCTTCCCACTTGCTTGCTCCTTGTGTAAGTCATATGCAGATTAACACAGATCCTGTGAGCATTTTGTGTATTTGTCTGTGCTTATCTGCACTAAGCCTAGACAGTGCCTGCCATGACAAGAAATAGTGCCTCATGCACTTAACAAGCACGGTCTCTGTTATGTCCATAACCTATACTTCAATAATGAGGCCGGAGGTGCCGTAGAACGTAGGTTTATTTCTGAACTCAGTGTGTCACAGGCGCTCTCGTATAGGCAGAGGTCTGGTCGTAAAGAGACCATGCCTCTTCCGCATCCGCCTTTTATACCCAGGGTGGCGGCGGAAGTGGAAAGGTGGAGCCGCCACCCATAGTACACACACAATATGAAATGTATCATATTTGATACATTATACCCCCCCCCCCAGTAGAAAAGTCCAAAACACACCAATTGGACCCTCCCAAATTTGTGACCCAAATCACACACCAGCAATGAACGAAATATTTAGGCCTATCCATGCACACAAAACTAAAACTAGAGGGGGACAGGTGGACTACTGTCCCACCTCCACATGGCTAGATGGATTATTCTGCCATCTTTGTCAATATGTAGTCTATAAAAATAAAAGAAACTGCCGTGCTCCTAATATAACCAAACAAAAAAACACCATGAACTTTAATACATGCAGCAAATTCTATTTTACCTGTTTAACAGTCAATATTTACGTCCACACCCTGCTACAAGCACACTCAACAAAACCACCCCATAATCTGGGCAAGCCACACAGTAACGTACACTTCAAACATCACTTGTTTTTTTTTTTGTTTTGTTTTGCTTTTTGTACATGGGCAACTCGCATAGTGAGTGCAAATATTGACTACGTAGCCTAGGCAATTCACAACACCATATGCAGTTTAACCCATTGCCCCCTTGCTACCATACAGTCCTGACGGAGAAGCCACCCTCCGGAGACCCGTCTGGCGGATCCCGCCCAGAGTGCCTTCGTCTCTTCGCCTATGGAGATGAGCCACGTCGGAGTCTTAACAACTCCTTCTCATCGCTGGTGCGCCGCAGCTCGTTGGGGTGTCTTCATGAGTCATCTTACAGCTGGAGATAGCCGTCCTCCCAAACAGCTACCACCCACAGTCACCCCTGGTCATCCCGTCGTTTTCTTTTGTCATGGGCCCCCCTTAGCTGAGCCTTCCCCTGGGCTGAACCACGTCAGCGACCCGCAGGGGCGCTCGACTCGGCTTCAAATGTCCACAACGTTTAGACCGGGCTTCCACTCCGGGTCGAACCGCTTCACCGACCCATACGAAGCCCGACTTGGCCTCCAGTGTTGCTGTGTGGCACGTCTGTCCACCGCGCCAGCCGGTCCTGCCCCGCTCTTTCATTTCGAACGCCAGTGAAGCCTTTGCAGCCCCTTGCTTCTCGGTATCTCCAGGCCAAACTCTGGAAGCAGAGGGAGCTATCCTCTTGGCTCCATCCGCTGTCACGGGTGTTCCACCATGCCGCCCAGTTCCCACATCCAGGGCAACTTGGACTCTGGCACCAGAACCCTCCCGCGATGGCCCTGGATGGAATTGGTCCTGGATATCTCCCAGAATACTAGGCCAGTCTTTGTCCCATACCGCATCATCCACCACGCTTGGAACCGGTCGGTCCCACAAACCACAGCCCGACCACTCCTCTCCAACGCCACTGGTGATTGTGAAGCCCAGGCTGTAGAACATGTCCCAGCCCATCACGTTCGACCTGCTGATGGTCACCACAAATTGGACATTGGACATCACTGTCAACTTGTATCTCGCCGACAACTCCAGCAAACCCACGGTGGCCAGCCTATTACCTCCGTAGCCCCAATATGGCGTCGACAGTCCTCTCACTCAGTAATACGGGAACAAACTCCTTACAGTAGGCCAGTTCAACACAGAAGCCACTGCTCCTGTGTCTACCAACAATGGCACTTCCACACCGTCTAGCATCACATCACAGTAAATCCGCCCATCTGTGCTCGAGGAGACGGTGTGAACAACCATAGGAGTCGTGGCGGGGGAATCCACTTTGCGTTGTCGTTCCACTCGCTCAAATGTTTTACAGGCCCTGGAGAAATGGGGGAGGAGTCCACACTTGCCACAGCATTTGCCCCTCGCTGGACACTCTGTTGCCTTGTATCAGTGCTTGGTGGACCCGCAGCCCATACATCTGGGCGACCCCTGGGACGGCCCTTATTTTAATAGCAGTAGCGTATTCCTCCGTATCTTCTGCGCTATCCTCGCTACCCGGGTCCACAGCCTGCACCGCCTATTGTGATTCAGCATGCCTCAACATAGTTCTCTCACCGAAGTCCTTGGATAGTTTAGCCGCTGCTTCAAACATGTTGAGCTATCTCGACTGCTGTGGCTAACGTTAGTTCACTGGAGTGTGTGAGGAGCCTTGACCGTGCCGCAGAACATAGCGTGTGCTCCGCCAACTGATCGCAGACCATTTCTTCTTCCAAAGCCCCAAACTGGCATTCCCCGGCCAGCTGACGCAGGTCTGTGACGTATCGCTGCACCGACTCTCCAGTCCGCTGGCGGCACTGCCGAAACTGAATCCTTTGGACTATGACGTTTTCCGGAGCGCAAAAGTAGCACACCATTATCCCGACCACATCTTCAAAACTATCACTCTCACCCAGTGTGCTGAGAATGCGTTGTCCCTCCATGCCGAGATTATGGACCAAAATCGCTCGTGCACGTAGTTTCTCCAAGGTTTAAGGCCACCAAATAATTCTGGAATGCCGCATACCACCTCGCCCAGGAAACTGGCGGTTCGCCCGGGAGCTCCAAAAATGGCCGAATACTGGAAACACCCTTATCCATACTTTTATCCTCGTCGCCAAATGTTATGTTCATAACCCGTACTTCAATAACGAGGCCGGAGGTGCAGTAGAATGTAGCTTTATTAATGAACTCAGTGTGTCACAGACACTCTCGTACAGGCAGAGGTCTGGTTGTAAAGAGACCGTGCTTCTTCCGCATCCACCTTTTATACCCAGGGTGGTGGTGGAACTGGAAAGGTGGAGCCGCCACCCATAGTACACTCACAATATGAAATGTATCATATTTGATACATCAGTCTCCTCTGATTCCAGATGTGAACGTGTTGTGTATTTTTTAATTTTTTGGAGTGTATATGATTGAACCAGAGGGAAGGCTCTCCTGAGAGTACTCTCCGATCCCCTTGATGATTGTGTTAGAAAATAGCAGTTCAGTGAGTTGTGCATAAATGAAATGTACTATCACACCACTCAGCAGTTTGGTTTTGGAATGCAGTTGCTTTTAAAAGGAACTCTGATTATATTGGCATGTTAGCTCTATATGCTTTATTTTTATGTTAGTAACATAACTATAATTTAATTTTTTTGAAAATAATTCCCAGTTTTATATATTTTTAAAAAACTTTATTACGATTTGTTTACGTTGCAATGCATTCTGGGTAGTGACGTAGAATGGTTGCAGCCGTTTTTTCTGTCTTATACAAGCCAAGAGGCGAAGCTACGAACTACTGCCATTTGTCAGTGAAAATGCCACATTGCGCAGCTTTTGGATGTAATTTCCAATCAAAGGGAAATAAAGAGAGCGGGGTGAGCCTCCATAGCTTTCCTAAAGAGGGAAAGTGGAGGAAAAAGTGGGGCGGCAGCGGCTCAGCAGGTCATCTAATAACCCGATGGTTGGCGGTTCGCATCACGCTCTCCCCAGATATCCTGCCGTTGTGTCCCTGGGCAAGACACTTCACCCACATTGCCTCCAGTGCCCATAACACTGGGTATGAATGTGTAAAAATGTTTAAATGCTCGGTGGTGGCCGGAGAGGTTGTTGGTGTGGATTGGCCGCCACATTTCCCTCACTCTGTCTGTGATCACGCTATAGCGTATGCCTGATAAAACTGACATATGTATTAATCACGCTGTGATAATAGCACAATATCGCTCAAAAGCGCGCTCATGAGACATGTCTGTGATCGCACGCTTGTGTTGACCGTTCCTGCCTTTCCTCTCCTAACCGTGGTTTTGGGACGCAGGGGAGATGCATCTTCCTCCGCGGTCAATTCCCGAGTAAATCTCACTCTTGTGGTACACAGAAGCACAGGCCGTTTTGCTGAAGCGTTGGGGCTTTATTTATATACCGCACTGTTGTCAGCAACAAATTCTACCTGCTCCAGTCGACTCGCTCTTTCTACTTATCCGCACCAAATCACACACACCTTTCGGGGGGGGGCGGGGGGCGGGCGCGCCTCTGCTGCGCAAACGCCATCACTCACTCAAGTCCACGCACCAGACACATCCCACAACACTTGATAAAGCTGACATATGTATTAATCACGCTGTGATATTGCTCAAAGCGCGCGCTTGGCTTGACATGTCGAAGATCTGGCTGGCAACAGTCAGAAAAAAAAAAGTCTGGATCGACTGTGGAGCGCTGCTTATGGACGTTCAACCCGCATTCTGAGAAAGCAACAGAGAAATTGCTTTATGTTGCTCAGAGTCCATGTTTATTAGTTCAGTGCCCATCATGCTTGTAGACAGTTTTTTGTGTTTGAGCATTCTATTGTAAGTAAATCAACAATATATAAGTTTCACCTTAAAATAATGCTTCCTCAAGTGCACGCTTGAGACACTCAAAGTGGAAAGACACTCGCGGAGCGGAGTGAAACTAGCACCCCCCCCCCCCGCCCCCCGAAAGGTGTGTGTGATTTGGTGCGGATAAGTAGAAAGAGCGAGTCGACCGGAGCAGGTAGAATTTGTTGCTGACAACAGTGCAGTATATAAATAAAGCCCCAACGCTTCAGCAAAACGGCCTGTGCTTCTGTGTACCACAAGAGTGAGATTTACTCGGGAATTGACCGCGGAGGAAGATGCAGCTCCCCTGTGTCCCAAAACCACGGTTAGGAGAGGAAAGGCAGGAACGGTCAACACAAGCGTGCGATCAGAGACATGTCTCATGCGTGCGCTTTGAGCGATATTGTGCTATTATCACAGCGTGATTAATACATATGTCAGTTTTATCAGGCATACGCTATAGCGTGATCACAGACAGAGTGAGGGAAATGTGGCGGCCAATCCACGCCAACAACCTCTCCGGCCTCCACCGAGCATTTAAACATTTTTACACATTCATACCCAGTGTTATGGGCACTGGAGGCAATGTGGGTGAAGTGTCTTGCCCAGGGACACAACGGCAGGATATCTGGGGAGAGCGTGATGCGAACCGCCAACCATCGGGTTATTAGACGACCTGCTCTACCTGCTAAGCCGCTGCCGCCCCACTTTTTCCTCCACGTTCCCTCTTTAGGAAAGCTATGGAGGCTCACCCCGCTCTCTTTATTTCCCTTTGATTGGAAATTACATCCAAAAGCGGCGCAATGTGGCATTTTCACTGACAAATGGCAGTAGTTCGTAGCTTCGCCTCTTGGCTTGTATAAGACAGAAAAAACGGCTGCAACCATTCTACGTCACTACCCAGAATGCATTGCGACATAAACACAAATGGCGATTTACATCGTAATAAAGTTTTTTAAAAATATATAAAACTGGGAATTATTTTCAAAAAAATTAAATTATAGTTATGTTACTAACATAAAAATAAAGCATATAGAGCTAACATGCCAATATAATCAGAGTTCCTTTTAAGACTTTTTAAATTTAACCAGTCACAAAATGTATTGGTCGTAAAAACTCACTAAAGTAGTAATTGACTTTTAATTAGAAATATTGATGGGAAAACATTGAAGATTTCATATATTGTGTATATTTTCTTTGATAGACTTCATCTACTGCATCAGCTCAAATGAAAATAAAATTATCCAGTGAAAACGTATGCATCAGTCTGTGATGCTCTCCTTGCATCACTGCTGATTTGTCAAACTTTTGGCTACAATCAAACGACAGTGGTTAGCGGTGCTGGAAACTGACTTACCTGTGCCTTTAGATATTCCATTAAGCTTGTCAATGATTTTCATAAATTAATAGCTCCAGAAATATGTTCCACGCCCTGTGGATCACCAGCTTATTGTGGTGGTGGTGGTGGTGGTGGTGGGAAGGGGGGGGGGTTGCGTGCCTTAATGATCCCAGGAGCTATGTTGTTGGAGGGAACTTGGTCCTGGTAGGGTCTCCCAAGGCAAACTGGTCCTCGGTGAAGGTCCACACCAAAAGCAGTCCAGTGGAGCTCTATGAAAAAAGTTGCAACAAGGACCCAGTGCAGTCAAAGGAGCCACATGGGTCTGCCCTCCAGTGGGCTTTACCACCTGCAGGATGGATCATAGAGGTCATGGTGCTATGTGAACCTGGTGGCAGTTTCTGCTACTCCCAGACTGCTGCCCCATCACCTGGACCCCTGGATAAATGGTAGAAGATGGATATTTGCCATTTGCAGCCTTTGTGTTAAATGTTTTGCTGTTTTATTTAAAAAATTGCTTCAATCCAAAGTTTTGACTGGTAGTGTAATTGCAGCATTACAATTTCATTTATTTCTAAAAATTTCTTTTCAAAATTTGGACTCTTTTTTTTTTCTCCTTTTGGCACTGATAAATGTACCTGGTGATTTGGCTCGAGACGCAGAAATGATTAAACATGTCTCCATTCTTATTGTTCACCACCATTTCTTCATGAGTTCCCCACCCATCTTTAATTTCTGTACATCTTCATCTCACAGTTGTCCTTCTGTCTCCCTTTACCCTGTCACTCATCCATCTTTATCTTCATTTTTGTGTTGGTGCTATTTCTGCCTTGTCTATTTTCCATCTCAATTGAGCCAAGCTCGGTCAGCCTCATGAGTATTTACCAAGAATGTGTGTTGGTAAAATGTTCAAGAGCAAATAGTTCTTATGTGTGAGCATGTGGGTGGTGCCATCCTCTGTTTTGTGAAGTTAAATGTACATCTAGAAAATGAATAGTAAAGCACCGTTTTGTTTTTCCCCTCTTGTCTCTTTTGTTTTCTAGGCCATGAAAAAGATCAACAAAGCCTGTGTGAAGTATCCAGAGTGGAAGCAGAAACATAACCCTGGCTTCAAGCCCTGGCTCTATCCTGAACAGTCTACATTGCCCACCATCCCACTGTCAGAGCTCAGCATCCAGCGGGCTGAGAGCCTGGAGAAGATTGATGAGAGCTCTCTAGCTGAGGCCCATGAGAGAGAAGACAGCGACTAACACAGCAGACATGCACACGGTCGTGTGTTAATTAAAAAAAAATATATATATAATGCAGGGATACATGAATGTTGGAAATGGCCGACATACGATTACATGTTGCACATATGCACATAATACATGATTGCATCCATATTGTACAAGCAAATGGCAGACTACTAGGAAGATGTATGATATCACATACACTGTGTTGCTAAAAGTATTGGGACACCTCGTCAACTGAATGGGCACCGATGCACAAAGCATGGTCCATAAAGACATGAATGAGCGAGTTTAGTGTGGAGGAACTTGACTGGCCTGCACAGAGCCCTGATCTCAACCTGATAGAACACCTTTGGGATGAATTGGAACGGAGACTGTGAGCCAGGCTTTCTTATCCAACATCAGTGCCTGACCTCACTAATGTGCTTCTGGAAAAATGGTCACAGATTCCCATAAATGCACGCCTAAACCTTGTGGAAAGCCACCCATTGCAGCTATAACGGCTTCATTCTTCTCGGAAGGCTCTCCACAAGGTTTAGGAGTGTTTTTATGGGAATTTTTGACCATTCTTCCATAAGCGCATTTGTGAGTTCAGGCACTGATGTTGGATGAGAAGGCCTGGCCTCCGCTCTGCTTCATCTCAAAGGTGTTCTGTTGGGTTGGGGTCAGGGCTCTGTGTAGAACAATAAGTTCCTCCACACCAAACTCACTCATCCATGTCTTCATGGACCTTGCTTTGTCCACCAGTGCTGGTCACTCGGAGTTGTGTCCCAATACTTTTGTTATCTTGTGTACATGGAAAAAGACAAACTTTACTATCTTTTATGTACAATGAAATGAAACACAATGTGTGTCATTTCAGCAAAATTGCACAAGTGTAAAACATCTGTCAGTTTAAGTAACTTTTTCCTTATTGGGACGTTTGCTAATTATCATCAGAAGATATATTTTGGTGTCAAAATGTTTACTTAACTTTTAACTGATTTCAGAACTATACTGCCCTCTTTTATCCCTAGTCTTGCAGTGCAACCTGTGGTTCAACACCAAACCTTTTCGTTAGTGATGCAGTCACATGTATACACACTGCATCTCCCTTCCTATTGTCGGCCTATTATGTGCCCCATCAGAGTTTGTAAGCACATAATGATCATGCAGAAGGCAGCTGGAACCTCCACCTGAACCTGTATCCCCGTCTTATACACCGATGTCACTCAAAATTTACACTTACATGTACTGTCTGCTCCTCGATTTGAGAGCTGGATGAATGTATGTAGAGTTTAAAAATTAAATTCAAATTCCTACCAAGGTTTTAAACTTTCACTGGTTATTGGTGTATTTTCTTTCTTGTATGTGTGCTTCGCTTGTGGTGCTGTCATTTCTATTTGACATGGGCAACTGCTTTTTTTTTTTTTTTTTTTTTTCACCCATGTATACAGCTGTGTACTTCCATGTGTGTAACGTGCATGTGTCTGCAGTGCTCTAGATGATAGTAAGGATTCCCCACCAATCTGTTGGCATGGCAACTCGGATCGACTTGGCACCAAAGAAAGGCACATGGAATAAGTAGAGCTCAGATGTCAGAGGAGGCAATTTATCACAAAGAATCTGCCCTTTTTTGTAGTAAAAGATTAGACAAGGAGTTGTAAATGTAGGTGATGGCTGCAGTTTTGCACCCATGCCAAAAGCTGTTTGAATTACCCTCCTTAAAAATCACAGTGTGGCTAAAATTACATTAAACACATCGTGTGCATACAAGCTGAGACGGTGATCATCCCTCAGTAAGACTGGCATAACTGCACTGTGGGTAGCATCGTGCCCATGATTTTTGCATGTCTTCCTCTGTGTGTGTGTTCCCTTTTTGTAACAGCCACCCCTGCATATGCACCACCTGATAAAGTATGAATGGTGGAGGAATGTGTATGCAAGAGATGCAGAAAAGCAGGATATCAAGCCTGTTTTTTTTGTTTTGTCTCCACAGCTTTGACTTTGTCCCTTTGCCCTTGCAACCATCCATCCATCGTCAGTCTTAATTAGGCTTTTTGCCCACCCATCATCTTCCGCATGTGTGAACGTGTCAGAGAAAAGGGCCACATGTGTACAACTGAACTGCTTGTCCCAGTGGCATCCCTGTATTTTCTTCCGCCTCCACAGCAGGAGGAGACATGCAAGCAGCGTGGCGCCCAGTGATCCTCTGTGTGTGTGTGTGTGTGTCTCTCTCTCTCTGCATATGTTTCACTCTGCCACCCCCACAGCAACCCGGCCCACCAGGGCTGATAGCCTGGTGATGACTCATCACCACCCCACCCCCTCTTGAGCTCTTCTCCCACTGTCTGTGTTCTCCCCTTACTCATCTCTGGTTTCTCCTCTGGTTTTTATCTTCCACCCTACATCCTCGCATCCTTTCATCCTCTACCCATCCAGACCTTTTCTTTTCCTTTCTCTTCCTCATCCAGACCTTTGATCTGCTTCTGCCCCCTTTATCGCTTCTCTTCCACTGTCTTTTCTATCCTCATTTTACCTTTCCTTAATCTCAGCCATTTGTTCTCCACCATTTATCCTTTTTGATTTTGTCTCCACTGTACCTTCCCTGGTATCAACCTTCAGCTTTTTTTTAACCCCCTCACCATTCTGTTCTCTGCCTATTTCCCCCATTTTTCCTTTTCCATTTTCTTCCCAACCGCTATTCTTTCTATTCCAATCCTTGTTCTGTATACTTACTCCTCATCCTAAGAAAAATTGATACTGCCATGCTTTTTCTTTCTTCTTGAGTCCTTAAAGGATTAAATAAAATCAGTTTTCTTATGCATCCTACGAGTGACTGGGCCCTTCTTTTCACTGAACCATGTACAGCAAGTACACAGGGATGTACAGATCTAAATAGACAATCTTCTTCTAGTTCAGGTTCGATATAAAACCATATATAACACCCCCCTTTTTTTTTGGTCCATGTAATTATTTGTTGTCTCTTGGGACCTCATGATGCAAGATGTGGCTGTCAACTTGTGGTTTTCAATTTAGTTTGACCCCTTTCTCAGTCTTAATGTTATTTAATGTGGCTGAACATGAAATAAAAATTGAATATTTTTATATACGTATATTTTTAATTTCATTCCAAAAAGGCATATTAATGGAGGCTGACTGGGGAAAAAGTAGTAGAGGAAGGTGCACATGCAACAGGGATGATGGTAGTCTTGAGAAGACTATCAAGACTATTCAAGAACTTGGAATGACCTGAATCTGGTGTGAATCCATCAAGAGCCACCACGTACCTACAACAGTTGTTTCTATTACTAAACCACTCCTGAACTGGAGACATCAGAAGAATCTTGGAGTAAAAGAAGTGGACTGTTTCTCAGTGGTCCAACCTGCAGCCGCCTTTTTTTTTTTTTTGAGAAAAGCACATTTTGCATTTTATTTTAAAACTGAGATCAGTGTTTTAAAGGAAGTATGAAGAAGTACAGAATCCAAGGTGTTTGAAGGCCAGTGAAGGATCCACAGTCTGTGGTGCCATGTCATCTGCTTGTGATGGTCCACTGTTCTATCAAATCCAAAGTGGGAACTGCTGACATTTTAGAGCACTTCATGCTTCCATCTGCTGAAAAGCTTCATGGAGATGCCCATGTCTTTTCCCAGCAGAACTCGGCACCAGCCCACAGAGACAAAGCTGCTGTGAAATGGTTTACTAACCCTGTAGTTGGCTGGTCAGCCAGCTCACCTGATCTGATCACTAACCCAAGAGGAAGATGAAAATCATCAACCCAGCAATACAAATGAGCTGAAAGCTAGTATCAAAGCAACTTGGGCTTCAGTAATACCTCAGTAGTGCCACATGTTGATCACCTCCATTCCATAACGTGTCGATGCAGTAATTCATGGTATAGAGGAGACCCATCCAAGTACCGAGTGTATAAATGAATATACTTTTCAGAAGTTGCATATTTCTGTACAACAAACCCTTATTTTGGATTGATTTTAGGAAATATTCTAATAATATGAGATACTAGATTTCTGATTTCCATAAGATATAGATCATCAAAATTAGAATAAAAAGGTCTTAAAATATTTCCATTTACATTTAAAGAATATAAAATATTTTAAAGTTTACTTTTGGAATAAATTATGAAAAAAATAAATGAAAATTTTATCAATATTGTAATTTTTCTAGATGCACCTGTGTTTAGGTATAATGTCCTATTTTTAAATGCTAATTATCCTACTTTTTACTCTTTATAATTTCAAAATGTTTATGTTGATTGGTTGCCCTCTTCTGGGTTCTCTCTGTATTTACAACAGTAGGTTATTTTTATTTTTAATCCTGACCGATTTAATCCCTGATACATAACCTTAATATATATATATATATATAGTGGAAGATGAATCAGATAAGACACGAGCAGCTAGAGACACATGCTTTATTTCCTCCAACAAGCAGATCAGACTGAACTGGGTGCCAGAGCAAATCTCGTTATTACAGCTTTATTCCCGCCCTTGGCACCTGGAGTACATACATTAACATACATGACAATAGTGCATGACTCGACACAATACTTTCGCACCCAGCATACCCAAGGTGTGAACAGCGTCTTCCACCCCACACAATAGGTTCACGCCTGGAATATCGGGAGCGACGACGCATCTTCACTTGGTTTATTGCACCCGTCCTTGGTTCCTCTCCCTTCTTCTCCTCATTTCTATCCCCCAGTTCCCCAAAGACCTGGGTGGAGTGCAATCTCTTGTTGTGTCACCACACAGCCCCCCATCAAACACCCAGAAGGTGCTTTAACCCTCCGGTCCTTTGGGCTTGAGCAAGCGCCTGTAACGACTGTAACGTGGAGCTGCTGGGCCAGCTGAAGTGCCTAGCTGTCAAGGTGGGTAGGCGAAAAACTCGACCTCTGGCGAGCAGTCTTCTGGAGGGAAAAGGGGTGGGGAGGGGAAAGATTTAGTCGCCTGAAAACAGTTCTCTATAGGGGGAACACCAACCTGCGGACCCACCGTAGTTGGGCGTCCGCGCCAGGGAGCCTGGACCAGCACCACCTGCTCATCTGCCAACACATAAACGGGCTTCAGCCTGTCTATGCAGATGATTTCCTTACACCCCCCAAGGTCTAACACAAAATGTTAGACCTCACCCCTGTTTCCAACACTCTGAACTGTACTTAGCGGTGTTCTGTGGGTGTCGTGCCTAACGAATACGAATTTGGGGTTTTCCGGATGTTTTGGAACAAAAGTGCGAGGAAAAAATGGTGCACCGGCCCTGGAACACTACCTCTGCCCTGGAAAAAGGGTGCGCAGACGGGTCGGAACCGTGCACGGGGCTTTCCGCCAAAAATTCCCAGGGATCCACAACGGCTGAGGAAAAACAAGCTCTGCCAGGGAAGCTGCCAAATCTTCCTTAAGTGTGAAGCGCAACCCCAGTAGTACCCAAGGCAGGCGGTCGACCCAATTTGCATCCGTTAGCAAGGCTCTGAGCGCTCCTTTAAGCAACCTGTGAAACCGCTCGCACAAACCATTAGCCTGCGGGTTGTACGTGGTGGTGCGGTGAATTTTGACCCCCAGGCTCTCGGCCATCATGGACCAGAGTTCTGAAACGAATTGCGGACCCCTGTCGGAAGCGACGTTTGACGGGGATCCGAACCATGCGACCCAAGATGACAAAAATGCGCGGGCTACCTTGGCAGATGTGGTGGAATTCAGTGGAACCGCCTCTGGCCAACACGTAGTGCGGTCCACGATTGTCAGAAGGTGTGTGAACCCCTGCGACGGTGGAAGGGGACCCACTAAATATATATGTATGTGGTCGAACCTCCTGCCCAGAATTTAAAAAGGCTCGAGGGGGGCTTTGGTGTGCCTCTGCACCTTAGCCCATTGGCACGCGATGCACGCTGCGGCCCATTCTTTCACATCCCTGCATAAACAAGGCCAAATGAATTTGGACCCCACCAGCTTCGCCAAAGCTCGTACGCCGGGATGTGAAAGGGAGTGGACGAACTCGAAAACGCGGTGGCACCAAGAGCTTAGAACCCTTCTTGTACCGCCCTGCTTTCCAGTTTTAATCCGGTACCTGTGGACTGGAGCGTGTGAATGTCCACGTCCCCGATTTGGTCGCCGGCCATTGCAGAAAAATCAATACCCACATAGACCAGGCAGACCAGCACTGCCCAACAGGCAGTCCACCACAACTTTAAGTTTACCGGCGGCATGTTGGATGGTGGTCGTGAACTCCGAAATTGCGGCCAAGTGCCGTTGCTGCTGAGCCAACCACAGTTCCAAGACTTTGGACATTGCGTAGGTTAGTGGTTTGTGATCTACAAACGCGGTAAACTCGCGACCTTTGAGTCAGAACTGAAAATGACGCGTAGCCAGGTGGCGAGCCAGCAACTCTGTCAAAAGTGATATACCTGTGCTTGTTGTTGCGCAAAGTGCGGCTGAAAAAGACGAGGGGTTACCACAAACCAGAGATGTACGGCTCCTACCACAACATCCGATGCATCTGTGGTGAGCACTATCTGCGCTGACGGAGTTGGGTGGGCCAGCAAAGCCACATTGGCGAGCGCGGTTTTGGCACCTGTGAAAGCCTGGACCCGATCGGGGGTCCAGTCAATGCTATCTGCGGGTTTCTTCTTTTTGAGCGCACCATACAGCGGTTGCAGCAGCTGGGCTGCATGGAGGAGGAAGTGGTTGTAAAAATTGACCATCCCCAAAAATTCCTGCACGGTTTACGGACGTGGAAAATCTGACACTGTGAGTACCTTATCCGGCAGCGGGATTGCACCCTCTGGTAAGATACTGTGGCCCAAGAAGTCGATTACCGGCAGCCCGAACTGACACTTCGCCGGAATAACAATCAGCCCGTGTGCTTCCAACCATTGGAAAACTTGCTTGAGATGGGCGAGGTGCTCCTCCTCTGATGCGCTAGCCACAAAAATGTCATCTAAGTAGACGAAAACGAACGGCAAGTCACGAAGCACCGCGTCCATCATCCTTTGAAAAGTTTATGCTGCGACCTTTAACCCAAACAGCATGCGTAAAAACCTGAAAAGACTGAAGGGAGTTATTACCGCCATTTTGGGGACATCCTCGCGAGAACCGGGACCTGGTGGTAACCGCCGACCAGATCCATTTTTTGAAAAAATGCGCATTCCGGCCAGGTGCATGGGAAAATCCTGGATGTGTTGGATGGGGTAATGTTTGTGTTCGGTGACATTGTTCAAGTGACGGAAATCACTGCACGGCCACCACAAACCATCGGACTTGGGCACCATTTGCAGCAGGGATGGCCAAGGGCTGTTGGAGCGCCTAACGATCCCTAGGCGTTCTATGTTAGCGAACTCCTAGCGCGATGGCTAGCTTGGCTGCGTCCAGGCAGCATGGATGCGCAAAAAACGGCATGCCCTTCGTGGTGATAAAGTGCTCAATCACATGCTTGGTTACGGTAGCGAAAAAAGGTGGGCACCATGAGTGAGGGAAACTCGGCAAGCAAATGCTGGTATTTATCCCCCGGAATTGAAATATTTGCATGTGTTAGTGGCCCAACTCCCCAAGCTATGCAGGGTAATGAGGAAAAGGAAACAGCATCCACTAAACGTCTGTTAGCAATGTCAACAAGGAGACCATAAGCACACAGAAAATCAGCACCTAAAATTGGAACCGAACATGCAGCTACCACAAAGTCCCACTCATAATTGCATCCATGCAAACATACAGTCACCAACCTTTCACCAAACGTCCTGATGGGGGATCCGTTGGCGGCCGTTAACGATGGACCTCAGCCTTCTGCCAGCCTGTCCGTGCTGACTGGCAAAATGAAGCTCTTCTGGGAGCCAGAGTCCACCAAGACCGTCTCCCATAATGTGTGTCCTTGAGGAAAAGCAGCTTCTCCCTGTTGCCAGCAGCCGTAGCTGCCACTGACCGCCGATTGGCCTGTTTCCTGGCTTCTTCAAGGGACATGGTGGCAGACAATGTTGTGCTTCAGCGCCAAAACGGCAATGATAAAAACACACCGTCCCATTCCTGTGTCTCCGTGTGGCCGTCCTGGCCACCACCATCAGCTCCTCAACCTCGTTGGACTCCTCCGGAGATCCTGGTTTCACTACCTGGACAATGAAACTCCTGTTTGCCAGGATGATGCGGTCTGCTTCCTCTGCTAGCGCTCAGTAATCCTTGGCTGCCAGCAGCGGTGAGTTTGCTAAGATCACTCGCACCGATGCCGGGAGCTTCTTGAGGAAGAGGTGGGCGAAGAGGAAAGACCCATCGTCCGTGTCCATCAGCGCAAGCATGCTCTCCATCAACTCCATAGCCGAACTGTCCCCCAGCTCCATGTGGGAGAGAAGTTTTTCTGCCCTCTCTCCATCCGAAAGGGTGTAACGTCGCAGTAGCAGCTGCTTGAGAGCGTCGTATTTTCCTTGGGCTGGGGGAGTTCGGAGTAGGTCATTGCGCGCTGAGTGGAGCGCGCGTCAAGAAAAGCCACCACATGATAGTACTTTGTGTCGTCTGTTGAGACTCTGCGGAGGGCGAACTGGGCTTCCACGTGGATAAACCAAAGCCTGTTTTCCACTAGCCCAGCACACCTCGGTACGGCTCGATTCACTTCAGTACGGCTCAGAATGCTTCTGTCTCCATTAGCATAGTGTTGCGGGGCAGCAGCAGATTCTCAGCGAGGCGGGGCCACACTCCCGTGATGTTATGCACCGGACTGAGTCCTTATTTACACGAGACAAAAAATGGAGGATCCAAGGATTATTGCCTTGCTCGCTCTGTAGTTTTATCTCACAATTAATTTTATCTCATAATTAAGCTGCAACAACACAAGTCACTTTTGTTTTGAATTAACTGCCAAATGACCGAGAAATAATGAGCTGAAACTTGTTTTTATTCGTATTAAATAATGAGACGGTGGCACACTGTCCAACACCACATCCTAGGGCATTTTGGATGTACTGAATTAAAAAAAATTCATGTTTTTCACCTTCAGGTCAACGTTTGGAACAACAGTATTATTATTTTCCGTTTAGATGATGCTACACTCCTAAAGTATTGTAAATCTCTGAATTTGGAATGTCGATAGAACATTCAATTTACATATACTTGTACCTTTGACTTGGTGCTAATCTTTTATGATATTTCAATAAAAAGAACAGAAAGCTTACAAAAAGATTTCTTTTTTGGTCTAGTTAAAAATTACATTACCTTTACAATGGTTGACCCTCAGCATCATTTTGATCAGACTAGGCAATGGAATTTCTATGTAATTATACTGTTTTATAATTCAGTGTTATAACAGACAAACCACACTTTCCAAAACAATTCCATTTTATTATATACAAAATATTAAAATAAAAAAAAACTTTGCAACACAACTTGAAGGTTAATCGACATTTTATACACGCCGACCACTGAGTGCTGAGGCTCGGTAGAATTAATCCGTCTCTGCCAGCTGTGGGTCAGGAAGGCTCGGTTGAATAATCCGTGCGGGCTGTCGCGGCGGACGCGTGGGATGATTCTACAAGGAAAATGCACACAATAAAATACAGCACGAAATATATACAGAAAAGACAATAGTTTTTAACAAGAATACATAAGCTTATTTCAGCGTATTGTTCACATGAATAATTACAATAAAAGCTTTAGTCCGCAGTGTGCTGCAATAAAGCAGCGATCCATCCACAAATGAACAGCTTTTTTATTGCATAAATAAACTGAGCGTCTTACCGAATATATTTGCGAAAAAACGCACAATAAAAAAAAATTAAAACTCACCATTAAAGGACTCCGATGTCGAGACCTCCCGGTATATTTTTTCATTCCGGGCGTCTCCGTCTAACTCGCGCTGAATACGTTCGTCTGACAATGCAGTCAGCAGACACTGCAGCTCCTTACTGGTCCATGGAACACCCTTATCACGCAAAGCCATTTTTGATAAAGAATAAATGAAAATAGCACAGCAATACACTGAAAAGGAACCGCCAACAGTGGTTGCGTGCTGAATAAAGGCAGTCGTGAAGATTCTTTTTTTTTGTTTTTTCAAAAACTTTATTGAGAAGGTCGTGAAGATTTGGTAGATGAGGAGGAGGAGAGGGGCGGTTACAACCTGACCAATCAGCGCCGGTTACGACCTGACCAATCCGCGGCGACCAGTCTGTTAACGTCACAACACGGCACAGCTCAGCACTGCTGTACCCTGCCCTTCAGCGGGGCTGAGAATCGCGGCTGTTAAACCGTGTTGGGGCTTGTGGAAAAGCGTACAAAGCGTGCTGAGCCGTCCCGTGTCGCGCTAAAGCGTGCTAGTGGAAAAGGCCCTCAAGTGGCCAGGTTGTGGAGCCAAAAGTCTGTCAGTTTGACTGCTATGGCGGATGCAGCGGGGGGAGACTCCAGCGGGAGTGTCTTCACGGAGGTGTTCGGTCCATTTTCTATTTTCATGTCTCTAGGTCACCAGAGTGGAGGATGAATCAGACGAGACACGAGCAGCTAAAGATACACACTTTATTTCATCCAGCAAGCAGAACAGACTGAACTAGGTGCCAGAGCGAATCTCTTTATTACAGCTTTATTCCCGCCCTTGGCACCCAGAGTACGCACATTAACATACACAACAATAGAGCGTGACTTAACCCTTTGAGTGTGAGAATTTGTGTGCCCCTAGTGGCAGAGTGCGGCACTGCGCCTGCTTTCTCACTCTGACTTTGTCAACAGTAAGTGAGAAATTTCTGGGGTTTTTTTTTAAATGTACTGATTTCTTGTTCATATACTTTGAAGATAAGATGATGAGGTACCTCTGTACAAAAAACGGTGTCAAAAGACTGAACCATTTTTTGTGTAAATTCATCCAAAATCCAGTTTTGACTGAGTTATGGAATTTAAAGAGGTGCCGCGACATTATGCAAATTAGATGCATAAATTTATTCCCATCTGAAACTTTGGCTCATATTTTACATCTTTCTAATTGACAGTAAGTCATTATCTCTTACCACTTTCAAGTTATAGCCTTGGAAATCTGAACTATTTTATTGACAAAAAATATTTACTACTCTTGACCACTAGGGGGTATGTCGCAGTTTGGCACCATACACACTCAAAAGGTTAACACAATACTTTCGTGCCCAACATACCCAAAGTGTGAACAGCGTCTTCCACCCCACACAATAGGTTCACGCCTGGCATACTGGAAGTGAAGGCACATTTTCATTTGGTTTATTACCCCCTAGCCCTCTGGCACCCGTCCTTGGTTCCTCTCCCTTCTTCTCCTCATTTCCATCCCTCACCTCCTTCCCCCAATTCCCCAAAGACCTGGGTGGAGTGCGATCTCCTGTTGTGTCACCACTATATATATATATCTATATACCACTCACAAAACGTTAGGGGTATTTGGCTTTTGGGTGAAATTTATGGAAAATGTAAAAAGTTCACACTACAGTGACATTATATCATGAAAGTAGGGCATTTAAGAAGCATGCAATGGTGATTTCCTCATCTCAAACATTTTACTGAAACAAAAGCCAACAACAGCGGTGGGTATACCACAACAAAAAATGTCAATGTCTCAGTAACTTGTCATGTGCCCATGAGCATCAATTACAGCTTGACAACGACATCTCATGCTGCTCACAAGTCAACTTCAACTTCAGTCAACAATCACTGTTAAACACCAGCACTGCAGCAAAGACATCGAGTTGCTAGCTGCTAGCATGCGGCCTACATATCTCCCGAGGGAATACTCACACGTGATCTGCATTGTTATTAATGCAAATCCGACGGCGAACGCTGGGACAACGCATGACGTCATCCACTCAGTAACTGGCAGGCTGCAGACAGAACACCCAGATGCTCTTCTCCTCATCTCAGGCGACTTCAACCATGTTTCACTGTCTCCCATTCTACCCACGTTTACCCAGTATGTCACATGCCACACTAGAGACAATAAAACACTGGACTTATTCTACGCAAACACTAAGGAGGCATACACCTCATTACAACTCCCCCCACTCGGGAGATCGGATCACAACTTGGTTCATCTCCGGCCGGTGAACAAACCCCTAGTACACAGACAACCTCTGGCCATGCGCACAGTGAAGTTATGGTCTGAGGAGGCAATGGACACTCTAAAGGGCTGTTTTGAAACCACTGCCTGGAAGCAGCTCTGCGAGCCACATGGTGAGGACATCGATGGCCTCACTCACACCATCACGGACTACATCAGCTTCTGTGTGGACAACACCGGTCCCACCAAGACCATACGGTGTTGCTCAAACAACAAACCCTGGATCAACCCTGAGATAAAGACACTTCTGAGAGAGAAAAAGTGGATCTTCAGGTCGGTGAACAGGGAGATGCTAAAGTCCGTACAGAGGGAGCTGAGGAGAAAGATCAGAGAAGGCAAGGACAGCTTCAGGAAGAAGATGGAGGACAAGCTGCAACAGAGTGACATCGGTGGGGTCTGGAGAAACCTTAAAACCATCTCTGGGCTCCAGAATACCTCCCCCCAGGCCATGGGGGGCAGGGAGTGGGCGAACAATCTGAATCTGTTTTTTAATAGGTTTGACCAACCGCCTTCCCCCCCAACTGCACAACAACCACTGCTGCCACTGAAGACATCAAGTCCTGCTGCCCACTCCCCACTCCACCATCACCCCCCCACTCCCAACACACAGCCCCCCAACCTGACCCTCACTAAGACCCAGGTGAGGACGGAGCTGAGGAAGATCAAGGCGAGGAAGGCGTCGGGACCGGACGGCATCAGAGCAAAGCTCCTCAAGTCCTGTGCAGATCAGCTGTGTGGGATTGTGGAGTACATCTTCAACCTGAGCCTAAAGCTGGGGAGGGTACCACAGTTGTGGAAAACATCTTGTGTGGTACCTGTACCAAAGACTTCCCACCCCAAAGATCTGAACAGCTACAGACCAGTGGCCCTGACGTCCCACATGATGAAGACCCTGGAGAGACTGCTCCTTGCTCACCTCCGCCCCCTGGTGGGTCCAGCGATGGATCCACTCCAGTTCGCCTACCAGCATGGTATTGGGGTGGAGGATGCGGTCATCTTCCTCCTTCACCGTTCTCTGTTCCACCTGGAGAAGCCCGGGAATACAGTGAGGATCATGTTCTTTGACTTCTCCAGTGCTTTCAACACCATCCAACCGATGATCCTGAAGGACAAGCTGCTGTGCGCAGGGGTGGACCAGCATCTGTCATCATGGATCCTGGACTACCTCACAAACCGGCCACAGTTTGTGAGAACCCGGGACTGTGTGTCCGACACGATCACCGGTAGCACGGGGGCCCCACAGGGAACGGTTTTGGCTCCCTTCCTGTTCACCCTTTATACTGCGGACTTCTCACACAACACAACACACTGCCATCTACAGAAGTTCTCTGATGACTCTGCGATTGTTGGCCTCATCTCCAACGGAGATGAAGCTGAGTACAGAGGGCTTATCCAGGACTTTGTGGACTGGTGCCATCGGAACTGCCTCCAGATCAACGCGAGGAAAACTAAGGAGCTGGTGGTGGACTGCCGCAGGCAAGGACAACCCCTCACAGCACCAGTAAACATCCAGGGAACAGACATTGAGATGGTGACATTCTACAAGTACCTGGGTGTTCATCTGAACAATAAACTAGACTGGTCATACAATACTGATGCACTCTACAAGAAGGGACAGCGCAGGCTGTTCCTACTGAGGAGACTCAGGTCTTTTGGTGTACAAGGGGCGCTGCTGAAGACATTCTATGACACGGTGGTGGCATCAGCCATCACTTTTGGAGTGGTCTGCTGGGGCAGTGGCATTACAGCAGCCGATAGGAAGAGACTGAACAAACTGATCAAGAAAGCTAGCTCTGTCCTGGGGCAGCGCCTTGACCCAGTGGAGGAGATGGGAGAGAGAAGGATGGTGGCTAAACTGTCATCTCTGCTGGAGTCCGAGTTCCACCCTATCAGAATCAGAATCAGAATCAGAATAAGTTTATTGCCAAGCACATTTACAAGTAAATAACAGGTAAATATACGAGGAATTTGACTTGACACTGAAAACGTCATAAATGACATTCTCAGTGACGCGGCGAGCCGTGGAGGCGCCTGTCAGCAGGAGGGGAACAGAAGGCAGTGGGGAGGAGGGAGGGGTGGACACAGTAGGAGAGAGAAAAAAGCATTGTTTATCAGAATAAAGTTCATATATGACTGATATTATGATTACAAGAAAAAAACTCTCAATGCACAATTAGCAGACAATAGAATCCACACGACACAAAGAGAGCAGTGAGTGTATATCTTCAAGTCAGTATAGTGGATCAGTTTGTGTGAGTTGGGTGCAATCAGTGGCAATCAGTTGGAGGACAACAATAGTCTCTTCCTCAGCAGATGTTATGACTACAGTCTGAAGCAGAGGCACGTGTCCTTGAGCACGGCAGATGGAATAGTTTTGCCAGACAGCTGTCCTTGAGAGTCAAATGCTGCCTGCCAGTGTTATGAAAACAAATATACTGTTGATTATCTGGAGGACTGAGTGCTGAGGGCGCCGAAAGAAGCAGGTCGAATAGCACTGACTTCAGAAAAAAAACTTTCTATTCTCTTACGGATTCAGTGCTCCAATCCTTCATGGCCAGGCGTTGAAATCGATTCATGGACAGCTCTCAGCGTGATCGTGATGTAATCCATTTTCCCTATGCAGGACACCCTATGCAGGACACACTGAATGCACTGAGGAGCTCATTTAGCAGCAGACTACATCATCCTAGGTGCACAACCGAGAGGTTTCGCAGTTCCTTCCTACCAACGGCTGTCAGACTGTATAACCTAAGCAGGGCTGCTCGCAGAGACAGCAAAAAGACGTGACAACCTTATAGTATTGAATGCAAAAGACGCAACAGACTTACACAATGGTCCCCTCCGGTATACAACTAGGAAAATACCGGTAGCTACGGAGGGTGACAATATGTATGGGTACATAATCATACCATGTAGGATAACTAAGTAGACGGTTATGCTGTTTCATTCCATCTAGCTGCAATGCTCCGCACTGTGTGTTTGTTTGTATTTTGGAGCGTGTAAATAACGAGGCGGATTTGGCTCAGACAGTTTATTACACATCTCACACAAGAAGCATAGACAGAATGACAACTCAGCAGAGACTCTTCTCTTAAATAGCATGACATTCCTCCAGAAGCTTCTAACACACAAAAGGTCACATTGCATTCAATTCCTTAATCCTTTATCATTCTTCTAGAACAGGGGTCTGCAACCTTTGCCAGCCGAAGAGCCGTTTTGCCCATCTCCGACTAAAACAGACGTGGCTGAGAGCCGCAACGGCAATTTGACCTTTAAAATAAAGATTATGCTGCTTATAAAGTTTTTTATATACTGTACATAGCTCTGAATATTATGTGGCATTAATGAATTCCTACTACAGCAGTGGGAAAAAACTGCTTATAGCTTCATTTATATAGCTTCATTCATGAAATAAATGTTAGATATATATTATAAATTGTTTTGTGCTGAAAAATAAATTTCTGAATATCTGACCATAATTTTTGCATAGTTTTAATTATCCAGCACATTCATAAATTGTTTAAATCTGAAAAATATCACCCATCTCCTACTTTCAACAGTGATCACACAGCTTTAGTTCCTGATATTTTCATAAATTAGAGATGAAAGTTTTATTTAGAAGAAGCTACTTTTCATCCTGTTTCCTCATAATGCTCCTTGTTCAAATGTATTAATATAATATAAATCTGTATCCTTCACTTGTTCTCCAGACTCTCAATTTGACAACTAGTGGATTGATTGTGGGCGGCGCGGTGGCGAAGTTGTTAGCACTGCGGCAGCACAGCAACTCACCCTTGGCCGGGGGATCCTGGGTTCGATCCCAGCCCCCGACCAACAGTGATCTGTGTGGAGTTTGCATGTTCTCCCCGTGTCTGCGTGGGTTTACTCCGGGATTTCTCCAGTTTCCTCCCACATGCCAAAAACATGCATGTTAGGTTAATTGGCATCAACTGGGGATTCTAAATTGTCCTTAGGTCTGACTGTGAGAGTGAATGGTTGTCTGTCTCTCTGTGTTGGCCCTGCGATGGACTGGCGATCTGTCCAGGCCCTTTTGGCACTTAAAATGAAATAACACTGCATATAACTTTTTTTCCCTTTATGCTATGTATAAACAAACTATAATGTGTTGCATTTATGAAATCAGGGAACTCCTGCAGAGAAAACAAAATTACATTTCTGCATGCAACAAAAACATTTTGAACTCCGAAAAAAAAAAGACATTGGGTTGAAGGTTGACATTGGGTTGAAAGGAGTGCTATTTCTAGCACTGATGACTCCTGATCCTTCGATAAAAATCTCATAATTCCGCTGAAAACAATACCGAAAGCTCAGAATTCCAACACGAACCAGCAATGTGATTTGGGGTTGGGGAAATTATCTGAAAATTCAGCAGGGGGTCTGGGGGACATGGTCCCCCAGCGGGGTCCGGGGTGGGATGGGGGCAAAGCCCCCCGAAGCTCCTGGGTTTTTATGATTTTTAAGTACCAGAACTGTGCTTAAATGACATAAAACAAACAGCTGAATGCCACTTATTACTGTATAATATTGACTTACGTTCCAAGAAGATAGCATTCCTAAAATATTCCAACAAGCATTATCCATCACATGCTTTAACACTTGATCAAATCAAAATCAGTTAATTTTATCCGTTCCATAATAGAAATAAAATTCCAACATACCATTACTTTTTATAATTTCAGCATTCATTTCAGATCACCAGTTTCAATCTCCATTGAGACTTGAGCAGTTCATTTTGCACAATCACTGATGCAGCCAAGTCTTAGAAATATTCAAAAGTTATGAGTCAATGTCCACTGTACACTGTCAATTGCAAACTGTTTGGAATCATAAAAGGGGATGGTTAACTTTTATTACCGTTTAATCCCAAGCGCCAGCCCAGCTCATACAGCCGTTGTAGCGTTAATGACTCTCCACCTGGCCATATCGATTACCGGTGGCATACGTCACTTCCGGTCCTGCCTGAAAGGGCGCAGCTTCACTACTTTATCTTCCTGGAAGATAAAATAAAGCGGAATTCGGCGAATTAACAGAAAATCACATCCCTGAGAACACGCTGCCATGGATCTTTGAAAAAGCATACAACGAGCCATTTGCTTGGTCCAATCGTTTGCAACTATCTAATCGCAGGGCTGTCAAGCTACTGCAATACAGCAGTAGCTTGAACACAACACATCCGGGTTATCGCGGGAGACGACTTCCGACTTCGTGTTGCTTTTTCGCTGACGGTGATTAAATTTTAACACGTTTTTTTTTAGATTTTACAAGATCACCATAATCTTCAAATTTAGCATTACATTTTAAAAACTAATGAACTAAAATAAAATACATTTTAATTAAATACTCATTATTTATTTTCCAAAGCCACAGGGAGCCACAGCAGAGGGATGAAAGAGCCGCATGCGGCTCCGGAGCCGCGGGTTGCCGACCCCTGTTCTAGAAGTTTCTAACACACAAAAGGTCACACTGCATTCAACCTTCACACCTCCCTGTTATCTCCCAGGGAACCTCTGCTCTTTGTTCTTGTCTAAGATGTTATACAATTATGTACTCCCCATGTGGCTCCATACGACCCCCCCCCCCCCCGAGCATCTTGGATAGAACAATAGAATAACAGTCCGTATGCTGTGGTAGAATCATTAAACATCAATCCACATGCTGCTTGGGCTTCAGTCTTCTCCCGTATCTGCTGTAACCAGGATTCACCGCCTCCGCGGTGCTGTCATGCTGGGGGGTTGATGTTTGAGGGGTAAAAGTCTGTCCGTGTGGGTGCTCTGGGGAATCTTTTCTCTGGGAAGCTCCCCGTGGGGGTCTTCCACGCTGAGGGGCCCTCGTCAACAGCACTTGCTCGTCCGCCACCACGAAAGCGGGTTTGAGTCTGTCTATGCCAATCTTTTCCCTCCTACCCCCCAAATCTAGCAAAAAATGCTTGTCCCCTGTTTCCAGCACTCTGAACGGTCCATCATAACGTGGGCGCAGTGGAGGGCAATGGGCGTCGTGTCTGACAAAAACAAACTCCGCGTTTTTCAAAGTTTTAGGCACAAAAACACGCGTAAAACTGTGGTGGGCAGGGCCAAGCAGCGTGCTTGTGTCTATGCTACGCTGCAACAGCTGAGACGGGGAGCTGCCCGGCGCGGGATTATCTGGAAGAAACTCCCCGGGCAGCCGAAGTGGTTGAGCAAAAACGAGTTCAGCCGGGGAAGCTTCCAGATCCTCTTTAGGCGCAGAACGTAACCCCAATAAAACCCACGGTAGCTTGTCTACCCAATTTGCATCCATTAGTGAAGCCCTGAGAGCCGCTTTCAATGATCTATGAAAACGTTCGCATAACCCATTAGCCTGTGGGTTGTACGCGGTTGTGTGATGAATTGTGACACCCAGGCTGCGGGCCATTGATGACCAGAGTTCGGAAACAAATTGAGGGCCTCTGTCGGACGTAATATCCGATGGGACTCCAAAACGCGCCACCCATGCTGTTAAAAACGTGCGCGCCACCTCCTCGGCTGTGGTTGCCGCCAGTGGAACCACTTCCGGCCAGCGCGTGGTGCGGTCCACCATTGTCAAAAGGTATGTTCACCCTTGTGATGGCGGGAGGGGGCCCACGAGGTCCACGTGAACATGGTCGAACCTCTTAGCCAGGATGCGAGACGGCTCCAAGGGAGCCTTCGTGTGTCTGTACTTTGGCTCGTTGGCACGCCATGCAGGCTGCTGCCCACTCTTTCACTTGTTTGCGAAGGCTCGGCCACACGAATTTCTCCCCTATCATTTTGACCAACACGCGCACTCCCGGGTGCACCAAAGAATGAATCGAGTCAAACACGCAGCGGCGCCACGCGGCCAGGACCACGGGCACCCCGTGGAGACATCGCAGATTAGGGAGGGCATGCCGTCTTGCAGCACCCTGCTCTCCAGCCTTAACCCTGTTGGTCCAGACTGGAGCGCGCGCACGTCCGCATCACTAACCTGCTCCGCAGCCATGGCTGCGTAATCTATCCCCACGCCGACCGGGGCCACCACAGCGCGCGAGAGGCAGTCTGCCACTACATTCAGTTTACCCAAGACATGCTGAATATTGGTAGTAAACTCTGAGATTGCGGCCAGCTGTCTCCGCTGCCGGCCCAACCATGGTTCTGAAACCTTAGCTATCGCGAATGTTAGCGGCTTGTGGTCAACGAACGCGGTGAAACTGCGTCCTTCCAGCCAGAACTGGAAGTGGCGAATGGCCAGGTGGAGAGCCAGCAACTCCCTGTCGAACGCGCTATATTTACGTTCACTGTCGCACAAAGTCCTGCTGAAAAAGGCGAGCGGCTGCCAAGCCCCGGCTACGCGCTGCTCCACGACCGCCCCTATGGCCACATCTGAAGCGTCAGTGGTGAGCGCTATGCGGGCTGCCTGGTCCAGATGTGCCAGCAATGCGGCGTTTCCCAGGGCTGCTTTGACTTCCGAGAACGCCTGCTCTCGCTCCGGGGTCCATTCGACCTTATCCGCGGGCTTCTGTTTTCTGAGCGCAGCGTACAGTGGTTGCATGAGCTGCGCTGCGCGGGGAAGGAAACGGTTATAAAAATTCACCATTCCCAAAAATTCTTGTAGCGCCCTGACCATTTGCGGCCGGGGAAAATCCGCTACCGCGCGCACTTTGTCAGGCAGCAGGACTGCTCCTTCGGGAGAGACGCGGTGCCCCAAAAAATCAATCCCCGTCACCCCGAACTGACATTTTGCTGGGTTGATTATTAACCCGTGCTCTTCCAACCTCCGGAAAACCGTCCTGAGGTGGGTTTCGTGTTCGTCTTCGGACGCGCTGGCTACTAAGATATCGTCCAGGTAGACGAACACGAAAGGGAGATCGCGCAGCACTGCATCCATCATGCGTTGGAACGTCTGTGCAGCCCCTTTAAGCCCAAAAGGCATGCGCAAAAACTCGAATAAACTGAACGGAGTTATTACCGCTGTTTTGGGTATGTCCTCAGCGTGCACTGGAACTTGGTGGTAACCGCGGACCAGGTCTATTTTAGAAAAAACGCACGCTCCTGCAAGGTGAATGGAAAAATCCTGAATGTGAGGAATTGGGTAGCGGTCGTGCGCTGTGGCGTTGTTCAACCTGCGGAAATCCCCGCAAGATCGCCACGAACTTTCACCTTTAGGGACCATGTGTAGCAGGGAAGCCCATGGGCTGTTTGAGCGCCTAATGATGCCCAACCTCTCCAGGTTGGTGAACTCCTCGCGCGCTATGGCCAGTTTAGCTGCGTCCAAGCGCCGAGGTCTTGCAAAAACGAGCGGCCCGAAGGTGGTGATAAAATGCTCCACCCCGTGTTGAGCGATGGCTGCCGAAAACGTCGGGACAGTGAGTGCTGGGAACTGAGTGAGCAGTGTGTGGAACTTACCGCATGTAGCTGTGACATTGGCTTGTGCTGTTGGCCGGGTGACTCGAGCTATACAGGGGAGAGAGTCAAAAGATTAACCAGGCGTCTGTTAGCGACATCTACCAATAAACCATGTGCACATAGAAAATCAGCCCCCAGTATATGGAAATTCAATGCTGCTATGACAAAAGTCCACTCAAATGTACGGCCGTGTAGAGACAAGAGTAGAATCCTCTCACCAAAGGTCTTAATCCCCGAGCCGTTCGCTGCTGCCATCTTGGGGCCGCTAGATCCTGCCAGCCGGTCAGCGTAGGTCAGCCGGATGAAACTCTTCTGGGCGCCGGTGTCCACAAGGAAATGCCTCCCCGAGCGTGCGTCCGTCAAGTAGAGCAGCTTGTTCTCCTCCCCGAGGGTCGCGGCTGCTACCGACCCCCGGTCTTGGCGTTTCCCGAGTGCTTGAATTGGCACGGTGGTATACATTTGCGTGCCCTCTCTGCGAAGCAGCGGTGATAGAAGCAAAGCGTGTCTCCCCCGCGTTCCTTGGCTCCCGCTGCTGCTGCTGTCGGTGGCTCTGCTGCTGCCGTCGATGGCTCCTCGCCTCCTCCGGCTGTCGCACCGAGCTCCGTCGCTGCCGCAATGGTCGTGAACTCCCTGCTGGCGACGATGATCCGGTTTGCTTCCCGGGCTAGCGCACAATAGTCCCGCTTGGCCAGCAACGGCGAATTGGCCAGGGTCGCTCTTGCCGCTGACGGAAGGTTCCGGAGGAAGAGGTGGGTAAAAATGAAATGGTCGTCGTCTGTGCCCTTTAACCTCAGCATCTTCTCCATCAGGTCTATGACTGACCCATCTCCCAACCCGGTCCGAGTCAGGAGTCTCTCTGCTCTCTCACCATCCGAGAGTGTGAAGTGCTGGATGAGCGCAGTCTTCAGCGCGTCGTACTTGTCGTCGGTTGGTGGCTGATCAAGCAGGCTCTCTACGTGCTGAGCCATGCGGGCGTTGAGCGCTGCGACCACATAGTGGAATTTCGTGTCATCCGCCGATATCCCCCGAAGGGCGAACTGCGCCTCGACTAGGTGGAACCAGGAGCGTGGGTTGTGCTGCCCGAAATCCGGTAGCTTGATCGCAACAGCACATGCGTGGCTGGGGGTTCCCATCAAGGTTGGCTCCGGGGGTCTTTCGTTGTGTTCCATGATTCGTCTTGGGTCACCAGTGTGGAGCGTGTAAATAACGAGGCGGATTTGGCTCAGACAGTTTATTACACATCTCACACAAGAAGCATAGACAGAATGATAACTCAACAGAGACTCTTCTCTTAAATAGCATGGCATTCCTCTAGAAGCTTCTAACACACAAAAGGTCACATTGCATTCACTTCCTTAATCCTTTATCATTCTTCTAGAAGTTTCTAACACACAGAAGGTCACACTGCATTCAACCTTCACACCTCCCTGTTATCTCCCAGGGAACCTCTGCTCTTTGCTCTTGTCTAAGATGTTATACAATTATGCACTCCCCATGTGGCTCCAGAGTATATTTATATATTTATTCCATCTAGCGACAATGCTCCACACTGTGTGTTTATATATTTACATATTTATTCCATCTAGCTACAGTGCTCCGCACTGTGTGTGTTTATATATTTACATATTTATTCCATCTAGCTATGGTGCTCCGCACTGTGTGTGTTTATGTGTTTGCATATTTGTTCCATCTAGCTACAATGCTCCGCACTGTGTGTTTATATATTTGCATGTTTGTTCCATCTAGCTGCAATGCTCCACACTGTGTGTGTTTATATATTCATATATTTATTCCATCTTGCTACAACGCTCCACACTGTGTGTGTGTTTATATATTCACATATTTATTCCATCTAGCTACAATGCTCCGCACTGTGTGTTTATATGTTCATATATTTAGTCCATCTACCTACAATGCTCCACACTGTGTTTATATATCTATATATTTATTCCATCTAGCTGCAATGCTCCGCATCGTGTGTCTATATATTTATGTTTATATGTACATACAGTGGGGCAAAAAAGTATTTAGTCAGCCACCAATTGTGCAAGTTCTCCCACTTAAAAGATGAGAGAGGTCTCCAATTTTCATCATAGGTATACCTCAACTATGAGAGACAAAATGAGAAAAAAAAAATCCAGAAAATCACGTTGAAGGATTTTTAATGAATTAATTGGTAAATTCCTCGGTAAAATAAGTATTTGGTCAATAACAAAAGTTCATCTCAATACTTTGTTATATACCCTTTGTTGGCAATGACAGAGGTCAAACGTTTTCTGTAAGTCTTCACAAGGTTTTCACACACTGTTGCTGGTATTTTGGCCCATTTCTTCATGCAGATCTCCTCTAGAGCAGTGATGTTTTGGGGCTGTCGCTGGGCAACACGGACTTTCAACTCCCTCCAAAGATTTTCTGTGGGGTTGAGATCTGGAGACTGGCTAGGCCACTCCAGGACCTTGAAATGCTTCTTACGAAGCCACTCCTTCGTTGCCCGGGCGGTGTGTTTGGGATCATTGTCATGCTGAAAGACCCAGCCACGTTTCATCTTCAATGCCCTTGCTGATGGAAGGAGGTTTTCACTCAAAATCTCACGATACATGGCCCCATTCATTCTTTCCTTTACACGGATCAGTCGTCCTGGTCCCTTTGCAGAAAAACAGCCCCAAAGCATGATGTTTCCACCCCCATGCTTCACAGTAGGTATGGTGTTCTTTCTCCTCCAAACACGACAAGTTGAGATTTTACAATAAAGTTCTATTTTGGTTTCATCTAACCATATGACATTCTCCCAGTCCTCTTCTGGATCATCCAAATGCTCTCTAACAAACTTCAGACGGGCCTGGACATGTACTGGCTTAAGCAGGGGGACACGTCTGGCACTGCAGGATTTGAGTCCCTGGCAGCGTAGTGTGTTACTGATGGTAGCCTTTGTTACTTTGGTCCCAGCTCTCTGCAGGTTATTCGCTAGGTCCCCCCATGTGGTTCTGGGATTTTTGCTCAGCGTTCTCGTGATCATTTTGACCCCACGGGGTGAGATCTTGCGTGGAGCTCCAGATCGAGGGAGATTATCAGTGGTCTTGTATGTCTTCCATTTTCTAATAATTGCTCCTACAGTTGATTTCTTCACACCAAGCTGCTTACCTTTTGCAGATTCAGTCTTCCCAGCCTGGTGCAGGTCTACAATTTTGTTTCTGGTGTCCTTTGACAGCTCTTTGGTCTTGGCCATAGTGGAGTTTGGAGTCTGACTGTTGGAGGTTGTGGACAGGTGTCTTTTATACTGATAAAGAGGTCAAACAGGTGCCATTAATACAGGTAACGAGTGGAGGACAGAGGAGCTTCTTAAAGAAGAAGTTACAGGTCTGTGAGAGCCAGAAATCTTGCTTGTTTGTAGGTGACCAAATACTTATTTTACTGAGGAATTTATCAATTAATTCATTAAAAATCCTTCAATGTGATTTTCTGGATTTTTTTTCTCATTTTGTCTCTCATAGTTGAGGTATGCCTATGATGAAAATTGGAGACCTCTCTCATCTTTTAAGTGGGAGAACTTACACAATTGGTGGCTGACTAAATACTTTTTTGCCCCACTGTATGTATACTCGCTGCTCTTGTTTTTTTTCTTGCCTTCTGATTGTTGCTCTGAGTGTTGCTATCCCTGTGCTGTTGCAATCCTGGAATTTCCCCGTTGTGGGACTAATAAAGGCTTATCTTATCTTAACTTATTGTCTGCTGAGGCATGGCATTCCACTCTTCTTGAAGGGTGGCCCTTAGGTCATTGGGGTTGTGGGGTGCAGGGTTACATGTCCCTCCAAGGTGACTCAGCTGATTCCGTAGGTTTTCTATGGGATTCAGGTCTGAAGAAAGTGCAAGCCACTCCATTGGAGGTACCCCAGCCTCCAGCAGCTGTTCCCTTATGATGCAACTTTGATGAACTGCAGCACTGTCATCCATGAAGATGAAATTAGGCCTGTGTTGTTCATGCAGGGGCACAATGACTAGATTAATAATGTTATTCAGGGAGTATTGGCTTGTCACTGTACCACTGACAAGGTGTAGGGCAGTTCTGTATTAACAAGAAACACCTGCCCAGACTGAAAAACCACCACCACCACCAAACGCTCATCTGGTGACAACAGTGGCTGATGCATAGCGCTCTCTTTGACGTCTCCAACATTGTTGGCAGCCATCATTTCTGCTCAGTGTGAATTGACTTTCATCAGAGAACAGCACTGAGGCCCACTCATCCTTGTCCAGCATAAATGTTCTCTGGCCCATGCAAATGATGATGCCTTTGCCTGGTGGTGTGGTCAGGGACCCTTGCAGGTCATCTAGCACACAGACCACACTCATGTAAACCATTTTGAATGGTCTGACGTGACACTTGGGTGCCTCTCACCTCCCTTAAATGTGCCTGGAGTTGAGTGGCATTCATCATCCAGTTCCGCATGGCACTGTTCACAATGAAGCGGTCATCAGTGCGGCATGTGGCCAAAGGATGTCCACTTCTATGGCCTTCTGTGACTCTTCCAGTCTCTCTGTATCTCTGTTGCAACCTGGTGATGACACTCTGTGACACTCTAAGCTCAGTGGCCACGTCCCTCTGAGAACATCCTGTTTGAAGCCTCATAATGGCAAGGTACTGTTGATCAGTTGTTAGGTGTTGTCTTGGTCTCATGATGTCAAAATGTGAACAGCATGATGAAGAGGACTGTTTAAATACCAATTCTAAATGAACCAGAACATATATTGGTCGATTCATGGCTCAAGCACCTGTTGTGAATTTTGCCATTAAGCACTTTGTCAGAGAGCAGCAAGTTATGCAAAAAGTACTGAAACACTGAATAGCTGGACATGTGCATTAAAAAGGTTAGAGAAGGTCAAATTAAGTTCACCTGTAAAGATTATAGTGCATTTCAGGTGCATACTGAAATTTCATCCGAAAGCCGAATATCCCTAACTTTTTTTTGAGTAGTGTGTGTTTGTGTGTGTGTGTGTGGGGGGGACATATATTTATACAACAATTAGTTCCAACCAAATAATCTGACTGGACAATAGGGATTCCAGGATTTGCTATAATCAGCGATAATTGCACTCCAAATTCACTGACCATGTAGAGGCTCGTAGCCCTGCACCCTACAACCTCAGTGATCTGAGGGCTGCCCTTCAAGAAGAGTGGAATGCCATGTCTCAGCAGACAACAAGTGAACTTGTGAACAGCATGAGATGTCGTTGTCAAGCTGTAATTGATGCTTAAGGACACATGACAAGTTATTGAAACACTGACATTTTTCGTTGCGGTATACCCACCACTGTTGTTGGCTTTTGTTTCAATAAATTGTTTGAGATGAGGAAATCACCATTGGATGCTTCTACTTAAATGCCCTACTTTCATGATATTATATCACTGTCGTGTGAACTTTTTACGTTTTCCTGTGTATATAACTTTGTCCATCCATCCATCCATCCATCCATGCATCTTCTACCGCTTTTCCGGCGGTCCGGGTCACAGAGGCAGCAGTTCAAGCAGAAAAGCCCAGACTTCTCTTTCCCCGGCCACCTGCTCCAGCTCTTCAGAGAGGATACCAAGGCGTTCCCAGACCAACTGGGAGACATAGTCTCTCCACCGAGTCCTGGGTCTGCCCCGGGGTCTCCTCCCAGTGGGACGTGCCCAAAACACCTCAAGTGGAAGGCATCCAGGAGGCATCCTGATCAGATGCCCAAACCACCTCAACTGGCTCCTTTCAATGTGGAGGAGCAGTGGTTCTACTCAGATGACTGAGCTCCTCACCCTATCTCTAAGGGTGAGTCCAGCAATCCTATGGAGAAAACTCATTTCAGCCACTTGTATCCGTGATCTCATTCTTTCGGTCATTACCTAAAGCTCATGACTATAGGTGAGGGTAGGAATGTAGATTGATCGGTAAATCAACAGCGTTTTCTTAGAGCTCAGCTCCCTCTTCACAGACTGATACAACATCTGCATCACTGCAGATGCTCCTCCGATCCGTCTGTCAATCTCTCACTCCATTTTCCCCTCACTCGTGAAAAAGACCCCGAGATACTTAAACTCCTCCATTTGGGGCAGGAGCTTGTCCCCAACCTGGAGAGGACAATCCACCTTTTTCCAGCTGAGCACTATGGACTCGGACTTGGAGGTGCTGATTCTCATCCCAGCTACTTCACACTCTGCAGCAAACCATCCCAGTAAGACCTGTAGGTCGTTGCTGGATGAAGCCAACAGGACAACATCACCTGCAAACAGCAGAGATGGGATCCTGTGGTCACCAAGCATAACATCCTCCGTTCCTTGGCTGCACCTATAAATCTTGTCCATAAAAATTATGACCAGGATTGGTGACAAAGAGCAGTCCTGGTGGAGTCCAACTCTCACTGGGAATGAGTCCTACCGAGTGTTGGCAATATGAACCAAACTCTCACAATGGTCATGTAAAGACCGGATAAGCTCGTAACAACAAGCCCGATACCCCATACTCCCGAAGCACCCCTCACAAAAAACCACGAGGGATGTGGTTGAATGCATTCTCCAAGTCCACAAAGCACATATAAACTGGTTGGGCAAACTCCCATGAACCCTTGAGGATTCTCAAGAGGGTAAAGAGCTGTGCCGATGTGCTACGGCCGGGCTGAAAACCACATTGTTCCTTCTGAATCCGGGGTTTGACCAATGGCCGGACTTTCTTCTCCAGTACCCTGGCACAGACGTTCCCAGGAAGGCTGAGGAATGTGATCCCTTTAAAGTTGGAGCACACCCTCTGGTCCTCCTTCTTGAAGAGAGGAACCACTACCCCAATTTGCCATACCAAAGGCACTGTCCCCAACCTCCATGCAATGTGGCAGAGGCGTGTCAACCATGACAGCCCTACAACATCCAGGGCATTGAGGTACTCAGGGTGAATCTCATCCACCCCCGGGGCCCGGCAACCGAAAAGTTTTTTAACCACTTCGACGACCTCAGCCCCCATGATGGGCGAGTCGTCCCCCTCGTCCACAAGCTCTGCTTCCTCTGTGGAAGACATGTCAGTGGGATTGAGGAGATCTTCGAAGTATTCCTTCCACCGCCCGACAATATCCCAGTCAAAGTCACCAGTGCACCATCCGCACCATACATAGTGTGGACAGGGAGCTTCTTCCCCCTCCTGAGTTGCCAGACAGTTTGCCAGAATCTCTTCAAGGCCGACCGAAAGTCTTGTTCTATGGCCTCACCGAACTCCTCCCACACCCGAGTTTTTGCTTCAGCAACCACCCAAGCTGCACTTCGCTTGGCCTGCCGGTGCACCACAACTACTTCGGGAGTCCCACAAGCCAACCAAGATCGATAGAAGTCCTTCTTGAGCTTGATAGTACCCCTCACCACTGGTGTCCACCACTTAGTTCGGGGGTTGCCACCACGAGATGCACTGATGACCTTGCAGCCGCAGTTCTGGGCAGCCGCTTCAACAATGGAGGTGGAGAAGATAAGATAAGATAAGCCTTATTAGTCCCACAATGGGGAAATTCCAGGATTGCAACAGCAGAGGGATAGCAACACTCAGAGCAATAATTTAGAAGATAAGAAAATAAGAGCAGTGAATATACATATGTACACATAAATATATAAATATACAGTATATACACAGTGTGGAGCATTGTAGCTAGATGGACTAAACAGCATAACCGTCTATTTAGTTACCCTACATGGTATGAATATGTACCCATACATATTGTCACCCTCCATAGCGACTGATATTGTCCTAGTTGTATACTGGAGGGGACCATTTGTGTAAGTCTGTTGCGTCTTTTGCATTCAATACTATTAGGTCGTCACATTTTTGTTATCTCTGCGAGCAGCCCTGCTTAGGTTATACAGTCTAACAGCCGTAGGTAGGAAGGACCTGCGAAACCTCTCGGTCACACACCTAGGATGATGTAGTCTGCTGCTAAATGAGCTCCTCAGTGCGTTCAGTATGTCCTACATAGGGTGGGACTCAGACTCCAGCAGAGATGACAGTTTAGCCACCATCCTTCTCTCTCCTATCTCCTCCACTGGGTCAAGGCGTTGCCCCAGGACAGAACTAGCTTTCTTGATTAGTTTGTTCAGTCTCTTCCTCTCGGCTGCTGTAATGCCGTTGCCCCAGCAGACCACTCCAAAAGTGATGGCTGATGCCACCACCATGTCGTAAAATGTCTTCAAGAGCACCCCTTGTATACCAAAGGACCTGAGCTCCTCAGTAGGAACAGCCTGCGCTGTCCCTTCTTGTAGAGTGTGTCGGTATTGTGTGACCAATCTAGTTTATTGTTCAGATGAACACCCAGGTACTTGTAGGATGTCACCATCTCTTTTTTTTGGGCGCATGCGCACGCAGCGACCGACAGCTGGTGAAATAGTGCGTGTGTGTGTGTGTGTGTGTGTGTGTGTGTGTGTGTGTGTGTGTGTTTTATACTTTTATACGTTTTTATAAAATCCTCTGTGTCGTTTCTGCCTTGGAGGGGGTGTGGAATATATGGCGAAGAGCTCCCTGGTATCTACAACATGGATTTTTTCTCCTTTCTCGCACTGCTGCTTTCTGTGCTCTGGCTCTTTGTCCCTGAAGTAAACTCGTTCGGCTCCATGGCGGGCAGAATAGCGGGCAGAATACAATATTCCAGGGACGTGTTGCTGCATTTAAATACGGCTGATTCAACGGCTGTGATTGAGCCTAAGCTGCAACTGCCGGACTTTATTTTGAGAGACGGACACAGCGGTGAAAAGAGAGATGGGGGAGACAGCAGAAGGAAGCGTGGAAGGCGTGGAGGTGGGAAATTGCGCCTTTGGAGACGTCAGTTTGGTAACATTCCTCTTCCTTCGATAATTTTTGGGAATGCACAGTCTGTGAGAAACAAGGTGGATGAAATTCAAGGGAACGTACGCTACCAGAAGAACTTTAAGAACTGCTGCGTCATGACTTTCACTGAATCTTGGCTTACTGCGCATGATCGAGATGCAGACCTGTGGATTGACGGCTTTGGAGCCCCGCTGCGCTCAGATCGGCAGGAAGAGGTAACGGGGAAGCGTCAGGGGGGCGGAGTATGTTTATACATTAATAAGCAGTACTGCACATCTGTCACGGTCAGAGAGCGAATCTGTACACCCGATGTGGAGCTGCTGTCTGTGTCACTACGCCCCTTTTATTTGCCTCGCGAGTTCTTCCAACTTTTCATCATGACTGTGTACATTCACCCGAGGGCAGACGCTGACTCCGCCTCCAGAACCGTCTTTGATGTGGTCCAGCGGCTGCAGTCAATTTCTCCAGAGGCGCCAAACTTCATTCTTGGGGATTTTAACCATGTTTCTTTAAAGAAGACACTTAAAAACTTTTATCAGTATGTCTCCTGCCCAACCAGGCGAAAAAAGACATTGGACCTGTGCTATGGATCCATAGAGAGGGCCTATAAATCACTCCCCCTTCCTCCTTTAGGATCCTCAGATCACAACTGTATACATTTGCTGCCCACATATAAAACTGCTCTCAGAAGAGGCAAGGTGGAGATGAGAGACATAGATGTGTGGACAGAAGATTCAGAGGACAGCCTCCAGGAATGCTTTGACTGTACAGACTGGGAGATGTTCATAATGGCCTGCGGGGATGATTTGGACTCTCTGGCTGAGCTCACATGCGTCATACATGGCTTACTGTCAAAATAAGATTGTTCCACGTAAACGTGTCAAAATATATCCCAACAACAAACCATGGGTTACTAAATCAGTTAAATCCTGCTTACAGAGGAAAGCACTTGCCTTTAAACAGGGGTCTGTTTCTGAGCTACAGGTTGCCACTAAGGAGCTGAAGTCCGAAATTTTAAGAGCAAAACAGAATTATAAATCAGAGTTGGAAAGCAAGATGGCAGCAAATAAACTTGGTTCGGCCTGGGCCAGTATGAAAACTATTGCAGGCCTTCAGAGCACAGAGCGCAGTAATCATGTGTTTTTAGATGGTTTTAATTCAGACACAGAGCTGGCTAATGCTCTTAATTGTTTCTATGGTCGTTTTGACTCCTTTGATTTCAGTACAGAAATCCAAGATTTGAAACAGAAACTCAAAGACAATCAGCACTTTAATATTGAGGTGCAGGATGTTAAAAGGGAGTTTTGCGCTGTAAAAGTGAACAAAAGTCAGGGCCCTGATAATATATGTGGGCGCTTGGTAAAGTCCTGTGCACATGAACTGAGTCCTATATTTCATTACATTTTCAATAAGTCCTTACAGACACAACATGTGCCTAAGATCTGGAAAGATGCCGTGGTTGTTCCCGTTCCAAAATCCAGCTGTCCTAAAACGGTAAACGACTTTAGACCAGTTTGCTTTGACTTCAATTTTAATGAAAATTTTTGAAAAACTGGTCAGACGTGAGGTCCTAAGGCAGACTGAGCATGCATTGGATCCTCTGCAGTTTGCCTATAGGCCTCACAGAGGAGTGGAGGATGCCACTGTCACTATGTTTAACATGCTTTTTAAACATCTGGATTTTAATGGGACACACGCCAGGCTTTTATTTGTGGACTTTTCTTCCGCCTTTAATACAGTCCAAGCTCATATTTTAGTTGAAAGGCTCCTGCAACAATTTGATTTGAGCAATAATCTGGTGGGTTGGATTCTGGATTTCTTAACCAACAGAACGCAGAGAGTAAGGGTCAATGGTACATTGTCTGACCTAAAGTGCTCTTCTACTGGCTCTCCTCAGGGGTGTGTGTTGTCACCACTACTCTTCATCCTGTACACAAACATGTGCCGGAGCAGTCATGACAACAGACACATTATAAAGTATGCTGATTACTCAGTCATTGTCAGTCTCCTCCAGGATGGTGAGAGTGGCCACGGCCCAGTAGTTGATGATTTTGTTCACTGGTGTGAGGATTCCTACCTGCAGCTGAATACAACAAAAACGAAAGATATGATTATTGACTTTAGGAGGAAAACTCCCAGGCACAAAGTCACCATACTAAAAGGCCAGACCACCGAATGTGTACAATCCTACAAATATCTTGGGACAATTATTGATAGTAATTTAAACTTTGAAGTGAACTGTGAAAGGGTGTGCAAAAAGATCAGCAAAATTTGCATTGTTTGAGGAAACTTGCACGCTTCCAAATTGACCGAACCATAATGACAATGTTTTATCGGGCTTTTATTGAATCTGTTTTATCCTTTTCTTTAGTGTCATGGTTTGGTCAGATAAAACTGAAACAGAGGAAATCCTTGGATCAGGTAGTTAGATGGTCCAGTCGTTTGCTTGGTGAGTCACAGCTGAGCCTGACATCCCTGTACACCAGACAAGTACAGAGGATGGCTGCCTCCATTTTAAATGATGACTCCCACCCTTTGCACTGCAACTTTCAGCTTCTTCCCTCCAGACGGAGGTTTGCTGTCCCAAAAAGTAAAACCCAGCGCTACAAAAACAGCTTTGTCCCTGCTGCTGTCAAAGAGTTGAACAAGCTATAAAAATATATTGTACATATTTTAGATTTACTTATTTTGTATGATGTCACTTGGGTTCTAAATACTTTATTGGGTTTTAAACCTTTGAGTTTTTTAACCTCTGACTAGTTTTTAACTTTTAACTTTAATATGACCCCTCTCTCTTACCTCTGGTTTCTCCCTCATCTCTTTGTCTTTTTATACCCTGTTTGATGGAGACTTGAGTATTTTTATCATGTTTATAGTCAGCTTCATGTGTGCCTGTGTTTGTGTCTATGTTGAATGTAATTAGTGGCTTGTAAATATGGTTGTCACCAGACTACAAAACAAATCTACCTACGGGTACAAATAAAGTAACCTGAACCTGAACCTGAATGTCTGTTCCCTGGATGTTTAATGGTGCTGTGAGGGGTTGTCCATGCCTGCGGCAGTCCACCACCAGCTCCTTAGTTTTCCTCGCATTGATCTGGAGGCAGTTCCAATGGCACCAGTCCACGAAGTCCTGGATAAGTCCTCTGTACTCAGCTTCATCTCCGTTGGAGATGAGGCCGACAATCGCAGAGTCGTCAGAGAACTTCTGTAGATGGCAGTGTGTTGTGTTGCGTGAGAAGTCCGCAGTATAAAGGGTGAACAGGAAGGGAACCAAAACCGTTCCCTGGGGGGCCCCCGTGAACACTCCATGTCTCCAGACTCCCTCGTAATGTGGTCAAAGTTCTTCCGTAGGTGGGAGTTGAAGACCTCCCGGACAGGGACCTCAGCCAGACATTCCCAGCACACCCTCACTATACGTATGGGTCTACCAGGTCTGAATGGCATCCTCCCCTGCCTTAGATCCAACTCACCACCAGGTGGTGATCAGTTGACGGGTCTGCACCTCTCTTTACCCAAGTGTCCAAGACATATGGTCGCAGGTCTGATGACACAATAACAAAATCGATCATCGACCTGTGACCTAGGGTGTCCTGGTGTCAGGTGCACATATGGATACCCTTATGCTTGAACATGGTGTTTGTTTTGGACAAACTGTGGTTAGCACAGAAGTCCAATAACTGAACACTGCTCAGGTTCAGATCGGGCAGGCCGTTCCTCCCACTCACCCCCTCCAGGTTTCACTGTTGTTGCCCACATGTGCGCATTGAAGTCCCCCAGTAGGACAATGGATTCTCCAAGAGCACTCTCCAGCACCCCAGTCAGAGACTCCAAAAAGGGTGGGTACTCTGAACCATCATTTGGTGCATAGGCACAAATGATGGTCAGGACATGTTTCCCAACCCGAGGCGCAGGGAAACAACCCTTTCGTCCACTGGGGAAAACTCCAATATAGAAGCAGCAAGGTGTGGGGATACAAGAATACCCAACCCTGCTCGCCACCTCTCACCCAGGGCAACTCCAGAGTAGGTCAAGTGTTATGTCTGAATAACGGGAGACTGGAGTCGGTCTTATGCCAAGCAATGAACTAAACTTTATTGAGAGAACCACAATATATATACTGGTCCTGCAGCCCGCCTGACATCATCACCAGGACCGCTACAGCAAGCCCTCAGGGCCACACACACACACCACATTCTACAAACAACATTCCCCTCCCCCTTACAAAAGTCCAAAACACACATACACAATTCAGACCCATCCCAGTTTAGGACCCAAATCATGCACGAAGGGAAATAGCAGGGAACAGCAAACTGGAATAGCCTAACACATTCACACAAAAGAACTAAAAACTAGGGGGAACAGGTGGACTGCTGTTCCTCCCAACACGGCAAAGCGGGTTATTCTGCTGCTATTAAACTAAAAGAGTTCTAGACTAAAAAAAAAAAAAAAACACATAAAATTAATCCCCAACAACACACGTTCACATGCACATCACACACATCCAACAATATATTTGGAACACATGCACATATGAACCTATTGTAACTATTATTATTAAACACCATATAGACATATTTACATTGAAAAATTTACATTACTCCAATGTCCATGGGCAGCTCAAGGTAAAACCGGCTTGGAGGCCCTGGGCAACCCCACGACATGCACATCCCTGGAAACCGCCTACCCCCGGGGTTGAAGATGACCTCCCTGGCGAGAATGTCTCTTCTCCTACCCCCGGGATCGAAGCTGACCTCCCCGGCGAGAATGTCCCCTCTCACCACTGACTGCATCTCTCCTCTGGACCCACAGTGCTGCTGCCCGGCACGTAGTCCCTCTGTGCCTGTTGGTCCGCCCCTGAACACCTTCACCATCGCTGTAGCTGTCGCCATTGTAACCCCAAACACTCCGGCCCCCTGTGGCCAAACTCTGGGGAAAACCAAAGCTCATTCGTCGGCATCACCCATTGACTCGGGCACCTCGCTGTAACTCCCAGCGCCCTCGTCCAGGGTGCCCTGAGCTCCGGCACTGAGATCCTGCCCGACCTCACGGCGCCCGCCACCTCCTCTCTGTCGTCCGAGGTGCTCCACTGTGCTGTCTCTGTGCCCGGCTGTCATTGCTCACTCCCGGGGCTCACAGCATCATTCTCGTTAGCGTCACTCATCAACCCAGGCACTTCGCCGCTGCACCCAGCACCCTCACCCAAAGCACTCCGCCGCACTGCCTCTATGCCTGGCTGTCGTTGCTCACTCCCTGGGCTCATAGCATCACTCTTGTCGGCATCACTCACCAACCCAGGCGCTTCACCACTGCGCCCAGCACCCTCATCCAAGGCACTCCGCTGCTCTGCCTCTGCGCCTGGCTGTCATTGCTGGTTCCCGGGGCTTCCAGCCTGCTTGCTCCCGCTCTCCCGCTGCCCGAACTCCAGCGGCAGGGAAGACTCTGATCGCTGCTCAGTTCAGTTCAATTCAAACAACTTTTTTTATCCCTCAAGGGGCAATTGATTTAAAAAGCAACTTGTACATTGATGCACCAAGTTGTGCAAACTCCAGAGACAATAGACAATACAGGAAGAAACTAAAAGCCATATCTAACCAACCATTAGAGAGAGTGCTATAAGAAATAGTACTATAAAACAATACAACAAAAAGATAAGATTGGGGGTTACTAAAAGAATAAAAGAACAGTCATGATAAAAACAAAAACCTAAAACCTGTATGATAAATAATAATATATGTTAAAAAAAAAAACCTATGACATTTAACAACCTTAAGAAGCATTTAGTAGTTTTATTGCTAAGGGAATAAAGGACTTGGCATACGATTAGTTTTGCTAGCAGGTAAAACATAACGGCACCCTGATGGCAAAAGAGAGAATTCATTGGAGAGGACATGATCAGAAGATAGAATGCATTCTGCTTTGCGAATAATCTGCTGGTTACAAAAGGAATTCAGATCTCTCTGTCTCACATCAATAATCTTGGAACAGATCTTCACAATATTGTTCAGACTATTCCTATCTTTAACTTTGAGACTGTGGAGAATGTGGGAAATGACGAGGCTGAGTTTATCTCACGAGTCAGGTTTATTCACATTCTCCAACATCATCAAAAACAGAAAAAGAGAGAAACCCCCAGACATTCGTCCTTTTATACCCCAGGACATCAAAGCACGCAGTCACATTGTATTTAATCCCAAATCACAATGCGTCTTCTTCCAGGTCTTATGACCTCCACCTAAAGTCACCGGTGGCCAGGAAATCCCCCAAGGCCATCTCTTTGTATACCAAAGACCCCATTTCACATCCTCCTGTTATCTCCTAGGAGGCTCAGTCCTTTTGTTCATCTGAGACGTGAAGCATACAGTAAGCATACAGTGATATACATATGAAGCATATGAAACCCACATATGTGTCCCACATGACCCCCCCCCAAACGTCTAAGATGGAACAGCGTAATAACAGTCTGCATGTCATGATAAAATCACACACATCAGTCCACATGCTGCTTGGGCCTCAGTCTTCTCCCGTATCTGCTGTAAGCGGGCTTTACCACCTCCGCGGCACCCTCCTGCTGGGGAGCTGCTGTCTGAGGATGAGAACTGTTAGTCAATCCCTGTGGGTGCTCTGGGGAATGCTCCCTAGGGGGTCTACCGCGCCGAGGAGCCCTGGCCAACTGCACACCTTCGTCAGCCACCACAAAAGCGGGTTTGAGCCTGTTTATGCCAATCATTTCTTTTCTGCCCCCCAAATCTAGCAAAAAATGCTTATCTCCTGTTTCCAGCACTCTAAATGGTCCATCATAAGGTGGTCGGAACGGCGGGGCATCGTGTCTGACAAAAACAAACTCCACATTTTTTAAAGCCTTAGGCACAAAAACGCGCGGAAAACTGTGGTGAACGGGGCCAGGCAGCGTGTTCGATTCCGTGCTACTCTGCAACCGCTGAGCTGGGGAGCACTCTGGCGCAGGATTATCTGGGAGAAATTCCCCGGGCAGCCGAAGTGGCTGTGCGAAAACTAGCTCAGCCAGGGAGGCTTCTAAATCCTCTTTAGGTGCAGAACGCAACCCCAATAAAACCCATGGTAGCCTGTCCACCCAATTTGCATCCATAAGCGATGCCCTGAGGGCCGCCTTCAATGACCTGTGAAAACATTTGCATAACCCGTTAGCCTGCGGATTGTACGCAGTCGTGCGGTGGATCGTTGCCCCCAGGCTGCGGGCCATCGCTGACCAAAGTTCGGAAACAAATTGAGGGCCTCTGTCGGACGTAATGTCCGACGGGACTCCAAAACGTGCTACCCATGCCGTTAAAAACGCGCGCGCCACCTCCTCGGCTGTGGTTGACGACAGTGGGACCACTTCCGGCCAGCGCGTGGTGCAGTCAACCATTGTCAGAAGATGTGTGCACCCCTGTGAGGGCGGGAGGGGGCCTACGAGGTCCACGTGAACATGATCAAACCTCTTAGCCGGGATGTGAAACGGCTCCAAGGGAGCTCTCGTGTGTCTGTGTACCTTGGCTCGTTGACAAGCCATGCAGGCTGTTGCCCACTCCCTAACTTGTTTGCGCAGGCTCGGCCATACAAATTTCTCTCCCACCATTTTGACCGACGCGCGCACTCCCGGGTGCGCCAGAGAATGGATCGAGTCAAAAACGCGGCGGCGCCACGCGGCCGGTACCACAGGACGAGGTCGCCCAGTGGAGACATCACAGATTAGGGGGGGCATACCGTCTTGCAGCACCCTGTTCTCCAGCCTTAACCCTGTTGGTCCAGACTGGAGCGCGCGCACGTCCGCGTCGCTAACCTGATCCGCGGCCATGGCTGCATAATCTATCCCTACGCGGACTGGGGCCGCGCGCACTTCTGTGTCGCTAACCCGATCCGCAGCCATGGCTGCAAAATCTACCCCTACACGGGCTGGAGCCGCCACGGCGCGCGAGAGGCAGTCTGCCACTACATTAAGTTTACTTGCCACATGCTGGATATCGGTAGTAAACTCTGAGATCGCGGCCAGCTGTCTCTGCTGCCGACCCGACCACGATTCTGAAACCTTGGCCATCGCGAAAGTCAGCGGCTTGTGGTCAACGAACGCGGTGAAACGGCGTCCCTCCAGCCAGAACTGGAAGTGGCGAATGGCCAAGTGGAGAGCTAACAACTCCCTGTCGAATGCGCTGTATTTTCGTTCACTATCGCGCAAGGTCCTGCTGAAAAAGGCGAGCGGTTGCCAAGCTCTGGCTACAAACTGCTCCACGACCGCCCCTATGGCCACATCTGACGCATCAGTAGTGAGCGCTATGCGGGCCGTTGGGACTGGATGCGCTAACAACGCAGTGTTTGCCAGGGCTGTTTTGACTTCCGAGAATGCGTGCTCTCGCTCCGGAGACCATTCGATTTTATTTGTGGGTTTTTGTTTTTTTAGTGCAGCATACAATGGTTGCATGAGCTGCGCTGCGCGGGGGAGGAAACGGTTATAAAAATTCACCATTCCCAAAAACTCCTGTAACACTTTGACCGTTTGTGGCTGGGGAAAATTTGTTACTGCGCGCACTTTGTCAGGCAGAGGAACCGCTCCTTCTGGAGAGACGCGATGCCCCAAAAAATCAATCTGCGTCACCCCGAACTGACACTTCACTGGGTTGATTATTAACCCGTGCTCTCCCAACCTCCGGAAAACTCCCGTGAGGCGGTTTTCATGTTCGTCTTCGGACGCGCTGGCTACCAATATGTCGTCCAGGTAGACGAACACGAAGGGGAGATCGCACAACACCGCGTCCATCATGCGTTGGAACGTCTGCGGCGCGTCTTTAAGTCCAAACGGCATGCGCAAAAACTCGAAAAGCCCAAACGGAGTTATTACCGCTGTTTTGGGTATGTCCTCAGCGCACACTGGGACCTGGTGGTAACCGCGTACCAAGTCTATCTTAGAAAAAACGCGTGCCCCCGCCAAATGAACTGAAAAATCTTGGATATGCGGAATTGGGTAGCGGTCGTGCGCTGTAGCGTTGTTCAACCTGCGGAAATCTCCGCAAGGTCGCCACGAGCCATCAGCTTTCGGGACCATGTGAAGCGGTGAAGCCCATGGGCTTTTCGAATGCCTGATGATGCCCAACTTTTCCAGGTTGGCGAACTCCTCGCGCGCTATGGTCAGTTTAGCTGAATCCAAGCGCAGAGCTTTTGCAAAAACGGGCAGTCCGGTGGTAGTAATAAAATGTTCCACCCCGTGTTTAGCCACGGTCACCGACAATGTTGGGACCGTGAGTGCTGGGAACTGAGTGAGCAGTGTGTGGAACTTACCACTTGCAGCTGTGACGTTGGCTTGTGCTGTTGGCGGGGCCACTCGAGCTGTACAGGGAGTAGAATAAAAAGGGAGTGCATTAACCAGGCGCCTGTTAGCAAGATCAACCAACAAACCATGTGAGCACAGAAAATCAGCCCCTAGCATATTGAAATTGACTGCAGCTATGACAAAAGTCCACTCAAATGTACGGCCGTGTAGGGACAGAAGCAGAGTCCTCTCACCAAAGGTCTTAATCGCCGAGCCATTCGCTGCTGACACCCCGGGACCACTGGAAGGCGCCAGCCGGTCAGCGGAGGAAGGTGTGATGAAACTCAACTGGGAGCCTGTGTCCATGAGGAAATGCCTCCCCGAGCGCGCATCCTTCAAGTAGAGCAGCTTGTTCTCCTCCCCGAGGGCCGCAGCTGCTACTGACCCCCGGTCTTGGCGTTTCCCGAGTGCTTGAAATGGCACGGTGGTATACATTTGGGGCGGCAGTGGCTCAGGAGGTAGAGCAGGTCGTCTAATAACCCGATGGTTGGCGGTTCGAATCCCGCTCTTCCCAGATATCCTGCCGTTGTGTCCCTGGGCAAGACACTTCACCCGCATTGCCTCCAGTGCCCATAACACTGGGTATGAATGTGTATAAATGTTTAAATGTTCGGTGGTGGCCGGAGAGGCCGTTGGCGCGGATTGGCAGCCACGTTTCCGTCAGCCTGCCCCAGGGCAGCTGTGGCTACAGTAGTAGCTTGCCACTACCATTGTCTGTCTGGAGTGAATGAATAATGTATCTACTTGTAAAGCGTCTTTGAGTGTCTATGATAAAGCGCTATATAAATCTGATGCATTATTATTATTATTATTTGCGTGCCCTCTCTGCGAAGTGGCGATGGTAGAAACAAAGGACGTTGTCTGTTCCGTGTTTCTTGGCCCCTGCCGCCGCCGTCGTCGGTGAGTCTGGTACTGCTGTCTCTGGCCCCCTGCCATCTCCGGATGTCGCGCCGAGCTCCGCAGCCGTGGCCGTGGTGGCGCGCCGTTTGGTGATGTTGATGAGTCGTTGCGCCTCCTGGCCCAGCTCGCGGTAGTCTCGTCGGGCCAACAGTGGCAAACTGGCCAGGGTCGCTCTCACCGCTGACGGTAGGGTCCTGAGGAAGAGGTGGGTGAAGATGAAGTGATCATCGTCAGAGTCTTTCAACCTCAACAGCTTCTCCATCAGGTCCGCAGGCCTGTCGCTTTCAAATTCAGTCAGCGCCAGGAGCCCCTCTGCTGGCTCCTCCACCGAGGGGGTGAAGTACCGGGTGAGTGCAGCCTTCAACGCGCCGTACTTGTCGCTGTCCGGCGGCTGGTTGATCAGGCTCTCCACATGCTGGGCTGTGTGGTTGTCCAGTTTTGCAACCACATGGTAGAACTTTGTGGCGTCTACCGAAATCCCCCGGAGGTTGAACTGTGCTTCATCCGCGTTAAACCAGGAGCGCGGATTGTTCTGCCAGAAGTCCGGTAGCTGAACTGTGGCTGCATTCGCTTGGCTGGCTCCTGACGAGTCTGGCTCGGGGGAATTTCTTTCACTCATGATACGTCTTAGGGTCACCAGTGTGGAGAATGTGGGAAATGACGAGGCTGAGTTTATCTCACGAGTCAGGTTTATTCACATTCTCCAACATCATCAAAAACAGAAAAAGAGAGAAACCCCCAGACATTCGTCCTTTTATACCCCAGGACATCAAAGCACACAGTCACATTGTATTTAATCCCAAGTCACAATGCATCTTCTTCCAGGTCTTATCACCTCCACCTAAAGTCACCGGCGGCCAGGAAATCCCCCAAGGCCATCTCTTTGTATACCAAAGACCCCATTTCACATCCTCCTGTTATCTCCTAGGAGGCTCAGTCCTTTTGTTCATCTGAGACGTGAAGCATACAGTAAGCATACAGTGATATACTGTACATATGAAGCATATGAAACCCACATATGTGTCCCACAAGACCATTAAACCAGCAGATAAAAGAAAAACAAAGCAAATCCTCAATAAAAGACTGATAAAAACGGCAGAGAATCATTTGATTCACTGAAAAGAAGTTCAGTTTCCTTAAAAGGTAGATTCTCTGTTGCCCTTTCTTTGCAATGACCTCAGTATTTACACTGAATTTCAGGTGATCATCAAAATACGTACTGTGGAGTGTGTCAAATAAGAGGCAGATCCATGGACAGACGGTTTATTACACACTTCACATCTCACAAGCACAGAACAGAATGAATGAACTCAACAAGCTCTCCTCTCTTCACTCAAATCACTCTTCACACGTTTCATGGCAATTTCTCCTCACACAGCATGACATTTACATTCCACTGCATTCAACCCCCTATGTCCCTGACTACTTCCAGCTGTCTCGCCAGGAACTCCCTGGGCATTGTTCGCCCATGCTTATTCACTGTCTCTGTCTGAGGTGCTAAATAATCTGACTTCCCCCAGGTCCTATACCGCCCCCCCCCCCAGCATCTTAAGACAGAACATCAGTCCACACACCGTTTTTGCTTCAGTCTCCTCCCATATCTGCTGTAACTGGGGTTAACCGCCTCCGTGGCGCTGCTGTGCCGGTGGGGGGCTGCTGGGAGTGTGTCTGACTGCGGGTGAGCCGTGGCGGGGGGTGGGGGGGACTTCGCTCTGTCCGTGTGGCTGCTCTGGCGAATTGTTCCCTTGGGGAGCTCTCCGTGGGGTCTTCCACGCCGAGGGGCCCTAGCCAACAGCACTTGCTTGTCCGCCGCTACAAAGGCAGGTTTGCGTCTGTCTATGCCAATTTTCTCCCGTCTACCCCCCAAGTCTAGCAAAAAATGCTTATCCCCTGTTTCCAACACTCTGAACGGTCCATCATAGGGTGGGCGCAATGGAGGGCGGTGGGCGTTGTGTCTGACGAACACGAACTCCGCGTTCTTCAAAGTTTTAGGCACGCGTAAAACAGTGGTGTGCCGGGCCCGGCAGCGTGCCTGTGTTTGCGCTACGCTGCAAAAGCTGAGACGGGCAGCTGTCCGGCGCGGGATTACCTGGCAGAAATTCCCCGGGCAGCCGTAGGGGCTGCGCAAAAACAAGCTCTGCCGGGGAAACTTCCAAATCCTCTTTTGGCGCAGAGTGCAACCCCAATAAATCCCACGGCAACCTATCCACCCAATTTGCATCCGTCAGTGAAGCCCTGAGTGCTGCTTTCAGTGATCTATGAAAACACTTGCATAACCCGTTGGCCTGTGGGTTGTACGCGGCTGTGCAATGAATTGCAACCCCCAGGCTGCTGGCCATCGCGGACCAGAGTTCGGAAACAAATTGAGGGCCCCTGTCAGACGTAATGTCCGACGGGACTCCAAAACGCGCTACCCATGCTGTTAAAAAAGCGCGTGCTACGTCTGCGGACGTGGTTGCCGTCAGCGGGACTGCTTCTGGCCAGCGCGTGGTGCGGTCCACCACTGTCAGGAGGTGCGTGCACCCCTGTGATGGCGGGAGGGGGCCCACGAGGTCCACGTGAACGTGGTCGCATCTCTTAGCCAGTACCCGAAACGGCTCCAAGGGAGCCTTCGTGTGTCTGTGTACCTTGGCTTGTTGGCACGCCACGCAGGCTGCAGCCCACTCTTTTACTTGTTTGCGTAGGCTCGGCCACACAAACTTCTCTCCCACCATTTTGACCGACTCGCGCACTCCTGGGTGTGCCAGAGTGTGAACCAACTCAAACACGCGGCAGTGCCACGCGACTGGGACCACCGGACGCGGGCGTCCCGTGGAGACATCGCAGATTAGGGGGGACATGCCGTCTTGCAGCACCCTGCTCTCCAGCCTTAACCTTGTTGGTCCAGACTGGAGCACGCGCACGTCTGCATCACTAATCTGCTCCGCGGCTATGGCTGCATAATCTATCCCCACATAGACTGGGGCCACCACGGCGCGCGAGAGGCAGTCCGCCACCACATTCAGTTTACCCGACACATGCTGAATATCGGTAGTAAACTCTGAGATCGCGGCCAGCTGTCTCTGCTGCCGGCCCGACCACGGTTCTGAAACCTTGGCCATCGAGAACGTTAGTGGCTTGTGGTCTACGAACGCGGTGAAGCTGCGCCCTTCCAGCCAGAACTGGAAGTGGCGTATGGCCAGGTGGAGGGCCAGTAACTCCTTGTCGAACGCGCAGTATTTACGTTCGCTGTCGTGCAAAGCTCTGCTGAAAAAAGCGAGTGGCTGCCAAGCCTCTGCAACGCGCTGCTCTACGACAGCCTCTATGGCCACGTCTGAAGCATCGGTGGTGAGTGCTATCTGGGCCGCCGCGTCCGGATGCGCTAGCAGTGCGGCGTTTGCCACGGCTGCTTTATCCTCCGAGAACGCCCGCTCTTGCTCCTGGGTCCATTCGACCCCATCCGCGGGTTTCTGTCTCTTGAGCGCAGCGTACAATGGTTGCATGAGCCGCGCCGCGCGGGGAAGGAAACGGTTATAAAAGTTCACCATCCCCAAAAATTCCTGCAGCGCCCTGACCGTCTGAGGCCGGGGAAAATCCGCCACGGCGTGCACTTTGTCAGGCAGCGGGATTGCTCCTTCCGGAGAGACGCGGTACCCCAAAAAATCAATCTCCGTCACGCCGAACTGGCATTTCGCCGGGTTGATTATTAACCCGTGCTCCTCCAACCTCCGGAAAACCGTCCTGAGGTGGGTTTCGTGTTCGTCTTCAGACGCACTGGCTACCAGGATATCGTCCAGGTAGACGAACACGAACGGGAAATCACGCAGCACTGCATCCATCATGCGCTGGAATGTCTGTGCCGCACCTTTTAACCCGAATGGCATGCGCAGGAACGCGAATAGACCGAATGGAGTTATTACCGCTGTTTTAGGTACGTCCTCCGCGCACACTGGGACTTGGTGGTAACCGCGGACCAGGTCTATTTTGGAAAAAATGCATGCTCCGGCGAGGTGAACGGAAAAATCCTGTATGTGGGGAATCGTGTAGCGGTCGTGCGCTGTGGCGTTGTTCAACCAGCAGAAATCACTGCACGGTCGCCACGCTCCCTCAGCCTTAGGGACCATGTGTAGCGGGGATGCCCATGGGCTGTTTGAACGCCTGATAATGCCCAACCTTTCCAGGTTGGCGAACTCCTCGCGCGCTATGGCCAGTTTAGCTGCGTCCAAGCGCCGAGGTCTTGCAAAAACGGGCGGCCCGGTGGTGGTGATAAAGTGCTCCACCCCGTGTTTAGTGATGGTCGAAAACGTCGGGACCATGAGTGCTGGGAACTGAGTGAGCAGTGCGTGGAACTTATCGCCTGGAGCTGTGATGTTGGCTTGTGCTGTTGGCTGGGTCGCTCGAGCTATACAGGGGAGAGAGTCAAAGGACAGTGCATTAACCAGGCGCCTATTAGTAACATCAACCAGTAAACCATGTGCACACAGAAAATCAGCCCCCAGGATATGGTAATTCAGTGTTGCTATGACAAAAGTCCACTCGTATGTACGGCCGTGTAGAGATAAGATCAGTGTCCTCTCACCAAAGATCTTAATTTCCGATCCGTTTGCTGCCAATATCCCGGGGCCGCTAGGTCCTGCCAGCCGGTCGGCGTAGGTCGGCAGGATGATGCTTCTCTGGGCTCAGGTGTCCACGAGGAAATGCTTCCCCGAGCCCGCATCCCTCATGTAGAGCAGGTTGTTCTCTTCACCGAGGGTCGCAGCTGCTACCGACTGCCGGCCTTGGCGTTTTCCCGAGAGCTTGAATTGGCACGGTGGCGCACATCTGCGTGCGTTCTCTCCGAAGCGGCGGTGGTAGAAACAGAGCATGTCTCTCTGGTGCTCCTTGGCCCCGGCTGCTGCTACCGTCGGTGGCTCCTCGCCTCCTCTGGTTGTCTCGCTGGGCTCCGCCGCCTCCGCGTTGACTGTGATCGCCCTGGTGGTGAGGATGATCCTGTCTGCCTCCTGGGCTAGCGCACGGTAGTCACGCGCGGCCAGCAACGGCAAATTGGCCAGAACCGCTCTCGCCTCTGTTGGAAGGTTCCGGAGGAAAAGGTGCGCAAACAGAAAGTGCCCATCATCCGTGCCCATTAACGCCAGCATCTTCTCCATCAGGTCGATGGCCAAACCATCTCCTAACTCAGTCCATCTCAGGAGCCTCTCCGTTCTCTCACATTCCGAGAGAGTGTAGCGCCGGGTGAGCACAGCCTTGAGCGCCTCGTATTTGTTGTGGGCTGGCGGCTGATCGAGCAGGCTCGCTACCTGCTGAGCTGTGCGGGTGTCCAGCGCTGTGACCACATGGTAGAATCTGGTGTCGTCTGCCATTACTCCCCGGAGGGCGAACTGGGCCTCGGTGTGGTGGAACCAAGAGCGCGAGTTGTGCTGCCAGCAGTCTGGTAGCTTGATTGAAACTGCACACGCGTTGCTGGGGGCTCCAGTCCGGGCTGTCTGTAGGATGGCTGCTGCATCGCTGGGGCTTCCCGACCGGGCCGGTTCCGGGGTTCTTGCCTCGTGTTCCATAATACGTCTTGGGTCACCAGTGTGGAGTGTGTCAAATAAGAGGCAGATCCATGGACAGACGGTTTATTACACACTTCACATTTCACAAGCACAGAACAGAATGAATGAACTCAACAAGCTCTCCTCTCTTCACTCAAATCACTCTTCACAGTACCAAGGTATTTGTATGACTTTACTGTTTCGACTTTGTCATTGTGAATTCTAGTCTCCTGAACAGCTTCTTTTTTCTTTTTAAAATAAAGAATTAATTCCTTGGTTTTAGACACACTTAAATCCAAAAAGTTGTTGTCACACCGGGAGATAAAATCATTAAGAACCAAGCCATACTCTGATTGTGGACCTTGAAGAAGGCACAGCAAAGCTGTGTCATCAGAAAATCTGACAATATAGCTGCCCTCATAATTGCTCCTCCATTGATCTGTGTACATAATAAAAAAGAAGGGGTGAAAGGACACACCCTTGTGGTGACCCTGGAGAAGTGCTCTCTCCCTCTCTGCTGTCGCTGCTCACCGTGCTGTCAACAAAATCAGCGCTACGGTCACACACCGTGCTGAGCTCTTCGGCTGGCTTGCCGTCTTCGGTAACCAGGGGCTCCCCCACTTGTGGCCCTGGTTCTGCCTCGAAGTCCAGCTGGTAGCTTGTAGCTTGGAGGACACAATGTCTGTGTCCTGCAGCAGCAGATGCAGAAGTGAGATTGAGAGGCAGATTTACAGCACAGTGCAGTTTATATACTCAACTCAAACAATAGATCAAAGACATTCACAGCAGTCAATCTGGGCATTTGCATATCAGAGGTACAGACAGGATGCATGAACACAATGCATGGATGACACTTTAACCTCACGGCTGTAAACGCAGCATGCAGCGGAAAAAACCCAAGAGTGCGAGCTGACTGTCTCTGTGTTCTGTCTGTGTGTTGTGGGGGTTGAATCAAACCGCTAATCTATCTATCTATCTATCTATCTATCTATCTATCGACAATAGGTTAAAAAAGCCATTGATTCTTGGAAGTCTAGTTAAAATACTTAAATCTTTTTATTTGTAATCAGATAAATGTAGTGATAGTTGTCGGATTCAGTTCCATTGCACATCATTTAGTGAAAATGGCACTGTTGTGGCGCACATAATTTGACTGCATATGTATAGCACAATGAGTGAGATGCTTAAGACTGCATATGTATTTTGTAACCTCACGTCTTTGAAGGAGCAATACGTCTGGACCTCCTGGGGATAACAGCAGGAGGTGGAGGTGCCTTTGGTGAGGACTCTGAGAGGACTTCCTGACCTCCTGGGGGTCAGATGGAGGACGAAGGGACTTGGGGGAGAGTTGTTGTCGATGGGGGGTTTGATGACAATGTGATTCTGTTCTTTGATGTCCCAGGTATAAAAGTGGGGGTTTGGGGTAGTTCGATCTCTTTGTCTGTTGAGAGAATGCTGGAGATGTGAGATCGTCAATAAACCTGAATTGAGAAATAAATTCAGCCTTTTCATTTCACGCTCTCCACAACTGTAATGATTTAGTGCAAACAGGTAAATAGATATCACATTTCTACTTTACTATTAGATATTTATTAGTTGTTTTTATCACAATCTAAATAATTCATCATGGCATGTCAAACAGACAAGAAAAGGTTTTATCACCTATGAGGGGTAACTCACTGTAATTAAACCTTCAAATGTTTACACCGAGTCAAAAGTCGGCCTTGCAGAAAACCCACCAGACCTGTCCACCGTAGCAATTTTGATGTAAAACACAGCCTGTCCAGAGGCGTTATTAATCACAACAAGGGGGCCCTGTGCATGCTACTTAATCTTTGTTGCATCCTTTAAAGATCAGGTGACACATTTTGACTTCATCTAATTTTTCAACACATAATACAATATGACAAAATAGGTTGGTCTGTGCAGTTCTAAGTCAAATAGGCTTTTTTTCCACGCAAATATCCATCGTTTTCATGAGCGCCACGTCACCAATTGCGTCAGTGGCTGGGAAAACCCCCGGCCATGTTGCAATGCCATCGACAGAACACAGCGCTTGGCTGCCCATTGCACACACAGGATGGAAGCAGTAGAAAACATCGACAATGGTTCCAGCACATGTAGTCTGTGTAGAGGTGTCGAAGATACACAGCAATTCACGTGAGGTTCAGAGTACGAGCTTTATTTTGTGCATACCTCAAGAGGCGTGCCGCTAGCTCTCACAAGCTGTAGCCAGAATACCCGAGATTCCCAGCGGCACACATACATATTCTACAATGAACAACTGAGATATTAAGGAGTGGCTAAGTGCTGTCAGCCACTTTCTTTCTACATATTCTACATCCCCCCTCTCAATAAAGTATAACAAACAGGGGAGGTTGGCAGTTTTGACAGATAAAAGAACAGCCTAAGTGCTCCTATTAGGGTAAGGCACATGAGGGGAAGTTAGGAATGCCAGAATAACAATATTCAACTATATTACAAATTCATTAACTTAACGTGAATAAGAACGTGCATGAAGAATGAACAGTGACATTGTACAGTGACACTTTTTTAAGTGAGTGAGTGAGTGAGTGTGTGTGAGTGTGAGTGAGTGAAGGTGTCTAGGTGGTGTAGTCTTTGTAGAGGGTGTTGGGCCTCGATACTCTTCCTGAGCGGGTGATGATCACGCCTTCCTGGGCTGGGGCCGCCTCTGGCTGGGCGACGACAGGCTGTGGATCCGCTGGTCGGTCTGGAGTGGTGCTAGATGGGAGGCTTGGTGTATGAGGGGTGTAGGTCTCCGGGGTGAGTAGCAGATAACGTCTGTTCCTTGTGTACGTGGCATCCCCGACCTGGACCTGGTAACTGTTGGGTTGTGCTGCAGCTCCCGTGACCACTGCGAGCCGGTCGTATCCCCTGGGCGTCTGCATCCTGACCGTGTTCCCTGTTTGCAGTGGTGTTAAGCGTTTGGCTGATTTGTCGTAGTGTGCCTTGCGTCGCTGCCTTGCGTGTGTGAGAGCAGCCTGCACCTGTGTCTGCACCCTGGGTAGGTACATTGCTTTGGTCATGGGAATGAGGGTCTTTGTGCGCCGAGACAGCAAGCGCTGCGCTGGCGAGGGCAGTCCATCTCTTGGTGTGTTTCGTATGTTGAGTAGGGCCACGTAGACATCTGTACCATCACGTGCACATTTCTCCAGCAGGTGTTTGGCTGAATGAACAGCCCTTTCAGCTAACCCATTTGATTGTGGGTAGTGGGGGCTGCTGGTGACGTGGGTAAAATCCCATGTGTGGGCAAATTCCTGGAATTCCCTGCTAGTGAAATATGCAGCATTGTCAGTCATGAGCTGCTGAGGTGCACCGTGTGTGGCAAAGTGCCGTTTCAGCCTGGTGATGATGGTTGCACTAGTGGTGTTGGGGAGCTGATCCATTTCATACCAGCCAGAGTACGAGTTGACAAGTACCAGTTCAATTCAATTCAATTCAATTCAACTTTATTTATATAGCGCCATTTCACAACAACAGTCATCTCATAGCACTATCAACTGTAGGGAGGACCCCCACAGTTGCAGAAAGACCCCAGCAATCAGGCGATCCCCTGTGAGCAAGCACTTGGCGACGGTGGAGAGGAAAAACTCCCTTTTAACAGGAAGAAACCTCCAGCAGAACCAGGCTCAGGGAGGGGCAGTCATCTGCTGCGACTGGCTGGGGGGTGAGGGGATAGAGAAGAAGAAAAGAACAGACATGTAGAGAGCAAACAGCACGATGGGGACTCAATCTATGGGAGAGAACAAACAAATGTTAATGACCAGCAAAAAAAAAATATTTCATAGAGAGTGAGGAAAGGAGTGAGGCCCAGTGCATTACTGGAGGTCCCCCGGCTGACTAAACCTATTAGCAGCATAACTAAGGGAGGGTTCAGAAAACACATGATCCCTCCCTAATTGTAGGCTATATCAAAAAGGTAGGTTTTAGCCCTATTCTTAAAAACAGAGATCGAGTCTGACTCCCGAATCCAGATTGGCAGCTGATTCCACAGGAGAGGAGCTTGATAACTGAAGGCTCTGCCTCCCATTGTACTTTTGGAGATTCTAGGTATTACAAGTAAACCTGCATTTTGGGAGCGTAGTGCTCTGTTAGGATGATACGGTAGTATCAGATCTTTTAAATAAAAAGGAGCCTGATTGTTTAGAGCTTTGTAAGTAAGAAGAAGGATTTTAAACTTAATTCTAAACTCTATGGGAAGCCAATGAAGGGAGGCCAGAACCGGAGAGATATGATCTCTCTTCCTAGTACCTGTTAAAACTCTTGCTGCAGCATTTTGGATCAGCTGAAGACTTTTTAAAGATGTTTTAGGACAACCTGATAATAAAGAATTACAATAATCTAATCTCGAGCTAACAAAAGCGTGGATCAGCTTCTCAGCATCACTCTGAGACAAGATGCTCCTAATCTTGGCAATATTACGCAAATGATAGAAGGCAGTCTTAGAAACAAATTTAATATGTGAATTGAAGGACAAATCCTGATCAAAAATAACTCCAAGGTTCCTCACAGAGCTATTAAGAGAAAGAGTAACTGCATCCAAACTGAAAGTTTGATTTGGAAAGGAATTTCTAAGGTTTTTTGGACCAACAAGAATGACTTCAGTCTTATCTGAATTTAATAGCAGGAAATTACAAGTCATCCAAACTTTGATTTCCTTAAGACAGGCTTCTAACTTGGCTAATTGATTAGTATCATCTGGCTTCATTGACAGGTATAATTGTGTGTCATCTGCATAACAGTGAAAATGTATACAGTGCTTTCTAATAATGTTGCCTAATGGAAGCATATATAAACTAAAAAGAGTAGGGCCAAGCACAGATCCCTGTGGAACTCCATGACTAAGCTTTGAGCTGAGAGAAAACTCATCATTTACATGAACAAACTGGAACCTATCAGATAAATAAGATCTAAACCACTGCAACGAAGTTCCATTAAGTCCAACATAGTGTTCTAATCTATCAAGTAGAATATTATGATCAATAGTATCAAAAGCTGCACTAAGATCTAAAAGGACAAGTACAGAAACTAGTCCATTATCAGATGCAATGAGGAGGTCGTTAGTGACCTTCGCTAAGGCTGTTTCAGTGCTATGATGGATTCTAAACCCAGATTGAAACTCCTCAAATAAACCATTTCCCTGCAGGTGGTCAAATAATTGCATAGCAACAACTCTTTCTAAGATTTTTGAAATGAAAGGGAGATTAGAGAGTGGTCTATAGTTAGCTAAAGCTCCTGGATCTAGCGTTGGCTTTTTGAGTAAGGGTTTAATTACAGCCGTTTTAAAAGCCTGCGGTACATGGCCTAAAGTTAATGAAGAATTGATTATATGAAGAATAAAGCTACCAATAAGTGGGAAGACTTCTTTAAATAACCTGGTAGGAATAGGGTCTAAAAGACAAGTTGAAGGTTTGGATGAGGAAACTATTTTGTCTAACTCACAAAGGTCGATTGGAGTAAACTCATCAAGACAGACATCAATAGAAGGAGTTGTAGTAGTTACAGTATTTAAGTTAACTGTGGGAAGAATCTGATTGATTTTATCTCTGATGGATGAAATTTTATTATTGAAAAAGTTCATAAAGTCCTGACTAGTAAGCTCTAAGGGGATGCTAGGATTGACAGAGTCCTGACTCTTTGTCAACCTGGCTACAGTACTGAAAAGAAACCTGGGATTATTCTTGTTCTCTTCTATTAATGCAGAGTAATAACTCGTTCTAGCTTTTCTAAGAGATTTTTTATAAATTAAAAGATGATTTCTCCAAGCTAAATAGATTTCATCTAAATTAGTAGAGCGCCATTTTCTTTCTAATTGACGAGTCTTCTGTTTTAAGCTACGAGTTTCTGTGTTGAACCAAGGAGTTAAAAATCTCTGATTAGACTTTTTCTTTTTTAAGGGGGCCACCAAGTCTAGAGCCTGATGCAGAGAAGCTGAAACACTATCCACCATGTTATCAATTACAGAAGGAGCAAGCTGTCTATAGCTTATTTCCGTTGTGTTGACACATGGCATAGAGGAAACAATCTGCATAAATTTGGAAACAGCATCATCTGAGAGGCATCTACTGTGATAATATTTTTCTTTAGGAGCCAAATAGTCAGAAATAGTAAAATCAAAGGTTAACAGACAATGGTCTGACAGTACAGGGTTATGAGGAGACACTACCAGATTTTCTATTTCTATGCCATATGTCAGAACAAGGTCCAATGTATGGTGGAGGTAATGAGTAGAATTTCCTACTTTCTGAGAAAACCCAATCGAGTCTAATATTGAATTAAAAGCCACATTAAGGCAGTCACTATCTACATCCACATGTATATTAAAGTCCCCTACTATAATTATTCTATCAGATTTCAGCACTAAATCAGCTAAGAAATCAGGAAATTCGGATAAAAATTCTGAATAGGTTGATGGGGGACGATAAACTATGGCAAATAAAATTGGGTTTAACCTGGAATTGCTAAAGTGCCCAATACTGAGGACCAGGCCCTCAAAGGAATTATAACATGTTTTTTGCTTTACATTAACTAGTAATTTGGAATGGTAAATTGATGCTACTCCTCCTCCACGACCAGAACTTCTGGGATTTTGACAGTTTAAATAACCAGAGGGAGTTGATTCATTTAAACCAACATAATCCTCTTGTCCTAACCAAGTCTCTGTAAGGGAAATTAAATCAATCTGATGATCAATTAACAGATCATGGACTAACAGAGACTTGGGAGTTAGAGACCTAATATTTAATAAACCACATTTAATTTTTAAATTATGAGGAGGAACAGAGGCCAAATCATTCAATTTAGAGGCTTTATGTTTAATTTGAGTTTTACCAATATTTTGCTTTATCACTTTGGGATGCTTATACATTATATTTTTATTTACTTTGGAGGGAGCAGACAACGATTCTCTGATGGGGAAGACAGGGGCTAAGTTGAGGGGTGGCGGATGAAGAGGAGCTGCAGAGAGGCGTGTAAGACTGCGACTCTGCTTCCTGGTCTCAACTCTGAGTAGTCACGGTTTTGGAAATTTGGATAAAAAAGATGCCAGATTGTTAGATAAATGAGAAGCACCATCCAAAGTGGGATGAATGCTGTCTCGTCTCATAAGACCAGGTTTTCCCCAAAAAGAGCTCCAATTGTCAATGTAGCCCACGTCATTTTTAGGACACCACACAGACAGCCAGCGGTTCAAGGATGACGAGCGACTAAACATGTCATCACTGGTCAGATTGGGGAGGGGCCCAGAGAATACTACAGTGGCAGACATCGTTTTTGCAAAGTCACACACCGATTCTACATTAAGTTTCGTGACTTCCGACTGCCGGAGACGGATGTCATTAATGCCGGCGTGAATAACAATTGTGGAATATTTACAGTTACTTTTAGCCAGCATTTTCAAATTTGACTCGATGTCGCCTGCTCTGGCCCCAGGAATGCATGTGACTATGGCCGCTGGAGTCTCTAGGTTCACGTTTCTGACTACAGAGTCGCCAATGATCAGAGTTTTTTCCTCAGCGGGTGTGTCGCTGAGCGGGGAAAAACGATTAGAAACGTGAACAGGTTGGTGGTGAACCGGGGCTTTGCGACTAGGCTTCCTTCTCACCGTCACCCACCCAGTCTCCTCGCTGCTGAGGAGAGCCGGGGAACCGGTGACAGGGGGACCTAAGCTAGCTAGCGCCGCTGCAGCTAAGGGGCGTCCGTCGAGATTAACTGGCGCAGACGGTGTTTCAATGCAGCGGAGCCGGGATTCCAAATCAGACAACCTCGCCTCGAGCGCCTCAAAAAGACAACATTTATTACATTTACCGTTATCACTAAAAGAGGCAGAGGTGTAGCTAAACATCTGACAGAGAGAGCACACCAGAGGAGGAGAGGAAAGAGAGCTAGTAGCCATAGCTAGTGGCTCGAGAGCTGGAGAGCAAACCACACAGGCAGACAGCAAAACAGGAAGTGACGATACGTTACCACAAGGAAGTGACGATCTCAGGAACACGACCAGGTGTTCTTTTCCCTCCCACTCGAAGACATCAGCTTCCGTGAGGGCCCACGGTAGGTCAGGTACATCATGTAGTTGCAGAGGCTCTCTTGTCTGGTGAGGTCGCAGTGCATTACACGGAGCACATTTGGAGAGCTCATTCTCAATGTCCTGGTTGATTGTGGGCCAGAACATGGTTTCTCTGGCCCTGCGTTTTGTTGCTTTGGGGCCAGGGTGGCCTTGATGCAGCTGTTTGACGTAGTAGTGTCGCAAAGAGTGGGGGATGACGAAGCGCAGACCGCGAAGCAGCAGGCCATTGTCCGTCGTGAGCTCATCTCTCATGCTGTAGAATGGTCTGAGATCATGAGGCAGTTTCTTTGACGAGTCAGGCCAGCCTGTGGTGATGACCTCAGCTAGCCGGCAGCATGTAGGGTCTGCCAGTGTTTCACGTCTCAGTTCCTCCAGTCTTCTTGAGGAGAGCACCTCCACCATCATGACATCGTAGTCCTCAGCACTGTCGGTCTGGTCAGCAGCCGGCAGATGTGCACGTGAGAGGGTGTCTGCAACATACAGTTCTTTGCCTCTTTTGTAGGTAACCTGAAGGTTGTAACGCTGCAGCTTCAGCATCATTCTCTGGAGGCGAGCAGATGCAGAGTGGAGGGGCTTTCACAGTATGGTGATGAGGGGCTGATGATCGGTCTCCACTGTCACAGGACGGCCATATATGTAGTCGTGGAATTTTTGACAGGCGTAGACTAGAGCCAGGAGCTCCTTTTCTATTTGTGCGTAGCGCCCCTCTGTCTCCGTGAGGGCTCTGGAGGCAAACGCCACAGGTTTGTTGTTTTGTAGGCAGACAGCCCCTAGACCATGCTGAGAGGCATCAGCAGACAGCACCACTGGCTGGTGTACATTGAAATACTGAAGGACTGGGGGGCTGGCGAGAAGGCCCTTGAGTTTGTTGAAGGCCGCTGTGTGATGCTCCTGCCAGACCCAGTCCACATCTTGAAGAAGGAGCTGACGCAGGGGTGCTGTGACTTCGCTGTAGCCTGGGATGAACTTTGACAGGTAGTTTGTCATGCCGAGGAATCTCTGGACCCCCTGCTTGTCCTCTGGGGGAGGCATCAGGCGAACCGCGGCAGTCTTGGCAGGATCCGGTTTGATCCCCTGGTCGGTGAGCAGGTGCCCCACGTATGAGACTGCAGACACCCTGAAGCGGCATTTGTCTGGGTTCAGCTTGAGGTTGACGGCACACACTCTCTCCATGTCCTGACGTAGACGCGCGTCATGCTCCTCTGTAGTGCTGCCCCAGACAAGGATGTCGTCGACGACAATTGCACATGGCTGCCCTTCAAAGAGTTGCTCCATGCACCTCTGGAACACCTCACTCCCCGTCGATATCCCATAGGGCATTCGGAGGAAAGCATACCGGCCCACTGGTGTCATGAATGTGGTCAGTTTGGAGGACTCGCTGCTGAGTGGCACCTGCCAGAATCCACATTTTGCGTCTAGGACGCTGAACACTTTGGCGCCCGGCATGTCAGCTATCACTTGTTCGACTGTTTTCATGGGATGGTGGGGTCTGAGAAGTGCTTTGTTGAGATGGACTGGATCGATGCACAGCCGGATGCTGCCATCCTTCTTGCAGGCAGCCACCATTGCGGATACCCATTCTGTGGGTTCGTGGACTGGTTTGATGATTTCCAGCTTGGTCATTCTGTTGAGCTCCTGAATGATCTTGTCCTTCATTGCTAGTGGTACCCGCCTGGGAGCACAGATCGTGGGGTGCACTGTGTCGTCCAGACGCATGTGGTACACCACCGGAAGCTTGCCTTCAGTGCTGCTGTCAAACAAGTCTCTGTATTCTGTCAGTTCTGGCGCCCCCTGTTGGAGTGCATGCACATTTGGTCCCAGTTTCACAAAGCCCAGTTTTACACTATCAATGAGACCAAGAAGAGGTTTCACATCACTGTCAACAACATGAAAGTGTAATGTCCCGCATGTGAGATGCACAGTAGCCATGCCCATTGTTCTTATTACCTGTCCTCCGTAGGCCACGAGGTTGGTTATATGGCTGTGGTCGATGCCCGCATTGGGGTCGGTGTGGTCAAGAGCGGCTTTGGAGATCACATTGCACCGAGCCCCAGTGTCAGTCTTTACTTTCAGTTGTTTTCCAGTGGTGGAGGACGACAGCATGGTGAATATCTCGCCCTTTTCTGTAGCCGTTTCCACGCTTTCACAGTAGAAGAGTTCGGCTGGGTCATGTGCGGTCTCTGTGTCCAGTTCACTTATTTTGTGCGCGTATCCTCCTCTGCGTGAGGTGTGGGGTGGTCTGCTCGGCTGCTGCCCACGCTGTGCGCTGGGTTTACGCTCCCCGCTCGATCTGCAGCATTTGGAGAAGTGGTTCCATTTTCCACACGAGTTGCAGCATTTATTGAAAGCTGGGCAGCTGCTGCGACTGGGTGGGTGTTGCCCACTGCAGTTTGAGCACAGGTTGAATTGCACTGCACACAGGTCTCCTTCCTTTTTCATTTCTTTGTCGTCTTTTTCCTTCTTTAGTTCCATGTTGCCCTTTTCAGATTGCTCGTGTAGCACACACATCTCAATGGCTGCATCTAGCGTCAATTTCTTTTCTTTCAGTAGCTGGGTGTGGAGGGTGTCATCGCGGACGCCACACACCAACCTGTCTCTAATCAGTTCATCATGTAACGGGCCGAACTCACATTTCTTGGCCAGAGACCTTAACGTGGCTGCATATGACTGGATAGACTGGTGTGGTTTCTGGCCTGTAGTATTGAACGCATGTCTGTCCATAATGACGTTTTTTATAGGAAGGCAAATTTCATCAAATTTCTTTACCAGTGTGTCAGGATCCTCAGGATCTTCGCCTTGTTTGAAGGTGAATGTGTCGTACTTGTCCAGCGCATCGGGACCGGCGAGGTTGAGGAGCGTGTACGCTTTCACCTGTTTGCTAGCCGACGTTAGCCCCGCGATGCTGTAAACGCGCCATTCGCGCTTGAACTTAACCCAGTTGTCTGCGATGTTTTCGTCAAAGACGAGTGGATCAATCCGTCGGAGGTTCTGCAACATGCTGGGCAGAGGCTGACTTCTGACACCATGTAGAGGTGTCGAAGATACACAGCAAATCACGTGAGGTTCAGAGTACAAGCTTTATTTTGTGCATCCCTCAAGAGGCGTGCCGCTAGCTCTCACAAGCTGTAGCCAGAATACCCGAGATTCCCAGCGGCACACATACATATTCTACAATGAACAACTGAGATCTTAAGGAGTGGCTAAGTGCTGTCAGCCACTTTCTTTCTACATATTCTACAGTCTGGAATTGGTTTGTGTTGTCCAGTCTTCAGATGATTATAGTTCCGAAGAATGGGATGACAATGAAGAATCTGGGGGCATCAGACTGTATAGGTTTGAGCTGTGCCAAGCGGTCATTGTGCCAAGCGAGTCAGACTCAGAGAGTAACAGTGGAGAGGCACACATGCTCGCCACAGGAGCAGCAACAAACACATGGCAGGGGAACACCGAGTGTTATGCTTTTGTTACAGATATTGCAACTAATTATTTGTTCATAAATATAATTTATTTAAACCCGATTTTTCAATAAAATCATAGCAGTGTATTCTCTGTGGCTCAGGCATCGGGTTTATTATGTATTATCTTTATGTATTTATGTATTATCTGGTGAATCCTGCGTGTAAATCCATTCATCATGACCCTCTGTGTGCTCTTACGCAGGGCACGGAGAGGGAGGACGAAATAGCAAGGATTTACATGCAGGGTTCACCACAGCACATTTAATACAGAAAGACAGACAATTCCCAAAAAGGTGAAGACGTACAAAAAACACAAACACACTTACTGATGGTGTTTGGGGGCCGGCATCGCCCAGAGAATGAATGAATGAGAGGAGACATGTTAGCCACAGGTGCGCCCCAGAGCCGACATCGCTTGGAACGTGGCTGAATCGGCGAGTGTCAGCATGCGATCGCAGAAAGTAGGTCAAAGTTGTGTGTAAATCCATTAATCCTTACCCTCCTCATGCGCTCCTCCTGAGTAAAAGCGCACAAGGAGGCATATGCAAGTTGTAGCTGAAGTGTGTGATGTGGTCTTTCACGGCCTGCTGTTTATCTAAGCCTGCGACACAACGCGGAGGCATAGCCATAAAATTAAAACAAGAAACCAGAGAAACTGTGAGCTACAAAGCTGCTGTCATTCCAGTCAACAACACCGACATCCATTCTGTCGTTTACGTCCTCTTCTTCTTCTTCTTCTTCTTCTTTAGAGTTTAACGGCAACTGGCATCCGTGTTGTTGCATTGCTGCCACCTTCTGGTTTCCACACGCCTCTAATCATCCTGCTTTACATCCGTCTGTCCAGTCTGGTCGCTCTTAGGAACTGTATTATCCATTTCTTCCCCTGCACACAGTCCCCATAGTCCAAGTATGCTTTTTACAGTCTTTTCTACCCGTCCTATTTTCTGTAGCTGTTGAACCATTTCCTCCCTTTCCTGATTAAATTTCCTACAAGATAACAATACGTGCTTTATTGACTCTGGTTCCTGACAATTTTCACATAAGCCAGTTGGGTGCTTTCCTAAGATGTATAAAGTGCCATTGAGATAGCCATGCCCAATTCTCAGTCTACTTATTAGTACTTGTTCTTTGCGTTTCGTTCCCCTGCCTCTTGTTTCACCTACTGTATTCTGAATGGAGTGCAAATGTAACGGACTCGAACTAGTCAGCTACATTAAAATAACAAAATAAAATAAATCTTGGCCGATGCAGAGAAGTAGACATCAGGCAGGGTCTCGATCAGTCAGTAGTCTGTTTATTTCTGAAACAGATTGGGGCAGACAATTTACACATGACACGGGAATGGGGACAAGTGCTGGCATTCCCCTTCCCAGGCTTCCAGCGTGTGAGCCATAGCTTACAGCTACTTGGACTACATAACTTTAGATCGTATAGTTACAGTATACCACAAGCAAAGAAAAAGTTTAGCACCAAATACATGACAGCATTACATGACAGAGTTACATGACTGATCGTTTTTTCTATTTTTTACAACAGTACATTTAACATTTTAACATACCTGAAACAGATTGGGGCAGACAATTTACACATGACACGGGAATGGGGACAAGTGCTGGCATTCCTACAGAACAATGGACTCGTTAGCGCCTACTTAACTAGCCATCAATCATCGGTATTTATGACGCTACTTTGAATATTTTACATCGGTATTGCAAACGAAAATGTAACAGAAAATCTTACAATCAAAATTAGTACAATAACTTAAAGAAAACTACAGTAAATCAATCACATTAATCAATTTCGTTCCCTGAGGAATTACACACAACTTACCCCTTCCCAGGCTTCCAGCGTGTGAGGAAGTTCCCAGATGTGTCACACTAATTATCGCCCCATCAGAAACACTTGACATATTTACAACACGGACATTTTGGGAAGTTCATTACTGCAGGAACATATTTATTCTTAAGACTACTACATACTCCCCTCTGAACTTCACCAAAATACCACTACAAGTCAACCACCAAAAAACCACTGGATAAGTATATCCCACAGTATACTGCAACATGTATGTCACCCAATTCAAAGGGAAAGCAACTACGGAGGGCTGCGCAGACCCCCTCCATAGTGTACTTGCTACAGGAGTGCCGTATACACTACCCATATCATACCAGACTAAATACCACCAGTTGACTTCACATGAATTGGAGAAAAGGAAATAAAGAGAAGAAAAAACAAAGAAAAAGAACAAATCTGTCATTCTTCAACTGGACAGAAGGCCTATGTGGTGTGTGTGTGTGTGTGTGTGTGTCTTCCCCTACGGCATCAGTGCCCTAGCCAAACTAAGAACTGAACTGTTTGAGCGTTGAGTATACTGTTGGGCCATGTTCTGAATCAGCCGATTCACTGGTTTAACTACCCTCCCTAACCTGGTTCTCACTGCGCCCACTGTACTACTAGGGGAACTCCCAATGCTGGAAGGCGGCATGGACACTTCAGATCTTTGGTCACCACAAAAACTGGCAGATAGACAGGGCATTTCTGAAAGATCATTGGTCAACTGAACAGTCTCCGCTGTGTTCAACTGCACGGGCAGGTCAAAATCTTGTGTGCATGAAGCCTCTTGTAGCTGATTGGAGGCAGAGGCCCCTGCCACCCAACTGGCTGTCCAAGCAGTCCTGTCGATCTCTGATGCAGCAACATGTGAATCAAGATCATCACCTGACTCATACGACTCACTCAGGGTCACTTCATGAGCAGCACTGTCCATTTCAATTGGCAGAAAGTTGACCAAGAGAAGCAGATTGCGGTGAACAACCCTTTCTTGCCCATTGGTTGTGTTCCTGACACGGTAAGTATGGCACCTAGGGTCGGCAGAGACGACGACATACGGGGTGGACCCCCACTTGTCTGCTAATTTCCTGCGCCCCCGTTCACCCTTGTTTGCCAACAAGACTCGATCACCTTCCACAATGTCACGTCCTTTAGTTCTCCTATTGTACAAGTCTGCTTGACGTTCCTGGCTTGAAAGAGCGTTGGCCTGAGCAGCTGACAGAGCCTCCTTCAGATCTTGTCTCATCCTAGCAACATACTGGTCATAGTCCACAGTGTCGCAGTCCCTTACAGCATTCTGAAACATGACATCCACCGGTAGACGTGGCACTCTGCCATACATTAAAAAGAATGGCGCGTAACCGGTGGATTCGTGTGCAGTGCAGTTGTAAGCAAACGCTAGAGTCTGTAGCATCTGCGGCCATTTCTGCTTTGCTCTAGGGGGAAGGGTTCTTATCATGCTGCCCAAAGTTCTATTGAACCGTTCAACGTTCCCATTCCCCATGGGGTGATAGGCAGTAGTTCGGGACTTTTTGATCCCAGCAACTTGCAACAATTCCCTGATCAGCTCACTTTCAAAATTGGCACCCTGGTCTGAGTGAATTCTGTCAGGGAACCCATACACACAAAAGTATTTGTCCCAGAGCTGGCGGGCAACTTGTTTTGCAGATTGGTCACGGCAGGGGTAGGCATGGGCCATTTTAGTAAAATGGTCAGTGACCACTAGCACATCCACACTTTTCCCACTGCTGTCCTCCGCGGACCAAAAATCAATGCACACAAGTTCTAATGGGCTCGTTGTCTTAATGCTTTCGAGGGGCGCTCTGGCTTCCGGTTCAGGAGTCTTACTGACCACACAACGCTTGCATGTTTTCACATATTCACGGACATCCCGTTCCATGTCAGTCCAGAAGAACCTCTGCCTTGCCAAGTATAAAGTTCTCTGCTGGCCCTGGTGGCCTGCGTCATCATGGATGCCTTGCAGCACTCGCTGAACCAATGAAGCTGGAACAACATACTGGTGTCTTTTCTTGCCAGTCAGTGGATCTTTGCTCACCCTGTACAGTAGCCCATCTAACATCTTGAGTTTGTCCCACTGCTTCAACATTCTCAAGACGCCATCTGTCTCGTGAGGCCTTTCTCTTCGCGACGGTCGTCTCCCGCGTGTCACAAAAGAGATGACTCTGGAGAGGCAGGCATCTTGCTGTTGCTGGCCTTGCAACTCCTGAATGGAAAACACAGGTAAGGGGTTCTGACCACAGGCAGCCAGCTGCTGCACGTCCTGGACAAGCCAACACGAGGCTCTCTCAGCTGATCCCATCTCCCACTCAGCATGACCCTCGAACACGGCCTTCACTGTTTCGCTGTCGAGTGAGGAACGCTCCAGCCTGGAGACTTGCGAGAGACAACTGACCCCCTGGTGGTTGGCACTCAGTCTAAAGACTTCCTGTATCATATTGTCCTTAATCAGCTGTGCTTCTTCCAGCAGCGCTCCGTATGGCTCAGACACAAGCCTCTTGCTGACACAGCCCTGAACGAAAGGCTGCCTGCTGAGGGCGTCCGCCACAATGTTTTTCTTGCCAGGAATATACTTGATACTGAAGTTGTACGGGGCTAACTTCGCAACCCATCTCTGTTCGCATGCGTCCAACTTCGGCTTAGTCAGTATATATGTCAATGGATTATTATCCGTCCAGACAGTGAACTCATGCCCTTTTAACCAATGACTAAATTTATCACAGACTGCCCACTTAAGGGCCAAGAACTCCAGACGATGCGCTGGGTACTTGGTCTGGGATTGCGTCAGAGACTTGCTTGCGAAAGCAATCGGACGGGCCTTGTTCTCCCCTTCCGAGACTTGAGAGATGACTGCCCCTAACCCATCTAATGACGCATCAGTGGACAGGATAAAGGGACGGCTGAAATCTGGATGAGCTAAGACGACTGACTCGAGTAGGGCCAACTTCAGTTGCTCAAAAGATTTCTGTTGGTCACTTGTCCAGTCACTCGGCTTGAGTTTCTTAAAAGCCACATGCCTTGTCTGGCCTTTACTCTTCTTTGGCGTTGCAGTGAGGGCAAAGAGAGGCTTAGCAATGCTAGAGCAATTCTGAATGAAGCGCTGATAATACATGACCATGCCCAAAAAGGACTTTATTTTTCTTGGGGATGGGGTCACGCCATCTTCATGCATTAGTGCTTGTTCAGTCATGGCAGCAATTGCTTGTACTTTCTCCGGATCAGTCGCTACTCCACTCTCGTCAACGACATGGCCCAGAAACTTCACACTGCGCTGAAGAAAATGGCACTTTTTGGGCGCAAGCTTTAATCCGTGCACACTTAGCCTGCTGAACACTACATCGAGCCGCTTCAGTGCCTCACCTTCGTTCGGCGCGAAAACCAAGAGGTCATCTAAATAACACAACAGAGTCAAAAAATTCTGGTCGCCAAAGATGTTTGTCATGAGGCGCATAAAGCTGGCTGGCCCATTACATAGCCCCTGAGGCATGCGATTGAACTCATGCAGCCCCATGGGCGTGGTAAAGGCAGTCAGTTTCTTATCCTCTTCACACATGGGGATATTGTAATATCCTGATGTTAAGTCCATGGTGCTGAAGAATGCACTCCCCCCAAGAGCAGCCAGGCAATCCGCCTGATGAGGCAATGGGTGGGCATCTTTGATAGTCCTGGAATTCAGCCATCTGTAATCCACACAAACCCTCAGATCACCGTTCTTCTTCCATACGAGTACCAGAGGTGACGCCCACTCACTGGAAGACTTACGGATGATTTCTTTTTCCTCCATCTCAGACAGCACCTGTCTCAGCTTTTGGTAATGACCAGGTGGGACACGTCGATACGGGAGTCTGAATGGCCGAGGATCAGTCAGGTGGATCCGATGAACAAAACCGGTGGCCTCACCGCAGTCCAACTTGTTCCTAGAAAATAGGCTCTCATATTTCCGTATCAAGTCGAACAACTGGCCTTTCCAATAATCTGTAACATCACATGAATCAATGTCGAGGTCACTCAATCCGAGTCGATTCAGAGCATCACTGAAATCAGGGGTAGAGGAGGATGAGTCAGCATCATGTAGGCTCTGGCTGTTCACCAGAAGGTCATTTGGGGGGGTTTTGGAAGTGGGTACATCCAGGTCTTCCAACGCAACACACGGGAACACATCAGCTAACTTAGTGTTTCGCTTCAATGTAATTTGTTTGTCACTTGGATTGATCACTTTAATAGGTACCCATCTGTCCCCTGACATTGTAGCGACAGCCCTCCCCACCATGATACCCTTCTTGTGTGTGTTGGAACTTGGAGCGTCAACGAGAATAGCGCTCCCTGCTGAAACAGGTGAGTTGGCTGGGAGCCTACCCCACACAAGGTGTTCATGATGTGGCAGCAGTGTTACGGCTTGTGTCAGCTTGGCTGTACCTATCATGTCAGGAATCACATTCCCCCTCCATCTGTTAATTCCAGATAACATGTTAAGAAAATGTTCAACCCCTGGGTCATTCGTTGATTCAGGCTTCTCAATCACTTTCCAGTAACTGGAGTTTTGTTTGAGGTGATGAATCAAGTGCTTTATCACGTTGGAGCCCAGGATCATTTCGTCACACTGACCTGGCACGACCAGTGTGGGAACACTCACATCCTGTCCATACACAGTCATCTCCAGCTGATAAATGCACTTCGGCTTCACTTGAACCCCACCACACCCCACCAGTACCATGCCTGTGTCTGCAGTAATGCTCTCAGCACATAAGCCCACACTACGTAGTTTCTGTTCGGCCTCTTCATTCATTGTGCAGGCCATGGACCCACTGTCAATTAATGCATGCAACAAAACTTGGTTCTTCACTGAGACGTCAGTATAAAAGAGAGTATCGGAATTTGCTAATTTGTGCACATTTTGATAAACAATCTTATTTCCAGCAGGAGCACACTTGCATTTTTCTTCATAAGTAGATTGCACATCATCTTCAAAACTGAGGGACTGACTAAATGCACCCACATCGTCCCCTCCCACATGTGGGTGGCCTAGTTTCCCTGAACAGGCGCAGTGGTATTGGGCATTGCTGTCCTGCGCTTGGAGCAGTCCTTTTTTTGATGTCCAGTTTCAAAGCAAGCAAGGCATCGCTTTTCTCTCATGCAGTGCGATCTTGTAGAGTGGGTGCTGTCGCCACAGACGCGGCAGGGAGTGACTCGAACCCACTGGGCTGGTTGCGCAACACCCGGTGCTGTGGCCTGGTTTGTCTTCTCCAGCACCCTCTCCAGCATACACAGGACACGCTCAAACGCACCCCCCTCCGCACTGGAGGACTCGCTGAATCTGGACGGGCTAGACGCACTAGGCTCACGAACACTCACTTCCTCCTTAACGTCTGGCATGGAGTAAGCGACAGCCGCAGTCACCTTAGATGGTTTAACTTCCACTGGCTTCCTCTTGGACAGGAACTCCCTCTGATACTCATCGATCGCTTCCTGCACCTCTGTCAAAGACCACTTGCTCATAGGTTTACTCTTAAATACACTGGACAGCTCAGGATCATTGCAGTTCCTAATAAACATCATGGATATTTCAGCATTCATGTTCTCCAATTTCCTGCCTTGCTTTTTCAGGAGACGATCTGCCTGCTCTGCTGCTGTATTCAAGCGCACCCAATAATCCACTGGATTCTCACCCACACTGGGCTGAGTGGCATAAAAATCAGCCAACGGTAAGCATGATGCAGGGGACTCACTGAAATACTTCCGCAGGATATCATAGATCATGTCTGGCTGGACTGCATGGTCTGGGGTTAAGCTACTCCTTATTCCCACTTTAACTATTTTCTTGGCCTTTCCCATCAGATGACTCAGGATCTCATCAACTTGATCTGAAGTGGGGAATTTCTTTTTGCGTAAATACATTTCCATCAGCTCTATCCATTCCTGTACTGAGCATTTATCAGACCCCTCCCCTCTGAACACAGCAGGCTCACGAACATCTGACTTGACTACCACATTGACATTGGTGAGATCAAGAGTGCCACTGATGTTACTAGATTGTTCATGCCTGTCTGGCGCCATTGGAGAGACTGGGTCACATGACTGTGTGACAGGCTGAGTAGAAGGTAACAGCCGACTGGCTATGGAATCTCCAATTCGATTCCCTAATTCAGTAATTAGATCACGCAGCTCAGCTGAGGGGTCATCGCTACCAGGAGGAAACATGGGCGTGGAGGATGCGGGCCCTACCTCACATGCCTGTGCTGGTAAATCCCCCTCCCCATCACTGATATGTGGCTGTGGTGTCTGTACAACATAAGTAGCCCCCACTGGGTGTGTATGCATAGTACCACCCTCTCCCACCATGTCAGTGAAAGTTAACTGTTTAACTCCCCCACCCCTCAACAAAAAAAGACCCCTGCCTCTACCTGCCCCAGCTACAGGGGTGTGAGAATAAAGGCTATGAGACATATCACCATCCATTACTAAAAACTAGCTTAATTAATGGTAATAAACACAAAATAGAAATTTCAAAACAGGCTACTCTGATATAACACACATAAAATAAAATTCAAAGCCAAATAATACTGAATGAGCTTCTGTCAAAAACCTTAAGTAACTGAAGGATGCGTTGTGTTGATGAAGACTGGACTCTCCTTGCGAACCTCCACTCAGCAAGCAGCTGGACCCCGGAGATCAGCTGTGGCTGATCAGAAGAATCCTTGAAAGGTCACGGCACCAGTTTATGTAACGGACTCGAACTAGTCAGCTACATTAAAATAACAAAATAAAATAAATCTTGGCCGATGCAGAGAAGTAGACATCAGGCAGGGTCTCGATCAGTCAGTAGTCTGTTTATTTCTGAAACAGATTGGGGCAGACAATTTACACATGACACGGGAATGGGGACAAGTGCTGGCATTCCCCTTCCCAGGCTTCCAGCGTGTGAGCCATAGCTTACAGCTACTTGGACTACATAACTTTAGATCGTATAGTTACAGTATACCACAAGCAAAGAAAAAGTTTAGCACCAAATACATGACAGCATTACATGACAGAGTTACATGACTGATCGTTTTTTCTATTTTTTACAACAGTACATTTAACATTTTAACATACCTGAAACAGATTGGGGCAGACAATTTACACATGACACGGGAATGGGGACAAGTGCTGGCATTCCTACAGAACAATGGACTCGTTAGCGCCTACTTAACTAGCCATCAATCATCGGTATTTATGACGCTACTTTGAATATTTTACATCGGTATTGCAAACGAAAATGTAACAGAAAATCTTACAATCAAAATTAGTACAATAACTTAAAGAAAACTACAGTAAATCAATCACATTAATCAATTTCGTTCCCTGAGGAATTACACACAACTTACCCCTTCCCAGGCTTCCAGCGTGTGAGGAAGTTCCCAGATGTGTCACACTAATTATCGCCCCATCAGAAACACTTGACATATTTACAACACGGACATTTTGGGAAGTTCATTACTGCAGGAACATATTTATTCTTAAGACTACTACACAAACGTCTGCCTTTTGTTTCTGTGTCCCACATCTGCTGCCACTGTTGTTTTGCTCTCCCCCACATTATGCTTTTTCCCTCCAACTTTGACATCTTTAACCCTTTGAGTGTGAGAATTTGCGTGCCCCTAGTGGCAGAGCGCGGCACTGCGCCTGGCTTCTCACTCTGTCAAAAGTAAGTGAGAAATTTCTGTTTTTTTTTAAATGTACTGATTTCTTGTTCATATACTTTGAAGATAAGATGATGAGGTACCTGTGTACAAAAAAACTGTCAAAAGACTGAACCATTTTTTGTGTAAATATGTCCAAAGTCCAGTTTTGACTGAGTTATGGAATTTAAAGAGGTGCCGTGACATTATGCAAATTAGATGTGTAAATTTATTCCCGTCTGAAACTTTGGGTCATATTTTACATCTTTCTAATTGACAGTAAGTCATTATCTCTTACCGCTTTCAAGTTATGGCCTTGGAAATCTGAACTATTTTATTGACAAAAAATATTTACTACTCTTGACCACTAGGGGGTATGTCGCAGTTCTGCACCATACACACTCAAAGTTAATCTAGTGTCTACCATTTCCTTCCTTGTTGCCTCCTTTGCCAGCTTGTCAGCTCTCTCGTTCCCTGGGACACCTGAGTGTGCTGGGACCCACAGGAATGTGAAACTCTTTACCCCCCTCACTACTCCTGAGTACACATGCAGTATTTCATACATTAGGCCTTGATGACTTTTAGCCGCACCTGACTTGATGCTTGTCAGAGCTGACACAGAGTCACTGAATATTAGAAGGTTCCTATAGCTTACAGCTACACTCCACTCTAATGCCATCAACATGGCATACAGTTCTACAGCATAAATACTTAAAAAATCAGTTGTCCTCTTGCTGATCTCCACCTGACAGCTTGGCACCACCACCGCTGACCCCATCGTCCCCATCTGAGGGTCCTTTGATCCATCACTAAAAATTTGTGTCCAGTCTTTAAATTTATAATCCATATAAGTACTCACTTCTCATATCAGCACTCTTTTTATTCAGTTTTACTTTGAGTAACTCCATATCAACAATAGGACTTTTTAGTACCCAAGCAGGTCTGACTAGCCATATAACCGTATCACTAAATTCTCTATCATATACGCCCATGTCTTTTGCCACTTGTACCCCTATCCAGCCAAAGCTTCCTTTCTGAGTGGTTTCTTTCTCCCAGCAAGTCTGTAGTATCATTTTTGTTGGGTGGTTATCACCGTGTCCCCTCAGATTCACCCAGTAATTAGCCATTAACTGTTTTCGCTGTATTTTTAGTGGCATTTCATCCGCTTCCACCTGAATTGAACACACTGGTGAGGTTCTGGTTTCCCCTGTACATATTCTAAGAGCCCGGGTTTGTACAACATCCAGTCCAGCCAATATAGATTTAGCTGCTGACCAATAAACAATACTTCCATAATCCAGTCGTGACCTTATTAATGCTACATAAATCTCTTTTAGAGACAAAGTCAGCCACCCACTTCAGCCCTACCAGACACCTCATTACGTTTATGACTTTGTTACATTTACTAACCACCTGTCTAATGTGCTCTCTCCATGTTTATTTTATTTATTTAGCGAATGCAAAGTCCTTAAGCCAAGCAGTTGCCTCCTGGTTTGCTGTATGGAGGGTGTGTAATCCTCCTTCCAGTCTTTGGAGCAGGCAAGCCTCTATGATGTGTTCCATTGTTTGCTCCTCTCCACATGCGCACAGTGGGCTAGGGCTACTGCCCCATCTGTGAAGGCTGGCCAAGCAGGGGACATGTCCAGTCCTGAAGCGATTGAGTGTAGACCGCTGTCTCCTTGGAAGGTTGGTGCCCGGGACCTGTTGGTTGGGGTTTATCACCAGCTGTTTGTTTGGGACCTCCTTGGTCTCCCATTCCTCTTGCCAAGCTGTCTGGATGGTAAAGTCAGCTGGGGGAGGGTTTTTCCAAATCGGCCGTCTGGATGAAAGTCGGGCAGTGGGTGGGGTGTAGATATCTGCATGGATTGGTAAGTGAGGAAAATCTTTAACTTTTTGGAGCATCCTTTGAGTTAATGCTGCTCGCCGGATGTGTGGAGGGGCTATGTTTGACAGTACAGAGAGCCAGGGGAGTGGTGTTGAGCGGATTGTTCCAGTTATAGTTCTCATGGTTGAGTTGAGCTGGGTGTCTACATGGTGTGTGTAAGATGACCTGGACCAGACAGGGGCACAATATTCTGCTACAGAGTATGAAAGGGCCAGTGCTGAGGTGCGCAGGGTGGAGACTGCCGCCCCCCATTTTGCACCAGCGAGCTTGCAGAGCAGGTTGTTTCGTACCTTCACCTTAGCAGCCGTCCCCTTTAGATGTTCCTTGAAGGATAAGGTCCTATCAAGGGTCACTCCAAGATAAGTTGGATTTGGGGCATGCTTAAGCTTGAGTCCGCTCAGGTGGATGTTTAGTTCTCTGGCAGCTTTTGCATTGTGGAGATGGAATACACTGGAGACGGTTTTTGCTGGGCTTGGTTTTAGGCGCCAGATTTTGCAGAACTGGTCCAGTTTGGCAAGATCTTCCATGAGCACCCGTTCCAGTGGTTCAAAGTCTGGTGCTTGGAATGCCAAACAGATGTCGTCTGCATAGATGAATTTGCGGGATTTTGTAGTAGGCAGGTCGTTTATGTAGAGGTTGAACAGAGTTGGAGCTAGAACTGAGCCTTGTGGGAGTCCGTTTTTCTGCATTCTCCATGCATTTGTGTTCTGACTGAGGTGGACTCTGAACCTTTGGTTGGTCAGCAGGGTTTTTATAATTGCTGTTGCCCAAGCAGGGATCGCCTTTATAAGTTTCAGGAGGAGGCCTTTGTGCCAGACCGTATCATAGGCGGCTGTAAGATCGAGAAACACAGCCCCTGTCTTCAGTCTGCTCTCGAAGCCATTTTCGATGAAGGTGGTTAGGGCCAGTACTTGTTCTCCTGTACTGCGGTCCTTGCGGAAACCTGCTTGATCCACACTTAGAATATCCTCTATTTCTGGGGAAATGCGTTGCAGTATTAGGCGCTCCATGATTTTGTAAGGAACGCTGAGTAGGGAGATTGGGCCGTAGCTTGCTGGTAGTTTGTGGTCTTTGCCAGGTTTTGGGATGGCAATGACCTTTGCTGTCCGCCATTTCTTTGGGATCGAGTTTGTTTGTGTGATCCTTGTGTAGAATTGTGTCAACCAGGTTAGGGCTCGGGGGCCAAGATTTTTCATGAATTCTGGGAAGATGTTATCGTATCCTGCTGCCTTTCCACATTTCAGGCCCTGTAGGACTTTCTCCAGTTCAGCAGCCTCGAAGGGCTCAGGGTTCGTTTCCTCTACAGGCATTTTTTGGTGGTTTTTTTAGCTCAGTTGTAACTGCTCTTCTGGTGTCTTTGTCTTGGGGTGCTTTGGCGATAGTCAGTAGGTGGGATGCAACTTGGTTGGGTGTGACGGATGCTCGGCTTTGGCTAGGGGGCTTCTGTGCAGCTCCTAGGCGACGGATGAGGCTCCAACATTTCCTGCTAGAGTGGGTAAAGCTCCGGTCAGCAACTGTCTCCTCCCATTTCTTTCGCCGGGCTGTATTTAGCGATTCAATGAGATGGTCTGCTATCTCTGGGTCCCCTGATGTTTGATAGGATTGTAGGAGGGCAGCACTTTCTCCGTCCAAACATGGGACATAGAGGGGTCGGTAGCCTCGTGGGATTGCAGTATGGGCAGCCTTGAAGATTGCGCTGCAGAAGCGGTTGTATGCTTCATCTACAGTGATGGTGTGGAGTGGGATGGTAACAACGCTCCGGTCCAGAGTTTCACTGAATTTCTTCCAGTTGGCTTTGCGGAAGTTCCAGCGCATCTTCCTTGGGCTGTATATGACTGGAAGTTGTAGGCCAATGTGTACAAGCAGGGGCCGGTGTTGGCTGTGTGGAAAATCATCAAGATGAGGATCTGTGTAGGATATGGCTCCCCATTCAAAGAGCTGACCCAACACAGGTCAGGAGAATAGTCCTTCTTCCACCTAGCAGAGTGGAAGGTTCCTCTTTGTTTGGGGTCGTATATCAAAGCGAGGTCATTTCTGGATGCCCAGTCTGAAAGTGCCTCCCCATCACTGTCCACTGCTGGGTACCCCCAGTCAGGGTGATGGCTGTTAAAGTCCCCCACATAGATGGCAGGATGGGGTAGGGTGGGTAAGACCTGCAGATCCCAGTTGGCATTAGGGGGCTTGTACACATTGACAATATGGAAGCCACCAATGATTATGGTGTCTGAGAAATGTGTTGTTATCAGGTGATTTGCTTCAACTATGTCAGAACGCACATAGGTGGCACGTCCATGTTTAGCATGTAGAACATAGCACAGGAGGTCAAAGCCTTTGATGGTGAAGTGGCCAGCTTCCTCTGTGCCAATATGAGTCTCTTGGAGGCAGATTACATCAATCGAATGTTGATGTTAATACCTGATCAAAGAAAACTCTGAGGAATCGAAAACTCTCGACTCTCTCCAGTGTTTCCATAGAGTTTCAAACTGCACTGCTTCAGTTTCTTTCTTGTAAAGAACATTGTCTTTGTTTTTTTTTCCCACTGAGAACCCCACTTTGTTCCCCACTTTTCAACTTCATTAATATCAGCCTGCATCTTCTTAACTATATGTTCAACATTTCTTCCTCTTTTCAACAATGCCCCATCATCTGCAAAAAGTGATCTCCCCATATCAATTGGAACATTTTCAAATATATCATTTATCATAATCAAGAACAAAGTTGGACTGATTACACTCCCCTGGGGTGTTCCATTTTCTTCCACATATTGCTTTGACAGCTCTGTTCCTATCTTCACCTGAATAGTTCTTCCATGAAATCCTTAATCCAAGTAAACACTCTCCCTCCTATTCCCATTATATGCAGTTTAATGAGGAGCCCCTCTTTCCACAGCATATCATATGCCTTCTCAACATCGAAAAATACTGCCGCCACTGTTTCCGTTTACTTGAGCTTTCCTGATTTCTTCTTCCAAACACATCACTCAATCCATTGTACTCCTGTCTTTCCTGAACCCACTTTGGCATATAGCCACCATGTTCCTGTTCTCCAAAAAGTACATTAATCTTTCATTGGTCATCTGCTCCATTATTACCTCCGCCAGGCCGAAAAGGCCAGGAGGAGGTTATGTTTTTGCCGGAGTTTGTGTGTTTGTCTGTCTGTCTGTCTGTCTGTCTGTCTGTCTGTTTGTCTGTTGGTTAGCAAGATAACTCAAAAAGTCTTGGACGGATTTCCATGAAACTTTCAGGCGTTGTTGGAAATGGTACAAGGAAGAACTGATTAAATTTTGGGGGTGATCCGGTTCACCGTCTGGATACAGGAATTTTTTAAAGCATTTTTCAACACTGTGACATACAGCCATTTTCAACATGTGCGCCGTCGCAATAGAGGGCGCTGGTCGTCGTGTCTGATGAACACAAACTCCGCCTTCTTCAAAGTTTTAGGCACAAAAGCACACAGAAAACAGGGCTCGCCAGAGTGCCTGTGTTTGCACTACGCTGCAAAAGCTGACACGGGCAGCTGTCCGGCGCCGGATTATTTGGCAGAAATTCCCCAGCCAGCCATAGGGGCTGCGCAAAAACCAGCTCTCTGCCGGGAGAGGCTTCCAAATCCTCTTTTTTCCGCGGACCGCAAACCCAATAAAACCCACGGCAACCATTATCGCACCTTCTTTTGTCCTGCGGCTCCGCAACAGAGAGGAATCCCGGCGCCAGTAATGCTGCGCCTGATATGTGTCACTCTAATGCTAAAAGTGATGGCAGAAATTCCCCGGCCAGCCATAGGAGCTGCGCATTTGGCAGAAATTCACCGGCCAGCCATACGCGCTGCGCAATAACGAGCTCTCTGCCGGCGAAGCTTCTAAATTCTCGTTTGCCGCGGAGCGAAACCCCAACATAATATAATATAAAACCCACGGCAACCTGTCTACCCAATTTGCATCCGTCAGTGGAGGAGATGGACACAACAGCAACACTTCAGTTTATTACCTCCGCCAAGGAGGCAATGCTTTTACTACTGAACCACTAATCCTATCACTATCAGATTGATTGTCATTGATTAATTGTGTGTTTATTGCACTGTCCCTGTCAAATAAACAAATAATCATTGTGAATCCAATTGCTAGTCATATGTTTACATGCTCAAGGAATCTGAAAACGTACACACAAACACTGTATGGGGGGAATTGTGGCGCTTGGCGGAGGTCTGCGCTCTCCGAGTGCTTTTCTAGTTTTACATATATGTGATGTCAGGGCAATTGTACTATAATTTCCAGATTTGCTGTCATCCTTCCCTGTTTTTTTAATTAGGACAATTACTGCTTCCTTCCGACTCCCTGGTACTTTTCCCTCCTCCCAAACCTTGTTATAGAGCTGCAGTAGCAATTCCATACTTCCTACACTTAAATGCTTTAGCATGCTATAGCATACTTCATCTTTGCCAGGGGCTGTGTGTCCCGTTTCCCCAAGCGCTTTCTTTAACTCCCCCATAGAGAAAGGAACACTTAATTTGTCCTCGGCATCAACTTTCCTGCCCAAGGCTTCCAAATTTTCCAACTTTGTCTTATTTCTGCCTCTCTTTCCCTCCTCCTACAGGTTACTGCTGCTATGAATCTTAACAAAAGCATTTGCCATGTTTACGTCATGGTGGTGCCGCCCTTCATCCGGTGGGCGGCACCACAGTCCAGTCATCAGCTGCGGTTTTTTGATGATAACTAGTTTATGCAGGCGTGGTTGTAAATATTATATTGATCATCGACATTGACTTGTGGGTTTACACAACATGCTAAAAAATGTCAAAATCGTATCATCAGACCTTTAAAAAACTTGTTGCAGGGAAATAAGATATACAGTATATAGTTAAACTCAAACCTTGTAAAGTACATTTAATTATTATTTAACTAGTTTGTGTAACCATATGCTACCTTGTAGAGGGTAAAAGGGAAGGATGTGGAGGCGAGGCACGACCGTAGGACGACACAGAATCTTTATTAACCCTCTAACGTACAGTGGGGCAAAAAAGTATTTAGTCAGCCACCAATTGTGCAAGTTCTCCCACTTAAAAGACGAGAGAGGTCTCCAATTTTCATCATAGGTATACCTCAACTATGAGAGACAAAATGAGAAAAAAAAATCCAGAAAATCACATTGAAGGATTTTTAATGAATTAATTGGTAAATTCCTTGGTAAAATAAGTATTTAGTCAATAACAAAAGTCATCTCAGTACTTTGTTATATACCCTTTGTTGGCAATGACAGAGGTCAAACGTTTTCTGTAAGTCTTCACAAGGTTTTCACACACTGTTGCTGGTATGTTGGCCCATTCCTCCATGCAGATCTGCTCTAGAGCAGGGTTGAGATCTGGAGACTGGCTAGGCCACTCCAGGACCTTGAAATGCTTCTTACGAAGCCACTCCTTCGTTGCCCGGGCGGTGTGTTTGGGATCATTGTCATGCTGAAAGACCCAGCCACGTTTCATCTTCAATGCCCTTGCTGATGGAAGGAGGTTTTCACTCAAGATCTCACGATACATGGCCCCATTCATTCTTTCCTTTACACGGATCAGTCGTCCTGGTCCCTTTGCAGAAAAACAGCCCCAAAGCATGATGTTTCCACCCCCATGCTTCACAGTAGGTATGGTGTTCTTTCTCCTCCAAACATGACAAGTTGAGTTTTTACAATAAAGTTCTATGTTGGTTTCATCTGACCATATGACATTCTCCCAGTCCTCTTCTGGATCATCCAAATGCTCTCTAGCAAACTTCAGACGGGCCTGGACATGTACTGGCTTAAGCAGGGGGACACGTCTGGCACTGCAGGATTTGAGTCCCTGGCAGTGTAGTGTGTTACTGATGGTAGCCTTTGTTACTTTGGTCCCAGCTCTCTGCAGGTCATTCACTAGGTCTTCCCGTGTGGTTCTGGGATTTTGCTCACCGTTCTCGTGATCATTTTGACCCCACGGGGTGAAATCTTGCATGGAGCTCCAGATCGAGGGAGATTATCAGTGGTCTTGTATGTTTTCCATTTTCTAATAATTGCTCCCACAGTTGATTTCTTCACACCAAGCTGCTTACCTATTGCAGATTCAGTCTTCCCAGCCTGATGCAGGTCTACAATTTTGTTTCTGGTGTCCTTTGACAGCTCTTTGGTTTTGGCCATAGTGGAGTTTGGAGTCTGACTGTTTGAGGTTGTGAACAGGTGTCTTTTATACTGATAACGAGTTCAAACAGGTGCCATTAATACAGGTAACGAGTGGAGGACAGAGGAGCCTCTTACAGAAGAAGTTACAGGTCTGTGAGAGCCAGAAATCTTGCTTGTTTGTAGGTGACCAAATACTTATTTTACTGAGGAATTTACCATCCATCCATCCATCCATCTTCTACCGCTTTTCCGGAGGTCCGGGTCGCGGAGGCAGCAGTTCAAGCAGAGAAGCCCAGACTTCCCTCTCCCCAGCCACCTGCTCCAGCTCTTCAGAGGGGATACCAAGGCGTTCCCAGACTAGCTGGGAGACATAGTCTCTCCACCGAGTCCTGGGTCTGCCCCGGGGTCTCCTCCCAGTGGGACGTGCCTGAAACACCTCAAGTGGGAGGCGTCCAGGAGGCATCCTAATCAGATGCCCATACCACCTCAACTGACTCCTTTCAATGTGGAGGAGCAGCGGTTCTACTCTGAGCCTCTCCCGGATGACTGAGCTCCTCACCCTATCTCTGAGGGTGAGTCCAGCAATCCTACGGAGAAAGCTCATTTCAGCCGCTTGTATCCGCGATCTCGTTCTTTCGGTCATTACCCAAAGCTCGTGACCATAGGTGAGAGTAGGAACGTAGATTGACTGGTAAATCGACAGCTTTGCCTTAGAACTAAGCTCCCTCTTCACCACAACAGACCGGTACAACGTCCGCATCACTGCAGATGCTGCTCCAATCCGTCTGTCGATCTCTCGCTCCATTTTCCCCTCACTCGTGAACAAGACCCCAAGATACTTAAACTCCTCCACTTGGGGCAGGAGCCTGTCCCCAACCCGGAGAGGACAATCCACCTTTTTCCGGCTGAGGACCATGGACTCGGACTTGGAGGTGCTGATTCTCATCCCAGCCGCTTCACACTCAGCGGCAAACCGTCCCAGCAAGAGCTGTAGGTCATTGCTGGATGAAGCCAACAGGACAACATCATCTGCAAACAACAGAGATGAGATCCTGTGGTCACCAAGCATGACACCCTCCATTCCCTGGCTGCGCCTAGAAATCCTGTCCATAAAAATTATGAACAGGACCGGTGACAAAGGGCAGCCCTGGCGGAGTCCAACTCTCACTGGGAATGACTCCGACCGAGTGTTGGCAATGCGAACTAAACTCTCACAACGGTCGTACAGAGACCGAATAGCTCGTAACAACAAGCCCGATACCCCATACTCCCGAAGCACCCCCCACAAAAATCCACGAGGGACGCGGTCAAATGCCTTCTCCAAGTCCACAAAACACATGTAAACTGGTTGGGCAAACTCCCACGAACCCTCAAGAATTCTCGAGAGGGTAAAGAGCTGGTCCGATGTGCCACGGCCAGGACGAAAACCACATTGCTCCTCCTGAATCCGAGGTTCGACCAACGGCCGGACTCTCCTCTCCAGTACCTAAGATAAGATAAGCCTTTATTAGTCCCACAACGGGGAAATTCCAGGATTGCAACAGCACAGGGATAGCAACACTCAGAGCAACAATCAGAAGGCAAGAAAAAAAAACAAGCAAGCAAGAGCAGCTAATAAACATATGTACGTATTACTATAAAATATATATATATACACACACACACAGACACACAGTGCAGAGCATTGTAGCTGGATGGAATAAATATATGAATATATGAACACACAGTGCAGAGCATTGTAGCTAGATGGAATAAATATGTAAATATATAAACACCCACAGTACGGAGCATTGCAGCTAGGTGGAATAAATATGCAAGTATATAAACACACACAGTGCGGAGCAATGTAGCTAGATGGAATAATATGTAGATATATAAATATATAAACACCCACAGTACGGAGCATTGTAGCTAGATGGAATAAATATGCAAATATATAAACACACACAGTGCAGAGCATTGTTGCTAGATGGAATGAAACAGCATAACCGTCTACTTAGTTATCCTACATGGTATGATTATGTGCCCATACATATTCTCACCCTCCATAGCGACCGGTATGTTCCTAGTTGTATGCCGGAGAGGACCATTGTGTAAGTCTATTGCATCTTTTGCATTCAAAAAACTATTAGTTTGTTACGTCTTTTTGCTATCTCTGCGAGCAGCCCTGCTTAGGTTGTACAGTCTGACAGCCGTTGGTAGGAAGGACCTACGAAACCTCTCGGTTGTGCACCTGGGATGATGTAGTCTGCTGCTAAATGAGCTCCTCAGTGCATTCAGTATGTCCTGCATAGGGTGGAACTCGGACTCCAGCAGAGATGACAGTTTAGCCACCGTCCTTCTCTCTCCTATCTCCTCCATCGGATCAAGGCGCTGCCCCAGGACAGAGCTAGCTTTCTTAATCAGTTTGTTCAGTCTCTTCCTATCGGCTGCAGTAATGCCACTGCCCCAGCAGACCACTCCAAAAGTGATGGCTGATGCCACCACCGTGTCATAGAATGACTTCAGCAGCGCCCCTTGTACACCAAAAGACCTGAGTCTCCTCAGCAGGAACAGCCTGCGCTGTCCCTTCTTGTAGAGTGCATCAGTATTGTGTGACCAGTCTAGTTTATTGTTCAGATGAATACCCAGGTACTTATAGGATGTCACCATCTCGATGTCTGTTCCCTGTATATTTACTGGTACTGTGAGGGGCTGCCCATGCCTGCGGCAGTCCACCACCAGCTCCTTAGTTTTCCTCGCGTTGATCTGGAGGCAGTTCCGATGGCACCAGTCCACGAAGTCCTGGATAAGCCCTCTGTACTCAGCTTCATCTCCATTGGAGATGAGGCCAACGATCGCAGAGTCATCAGAGAACTTCTGTAGATGGCAGTGTGTTGTGTTGTGTGAGAAGTCCGCAGTATAAAGAGTGAACAGGAAGGGAGCCAGCACCGTTCCCTGGGGGGCCCCCGTGCTACTGATGATCGTGTCGGACACACAGTCCCGGGTTCTCACAAACTGAGGCCGGTTCGTGAGGTAGTCCAGGATCCATGATGACAGGTGCTGGTCCACCCCTGCGCGCAGCAGCTTGTCCTTCAGGATCATCGGTTGGATGGTGTTGAAAGCACTGGAGAAGTCAAAGAACATGATCCTCACCATATTCCCGGGCTTCTCCAGGTGGGACAGAGAACGGTGAAGGAGGAAGATCACCGCATCCTCCACCCCAATGCCATGCTGGTAGGCGAACTGGAGTGGATCCATCGCTGGTTCCACCAGGGGGCGGAGGTGAGCAAGGAGCAGTCTCTCCAGGGTCTTCATCAAGTGGGACGTCAACCTCTCCAGAATTTACCAATTAATTCATTAAAAATCCTTCAATGTGATTTTCTGGATTTTTTTTCTCATTTTTCTCTCATAGTTGAGATATACCTATGATGAAAATTGGAGACCTCTCTCGTCTTTTAAGTGGGAGAACTTGCACAATTGGTGGCTGACTAAATACTTTTTTGCCCCACTGTATATGTACAGCCTATGGCCCCAGTGTGGGCCGCTGGGGCTCGGTCTCTCTAGAAGCTCCTCCAGTTTCTCCGCGTTCTGTTTTTATAGCTTTGTTAACCTCGTATAGAAACTGGGGCTGGGGCATTATGCATTGGGTATGAACAAAGGAACTGTGTGATGCAATTATCATAACACTTGTTACATACTGTACATTACAATACATCCACCCCTCTGCACTTCATGCTGCAGCTTGGAGCAGTAGGGGGCGAAGGTGGATCTTCTTTCTTTCCTCGGGGGGCGCATGATTTAACAGTTCAGTCTGATTACCCCCCCCCCCCCCCGGAGGGGGTGGGCTCTTTCTCCTTAGGTCCATTGTCCTGCCTTCTGGGTGTGAGGGACCACTCACCACTGTATCTTGTGTCCACCACAACCTGAAATTAAATTGTATTAAACGATATCCCGTAAGACGTAGAGAGAGATAGAGTGTGTGTGTGTGTGTGTGTGTGTTAATTTATTTATTTATGATGATTGATCTTTCATGTGAGTAGGGCCGTCCAGTTTGTGGCGTTTCTCAGCGATCACATGATCTTTTCCCCTCTTTAGTGGCGGTGCTGACGGCATTTTTTGCATGAAGTTACCCGTAAGGGGTAAGAAAAACAGCGGTGCTGATATAAAAAATAAAAGCGTATCCCATTTGAACCTCAGTTTGTCTATGTTATTTTGAAAGGACAAACCGGAAATGAGAAACTTCCTACAGTGCATCACACTTCATCAGTTTGCCGGACGCTGCTGTTGCTGTTGCATTTTAATTGTGAGGAAAAAAGTGTTTCTCGGTATTTCTCGATAGAGTGGGGAACAGGACTGTCACTTCGAAGAAATAAAACGACAGCATATTTCAGTGAGTGGGATACTTGTAAAGACTGGAAAGGGTAAGTGAGTTAAAATAGTTTTTCTTCTTTTTTACCTCGAGAGAAAGTTACCTTGAGCAACTGACTGTAGAAAACAAGTTTAACGTTTTAAAATCTGCTCAGCGTTGTCTAGGTTACCACCGTACCGTTAGTCAGGCCATCATAAAAAAAAAAATCAATTAGCTGAGCATCACGTATAATAGAAAGAATTTCTTTGAATACGCTCCAGCTGCGGGTTTACTTCTGCGTTTAGCAACTTACTAGTTAATGACGAGGAGGAAATAATCCTCTTTTTTGGAATAGAGTGAACCTGCTAGGTGTGTGGTGGTTTTCCTCGGATAAAAACGTGCTTACAGCCATCAAGCACCTGTTTATCCTTAATGGAATTCACTGCTTCTAATCTGCTTTTGCGATTTAATCAAGTTCTATCAAGTTATCGACCCCCCTCATCATCACCATTTCTAACCCGTGTGTTGTTAGCAAGTGGAATTCTGAAAGATTTAAAAAATATATTTTTGAGACTTGATTGAGACACGGTGTACTTGGTCTCCAAACCACTTGTTGCTAAGGATTTCTTCATTAGTCCATTTGTGCTTTTTGACTTACAAGTGCAGGGCGCAGGGTTATTTATGCTGTTTTCTTTATTACAAAAACTATTCTAGAGAAACTGAGAGCATTCTACCACCGGATGAGATGGTAAGATTGCGGGAAGTGTGACTGTTTTTCCTTTTTTTTTATACGTAGTCTGTGTCAAGTTACCCGCCTTAAAATAGTACACATTTTTGAAAATCAAAGTTCAGAGGCAGATTACTTGAACTATGAAAATTGTGATTCTTGCCTTTTTTGTTGAATGGCAATGATTCTGCTGAATTAGTTCCATTCTCACAAAACTGCTGAAAGTTGATAAACCTTACGGTACCTTTTGTTGGCCAAGAAACAGAAGTATTTTATGTAGGACTTAACACTACATTGCTTCAAAGAGCATATCAAAGAATATACCAGTGAATATTGCAGGCTAGCAAAAACAGCAGTCAAAAAGCATCATGGCGTTACTGACCAAAATTTCCAACTGTAACTACAGTTCTTTTGAGTCCCTGATGACCGCCAGGCGGTGCTGAAAGCACTAGGTGCTTCCTCTCACACTAGCGAATGCCAAGTACAAATAACAGCAATGTGATGTGTGACCCTTGCATGACCCCCCGGAGGCTATATCTTCCAGTGACTGCAGGTGTTCAGCTTCTAGAGTCTTCTTGCGAGCGTGAGACTTCTGAGTGACCGAACATCCTGGCGGTCATCCAGGACTCATAGAACTGTAGTTACAGTCATAACTTTTTTCAATTTCATCCCTTCATGACTGCCAGGCTGTGCTGAAAGCACTGGATGGCCAATACCAACGATGTCACAAAGAAGCCCAAGCACATACCTGACTAACTTGAGGCAAAGGAATGTGGGAGCAGGACCACCCCCAGTGGGTGGGGAGTAGCAACATTGATCCTGTAGAATCGTGCTAAGGTGTCAGGCGATACCCATGAAGCCGCCTCACAAATGTCCTCCAGTGATACTCCCTTCAGATGCAGAGATGCCCCTAGTGGAGTGACACCTCACTCCCGATGGTAAGGAACAGCCAGTGGGTTTGTATGTGCACCTGATGGCGTCAACCACCCAATGGGATAGGCACTGTTTAAAGAGAGCACAACCTCTCTTGGGACCACCATAACAAATGAAAAGCTGCTCCAATCATCGTATAGACGCGGTAGCAGTAACATACATAGTAAGAGCCCGAACTGGGTACAACAAGCTTGACCCACCCTCTGGAGATGGAGGCTCAAACTGGGCCAGCTGAATTGGTCGATTGACAAACGTTCGTGACAGGACCTTGGGGAGGAATAATAATAATAATAATGCATCAGATTTATATAGTGCTTTTTCATGGACACTGAAAGATGCGTTACAGTAGATGCATTATTCATTTACTCCACAGACAATGGTTGTGGTAAGCTATTGCTGTAGCCACAACTGCCCTGGGGCAGACTGATGGAAATGTGACTGCCAATCCGTGCACACGGCCTCTCCGATCAATATAACACCCAAACCATCCGGGTTCCACTAGAAACATGAATCACTGACTGACAGGGCATGCAACTCCCCCACTCACTTTGCCGATGTGGGAGAGAGGAGGAGAAAAGCAGATTTTTTTACAGACAACCATTTCAATTCCACCTGGGCCAAAGGCTCAAAAGATTGAGCAGACAGAGCACCCAGCACCAGCGGTAAATCCCATACCGAGACCCTGTGAACCCTTGGGGGGTGGAGCCTCCAAGCCCTGTGAGAAAAAAAGAAATTAACTGGTGGGATCCCACAGTGGCATCCCCGACCAAGGCATGTTGCGATGACATGGCTACCACATACACTTTTAAGGTGGCGTGTGCAAGGCCATCATCAAGGAGAAACTGCAGGAACTCCAAGATCATGGTCACAGGACAGAGCACCGGGTCCTCTGCCTTGCCTGTGCACCAGGCAGAGAACTGCTTCCACTTACCCTCATATAGAAGGTGGGTTGACAACGCACGGGCACTCAGGATAGTGAACCTGACTGGTTCAGTACTACTTGCCAGGAGTGAGTCGGGGCCTACAATGGCTAGACCCAGAGCTGAAGGCGACGGGGGTCGGGATGCCATATCTGCCCCCCCCCCACCCCAAAGTTGTGGTAAGAGGTCCTTCCTGTGTGGGAGGCGCCACGGAGAGCTGCAGCAGAGCCTCTGCAGCGATCGAAACCAGGTCTTTTTGGGCCAGGAGGGGGCCACTAGAAGGAGTCTGTGGCCCTGCTGGAGGACTCTCTGTAATGTTGGGGGAATCAGAGTTAGTGGTGGGAATGCATAGAGGAGCTTGTTGGGCCACTCATGCCCCATGGCGTCCTGTCTCAGGGGCGCAGTCTCCTCTGTCCAAGAGAACCAGAGAGGGCATTGAGTTGAGTCCTCTGAGGAAAAGAGGTCCACCTCTGCTCTGCAGAAAATGCTCCAGATCATCTCCACCACCTGGAGATGAAGCTGCCATTCTTCCAGTGGAGGCTTGTACCGAGAGAGGAAGTCCGCCATCTGATTCTGCTCCCCTGGCAAGTACATCGCCTGCAAGCTGAGCAGACGAGGAGTGGCCCATGTCAGGAGGTACTGAGTCGCTCGAAGCAGCCATGCTGACCTGGCGCTGCCCTGATGGTTGATCTGGGAGACAGTGGACATGTTGTCTGACCGAACCAGCACATAACTCCCCTGCAGGTAAGGCAAAAAAAATAAAAAATAAAAAATAAAAAAAAATGCTGCAGTGCTAGATAAACAGCTCGAAGCTCCAGTACATTGTGGTATGCGTGGTCCTGAGAAGACCACCATCCCTGGGCAAGCCTCCCACGCCAAACCGTACCCCATCCTGAAAGGGAGGTGTCTGTGATGATGGCTTCCCAAAAAGATGGAACAGCTCCCAGAACTGTGCCCCCTAGGAGGAACTCTGTCCTTTCAGCGTGTCAAGACACAAACACATGCCTGTGACACCCTGACTAGCCTGCACCTGTGCCTCCTGGCATCCAGGCAGACGTTGTTAAGTCATATTTGCAGGGGGTGTAGCTACAGTAGACCCAAGGGGACAACAGTTGTGGCAGCTGTCAGCTTGCCCAAAACTGTAGGAATTTGATGTAACGCAGTTGCCTGCCCCTCTTGAAGTGAGGAAGGAGTTGTAAAATGCTGGTCACACGCCGTGGTGACAGGCGGCCCTCATAGTGACTAAGTTGAATACTAACCCCAAGTAGGTCACCTACTGTGTAGGAACCAGCACTGCCTCCCTCGGCCTCTGGAAGTGCCGGGGGGCTTGCGGTCAGGTTCAGGGCCTTGATACTGCCCAGAGGATCGGCGTGCTGGTGAGTGAAAAACCAGCAGTGGGCTGTCCCGTAGGCTGCTTGGGGGGGGGGGGGGGGGGTGTCAGCTACTGCCTGCGAGTACCTGAGGCCGATGCCTAGAAGTAGTCCTGTGAAGGCTTCCCAGCTGCCTCCTGGTCTCACTAGCCACCGCAGTACGGTCCAGTGCCTCCAGAGCGGCCTATTCAAACAGCTCCCCTGGTTCTACTGGAACCTGATGGAGAACCTTCCGAGCAGCCTCTGTCAAAGGGGACTGCACCAACCAGACATGACGGCATGAGGCACCAGGGTAGACATCATTCGGCCTAGCTCCCTAGTATGGAAGGCAACAGCCTGCGGAGACACATCACAGATGTCATGGACGAAACCCTCCGCCTGTGTATTCTGCAGGGAGGTTGAAAGAGCCAGTAGCAGATGAGACATAGTATTACCGAGTCTGCCAGTACGTGCTGCTGTATCATAGGCCTTACAGATGTAACCATCTGTGATCCTACACTGGGCAGAGGGGCACCTGGCATCAGACTTCAGGACCTCCTTGGGGGCTACAACCAGGACTGCAGCAGAGGGCTCAACTGCAGGCATGTGGCCGAGGCCCACTGACTCTGGTTTCTCCATCGCAGCTAAAGTGTGCTCATCCGATGTGGGTCTGGAGAGGACTGAACATCCCTCCAACATGAATGCAACTCCTTCAAAAAGTCCAGATAATATGGGGCGCTGAGCTTAGCTGGAGAGGGGTTGCGTCTATGAAAGGCACTAGGAATACATATCCTAGTGGAGTGTTGAGCTTCAGACGTGCCAGGCAGTGTGGACAATTGCCCCCACAGAGGAGTCATCTGATCCCCATTGAGCGCTCTGGGCCGATGAGCGTGGGGAGTGCTCTGAGGCTTGTGAAGCTGGATCACCCACTGAGGCATTAAACTGACTTGCCGAAGCCACAATCGAAATGGCGTCCTCTGGCAACAGCACCCCCAGTGCATGCCCCGTACCGATAGGTTCCACTCTGTGAATAGCCGGCTGTATATTGACAAGAAGCGCCTTCATCTGTTCCGTAGCCAAGCGATCCACTTGGCTGGCAAGCTGACCCCCTGCTTTTTTCCACTTGGGGGCACCCTCTGTGCACTGCGATGAGGGCCTCTTCAGTGCTTCCCCTTTACCAGACTCACTCGGTGGGGGCTGGGATGATGGAAGGCTGGGCTGTGACTCAAACTGCGCTAGTCTCACAACTCTCACTGACTGGGACCTAATGCTGCAATTCATGCAGGCATTTTCAGTGAGGGCCTCCTGAAGGTGCCCGGGGCCAAGGAAGAAGGGGCACAGATCATGGCCATTCGCTGGGTCCAGGGGGGCCAGACATCCAGCACAGGACTGCTCCATTACCGGGCAATGTGTGACAATGCTGGGAGAGGATGGCGAACACGCCACCTTCACCAGCAAGGCAACAAGGGTTCCTTGTTTTCTTCAAATCAAATAAACAGCAAGCTGCGAGAGGGAAGCGAACACGCTGCCTTCAACAGCTGATTAGCTAAGATATTACTCGTTTTTTTTTTTTTTTTAAGAAAAATAAGCAGCAGAACTGGGAGAGGGGAGCGGACACACTCTCTTCACCAACAGCTGATTAACTAAAATGTTATACTTATTTTGCTCAGAAGAATGAAAAATAAGCAGCAACTGGAAGAGGGGAGCGGACACGGTGCCCCCATAGGTAATTAACTAAAATATTACACTTCTTTTGCCTAGAAGAACAAAAAATAAGCAGCATACTGGATGAGGGCAGCGGATATGCTGCCTCAACAAGTAATTAACTAAAATATTACACTTCTTATGCTTAGAAGAACAAAAAATGAGCAGCAAACTGGAAGAGGCGAGCGGACATGCTGCCCCAACGGGTAATTCACTAAAATATTATACTTCTTTTACTTAGAAGAATGAAAAATAAGCAGCAAACTGAAAGAGGGGAGCGGCTACGCTGCCTCCAGCAACAGCTGAATAAAGTTTAAAGGCGTGTTCACACCAAACGCAAATGAGCGGTGCAAATCCATACAAAGTGAATGGAAAGAGGCGGGTACACGCGAAATTGCACATTTGTGCGTTCACGTCTGAGGCTAGCTAGGTAGCTAGCTGCTAACTTTGAGATTCTGCCGTCACCGGAGTAAAAGTATCACCATTGCAGAGTAAACTAGATTGAAAATGAGACTCACTCACCTGGAAACAGGAGGACCGGGAGCTCTTCAGCTAAATCGGGATTTCGGAGTTATTTACCCGTAGTTTCCTGCCACGGATGTGCTGACAAGGCTAGCAAGCTAGCAATGGAAACACTCATCATCTTATAAAGTTTTGGAGACAGGGACAACTTTTTCAGGTGAGCCCTCCATTGGATAATGTAAACCTAAAGCATGACGTTATTTTGGAGATTTCCACAGTAGGCTGAACACTGCTGCAGAAGTTATGAAGGCAACTTCATCTGTTTTCATCTCAATCAGATAGTGAATTGATGTTTATTCACGCATTTACATTGAGTTATAACATAATCGCACTGCCTGGAAAAATTTGTCCATTCGCGTTTGGTGTGAATGTACGTACCTTAACACTTCATCTTTTCCTTTTTTTCCACAAAAAGAAAAAGTTAGCAGAACAAGGAGAGGGCAGTAGACCCACTGCCTTCGCTAACGATGAATAACCACAAGATTAACGCCATTTCTTTTTCATAAAAGAAAGAATAAGCAACTTAATTGAAATTGGCTTTCCTTTGCTCTTAAGAAACAAAATAGCAGTTGGCCAGAAGAGAACAGTGTCCACGCTGCCTACAAGCAGTTAACCAAGCCAACAGCTGTCTCAAAACTGGGAGCTTGCACGCTACCCAACAGCTGATTAATATTAGCTCTAATATGTCAGCCACAGCTTCTCAGAGGACGAACAAATCATTGCTCTTACCTTAATGGGCTAACAAAGCAAACAGCTCATACCTTATACTGTTGACGCAATTGCGAGAAAAAAGAAGGAGCCGAACACCTGCAGACACCGGAAGCTATAGCATCCGGGGGCCTATGCAGGGGTCACACTTGACATTGTTGTTATTTGTACCCAGCATTTGCTAGTGTGAGGGGAAGTATCCAGTGCTTTCAGCACCCCCTGGCGGTCATGAAGGGATGAAATGGAATACTATTTCTCCTGTAGTGAAGTGAAAACCAAGTAAGCAGGTGAATGTCAGCTTTTGGTTTTCTAGTGCATACCGAGAGGCAAGTAAAGTAGTTCTACAGGAAATTGCTTCAGTTGTTTATCATGTGAATGATCTTTATCTAATGACTTCAACCTGATTTTTTTTTTATTTTTTTTTTGTGGGGTCTTCGAGGGTAAGATGCCTGCTCTGCTACCAGATTCACATTCTTGCCTGCAGGTGTTGGCTGAAGTATTTTTGGGTTGCTATCTTTTCTGAGCTAAAAGCTTGGCATCTGTCAGTCTGTCTTTCTTCTTTCTCCATTTCAGCCATTTTTGTGCTTCTAATTCATACCTTTTTCTGTCTCTCTCTCCTCTCATAATGAGTCGGTAGGAAGTGAATAGTTTAAATTCTCCAGACGATGATGAATTGCTTAGTCTTTATTTGGATTTTTTAAATTGAATTTTTAATGTTTAGTAGATATTAATGCACCTTACAGCCACAGAGATAAATGAGAAATTAATGTGATTTAAATAAAATGTCCTAAAAAAAAAGTAATTAATCTAAGCAGGATAAGCAGCTCTGCAAGGAGCAGACTGAATATCTCAGCACTGGTTTTGGCATGGTATGGTATGGCTTTGCAGTCTTTTAAGACAAACCAAACCCTAATAGAGCCTCTGTCACGCCCCCTCTACTTTCACATATGGGATGGTAAATCAGAAAAAAACTCAATAAGTGAATGGCAAGAGAGAAATTATCTTTTGATCCTGATCAAATTTTGCCACGAGTTACACATGATGTTTGTCAATTTAAAAGATAGTCTTCCATGTAATTAAAGTTGTAGGTTGTCGTATAATAGAAGAGTAATATTTAGTTTAGTTTTTTTTATTTTATTTAAGTTTTTGTAAAGGGTATACAGGTCGTTACAGCAATGCATTGTTTACATTTTCATCACATGTTCCCTTATTTTCTGATATCTGACAACATTGGAAGATTAATTCTTACAACACCCCCTTTTTTTTTTTAAAGTGAAAGAAAAAGTGAAATTAAAGAGAAAACAAAAACAAAAAACAAAAAAAACAAACCAACCAGCAAAAAACAAACAAAAAGAAAAAGTAAGTAAATAAAGGTAAAAGAGCATCTGAGTAGTGTTGGAACAAAGAGCGGAACCATTATTGAAATGGTATTTGTCAAAGATTAGATCTAATGGAAGACACATATGCGATCCAGGGTTGCCAAAAGTTCATGAACCCATCCATGTCCTGTCTCAGTGCGAATGTCAACTTTTCCATCGAGTAAATGTCTTGGATCACGTTAATCCAATCTTCAGGTGTAGGACAATCCTTCAACATCCATTTTTTAGTTGGAGCTTTTTTGCTTGCCAATATTAAAACACTGAATAAGTATTTTTCTCCTCGTCTTTCCAGTGAGTCCGGTAGTAAACCCAAATACAAAGTTACAAAAGAAAAGGGAACTGTTATTTTGAATATTTTCCCCAATATTGTCTGTACATTGGTCCAATATTGGTGGATAACTGGGCATGACCAAAACACATGAAAATGCTTTGCAGTCTTTTCACCACACAAGCGCCAACAGTTCAATCCCTTATGGGTAAATTTGTTTTGTGCAGGTGTTCTGAAAAATCTTACCAAGTTTTTCCATCCAAATTCTCTCCACTGCAGGGATGAGGTACTTTTCCATTGCTGTTTATTTAGCTTTTCCCATATTTCCAGTTGTAAAGTGAAATTCCCCTCTTTTTCCCATCTCTCTTTTATATAAGATGTGTTGTCTCCTTTTAAGTCTTGAAGACCTTGGTATATTTTAGAAATGTATCTGATCCCTGGGATCCCTTTATATGCCATTAAGAAGACCTTCAGAACACCTGACTGGTAGGGGTGGGTTCAAAAGATCAATATATCGATATGTATCAATACATGTTTGACTGAGCCGATATCGATCCACAAAATCCGCGGATCGATCTTTTAATATTAATATGTTTTAATATAATATTTTTACGTTTGTGAACATCTGCTGAGTATAATCGGGTCGAAACCGGGTCAGTGAACGAGGAACAACGGCCGAGAACCATAAACAACCGACGCGCTAACGGAGCTAGCAAGCTAACGGATATGCTAGTTCTTCTTCTGTGGTGTTAAAACGGTTCTCATCCGGCAAGAGTTTCCTGCCGCGCGTGCTCTTTCGTGTTTACACGAGCGGAGATAATAACGTGCGTCTCTTAATTTAGCAACAAAAGTCACCGTAAAGATTGTCCTCAACAGCTTCTGAATATTTTTCATAAATAAAACTTCTGTGTTCCCTGCGGCGCGTGCACACGTCTTTTGTGTTTACATGACGCGGAGTTAATAACGTGCGTCTCTTAATTTAGCAACAAAAGTCACCGTAAAGATTGTCCTCAACAGCTTCTGAATATTTTTCATAAATAAAACTTCTGTATTCCCTGCGGCGCGTGCACACGTCTTTTGTGTTTACATGACGCGGAGTTATTAACGTGCGTCTCTTAATTTAGCAGCAAAAGTCACCGTATAGACTGTACTCAACAGCTTCTTAATATTTTTCATAAAGCGGGGATAAACGGACTTTTTACTCCATGCAGCGCTGTGTTGGAACATCAAGTTGACGACTGATAAAGGGAAAATGCGGAGACTGAAACCCGTGAAGCAGAGACTTGGAGCTGCTGAGACTGTAAGTATAACATTTGTTTCTTTTAACGTTTGTGTCGTCAATTAATAATTTATCTGGCATGATGGTGGTTTCTTTTACAAACTATGGACACAGAGAGAACTGTTGGTTAAGCGCTGTGAATAAATGCAGAATTAAGGTATATTTTATGAGATTATGGACTTCTGCCACTTAAGCGATGTGAAGAGAATAAATCACAATAAAATTAATAAAGGCTGCAGTACAACAAGCTATTGTTACTCAGTAGGACTAAATTGAAATGAACAAACCTTCTCAGGAAATGAACTGAAACCCTTTTCCAACATTGAAAGTTAATTTGTAGTTAAAATATAAAAAAAAAAACCCTAAATTATTAAACCCTACTGTGGTGTGGCGATCTAAAAATATGAATGTTAATTTTACTGTGAAATCTATTCTTTTTATCTGCCTTCAGATGTGTGAAGACTGGAAGCTTCATTCTCAATGAGACCTTCTGAAGGTCAGAGGTCGTCAGTGGAGGAGCATCCCTGCTTCATGTGGATTTCAGCACAGAAGAAGACCTTCAAATTCAAGATTCAAGGAGGTGCTGCCATCATTTTCTCCACACTAACATGCATTCAATGCAGTTTAGTTGTTGTAATGACAAATTCTTTTATTTCTTTTTTTAAAGTTCTCAGCAAGAACACAATATTGGTCTTTTTTTTTTTTTTTTACAATTTTACTGAGCATTTAATTCTAAATAAATCACTGTTTAACAAGAAATTTTTGGCAATCCTGTACTTTTCTTGTGGTGTTACATAGAATAGCATCACTGTAAACTATGGAAAAAGCAGCTGCTTTAAAATTTGTACTTCCTCACACAACTTTGAGTGCAAAAAAACTCTAAAAGTGCCATAACTTTTTGGAAAAGCTCCCACAAATCCAGGCTTTTTGGGCCACAACAATCACAAAAACAGCTGACAAAATCCTGGAGGGACTGAAATACAGTGAGATTATGTATGCATGGTTCATGCATTGAATTTGTTTACTTACTCTGGGTGGTGAACTTGACACGACACATCCTTTGCACTAAAGAAAGCACCTGTGAGCACTTTATGAAATGATAAGTTAAATAATAAAAAGTGCATTATTGTAACTGATTTTGGGTCAGTTCTATATGTGATAATTTATGTATTAACAAAGTTAGAAGATTCTTGGTACAATTTGCAGCATTAGGTCTCGAAGATTTTTGTTTCATGGGAAGTAAAATGGCTATTAAAATGGTAATTCCCCAGATCGAATCGGGATTGAATCGGAATCGAATCGAATCGATTCAGAATCTCAAGAATCGGAATCGAATCGATTCTGGAAATTAGGGATCGTTCCCAGCCCTACTGACTGGGCCCTTTCCAAATCCTCCTTTTTAAGTATATTGTTTATGTGGTGTCTAAGCTGGAAGAACCTGTAAAGGTCTTGATTTATTAGGCCTTGTTTTTTCAAATCTTCAAAACTTCTTAAGATTTGCCCTTTAAAAAAATCGTAATATTTTATCAGCCCTTTCTCCTTCCACTTTTTAAATCTGGTGTCTGTTTTATTAGGAGTAAAGTCTTGATCATAGGCAATCCATTGCAGAAGTCGATAGGGCTCTTTAGTTTGATTCTCTCTGACTATCTTAAACCAAATTTTTAGCGGGGTCTCTATCCACGGGTTAGTGTTATTCAAAAGCTTAGGTAAGGCATTGTTCCCTATTATCGCCTGTAGGGGGATGTCACTTGTTATTTGGCATTCGATCTCCTTCCATTGTGCAGTGTAGACTGGGTTACATATCTCTACTAAAGTTTTAATTTGTGCGGCTTTAAAGTAGTCCCTGATATTTGGCAGCGCGAGCCCACCTTTGTCTTTGTTTAGCTGTAGGGTTCTATATCTGATTCTAGGTCTCTTGCCCTGCCATATGAATCTTGAGATCCTTCTGTCCAGCTCCTACCATGTTTTTTTGGGAGGTTCTACCGGTATTGTTTGGAAAAGGTATAGAAGACGTGGAAGTATATTCATTTTGACTGCTTCAATTCTTTGTGCAGTACCCAAGAATGGTATCATATTCCATCTTGCTAGGTCAGATTTTATTTTTGTCACCAGTGGATCATAGTTTAGTGATATAATTTTGTTGAGTTGTTTCGGGATATTGACCCCCAGATATTTCATAGATTCCGACTCCCAGTTAGTTTTGAGTTTGCTTAGTGAATAATGATTTGGGTCATAGTTGAATGTTAAAATTTGGGTTTTATGCATGTTTAATTTGTACCCCGATAAATCTCCATACTCTGAAAAAACTGAGGTTAGTTCTGGTAAAGAAGTGTCCGGCTGCCCTAGGTATATTAAAATGTCATCAGCAAAGAGTGCTATTTTATGTTCCTTCTGACCAAGTGTAATACCTTGAATTTTTTGATTTTGTCTTATCCATTGGCTCAGAGGTTCTATGAAGATTGCAAAGAGCAGTGGAGACAGGGGGCAGCCCTGACGACATCCTCTTTCCAGTTCAAAAGATGATGATAAATTACCGTTAATCCTTATTTTAGCTGTTGGTTTTTTATATAATGCCTGTATAGTTCTAATGAAGTTGTTATGAAAATTGAAACTGGATAAGATTCTATATAGAAAAGACCAGTCAACCGAATCAAATGCTTTTTCAGCATCTAATCCCAATATGACTGCATTTAAGTTATATTTTTTTATATATGATGAATTATGTGTAAAGTGCGTCGAATGTTGTCTTGTGTCTGTCTTTGTCTTATAAAACCTGTTTGGTCTAAATGAATTAGGTCTGTCAGTATATTTTCTAACCTTTTGGCAAGGATAATGGTAAAAAGCTTATAGTCCTGATTTAGTACACTGATTGGTCTGTAGTTGGAGCACTCTAGTTTATCCTTTTCAGGTTTAGGTATAACTGCAATGACCCCTTCTCTCCAGGAGGGGGGGATTTCCCCTGTGTGGAGGACATAATTAAATGTTTTCAGGAGGAGAGGAGATAGTTGCTGTTTAAAGGTTTTGTACCACTCTGCTGTATAGCCATCAGCTCCTGGGGATTTGTTAGCTTTAAGTTTCATAATTGCTTTTTCCAATTCTTTAGGATGTATTTCTGACAGTAGTGTTTTATTTTGTGACTCCGTAAGTTGGGGAAGGTTTAATGTGTTTAGGAATGCCTCGGATGCGTTTTTATGTTTTTTGTGGGAGTATAAGTTCTTATAGTAATTCTCGAAGCTTTTAAGAATATCCTGAATTCTGAATTTTATTTCCTTTGATACTGGGTCTCTGATTTTGTAGATTGCTCTTTCTGTTTGATGTTTCCTCAATTTATAGGCTAGCAATTTTGCCGATTTACTGCCTGCTTCATAGTATTTTTGTTTCAAAAATGTAAGTTTCTTCTGGATTTCTATTGTGTAGATCTCATTTATTTGGTTTTTAATTTCCTTAATCTTGAGCGAGTCAGTAGAATGAGTGTTGCCTTTGTGTTCTTTTTCTAGGTTCCTAAGTTCTGACTCTAATGTGGATAGTTTTTCTTGTCTTAGTTTCTTTTGGGTTGCCAGTTTTGCAATAATCTTTCCTCTTATTACAGCTTTGCATGCATCCCACAGTATTAAAGGGGATACTTCTCCATTATCGTTTTCTTCCAAATATCTGAGAATATCTGATTCCAATTCATCTTTCAATGGTCCTTTCAGGACATTTGAATTTAACCTCCAAGAAAATGTATTATTTGTGTATTTTTGGATATTTAAGTCCATGTAGATCGGACTGTGGTCAGAGAGATCCATCAGTCCTATTTTACATGTTTTTACTCTTCCAATGTCTCTATTAAACATAAAAAAATAGTCAATCCTTGAGTAAGATGAATGTGGAGTTGAGTAAAATGTATAGTCTTTTACACTGGGGTTGAGTTCCCTCCACACGTCACAGATTCCCATTTCTTTTAGTAGCATCCGAGTCTTCCTGTTTTGGGTGTTATTTTGATGTGGAGAATTACCAGAAGCATCCCAGTATGGATTCAGTCTAAGATTGAAGTCCCCACCACATATCACTAAACCTTGAGCTTTAGTTATCATTAGGTCGAATACATTTTTATAAAATTTCCAGTTAGCCCCTGGGGGAGCATACACATTCAGCAGGGTGATATCTTCTCCCTCTAGCCGCCCAGTTACCAAACTGTATCTCCCTTCTTTATCTTTGTGTTCTGATTTTTTTTCAAATGTAATTTTGGTTGATATCAATGTCGCTACTCCCCTCCTCCTCCCTGACTTATATGAAGATGAAGAGATCATTTTAAACCCTTGTCTACTGAGTTTATTGTGTTCCACGTCTGTTAGGTGGGTTTCTTGTAAAAATATTATTCCTGCTTTGTCTTTTTTCATTTTGCCTAGAATCTTGGATCTTTTAACTGGATTCAGGATTCCTTTTACATTATATGAAATTATTTTGGTTACACCCTGTTTCTCCATTGTGTTGTTTTGTTTAGTATAACTGTGTGGTGGCCCTCTTTTGTGCTACTCAGAAACTGAAAGAACATTAAAAACAAGAAAAACATTAAGAACATAGTGTATAAAACTTTAAAACAAAAAGCTGTCATAAGAACTTCCTGAGCTGAGGTCTTTTTAAAGACCCTGTAAGAGCCTTGATGGAGTGAAGGCCCTGAGGGAAATTCCTCAAACTCTGTTACGTGTTGAGGGCCCTCTCTTACCCCTGTAAGTTGTCCCATGCTTTTAACGTGAGTTTCAGAACCCAATCCAAACTTGTAATGATTTTTTTTTTTTTTTCCTTTTATGCCTAAACCCTGTGAAATTGTGTGCACCCTCCCACCCCCATCACATCAAACATTCACGCAAAAACAGTATTTGTTAGTATGAGGAGAACATGTGGATTATTGTCACATTTCTATTTTAACAAGTTTTTTTTTTTTTTTTTTATTAAAAAGACTTATTTGTTTCAAATATTATGACTGTTCCATGAAATGTTTTACCACATGCTGAATACGCATCTCCTTTAATGTTTGTTACCTTGTATGAGGGGGGTTGGATGTGCGGATTGATTCAAGAGAAAAAAAAAAAAGGTCGCTATTCCAACCTGAAAACGGACAGTTTATCCGCGACGCTCTGGCGCTGGGTTTCCCGCTGCTGGCCCGTGGATTTTGAAGGTCTTTGTGTTGTCCATGTTTGCGCTTTGATCTTCTCACTCGGGTCTGCTGCGGGTTTAAATACCGTTACCGGGAGCCCTCTTCTCGCCATGTCAGCTGTTGCTTCTTCCGCCGAATTATAGAGACATGTTTCTTCGCCGTAGAAGACCCTTAACTTCGCAGGAAATGGAGTCTGAAAGCGCAATTTCTTCTCTCTTAACACCTTTTTCGCGTCATTGTATTCCCTGCGCTTTTTAAGGACCTCCGGGGCGTAATCGTGTTCCACGAAGACTTTTCTCTCCTGGTGCATAAATCCTTTTTTCTGCCAGGCCAGTCTTACAACCTCTTGTTTTATTTTGAAATTGGAAAATCTTACCAACACTGAACGTGGGGGCGCTTCCGCCGCTGGCTTAGCGGCTAATGAACGATGTGCCTTTTCTATCTTCAAGTCGGTGGTTTGTGGAATATCCAATTTCTCTCTTAGTAAGGATTCCACGCATTCTGCCATTGAGTTAAAACCGTTTTCGGCTCCTTCTATCAGACCATGAATTCTTATGTTGTCTCTTCTTTGTCTTCCTTCTTGGTTGGCTAGCTTAGCCTCTATAGATGGTTGTCTTTTGCGTAGGTCCAGCACAGAATCTTCGAGCACTTTTATTTGTTCCTCTGTTTCCAAGATTCGGTTCTCGGCCTGGTCCACTCTGCTGTTTGTCCTTTTCAATTCTTCTCTGAATTCCCGAAATTCGGCCGTAACTTCTCGGCGAAATCGTCGTAGCTCTTCAAATAGTGATTTCAGGCTAACCTTTTTGTTAGCTATCACCAGTTCCTCGTCTTCTGAACGGAGATCTTCCAGTTCAGATTCTCCGGCCGATACGTGTCCTGGCCTGGAGAATTTCAGTTTCTTCTGTTTTCCTTTAGACATGATGATTTTGTCTTTTGATTTTCACTCCTCCAAAAATCCGTTAAGTTTGATTTTCAAGGTGTTATCTTGGATTGGGTCTGAGAGCTTCAGTGTTAAGCTGCAGTCGCCATGGCGTCCAGACCGGAAGTCAATATTTAGTTTTTTTGAAACCGTGTAGTGGACTACAGCCCCTTGTCTTGGACTATACACATTGTTAGACATGGCTGTAATTTCTACAGTAGCATACCATATTTCACCCACTATGATACTGTAAAATGTTCTTCCAGAGAGTTAGTGTAATTTCTTTTTCATTATGGGAATTGTTGAATTCAGCTGTAACATCCAGGCATTTACTGTACATTATTGTATTTTTTAAAAGTACAGTTTCTTACTGTATTTAGCCTACTGTAATGGCTTTGGCACACATTTTTTTTAAATTAAGCTGTAATCTTTTGGTGATTTAAGTCCTTTTGGTGAATTATGCACTCCCAGCTATATATATTTTAACTCATCCAGACTGAATGGAAGGGGAGGTGGTCTTGCAGTTATTTACAAAAATATTTCTAAATGTTCTATCATTTCAGTGGAAAAACCACCCAGTTTTGAAGTATTGGCTTTCAAAAGTAACCTTAATATCCCAGTGTGTTGCATTGTCATCTATTGCCCTCCAAAACAACATTTTAGTTTTTTTTAAAGGGTTTTTCTGAGTTTATTTCCTCTATTGTTCTTAGTTTAGATCACATTTTATTAGTTGGTGATATTAATATTCATACTGATTGTATCGATAATTGTTTTACTTCTGAATTTTGAGCCATCTGTGAATCTTTTAACCTAAGACAGGGATGGTGGTAGTGAGGGCCACCAATTTTTTTCCTTAAATGTAAAACTTTTTTTTTTTTTTTTTTTTTTTTGGGGGGGGGTGTCTCAAATGCACATTAAAAACCTGTTTATAACAGCACTGCAAAATATGAGGGAAAACGATGCATGTAAAAAAAAAAGTTAAAAAAAAAAAAAGAAAGAGATGGTCCTTTTTATGTGATTATCTAAAACAGGGTGGGCCACTTTGGTGGTAGTGAGGACCACAAATTTTTTTTCCTCACTTCTCAAGTGCCAGATTTACATGTAAACCCTGGGGGGGGCTTTTCTTCAAAGTCAAAAGTTTCACAATTACAACTGAAAATACAAATGAAAATAAAAGGTGCACAGTGTTTTAAGATAAGATAAGATAAGCCTTTATTAGTCCCACAACGGGGAAATTCCAGGATTGCAACAGCACAGGGATAGCAACACTCAGAGCAACAATCAGAAGGCAAGAAAAAAAACAAGCAAGCAAGAGCAGCTAATATACATATGTACATATTACTATGAAATATATATATACACACACACACAGACACACAGTGCAGAGCATTGTAGCTGGATGGAATAAATATATGAATATATGAACACACAGTGCAGAGCATTGTAGCTAGATGGAATAAATATGTAAATATATAAACACCCACAGTACGGAGCATTGCAGCTAGGTGGAATAAATATGCAAGTATATAAACACACACAGTGCGGAGCAATGTAGCTAGAGGGAATAATATGTAGATATATAAAAACACAGTGCGGAGCATTGTAGCTAGATGGAATAAATATATAGATATATAAATATAAACACACCCAGTGCTGAGCATTGTAGCTAGATGGAATAAATATATAGATATATAAATATAAACACACCCAGTGCAGAGCATTGTAGCTAGATGGAATAAATATGTAAATATATAAACACACACAGTGCAGAGCATTGTTGCTAGGTGGGATGAAACAGCATAACCGTCTATTTAGTTATCCTACATGGTATGATTATGTGCCCATACATATTCTCACCCTCCATAGCGACCGGTATGTTCCTAGTTGTATGCCGGAGAGGACCATTGTGTAAGTCTATTGCATCTTTTGCATTCAAAAAACTATTAGTTTGTTACGTCTTTTTGCTATCTCTGCGAGCAGCCCTGCTTAGGTTGTACAGTCTGACAGCCGTTGGTAGGAAGGACCTACGAAACCTCTCGGTTGTGCACCTGGGATGATGTAGTCTGCTGCTAAATGAGCTCCTCAGTGCATCCAGTATGTCCTGCATAGGGTGGAACTCGGACTCCAGCAGAGATGACAGTTTAGCCACCGTCCTTCTCTCTCCTATCTCCTCCATCGGATCAAGGCGTTGCCCCAGGACAGAGCTAGCTTTCTTAATCAGTTTGTTCAGTCTCTTCCTATCGGCTGCAGTAATGCCACTGCCCCAGCAGACCACTCCAAAAGTGATGGCTGATGCCACCACCGTGTCATAGAATGACTTCAGCAGCGCCCCTTGTACACCAAAAGACCTGAGTCTCCTCAGCAGGAACAGCCTGCGCTGTCCCTTCTTGTAGAGTGCGTCAGTATTGTGTGACCAGTCTAGTTTATTGTTCAGATGAATACCCAGGTACTTGTAGGATGTCACCATCTCGATGTCTGTTCCCTGTGTATTTACTGGTGCTGTGAGGGGCTGCCCATGCCTGCGGCAGTCCACCACCAGCTCCTTAGTTTTCCTCGCGTTGATCTGGAGGCAGTTCCGATGGCACCAGTCCACAAAGTCCTGGATAAGCCCTCTGTACTCAGCTTCATCTCCGCTGGAGATGAGACCAACGATCGCAGAGTCATCAGAGAACTTCTGTAGATGGCAATGTGTTGTGTTGTGTGAGAAGTCCGCAGTATAAAGAGTGAACAGGAAGGGAGCCAGCACCGTTCCCTGGGGGGCCCCCGTGCTACTGATGATCGTGTCGGAAACACAGTCCCGGGTTCTCACAAACTGAGGCCGGTTCGTGAGGTAGTCCAGGATCCATGATGACAGGTGCTGGTCCACCCCTGCGCGCAGCAGCTTGTCCTTCAGGATCATCGGTTGGATGGTGTTGAAAGCACTGGAGAAGTCAAAGAACATGATCCTCACCATATTCCCGGGCTTCTCCAGGTGGGACAGAGAACGGTGAAGGAGGAAGATCACCGCATCCTCCACCCCAATGCCATGCTGGTAGGCGAACTGGAGTGGATCCATCGCTGGTTCCACCAGGGGGCGGAGATGAGCAAGGAGCAGTCTCTCCAGGGTCTTCATCAAGTGGGACGTCAAGGCCACCGGTCTGAAGCTGTTCAGGTCTTTGGGGTGGGAAGTTTTTGGTACAGGTACCACACAAGATGTTTTCCACAGCTGTGGTACCCTCCCCAGTTTCAGGCTCATGTTGAAGATATATGTCACAATCCCACACAGCTGGTCTGCACAGGACTTGAGGAGCTTTGCGCTGATGCCGTCCGGTCCCGACGCCTTCCTCGCCTTGATCTTCCTCAGCTCCGTCCTCACCTGGGTCTTGGTCAGGGTCAGGATGGGGGGCTGTGTGTTGGGAGTGGGGGGGGGGTGTCGGTGGAGTGGGGAGTGGGTAGCAGGACTTGATTTCTTAGAGGCAGCAGTGGTTGTTGTGCAGACAGGGGGGAGGGCGGTTGGTCAAATCTATTGAAAAACAGATTCAGGTCGTTCGCCCACTCCCTGCCCCCCGTGGCCTGGGGGGAGGTATTCTGGAGCCCCGAGATGGTTTTGAGGTTTCTCCAGACCCCGCTGATGTCGCTCTGTTGCAGCTTGTCCTCCATCTTCTTCCTGAAGCTGTCCTTGCCTTCTCTGATCTTTCTCCTCAGCTCCCTCTGTACGGACTTCAGCATCTCCCTGTTCCCCGACCTGAAGATCCTCTTCTTCTCTCTCAGAAGTGTTTTTATCTCAGGGTTGATCCAGGGTTTGTTGTTTGAGTGACGCCGTATGGTCTTGGTGGGAACGGATTTGTCCACACAGAAGCTGAGGTAGCCCGTGAAGGTGTGAATGAGGCCATCGATGTCCTCACCATGTGGATCGCAGAGCTGCTTCCAGGCAGTGGCTTCAAAACAGTCCTTTAGAGTGTCCATTGTCTCCTCAGACCATAACTCCACAGTGTGCATGGCCGGAGGTTGTCTGTGCACTAGGGGTTTGTACACCGGTCGGAGATGAACCAAGTTGTGATCCGATCTCCCAAGTGGGGGGAGTTGTGATGAGGTGTACGCCTCCTTAGTGTTTGCGTAGAACAAATCCAGTGTTTTATTGTCTCTAGTGTGGCATGTGACATACTGGGTGAAAGTGGGCAGAATGGGAGACAGTGAAACGTGGTTGAAATCGCCTGAGATGAGGAGAAGAGCATCTGGGTGTTCTGTCTGCAGCCTGCTGGTTACTGAATGGATGACGTCACGCGCTGTCCCAGCGTTCGCCGTCGGATTTGCATAAACAACAATGCAGATCACGTGTGAGTGTTCTCTCGGGAGATATGTAGGCCTCATGCTAACAGCTAGCAACTCAATGTCTTTGCTGCAGTGTCGTTGTTTAACAGTGATATGTCCCGGTCTGCACCAGTTGTTGTTAACATACATTATCACTCCACCGCCCCTAGTTTTGCCACTCTCTGGTGTTCGGTCAGCTCGTATCATGTGAAAACCCTCCAGCTCAATGTTAGCATCTGCTGCTAGTTCAGTTAGCCACGTCTCAGTAAACAAAAGGAGAGAGCACTCCCGGTAAGTGCTATCATAACGGGAGATAGCCGCTAGCTCATCTAACTTTCCCAGTATCGACCGTACATTTCCCATGACAACAGATGGAAGGGAGGGTCTGTACCTTATATTTTTTGTCCTCCGCCTTACTCCAGCCCGGCAGCCGCGGCGTTTTCGCCTCAGTTCTCTCGGTATGTCGAGTTTTTCCAGTGGGACCGGGTGGCGGTTAAATGCTAGCAGCTCTTCCCTGTTGTATCGAATCCTGCTATAAACAGTGGCTCCGTCCACCGGCTCAGGAGACATTTGGGACGATCTGTGTGTCCGTGATATAAGTGGGGTGAAAAAAAAAAAAAAAGTGATCAAAAGAGAGAGGAAGGGGAAAAAAAACTCGGAATCGAGCCGCTGTTGCAAAAGGCAGCCGACTGGTGTGGCGCCGAGAGATGAATCATATTATTATTTATCATATTAGAATTAAAATTACTGATAAAATTATATCATGACCTCATTTTTAAAACGCTCTCCATCAAAATGATGAGCAAAGAGAAATTTTGGGTGGTAATTAACAAAAAAGCCAAGAAGAAAAGGAAATATGACGATGAAGAAAAATGTTTTTAAAATATTAGAATCAAATCAAAGCTTTATTTATATAGCACTTTTCATACAAAAAGATGCAACACAAAGTGCTTCACACATTGAAATAAAACACAGTTAATCCCCCACCCCACACACACAAAGAAGCTTTCATCAATGTACAGACGTGGACAAAATTGTTGGTACCCCTCTGTTAATGAAAGAAAAACCCACAATGGTCACAGAAATAACCTGAATCTGACAAAAGTGGTAATAAATAAATATTCTATGAAAATTAACCAATAAAAATCAGACAATGCTTTTGAATTGTGGTTCAACAGAATTATTTTAAAAAACAAACTCATGAAACAGGCCTGGACAAAAATGATGGTACCCCTAGAAAAGATTGAAAATAATGTGACCATAGGGACATGTTCAACCAAGATGTGTCCTCTGATTAACATCACAGGTGTCTACAAACTTGTAATCAGTCAGTCGGCCTATTTAAAGGGTGACAAGTAGTCACTGTGCTGTTTGGTGACATGGTGTTTACCACACTAAACATGGACCAGAGGAAGCAAAGGAGAGAGTTGTCTCAAGAGATTAGAAAGAAAATTATAGACAAGCATGTTAAAGGTAAAGGCTGTAAGACCATCTCCAAGCAGCTTGATGTTCCTGTGACTACAGTTGCACATATTATTCAGAAATTTTAAGATCCACGGGACTGTAGCCAACCTCCCTGGACGTGGCCGCAGGAGGAGACGGATAATACGAATGGAAACAAAAGAGCCCAGAACAACCTCAAAACACATTCATGGTGAACTCCAAGGTCAAGGTACATCAGTGTCAGATCGCACCATCCATTGTTGTTTGAGCCAAAGTGGACTTCATGGGAGACGACCAAGGAGGACACCACTGTTGAAAACAAATCATAAAAAAGCCAGACTGGAATTTGCCAAACTGCATGTTGACAAGCCACAAAGCTTCTGGGAGAATGTCCTATGGATAGACGAGACAAAACTGGAACTTTTTGGCAAGGCACATCAGCTCGATGTTCACAGACGCAAAAATGAAGCATACCAAGAAAAGAACACTGTCCCTACTGTGAAACATGGAGGAGGTTCTGTTATGTTCTGGGGTTTCTTTGCTGCATCTGGCACAGGGTGTCTTGAATCTGTGCAGGGTGCAATGAAATCTCAAGACTATCAAGGTATCCTAGAGAGAAATGTGCTGCCTAGTGTCAGACAGTTTGGTCTCAGTCGTAGGTCATGGGTCTTGCAACAGGATAATGACCCAAAACACACAGCTAAAAACACCCAAGAATGGCTAAGAGCGAAACATTGGACTATTCTAAAGTGGCCTTCTATGAGCCCTGATCTAAATCCTATTGAACATCTGTGGAAGGAGCTGAAACATGCCGTCTGGAGAAGGCACCCTTCAAACGTGAGACAACTGGAGCAGTTTGCTTATGAGGAGTGGGCCAAAATACCTGCTGAGAGGTGCAGAAGTCTCATTGACAGTTACAGAAATCGTTTGATTGCAGTGATTGCCTCAAAAGGTTGTGCAACAAAATATTAAGTTAAGGGTACCATGATTTTTGTCCAGGCCTGTTTCATGAGTTTGTTTTTTCAAATAATTCTGTTGAACCACAATTCAAAAGCATTGTCTGATTTTCATTGGTTAATTTTCATAGAATTTTTATTTATTACCACTTTTGTCAGATTCAAGTTATTTCTGTGACCACTGTGGGTTTTTCTTTCATTAACAGAGGGGTACCAACAATTTTGTCGACGTTTGTAAAACTTATGGCTGGGCACTGAGGATCAAAGTGTGGAAGCACCATCACCAGCAGGGAAAGTACCAAGTCCACGGCTACAGGAACACCACCTCTGAGACCGCCCAAGTCCAAACCGAGGGGTTGACACTGCGGGTGTGGTGCCGCAGTGTATGATCCCCTCAGCCGGGTAGACCAGGGCAATAGCGCTTGATCATAGGGGAACATTTAATTGTTGGGGTTTTCTTTGAATTGCTTATGATTAGCCTTGTTTTAAATTGTAATCGCTCTTGTCTTGTTTTCTCTTTTTTCTCCTTTGAATTCTTGGATGGAATATGGGTGGGCAATATAAGCTGCGGCTTCAGCCATCACCCATTTCGGATAACTCACGTGGAATTGTATAGTAGAAGGAGTCTTTGTCTAATTTGACCTTGTTGTTATATTATACAGTTTCTTTTAACCTGTAATGTACTATCCGAAATAAATAAATAAAATACTCCATAAAAATACTCCATTTATGCCTTATGTATCTGGTGCCTTAGAATAATTTTTGTTGTGATTATTCACTAGACAAATAAAGTTGAATTGAACTCAGTTGAGAGGTAACATGACCTACAGGATGTTGCAAAGTATATAGAACTTTGTGCTGTTCTTTGTGGATGCTTCTGATGACTTTGCTCCCATTATTGTCGTATAAGATTAGGTCTCTCATTTCTAGATGGTTTCCATGGGACACCTTGTAAAATGTTGCACCCAGGGGAGTTAGCACTAAGTGTGTGTGTGAATGTGCACACATAAGGTTGTTCACTAGAAGACATTGTTCTGATTGCATTGCTGTACTGGCAGGACTGAGTCACTATTCAGTGCTAATTGAAAGAGGGCTGAAAGCAGCAGTGTGTCTGCTGATGGGCCTATGAGTCATGTCCTTTGTGGATGTGTGTTTCTGTCTGTGAGCATTTGTGTTTATGCCTGCATTATTTATGATTCTTTATAAGAAGAACATCTTGATAAAAGGTGATGTGAAATGGAAAGATCTGGGTACGCCAACAAATCTGGCATATGGAGAATGAGCAAATGAAGAAATCGTTTTTTTGAAAATTTCATACATGGCTAAAAAAAGATGCTACACTGTGAATGGTTTTTATTGCGCATACATTTTTGGTGTTAAAAAAGATTGCAAACTGCTGATGCACACTCTGCACAATATGATGCAAGACTAAAATGCAATTTAATGCTGTAATCATGGTATTGGTAATGCTGCAGGTTATTAGTGATAGAATGTTGATCTAAATGATAGCCAGAGATTTTAGTTAAATGTTTTCCTGCAATAGTTTAGTTTTAGTCATAATGCCTTTCTTTCATGTGTTTTCATGTAGTGTCATTATTGATTAATTTTCCCCTTACATATATAAATGGGTGAATTATTAAGAACACATTCTCATTGAGTCAGTGATGGCTTTGCAAGTGGGAAATGGGGGGATGAGGCTAAAGGACCATAAATAACACAACATAACAAAAATAATTTTTTTGTAAGTCGTCTGTTTTTTTTTTTCAACTGATTTAAGACAATTTTGCACCGCTGAATCCAAAAATGACATCCGTTTCTCTCGATCAGGTCAGGTTTTTATGTTCAGTTATAAGCAGTTGTACAGGTGTACTGTAAATTGAATAGTAGACATTGATAAAGGTAAGTACATGTAAATTGAATGTTACGTCATCACTGTTCAAAATTCAGAGAATTTCAAGAAATAAAAAAGAATTTTGCATCATATAAAGCGAAAATACCCCTACATATAAACAAAAATGTAAGAAAACATGTGGCCATAATTCAAAAAGTTGACCTGATTGAGCAAAACCAATGTGACTTTTGGATTCAGCACATCAACATTGTCCTAAATCAGCTAAAAAAAAAAACTTGGACAATAAATTTGGTGTTGACCAGTGTAATTCTAACCATAAATAATTTGAAATTTACAACATTGTTCAATATGGTCGGTTTATTTATAGCTTTCATTCCTGACATGGTGAAAATCTGTAAATTGTACTTTGAACTGTTTGTTTAGTTCAAAGTTCCTCTGCAGTAAATATCCTCTCACTTTTAGGGACTATTTCAAAAATGTATTGTTTTATATTGCAGATTGTGGAAAAAATGTCAGTTATATTAGTTTTCAATTTGATTTAACTTTGGTTAGCCAATGCTTAGTATCTGAATTATCTTAGTGTTCAAGCTGTACCACATAGCTCATTAACATAAGTGAATATTTTGAGGATAGTATACTCCACTTGAATTACCAAAGGAATGTCCTTTTTGTCAGACATTATTGTAAACTCTATGCTGTTTAAATGCTATCCCATAACTTTGTTTCTGTTTAGCAGTGTGTACAGTGATAATCCCATCCTGGGAACAATAGGAAGTAACCTCCTCTTTTATGTGTTATGTTTTAAAGTTCTTCAACTCTTTACCACTATAGTGTGAAAGTCTGAAATAAATGTATCACAGCAGAGACATATCTGCTACAGATTCACCTTTTGCCTGTGTATTTATGCATCTTTTGATCTTTGAAACTGAATTGAAAGACATTTGAAGTGATATTCACTATAGGGTTGGGAATATTTAGGCACTTCACGATTTGATTCTGAATCGATTCAGGGGCTCTGATGCTCAATGTGTCTTTTTTTATTTTATTCAGGCTGTTTAAAAATTTCACAAGTAACATAGTCTGTCAGTCAAAAATATGCCAAATTTCTAACCTATGAATACTAGACTTTTCATGAAAAATAAAAGCATTCCTACCTGTTGTCTTCAATGGTTCCATGTTTTGGGCTGGGCGATTCACCAACTTTGTCCTCAGACACTGAAGCTGTCTGCCACACACCCATGTTTCACACATGCACAATGAATGTAATCTACAGCCCATATATCCACATAGTATGACAGCGATGCTCCAGCAAATTGATTTAAACATCCAGGCTTAAATAAAACGAGGAGCTTTGGCTTTAACAAGTGTCTCTATTGTGTGTTGCACCTAAGACTGTATGAGTTCCATAGTTCCACTTTTTTTGTACCGCTTAACTAATTACGTTATCAATTAATAAGAATCAGAATCTCGACATTTGTGCATTGATTCAGAATTGTTCATGTTCGCATTGTAATGCAACGGAAAAACAATTATTTCCCTCACCGCTAACATTCACCAGTGTTCATTAAAACTTATTCAGCTTATACAGTCAAAAAATAAGTTGTTGAATTTGCATTAAAAAAATCACAGAATTTGCCCACAATAAAATTGCTTGACTTTTGCATTATGCAGTTTTGTTTTTCCAGCTTAATGTACTTTGGTTGGGTCAGCTTACTTTGTTAAGGTTGATTCAGCTTATTTACTGTAGTTGATTTGAATTTATTTATGCTGATGTGACTTATTTTTATAGTAGTTCAAATATATAAATAAATAAAGTTGATCCAACCCATGCAAAATAAGTTAGCCCAACTGATCTTAATGCTGAAAGAAAGCCATTCATTTATGTGCAAATTCTTTCCATGATTTTTTTTAATGGTCAGTCAAAGAGTTATTTTTTTGAACGTGTCCATTAACAAACTTAAGTTTCTGCAAAGTCTACAGTCTGGTTGAGTCAAGGATGGAAACATAACACAAAACAAGGAAAGGTGCAATAAGATTGTATTTCCAAAAATGTGCAATATTTTACAATGATGGTGCAATTGCTTATAATCTGGAAACATACAACAAACAGAGCAACAGAATAAATAAAATGGGCAAGAATCAGTGAATGAACTCTGAGAGTCATAAGTACTTTTAAATCATGTTTTGAGTTGCACAGGGTCATTAAGGATTGATTGTAGTGTAGGTCAGCTTTATGAAGTCAAAATTAAGGACAGGAGTTGGTGCTTTCCTCAACTGAGGATAGCTTTTACAGTGGCAATATGTATCAGTGGGAGAGCAGTGTTTTGACAATGTGTGCTTTGTTCGATAGTCTGTTGACATCCAATAGTAGGCCAGTTGCTGTGATTCACTCAACAAAAAGTATCTGCTGGAGTGCACAGGTGATCCTCCATGTCTGCGAAAGAATTGCGTAACATCTCAAACAGTCTTTTTTGTTTATGTTTAAATACACCTACAGACATAAAGAAGTGGCTCCTGTCTGGCTCTTTGTAGCACCAAAGTAGACTTACGTTTGGGATATTATTTAAATTATAACTGGAAAAATACTCAGGTCCAGACTGGTGTTTACATATGTTTATTCAATCACAAATGTAGATGCAGTATTTAGACTCATACTTCAATATTAGTAATTAATTTATAGTTTCTCTTACATGTTGGCGTTGGCCTTATAAAAATGTGAAGGTGTTGAAAAATGAAAACCAACACAAACCAACACATTGTGGACTTCTCACACAACACAACACACTGCCATCTACAGAAGTTCTCTGACGACTCTGCGATCGTTGGCCTTATCTCCAACGGAGATGAAGCTGAATACAGAGGACTTATCCAGGACTTCGTGGACTGGTGCCATCGGAACTGCCTCCAGATCAACGCGAGGAAAACTAAGGAGCTGGTGGTGGACTGCCGCAGGCAAGGACAACCCCTCACAGCACCAGTAAACATACAGGGAACAGACATTGAGATGGTGACATCCTACAAATACCTGGGTGCTCATCTGAACAATAAACTAGACTGGTCACACAATACCGACGCACTCTACAAGAAGGGACAGCGCAGGCTGTTCCTACTGAGGAGACTCAGGTCTTTTGGTGTACAAGGGGCGCTGCTGAAGACATTCTACGACACGGTGGTGGCATCAGCCATCACTTTTGGAGTGGTCTGCTGGGGCAGTGGCATTACAGCAGCCGATAGGAAGAGACTGAACAAACTGATCAAGAAAGCTAGCTGAGCGGTTTCGCAGGTCCTTCCTACCTACGGCTGTCAGACTGTATAACCTAAGCAGGGCTGCTCGCAGAGATGGCAAAAAAACGTGACGACCTAATAGTATTCAATGCAAAAGACGCAATAGACTTACACAAAGTTCCCCTCCAGTATACAACTAGGACAATATCGGTCGCTACGGACGGTGACAATATGTATGGGTACATACTCATACTATGTAGGATAACTAAGCAGACGGTTATGCTGTTTATTCCATCTAGCTACAATGCTCCGCACTGTGTGTTTATATATTTATATGTACATATGTATATTCGCTGCTCTTGTTTTGCTTGTCTTCTTGATTGTTGCTCTGAGTGTTGCTATCCCTGTGCTGTTGCAATCCTGGAATTTCCCCATTGTGGGACTAATAAAGGCTTATCTTATCTTATCTTACCTTATCTTAACCTCCTAATTACATGCTGTTCAAGGAAAGTCAGAAAAGCTCCCACAGTTGTCATGTTGGGTTAAAACCACAGACAGTCAGAAACTACCAGCCATAGGATGACATACACTGTAGTTTTTGTTACAGCAGTGTGTATACAAATAAATCAGACAGGACTGAGACCAGCATTAGTGTTGTCTTGATGTCAGTCACCACTGAAAAATGCATAGACAACTAGAAAAGCACTGAGAGTGCATACCTCTGCCAAGCCTCCTTCCGTACCTCATGGATCACCTCCAAAATGTTATCGGTTTGTGTGTAGGCCTAGAGCCACTTCAGGTGAAAATTGCGTCAGAGTCTGTCAATTAGTTTTGGAGTATTGTTGCTAATACACTGTGAGAAGATAAGAGCCTTGGCAAAGGTATGCATTCTCAGATCATCACCAAAATGTAATGGCTTCCTCTCTAGCCCAAGGACCATCTGGTGAAAATTTCATCAAAATCCATCCAGTAGTTTTTGTGTAATTCTGCTGCACAAATACAAACAAAGCCCTTGGTGGAGGTATGCACTTTCAGATCATCATCAAAATCTAATCATCTGTTCCCTGTGCCATTACACACCTTTCCTGAAAATTTCTTCAAAATCCCTTCATAACTTTTTGAGTAATATTGCTAACAGTCAGACAGACAGACAGACAGACAGACAGATAGACGCTGGCAAAAACATGAAAGCACCATGGTGCAGTTGCCTCGATGTGTGGCCCAGTGTAGTTATTGAAGTACCTTTTTTTTGCAGCTGCATTGAGGGTATAATGGTGTGTTAAATTTGTTCATTTTGAAAGCAAAGGCTTATCTCGAAATTCTGGCAAATTAAAAAGTCGAGAAAATATGGCGATATAATGATACAAGAACTTTCCTTGCACTTAATTTTGACCGGGCGAGCTGAAAAGCTGGTGACAGACAGACAGACAGACAGACACACACACACACACACACACACACACACACACACTGAGTGATTACTGTATGCCTCTGTCGCACCGAGGCATAATAACCTCCTTGGCGGAGGTAATAAAAGGAGAACATCCTTCAATAAAATGACACTCCGCCAAAAATAAAGTTTTTTTCTGTTGTTAACATGTCTGTAATATGGTTTTTGTGACTTAGAAGACATATCAAGAGTGAAATCAGTCAAATGTCTCATATCTGTTTTTTGCTGTAAAGTTTCACTTAAGCTCTGCCCCCCCCCCCAAAAAAAAAGTGAGTTTGGACAGAGGGTTTCTAGCTATGTTAAGTATTCCTCCTTAGTCTGATTGGTTATAACATTAACCAACCAACCAGCACCTCCTTTCTCAAAATGCACAGCAAAATATTAATCAAACCACTGACTCATCTCATTAATCTCTCCATTAGGTCTAGTACATTTCCATCTGGCTGGAAAAAAGCTGTCGTCATACCAGTTCATAAATCAGGCAGTAAAGACGATATATGCAATTACCGCCCAATCTCTATCTTACCAGTCCTATCTAAGGTTCTTGAAAAAGTTGTAGCTACACAGCTGATAGACTACTTACAAGACAGTCAACTTCTTCATCCACATCAATTTGGTTTTAGACCAGGATACTCAACAGAAACAGCAAATTGTTGCCTTATTGAAAACGTCAAACAGTCCTTGGACAGGGGTAATGTGGTAGGAGCTGTTTTTCTAGATCTCAAAAAGGCTTTCGATACTGTAAACCACAGTTTGCTTTTATCCAAAATGGTATCTTTTAACTTCTCCCCAAATACATTAGAATGGTTTGCATCTTATCTCCAGAATAGAGAACAGTGTGTAAAAGTTCACCAGGATAAATCCTCATTTTTAAACAACCGCATGGGTATCCCACAAGGGTCCATTCTTGGTCCTTTACTTTTCAGCATTTTTATTAATGACTTGCCGTTACACTGCTCAGCTGCAACATGCCAACTTTATGCAGATGATGCAGTTATTTACACAGCTGCCAAGACTCCAGCACAGGCTGCAGATGTACTGTCTACAAGTATGGTTGATGTCCAAGAGTGGCTCCTCAAGAACCATCTATTGCTGAACCTTCAGAAAACAGTCTCAATGTGCTTTTCAATCAAAAAATGTAACCTGCAACATTTTAAAGTTAATATACATGATCATGACATCAGTTTAGCTACAGAATTCAAATACCTTGGCATTGTACTAGATCCTCAACTCAAATTTAATCTTCATATAAAGAAAATTTCAAAAACAGTAAAAAAAAATCTGAACTGCTTTAAATTAATTAGATATTACATACCTTACGAAGCAGCTGCACTGTATATGCATTCTATGGTTTTTTCTCATATATCATACTGTTTGACAGTCTGGGCTCAAGCAGCCCCTTCCACAATAAGACATATAGGTTCATTATATAATCAAACCCTAAAAATCTTGGACAAAAAGCCCATTAGGTGGCATCACTGTAATGTTTTAAAAAAATACAACCTATTGAGTTTTGAGAGCTTCATTGACCTCTGTCTTCTGAAATTAACGTTCAAATGTTTCCATAAATCAGCACCCGAGCCACTTGCTGGTTTCGTCCAAAGACAGGACAGCAGCAGAGCCACCAGGAGTTCTGTTAACAATAACTGTAAAATATTCCACCGCAGAACCACATTTGGACAAACAGCTTTCTCTATAAAGGGCAGTCACATCTGGAACACAATGCCAAATGAAATTAAAATAATAACGGACTTTAAAACATTCACTAAAAACGTTAAAAACTGGCTGAAAAATAAACAAGAATGTACCCATGTATGAATTAATTGTCTGCAAAGTGAGAGTGAATGAAGGGAAGGAATAAATGTGTTTGTTTATAGTGAGTGACGGAGGGAGGAAGGCCTGAAATAGGCAAATGTGAGTTATGTTATATGTGTTAAATGTGAGTCAGGCTGTTATATTTGTGTATTTATAATATTTATAATATTTATGTTAAATGTGAGTCAGGCTGTTATATTTGTGTATTTATAATATAATATTTATAATTGTGTATTTATAATTTTTCTGCATTGATGTATGTGATTATTGTGTATATTTTTTATCTTGATTCTTTTTTCTAAAGCCCATCCAGGGACAAGAGTTGCAAATTAGCTAATAGCTATACACTCTATGTGCAACACATCAGATTGATTGTCTTTGATTAATTGTCTATGTTTATTGCACTGTCCCTGTCAAATAAACTAATCTACTACTACTACTACTACTACCAATCATTCTAAGCACTGGGCATGGCTGCAGACCTGAGTTCACTGCCTCTGGGGAAGAGGGAGGGACCGAGGAGCTGCAGGAGCTTTTACAAGTTGGGAAAGATGACAGATTATACGTGTTTAGTTTTTGGCTGTGTGAGCAAGAGGAAGAAGTCAACTTTATTGTCATTAAGTCCATACAGCCAATCATGTACAGTAGAACGAAATTACATTTCTCCTACAATGTTAATCACATCTAGAATCAGAGGGGCCGCTGCCATGCAAGGCACCGCCACAAACAACTTTTCCTTACCCCATTCTGTTATGCTGAGCACCAAGCTAGAAGGTGGGAAGTACCATTTTTATATGGCCTTTGGTAAGACCCGGCCGGGGCTTGAACCCACGACCTCCCAGTTGTGGGGCAGATGCTCTATCAACTAGGCCACCACTCCGGGCGACTGAAGGAGGTAAGCTGGCAGCGAAGCAAGCTCGCTGCGGGCCAGTGGTCCAAGCAGCTCACCTCGGAAGCGAGCTGCTCGGTGGTCTGCTTGCTGGGGGCCGGTGTTCTGACATTTTACCATACTTAACAGAACGGCCATACACTGGGTTAGTACGCATGTGTGGCATGTGCGCGCATGCGTAGTAACAGGAAATACGCTTCCGTTCATATTTTCAGCATGCTATACAGCTGACGGAAGGTAAACAGTGAGTATAACAGGAAAGGGGGGGGGGGGCGCTGCACCGTGATTGGCTGATCCAAAAATGTGGCGTGATTTTGGTGTGTGTCTATTCATATATATTGTATTTCCTGCTGTTAAAAATTACTTGATACAACTGACAGAAGGTAAACAATTATGTAATGTTAGTGCCATATTTGCAGTGCAACTGATTCTGACAAGGTAGCTAAACCGATAGCTATATCTATCGGTTTGCCATATGGGTATGGTATTCTGAGAAAGTATGGTAAAATGGCAGAACACTGGAGATGAGGCAGAGACATCCACGGCAAGTGGGCAACCAGAGACCGGTGGGGAACCCTCCAGCCTCCATGTGGGGCCAGGCAGTGACTCTCCGCTCCACCAAGAATGATCCTTCCGCAGGTTCACCTATGGAAACCTTGTTATGACTTTTACTTCCTCAAGTTGGATCGCCTTCTCGGAGCCTTGTACAATATCCTCATCTTCTTCCAGCTACTGGTGGGTGGACATGTGGGTGGAGCTAACAAGAATATTCATAGATCTGTGCATACTTATGTAGGTGGAAGATGTAAAAGCTTTTTCCAAGCAATTCTAAGGCAATGAATGTTTTTTGTGTATAAAAAGCCACAATATACTGTTTTGGCCAATACACATTGGTTTTTGAGGTGGTTTTAGAGCTGCCGAAGTGTGTCTTTAATATACCTTTTTGTCTGTTAAATTAAAGGGTTATGAGACCCAAAATGTAAATGCTGAGAAACCCTTCAGAAGCCGATACCAGCTAACACACGTCTCATCATTAGGTGAATACTTGTTTTAGTGTGTGTGGAGGCTCGAACACTAGGCCCCATCTATGCTTCTCTTTCCTTCATCAGTGTGAGCGTGCACTTGCCTAGGCAACAGAATGCACCATTGTAAAGGCTGCACAGAGACCCTGTTATTGGCAGCTATCTGAGTGGGAGGGGGAAATGAACAGGAGGTGGGGGGAGAGGAACTGAGAGCAAAAAACTAAAGAAAATTTATTGAATAAAAATGGGGAAAGTTTGTTACTTTGTCTTGTGCTACAATAAAGTAACAAATAGATTATCGTTCCCTTTATCATAATTTATTGTGTAGAAAATTTAATATGTGTAAAATACTGTATGTCTTAACTGAAAAGTCAGTCTGACTATAGATGTCCAAGCAGTTTACAGCTACGTATTCTTTATGCTAGATTGTTAACCTCAGTGGGTTTTTTTTTTCACAGTTCAGTGTTTAACAGTTCTTGAAGTTCTTCCTGGTAGACAGACACCCACACCCATGCAAACACAGAGTGTATATGGCCAGCATTAAGGGCTTTTCTTCCCTAAAAAATGCTGATGTACAGTATGGTGAGACGTGTTAGATAGTACATCTGCACGTGTGCTCAAATATAAGTTGAAGATCTTGTCAAGCTGAATATGAGCTGAAGACCAGTTTGACTGTAATTCATGGCACAAGTAGTTTCTGACTTCCTCTTTACAAAAATAGGAACTGCTTTGATCAGAGAGAAAGGAGCAAGATTCACACTGTCCCTCTACTCTTTGGCCTCTGCTGTGCTCGTGGAAACTTGCAACAGGAAATGAAATGGGCTTGTTTGAACACACTCTTCATGGCAAATTGTATGTCTCAGACTGACTAGTGGGGGTTATTCTGTATTAGCTCATGCTCATCAGCCTGGGCTTCTAGTTAACCAAATAAAAATATTGTTGGTATTAGGGCTGCACGATTATGGCCAAAATGATGATTGCAATTATTTTGATCATTATTGAAATCACGATTATTAATCTTGATTATTCATTAAATTTAAGAAAAACACAGATTACATCAAATTCAGTTTTGTTTTATTCATCCTACTTACCAGTTGCTAGAAGAAGCCTGTGGTCAAAGCACTGGAGCCGTGTTCATTTATTGAGAGAAGCTACCTTGAGGACATAATCTTTATTTATTTCGGATCTTTATTTCGGATAAAGATCCGAAGAGATAAGATCCACTGTCTTTTGTTATGTCCAGGCAGTTTACAGCTATGTATTCTTTATGCTAGATTGTTAACCTCAGTGTTTTTTTGTTTTTTTTCCCCCCACAGTTCAGTGTTTAACAGTTCTTGAAGTTCTTCCTCGTAGACAGACACCCACACCCATGCAAACACAGAGTGTACTGTATATGTCTGTTATGGGGGCGGCAGTGGCTCAGGAGGTAGAGCCGGTCGTCCAATAACCGCATGGTTGGCGGCTTGAATCCCACGCTTCCCGGATATCCTGCCGTTGTGTCCCTGGGCAAGACACTTCACCCCCAGTTGCCCCTGGTGGGTCTGGAAGCGCCATGTTAGGTAGGGTAGCATGCCGCCATCAGTGTGTGAATGGATGGATAGCAGGATCTGTAAGCGCTTTGGTCATCAAGAGATGAGAATAAAAGCGCTATATAAGTGAATACCATTTACCATTTTATGCAGACTAGTCCCTACTCCTGCAGCTCCAAGATGATTGCGCTTCCCTCAGTCTGTGGACTATAGTTTCCCCTGTGTGGTCTTGTGGGGAAAAACCACGTCTGCAAGCATCAACTCGTCATTTTAAAATCTCCATCAATGTAGTGAATTGTCAGGGACAGGTATGGCTTCGTTATTCTGCTTGACCATAGGTCAGTCATAGTTGCAAAGTACTCGATAGTTGTGATATCATCTGTATTTTTCATACAGCGCAGGTAATGCAACTTTGGAGAATCACGTGGAGATCACATATTTCTTGTCCAGTGTTTTGACCATGTTTCTGAAGTCTTCGTTGCACATACAGTATTTAGTGGCCACATCTTTGGCCAAATGAAACGCTATTCCATCAGTTACTTTAATATGTCTTTAAGAGGCTACGGTGAAGCTCTGTGCAGGGTTGATACTGTGATTGCCTGGGTCGACGCCGGACACAGCCTGTGATTTAGTGAAGTGACATTCGCTTTAGCCTTCATGCATTTATTGTACTTGTGTTTGTGGTGTTATTTTTCAGGTGGTTGAATAAGTAAGTTCTGTTGCCCTGCGGCGCAGACACAGCTCTATGGCACTCTTTGCATATAATTTCTTTAGTCAGCATCACTTGCCCTGAATCCAAAACACGTCCAGACAACGGATAATGATCCTTTCGAGGCACTAGCTCCTCGCTTCCACGTGTTGCCGTACTGTCAGCTTCTGCTCCCAACATCTGGTTTGTGTTTCACCATTACACCAGTCCGCTATAGTCCTAGATGAGGGCTCTTTAACAGAGGAAGGGATAGGCTACACATTCTTCTGGAGGGGTTACCCCTCAGGAGAACAACACCTGCATGGTGTAGGACTGGCCATCAAAAACACCCTTCTACCAAGACTCAGTGAAACACCGGTTGGCATTAGTGAGAGACTGATGACACTCCGTATCCCCCTGGTTAAGAATCGCTTTGCTACACTTATTAGTGCCTATGCACTGACCCTGCCATCGGAGAGTGAGGCCAAGGATTCCTTCTACCAGTTACTGGACGAAACTCTTCGCCGGATCCCCAAGAATGACAAGATCTTCTTACTTGGAGATTTTAACACCAGAGTGGGTCAGAACAATCAGATATGGAGTGGAGTGCTTGGCAGACACAGAGTTGGCCAGGCTAACGCAAATGGAGTGAGATTGCTCACTGTCTGCTCTGAGCATAACCTGACCATAACCAATGCCATCTTCCAGCAAAAGGCCAAATACAAAACATCATGGATGCACCCTCTCTCTAAACACTGGCACCTGATTGATTACATCATTGTGAGGCGCAGTGACATCAGAGATGTCCACATCACCCGTGCCATGAGAGGTGCAGAATGCTGGACAGATCACCAGCTGATCGTGGCCAAGGTCCACATGCAAGTGCGCCCCCCCTTGCGACTACAAGGGCCCAAAAGGAAGAAGCTTGATTGCTCCCGTCTGGCAAATCTGGATGTAAGAAATGACTTTCGGTGCTCTCTGGTTGAGAAACTATGGGGGGTGGAGCATTTCCTGAGTCTGCCTGAGAAGACCATGGACCAGAAGTGGGACTTTATCAGCTCGGCTCTTTGTGAGGCAGCAGCCCAAATGATTGGCTATAAGAGAAAGAACCACCAAGACCGGTTTGATGACAACTCGGACACCATCCACAACTTGTTGGAGGACAAGCACAGAGCACATCAGGCAACCTTAAGGAACCCCTCATCCATTGTCATCAGGCATCAGTGGCAGAGAACTCGGCGGGATGTACAAAGGGCTACTCGGACAATGCAGAACGAGTGGTGGACAAAAAAGGCACATGAAATCCAGGCCTTCGCCGATAAAAAATGACATGCATAATTTTTAAAACACTGTCAAGAAGGTTTACGGCCCAACAAATCGCTGCATCACTCCCCTGAAAACAGCAGATGGGCTGAGAATCCTAAAGGATCAGCCTAACATCTTGCTGAGATGGGCTGAACACTTTAATACCCTGCTTAACCAGGACTCAGATGCAGACCCCACTGTTCTCAATGACTTGCCTACACTTCCTCCGATGCAAGACCTGGATCAGCCCCCAACCTTTCTGGAGGTTCTATCAGCTACCCACTCTCTCAAAAACAACAAGTCCCCTGGTAATGACAACATCCCTGCCGAGCTGTTGAAACAAGGAGGCTACTTGTGTACAAAAACCTTGCACAAGTACATCATCAAGGTCTGGGCTGATGATAACATCCCACAACAATGGAGAGACGCCACAATTGTCACCATTTATAAAAACAAGGGTGACAAGGCTGTCTGTGGCAACAGCAGGGGTATTTCGCTCCTTGCTGTTGCTGGTAAGGTCCTGACGAAGGTGATGCTTCACAGGCTGATCAACAACATCACAGAATCAGTGCTGCCTGAATCGCAATGCGGTTCCAGGAAGGGCAGGAGCTCGGTGGACATGATTTTCACAGCTCGGCAGCTGCAGAAGAAATGTCGGGAGCAACACCAGGACCTGTTCATGGCCTTTGTCGATCTCTCCAAAGCTTTCGACACTGTCCACAGAGAACTCCTATGGGAAGTTCTTCTTAAGTTTGGCTGCCCCAGTAAGTTTGTCAATATCCTCTGCCAATTTCATGATGGTATGACTGCTCGGGTGACCATAGGAGGACAGGAATCTCCTTCCTTCCCCGTTTGTACAGGGGTTAGGCAGGGGTGTGTATTAGCACCAGTACTTTTTAACATCTTCCTGCTCTGTGTCACCCAGCTTCTCCACAAGGAGATTGAGGACAACAGCGGTGTAACAGTGGACTTCCATCTAGATGGCAGCCTTTTTAATATAAGGAGGCTCCAGGCAACCACCAAACTGCAAAGGGTGAGAATCATTGAGCTACAGTATGCAGATGACTGTGCTCTGGTATCTCATAGCCCACAAGATCTCCAGTCTGTTCTTACTGCTGCGGTGAGAGCATACAGCAGGATGGGACTGACGGTGAAAACCATCATAACAGAGGTCGTCTGCCAATGGAGCACCAATATCCCATCTACTCCACCTACCTTCACTGTTGCTGGTGAACAGCTGTCTGTTGTTCCATCTTTCAAGTACCTGGGGAGCATCCTCTCTGTAGACAACACCATTGACAGTGAGGTCCAGAACAGGATCAGGCAGGCATCAGCTTCTTTTGGGAGACTCCGGCGTCGGGTCTTCCAGAACAAGAACCTCCATCTCCAAACGAAGATCTCTGTTTACCAGGCAGTCTGTGTCACTACTCTCCTCTACAGCTGTGAATCCTGGGTGACTTACAGCCGCCACATTAGGGATCTAGAGCGGTTCCATATACACTGCCTTCAGCGCATCCTGGGAATCACCTGGCGTGACCATGTGCCTCATTCTGAGATACTCTTTAAGACCAGCTGTAGGAGTATTGAGGCAACGATCACCCAGCACCAGCTACGCTGGATGGGACATGTGGTGAGGATGCCCCCAAACCAGCTGCCTCGCAGGGTGTTATATGGCCAGCTACACCATGGTCGACGCTCTGCTGGAGGGCAGAAGAAGCGCTACAAGGACCAGCTAAAGATGGCCTTAAAGAAGTGCAGGATCAGACCTGAGGCTCTGGAGGAGGCTGCTGCTGACCGGAACACCTGGCGACAGCAGTGCCTTGTATGATGTAGGAGGACAGAACAGTCAGGAGACAGGAGAGAAGTCTGAGGAGGAATGCACCTGCAGCCCCTGCTGCCACTACTACAACTTTTACATGCCCTACCTGCAACAGGACATGTGGGTCCAGGATAGGACTACACAGCCATCAAAGGACTCACCGATAGAAGTGGACGTCATCATCGGACTCGATGGACAACCGCAAGCAAGCAAGTCCGCTATTGAAAACTTAAGGCTGCTGCAACAGGGCTCACTCACTTGTCACTTCTGCAGTTTAATGTTGCCCTAATGTGTGTTCGCCCCCTTTTGACTGAGTGGCTTTTGGTTGAGAAAATGCTTGATTTGATATGCAGCAGCACCGGCATTTTTTTTTTTTTTTTTAATTTAAGTTTTTGTAAAGGGTATACATGTCATTACAGCATTGCATTGTTTACATTTTCATCACATATTCCCCCTTTTTTTTGTTTTTTGACAGCATTGGAAAAAAATTATTACAACACCCTTTTTTTAAGTGAAAGAAAAAGAGAAATTAAAAAAAGAACAAAAAAACAAAACAAAAAAAACCAAAAGAGCAGAAAAATAAAAGAGCATCTGAGTAGCATTGGAACAAAGAGAGGTACCATTATTGAAATGGTATTTGTCAAAGATTAGATCTGATGGAAGACACATATGCGTTCCAGGGTTGCCAAAAGTTCAAGAACCCATCCATGTCCTGTCTCAGTGCAAATGTCAACTTTTCCATCGAATAAATGTCCTGAATCACGTTAATCCAATCTTCAGGTGTAGGACAGTCTTTCAACTTCCATTTTTTTGTTAGAGCTTTTTTACTTGCCAATATTAAAACAGTGAATAAGTATTTTTCTCCTCGTCTTTCCAGTGATTCCGGTAGTAAACCCAAATACAAAGTTACAAAAGAAAAGGGAACTGTTACTTGGAATATTTTCCCCCAGTATTGTCTGTACATTGGTCCAATATTGGTGGATAACTGGGCATGACCAAAACACATGAAAGTGATTTGCAGTCTTTTCACCACACAAGCGCCAACAATTCAACCCTTTACGAGTAAATTTGTTTTGTGCAGGTGTTCTGAAAAATCTTACCAAATTTTTCCATCCAAATTCGCTCCACAGCAGGGATGAGGTACTTTTCCATTGTTGTTTATTTAGCTTTTCCCATATTTCCAGTTGTAAAGTGAAATTCCCCTCTTTTTCCCCATCTCTCTTTTATATATGGTGTGTTGTCTCCTTTTAAGTCTTGAAGACCATGGTATATTTTAGAAATGTATCTGATCCCTGGGATCCCTTTATATACCATTAAGAAAACCTTCAGAACACCTGACTGGGCCCTTTCCAAATCCTCCTTTTTAAGTATTTTGTTTATGTGGTGTCTAAGCTGAAAGAACCTGTAAAGGTCTTGATTTACTAGACCTTGTTTTTTCAAATCTTCAAAACTTCTTAAAGTTTGCCCTTTAAAAAAATCGTAATATTTTATCAGTCTGTTCTCTTTCCACTTTTTAAATCTAGTGTCTGTTTTATTAGGAGTAAAGTCCTGATCATAGGAAATCCATTGCAATAATCGATAGGGTTCTTTAGTTTGATTCTCTCTGACTATCTTAAACCAAATTTTTAGCGGGGCCTCTATCCACGGGTTCGTGCTATTCAAAAGTTTAGGTAAGGCATTGTTCCTTATTATCGCCTGTAGGGGAATGTCACTTGTTATTTGGCATTCGATCTCCTTCCATTGTGCAGTGTAGACTGGGTTAGATATCTCTACTAAAGTTTTAATTTGTGCGGCTTTAAAATAGTCCCTGATATTTGGCAGCACGAGCCCACCTTTGTCTTTGTTTAGCTGTAGGGTTCTACATCTGATTCTAGGTCTCTTGCCCTGCCATATGAATCTTGAGATCCTTCTGTCCAGTTCTTGCCATGTTTTTTTGGGAGGTTCTACCGGTATTGTTTGGAAAAGGTACAGAAGACGTGGAAGTATATTCATTTTGACTGCTTCAATTCTTTGTGCAGTACCCAAGAATGGTATCATATTCCATCTTGCTAGATCAGATTTTATTTTTGCCATCAGTGGATCATAGTTTAGTGTTATAATTTTGTTGAGTTGTTTCGGGATATTGACCCCCAGATATTTCATAGATTCCATCTCCCAGTTAGTTTTGAGTTTGCTTAGTAAATATTGATTTGGGTCATAGTTGAATGTTAAAATTTGGGTTTTATGCATGTTTAATTTGTACCCCGATAACTCTCCATACTCTGAAAAAACTGAGATTAGTTCTGGAAAAGAGGTATCCGGCTGCCCCAGGTATATTAAAATGTCATCAGCAAAGAGTGCTATTTTATGTTCCTTCTGACCAAGTGTAATACCTTGAATTTTTTGATTCTGTCTTATCCATTGGCTCAGAGGTTCTATGAAGATTGCAAAGTGCAGTGGAGACAAAGGGCAGCCCTGACGACATCCTCTTTCCAGTTCAAAAGATGATGATAATTTACCGTTAATCCTCATTTTAGCTGTTGGTTTTTTATATAATGCCTGTATAGTTCTAATGAAGTTGTTATGAAAATTGAAACTGGATAAAGATTCTATATAGCAAAGACCAGTCAACCGAATCAAAATGCTTTTTCAGTTTTATGAACAAGGTGAAAAATCAGGAAAATTATTAGCATGGCAGATTAAACAATTGGAAATTAAAACACCAATTACCAGTATTATAAGTAATGGACAGGTAGTTATAGATCCTTTAGAAATTAATAGAGCCTTTAGAGATTACTATGAAAAATTATATGATACCAAAAATGAACCTGATTTAACAAAACTAAATGGGTTTTTGAACGAACTATCTATACCGTGTATTCCAAATGAAAACAGGGAGATATTGGAGTCTAAAATTAGTCAAGAAGAAGTTGGGCTAGCCATTGATAATATGAAATCAGGAAAAAGTGCAGGACCAGATGGTCTTCCAGTTGACCTTTATAAAAAATTTAAGAATAAATTAATAAAACCTTTTTTGGAAATGGTTTTAGAAGCATTTCAAAATAATAATTTACCATCATACATAAATAATGCCTTAATTATACTGCTGCCAAAACCAGGTAAGCCCTCTAATAAATGTGAAAATATGAGACCAATAAGCCTATTAAACGCCGACCTTAAGATAATCTGTAAAATTTTAGCAAGACGAATACAAGAAATTTTACCAAATATTATTAATCGAGATCAGAATGGCTTTATAAAGGGTAGACAAGGCTTCCATAATGTAAGAAGACTATTTAATATTATTTATTTTAATAAAGAAGCACCGGATACAGCTCTCCTATCATTGGACGCCGAAAAGGCCTTTGATAGAGTTGAATGGCCCTTTCTTTTTGAAGTCCTACAAAGGTTTGGACTTGGAAATAATTTCATAAAATGGGTTCAAATAATATACAATAATGCTACAGCAGAAATCCTAACAAATAACAATATTTCAAAACCAATAAAAATCAATAGAGGATGTCGACAAGGCTGTCCACTTTCACCTTTACTGTTTACTATGGCAATTGAACCTTTAGCGATAGCGATACGTTTACATTCACAAATATATGGAATTAAAGTTGGACCAACAGAACATAAAATCTCCCTGTACGCCGATGATATAATTTTGTTTATGTCGAATCTAAAAAAATCAATTCCAACCTTGTTGAATTTAATAAAGAATTTTGGGGAAATATCAGGATATAAAATAAATAAAACTAAATCTTCAATATTAATGCTAAATGAGACCCAGAGAAATTACCCAGCCCCTGAGGTAAATCAATTCAATGTTGTAAATCAGTTTAAATATTTAGGAATCCAAATTATGCCTAAGCTAGAATCAGTCGCCAGTGTCAACTATGAAGCCTTAATGTCAGATATCAATGAGTTAACTCAGAGATGGATGTCACTACCAATGTCGATGATCGGGAGAATCAATATACTTAAAAGTAATATTTTACCTAAAATACTTTATTTATTTCAATACATTCCCTTATCACCACCTTTAGATCTATTCTCAAGAATAAAAAAAAAGTTAGTGGAATTTATATGGAACAACAGGAGGGCTAGATTACGTTTGTCTTTATTATATTTACCATTTGATCGTGGAGGTCTGAAATGTCCAAATTTTATGTTGTATTATTGGTCGGCACAACTGAGGTCTATGACATATTATTTTTCATCAAATGATCTCCCTCACTGGACTGAAATGGAATCATACAATTTACCTTTACCTCTTCCCATATTCATATACTCAGATTCGGCAAAAAAATTACAAAAACAAGTTAAAAATCCATTTGTAAAGCATATGATCAAAATATGGTGTGAAGCTAAAAACTATTTAAAAGAACCACAGTTATTGTCACAATTTAGTCCAATATGGGGTAATCAATATTTTAAACCAGGGAGAGCGGACGCTGTATTTAAAGTATGGAATTTAAAAGGGATACAAAAGATTCAGGATTTATATTTGCCATGTGCAGACAACATAATGTCTTTTGAAGAGCTGAGGATCAAATTTAATCTCAATAGAACACATTTTTTTAAATATCTTCAACTTAGAAACTTTATTCGCTCAAATCAAAATAAAGCTCTCACTCGACCTATTTATTCATCCTTGGAAAAAATGATGATGAAAGATAGTAAAAGAAAGGGTATTATTTCAGAGTTTTATAACTCATTGACACTATCTTCAAGTGAAAATTCACTGAAAAGATTAAACTACTGGAAAGAAGATCTGCAAATTGAAATTTCAGAGGAACAATGGGAATTGGCTTGTACAGAAGCTCAAACCAAATCAATAAATGCACGCCTTAAATTGATACATTTCAAATGGTTAATGCGGATGTATGTTACACCGGAGGAGTTAAATAGATATAACAAAAATATACCAGATACATGCACAAAATGCATGGAAAGTAAAGGAACCCTATTTCATTGTTTATGGGAATGTAGATTAATAAGAATGTTTTGGGAGGAGGTGAGGGTAACAATTGAAAAAATAATCTCAAAACAAATCATATTGAATCCTAAACTGTTTTTGTTGGGTCTGTACCCAGAAAAGCATAATTTCAATAAAAGTGAAAGAACATTCATAGACCTCAGTTTGCTTAATGCCAAAAAATGTATTGCACTATTATGGAAAAAGACTCATAGACCAGATGTGACTCAGTGGTTAAGACAGATGTTAACAAACCTTCCATTAGAAAGAATAACATATATACTGAAATCAAAGGAAATTGTGTTTGAGAATATATGGAGACCTTTTATTGATTATGTAAAAAATTTAAACATAACTCTTGAAGAAGAAGGTGAATGATGTGTGTGGACCTTGTAAATTCCAAACTGGTGAACATAATATGTATACTAATGTATTGGATTGTCTAGACTAAACAGAGGAGCATTGTTGCAGACTTGATTTTGTTGGTGGTTGTTGGTGTTTTTAGGGCATTTTTTTTTTTTTGTAGTACTTTAGTGTTAGTGTTTGATTGTTTGTATCATGTTTGTTAAAAAAAAAAAAAAGGTTCAATAAAGATATTGTGGAAAAAAAAAATGCTTTTTCAGCATCTAATCCCAATATGGCTGCATTTAAGTTATATTTTTTTATATGATGAATTATGTGTAAAGTGTGTCTAATGTTATCTTGTGTTTGTCTTTGTCTTATAAAACCTGTTTGGTCTGAATGAATTAAGTCTGTCAGTATATTTTCTAACCTTTTGGCAAGGATAGCGGTAAAAAGTTTATAGTCCTGATTTAACACACTAATTGGTCTGTAGTTGGAGCAGTCTAGTTTATCCTTTTCAGGTTTAGGTATGACTGCAATGACCCCTTCTCTCCAGGAGGGGGGGATTTCCCCTGTGTGGAGGACATAGTTAAATATTTTCAGGAGGAGAGGAGATAGTTGCTGTTTAAAGGTTTTGTACCACTATGCTGTATAGCCATCTGCTCCTGGGGATTTGTTAGCTTTAAGTTTCATAATTGCTTTTTCTAATTCTTTAGGTTGTATTTCTGACAGTAGTGTTTTATTTTGTGACTCAGTAAGTTGGGGAAGATTTAATGTATTTAGGAAGGCTTCGGATGCGTTTTTGTGTTTTTTGAGGGAGTACAAGTTCTTGTAGTAATTCTCAAAGCTTTTAAGAATTTCCTGAATTCTAAATTTTATTTCCTTTGATACTGCTGGGTCTCTGATTTTGTAGATTGCTCTCTCCGTTTGTTGTTTCCTCAATTTATAGGCTAGTAATTTTGCCGATTTGCTACCTGTTTCTTAATATTTTTTTTTCAGAAATGCAAGTTTCTTCTGGATTTCTATTGTGTAGCTCTCGTTTATTTGTTTTTTAATTTCCTTAATTCTGAGCGAGTCATTAGAATGAGTGTTGTCTTTGTGCTCTTTTTCTAGTTTCTTAAGTTCTGACTCTAATGTGATTAGTTTTTCTTGTCTCAGTTTCTTTTGGATTGCCAGTTTTGCGATAATCTTTCCCTTTATTAGAGCTTTGCATGCGTCCCACAGTATTAAAGGGGATACTTCTCCATTATCATTTTCTTCCAAATATCTGAGAATATCTGATTCCAATTCATCTTTCAGTGGTGCTTTCAGCACATTTGAATTTAACCTCCAAGAAAATGTATTATTTGTGTATTTTTGGATATTTAAGTCCATATAGATCGGACTGTGGTCAGAGAGATCCATCAGTCCTATTTTACATGTTTTTACTCTTCCAATGTCTCTATTAAACATAAAAAAAATAGTCAGTCCTTTGTATGATGAATGTGGAGCTGAGTAAAATGTATAATCTTTTACACTGGGGTTGAATTCCCTCCACACGTCACAGATTCCCATTTCTTTTAGTAGCATCCGAGTTTTTCTACTTTGGGTGTTATTTTGATGTGGAGAATTAACTGATGCATCCCAGTATGGATTCGGTCTTAGATTGAAGTCTCCACCACATATCACTAAACCTTGGGCTTTAGTTATCATTAGGTCAAATACATTTTTATAAAATTTCCAGTTAACCCCTGGAGGTGCATATACATTCAGCAGGGTGATATCTTCTCCCTCTAGCCGACCAAGTACCATGCTAAATCTTCTTTATCTTTGTGTTCTGAATTTTTTTCAAAAATAATTTTGGTTGAGATCAATGTCGCTACCCCCCTCCTCCTCCCTGACTTATATGAAGATGAAGAGATCAGTTTAAACCCTTGTCTATTAAGTTTAGTGTGCTCCAAGTCTGTTAGGTGGGTTTCCTGTAAAAATATTATTCCTGCTTTGTCTTTTTTCATTTTGCCTAGAAGCTTGGATCTTTTAACTGGATTCAGGATCCCTTTTACATTATATGAGATTATTTTGGTTACACTGTGGTGCACATATGTGGGTTCCATATGCTTCACATGTGAATTACTGTATGCTGGTTGTATGCTTCACGTCTCAGAAGAACAAAAGGGACTGAGCCTCCTAGGGGTAACAGGAGGATGTGAAGTCTGGCCTTTTGTAGGCGAAGAGACGGCCGTGAGGGATTTCCTGACCACCAGGACTTTAGACGGAGACGAGGAGACCTGGTGGGGGATGCATTGTGATTTGGGAATGAAAGACAATGTGAATGTGTGCTTTGACGCCCTGGTATGGCGCACATTTAGGGTGCATATATGGTATGCATGTATGGTATGCATTTTCCCTCACATATACTTAGTAGGCATGACGGTGCATACTCTGGAGGCTTCACGTCTAAACGGCCAAGAGGACCTGACCCGGCAGAGACCTCGGGAGGTGTGAAGTGGTTTCTTGAGAGACGGGAAGTCAGAGAGAATGTCCCAGCAGGAGCCCCTGAGGCTGAAGAGTTGAGACAATGGAGACGCCAAGGAGCCTCAGAGGCTATATGTTTACTGAAGGACTGTGGGTTGGGGATGTGATATTTGATGTTGGGGGTTTTGTGTCTCTGGAGAGTATAAGAGCTGTGAAGAATGATTGTTCTGCCTCTTTGCTGAGATACTTTGCTTGATAGAGGATGTAGCCTCACAATAAACCTTTCCTGAGAAATAAACTCAGTCTCGTTTGTGAAAGTCATCCTCTACACTGGGGTATTTAAGGGACAGAATGTGGGGGAGTCCCTTCTCTTTTTCTGTTTTTGGATGTTGAAGAATGTGATTGTGAATAAAGCTGGTTTTGAGGAATAAACTCAGTCTCGTCCTTCCACACATCTCCACAACACCCCATTTCTCCATTGTGTTGTCTTATTTAGTATAACAGTGTAGTGGCCCTCTTTTATGCTACTCAGAAACTGAAAGAACATTAAGAACATAAAAAACATTAAGAACATAGTATATAAAACTTTAAAACAAAAAACTGTCAAAAGATCTTCCTGAGCTGAGGTCTTTCTAGCGACCTTAGAAGAGCCTTGTTGGTGTGTTGGCTCTGAGGAAAATTCCTCAAACTCTGTTACGTGTTGAGGGCCCTCTCTTACTCCTGTAAGTTGTCCCATGTTTTTAACGTGAATTTCAGATCCTAATCCGAACTTTTAATGATTTTTTTTTTTTTTTTAATGCCTATACCCTATGAAATTGTGCGAAACCTCCCACCACCGTCACAGCAAACGATCACGTTAATACAGTATTTGTTAGTGTGGAGAGTTCATGTGGTTCATTGTCACATTTCTATTTTAACAAGTTTTTTTTTTTTTTTTTTAAAGACTTTAGACTAAAGACTAAAGACTTTTTAAAGATTCTAATATTATGACTGTTCCATGAAATGTTTTACCACTTCATACTTGTTGATTCTGCATCTCCTTTAATGTTTGTTACCTTGTAGGAGGAGGGTTGGATGCGCAGATTGATTAAAAAATATCGTTATTCCCTCCTGAAAGCGTTCAGTTTTTCCTTATAGCCCTGGCGCTGGGTTTCCCGCTGCTGGCCGGTGGATTTTGAGGGTCTCTGTGTGCACCATGTTTGAGCCTTGATTCTTTCAGTCGGGTCTGCTGCGGGTTTATACACCGTTACCGGGAGCCCTCTTCTCGCCATATCCCTGGTTGCTTCTTCCGCCGAGTTGTAGAGACACGTCTCTTCCCCGTAAAAAACCCGCAGCTTCGCCGGAAATGGAGTTTGAAAGCACAGTTTCTTCTCTCTTAGTACCTTTTTAGCATTGTTGTATTCCCAACGCTTTTTAAGGACCTCCAGGGCGTAGTCATGCTCCACAAAAACTTTTCTTTCTTGGTGCATGAATCCTTTTTTTTCTGCCAAGCCAGTCTCAAAACCTCTTCTTTTGTTCTGAAGTTGGAAAACTTCACCACCACCGATCGTGGGGGCGCTTCCGCCGACGGCCTTGGGGCTAGTGAACGGTGCGCCCTTTCTATCTTCAAGTCGGTGGATTGGGGAATTTCCAACTTCTCTCTCAGTATGGTTTCCACGCATGCAGCCATTGTGGTGAAACCGTCCCCGACTCCTTCTTTCAGACCATGAATTCTTATGTTGTCCCTTCTTAGTCTTCCTTCCTGGTCGGTTAGCTTAGCCTCCAGTCTTGTCTGTCGTTTGAGTAATTCCAGCACGGTTTCTTCCAGCCCTTTTATTCTTTCCTCTGCTTCCATGATTCGGTCCTCAGCCTGGTCCACTCTGTTGTTTGTCCTTTTTATTTCGTCTTTAATTTCACGAAATTCGGCCCAACACTCTTGGCGAAATTCTCTTAATTCTTGAAATATCGTTTTTAAGCTAACCGTGTTGCTAGCCTCATTCTGTACCTCTGTTTCCGAGTGGTTGTTGTCCTCCAGGTCAGATTCTCCAGCTGATGTGCGTCTTCGCCTGGCAAATGTCGATCTCTTATGTTTTCCTTTAGGCATAATGACTTTGTCTTTTGATTTTCACTCTTCCAAAAATCCGTTAAATCTGATTTTCAAGGTATTTTCATGGATGGGGTCTGGGAGCTTCAGCGTTAAGCTGCTATCACCATGGTGTCCAGACCGGAAGTCCCAGCAGAACCCGCATTTTAAATGTTAATATCACCGATGATCACGTTAATTTAATCTTTGCAGCCAAAATCGTGATCAAAATTCTATTAATTGTGCAGCCCTAGTAGTATATAGCATTTTTCTTCAGTTTTTAGTGATCTCTTGGTAGTCATTTAGTCAGGCTTTATTTTCTGCAAAATTCCCACTATATTTACTATATTTCTTTTATCTCACCTATACACTTGTAAAGATCTTAGTCTATTGTAGTACTAAAATACAGCCCATACGTTGCATTCATTCTACTTTATGCTGTGAAAAAATATTTGCTTCCTTTTTGATTTCTTATATTTTTGTATATTTGTCCCACTTAAATGTTTCAGTTGTTAGGTTTAGGGGGCAATTACTTTTTCCACATAGGGCCAGGTAGCTTTGGATAGCTTTTTCCGTTAATAAATGAAATTATCATTTAAAAACTGCATTTAGTATGTACTTGGGTTATCTTTGGTTATCTTGGGCTGGTAGTGGCTCATGAGATGGAGCAGGTTGTCCAATAACCGGAGGGTTGGCGGTTCGAATCCCGCTCCCCCATCACCCTGCCGTTGTGTCCTTGGGCAAGACGCTTCACCCACCTTGCCTCCATAATTCATGACACTGTTGTATGAATGTGAATAAATGTTTGGTAGTGGTTGGGAGAGGCTGTTGGTGTGGACTGGCAGCCTCGTTTTCGGCAGTCTGCCCCAGGGCAGCTCTAGCTACAAAGGTAGCTTACCACTGTCTGAATGTGGAATGAATGAATAATGAAGTCATTGTGAAGCATCTTTGGGTGTCATGAAAAGCACTATATAAATGCAATCCATTATTGTCTAATATTAAAATTTGTTTGATTATCCGAAACATTGAAGTGTGACAAATATGCAAAAAATAAGAAATCTGGAAGAGGCAAATATTTTTTCCACAGCACTGTATGTTAAATTTGTGGCTTTGAGTAATTGGTGGAATTCATTTTAATATGTACTGGTGCATTCCAAATAAGAGTATAGGTAGGAATAATAGTATAGGGTGGGAAAAACTGAAAATTTTATTAAGAGTATAGGGCGTAATAATAGTATAGGCTGGAAATTTGTTAAAATTTCAATAAAAGTATAGGTGCGCAATAATAGTATAGGGACGCACAATACATACAAAGTTAAATAATGTTCATAATTATGCCTGAGATATTGAAATATCTACAAAATTAAAAGAAACCACCTTCTGAATTGGTTTTATTTCTTTTGAAAATATTGTATGAACAATTTATCAGAGGAACATTAATAGCAATTTAAAATTTACCAAATTTAATGGTGAAGTTTAAACATTTGAGAAAAAAAAAATACAACAAATGTACCAGTATATTCATAATATTGCAAATCGGCTTACAAACCTGGCTGCACGGTGGCGCAATGGTTTAGCACTGTGGCAGCACAGTTTACCCTCGGCCGGGGGACCGTGGGGATCATGAGATCGTGGGTTCAATCCCAGCCCCCGACCAACAGTGAGCTGTGTGGAGTTTGCATGTTCTCCCCGTGTTGCGCGGGTTTACTCCGGGATTTCTCCGGTTTCCTCCCGCATACCAAAAACATGTAGGTTTAGGGCGCTCGTGCACGCAGCGACCGGCAGCCGGTGGCTTGTCACCAGACTGCAAACCAAATCTACCTACGGGTACAAATAAGTAACAAAAAAAACAAACAAACCCCCCCCCCCCAAAAAAAAAAACCTGCTTTCCCAACTCCTCTTTCTGTTTCATAGAGTATTTCTTCAACTTTAAATCAAAACCGTCAGACACCGGGTCAGACACTTCAGAAGCCATCGTCTGCTGCTCCGCGCATGGCCCCGGGCACATGGCATGACAACATGTAGACTGTTTTGTAAACAACCGGCACGTGTATCCCGAACACAGCCGAGATAATACGGAAATAAAGGAAGTGCCTCCGACAGCTTTTTCAGCCAATTACGAGGAGTGATTTAGTGGCTGCGGGCCTGCTGCTTAGTACACACACACTTGAAAAAATATATACATATGAGTGCCACACTTCAATCTGTAAAGCTTTGAATAAATCTCGAAAAAATGTCCTTCATGTCAATGCTGGCGCGGACCCCGAAAATGCACACGCTTTGTGCAACGCAACCTTCTGGTTTGGACAGCCTCGCTGGTGTCCTGATGGCAACGAACGCAGCACCCGGCGGTGATTCTCCAACGACAAGCGAACGCAGCAGCCTGACTGATCTGCTCTCCCTTCCGCTTCAGGGAGACTTACGACGCAGAGTTTCCAGGCGAAACTCCGGAGAACACCCACGACTGGGACCTACGTTCAGGTCCACGCGTTCTGATAAGCGTATAGACCCAAATAAAACCGTATAGGGTGACATAGGGCATATCCCAATAAGCGTATAGACCCAAATAAGACCGTATAGGGCTGCATTTTTGGGCGAAATAAATACCCGTACATGTACGGTTATTTGGAATGCACCAGTAGGCTGAGTGAATGGTTGTCTGTCTCTCTGTGTTGGCCCTGCGATGGACTGGCGATCTGTCCAGGGTGTACCCTGCCTCTCACCCAAAGATGCTGGGATAGGCTCCAGCCCCCCCGCGACCCGACAAAGGATTAAGCGGAAGAAGATGGATGGATGGATGTAGGCTGAGTGCCATATGTGCTTGTATGTTGAGTTGAAATTAATAAAAAGATGTCTTCCTTGTTTCAAGTAGTGTAATGCATCTAATGTTGATGAGGTGCTTTGGGGGAAAAGGTGTGTGGCTCAGTATGGTAAACCAGCAACTTCCTTTGTGGTCAAAAAGAGGAAAAAGAGTGAAGAGCAGTAAATGTTGAAGTTGTCTGATGAATGTTTATGACAGCAGAAAAGTCTTTCAGACATCCTCGTAATGTAGTGAACAGGCAGAATTTCTTGTCAAGTTTTTGCCAACTGCCTGAATGTATGCATCCCAGCAATTATCACTATTAATTACTGAGAGGCAAACTTTTCTTTTAGAATTTTGGAGTTGCCTCTGGCCTTCATACATCAATCAATTTAGCACAATATGACCAATTGCTGTAATAAAAAGCCTCTGATAGTTTAAACAATAATGTGATGCAGTGCTTTTCAACCATGGAGCCTTGGTATGTTCAGGTTTCTGCTGGAAATGATCTAATTTCACTTCTTAATTGGTAAAAAAAAGAAAAGCAAATGCTGTAATTTGCCGTTGTTGTGTATGGGTACCTACAAAACCCATGCACAATAACGGCAAATTATTTGCAACTTTTTGGACCAGCTATTATGTGAAATTGGTTAATTTTCCACAAAAATCTGAACGTACTAGGGCACCCTCATTGAAAAACACTGATGTGATGTACGTACTTATACCATGCCAAAGTTTTTTTTTTTTTTGTTTTGTTTTTTTTTTAAGATAAAACATGGTGACTAGCGTGTTCAGAAAGTGCCCACTAAAAGAAGTGGAAAGCTGAATTTGACTTAGTTTTTGAAGGATAATTGAGGGAGTCTGTTAGAACATGCTTGTACACAAACATTTGTGCCAAATACATTCCCCATAGTGGTCTCTCGTCCTAGTACAACAATACTGTTGGTTACTATCCAACTAACACTATGCATTGGCTGCTTTATTACACGGCTCTCTGTATGTTCAGAAACCGGAGCGGTGGCTCAGTTGGTAGAGCATCCGCCCCACACCCGGGAGGCAGGGGTTCAAATCCCGGCTGGGTCATGCCGAAGACCATATAAAAGTGGAACTTCCTGCCGTCCAGCTTGGTGCTCAGCAATAATGGAATGGAGGAGGGAAATTTGTGGCGGCGCCTTGCATGGCAGCGGCCCTCTGATTCTACACTTGGGGTGTGTGTGGTTAACACAGTAGATAGGTAAAGCACAATCTCGTTCTGCTGTACATGATTGGTTGTACAGTTGAATGACAATAAAAGGGTGATTTTTTTTTCCACAATATCTTTATTGAACCTTTTTTTTTTTTTTTTTAACAAACATGATACAAACAATCAAACACTAACACTAAAGTACTACAAAAAAAAAAAAAAATGCACTAAAAACACCAACAACCACCAACAAAATCAAGTCTTCAACAATGCTCCTCTGTTTAGTCTAGACAATCCAATACATAAGTATACATATTATGTTCACCAGTTTGGAATTTACAAGGTCCACACACATCATTCACCTTCTTCTTCAAGAGTTATGTTTAAATTTTTTACATAATCAATAAAAGGTCTCCATATATTCTCAAACACAATTTCCTTTGATTTTAGTATATATGTTATTCTTTCTAATGGAAGGTTTGTTAACATCTGTCTTAAGCACTGAGTCACATCTGGTCTATGAGTCTTTTTCCATAATAGTGCAATACATTTTTTGGCATTAAGCAAACTGAGGTCTATGAATGTTCTTTCACTTTTATTAAAATTATGCTTTTCTGGGTACAGACCCAACAAAAACAGTTTAGGATTCAATATGATTTGTTTTGAGATTATTTTTTCAATTGTTACCCTCACCTCTTCCCAAAACATTCTTATTAATCTACATTCCCATAAACAATGAAATAGGGTTCCTTTACTTTCCATGCATTTTGTGCATGTATCTGGTATATTTTTGTTATATCTATTTAACTCCTCCGGTGTAACATACATCCGCATTAACCATTTGAAATGTATCAATTTAAGGCGTGCATTTATTGATTTGGTTTGAGCTTCTGTACAAGCCAATTCCCATTGTTCCTCTGAAATTTCAATTTGCAGATCTTCTTTCCAGTAGTTTAATCTTTTCAGTGAATTTTCACTTGAAGATAGTGTCAGTGAATTATAAAACTCTGAAATAATACCCTTTCTTTTACTATCTTTCATCATCATTTTTTCCAAGGATGAATAAATAGGTCGAGTGAGAGCTTTATTTTGATTTGATCGAATAAAGTTTCTAAGTTGAAGATATTTAAAAAAATGTGTTCTATTGAGATTAAATTTGATCCTCAGCTCTTCAAAAGACATTATGTTGTCTGCACATGGCAAATATAAATCCTGAATCTTTTGTATCCCTTTTAAATTCCATACTTTAAATACAGCGTCCGCTCTCCCTGGTTTAAAATATTGATTACCCCATATTGGACTAAATTGTGACAATAACTGTGGTTCTTTTAAATAGTTTTTAGCTTCACACCATATTTTGATCATATGCTTTACAAATGGATTTTTAACTTGTTTTTGTAATTTTTTTGCCGAATCTGAGTATATGAATATGGGAAGAGGTAAAGGTAAATTGTATGATTCCATTTCAGTCCAGTGAGGGAGATCATTTGATGAAAAATAATATGTCATAGACCTCAGTTGTGCCGACCAATAATACAACATAAAATTGGGACATTTCAGACCTCCACGATCAAATGGTAAATATAATAAAGACAAACGTAATCTAGCCCTCCTGTTGTTCCATATAAATTCCACTAACTTTTTTTTTATTCTTGAGAATAGATCTAAAGGTGGTGATAAGGGAATGTATTGAAATAAATAAAGTATTTTAGGTAAAATATTACTTTTAAGTATATTGATTCTCCCGATCATCGACATTGGTAGTGACATCCATCTCTGAGTTAACTCATTGATATCTGACATTAAGGCTTCATAGTTGACACTGGCGACTGATTCTAGCTTAGGCATAATTTGGATTCCTAAATATTTAAACTGATTTACAACATTGAATTGATTTACCTCAGGGGCTGGGTAATTTCTCTGGGTCTCATTTAGCATTAATATTGAAGATTTAGTTTTATTTATTTTATATCCTGATATTTCCCCAAAATTCTTTATTAAATTCAACAAGGTTGGAATTGATTTTTTTAGATTCGACAAAAACAAAATTATGTCATCGGCGTACAGGGAGATTTTATGTTCTGTTGGTCCAACTTTAATTCCATATATTTGTGAATGTAAACGTATCGCTATCGCTAAAGGTTCAATTGCCATAGTAAACAGTAAAGGTGAAAGTGGACAGCCTTGTCGACATCCTCTATTGATTTTTATTGGTTTTGAAATATTGTTATTTGTTAGGATTTCTGCTGTAGCATTATTGTATATTATTTGAACCCATTTTATGAAATTATTTCCAAGTCCAAACCTTTGTAGGACTTCAAAAAGAAAGGGCCATTCAACTCTATCAAAGGCCTTTTCGGCGTCCAATGATAGGAGAGCTGTATCCGGTGCTTCTTTATTAAAATAAATAATATTAAATAGTCTTCTTACATTATGGAAGCCTTGTCTACCCTTTATAAAGCCATTCTGATCTCGATTAATAATATTTGGTAAAATTCCTTGTATTCGTCTTGCTAAAATTTTACAGATTATCTTAAGGTCGGCGTTTAATAGGCTTATTGGTCTCATATTTTCACATTTATTAGAGGGCTTACCTGGTTTTGGCAGCAGTATAATTAAGGCATTATTTATGTATGATGGTAAATTATTATTTTGAAATGCTTCTAAAACCATTTCCAAAAAAGGTTTTATTAATTTATTCTTAAATTTTTTATAAAGGTCAACTGGAAGACCATCTGGTCCTGCACTTTTTCCTGATTTCATATTATCAATGACTAGCCCAACTTCTTCTTGACTAATTTTAGACTCCAATATCTCCCTGTTTTCATTTGGAATACACGGTATAGATAGTTCGTTCAAAAACCCATTTAGTTTTGTTAAATCAGGTTCATTTTTGGTATCATATAATTTTTCATAGTAATCTCTAAAGGCTCTATTAATTTCTAAAGGATCTATAACTACCTGTCCATTACTTATAATACTGGTAATTGGTGTTTTAATTTCCAATTGTTTAATCTGCCATGCTAATAATTTTCCTGATTTTTCACCTTGTTCATAAAAAGATTGTTTCAATCTTAGAAGACTCGAGGCAGCTCTATTCGCTGATTTTTTGTCGTATTCAGCTCTCAAAATCAGTAATTCATTCTCCAACCTTGGGTCACTTCCTGCATACACTTTTTCCTGAAGATTTTTTATTTTATGTTCCAATTTAGCTCTCTCCTCTCGAGTCTTCTTAGATTTTGATCCTGTATAACTAATAATATGTCCCCTAATAAAAGCTTTGAAAGCCTCCCACTTTACACATGCTGATGTTTGTGTAGTATTGATGTCAAAGAACTCGTCTATCTGTTTTTCTATATACTTGACAAATTCCTCATCCTGAAGCCATTTATGCTGAAATTGCCATCTACCTGATTCCTTTATCAATTTTTTATCTACATATATTAGACAACAGGGTGCATGATCAGAGATCACGATGTTATCATAAAAGCAGTTTTGAATCTTGGACCTTAATTCTGTGGAAATCAAAAAATAATCAATACGTGAGAATGTCTTGTAGGTACTGGAATAACAAGAATAGGCTTTAACTTGTGGTTTCATTTCTCTCCATATATCTAACAATCTCAATTCTTTCATAAAATGATTAATAGTCATCCTACATCCAATGTGCGTACAATCCAGTCCTGTTGATCTATCCACACCTGGATTCAATGTACAATTAAAATCCCCTGCTATTATATGTTGCCCTGTAAGTGATGATAAGATGAGAAATAAATTAGCAAAGAACTTCTGATCATCTATATTGGGACCATATAAGTTCACAAGATTTATATTTTCTAATAGCAAAGAACCTTGAATGATTACATATCTTCCAAATTTGTCTCCAATTACATTTTTCACTTGAAAAGGAACTGATTTATGTATGAGAGTCATAACTCCCCTGGCTCGGGATGAAAATGAAGAGGTGAATACACTTCCCTGCCATCTACTCCTAATTCTTTTAACATCCTCCTCTATCAGATGAGTTTCTTGTAAAAACACAATTCTTGAACCCATGTCCTTTATTTTATTCATAACTTGTTTAAGTTTTTTTAAATTTTGTAGACCTCTGCAATTCCATGAAGTTAAATTAAGATTAACACTTTGGTCCATGATCAATAGAGAGTTTGGGATTACCTTGCAGTGTAAACATGCTCATACAGAGAAGCAAAAACATGAGTGGTTGAACATTCATCCTACAAACTACACACAAACAAATTTCCCCTTCCCACACTTGTGGCAAACCCCCCAAAATCAAAAGAAAAATTCTGTCTCCCGATATAGCCATCGACCGTTCCACACCCACGGGGAACAGCCTAAGCCACTCCTTCTTCATCCTCCCAATCACCCTAACTCTACTGCTTTTAATGACGTAACATTAACTCTCTTCTGTAGTTTTCCAACTTAACTCCAAAATTTTTAACAACTTTGTACATCATAGTTTTTTTTTTTTGTTTGTTTTGTTTTTGTTTTGTTTTTTTTAATATATAATACAATCTATATTTTGTAAACTTACTATTTACTTCAAGTCAGTCAGATGCCTGTGCAAATGCTTAATTATTCTACCTTATATTTTGTTCATGCTTAGCTCCCACCAGTCTCTTCTTCTTCTTTGATCTTCTTGATGAACTCCTGCGCCTCCTCTGGGGTCTTGAAGATGTGGGTTCTGCCCTCATACGTGGTCAGCAGTCTCGCAGGATAGATTACACCATGACGAATCCCAAGGTTGCGCAGCTCCTTACGTACGGGATCAAACTGCTTCCTCAATTGCTGGATTCCTGTGGCCAAATCTGGGTAGAACCGCACCTGCTGGTCCTGGTGTTTAATCTCTCCTTTAGCACGTGCAGCGTTGAAGATCTTCATCCTGTCTCTGTTGCTAAGAAACTTCATAATTAAGGTCCTCGGCGGTCCCTTATCTCTCCGTGGGCCAATACGATGTGCTTTTTCCAGAACCACTGCTGATTGCAACTCCTCGCTGCCCAGCACCTCCGGAATCCACTTTTCCAGAAAGGAACATACGTCCCGACCTTCTGATTCCTCTGGAAGACCCACCAGCCTCAAATTATTCTGTCTCGACCGAGATTCCAAATCCAAAATATTATCTTCCAGAGATTTATTTTTTTTTTCCAAAGTGCGCACCTTTAATTGAAGACGGGTGACGTCATCTTCAGCACTAGCGAGACGGAGCTCCATCTGCGCCGTTCGTTCTACACAGTCACCCAATTCCTTTCTTATTCCTTCCAGCGCTGTCATAATCCCATCAAATCTAGAGGAAAAGTCCGCTCTCATTGAACTCATGGCAGCCATCAGCGCATCTGCGCCATTCCCCGCAGAAATCGCACCGCCGCCAGCCTCCTCCGCCATATATGGAGCCTTGTTTGCTGCGTCACAGACCTGAAAGTCCGTTAATTTGGACTGTTTCGGCGGCTCGCTTTTTCCTTTTCCTGGTTTTCCAGCCTTAGGCTTCGCCGACATATCCTCGCCCAAATGCTGGGATACGTTCTGTCCCAAATGAGAGAGTTATTTGCCGATTTTTTTCTCCAGGAGCAGAGCAGAGCGAGACACGTCCGTCCTACGTGGCAGCCATAACCGGAAGTAAAAGGGTGATTTTGATTTTAAATGATCATATAAATATAAATTGTCATATAAATTATGTTAAACTATTTTTGATCTTCATTAGTCAGATATTTTTAATGAGAAGGCCTTGTATGGGCATTTTACAAACTACAAAAAAGAAATGGATTAAAATAACAGTTTCCTTCTTTGTCTTCATTGTCACAGCAGCTCTCACACCAACATCTTACTGTTGAGGCTTTAATGCAACTTCCTCTTTAGTATGGTGAGAGAGATCCACCTCAGCCAGCTGTATACACACAGCTTTGACAAAGGCCTTTACTTTTTGTAAACGTGGCATACACTTCAAGTTTTAGGTTTGCATTTTTGGTCATTATTTTTCATCTTTCCAGAAATACCATAGTTCTGCACATTTACAACATAAAGCAATTTTTTTCAGTACAGAATTTTGTAATACGTGGGTTTACTCCGGAATTTCTCCAGTTTCCTCCCACATGACAAAAACATGCAAGTTAGGGTAATTGGCATCAAACTGGGGATTCTAAATTGTCCTTAGGTATGACTGTGAGAGTGAATGGTTGTCTGTCTCTCTGTTGGCCCTGCGATGGACTGGCAATCTGTCAAGGGTGTTCCCTGCCTCTTGGCCAAAGATGCTGGGATAGGCTCCAGCACCCCCCCCCCCCCCCCCGACCCGAAAAGGATTAAGCGGAAGAAGATGGATGGGTATAATGGGTGTTAGATCTGCATTTAGCATAATGTGATGCACTGTAATTAGGGCCCGAGCCACTGACAAAGTCAGTGGGCGAGAGCCCTGTTGTAGTTGTTAGAATTTTTTTTTTTTTTAATCTTTTTTTAAAAATTTTTCTTCTTCTCCATCTAAGATCTCATTTTCGGGGTAGTGAACGTGCATGAAAATTCACCATTTTTTGCAGGGACCTCAAGACTGGCGAAAAATTTAATATTTTGGAGGAAATATGAATGACCCCACAAAAATGACTGTACAGCGCCACTTAACATGTGAGGCCAGTGGGGAGTGCCACACACTTACTTTCGCGCAGAAAGATGAAAATTGGGTGACATGTTTATCATGTCAAGATATGCAAAAAAACTCCATAGAAGTGATGGTCTACACTCAACAGGAAGTTGGCCATTTTGGCACGAAGTGGCAGTGACTTGATTTTGACCTCGCACTATTGACTCGTATTTGATCGAACTCGTCCTAGGGTTTTTGTCCGATTGAGCTCATTTATGGTGACAATCATCTATACCCATGTGCCATTAAAAGTTATTGAAAACTTTTCTTAAACCTTGACGGTTTGGCCGTAGGGGCGTGGCAAACTTTGATGCCTCGCCATGATGATTCTATGACCATTCTGACGGCAATAACTCTGGTATGCATTGTTGGATTTCAACCAAAATCAATATTATGGATATCAGTCCAAATTCAAACAGTTCTATTGAACAATCTTAATAGAAATCTACAGTGCCACCTAATGGTTAAAGGAAGAATTGCTGAAAGCTCTTTTCTTTATTACTCACGCGCCATTTGCCAGAATGATGTGAAATTTTCTGAGATTCATCAGACCACAGGGATGATCATAATGGCACATCAACTTTACCATGACGTCACACTTGTTACCATGGACACGCCCTCCTTGCCATTCAATCCATGATCTTGTAGGGAGGGTTTGGAAGGTCCTGGAGTCATGAAATTTGGAGCATAGGTAGAGGTGACTGTCATCTGTAGTGCTATATGGGTCAGCAACACATAACTGATAGGGAAGTGTTACCATGGCGACATGGCTAAGGTTGACTCCTTGCCATGGAACCTCAAAAAGTTGCAACTTGGACAAATTTCATCCAGTTTTCACCAAATTTTCTACAGTGGATATTAGTCTGACCCCGCATGCTCCTACGTAAAAATGGTTGACAAAATGTACAGCACCACCTACTGCTCATGGGAAGTACTGCGCCACTCGCATTTGAACGAACTCCTTCTGGGGGCCTTCTCCCATTGGCCATAAAAAGTTGTCAAATGTCAGTCGCAGTCTCAAAAGGCATGGCCACGACACTATGGCGAAGTTTGTCTCCTCTGCTGACAACATCAAACAGCTGTAACTCAAGCAAAACTTGTCCGATGTTCACCAAAGTTTCCATGATGGAAAATAGTCTCGCCCCGAATGCGTCTGTATAAATTTTCTGAGGCCTATCAAACAACGTGGTTGATCATAACTGCACATCTCCTTTAGCATTTCATCACTGCTGTTACCATGGACACGCCCTCCTTGCCATTCAATCCGTGATCTTGTTGGGATGGTTGGGAACGACCTGGAGTCATGAAATCTGGAACATAGGTTGAGGTGACTGTCATATGTAGTCCTATGTAGGTGGGCAACACATTACTGACGGGGAAGTGTTACCATGGCAACATGGTGAAGGTTGACTACTCGCCATGGAACATCAGAAAGTTGGAACTTGGACAAACTTTGTCTGATTTTCAGTAAATTTTCTACGATGGATATGAGTCCCGCCCCACAGGCTGCTACATAAAAATGATTGACAAAAGTTAGAGCGCCACCTACTGCTCAAAGGAAGTACTGTGCCAAACTGTTTACGTTATGATTCACGCAGCGCTTGCTGCAACAATGGGAAATTTTCTGAGCCAGCTAGGTACGACGGGCGCCGGGGTCCGCAGTTACGTGGGGGGGCGAGGGCTCGTTTACAGCTGCTTGCAGCTTTAATTCTATTTGAACCTTTCTGATATTGAAATCAGAAGTTGCATTAACTGAAAGTTGTCTATCATTGACAAATGTTTTTCAGGAGTGACAGAGAAATCTGAAAGCTGTCTATCATTTTTGAAACGTTGCACTAAGCGTGATCTATTGTAACGTCTACTTTAATTACCACTTATCCACTTTATAATGCATATTAAATAGCAATTATCTAGTTTTGTCTCACCTTTCATTTTAGTGAGGTACATCTTTATGAGAGTTGAATTTTCTCCATCTGAGTGCAGTTAGCTAGTCTCCTATCCACTACAACTGTAAAATGTCAAAGCAGCAGAGTGTGAAAACATTCTTTCAATGGTCAGTCATGGTGTTGTTGACAAGAGGGGTTAAAAAAGAGGGACTGCTGCAGCGGAGAATGAGGCACAAATATGCGCAGCTGCAAGTGTATCATGTGAACAAAACAAGCGCTATTTATTGTCTTATATGAAAATTAAAATGAGAGGTAATAATAGATTATGACAGCATTTTTTTTTCAATCCCGTCTGTCAAAATGACAGATAACAATGTTTAGCACACCTTCTGATTGACCTCTTTGATTTACTCCATGAAAAAAAATATTTTTTTGTTGAAATATTTACCCTACTGTTTTGTCTCCCCTACAGGTTGAAAAAGCCATGGTCTGTGAGGTATGAGCATCTGAATTTTCTCTGTGCACATGGACATTGTGGATTGACACATGTTGTTCAAATTTAAAGATAGACCATGTCTCAGTCTGAATCCTGTGCAAATGTGTGGGACTGGTTATGCATTCTTCGACTGGAGCAGTACTCTGAGGCCTTTCATAGCGCCGGGCTGGCAACATTGCACCAGTGTCGCAGCCTCACATCAACTCAGCTGGACCGGATGGGTATCACCCTGCCTGGTCACCAGAGACGCATCCTGGCTAGCCTAAACAAAACACATGCTTATCATGATGCATACTCTCATTTTGTTCCCTTTGAGAGATCAGAAGAAACTGATCATGCTGAAGCCTTGCAGAAAGAGAAACCTGGATCTATGCCAGTGGAAGAAAAACCTTTCCATAAAGATAATGGGAGCAGAGATGGAGAGATGTGGACATCAACACCGAGGGAGAGAGAAAAGCCTGTTCCCAAGGAGCGACAAGTGCCCAGAATGCAAGAGAGCAGTACAGGAGGAGAGAAGAGCCCAGTTCCTGGGCAAAGACTGACAACACAGAGAAGAGGAGTGGAGGAAGAAAAGAACGGAGGGCTACATGGAGACGAGGTTAGGCCTGTGCCAAGGGCAAGGACAAAGTTTCGTCATAGTGTTACAAATGACTTAAACCCCACTTCCCTAATTTCCTCAACTTCGGATGCCTCTTTACCTCCTGTGCCTCCACGGAGCACCCCTAATTGCCCTCCACAACGCTTCACACCTTCCCTCTCCCCCTCTTCTCCTGCTCAAACTCCCTTCTCTTTTAAACGAGGTAGACGTGCAGTCAAAGCCCCAGCTGAACAATCGAAATCTGTGTCTCCAAGTTCTGCCCCCATCAACACCCCTGTCCCCACACAGGCAATGCCACCACACCCTCCCAACTTCCTTATTACCCAGACTAGACATCAGACTTTAGCTATTGAAGATATTGATGGAGTAGGAAAATCTTTACCCACCTCCAACAATAACTCCCCTATCAGTGAAACAAAGGCTCCGCCTCTGCCTCCAAAAGTAGGAGCTGGATCTAAAGGCCCACTACCAGTTCCTCAGCAGTTTCCTGCTCAGTCTTCCAGACCTCAGAGGTAAGGCTATTTTTAAATAGTTGTTTCCAATGTTTTTACCTCTGCCAATTATGTTTTTGCTAGTGTTGGTTTGTCTATCTATCTGTCTGTCTGTTAGCAACATTACTAAACTCGAGGGCACTCAGAGAGTGCATACCTCTGCCAAGGCTGTTGTTCACCCAAACTCTGCTCTACCACTGCATATTGGCCTCAGGCAAAAATCTTAGTGGAGGTAAAAATCCATCCAGTAGTTTTTGTGTAATCCTGCTAAATTATTGCTAGGACATTGAGCCTTGGTGGAGGTATGCATTCACGGATCACCTCCAAAATGTAATGGGTTTGTGTGCAGCCCAAGAGCCACCTGTTGTGAAAATTTCATCCAACTTTGCCCAGTAGTTTTGGAATAATGTTGCTAACGCATTGTTAAAAGATAGAGCCTTGGTAGCGGTATGTGCTCTCAGATCATCAGCAAAATGTAATGGGTTCCTCTGTAGCCCAAGGGCCACCTCTGGTGAAAATTTCATCAAACTCTGTCCTGTAGTTTTGGAATAATGATGCTAACACATTGTTAGAGAATAGAACCTTGGAAGAGGTATGCACTCGCGAATCATCAGCAAAATGTAATGGGTTTCTCTGTAGCTCAAGGACCACCTCTGGTGAAAATTTCATTGTAATCCTGCTGCACAAATACAAACAAGGCCCTTGGTGGAGGTATGCACTCTCAGATCACCACCAAAATCTAACCATCTGTTCCCCTTGCCATTACACACCTTTCCTGAAAATTTCATCAAAATCTGTTCATAACTTTTTGAGTTATGTTGCTAACAGACAGACAAACCAATGCCGGCAAAAACATAACCTCCTTGGCAGAGGTAATAAAAAGTTATTAACGGATTTTGAATAAGTTTTCAGGAAAAGTGTTTAATGACACGGGGAAAAGATGATTAGATTTTGGTGGTGATCTGAGAGTGCATACCTCCACCAAGGGCCTTGTTTGTATTTGTGCAGCAGGATTACACAAAAACTGCTGGATGGATTTGGATGAAATTTTCACCAGAGGTGGTTCTTGGGCTACAGAGAAACCCATTACATTTGCTGATGATTCGAGAGTGCATACCTCTTCCAAGGCTCTATCTTCTAACAATGTGTTAGCATCATTATTCCAAAACCCTCTAGGTTCTTTATAGTTTCAGATTGGGCTCCATTTGTGCAATGCTTATGCTGACTAAAAAAGGTGCTACTCTAAGCACGTTATGAATGTTTAAGTGTGTTATAGATTCAACATTCTGGATTATGTGTACGAACCACCATGCATATGTGTTCTTTTGAGAAAAAGAAAAAAGGTTTCTTTAACTGTCACGGTACTTTAAGTACTAGGAGATATAAAATGAATCATGAAAGAAAAAATATTTAAAGTTCTTGTAGGCTTGTACTGCCATCTATGGGTGAAGTTTACTTAATACAATTCTGTCCAACTTGAATATGTGTTGAGACATACACTCACCGGCCACTTTATTAGGTACACCATGCTAGTAACGGGTTGGACCCCCTTTTGCCTTCAGAACTGCCTCAATTCTTCGTGGCATAGATTCAACAAGGTGCTGGAAGCATTCCTCAGAGAGTTTGGTCCATATTGACATGATGGCATCACACAGTTGGCGCAGATTTGTCGGCTGCACATCCATGATGCGAATCTCCCGTTCCACCACATCCCAAAGATGCTCTATTGGATTGAGATCTGGTGACTGTGGAGGCCATTTGAGTACAGTGAACTCATTGTCATGTTCAAGAAACCAGTCTGAGATGATTCCAGCTTTATGACATGGCGCATTATCCTGCTGAAAGTAGCCATCAGAAGTTGGGTACATTGTGGTCATAAAGGGATGGACATGGTCAGCAACAATACTCAGGTAGGCTGTAGCGTTGCAACGATGCTCAATTGGTACCAAGGGGCCCAAAGAGTGCCAAGAAAATATTCCCCACACCATTACACCACCACCACCAGCCTGAACCATTGATACAAGGCAGGATGGATCCATGCTTTCATGTTGTTGACGCCAAATTCTGACCCTACCATCCGAATGTCGCAGCAGAAATCGAGACTCATCAGACCAGGCAACGTTTTTCCAATCTTCTATTGTCCAATTTCGATGAGCTTGTGCAAATTGTAGCCTCAGTTTCCTGTTCTTAGCTGAAAGGAGTGGCACCCGGCGTGGTCTTCTGCTGCTGTAGCCCATCTGCCTCAAAGTTCGACGTACTGTGCGTTCAGAGATGCTCTTCTGCCTACCTTGGTTGTAACGGGTGGTTATTTGAGTCACTGTTGCCTTTCTATCAGCTCGAACCAGTCTGGCCATTCTCCTCTGACCTCTGGCATCAACAAGGCATTTCCGCCCACAGAACTGCCGCTCACTGGATATTTTTTCTTTTTCGGACCATTCTCTGTAAACCCTAGAGATGGTTGTGCGTGAAAATCCCAGTAGATCAGCAGTTTCTGAAATACTCAGACCAGCCCTTCTGGCACCAACAACCATGCCACGTTCAAAGTCACTCAAATCACCTTTCTTCCCCATACTGATGCTCGGTTTGAACTGCAGGAGATTGTCTTGACCATGTCTACATGCCTAAATGCACTGAGTTGCCGCCATGTGATTGGCTGATTAGAAATTAAGTGTTAACGAGCAGTTGGACAGGTGTACCTAATAAAGTGGCCGGTGAGAGTAAATATTACAGGTGACTTCTAACATTTTCGAAAAGATTAGACACTTCCTGAAACTGAAGAGTGAAAGCATTTGTGACCAGCCATGGAAAAACTAGGAACAAGTCTCCCAAAGGGTATTTTGAGTTATTTACAGATTCTAAAAGTGTGGAATCTAAACTTTCCAATGATGTCTAACACATGGAAATCCGAAAAGATTTGAAGGTGTGGCCATTTGAATGTTAGCACCTCTCAAACTACTTCTCTGAGAAAATCAGGTTCAAAGTTTCCAAGGATTGTGTATTGTCTGTTGACTATTTCAAATACAAAGTTTTTTTCATTCATTCATCTTCTTCCGCTTAATCCTTTTCGGGTCGCGGGGGGGCTGGAGCCTATCCCAGCATCTTTGGGCGAGAGACAGGGTACACCCTGGACAGATCACCAGTCCATTACAGGGCCAACACAGAGAGACGGACAACCATTCACTCTCACATTCATACCTAAGGACAATTTAGAATCCCCAGTTTTGATGCCAGTTAACCTAACTTGCATGTTTTTGGCATGTGGGAGGAAACTGGAGAAATCCCGGAGTAAACCCACGCAGACACGGGGAGAACATGCAAACTTCACACAGATCACTGTTGGTCGGGGGCTGGGATCGAACCCAGGATCCCCCAGGCCAAGGGTGAGTTGCTGTGCTGCCACAGTACTTGGTTTTAAAATCTCCCACACTGTTATTTGAAGCATGGAGTAGCTTCTTCATGATTTCAACTAGCATATTTTGCAAAAAAAACAAAAATCACAAATTTATTAAAAAAAAAAAAAAAAAGTATTTCTATGTTTTTTAGGACTCACGTCAGGCTGACTTGTTGCCGGTTTACTTGTGGCAGGTCACATATTGACTTGCTGAGGTGGCCTTGTAAGAAAATATGATTATGTAAGCAAGGTTCCTTAACACTACAAGTGTTAAATCTAAAGCTTTAGTCTCATTTAATTGTTATTGCCTGAAATTTTTTTCATCCAAATGTTCTGTTTTTCTTCATTTTCTTACAAAGCCACTTTACACACTGATGTGCTTACAAAATTCCATCCATCCATCCATCCATCTTCTACCGCTTTTCCGGAGGTCCGGGTCGCGGAGGCAGCAGTTCAAGCAGAGAAGCCCAGACTTCCCTCTCCCCAGCCACCTGCTCCAGCTCTTCAGAGGGGATACCAAGGCGTTCCCAGACCAGCTGGGAGACATAGTCTCTCCACCGAGTCCTGGGTCTGCCCCGGGGTCTCCTCCCAGTGGGACGTGCCTGAAATACCTCAAGTGGAAGGCGTCCAGGAGGCATCCTAATCAGATGCCCATACCACCTCAACTGACTCCTTTCAATGTGGAGGAGCAGCGGTTCTACTCTGAGCCTCTCCCGGATGACTGAGCTCCTCACCCTATCTCTGAGGGTGAGTCCAGCAATCCTACGGAGAAAGCTCATTTCAGCCGCTTGTATCCGCGATCTCGTTCTTTCGGTCATTACCCAAAGCTCGTGACCATAGGTGAGAGTAGGAACATAGATTGACTGGTAAATCGACAGCTTTGCCTTAGAACTAAGCTCCCTCTTCACCACAACAGACCGGTACAACGTCCGCATCACTGCAGATGCTGCTCCAATCCGTCTGTCGATCTCTCGCTCCATTTTCCCCTCACTCGTGAACAAAACCCCAAGATACTTAAACTCCTCCACTTGGGGCAGGAGCCTGTCCCCAACCCGGAGAGGACAATCCACCTTTTTCCGGCTGAGGACCATGGACTCGGACTTGGAGGTGCTGATTCTCATCCCAGCCGCTTCACACTCAGCGGCAAACCGTCCCAGCAAGAGCTGTAGGTCATTGCTGGATGAAGCCAACAGGACAACATCATCTGCAAACAACAGAGATGAGATCCTGTGGTCACCAAGCATGACACCCTCCATTCCCTGGCTGCGCCTAGAAATCCTGTCCATAAAAATTATGAACAGGATCGGTGACAAAGGGCAGCCCTGGCGGAGTCCAACTCTCACTGGGAATGACTCCGGCCGAGTGTTGGCAATACGAACCAAACTCTCACAACGGTCGTACAGAGACCGAATAGCTCATAACAACAAGCCCGATACCCCATACTCCCGAAGCACCCCCCACAAAAATCCACGAGGGACGCGGTCAAATGCCTTCTCCAAGTCCACAAAACACATGTAAACTGGTTGGGCAAACTCCCACGAACCCTCAAGAATTCTCGAGAGGGTAAAGAGCTGGTCCGATGTGCCACGGCCAGGACGAAAACCACATTGCTCCTCCTGAATCCGAGGTTCGACCAACGGCCGGACTCTCCTCTCCAGTACCTTGGCATAGACCTTCCCAGGGAGGCTGAGGAGTGTGATCCCTCTAAAGTTGGAGCACACCCTCCGGTCCCCTTTTTTGAAGAGAGGAACCACCACCCCGGTTTGCCATGCCAAAGGCACTGCCCCCAACCTCCACGCAATGTTGCAGAGGCGTGTCAACCATGACAAACCAACAACATCCAGGGCCTTGAGGTACTCAGGGCTTACAAAATTCTGGATGCGTAAATAAAACTCTGAGACCATATTTTACATTTAACAACAGACTGTTATTCTTCTAGTTTTGCTGATGACTGTGTATTAGTCCTTTTTATTATTAAATTTGCATTTATGTATTTTCTCTTAGCTCACAGGATTACTCACTCTTACTTTTTATGCATTTCATCACCATTAAAGGAAAAGAAACTCAAGCTTAGCTGTAGTTCTGTTATGAGTAACATGAACATGCTCTCTGTCTGCATTTTCAAGAGAAACTAGCTTTTTAGAGGAAGGCAGGATGTTACAGCTGAGAGTAGTGTTGAGTGGCTAGAAGGAATTAACTTCAGTGAGTGACACAGGGAAAAGGAGAGAATGAACACAAGCACAGAGAGAGAGAGCATTTGAGTGATTTATTACCAGGAACTACCAGCAGTAGCCTCTGTCGGAGCGCATTCTCGCACTCTTGATGTACCTGTTTCCTCATTTCCTCCTCCCATAGTCAGGCTAAATAGTCAGTTCCTCCTGCTTTTCGGTGCGTGTTTGTGTTAAACTCGTTGAATCATCATGGACGAGGACTTCATTTGAACATGTTGGGACAGGTAGTATATAATGCTTAACTCTACACAACTATACTGTCTGTAACTTACCTTTAGCTTATTCTGGTTCCCCTCTGTTAGCTCAGTGTTGGGGTTTCAAATATATACATTATGTTTATGGTTTGTGATCTGTTGTTGATGTCGTCACTGTTATTGCGGTATGCCATGTTTAGTGAATTTAAAATTAGATGTTTTTTTTGTGAGCTATTTTTGTCCAGTTTTTGTGCTGTTACCTCAACATGTTATAGCCTGAAGGGAGTAAGGCAACTTAAATGTGTAATGATCTTCTTGAATCAGAAAGTCTATTCGGTTCTGACCTGGGTAATGAGTGTGATATTGGTGTGCTACTGCTTTACTAAACAAATACAGAACACGGTTATATTTTGCAAAGACATTCTCAGAGTATTTCTGTCATGGAGAGAAAGTGTTGATTGATTGATTCCTATCATGAAAAGCATGGTGTTTTCCATATGCAACATATTGATTCTTTGGACCATGTGTGTTTTAGTCCCCCTCTGGGTGCAGATGTGTTGAGGACGAGAGCAGGTCTGGAATACCATGTAGTAAAGACATATGCTTAACCTGCAGTGCTTATCTTCTCTCAGCACCATACCACAACTGTATTATCAATTGTTAGTTGAATAACTCTGAATTTGTCACATGCTCAGTGTGGGTGCAGTCATTCTTTCTTCAGCATATTGTAATTGGTAAGCGAGCAGATGAGTTAAATATAGAATCTTGCTAGCAAGAGCTCACTCAGTACTCTTCCTCTGAGAAAAAGGAGGAACTGTGTCAACGGGGGTAGTTTCCTGTCATTGTCAGTTTTTTAAATCATGCTGTTGTTCATTATCGTACTAAAAATATTGTTACATTTCTACGTTTAACGTGAAGCTTTGTTAATCAAAATTTTAACATGAAACCCAAGTAGATTTAATACCATTGTATTGTGTTGAGGGGGACGGTCTCCTCTAAATTAATTTAATCTATTGAAGTTCTTCTTCAGTTTATTGATATGATGACTTGGCATTACTAACCTAAAGGATTATAGCTTTATTACATGGTGAATTAATTAAATGCGGTGGTCTATCTCATTGTTTTAAAAGTAGTTGTAATGGTTAAAGCTGCAACTTTGCTGCTTTAATCTTTTGGTTTGAAATAAGTCACTTTGGGGTAATGTTAACTGATTCAGACCTAGTTATGTTCTAGATGTTTTTGAACTGTTATTTACTTATTCATTTTAATTCATGTTTTGACTTTTTTGACTTAATTGGACAGATACAGTTAAGAAAGAGACAGTAGATGGGTGAAGAACTAGGAAGAGACATGCTGGGAATTGAACCAGGCAGGATCAATGCCATTGAGCAACACGCTCTTGACCTTGTAATTGTTAGGCCCATGGACACATTTATATCGAGGAATTTTTGAAATAACGTAATATTTTGCAATATTTCTTCTCAAGCTGTCTGTCAAAATGTGTGACCAATATTTCACATGTTTATAAGGCTATAAAACTTATACAGTTACTGTTTTGAGAAGTAAATTCACAAGAGAGGAGGAATAAAGAGGAACTTTCACAATGCCAGTGGTAGAAACCAGGATTACACTGCAAGTGTTAAATAAACTGAGGAAAATAAAAGCTTAAAACAGTCTGAAAATGTAACACTACTATTATTTCTAACAATAGATAATAATAATAATAATAATAATAGGCTTAGATTTAATAAACTACCAAACTATGAACTATTAACTATATTCCCTAACAAACTAGTCATCCTTGAACATATGCAGTACATGATGGCTCATTAAACAATTAATGCCACCAATGTCAGCATATTGTCAGTAACAGCAACATTGGAAGATGAAGCCAACTCATTAGTAAGAATCCGTTACCTGTGATCTTGATGCAGGAAAATTGATTTTGGTCAGTTCCATTTTAGAAATTCATTGTGCTGTCACTGTCTTGGCACCCACAAATAAGTTGCTTGAGACTATTAAGAGCGTGTTTTTCTGCTGCTGTTGTGAATTGGTGGCAAAAGGTCTTGCTTTGTGGCTAATCAAAACACAACAGCTAGTGGTGATCAGAGAGCTTTGCTGAATGCACTGTGCCTTCTAATAAATAACAACAACCATAGCGACATTAGTAATGGTTAAGATTCTTTGACAGTAGCATAATGACATATGTTTAGTGGACTATCAGTATGATTGTGTGTATGTCTGGATTTGGATGTGTTATACAAGTATATCTTGTTTTTACATTTAACTGCATCTTGATGTAGACGGAAATGGGTTTAAACTTGCTGCTGATGTAGATAAAAGGAAACTAGACAAAGACAGCATGGGGGACATACTTTTGAAGGAATTGTTTTGCTCAACTTCCCTGCTTGTGACTTCTGTCCTACTTGTTTCCTTGTGTAAAATATGAAATGCAGTCTTTTTTTGTTGCTTTTTCTATGGAATGAGAAAGGAGCAGACAGGAAGGAGGTGTCTAAAGAAGATGTCTCTTCCAGCATAAAATTTACAGAGTCAGCCGTCTGCTCGGAATTTTTACTTTAGTGTCTGAGAATGTACAGTATCTCCTCCTTTGAAAGTCTCTGTTGATCTCTGTTTATCCTGCAGCCCATTTTCCACCAAGACAGGTGCCAACGAGATGGAGAATGACCAAACACCACAGGTGCCACCTCGCACCAAGGTACCCCAAATGCAACAAAACGCACCGCAATCAAGTCAACATCCACCTCTACCTCCGAGGAGAGCTCTCCTGCCTCCCAGTGAGTATAGCAAGTACTTTATGTCTAAAACAGATGATTGTTTGAATACTGATCAATCTAGAGTAGTCTTGCTTTAGTCAGGTTGATTATTCTTAATCTTTCTTTTGGATTAAGCACTGATGTTCACCTCAAACTCTGATTCTCACTCTGATTATCTGCTGTCATGTTTTAGTGCAGTAAACAAACAGTACAGTGACTTAATAGGCAACACAGGTATACTGTATTTATCACAGTTTGCCATTTGATTCATAGTTATTGTCTTACTGAAATTCTGAGCTTTTATTCAAATGCGGAAGTTTTCAGTGTATTTCACTCTAACATGTGCATTTTAATATATTTTCTAACTTCACTGAAATACTACTCACATCTGACACAAAACAGTAATTTTTGAGAAGAGAGACCAGGAGCAGAGGACTAGTCCAACTTATTTATATATTTATTTAATTAATTATTATTTATTTTCTTGCTGTTTATGCTAGGGGTGGAAATCTCTAGCCACCTCTTGATTCAATTCATGTAGGATTCAGAGGGCTATGATTATCAATGCCTCTTGATGCAGGTTTCTTTCTATACAGGATTCCGTTTTCTCACTATGTGACTATTTAGTACTTTGAAAACAAAATATCTCTAATAACCTACAATTAATTTTCCAGATTTTTAAAAGTTTCTTTTTAAATTAATAAAACAAATGGAACAGAGATGTGACATCAGCTGTAATATTATATTTACCAGCATATACCCCACTACAGGTACTACAGTACCTGGTTACTTCCTTTTTAGCTCTATCATAGCCAGACATGGGTTGCTGCTGGACATTGAAAATCAATTCTTTGGCCTTTGTGCAGTGTCTCAGAATCTCCCATGTACTGCAACGTGATGCAGCTTTCTCAACCTCTAATTCATTGGTTTTCAACCTTCTGAAAATAGTTCTATGGACTGCCACCAAAATGACACATTGTAGCCTATTATAGCGTACTGTATGTAATGACAGTTTAGTCTTGCAATTTGTTTATGCTCACTCGGTGTGAAACCTGGGCCTGTTTAGATGTGTCTTTACATGTTGTTGTCCACCTCACCTCTGGTCGGCAGACATTTGAACAGGACAACCCAACTTAAAGTGCGATGAAGTGGGTGTCACTGTTATCACATCACAGCAGAGAATGGAAAGGCATTTGAAGGCTGTCCGTCATTCTTCTGACAGATTTTATTAATTTTGAAGCTGTAGACAACTGTGTGTTCCACAGTTACACAAATATCACAGTGGCTGAGTGAAAAGCCTCTTTTAAGAGCATCGCATTTCATTCAATCGCCTTAGAGTCCACAGCAGCTGTGACTGCCACTAGGTGTCAAGCCGAGACCAGCCAGTTCTGAATTTGAAGGTTTGGGAGAAACATTGGTTCAGTCTGGGACAGTCTCCCTGTTCAGCCCACATGGATGTGCACAGTGTGATCCTCTGCTCCTCTTTTTTTTTTTCCCTGTGACATCCCCTTCTGAAACAAATATATCCTGCTTTGTGTGGTAATGGACATGAAAAGCAACACACAAATACATAGCCCCACCAAATAAGTGCAAGCAGGCATACATACACCCTGTGTCTCTTCATACACTTACTGAAAAAAAATAGTTAATGCATAATCTATATATTTGTTGTAGAAAAAAATTATTTGCCCTTTCTTCCTGGGTCCTGAAGAAATAACACCAGAGGTCTACAAGCTTGGAGTGCCTTTATTTTTCCTTATTTCCTGCATGCAGGAGAGAAGAGGCTGCTGATGTGTGTGTGTCTCCCAGCGAGGCCCTTCTGACCCTCAAGGTCATAAAACAGACTCCTTTATACAGTTTTGCAAGGTGCTCACAACATTGCCTTATACAGTATGGTAACATCAGATAGTGCATAACCTTTTTTTTTTTTTGGACTTATTTTGTACCCGTAGGTAGATTTGTTCTGCAGTCCGGTGACAAGCCACCAGCTGCCGGTCGCTGCGTGCGCAAGCGCCCCTTAACTCCCTAACCTGCATGTTTTGGCATGTGGGAGGAAACCGGAGAAATCCCGGAGTAAACCCACGCAAACACGGGGAGAACATGCAAACTCCACACAGATCACTGTTGGCCGGGGGCAGGGATTGAACCCACGATCTCATGATCCCTGCGATCCCCCGGCCGAGGGTAAAACTGTGCTGCCGCGGTGCTAACCACTGCGCCACCGTGCAATAACACGTATAACCTTATCATACAAAGCAGTCTTTGTGCTGCACATATTAGGAAAAACAGTAGTTTAGCTTCTTAAAATTACATCCCAGTAGGGTCTGCAAAACCTCATTTGGTGACATATCAAAATTTCTGGCATAGAAACAGAATAAAGCATCACATCAACAGTAATATTAGTACATTTTCACTTCATATTCATCCCCTATAAATTAAAAGGCATTGTTTTTTTTAAATAAATATGTGGATATGAAAGCTATTTAGTGCCGATATGAACAAATGATAGTAATTATGTAAAATGTTCATTACATTTTGTAGCCCTGTCTGTTAAAATGGAGCATAGTGAGTGTGAACCATTGAGCAGTATAGTTTGTTGTGTTCCAATCAACCACTGATCAGTTTGACATGGGGTGACAAAATTAAAAGACTTGTAAAAATGCCAGTGACTCTCACCTGTAATGTCATATACTGTATGATCACCACATCACCAGCTTCCAGGCTGATCAGCACGTTCATGTCACATCAGTGAAGTGAGGAGATGAAACTTGTCATAAGAAATGCACTGTTATTTGCCGGGCATCAGACCCTGGTCTGCTGGTAGTTTGAAAAAGCCATCCAGGGTCACTTACAGCGGGGAAAATAAATATTGAACACATGAATATTTTTCTCATTAAACATATTTCTGATGGAGCCATTGACCTGAGATTTTCACCAGATATCAGTAACAACCCAAGTAATCCATACATACAAAGAAATCAAGGCAACTGTGTTCACAAAAGAAGTTATATTTAATAAAGTGGAATGACACAGGGAATAAGTATTGAACCCACTTGGTAAAATTCATTTAATATTTAGTAGAAAAGCCTTTGTTGGTAATAACAGCTTCCAGTCACCTCCTGTATGGAGAAAGTAGGTGCAGGCATTGCTCAGGAGCGATTTTAGCCCATTCTTCCACATAAACTGTCAAATCTTGAAGGTTGCATGCGTGTCTTTTATGAACTCTGATCTTCAGTTTCTTCCATAGATTTTCAATTGGATTCAGGTCAGGTGACTGACTGGGCCATTCTAGCAGCTTTATTTTCCTTCTCTGGAGCCAGTTGAGAGTTTACTTGGCTGTGTTTGGGATCATTGTCTTGCTGAAATGTCTACCCTCATTTCATCTTCAGCATCTTGGCAGATGGCAGCAAGTTCTAATCAAGGATGTTTCTGTACATTTGTCCATTGATCTTTCCTTCAGTTATATGAAGTCTACCTGTACCATGTGCTGAAAAACACCCCCACACCATGATGGGCTGTGCAGTGCCATTTCTCCTCCAAACATGCTGTGTGTTGTGGCATCCAGAAAGTTCAGTTTTGGTTGCATCTGACCAGACTATATTCTCCCAGTATTTACTGGCTTGCCCAGTTTGTGCAGCAAACTTTAAATAAGATAAGATAAGATAAGATAAGCCTTTATTAGTCCCACAATGGGGAAATTCCAGGATTGCAACAGCACAGGGATAGCAACACTCAGAGCAATAATCAGAAGGGAAGAAAAAAAACCCAACAAGAACATCTAGTAAACATATGTACATATTACTATAAATGTATATATATAGACACACAGTGCGGAGCATTATGGTTGGTGAATGTGCAGCAGAAAGTCTAAGTTCTCTCTCCGCGGATGCGGCGGGCCAGCTTGAGCTTCAACATGCTTTTTCTTGAGCAATGGAGTCTTACGAGGTGAGCAGGCATAGAGCCCATATAAGTTGTGTGTATTACTTATTGTCTTCTTTGAAACAGCAGCACCTGCTAACTCCAGGTCTTTCTGGAGCTCTCCACAAGTGGTCTTTGGCTCTTGGATAACTCTTCTAATAATTCTTTTGACTCCTGTCAGAAATCTTGCGCGGAGCTCCTGGTTGTGGCCGGTTTATGGTAAAAGGATGTTCTTTCCACTTCTAAATGATGGCTCCAGCAGTGCTCACTGGAACATTCAGCAGTTTAGAAATTCACCTGTAACTAATGCCATCATTATGTTTTGCAACAATAAGGTTGCAAAGGTCTAGAAAGAGCTCTTTGCTTCTACCCATCATGAGTTCTTTGTGGTGTGACAATCTGATATTCACAGACCTTTTAAAAGGCTATCAGTCAGGACATAACCAGCTGAAATTAATTTCCACTGATGGGGGATGGAATGGCTAAATGTGTTCAATACTTATTCCCTGTGTCAATTCGCTTTATTAAATATAACTTCTTTTGTGAACACAGTTGCCTTGATTTCTTTGTATGTATTGATTACTTGGGTTGTTCCTGATATCTGGTGAAAATCTCAGGTCAGTGGCTCCATCAGAAATGTGTTTAATGAGAAAAATGTTGACATGTTCAATACTTATTTTCCCCACTGTAGGTGTTAATTTATGTTAATGGAATCTGTGAATTCAGCTCACCTATTGTAGTTTGAAAGCGACTTTATATTGCAACAAGTAAATAATCATTTTTTGGACCAGTTAAGTGGTATTACCCTCCCAGTACAAACTGGTTGGAAAAAAATACTGAAAAGACGGCTTTGCCAACAGTCTAAAAAAATGTCCAGATTTGGTTGAAAAGTGAAAGATGAAAAGCTGTCTCCATATACATTCTTCTTCTTCGTCTTCTTCTACGTCTACATCTTCTTTTTTTCATCTTCTTCTTCTTCCTCCTTTTAGGGGTCGCCACAGCGGATCATCTGCCCCCATCTCACCCTATCCCTTGTATCTTCCTTTGTAACACCAACCCTCTCCATGTCCTCCTTCATTACATCCATGAATCTTCTCTATGGTCTTCCTCTTTTCCTCCTGCCTGGCAGCTCCATCTTCAATATTCTTTGTCCAGTATATCCACTATCGCTCCTCTGCACATGTCCAAACCATCTCAGCCTTGCCTCTCTGACTTTGTCTCCAAACTGCTCAATCTGAGCTGTCCCTCTGATATACTCATTTCTAATCCTGTCCCTCCTAGTCATTCCCAATGAGAGCCTTAGCATCTTCAACTCTGCCACCTCCAACTCTGGCTCCTGTCTTTTTGTCAGCACCACCATCTCCAAACCATACATCATAGTAGGTCTCACTACCGTCTTGTAAATCTTCTCTTTCACTCTAGCTGCTATCTTTCTGTCACAAATCATCCCTAACACTTGTCTCCACTCACTCCACCCTGCCTGCACTCTCTTCTTCACCTCTCTTGTGCATTTTCCATTGCTTTGGATGGTTGTTCCAGGTATTTAAACTCATCTACTTTCACTACCTCTACTCCTTGCATCTTCACTGTTACACCTGCCTCCCTCTCATTCACACTCATGTATTTTGCCTTGCTTCTACTGACTTTCATTCTTCTTCTCTCCAGAGCATGCTTCCACCTCTTCAGGTTCTCTTCCAGTCATAGTCCCTACATTTAAAGTCCCTATGCTCACCTCCACACTTCTGTTTTTTCTTTTCTCTCTCTCCCTCCTGACATGCCTTCTTCCTCTCCTCTTCCTTGATCTTTGACCAACAGTAATCCAATTTCCACCGGCGCCCTATCAGTTAACATTACCCGTAGCGGTTGTTGTTAACCCAGTATGAAAGTCTCATTTGTCACGATCTGCACATTTGATTTGGCAAAATTTTTATGTCAGATGCTCTCCCCGACACAACCTTCCCCATTTACCCGGGCTTGGGACCGGCACTAGTACACTGGCTTGTGCAGCCCCTGCATCTGGGTTCATATAGACGTCTCCGTATGATCTAAATTTGGTTGAAAAAATAAATATGAAAAGTCGTCTTTTTAAGGTTGTTAAATAGTCATCATATAGTAACCAACATCATTCATTTTTTGATTGTTTTTGGGTTGGGGGAGTGTCTGTGTGTGGTATGCCTATACCAGCATCTTTGGGCAAGAGGCAGTGTACATCCTGGACAGAGCAACAGTCCCTCACAGTACCTGGTATTCCCAGGCAGTCTTCCATCCAAATACTAACCTAGGTAAATCCTGCTTAGCTTTCAACACCAGGGGTGTTTGGGAAGGTCTAGAGCCCAAGGTGTCAACATCAATAAGAGGACACAACACAGACAGAATTTTGTAAAATGTATTCAAACAGTGCTTTTAAGTGTGTAGCACAATAGCACTAGCACTGGTTTCACATTGTTCCAGATATTATGCAACAAGCATTATGCCAAATGTCGAACTTTAAAAAAAAAAAAAAAAAAAAAAAAGCTGTTAAACATATGCATTTTTGTATAGCATTTTTAACAAAGCGTCCCAGTAGTTGTAAGAGTGTATTTGACTTTGGTGAGACAGACCACCACCACCATCACCAAATGCCCAAAACTATTTTGAGGATAAATTTGGGCCAAATCCTTTGGACTAAACGGCCCAATTATTGGACTTTTTTGGGTTAATATGGTCAGGCACAGCACAATTTTCAACAACTGTTTTCTGGTTAAATACGGTCTGTACTAGATGGACTAAACATAGCCCAATTTTCACAGTCTGTTTGTGGGCTAAATTAAGGCTTGGACCGACGGACCTGGTTTAGCCCAAAATATGGCTGTGTTCAGAATATTCACTCACTGCCTCCTTCCCTTCTCGCTTTATAGTGAATTTAGATATAGTGGGCTATATAGTAACCTCAATATAACAATAAAATTAACAGCTTTCGGACACTACTGGGCTTGTTTTCATGGCACAGTTAATGACATCATCGTGGTGAGACAGTAAAACATAACAGACTAACGGTGGTAAAAAATGAATTCCTGCATGTCATTTGTAGTAAATACTGTATGTATTAAATCGTTTTTGCTGAATTAATAAATATAAATACCTTAAGGTAGTTTATGTTGTGATGTGAAGCTCTCCTCTCATTGCTCTGTTAGCTGTGCATTGCATTATGGGATATATTGGCTAATGTAGTGACCATCCGTTGTACACTACTTTTCAAAATGCGTTGTGGGATATTTTGAGTGAATGAAATTTTCAGTTAACATTTCGAACAGCACTACAAAATGGCTGCTTCACTATATGGGGAGGGAGTGAACATTTCGAACACAGCATATGTCTAAATTACAGCTTGTGCTGGGGGGGAGACAGTTCCCTGTGGCACACCTGATGATCTCTCATAGCACACTGGTATGCTGTGGCACAGTAGTTGAAAATGGGGTGGGAGGATGTTGATGAACAGACACAAGGACATCATTTCTAAAGAAAGTGAAAGTCAGGGTTTCTGTAGGTGAAACTACTGGTGTTGCACAGCCTCACTGCTTCATGTGAGGTTGCTGGCCCCAGCCATTTTTGTTGCCTGTCACTGACAGAGGGCCCTCCCAAGGGTTTCTTCTCCGGGTAGCCAGGCAGACTGTCCAGTGTCCCTCTGCACTAAAACAAGCTTGCTCTCAGTGGCCCTTTATGAGGGCCAATGGGCGTAGGGTGCTCATTGGAATCAGAAGAGCAGACCCACGAGAATTTGGCTCGAGCATGGCTGTGGAGGCTTCTCCCTGAGCACCCTACTGTACACCTATGGGTAGCTAATTCTTTTTGCTCGCATCCGAATGGAGCACGTGGGTTAATTGAGTCAGTCATTCATCTTTAAATGAGCAAAAGTGTCACTCATTTAACTGATTTAAAGTGTTTCCACATGGTTGAGGTTAGGCATGTTATGTTCAGAAGCCAAGGTGATTAATGTTGTGCAACTGATTCACTGTCCTCAGAGAAAGACACACTGTGGTGGAGCTGGAATGAAAGAGCGTATGACGCTTTTCATTTTCTACTTTTTTCAGACAGCAATCAAAAATTACTTGTATAATAATTACAATACAAAAACATTTTGGTAAAACCATGCAAAAGTGAACCAGGGTTAAGACTGTTAAGCTTTACTGCTATCATAAAATGCTTCCCAAAATAGAAAAGCAAATATTGTCCTAGTGAACCAATATTGGAATTTCTGAAAATTTGGGTTCAACCCTAAAATAACTTGTTATGGAATCAAAGCTTGGCAACCTACAACAAAGCTGATAGGCAAGTTATTACACATAGCATTGCTCCTTCTGCAAATGCAGAGCCATCTTAGAGGAGAAGAGATTTAAAAGGAAAAATCAACAACCACCAGCAAACCTCGTCCAATCCCACATTTGCAGTTGCTGTAGCTGAGTCTGCCAGTCGCATATTAAGGTACATTCACACCAAACGCGAATGGGTGAATTTTTCGGGCGGCGCGATTACATTCTAACTCAATGTAAATGCGTGAATAAACATCAATTCAGCATCTGAGTGAGATGCAGACAGGCGAAGTTGCCTTTATAACTTCTGCAGCAGTGTTCAGCCTACTGTGGAAATCCCCAAAATAACGTCATACTTTAGGTTTACATTTTCCGATGGAGGGGTCACCTGAAAAAGTTGTCCCTGTCTCCAAAACTTTATAAGATGAGTGTTTCCTTTGCTAGCTTGCTAGCCTTGTCAGCACGTCCGTGGCAGGAAACCATGGGTAAATAACTCCGAAATCCCGATTCAGCTGAAGCGCTCCCAGTCCTCCTGTGTCCAGGTGAGTGAGTCTCATTTTCAAACTAGTTTACTCTGCAATGGTGATACTTTTACTGAGGTGACTGCAGAATCTCAAAGCTAGCAGCTAGCTAGCTAGCCTCGGATGTGAATGCACGAATGCCCGAATGCGCAATTTCGTGTGTACTCACCTCTTTCCATTCACTTTATATGGATTTGTGCCGCCTGTTCGCGTTTGGTGTGAACGCACCTTTAGCCTAATCAGCAACAAGCAAGCTTGTGAATGATCCTGGTGATGACCTTCAGAAATCTTTGTTTGCTAAACCAAGCTAAGAGAGATGTTTTCAGTCATTAAACAGACTCTAAAGATATTAAGATAAAAATAGTTTTATTAAGATATTTGTTTTAATTTATAAATTTTAAAAAATTACCAAGTGTTTCCTCTTTGTAATACTTCCAGTGTTGTCCAAGTTCTAAAGGAGTTTTTTTTTTTTTTTGGTGATTTCTTCATCAGCCTGCTCTTGTTTTCTTGAGTTTAATGGTGACAAACTTTTCTACACATTGTTGATTCACTCTAGTTTTCTTATCTAAAACAACACTCTTCCGGAGTCGGGGCATTGTAAAATGTAAATGATGCAGTATACAATAATTCAACATGTTTAGCTGATTAGCACATATGTTGTAATGTTAAAAATGTATAGTTATTTAAACTTGATTAAAGCAAAGAAAAGAAATCTGTGTGAGAGTAGATGCTGCCACTTCATGTTTTGTATTTACTGTAGCTGCTGAACCTGAAAAACTAGTTCAGAGAAAGAGAGGAAGTCTTAGTCATCCTACCTGAACATTGTAAAATCACTTACACATTTAATTTGTGTGTGCTTGTGCTCAGCTACTGTTGCTCACCCAGGTTCACATTATACTCTCACTACTTTGGCTCTCATCCAGGAAGTATTTTCTCCATTTACCAGAATGGGCTTTAATGTAACAACAGAGAGGAAAACTGATTCTGGCTGAAGACAGAAATCTGATTGCTGAGTGTATAGGATGCTTTTCAGTCAGTTCTGTGAAGTGCTTCTCTTAGAATAAATGCATGTCTTTGGTGGGTAAGTTAAACTGTGCAAGATCTAGTTGTTCTCATTTCCTGTGTGATTTTTCAGTATTGGGTTCTGTCAGTGATGCTTCAGATGACCAGGAGAATAAAGATTCCATTTCCCCCGGCCTTCATCAGATGAACCCATCAGACAAGGTGAGGCCCTGTTCAATTAGACTTCCTTTACTCTTTGCCTGCTGTACAGTGTGCCTGACAGTTGTCTCTCCCAATTAGGATATCCCCCTGAAAGCCCCTGGACAACATGGGGGGCGATACAGTTCTTTTTGTAGTGATGATGAGCTGGGTATAGATGAGTGAGTCATGCAACAACACACTTAACATTTACACAAACATAACAATTAGCCAGGTTCAGACTATGCAATTTTTCTTTCTTGTTTTGTCATTAAAGATGTCATCATGTCTTTCTTGCTGTGTCCTGACCAGGAGACGTTACACGTTTAGTTTGTGATCTCACTGGTGCCGTTTGCTTTGTTCCGTGCTAAGATGACATGGCACTCTCAGTGGGGGGCTAGCACCGGCCATACTCGCATTGTATTTTGTTTAGCATGGTTCTCCCTGTTCTTGTCACGTGCAGGCAGTGTGTGTCATGCACACGGGCGGAGCACAGACTTGAAGTGGCTCATGTTTTCACTACAGGGTTTGTGTGGGTGGTGGCAGCTGACAGTCCTGAGCACACAGTGAGCATTTTAAAAATTAATAAAATTTGGAGTTCACAAGCAGCATGAAAATATGTACAGAAATAGAAATTTTGTAGTCTACATTAAATTGAGGAGCATGGGACACCCCCTTCAGGCCTGCATTACATCTTGGCCTTAAGGTAAATAGACTACCTTCTGCCAGAAAGAAAAATAAAATTGATGAGAAAAAAAGTCTCAGATTTACATGAAAAAGTCTCACAATTACATGAAAAAAGTCTAATATAGCTATAAGTGGAAAAAAGTCAGAAATTTACTAAAAAGAAACATATAAATTTGTGGAAAACATTAAATTTAAAAATGGCACAGAGGCAATTTTTGGCAGCAGTGGTGAGTTTGATTTCCTTTTAAATTTATTTCTAATATTAAGCATTTCTGTCACCAACTTTCCCCAACAGCCACAGCGGCCTGTCATCAGAGACATGCATTTTAAAAATTAATTAAAGGTTTGTAGTTAATTGGTAAAGGGTGGCAACAAAATAATTAATAGTTTGGAAAATATCCTCTAATTAATGTACAACTGAATAGTTGAAACCACTTACCCACACTACAGCGACGGGACTCTGTGAAGCCTGGACAGATGCCTCCACTACTTTCATGTGGCCACCGGAGCTTACCGCCTGGTGTTGTCGGCAGAGAAAAAGCCCCTCTGCAGAGTTTCCAGCATGGAGCCCATTGTTTTCAACTATTGCATGGGAAAATATCCTACAGTTAATGAACAGATACAAACAGCCTCAGCTGGCGGGAAGGAGAGCAGTCGGGGGGGGGAAAAAAAATCTGCCACTTGTTTTTAGCTGATAATTTAGGCTATTTAAAATACAGACACATAAACTTAACTCGGTCTCATCACCGGCTGAGGCCACAACATTGGAACAGCTGGTCAAGGAGTTGCAGACTTGCAGAAAAACAATATTTATATGGGGTAAAAATGTGCATTCACACACACACAAAAAAATAAGAGACCATCTGCAACTATTGCGGTTGCTTAGCAACCTCCGCAGTTGGCTTGTCAATAGCGAGGTTATAGTGACAGCCCTATATGGTATATTTAAGCAATATTACACAAGATGAAGTTACGGCGTCGTGACACGGAGGACATTAGATGTATTGCAGCCATAGTTAGTATAATCATGATACAGTAACGACATTGAGTGTAATATTGTTTTTATACAACAGTTCCGGCAAGCAAAATTTATTAAATGACAGCAATACTGGACAAAATATTACGATTTGTTTGTTTAATCAGTTATTTTGCACAGCTGAGGAAAAAATAGTCCCTAAATGTAGCCAGTAACTGTTGCTAAACATCTCAATCAGCATGAAGTCATTTTACACACATGTAAACAAATTAAATATTGTCAAGTGCAAAAGTAATAAGTGTTTGTAAAGCATCCCTGTTGAGTCAGTACTGTGAAAGACCGGAAATCGAAACATGGCCATTACACCGCGAGCCGATGACTTGTAGTTAGCATACTAGTGATTTCTTCAGCACACTTTGCTCACTTTTTCTTGGCATTTTCAGATGAAACAAAGAGTCCATCACCACAAAAGTATTGTGGTTTTACTGTGTTATCCTCGTTTTTGCTTCTCTTCAGATTGTCCAGGTCAGTTGATGAAACTCTTGCGCACCGGGAGGTTTCCATGGAAATAGCCTGGCTTCTTCTTTTCTCCTCCTCCTCTTCTGATGACCATTCATAATTTAACTCAAATGTTATATTTGGAAAAATGTCCATCGTTTTGCCGTATTCCATTAATGTTGCCTTAAAGCACCGACCAGGAGTAAATAACGGTTTCTAATTAACGGTTACTAGAACACCTTTGAAGCGGAGTGATGCATATCTGGTGAAACTGGAGTGATTGTCCAGTCAAATTGCTCAGTCGGAACTAACTGTTGTATAAATAGCCTACAGTCGTGAAAAAATGAGGACACCCTGTATAAGCCTGTGTGTTTTTTTTAAACCTATTTGGACATAAGGATATTTAATATCAATGTTTAAAATACTGGGAGATTCATGTAATACAACTAAACAATTAAAAATGAATTAAAGGGGAATTGGCTTGTACAGAAGCTCAAACCAAATCAATAAATGTATGTCTTAAAATGATACATTTTAAATGGTTAATGCGGATGTATGTTACACCGGTGGAATTAAATAGATATAACAAAAACATACCAGATACGTGCACAAAATGTATGGAAAGTAAAGGAACCTTATTTCATTGTGTATGGGAATGTAGAAAAATTAGAATGTTTTGGGAAGAGGTGAGGGTAACAATTGAAAAAATAATTTCAAAACAAATCATATTGAATCCTAAATTGTTTTTGTTGGGTCTGCATCCAGAAAAGCATAACTTTAATAAGAGTGAAAGAGCATTCATAGACCTCAGTTTGCTTAACACCAAAAAATGTATTGCACTATTGTGGAAAAAGACTCATAGACCAGATGTGACTCAGTGGTTAAAACAGATGTTAACAAACCTTCCACTAGAAAGAATAACATACATACTGAAATCAAAGGAAATTGTGTTTGAGAATATATGGAGACCTTTCATTGATTATGTAAAGAATTTAAACATAACTTTTGAAGAAGAAGGTGAATGATGTGTGTGGACCTTGTAAATTCCAAACTAGTGAATGTATAATATGTATACTTATGTAATGGATTGCCTAGACTAAACAGAGGAGCATTGTTGAAGACCTGTTCTTGTTAGTGGTTGTCGATGTTTTTAGTACATTTTTTTTTTTAAATTACTTTAGTGTTAGTGTTTGTTTGTGTTATGTTTGTAAAAAAAGGTTCAATAAAAAATATTGTGGGAAAAAAAATGAATTAAAGACTTTTTTCAAATTTTCTGTAAAATGTAATTCTAAACAAATAGTGAGGAATAAATTAGGACACCCCCATCTTTTTTAGGACACCTCCACATTCATTCCCACTTAAAATGGCTAAAATAAATGTTAAAAAATGCAAATAAAAACAAAAACACGGTTAGACATAGATATGTGAACATTTATTAATAAAGAACTGAATATTTAATGGGTTGTCCTAATTTTTTCACATGACTGTATATCAAATGCATGTAACTGTAATGCTCATATACACGCAAACACTTGCATTCGTTCTGTTCCACAGACTACCTTTACCAACTGTTCCAAAGCTTGGGGAAGGTTCCGTTCTGGAGAACGGTAGGGAGCGATCACACTGTCAAAGGTTAGGGGTCAAACTTTGGTTAGCATGGAACTAGCACTACAGTGAGCATAGGCCCTTAACCACAACTAATCATGGTTGTGGTCATTTGTTTGTGTGCACAAACACAGATGCATATAAGGCGATACCCCGCCCCCACCTCGGCCTTTCTGACCACATATCCGTGATGCTGGTGCCTGCCTACAAACCCTTATTGAAGCGCAGCAGGCCAGTAGTGAAACAAATCAGGATTTGGCCAGAGAGTGCAACCTCTGCACTGAAAGACTGTTTTCTGCACACAGACTGGGAGGTCTTCAAAATAGCAGCCTCCCAGGAAGACAAGACAGATGTGGAGGAGTATGCTGAAACGGTCACCAGCTACATCGCGAAGTGCACAGAGGATGTCACTACAGTGAAGACCATCACTATGCGGGGAAACCATAAGCCCTGGATTACTGCAGAGGTGCGCTCGCTGCTTTCAGCCAGAGATGCAGCCTTCAGAGCGAAGGACAGGATTGCCATCCGCTCAGCCAGGTCTGCGCTCTCAAAGGGAATTAAGACGGTGAAGCGCGCCTATGCGGAGAAAATCCAGGGACACCTCTGTGACACTAGGACCACCAAGCAGATGTGGCAGGGAGTTCGGACACTGACGGGCTATAAGTCTAGGCAGGGGGTCGATGATGACGACGCTTCGCTTCCAGACAGGCTCAACAACTTCTTTGCACGTTTTGAAGTATCAAACTCGACAGTCAGAGGGAGGGCTGGCCCATCCCCACCATCGGTCGGACCAGCTTTTACCATCAACACAGCGGACACACGGAGGACCCTAACCAGAGTCAACCCACGTAAAGCTGCAGGTCCGGACAACATTCTGGGTCGTGTGCTCCGAGACTGCGCGAGCGAGTTGGCGGATGTCCTGACTGACATTTATAACATCTCCCTGAGTCAAGCCATCGTTTCCAGATGCTTCAAGACCTCTATCATAGTACCGGTGGCAAAGAAACCAGTTGGGTCCTGTCTGAATGACTATCGTCCTGTTGCACTGACACCAATTGTGATGAAGTGTTTTGAACGGCTTGTCAAACCACACATCACAGCCTGCCTCCCTGCATCACACGACCCGCTCCAGTTTGCATATCGTTCAAACCGCTCCACGGAGGATGCTATAGTCACCACCCTGCACTCTGTCATCACCCACCTGGATCAGAAAGACACCTACGCCAGACTCCTGTACATTGATTTCAGTTCAGCATTCAACACCATTATTCCCCAGAGACTGATGGAGAAATTACTCCTTCTCGGTCTGAACACTGCCACATGTCTCTGGATCCTGGATTTCCTGACTGAGAGACCTCAGTCTGTCCGGGTTGGAAACAACATCTCCAACTCTGTCATGCTGAGCACCGGATCCCCTCAAGGCTGCGTACTCAGTCCATTGTTGTTTACACTTCTAACACATGACTGTGTATCCAGACACGAGGGGAACCAGATTATTAAGTTTGCAGACGACACCACGGTGGTGGGACTTATTCATCGGGATGAGGAATCAGTGTACAGGGAAGAAGTGAGAGACCTGGAGGGCTGGTGCAGGGAGAACAATCTGGTGCTCAACGTGGACAAAACAAAGGAGATGATTATCGACTTCCGGCAGTCACAGCCTGAACACATCCCCCTCAGCATCGGCGGCCGTTTAGTGGAGAGAGTGGAGAATAGGGATGGGCATTCGGTGAAATTTTCTTCGTCGATCGTCGGGAGAATTAATGATTAATAATCGGTTAATCATTAACATTTTTATATTAAAAAACAATCACATTTAGGCCTATGATGCCTATACTCTTATGTATTGAGAATAATAAAAAAAAATACAGTGTGTTTTTCTTCGAGGATGAATTTATTAACAAGACAAGTTTGCAGTAAAACGTGAACACATGCGCATTGCGCAAACGAGGGAGGCTTCAAGTTGCGAGCCAGACAATAACGGAAGACACATACAGGACACATAACGGAACATATATTTCTTTTACTTTTTTCTTTTCCTTTGTTTAAAAACAAGGATATCAAAATAAGAAAGCTACACAACAATTTGCCTTAACGTAGGCTATCCCATTATATCACGGCGTCAGAATTATAGGCCTGCTTTTTGTTAAAAAAAAAAAAATGCGCTTGTTCAGTGTTTGGCAGTAAAACGTGAACTCATGTCAGTGACAACATAACGGAACAGCCGTTTTTTTTACCCTAAATAAAAATAATAAAACAACAATCTCGAAAAGCCTGTAACAAGGCCTTTGTATATCCAATTATCAGGATAGCATCATGACGCCAGTATTATTACAGACGGCTACCCATTTTTGTTTAAAAAGATGAGCATATTCACATGCTCTGGCGTCAGACTGCATGCTCTGGCGTCTGACGACAGAATTCGTCAGACCGAATTCTGGTCACAGTCAGTCCTGCCGCTGAAAAAACCCGTTCGGATGGGACAGACGTGGCCGGGATGCACAAGTACCTATTAGCTAATTTCGCCAACCTTGGGAACCGAACTCCGTTATCTCTCCACCAGTCGGTTGGGGTACAACCCAGTGGTGGTGGAGTCTCTCGCAAAAAGTTCTGAAATTCCGCTAGCATCGAGTCCAGGCTAGCCTGGGTTAGAGATGATGAACCGCCGCCACCGTCTTTTACCAGGCTTGGATGAGTGGTGTTCAAATGATACATCATTTGTGTTGTCGATGAGGTATATTTGTATGCTGCATTGCAGTGATTGCAGTACACCTGGTCATTTTTTAAATTAAAGTGGTCCCACGCAACACTTCGCCGCGACCTCTTCATGATTTGGCGATTGACCTACGGAAGCTCGCATGTATCAACTGAGGCACGCCAGGGTACGGCGATGGTGAAATGTTGCCCCCTGGTGCCCAAATTTTGCCAGTGGCACAGTTAAATGCATTGCATTGTTTGAGGACGGCCGTGCACTAGGCCTAATAACCTACATTCGGATTGTTTAAAAAAAAATCGGTTTGTCGACGAAATTGAACTTCCTCGGTGAAATTCTTAATGATCAATTATCGATTAATCGATTAATTATGCCCATCCCTAGTGGAGAACATCAAGTTCCTCGGAGTGCAGATCTTGCAGGACCTGACCTGGAGCAAGAATTCCTTGGGGATTAGGAAGCGAGCCCAGCAGAGACTGCACTTCTTGAGAAAACTCAAACAGGCCTCTCTCCCCATCTGCATCCTCAGGACCTTCTACAGAGGTGTGGTGGAGAGTGTTATGACGTACTGCATTGCTACATGGTACTCCAGCTGCAGTATGTCAGACAAAAAAGCCCTGCAGAGGATAGTTAAGGGAGCTGAGAGGGTAATTGGAGTCTCCCTCCCCTCTGTCCAAGAACTTTTTCAGAACCGTTGTAGGAGCAGGGCACTGAACATTGTCAAGGACTGTTCTCACCCTCTGCATAAACACTTTGAACTTCTGCCATCTGGCAAATGATTCCGGAGCATCAGAGGCAGAACCACCAGACTGATCAACAGCTTCCTTCCACAAGCTGTTAGGATGTTGAACAGTTGATCCGGAATCTCTCATATACACTACCGCACCTACGGACATTATGTACATTATTTGTATATTATAGTTAGTTAATTTTTCAAGTATGTCTCAGGGATGTGTGAATGGATGTGGTGGGGTGGGGTGGGGGGGTGAAGATATGTGTGAGTGTGTCTTAAATCATGTTCTTTTACTTATATGGATGCCGAGAGAAACGCACTTTCATCTTGCCTGCACTACAGTTGTATGTACAGCAATATGACAATAAAGGTTGATTTGATTTGATTTTTGTGTTCCAAGTGATCTTGCTGGCATCATCACTGGTCACCAAAATCACTCGGGTCTCACAGATAATACTTTACAACTTCTGTAAACAAAAATTCATGTCACTGAATTGCTGTGTGATGCATCCAGTCTTGTGCTTAGAAAAGAAAATGAATGAGAACATGACTGTGTTTGGGTTTCTCAGAGAACAGAATGGGGTCTTGTTTCTCCAAAGAGCATTTGAGGGAAGATGTTGAGAAAATTAGCCCATATGTGGACTAAAAGTAGCTTTCACATTAGCCCCTGACAGCAGTATTCAGTGTTTTCCTGGCAGTGATCAATAGGGTGACAGCCACGTGCACATTTTTTCCCCTCCTGAAGTCCTTCTGTTTACAGCCAGTGAACCGGTCACGTTGGGTAACTAGGTGTCGAACCAGGTGAATAAGTATTAAAAAAAAAAAAAAGATTTCTGACATGCTCCTCTTGTGAGTTGCATCACTCCATGACACTGTTTGTGGATTATGTGATGCTGCACAGCTAGCTGTTCATCACGCCCCACGCTGTGACAATCGGTCATTATCTGGCTGAGTTCAGGTAGTCTGAACTGGCCTTAAATGACAAAAAAGGGGCAAATTGATTATTTTGTGATATTAAAAGAACATCTTTTTTGGTTTAATGTAAGTTACAGTAAGCAGTTTGTCTTCTATTGTATGCCGTATTGTTAATTGTTTCTGTTGTGTGTCTTTGTAAATGTAATCTTGGACAATTTTTAACTTGTCTTTGTTGTAAAGGTGTTTAGTGTATGAATATTTATCTTCTGACACAGTCTCACACTCTTACACTTTTTATGAAATGGGTTTAACAGATAGAACTTGATGAAGAGGTCATAACTAACTAACTACTAACTAACCTGCACTTATATAGCGCTTTTCTAGTCACAAAGACCACTCAAAGCGCTTTCATTAATACTAACCCTCTATTCTAAGGGCCTATAGGAAACAGATATCTAGGGACAATTTAGAACAGCCGATTAACCTAACATGCATGTTTTTGGCATGTGGGAGGAAACCGGAGAAATCCCGGAGTAAACCCACAAGTACTCCTTGCTTTTGGCAGTGTCCCTTAATCCCTATTTCATAATAAATTCTCCATGTGCTCTTTCAAGATTTCAAGAAAGATTAATAGAAATGTATTTTCTACTTCTGACTCACATTTTTATCATCTAATATATATATACTGCTCAAAAAAATAAAGGGAACACTTTGAAAACACATCAGATTTTAATGGGAAAAATAAGCTGGATATCGAAATTGTGGCAGGCTAGTCCAGCGTACTCAGATTAAAAAGTGTTCCTTTAATCTGAGTAAGCTGGACTAGCCTGCCACAATTTCGATATCCAGCTTATTTTATATAGAGGGAGAGGGAGATATAGATACACTACCGTTCAAAAGTTTGGGGTCACTTAGAAATTTCCTTATTTTTGAAAGAAAAGCACTTTTTTTCAATGAAGATAACTTTAAACTAATCAGAAATACACTCTATACATTGCTAATGTGGTAAATGACTATTATAGTTTCAAATGTCTGGTTTTTGGTGCAATATCTACATAGGTGTATAGAGGCCCACCTCCAGCAACTATCACTCCAGTGTTCTAATGGTACAGTGTGTTTGCTCATTGCTTCAGAAGGCTAATGGATGATTAGAAAACCCTTGTGCAATCATGTTAGGTCTGCAAAGCTGTAATTGCTGCAAATGGAGGATTCTTTGACGAAAGCAAAGTTTGAAGGAAAAAATTATTATTTCAAATACAAATTATTATTTCTAACCTTGTCAATGTCTTGACTATATTTTCTATTCATTTTATAACTCATGGTGGTAAATAAGTGTGACTTTTCATGGAAAACACAAAATAATTGTCTGGGTGACCCCAAACTTTTGAACAGGTGTGTGTGTGTGTGTGTGTGTATGTGTATGTGTATATATATATATATATACTGTATATGAGAGAGAGACAGTATAACACATCTGATATATATAGCTATATACAGTATAACACATCTGACTTTAACTATTGCACTTTCTTAAAGTTGCTGTTGTTGACAAAGTGTGTATTTATTTTATGTTGCTGCTTTTTTTCAGTTCTGACTTGTGTCAGGATGAGAGTACACTTAGTTCACAAGGCAGTTTCTGCCTGCCAGGTATTGACAGATTGCCTTCATCCACTAGAGAGGACACATCACCTCTTCTTTCTGTCATCAAGATGGGCTGGTTGGACAAGAATCCCCCACAGGGGTATGTTGATGGTGAACATTCATGCACATAGGCCAAGGAGCAATAGTTATATGATGTTTATACTATGTACTTAAGATTGCACACGCATAAACCGACTTAACTTGCTAGTATAGCATAAAGGGATAGACATAGTCAGCAGCAACACTCGAGTAGGCTGTGACATTTTAAGAAACTTTGATATTAAAACACCCCCTCTCCCTCACTGTTACACCACCACCACAACCAGCAGCACCAGCAACCTAGCTGCTGATTAGCGGCTGATACAGTGCATGATGGATCTATGGATTAATGTTGTTTAAGGTAAATTCTGACCCTGCCATCTGAATGCTGCTGCAGAAATAGAGACTTGTCAGACCGGGCAATGGTTTTCACTCTTCTGTTGTCCAATTTTGCTGATCCCATGCCAACTGTAGTCTTAGTTTCGTGTTCTTAGTTTATACGAGTGGAACCAGTTTGGTCTTTTGCTGTTGTAGCCCATCTGCTTCAAAGCTGAATGCATTGTGGGTATTGGAGTTTCTGCTGGTTTTCCCTGAATCAGGCCTTTTTCAGAGAGCTAGGGTCTGTGTAAACCCTAGGGATGGTTCCATAGGAAATCCCCATTAGATCAGTCGTTTTTGTAATACACATACCAGCCTGTCAGTCACCAACCACAATGCCATATTCAAATGTCACTCAAATCATATTTCTTCCCCTAATGCTCCATTTGAACTTAAGCAGATTGTCTGACCAGTTCTACATGTTTGAACGCATTGAGTTGCTTCCATGTGATTGGTTGATTAGATAAATACATTGTGAGCAGTGGAACATTAACTAGCAAAGTAGCTGGTGAGTGTAAAATATTATAATGATAATAATAATAAAGGATTTAGTAGTGCCATACCTACACAGTCAGCCTTTCTGAATTCCACTTGGTTGTTTAGTACAAGGATTATTTGATTGCTCCATGTGTTTTCATTGACAGGGGCCTTTATTATCAGAGAAGATGGGTGAAGCTAGATGCTGAGTATCTCAGATACTTTGACAATGATAAGGTAAAAGGAAACACATACGTAGATGATGCACCTGGGACACTGCCAGCATGTGACTGTAGATACTGTATGTGTATATAGTGTCTATAACAATGGTGCTGTGGATGTTTGTGCTGTGTTGCAGGATGTTTATTCTAAGGGAATAATCTCAACAGCATTCATCACTAATGTGGCAAGTGTGGGGGACCTGAAATTTGAAGTTGTCACAAACAACCGAACCTTCATCTTCAGGGCAGAAAGTGAAGGTCTGTCTGTCTTACTTGCACGTCTGTATATGCAATATAATATAAAATGTAGTACTTGCATGTCTAAAATAAAGAATTATCTGGTTTAAAATATATTTTTGCATGCTTATTTAAAAAAAACACTTATTTGTGTGTTTGCATGTCCATTCCAGTGGAAAGGAATGAATGGGTAACTGTGCTGCAAGACTGCACTAGGGGGCGTCATCGATTCAGTGGCATTTGCCCTGGTTCACTTTTGACCCCGGAATTTCAGGGCTACCTGGAGCTCAGGGGATTACGCTCTAAACTTTATACCATTGTTGTCTCAGATAGAATCTTCCTCTTCAAAAATGTTGATGTAAGAACCCTCAGTTTGTGATTGTAGAGATGAGTTAAATGTGTATACCACATACTTCATTTTGATATATAGTATGTTTTCAGTAATGATTCATATTATTCTTATTTAACCAAAAATGTGTTGTTTAAATTGAGCTGCCTCTGCATAAAAAAAACAAAAACAAAACAAAAAAACCTTTACATTTTTTCCAGGACTATCGTATTGGGGTGGGCATCACATCTGTTGAGATGAATGTAGGAAACATTAAGGACTCTGACCGTCGAAGCTTTGATCTCACCACACCTTATCGTATATTCAGGTACTGTATGTAAACATGCACATAACATACTCATGGCATATCCTGACTTGGTGCTATGTGTACGAGGGGGGGCTGAAAAGTTCATAGGCTAAGGAGTTATGCTACAGCACTGAAACTAGTCATGCATTAAATTCAACCTTTTCTGATACTGACTGCATTGTTTCTTTTCAAATACACTGGCATTGGAGACTATGTTGAAAAATAAACCACATTTGGTCAAATTTGACCACTGCATCATGGTTAGCCTATGAGCTTTTCAGCCCCCCATCCCCCGTATGCACTCCACACAGTCTATACACTGCATATATAGCCTGTCTGAGCACCACATTTCACCAGAATGTTCTCAATGTTCCTTTCCATACATTCTACATGCTTATAAAATGGGATAATAACCTCATTTGGTGTATCAATGTTGATGGAAAGCACTGTGTAACATGTCAGTCTTGCATAGGTGTTCAGACTAGAAAAGCGCTATATAAGTGCAGGTTAGTTAGTTAGTTAGATAACCACTAGTGACTGTAAAGAAATGGAGTTCTCTATAACAAGAAATGTGGGCCAAACAATTTCAGTACAAAATGCAGTCCAGAGGAAGAAAAAAAATCTGTCACTCATCTGTGTTTGAGATATTGAGAATCACATCATATGCCAAGATTGTCATTTGTCACTGTATGCCTACGGCTGAGCTGCGCTTGGTGTTGAGATACTTACAAAAATTAGATCATGTTGTTCTACTCAGAACTTTCCCACTGCCCATGTATCCTCAGACTACACAGCTGGGCTTCTTTTGAGAATGTGAAATGTGTGTGTGAAATGCAGGGGATATTTGTGTGCACGACAGCATGTGGTGTGTGGTCTTTTGGCTGACGGCACACAGCCTGCAATGCACCAGCTCAGCTTGACAGGATGGGGAACTGTGGAGAAAAAAAAAAAAAACAAACCAAACAAACAAAAAACTTCTTTTGAATGCTGCATCCTGTATGCATATATATGCATGTATTGTTTCTTGTGTCCAAAGGCTTAGACCACATTAAACATCTGTGAAAGTTAAGGGATTAAGCATTTTAGACGTATAAGGAGGAGTGACATGAAAGATGAAGAACATTCTGCACTTTGTTTCAGACACGTGACATGCAGTTTTATCCCTCACATGTTCAGATGACAAATGTGGCTTGCGACTACTGCTTAACTAAGTCAGTCAAGTTCTTATTTTAAGCAATAAATGCCTCCCTTATTGTCATAATTGCAAGAATAATGTGAGCTTGGAAATGCCCTGTGATACTCTTAAAACTGTAGAAAATCTATCTTGATGTGCTTCAGAAGTTAATGGATCCTTCCTCTGCCCATGCTCCATGACTTTAGAACACCAATGTTTGTCAGAAGATATTTCAGAAAGTAAGAAAAGAGTAAGGTCCTTTCTGGAAAGTTTGTTTCCGTACACAAAATGTTCAGACTTTGTAGTCATTTAGGAAGTGCATTTAGTGTACATGCGTTGCTATTTTAAGGCTGAGTAGAACCAGAGTGTCTTCAGACAGATGAGAACAGGAAGGTTTCAGACATAAAGCTGTGGCAAACCACAGCTCTTTATGAGTTTGTGTGTGTGCGCTTAAATTGTAAGTTTATGTGGTTTCCACATTTTGATTCAAGTATATTTAGCGTAAACAACCAATGTCAGAGTGAGTTTTCACCGTTATGTCTAAGACTTGGCCACGTGTTTGGTTTTCTCTCCACAGTTTCATAGCTGAGTCAGAGCAGATGAGAGAGCAGTGGGTGCAAGCTATGCGGAATGCCATAGGTCAGGCTCTGTCTAATAGTGAGGTGGCTGAGCGGATCTGGGCGGAGCCTACCAACAGTCTCTGTGCCGATTGTGGGGCTCCAAAACCAGAATGGGCAGCGATCAACCTATGTGTTGTGGTGTGCAAACAATGTGCAGGTTTGTGGTGATGGTTTGTGTTTTTATTGCATTTGCTGGTTTTTATCACATCACAAATCAGCAAGCCCCTCTGTCACTTCTTTTATCAAAACAAATGCATGCTGACTGCCTCATTGTGATTGGCCAACTCAAAAAAACCTTACCAATCATTAGGTGCTCACTAATACTAATGAGTACTGTTGTGGGGTGCTTATTTGTGCATGTACATTTTTTTGTATTGACATTATAAACATTTTTATATGTATTTAAAATGTGTTTAGAAATAAACAGAAGATTATTAGTCTCTTCAGCAACCTGTTTGAAAGTGTGTACTTAAGATGGTATTTGTCATTGTCCATCCCATTCTCATGTCTGTGATATTTCAGGAGCAACATGGGGGAATTCCATCCACCCATCAACAATATTTGTGATCTCAAAAATTTGCTGATTAGATTTCCCATTTCACATTCTTGGCTCAAACCTGACCTTCAGTCTGGACAGGTTAATATTTTACTAAAACTTTTTAGTCCATCCTGCCACACTGTAACTTGAGAACAAAGGAAGTACTGTATTTGGACATATTTTACCTTCCATTAATGGTGCAAATTTTAGCGTATTACAGCGATGTGATTATTTTTAATTTAAAGTTTATGATTGCTGTTTTTTACAGCAGTCTTAAATTTATCCGTTCAGCATATATTTTCACCATATATTCCCTTTTCTTCACTGTTTAAAATGAATCCCTCCAAAGTAGTCATACAGCTGGTGAGTCTGGACAAGCATGAACATAATCTCCAACCTGACCGGTTGGTGGAGGCCTCCAAGGCAGTAGGTCTAGTTCGTTTTTTTTGTTGATAATAAAGGAATAAGTATCACTTAACTGGTTTGAAATTATTTTTGACTGGAGCCAACCTGTTGTAACATATCTAGTGTTGTGACATGGTTGCGGTTTTTCTTTAAACTGTGTTTCAGGGGAGCACAGAGGGCTGGGTCCTAGTATCTCAAAAGTTCGGAGTCTGAAGATGGACAGGAAAGTCTGGACAGAGGCGCTAATACAGGTGCACACATACACAACTCTATCAAAACGAAGACTTTGGTGTTGCCATGTTTTGATGTGTGAACAGTGCATCCAACACCCAAAAAAATGCACTGTATCCAGAGTTTCTGCTTGACGTAGACATGAAGTCTTTTTTTAACTTATTTTTTATTTTCTTTTGAGAGGACAAAAAAAGAGAAGAATGCATGAACAGTGGAAAGGTGCATCATTCAATCATCATTATATAGCAATAACTATAATATAATAGGTCCTTAATGTCCAGCTGTGGTGGTAGTGGTGGCGTCCTCTTCTTGGCTTCTGAAGCTTATCCATTTTTCCCCATTTCTCGTCAAATTCCGTCTCCTTCAGTCTCAGTTTGTGTGTCATTTTTTTCCATTACAAAAATCTCGTCTACAATGCACATCCACTGCTCCTGAGTCAGAGATTCCACTTTGTACCAAAGTCTTGTTTTTGCTTTTTTACTTGCCGATAACAATATTTTAATAAGATATTCATCCTCTTTCTGTATTATGTCTGACATGAAGTCTTTTTTAACTTATATTTTACCATGGAGTTCCACTGAGATCAGGATTTCTTTTTCCTGCTCAAGGTAATAGCCATGCAGATACAACATGTTAAAAATCAAACACATATGAGTAAAGTGAGACAAAAATGTAAAGCAGTGCAAACAGCCTGTCATGAAAATGAATGGCGTGACTCTTTATCACATGATTTTTGTTTCCTTTAACCCCTTGCACTCCGGTCAATTTTCCTAAAAACGCAAAAAAAAAATGTGCCCAAAGTAAATCGAAAGCTGTTCTTCAACCCTTTGCAGCATCTTCATGGGGTTGGTCTCATTTAAAAGAAAACACTTTGAATTTTTTGGCAAAAAAACATGATCTCTCTAAGTGCTCCGGCCACTGAGTTACAGTCATCTAAACATAGTGAACTTGAAGAAAATAAATTTGGCCTGGGTGTTTTTTTGGATACAAATGCTTGCAAATAACACACAGCTTCAGATCCGGGCTGGAAAATGCAACAGAAATGTAGAACCAAGTGCTATCCAGCTGAGGTCCAAATTTTGTAACAATACCACAAAAAATGAATATATTACACAGCTTTGTTCTCAGGCTGTTCCCAGGCGTTTTGGAACTGTGCCAAATTGTGCCAAATGGCACAGTTTGGAAAAATGTCTGTAACTTCTGAATAATTCAATATAGAAGCTTCATTTTAGGCTCTAATGAAAGGTCACACTCGGGGCTGTCTGTGTGTGTGTGTGTGGGGGGGACCCACCCACCCACCCACCCCGCTACAGAGGACGGAGATCCGCCCTCGCTACACAACGGATTAGCCTCATGTGGTGATGTGGGACAGCAGCACAATCACCGCGGCTCCCCCCCCTCGCTGCAGAAGAATAGCGGGGGTGGGGGGGCGTTCACAGCCTGTACGCGGCGAGCAACCCCTTGTACTGCGGTGCACGAACTTCAGACTTCGTGCGCCGCACAGCTGTAATTTACCGATCGGTCAAAAGTCATTTTGGATTACAATTTTCAGGGATAAAAAATAATTTAGCTTATAACACCTTACCTCTTCACAGCAGCAGTGTCCTGGCCAACTTCTCTTCCTCATTGTCAGATGAACGTGACGCTGGTCCGCTCTGGTTCTGGTCTCGCGACCTGATCAAAACATAATTCTATTATTGCGGTTTTGTGCTTCCATGATTGCGGTTTTTGGCAAACGATTTTTCAAAACAAATAACAGTAGTAATTAAAAAAAAAGACTGGCGAAGGCGTGTGTGTCACTCAGCCTTTGTCGTCAGCCTCCGTCGGTCTATGATGACCATGGAAAAAATCATAACGTCTACTCTGCTGGAACCAATACAAAGTAAGCACCGCCTGTGGCCGAACATGCCGATCCACGAATGGCACTCCCTGTCACACAGGTTGCATTTGTGGATGGTCTCCATGCTGCTGGGTCTGTGGGGCTCTTCCTGCATCCTTTTTTGATCCGCTCCAGCAGCCAGTCTTCACCCAGCCTTAAAAAAAACGGCTTGCGAACTTCTCTGCTTCAATTGGCTCACTGCATTGAAAGCGTTGGGAGGCGGGTCCTCCTTCCTAGGTTTTCATTCATTGGTTCTTCAAGGTTTCAGAAACCCAATTCAAAGCTCTTATTAGTCGAATGAGAGGTCAATCAGATGAACTAACCTGTTCGCGGCTGTGTCTGCAGCTTTTTTTCAGTGGCGCTTGGACGCCAACACCAACTACATCACCACCATCAGGACCATGCGTCCGAGAGCACACGAGGACGCACGAGTGCGCCCTCCTGCGCCCTAGGACGCAGAGACTTGCCTGCCCGCGGTACAACGGAGCGCAAGAGGTTAATTGAGTAATAGATATGGGTTTACAACATAATGCTTGATTTTTCTGCACAGTATTCCAAGTCCAAGGTGCAGAGTGAGAAAATACATTTTCCCTGTTCTGTCAGAACTGCTGATCTGTTGTTTATTAACCTCTTGCGCTCCGTTGTACCGCGGACAGGCAAGTCTCTGTGTCCTAGGGCGCACGAGGGCGCACGAGAGCACACGATGCAGGACACATGACTCGGACACATGATCCTGATGGTGGTGATGTAGGTGGTGTGGTGTGACGTCCAAGCGCGCACTGAAAATAAAAGCTGCAGACACAGCCGCGAACAGATTAGTTCATCTGATTGACCTCTCATTCGACTAATAAGAACCTTGAATTGGGTTTCTGAAACTTTGAAGAGCCAATGAATGAAAACCTAGCCAGAAGGACCCGCCTCCCAACGCTGTGAATGCAGTGAGCCAGTTGAAGCAGAGAAGTTCGCGAGCTGTTTCTTTTAAGGCTGGGTGAAGAGAGACTGCTGCTGCAGAGAAAAAAAGGACCCGCAGGAAGAACCCACAGACCCAGCAGCACGGAGACCATCCACAAATGCAACCTGTGTGACAGGGAGTGCCATTCGTGCACCGGCATGTTCGGCCACAGGTGGTGCTTATTTGTTTTGGTTCCAGCAGAGTAGACGTTATGATTTCTTCCATGGTCATAGACCGACGGAGGCTGACGACGAAGGCTGAGTGACACACACGCCTTCGCCAGTCTTTTTTTAATTACTACTGTTATTTGTTTTGAAAAATCGTTCGCCAAAAACCGCAATCATGGAAGCACAAAACCGCAATAATGGAATTATGTTTTGATCGGGTCACGAGACCAGAACCACGAGCGGACCAGCGTTAGTCTGACAGTGAGGAAGAGAAGTTCGCCAGGACTCTGCTGCTGTGAAGAGGTAAGGTGTTATAAGCTAAATAATTATTTATCCCTGAAAATTGTAATCCAAAATGACTTTTGACCGATCAGTAAATTACAACTGTACGGCGCACGATGTCCGAAGTGCGTGCGCCGCGTTACAATGTTCTTCGCCGCCTCCGGACAGTGAACGCCCCCCCCTTCCCCCGCTACAATTCTGTAGCGGGGGGGGGGGAGCCGCGGTGACAGCGGTGCTGTGGAAACATGCCACATCCGAGTGTAATCCGTCATGTAGCGAGGGCGGATCTCCGTCCTCTGTAGCGGGGGGGTGGGGTGGGTGGGTGGACAACCCCCCACACACACAGACACAGGCCTGAGTGTGACCTTTCATTAGAGCCCTAAATGAAGCTTCTACATTGAATCATTCAAAAGTTACAGACGTTTTTCCAAACTGTGCCATTTGGCACAATTTGGCACAGTTCCAAAACGCCTGGGAACAGCCTGAGAACAAAGCTGTGTAATATATTCATTTTTTGTGGTATTGTTACAAAATTTGGACCTCAGCTGGATAGCACTTGGTTCTACATTTCTGTTGCATTTTCCAGCCCGGATCTGAAGCTGTGTGTTATTTGCAAGCATTTGTATCCAAAAAAACACCCAGGCCAAATTTATTTTCTTCAAGTTCACTATGTTTAGATGACTGTAACTCAGTAGCCGGAGCACTTAGAGAGATCAAGTTTTTTTTGCCAAAAAATTCAAAGTGTTTTCTTTTAAATGAGACCAACCCCATGAAGATGCTGCAAAGGGTTGAAGAACAGCTTTCGATTTACTTTGGGCACGTTATTTTTTGGCATTTTTAGGGAAATTGACCGGACTGCAAGGGGTTAATGGAAATGAGGCAGAGGAGTCTGAGATAATCTGAAAGTTTACTCAGTATAGCTTTATAAATAAAAACATACCTCTGCTGGTTTCTGTGAGTGAATAAAGCTGGACAGCCTACCATATGATGAAGAGTGCAGGTGTGAGTAAGGGATTCAGAGTTTTGTAAAAAAGACAAAGTGAGGCATGACAGAGAATCAATGTTTTTGGAAGACTTTGCCAGCTGCATGCATTTACAAAACACCACCATAGTCAATGACAGACAGAAAGGTTGCTTGCATGGTTTTTTTTAAAGATTATTTTTCCTAAATCTAGTAACCATTAACACATAATTGAAAACTTAATTTCTATCCATCCATCCATCCATCCATCTTCTTCCGCTTAATCCTTTTTGGGTCGCGGGGGGGCTGGAGCCTATCCCAGCATCTTTTGGGCGAGAGGCAGGGTACACCCTGGACAGATCGCCAGTCCATCGCAGGGCCAACACAGAGACACAGACAACCATTCACTCTCACAGTCATACCTAAGGACAATTTAGAATCCCCAGTTTGATGCCACTTAACCTAATTTGCATGTTTTTGGCATGTGGGAGGAAACCGGAGAAATCCCGGAGTAAACCCACACAGACACGGGGAGAACATGCAAACTCCACACAGATCACTGTTGGTCGGGGGCTGGGATCGAACCCAGGATCCCCCGGCCAAGGGTGAGTTGCTATGCTGCTGCAGTGCTAACCACTCTGCCACCGCGCTGCCCATCTAGCCAGCTACCTAAGTATTGAGTGCATTTTTTTTAATTAAGTTTCCCTTTTATTAAAGCAACACTATGCAAGATTTTCACCTTAAAATAATATTGTTCAGTCATGTATGTTAATATAATTCAAAACAATAAAATAAGCAACGTTAAATGTACAGTGAATAATGTCATAAATCTCTACAAACATGGTTTCTTTCTGCCAATGCAGGTGTTCCTGACCATAGGAAATGAACGGGCTAACAGTTTCTGGGCAGCAAATGTCCCACCAAGTGAAGCTTTAACCCCAGATAGCAGGAATGAAGAGAGAAAGGAGTTTATCTTCAACAAATACCGACAAGGCAAATACAGGAAATACCACCTTCTGTATGGAAACCAGGGAGAGCTCAATAATGTAAGTGATTTACTGTTTGGAATGCTTGGTCTCATGCTCTGATAAACTTAAATATACATACTGGATTTTGTGGTTATAGATATTTATAGTGCAAGACAATATTGTAGAATAAGCTGATACATTGGTGATTCAAAATCAGCTTTAGATTTCATAAAAAGAGCTTAAGTGCACTTGGGGTGGGAATCACCAGAGGCTGCATGATACGATAAGTATCATGATGCTTGGGCCATGATGCAGTACTATCACAATCTTGCGATATGCTGAATGTTGCGATATATATTTTGGATTTCTCATCCTGATCTTTGTCTTGTTCAACTCCAGCTAGATCTCAGATGACATTCCTTTGTTGTGATGGCCTAACCAGACAGTGAGCATTAGCGCCATCTAGTAGATTGAAAAGTCAAAAGTTTTTTTTTTTTTTAATTGCTCTGGTACCTAAATAGTTAGGTTTCTGTCTGCAACATTTAATAATTCTTAATAAAGACGGACAGTGGCACTGGAGGTAGAGTGGGTTGTCCAATAACCAGAGGGTTGGCGGTTCAAATCCCGCTCTCCCCAGCTATCCTGCCGTTGTGTCTCTGGGCAAGACACTTTACCCACCTTGCCTGCAGTGTCCATGGTACTGTGTATGAATGTGTATAAATGTTTGGTAGTGGTCGGAGAGGCCGTTGGTGCGGATTGGCAGCCTTGTTTCTGTCAGTCTGCCCCAGGGCAGCTGTGGCCACAGAGGTAGCTTACCACTATTAATGTCCGGAGTGAATGAATAGTCTAGCCATTGTAAAGTGTCTTGAGTGTCCATGAAAAAGCCCTATATACAGTAAATCTGATGCATTATTATTATTATTAAGGTATCACGATACAGCATCTCAGTATCGCCACCACAACATGTCATGATACTAGGATGCATAGATCTCACACACACACACACACACACACACCTCTAAAGTGCACAAAACAGCACATTGTTGTGCTGGATCATCGCTAATTCTATTGATTGTTGTTGTACTGACTGGTTGATACCAGTGTTTCCTCTGGCTTAAAGACTTTGGTGGCAACATGTCTTTTTTTGGGGGGGGGGGGGGGGTGAATGTAAAGCATGTGTGAAAATGAGAAAACACATGACTCTCGAAGGGGAAAAAAACCAATCATAATACTGTAGTAATTAACTCACGCATGCTTAAATTATATGACCAGAGGTGGGTATAGTAGCCAGAAATTGTAGTCTTGTAAAAGCAGTGTTATATCTTGTAAAATCAATAATTAAAAGTAGTTGAGTTGAATAAGAGTACATAAACACTCATTTTAAAAAAATAAATATTTTCCTGTAGTTTTCTACTTTTTTCCCGTAATTTTTTTTTACCTAAATTTGCAATTATTTTTTCTCATACATTTGTAATTTCCTCTTGTAAAATCATAACTCTTCTTGTATATTTGAGACCTTATTATCATTAATTTGTGGATTATTTTATGGCTAATTTTTTGTCTGTTTTTATCATGAAATATACTGCTTTACTTACTGGTTTTTAATTGGTAATAAAATTTTGACTTTTTCTCATATAATTGAAACTTTTGATCAGAATTTTGCAGAGCCAGAATCCACCTTAGTCCTAACCCCCATGATGCTTTGCGTGAATTATGTGTGCAACTTCCGGTACTATTGAGCAGCACGGTGCTACAGTGGTCGGCACTTTGCCATTTCACTGTACAATAACTCACTACGATGTTGTATTCTGGTCATAGCTATGCTGCCACACTGCACCTTACAGACTAACTGGTACCTCACATTTCACTCTGCTCCTGATAATCCTTCTTTGTGCAATGGGATGATTCATGTGTTTATACGGGTCATCACATATTAAGCTATGATGTATATAGGTTTTTATAGTCGTGTTAGTTTTACTTTCCATGGGTAATCCCTTTGTCTGTCATGCATGTGTTTCTGTCGTTTGGTTGTCTGCTGTCATGCTGCTGTTACACTGTAATTTCCCAGTTTGGGATCAGTAAAGTACATCTATCTATCTAGCTATCTAGCCATCTATTAGAAGGTTCCAGGTTTGACTCTGCAGGCTGGCAGGGGTGGGAACCTTTCTGTGTGGAGTTTGCATGTTCTCTCTGTGCTGCGTGGGTTTACTCCAGGAGCTCTGGTTTCATCCTACAATCCAAAGACATGCATGTTAGGTTAATTGGTGATTCTAAATTGTCCCTAGGTATCCATCTCTGATAGGTCCTTAGAATACAGGGTTAGTACTAGTGAAGCACTTTGAGTGGTCTTTGACACTAGAAAAGCGCCATAGAAGTACAGGCCCTTATCCTTACTATTTTAGGAGGTGGAGTTGTCATGGAAGTGGAACACTTTTCCTTGTTAAAAAATAATGACTTCAGCATGAAAAATGCGGTAACACGGCCTTTTGCACCTCAAAAAGAGTAACATAATCATACCACTTCCCACAACTATCGAGGGATGGGAAGATGACCTTAAAAAGTGGCCTTGCTTTACATACAGTAGGCCCGTTAGTTAACAAATAAAATCTCTGAGATATATCAATATCCCACCATAATAAAGTCAGTTGCATTTTGTTAGAAGATGTTGGACATAATCTAATTTACCTTAGAGCATTCGTAGAATCTAGTCAAGCCACGAAGAGCCACAGCTGTTTGGGTGTTTTAATGTTGGGGTAAACAGACAGCTGCAGCTGTTTTACCCCAAAATTAAAATGCTCATGCTGTTGTCATGCCATGAATGCTTGTTATTTAACATGTACAAACTTTTTCTGACAATTGTTCAAAATTTTATTGATCTATATTTTGTGATAATTTAAGAATTAATTAATGCATGCTGAAGAAGATAATATCAAAGCCCATATAGTGCAATGAGTGCAACAAAAAAACTATTTGATATCTTTCTTAAATCTTTAAGTCTGAGGAAGCAAACTGTTACTGTTTTTATTTATTTATTATTTTACTTCATGCAGCCTTGCACCTGGCGACATACAGTATATGACACATAATCAGATCTGTGACATTCTTACAAGTGAAAACGTATCTGGCGAGCTTGTGTCTGTGCCACCGATCACACCAACAATCCTTTAGTTTTCGGTGCATGAGCTACACATTGCCAGAACTAAGCAAAAACATTAAAAAAGGCAAAAACGACAAGTGTGGAAATTAGTTGCCACTTGACTGCAAAACACATATGAGGACTATACATGAAATTGAATTTGAAAAACTTTTAAAAAATGATACTTTAAATGCCCCACACTGCCACTGTTGCTGACTGGCTTAAGAGTACTTTCGCCCTAAAGTGGAATTTGCATCCATAATCATTTCTACAGCGACACCCTTAGGAATACGGTGGATAGAACAATAATTTCAACTCTGATTTCAAAGAAATAAAACTGTTAATTTTATTTCATTAAATATAATTTTATTAACTGAAATAATTAAAGATGCAGTTATTTCTGTTATGATATTTCTATGTATTTACAATTTTTTAGGACATTCCTCACCAACCAGACAACAGGAAAAATCTCCCATATTTTGAAATCCAAATGTTGACAGGTTTAGTTTGTCTGAAGGCTGGAAGATATTAGATTTAAGTAACTGACTTTGTGAATTTCGGTCATTTTAACTCTCCAGTTACATAATAATGAACATAAATTTGTTAATATTGTCGTGTTTGTTGAAGTAAATCCTCAACAATTCAGTCATCCTTGCCACTTCCTCAGCTAGCCTGTATATCAATCCTAACCACACCTGTTAGCTTAACAACTCATTATTATGCCTGGGTGCAACGGAGGCATACGCTAATCACTCAGTGTGTCTGTGTGTGGTTGGTTGTGTGTGCATCTGTCTGTTACCAGCTTTTCAGCGCGCCCAGTCAAAATCAAGTGGAACTAAAGGCTTGTATCAATATATCGCCATATTTTCTCAACTTTTAATTTGCTGGAATTCTGAGGTAAGGCTTTGTTTTCAAAGCATTCCTTATGGGAATGCCGCAAAGCTGAGCACAGGTGGAAGAAGGACAAGTTGCAGGTATCATTTCAAATCTTAAAGGACTGCTGGTATCATTACCAGAACTGTGTTAAAGAGGCTAAAAGAGAACATCTATCTAAAATTATTACAGCAAACTGTCATAACCCACATGTGTTATTTAAAACTATTGATTTTGTTCTTAGTGCCTCACCGACTGTCAGTATGGAAGCATCATCTGTAACATGCAATGACTTTTTACATTTTTTTTTATTGATAAGGTCACCACCATGAGGGCTCTCATCTCAGCTTCTGCCTCTGACCACTCTGTGTCTGTCCCTTGCTCTGCTGTTTTCACTCAGTTTGAGCCTGTGACCCTGCTACAATTACAGGACGTGGTTGATCATATTAAGCCCTCAGGTTCCTCTTGTGATGCTCTCCCGCCTCGATTTTTTTTTTTAAAGAAGCCTTTCCTACCATAGGCCAGTCAGTTTTAACGATTTTAAACAATAGTTTAGCTTCTGGTGTGGTTCCTGCAAATTTGAAGCATGCAGTAGTTTAACCCCTGATTAAGAAATCTGGTCTTGACCACACTGTGTTGACTAATTTTAGGCCAACCCCCAAGCTGCCTTTTATTTCACAAATATTGGAGAAAAAGTTTTATTTCCAGTTGAAGGTTTTTTTGGATGAACATGATATCCTGGGGGTGTTCCAATCTGGTTTTAAAACCCTACACAGTAGAGATTCAGCGTTATTAAGGGTTTTTAATGACATCCTTTTGATGTCTGATTCCCATGATTATGTGGTTCTTGTTCTGCTATACCTCACCGCAGCTTTTGATACAGTGGACCATGACATTTTAATTTCTCACCTGCAGCATCTTGTGGGTATTTCTGGTACTGCATTGGAATGGTTTAGGTCCTATTTAACTGATAGAACCATGTGTGTAAGCCTTGCTGGCTCTGAATCCTCCTCTGCTTCCCTGTCATGTGGGGTCCCACAGGGCTCAATTTTAGGGCCCCTGCTCTTTTCACTTTATCTACTTCCACTGGGTTCAATTCTTAAGGTGCATTCAGACCAAACGCGAACTGGTGAATTTTTTGGGTGGCGTGATTACGTTATAACTCAATGTAAATGCACGAATAAACATGAATTCACCGTCTGAGTGAGATGCAGACAGGCGAAGTTGCCTTTATAACTTCTGCAGCAGTGTTCAGCCTACTGTGGTAATCCCCAAAGTAACGTCATGCTTTAGGTTTACATTATTTGACGGAGGGCTCACCTGAAAAAGTTGTCCCTGTCTCCAAAACTTTATATGATAAGTGTTTCCGTTGCTAGCTTCCTAGCAGGTCCGTGGCAGGAAACCGTGGGTAAATAACTCTGAAATCCCGATTCAGCTGGAGAGCTCCCGGTCCTCCTGTCTCCAGGTGAGTGAGTCTTATTTTCAAACTAGTCTAATCTCCAATGTCAATACTTTTACTCTGGTGACGGCAGAATCTCAAAGCTAGCACTATCCCTCGGACATGAACACACGACTGCACAATTTCGTGTGTGCTCGTGTCTTTCCATGGACTTTGTATGGATTCATGCTGCCAGTTCGCGTTTGGTGTGAGCGCACCTTTAGAAAGCATGGTATCTCCTTCCACTGTTACGCTGATGACTGTCAGGTTTATGTTCCATTTAAGACAGAAGGTGGCTTTCTCAATCAAATCACTTCTTGAATGCCTTAACAACATTAAAGATTGGATGGCAGTGAACTTCTTAGAAGTGATTGTGTTTGGACCTTGTGCCTCCTGTGAGTCCCCCCGTTGACCTGGGCCCCTTGGCAAGGTTTGTCCAACCTGCTGTTACTAATCTGGATTTTAAGATGGACAGTGATTTTAAATTAGATCGTCAAATTGCTGCAGTAGCGAAGTGCAGCTTTTTTCATTTAAGGCAATTGGCAAAGGTTAAACCCATCCTTTCTAAACAGCATTTTGAAGCAGTAATCCATGTCTTCATCACATCTTGGCTGGATTATTGTAATGCACTTTATTTTGGAGTCAGCCAGTCTTCCCTCTCACGTCTTCACTTGGTTCAGAATGCTGCTGAACGTCTTTTAACTGGAACACGTAAGAGGGACCACATTACACCCATTTTGGCTTCCCTTCACTGGCTGCCTGTGCACTTTAGGGTTCATTTTAAAATTCTTTTTATTACCCCCGCCAAGGAGGTTATGTTTTTGCTGGCGTTTGTCTGTTTGTTTGTTAGCAACATAACTCAAAAAGTTATGGATGGATTTTGATGACATTTTCAGGAAAGGTGTATCGTGGCACGGGGAACAGATGATTAGATTTTGGTGATGATCTGAGAGTGCACACCTCCACCAAGGGCTTTGTTTGCATTTGTGCAGCAGAATTACACAAAAACTACTGGATGGATTTAGATTAAATTTTCACCAGAGTTGGTTCTTGGGCTAGAGGGGAAGCCATTACATTTTCGGAGATGATCTGAGAATGCATACCTCCACCAAGGCTCTTGTATCCTCACAGACTGCTAACAACAATACTCCAAAACTACTGGATGGATTTGGATGAAATTTTCACCGAAGTGGTTCTTGGCCAACATACGAACCCATTACATTTTGGGGGTGATCCATGACTGCATATCTCTGTCAAGGCTCAATCTTCTTGCAGTGGTTTAGTAGGATTATGTAAAAAGTACTGGATGGATTTTGCTGAAATTTTAACCAGAGATGGCCCTTGGCCTGCAGACGAACCCATTACATTTTGGAGCTGATCTGTGAGCGTATACCTCTACCGAGACCCAATCTTGCAATGTATGGTGGGATGGAGGCGGGGAGATACAAACAGATGGATGGACAAAGGGAGGGAAGGAAGGAGCCTTGGCGGAGGTATGAACTCTCTGAGTGCTTTTCTAGTTTGTTTTTAAATCATTAAATGGCCTTGCCCTGCCTTACCTCTCTGAGCTGCTTCACTTTTACTCTCTTGCTTGTTCTCTCAGGTCAGCTGATCAGCTGCTCCTGGAGATACCGAGATTGAAGAGGAAGCTCAGAGGGGACAGGGCTTTTTCCGTTGCTGCTCCTAAACTGTGGAACAGTCTCCCTTTGCCTATTAAACAGGCTCATTCACTGTCCATTTTTAAAACTTAACTTAAAACTCATTTTTACTCCTTGACCTTCAACCCACCATGAGACATTTATTTTACTTGTTTTATTGCTTTTATTATCGGATTGTCAATTTTACCTATTTTGTTTTATACTTTTTATGCCTCTGTGAAAACGGAGGCATACAGCAATCAGTCAGTCTGTCTGTTACCAGCTTTTCAGCTTGCCCAGTCACAATTAAGTGCAGTTAAAGGTTTGTATCATTGTTTTGCCATATTTTCTCCACTTTTAATTTGCCAGAATTCCGAGATAAGGCTTTGTTTTTGAAATAAACACAAATTTAACTCATCTTGAACGTCAATGGAGCCGATGAAAAAGGTATTGTAATAACTATGCCGGGCCACTAGAGGCGGCAGTGTGACCTTTTTACAGCACAACAGCATGTTTTTTACAGCACGTCGAGCTGAACTGTTATAAAATAGCGGTTACTGAAAAAAAAACACGTATTCAACTACAGTTTTTTTCATCACATCAATTGTTTTCACACTGGTTTTGTTGTTTAGTTTTGCAGAGGAAGGACTAGGCAAAACTCGTTAATAACTACAAGTCCCAACATTCAGTGAACTGTGCATGCACCCAGAAACTCCCACCAGAGGGAAGTTTGGTGGCTCTTGACTGCCGCCGACAGTACGGGCATGTGAACTGAGATCATTTTCACTGCGCATGCATGTATTCCAAAACTACTGGATGGATTTGGATGAAATTTTCACTAGAGGTGGTCCTTGTGCTAGAGAGGAAACCATAACATTTTGGTGATGATCCGAGAATGCATACCTCCGCCAAGGTTCTGGTACCGAGGCATCAGCACCTTGGTGCTTTCATTTTAGTTGCATTTTATTGTTTTTTTTAAATTTATTTTTGTCTTACATGTCTTTCACATTTTTTTATTCCTGTTGTACAGCACTTTGTATCAGCTGTAGTTGTTTTTAAAGTGCTTTAGAAATAAAGTTGGATTGGACTGGAAAATAAACACAAATTTAACTCACCATTATACCCTCAATGGAGCTGCAAAAAAAGGTATTGTAATAACTAGATCGGTCCAGTAGAGGTCACAAAAGGCATTTTTCCACAAGTATCACCTTAGCTTTACTTGCTATTACTTTACTCAGTTTCTCGCTCTTTCCACAGTACCCTACACGCTTTAACCGATACGATTTTCGTGCCAGAGGTGGTGAAGGGCCAGACGAAGAACGATCCAACAGACTCTCATGATAAATTGTATATCAAGGATTCAGTGTACCCCGCCCGGTATGGGGTTACCGGGGCCCCACCCTGGAGCCAGGCCTGGGGGAGGGGCTCGAAGGCTAGCGTCTGGTGGCCGGGTTTCCACCCATGGGACCCGGCCGGGCTCAGCCCGAAGGAGTTACATGGGTCCGCCCTCCAGTAGGTTCACCACCTGCAGGAGGGATCATGGAAGTCCGGTGCTATGTGGATTAAGTGGCAGTCAAAGGCGGAGACCTTGGCGGACTGATCCCAAGCTTTCTAAACTGGCTTTTGGTACGTGGAATGTCACCTCTCTGGTGGGGAAGGAGCCTGAGCTGGTGTACGAGATTGAGCGATACCGGCTAGATATAGTCGGCCTCACCTCAACACACAGCTCCGGTTCCGGAACCAGTCTCCTGGAGAGGGGCTGGAGCTTGGCCTTTTCTGGAGTTGCCCCGGGCGAGAGGCGACGAGCAGGGGTAGGTATTCTTGTATCGCCCCACCTTGCTGCCTCTATATTGGAGTTTTCCCCGGTGGACGAAAAGGTTGCTTCCCTGCGCCTTCGGGTTGGGAAACGGGTCCTGACCATCATTTGTGCCTATGCACCAAATGATGTTTCAGAGTACCCACCCTTTTTGGAGTCTGTGACTGGGGTGCTGGAGGGTGCTCCTCCTGGAGACTCCATTGTCCTACTGGGGGACTTCAATGCGCACGTGGGCAACGACAGTGAAACCTGGAGGGGGGTGATTGGGAGGAACGGCCTGCCCGATCTGAACCCGAGTGGTGTTCAGTTATTGGACTTCTGTGCTAACCACAGTCTGTCTATAACGAACACCATGTTCAAGCATAAGGGTGTCCATATGTGCACCTGGCACCAGGACACCCTAGGCCGCAGGTCGATGATCGATTTTGTTATCGTATCATCAGACCTGCGACCGTATGTCTTGGACACCCGAGTAAAGAGAGGTGCAGAGCTGTCAACTGATCACCACCTGGTGGTGAGTTGGATCCGATGGCAGGGGAGGAAGCCATTCAGACCTGGTAGACCCAAACGTATAGTGAGGGTGTGCTGGGAGCGTCTGGCTGAGGCCCCTGTCCGGGAGGTCTTCAACTCCCACCTCCGGAAGAACTTCAACCACATTCCGAGGGAGTCTGGAGACATGGAGTCTGAATGGGCCATGTTCTCCACCTCTGTTGTTGAAGCGGCAGCCCAGAGCTGCGGCCGCAAGGTGGTCGGTGCATCTCGTGGTGGCAACCCCCGAACCAAGTGGTGGACACCAGTGGTGAGGGGGGCCATTAAGCTGAAGAAGGAGTCCTATCAAGCTTGGTTGGCTTGTGGGACTCCCAAAGCAGCTGAGGTGTACCGGCAGGCCAAGCGGAGTGCAGCTCGGGTGGTTGCTGAAGCAAAAACCCGGGTATGGGAGGAGTTCGGTGAGGCCATGGAACAAGACTTTCGGTCGGCTTCAAAGAGATTCTGGCAAACTGTTCGGCGGCTCAGGAGGGGAAAGCAGCTCCCCGTCCACACTGTGTATGGTGCGGATGGGACACTGTTGACTTCAACTGGGGATATCGTCGGGCGGTGGAAGGAATACTTCGAGGATCTCCTCAATCCCACTGATACGCCTTCCACAGAGGAAGCAGGGTTTGGGGACGAGGGGGATGACTCGCCTATCACAGGGGCTGAGGTCGCCAAGGTGGTTAAAAATCTCCTTGGTGGCCGGGCCCCGGGGGTGGACGAGATTCGCCCCGAGTACCTCAAGGCCCTGGATGTTGTTGGGTTGTCATGGTTGACACGCCTCTGCAACATTGCGTGGAGGTCGGGGGCAGTGCCTTTGGCATGGCAAACCGGGGTGGTGGTTCCTCTCTTCAAAAAAGGGGACCGGAGGGTGTGCTCCAACTTTAGAGGGATCACACTCCTCAGCCTCCCTGGGAAGGTCTATGCCAAGGTACTGGAGAGGAGAGTCCGGCCGTTGGTCGAACCTCGGATTCAGGAGGAGCAATGTGGTTTTCGTCCTGGCCGTGGCACATCGGACCAGCTCTTTACCCTCTCGAGAATTCTTGAGGGTTCGTGGGAGTTTGCCCAACCAGTTTACATGTGTTTTGTGGACTTGGAGAAGGCATTTGACCGCGTCCCTCGTGGATTTTTGTGGGGGGTGCTTCGGGAGTATGGGGTATCGGGCTTGTTGTTACGAGCTATTCGGTCTCTGTACGACCGTTGTGAGAGTTTAGTTCGCATTGCCAACACTCGGTCGGAGTCATTCCCAGTGAGAGTTGGACTCCGCCAGGGCTGCCCTTTGTCACCGGTCCTGTTCATAATTTTTATGGACAGGATTTCTAGGCGCAGCCAGGGAATGGAGGGTGTCATGCTTGGTGACCACAGGATCTCATCTCTGTTGTTTGCAGATGATGTTGTCCTGTTGGCTTCATCCAGCAATGACCTACAGCTCTTGCTGGGACGGTTTGCCGCTGAGTGTGAAGCGGCTGGGATGAGAATCAGCACCTCCAAGTCCGAGTCCATGGTCCTCAGCCGGAAAAAGGTGGATTGTCCTCTCCGGGTTGGGGACAGGCTCCTGCCCCAAGTGGAGGAGTTTAAGTATCTTGGGGTCTTGTTCACGAGTGAGGGGAAAATGGAGCGAGAGATCGACAGACGGATTGGAGCAGCATCTGCAGTGATGCGGACGTTGTACCGGTCTGTTGTGGTGAAGAGGGAGCTTAGTTCTAAGGCAAAGCTGTCGATTTACCAGTCAATCTACGTTCCTACTCTCACCTATGGTCACGAGCTTTGGGTAATGACCGAAAGAACGAGATCGCGGATACAAGCGGCTGAAATGAGCTTTCTCCGTAGGATTGCTGGACTCACCCTCAGAGATAGGGTGAGGAGCTCAGTCATCCGGGAGAGGCTCAGAGTAGAACCGCTGCTCCTCCACATTGAAAGGAGTCAGTTGAGGTGGTATGGGCATCTGATTAGGATGCCTCCTGGACGCCTCCCACTTGAGGTGTTTCAGGCACGTCCCACTGGGAGGAGACCCCGGGGCAGACCCAGGACTCGGTGGAGAGACTATGTCTCCCAGCTAGTCTGGGAACGCCTTGGTATCCCCTCTGAAGAGCTGGAGCAGGTGGCTGGGGAGAGGGAAGCCTGGGCTTCTCTGCTTGAACTGCTGCCTCCGCGACCCGGACCTCCGGAAAAGCGGTAGAAGATGGATGGATGGATGGATGGATTTTCGTGCCAGTTTAGGGGCAGGGGACAAGCGAGAAAAAGCGAGGTGTGATTTTTCGTCAATCGACTGCTAGCCGCTGATTGGTCAGCGCGTAACGTCACAGAGAGCGTCCGTTTTCAGTTTTCTGTTGAAGCTGCACGACCGCCATTTGTAATCGGTCACGGAGTGAATATGATATTAATAGAGACAGCGTTGTAGGTTAGGTTTTGCGGAAATCTACACCGTGGTCCAACGAAGAGGTGCGGGGTTTTCTCTGCTTGCTGGCAGATCCACAGTCAGAAGAGTGATCCGGACCCTACAGATGACTGTGCAGAATAGAACCGTACTACTGACGAGCTGAATACGGAGTTGAGAGAACCATCCATGGTGAGTGATTTGTAATATTGTGCATCTGTTTGCTTATTTATCCTGTTGGTGGTAAGCTCACTTTTGAGCCATACAGCCCTCGTTCTGTGCTGGCTAACTCGTTGTAGCTAACGAATTTTGGCTAGTAGCTAGATAATACCAACTGTTGATTCGCGCTTGTTTTCTCCTAAATATTCGCTTGTGAGAGCAAAAGATGACATATATCAATCCTGGTTATAGTCCTGGTTTTTGTTTTGTATTGCACTTGGTGCTGCGCATTAAATTGTGTGCAATTTAATGCCGTTTTTTGCTGGCTAACTCGTTTTAGCTAACGAGTTTTGGCTAGTAGCTAGATAATACCCACTGTTGATTCACGCTTGTTTTCTCCTAAACATTTGCTTGTAAGAGCAATACGCTGAAATATATCAATCCTGGTTATAGTCCTGGTTTTTGTTTTGCATTAAATTGTGTGCAATTTAATGCTAGAATGTGTTTCCACATGCCAGGGTTAGCTTCCCTGTTTATAGTGGATACTGGTGAGATATACAGTATATCTCAACAATATAAAAGGGCTTTTTCAAACCAGTGATTTATAAAGTCATTCATATAATTTTCTAAAGCGTCAGAAAGAGAAATCCATATATTATATCATTCATTACACAGACCATGATATATTTCAAGCATTTATTTATTTTAATTTGGGTGATTATGGCTTATAGCCCCTGAAAACCCCAAATTCCATTTGGCAAAAAATTAGAATATTACATAAACTTTAAAAAATAGTTTTTAAATAGAAATGTGGGCCGATGAGGTGTTGGTTAATATGCGCTGTAGCCATAATCATCAATATTAAAATAAACACTTTCAATATATCACTGTCCCTGTAATGAATCTATATATGGGTTTCACTTTCTGAAATGAGTGACAAAAATATTGAACTTTTTCATGATATTCTAATTTTTGAGATGTGCCTGTATAAGTGTTGAACTTGCTTGAAAAAACTAAACACCATCCATTTCTATTGTTCGTCTAGGCAGGAGGGAATCAGCCGCTCAACAGCGGACGTTGCCACTGTGGAAAGTACTGAAATCCTTTGCTTTTATAGGTAAGTGACAAACTTTTATTGATAAAAACTCCATATTTTGACTGAGCGACTCCATAATCTGTGATGCACACCTTCAGTTAAAGTACTAGATTCCATTCCACTGAATGTATTAATTCATTCTGATTGCTGAGGCCACAGTAAAAGCAGATGACTTTAAATGCAACCCAGCCCTTGTAAAATCGACTTTACATCAGTGCAGCTATATGAAAATTGTGGTTAAATACAACAACGAAGTACTTTATTGTCACATTGGAATCGCTGCTGTTTGGTTTTTCTTTTGAATTCTTGGATGGAATATGGGTGGGCAATATAAGCTGCATCTTTAGCCATCACCAATTTCAGATAACCTATGTTGAACTGTGTAATCAGAGGAGTTATTGTTTAATTCGACCTTATTAAATTTTTTTCCCCCTTTGTTATATTATTGTATTTTCTTTAAATCTATCCGAAATAAAGATTCATTCATTCACATTCCACCACTGGCTTTTAGTAACAAGTGTATTTCCCAAATATGTTTTAAACTTCATTTATTTAACCTCCACACATTTCTGTCTTTTGTCTAGGCAAGAGGTAAACGATCGATCCACCCCAAACTGGACCTTGCGTCACTATTTACAGAGATGCAGGCCTAAGATCTGCTGATCTGAGACCAGTGTGAGCTGCACATCCCAGCTGCTGAGTGACCCAGTCTGACAGTTTGAGTTTTGCACATTCTGAATAATCTGGAATTTGCTGCTGATTGTAATAAACAATTTAGTGACTTATGTGTTTGCATCATGATTTCTATTTTTGTCTTTTAATACACTGGTGGGAAAAGAGTCAATAGTACAAACCATTAATGGGTGACCTTGAAAATAATGACTCATTTTTAAGACATTTATGTCACATGGTGGTAACCTTCACATATAAAAAAAGAGACATCTGCAAAAACTTCAGAGGTTTGTCAGTGCAATACTACATGAATGCATGTATAGTACATTGTTGATGCAGAGAATATACAGTATATTTCTACAGTATATCGAGTAAATCAAGCATTTTCCATGTAACTTTGTGACTGCATTTTAATTGCTTTTAATGCTAGATCAAGTTTGTTTTGGCCTAAAATGCATCATAACTGTCAAATACATCTTATTATACCAAACTCAGTAATGTTTACTTTTGAATATACATTTTGTGGCTAATATAGTTATTAACCTGGCGATTGAGTTGTGTCAGCTGATCATTTTTTGCTATGACAACATCTCAGACTCAGTGCAGCTGAAGCAGGTACGTCCATGATGTCTCAACAGTCCAGGATTTTCATGCAGATCAGAGCAATTTTTTTTCCCACAATATTTTTATTGAACCTTTTTTTTTTTTTTTTTACAAACAGCACACACAGTCAGACACTAACACAAAAGTAATTTAAAAACTAAATAAAATGGACTTCCGGTCTGGACGCCATGGCGACTGCAGCTTAACACTGAAGTTCTCAGATCCAATCTAGGATAACACCTTGAAAATCAAACTTAACGGATTTTTGGAGGAGTGAAAATCAAAAGACAAAATCATCATGTCTAAAGGAAAACAGAAGAAACTGAAATTCTCCAGGCCAGGACACGTATCGGCCGGAGAATCCGAACTGGAAGATCTCCGTTCAGAAGGCGAGGAACTGGTGATAGCTAACAAAAGGGTTAGCCTGAAATCACTATTTGAGGAGCTACGACGATTTCGCCGAGATGTTACGGCCGAATTTCGGGAATTCAGAGAAGAATTGAAAAGGACAAACAGCAGAGTGGACCAGGCCGAGAACCGAATCTTGGAAACAGAGGATCGAATAAAAGTGCTCGAAGATTCTGTGCTAGACCTACGCAAAAGACAAGCAGCTATAGAGGCTAAGCTAACCGACCAAGAAGGAAAACAAAGAAGAGACAACATAAGAATTCATGGTCTGATAGAAGGAACCGAAAATGGTTTTAACTCAATGGCAGAATGCGTGGAATCCTTACTAAGAGAGAAATTGGATATTCCACAAACCACCGACTTGAAGATAGAAAAGGCACATCGTTCATTAGCCGCTAGGCCGGCGGCGGAAGCGCCCCCACGTTCGGTGTTGGTAAGATTTTCCAATTTCAAAATAAAACAAGAGGTTGTAAGACTGGCCTGGCAGAAAAAAGGATTTATGCACCAGGAGAGAAAAGTCTACGTGGAACACGATTACGCCCCGGAGGTCCTTAAAAAGCGCAGGGAATACAATGACGCGAAAAAGGTGTTAAGAGAGAAGAAATTGCGCTTTCAGACACCATTTCCTGCGAAGTTAAGGGTCTTCTACGGCGATGAAACGTGTCTCTATAATTCGGCGGAAGAAGCAACAGCTGACATGGCGAAAAGAGGGCTCCCGGTAACGCTATTTAAACCCCCAGCAGACCCGAGTGAGAAGATCAAAACGCAAACATGGACAACACAAAGACCTTCAAAATCCACGGACCAGCAGCGGGAAACCCAGCACCAGAGCGTCGCGGATAAACTATCCGTTTTCAGGTTGGAATAGCGACCTTTTTTTTTTTTTTTTTTTTTTTTTCTCTTGAATCAATCCGCACATCCAACCCCCCTCATACAAGGTAACAAACATTAAAGGAGATGCATATTCAGCATGTGGTAAAACATTTCATGGAACAATCATATTATTTGAAACAAATAAGTGTTTGTAATAAAAAAAAAAAAAAACTTGTTAAAATAGAAATGTGACAATAATCCACATGTTCTCCTCATACTAACAAATACTGTTTTTGCGTTAATGTTTGATGTGATGGGGGTGGGAGGGTGCACACAATTTCACAGGGTTTAGGCATAAAAGGAAAAAAAAAAAAAAATCATTACAAGTTTGGATTGGGTTCTGAAACTCACATTAAAAGCATGGGACTACTTTCAGTGGTAAGAGAGGGCCCTCAACACGTAACAGAGTTTAAGGAATTTCCCTCAGAGCCTTCACTCCATCAAGGCTCTTACAGGGTCTTTAAAAAGACCTCAGCTCAGGAAGTTTTTTACACTATGTTCTTAATGTTTTTCTTGTTTTTAATGTTCTTTCAGTTTCTGAGTAGCATAAAAGAGGGCCACCACACAGTTATACTAAACAAAACAACACAATGGAGAAACAGGGTGTAACCAAAATAATTTCATATAATGTAAAAGGAATCCTGAATCCAGTTAAAAGATCCAAGATTCTAGGCAAAATGAAAAAAGACAAAGCAGGAATAATACTTTTACAAGAAACCCACCTAACAGACGTGGAACACAATAAACTCAGTAGACAAGGGTTTAAAATGATCTCTTCATCTTCATATAAATCAGGGAGGAGGAGGGGAGTAGCGACATTGATATCAACCAAAATTACATTTGAAAAAAAATCAGAACACAAAGATAAAGAAGGGAGATACAGTTTGGTAACTGGGCGGCTAGAGGGAGAAGATATCACCCTGCTGAATGTGTATGCTCCCCCAGGGGCTAACTGGAAATTTTATAAAAATGTATTCGACCTAATGATAACTAAAGCTCAAGGTTTAGTGATATGTGGTGGGGACTTCAATCTTAGACTGAATCCATACTGGGATGCTTCTGGTAATTCCCCACATCAAAATAACACCCAAAACAGGAAGACTCGGATGCTACTAAAAGAATTGGGAATCTGTGACGTGTGGAGGGAACTCAACCCCAATGTAAAAGACTATACATTTTACTCAACTCCACATTCATCTTACTCGAGGATTGACTATTTTTTTATGTTTAATAGAGACATTGGAAGAGTAAAAACATGTAAAATAGGACTGATGGATCTCTCCGACCACAGTCCGATCTACATGGACTTAAATATCCAAAAATACACAAATAATACATTTTCTTGGAGGTTAAATTCAAATGTCCTGAAAGGACCATTGAAAGATGAATTGGAATCAGATATTCTCAGATATTTGGAAGATAACGATAATGGAGAAGTATCCCCTTTAATACTGTGGGATGCATGTAAAGCTGTAATAAGAGGAAAGATTATTGCAAAACTGGCAACCCAAAAGAAACTAAGACAAGAAAAACTATCCACATTAGAGTCAGAACTTAGGAACCTAGAAAAAGAACACAAAGGCAACACTCATTCTACTGACTCGCTCAAGATTAAAGAAATTAAAAACCAAATAAATGAGATCTACACAATAGAAATCCAGAAGAAACTTACATTTCTGAAACAAAAATACTATGAAGCAGGCAGTAAATCGGCAAAATTGCTAGCCTATAAATTGAGGAAACATCAAACAGAAAGAGCAATCTACAAAATCAGAGACCCAGTATCAAAGGAAATAAAATTCAGAATTCAGGATATTCTTAAAAACTTCGAGAATTACTATAAGAACTTATACTCCCACAAAAAACATAAAAACGCATCCGAGGCATTCCTAAACACATTAAACCTTCCCCAACTTACGGAGTCACAAAATAAAACACTACTGTCAGAAATACATCCTAAAGAATTGGAAAAAGCAATTATGATACTTAAAGCTAACAAATCCCCAGGAGCTGATGGCTATACAGCAGAGTGGTACAAAACCTTTAAACAGCAACTATCTCCTCTCCTCCTGAAAACATTTAATTATGTCCTCCACACAGGGGAAATCCCCCCCTCCTGGAGAGAAGGGGTCATTGCAGTTATACCTAAACCTGAAAAGGATAAACTAGAGTGCTCCAACTACAGACCAATCAGTGTACTAAATCAGGACTATAAGCTTTTTACCATTATCCTTGCCAAAAGGTTAGAAAATATACTGACAGACCTAATTCATTTAGACCAAACAGGTTTTATAAGACAAAGACAGACACAAGACAACATTCGACGCACTTTACACATAATTCATCATATAAAAAAATATAACTTAAATGCAGTCATATTGGGATTAGATGCTGAAAAAGCATTCGATTCGGTTGACTGGTCTTTTCTATATAGAATCTTATCCAGTTTCAATTTTCATAACAACTTCATTAGAACTATACAGGCATTATATAAAAAACCAACAGCTAAAATAAGGATTAACGGTAATTTATCATCATCTTTTGAACTGGAAAGAGGATGTCGTCAGGGCTGCCCCCTGTCTCCACTGCTCTTTGCAATCTTCATAGAACCTCTGAGCCAATGGATAAGACAAAACCAAAAAATTCAAGGTATTACACTTGGTCAGAAGGAACATAAAATAGCACTCTTTGCTGATGACATTTTAATATACCTAGGGCAGCCGGACACTTCTTTACCAGAACTAACCTCAGTTTTTTCAGAGTATGGAGATTTATCGGGATACAAATTAAATATGCATAAAACCCAAGTTTTAACATTCAACTATGACCCAAATCATTATTCACTAAGCAAACTCAAAACTAACTGGGAGTCGGAATCTATGAAATATCTAGGGGTCAATATCCCGAAACAACTCAACAAAATTATATCACTAAACTATGATCCACTGGTGACAAAAATAAAATCTGACCTAGCAAGATGGAATATGATACCATTCTTGGGTACTGCACAAAGAATTGAAGCAGTCAAAATGAATATACTTCCACGTCTTCTATACCTTTTCCAAACAATACCGGTAGAACCTCCCAAAAAAACATGGCAGGAGCTGGACAGAAGGATCTCAAGATTCATATGGCAGGGCAAGAGACCTAGAATCAGATATAGAACCCTACAGCTAAACAAAGACAAAGGTGGGCTCGCGCTGCCAAATATCAGGGACTACTTTAAAGCCGCACAAATTAAAACTTTAGTAGAGATATGTAACCCAGTCTACACTGCACAATGGAAGGAGATCGAATGCCAAATAACAAGTGACATTCCCCTACAGGCGATAATAGGGAACAATGTCTTACCTAAGCTTTTGAATAACACTAACCCGTGGATAGAGACCCCGCTAAAAATTTGGTTTAAGATAGTCAGAGAGAATCAAACTAAAGAGCCCTATCGACTTCTGCAATGGATCGCCTATGATCAGGACTTTACTCCTAATAAAACAGACACCAGATTTAAAAAGTGGAAGGAGAAAGGGCTGATAAAATATTACGATTTTTTTAAAGGGCAAATCTTAAGAAGTTTTGAAGATTTGAAAAAACAAGGCCTAATAAATCAAGACCTTTACAGGTTCTTCCAGCTTAGACACCACATAAACAATATACTTAAAAAGGAGGTTTTGGAAAGGGCCCAGTCAGGTGTTCTGAAGGTCTTCTTAATGGCATATAAAGGGATCCCAGGGATCAGATACATTTCTAAAATACACCAAGGTCTTCAAGACTTAAAAGGAGACAACACATCTTATATAAAAGAGAGATGGGAAAAAGAGGGGAATTTCACTTTACAACTGGAAATATGGGAAAAGCTAAATAAACAGCAATGGAAAAGTACCTCATCCCTGCAGTGGAGAGAATTTGGATGGAAAAACTTGGCAAGATTTTTCAGAACACCTGCACAAAACAAATTTACCCATAAGGGATTGAACTGTTGGCGCTTGTGTGGTGAAAAGACTGCAAATCATTTTCATGTGTTTTGGTCATGCCCAGTTATCCACCAATATTGGACCAAGGTACAGACAATATTGGGGAAAATATTCAAAATTACAGTTCCCTTTTCTTTTGTAACTTTGTATTTGAGTTTACTACCGGACTCACTGGAAAGACGAGGAGAAAAATACTTATTCAATGTTTTAATATTGGCAAGCAAAAAAGCTCTAACTAAAAAATGGATGTTGAAGGACTGTCCTACACCTGAAGATTGGACTAACGTGATCCAAGACATTTACTCGATGGAAAAGTTGACATTCGCACTGAGACAGGACATGGATGTGTTCATGAACTTTTGGCAACCCTGGACCGCATATGTGTCTTCCATTAGATCTAATCTTTGACAAATACCATTTCAATACTGGTTCTGCTCTTTGTTCCAATGCTACTCAGATGCTCTTTTATCTTTATTTACTTACTTTTTCTTTTTGTTTGTTTTTTGCTGGTTTGTTTGTTTTTTTTTTGTTATTTGTTTCTTGTTTTTTTTTCTCTTTAATTTCACTTTTTCTTTCACTTTAAAAAAAAAAAAAAGGGGTGTTGTAAGAATTAATCTTCCAATGTTGTCAGATATCAGAAAATAAGGGAACATGTGATGAAAATGTAAACACTGCATTGCTGTAACGACCTGTATACCCTTTACAAAAACTTAAATAAAAAAAAAAAAAACTAAATAAAATGACAAAAAAAGGTTAAAAAACAGAAACCATTAACAAAAACAAGTCAACAATGTTCCTCTGTTTAGGTAATCTATTACATTAGAATACATAATATACATTCACCAGCTTGGAATTTGCAAGGTCCACACATATTCACCTCCTTCAGAAGTTATGTTTACTTAATTTACATAATCAATGAAAGGTCTCCATATATTCTCAAACACATTTCCTTTGATTTCAGTATGTATGTTATTCTTTCTAGTGGAAACCAAAAGTGAGTTGGTTGTAGTCATTTTTCTAAGGTGTTTTGACGTGTAATTACCCATCCCTGAACACATATGCCTTATAAATATCAAGAGATGGGAAAATGATACTCAAATGACACTCAACATGCAAAATGGTGCTACAGTTGGATTGCCTTTCTTTAAAATTTTTAAAGTTATTTTGTAAGTAAAAGTGGGCTAGGAGACTTCCGGTTATGGCTGCCACGTAGGACGGACGTGTCTCGCTCTGCTCTGCTCCTGGAGAAAAAAATCGGCAAATAACTCTCTCATTTGGGACAGAACGTATCCCAGCATTTGAGCGAGGATATGTCGGCGAAGCCTAAGGCTGGAAAACCAGGAAAAGGAAAAAGCGAGCCGCCGAAACAGTCCAAATTAACGGACTTTCAGGTCTGTGACGCAGCAAACAAAACTCCATATATGGCGGAGGAGGCTGGCGGCGGTGCGATTTCTGCGGGGAATGGCGCAGATGCGCTGATGGCTGCCATGAGTTCAATGAGAGCGGACTTTTCCTCTAGATTTGATGGGATTATGACAGCATTGGAAGGAATAAGAAAGGAATTGGGTGACTGTGTAGAACGAACGGCGCAGATGGAGCTCCGTCTCGCTAGTGCTGAAGATGACGTCACCCGTCTTCAATTAAAGGTGCGCACTTTGGAAAAAAAAAAAAAAATCTCTGGAAGATAATATTTTGGATTTGGAATCTCGGTCGAGACAGAATAATTTGAGGCTGGTGGGTCTTCCAGAGGAATCAGAAGGTCGAGACGTATGTTCCTTTCTGGAAAAGTGGATTCCGGAGGTGCTGGGCAGCGAGGAGTTGCAATCAGCAGTGATTCTGGAAAAAGCACATCGTATTGGCCCACGGAGAGATAAGGGACCGCCGAGGACCTTAATTATGAAGTTTCTTAGCAACAGAGACAGGATGAAGATCTTCAACGCTGCACGTGCTAAAGGAGAGATTAAACACCAGGACCAGCAGGTGCGGTTCTACCCAGATTTGGCCACAGGAATCCAGCAATTGAGGAAGCAGTTTGATCCCGTACGTAAGGAGCTGCGCAACCTTGGGATTCGTCATGGTGTAATCTATCCTGCGAGACTGCTGACCACGTATGAGGGCAGAACCCACATCTTCAAGACCCCAGAGGAGGCGCAGGAGTTCATCAAGAAGATCAAAGAAGAAGAAGAGACTGGTGGGAGCTAAGCATGAACAAAATATAAGGTAGAATAATTAAGCATTTGCACAGGCATCTGACTGACTTGAAGTAAATAGTAAGTTTACAAAATATAGATTGTATTATATATTAAAAAAACAAAACAAAAACAAAACAAACAAAAAAAAAAAACTATGATGTACAAAGTTGTTAAAAATTTTGGAGTTAAGTTGGAAAACTACAGAGGAGAGTTAATGTTACGTCATTAAAAGCAGTAGAGTTAGGGTGATTGGGAGGATGAAGAAGGAGTGGCTTAGGCTGTTCCCCGTGGGTGTGGAACGGTCGATGGCTATATCGGGAGACAGAATTTTTCTTTTGATTTTGGGGGGTTTGCCACAAGTGTGGGAAGGGGAAATTTGTTTGTGTGTAGTTTGTAGGATGAATGTTCAACCACTCATGTTTTTGCTTCTCTGTATGAGCATGTTTACACTGCAAGGTAATCCCAAACTCTCTATTGATCATGGACCAAAGTGTTAATCTTAATTTAACTTCATGGAATTGCAGAGGTCTACAAAATTTAAAAAAACTTAAACAAGTTATGAATAAAATAAAGGACATGGGTTCAAGAATTGTGTTTTTACAAGAAACTCATCTGATAGAGGAGGATGTTAAAAGAATTAGGAGTAGATGGCAGGGAAGTGTATTCACCTCTTCATTTTCATCCCGAGCCAGGGGAGTTATGACTCTCGTACATAAATCAGTTCTTTTTCAAGTGAAAAATGTAATTGGAGACAAATTTGGAAGATATGTAATCATTCAAGGTTCTTTGCTATTAGAAAATATAAATCTTGTGAACTTATATGGTCCCAATATAGATGATCAGAAGTTCTTTGCTAATTTATTTCTCATCTTATTATCACTTACAGGGCAACATATAATAGCAGGGGATTTTAATTGTACATTGAATCCAGGTGTGGATAGATCAACAGGACTGGATTGTACGCACATTGGATGTAGGATGACTATTAATCATTTTATGAAAGAATTGAGATTGTTAGATATATGGAGAGAAATGAAACCACAAGTTAAAGCCTATTCTTGTTATTCCAGTACCTACAAGACATTCTCACATATTGATTATTTTTTGATTTCCACAGAATTAAGGTCCAAGATTCAAAACTGCTTTTATGATAACATCGTGATCTCTGATCATGCACCCTGTTGTCTAATATATGTAGATAAAAAATTGACAAAGGAATCAGGTAGATGGCAATTTCAGCATAAATGGCTTCAGGATGAGGAATTTGTCAAGTATATAGAAAAACAGATAGACGAGTTCTTTGACATCAATACTACACAAACATCAACATGTGTAAAGTGGGAGGCTTTCAAAGCTTTTATTAGGGGACATATTATTAGTTATACAGGATCAAAATCTAAGAAGACTCGAGAGGAGAGAGCTAAATTGGAACATAAAATAAAAAATCTTCAGGAAAAAGTGTATGCAGGAAGTGACCCAAGGTTGGAGAATGAATTACTGATTTTGAGAGCTGAATACGACAAAAAATCAGCGAATAGAGCTGCCTCGAGTCTTCTAAGATTGAAACAATCTTTTTATGAACAAGGTGAAAAATCAGGAAAATTATTAGCATGGCAGATTAAACAATTGGAAATTAAAACACCAATTACCAGTATTATAAGTAAGGGACAGGTAGTTATAGATCCTTTAGAAATTAATAGAGCCTTTAGAGATTACTATGAAAAATTATATGATACCAAAAATGAACCTGATTTAACAAAACTAAATGGGTTTTTGAACGAACTATCTATACCGTGTATTCCAAATGAAAACAGGGAGATATTGGAGTCTAAAATTAGTCAAGAAGAAGTTGGGCTAGCCATTGATAATATGAAATCAGGAAAAAGTGCAGGACCAGATGGTCTTCCAGTTGACCATTATAAAAAATTTAAGAATAAATTAATAAAACCTTTTTTGGAAATGGTTTTAGAAGCATTTCAAAATAATAATTTACCATCATACATAAATAATGCCTTAATTATACTGCTGCCAAAACCAGGTAAGCCCTCTAATAAATGTGAAAATATGAGACCAATAAGCCTATTAAACGCCGACCTTAAGATAATCTGTAAAATTTTAGCAAGACGAATACAAGAAATTTTACCAAATATTATTAATCGAGATCAGAATGGCTTTATAAAGGGTAGACAAGGCTTCCATAATGTAAGAAGACTATTTAATATTATTTATTTTAATAAAGAAGCACCGGATACAGCTCTCCTATCATTGGACGCCGAAAAGGCCTTTGATAGAGTTGAATGGCCCTTTCTTTTTGAAGTCCTACAAAGGTTTGGACTTGGAAATAATTTCATAAAATGGGTTCAAATAATATACAATAATGCTACAGCAGAAATCCTAACAAATAACAATATTTCAAAACCAATAAAAATCAATAGAGGATGTCGACAAGGCTGTCCACTTTCACCTTTACTGTTTACTATGGCAATTGAACCTTTAGCGATAGCGATACGTTTACATTCACAAATATATGGAATTAAAGTTGGACCAACAGAACATAAAATCTCCCTGTACGCCGATGATATAATTTTGTTTATGTCGAATCTAAAAAAATCAATTCCAACCTTGTTGAATTTAATAAAGAATTTTGGGGAAATATCAGGATATAAAATAAATAAAACTAAATCTTCAATATTAATGCTAAATGAGACCCAGAGAAATTACCCAGCCCCTGAGGTAAATCAATTCAATGTTGTAAATCAGTTTAAATATTTAGGAATCCAAATTATGCCTAAGCTAGAATCAGTCGCCAGTGTCAACTATGAAGCCTTAATGTCAGATATCAGTGAGTTAACTCAGAGATGGATGTCACTACCAATGTCGATGATCGGGAGAATCAATATACTTAAAAGTAATATTTTACCTAAAATACTTTATTTATTTCAATACATTCCCTTATCACCACCTTTAGATCTATTCTCAAGAATAAAAAAAAAGTTAGTGGAATTTATATGGAACAACAGGAGGGCTAGATTACGTTTGTCTTTATTATATTTACCATTTGATCGTGGAGGTCTGAAATGTCCAAATTTTATGTTGTATTATTGGTCGGCACAACTGAGGTCTATGACATATTATTTTTCATCAAATGATCTCCCTCACTGGACTGAAATGGAATCATACAATTTACCTTTACCTCTTCCCATATTCATATACTCAGATTCGGCAAAAAAATTACAAAAACAAGTTAAAAATCCATTTGTAAAGCATATGATCAAAATATGGTGTGAAGCTAAAAACTATTTAAAAGAACCACAGTTATTGTCACAATTTAGTCCAATATGGGGTAATCAATATTTTAAACCAGGGAGAGCGGACGCTGTATTTAAAGTATGGAATTTAAAAGGGATACAAAAGATTCAGGATTTATATTTGCCATGTGCAGACAACATAATGTCTTTTGAAGAGCTGAGGATCAAATTTAATCTCAATAGAACACATTTTTTTAAATATCTTCAACTTAGAAACTTTATTCAATCAAATCAAAATAAAGCTCTCACTCGACCTATTTATTCATCCTTGGAAAAAATGATGATGAAAGATAGTAAAAGAAAGGGTATTATTTCAGAGTTTTATAACTCATTGACACTATCTTCAAGTGAAAATTCACTGAAAAGATTAAACTACTGGAAAGAAGATCTGCAAATTGAAATTTCAGAGGAACAATGGGAATTGGCTTGTACAGAAGCTCAAACCAAATCAATAAATGCACGCCTTAAATTGATACATTTCAAATGGTTAATGCGGATGTATGTTACACCGGAGGAGTTAAATAGATATAACAAAAATATACCAGATACATGCACAAAATGCATGGAAAGTAAAGGAACCCTATTTCATTGTTTATGGGAATGTAGATTAATAAGAATGTTTTGGGAAGAGGTGAGGGTAACAATTGAAAAAATAATCTCAAAACAAATCATATTGAATCCTAAACTGTTTTTGTTGGGTCTGTACCCAGAAAAGCATAATTTTAATAAAAGTGAAAGAACATTCATAGACCTCAGTTTGCTTAATGCCAAAAAATGTATTGCACTATTATGGAAAAAGACTCATAGACCAGATGTGACTCAGTGGTTAAGACAGATGTTAACAAACCTTCCATTAGAAAGAATAACATATATACTGAAATCAAAGGAAATTGTGTTTGAGAATATATGGAGACCTTTTATTGATTATGTAAAAAATTTAAACATAACTCTTGAAGAAGAAGGTGAATGATGTGTGTGGACCTTGTAAATTCCAAACTGGTGAACATAATATGTATACTTATGTATTGGATTGTCTAGACTAAACAGAGGAGCATTGTTGAAGACTTGATTTTGTTGGTGGTTGTTGGTGTTTTTAGTGCATTTTTTTTTTTTGTAGTACTTTAGTGTTAGTGTTTGATTGTTTGTATCATGTTTGTTAAAAAAAAAAAAAGGTTCAATAAAGATATTGTGGAAAAAAAAAAGTGGGCTAGGATTAACTGGAAATATAACAAGTTTCCACATATAATTCCAAGGTCAATTGGCAATTCAATCAAACCAAAAAGGAGTTGTTCAGCTGCTGCATTTTTCTGCAGTCATTTTCTACGGTGTTTTAGCGTGTAATTTCCCATCCCTGAACACATATCCCTTAAAAAGAACTATCAATGGGAAAATGATACACAAAAACAAGAATTTTACTACAGTTGAATTGGCTTTTTTTTAAAGTAATTTAAATTATTTTGTACGTGAAATAGGGCTATGATTAATTGGAAATATAACAAGTATCCACATATAAGTTATAAGGAAGTTCTGCAACCACTGTGTGCTTGAGAAGCTGGGGACAATATTCTCCCACCACTGCGAGCTACGGTTTACTGCCCAGGTCCATGGTCTGCAGCGTTGATTTTGCAACAACGCAGCCAACTAGAACACACACACAGCATACATATTAATACTGATAACCTGGCGACATCAAAATGCTGTACACAACAATGACATGATGATAAAATGACAATAGAAAGCATTAAATTACCAAAAACTTTTTCCTCGTGTGCCTGATGTGCTGGGTAATTAAGCTCTCTGCTTCATATTCCCCAATGGCAACAACGAGTCTCTGGTACTGCTCCAACGTGTGTTCTCTCAATGCACGTCGACTTCTCCTGTAAAACTCTCTTCTCCGCTTAAAAACATTCATTGTGTTCAAAAGCCAGAGAAGAACCAACGTGGAAATCCTCCGCTCGTAATCCGCCATTTTCTTTGTTGTGAAGACGTCGGTCCCCGGAGATGACGTCAGCAAAGTATGGGGCCGCCTCAATCCCGCCCACTACAGAGTTTACGCGGCTTTACAGGGTTGTATGGGTGAACAACCCAGGGAGAAAGAAGTAGTGGAGAATCGAAACAAGTAAAAAAGAACTGTGACTATGGAAAAGAGCCAAAAGAGGCAGCTGCACCTTGGTGCTTTCATTGTCCCTGTTAATGGGTTGAAACCATGATAAATACCTCCACTTATGGGCAAGTGAAACTTCAATGAAGCTCTGAGGCTTTCCTTCTAATTGTGCTGAAAAAGATTCAAAGCTTCGAGACTTCAGTCTAACTAAGAATGGTGACATTTGATGGCCAACTGAAGCCATAACAACCTCTCAAGACCATGACTGAAGCACTGACACTGTTTCCATCCCATGTCAGCAATAAAAATTCAGAAAAGACTGTGTGGTCATTTTAATCTGTTGATCTTTTTGTTTGTTCATTTATACCAGGGGTTCTTAAACTTTTTTTTATTCCCGACTTTGGGGAGGCAGGTGATGTGATTACCAAGCCCACACACACGCACAAGCAAGCATGCATGCATGCATGCGCGCGCGCACACACACACAGACAGAGATCTTTCTCTGCCCCCTCCACATTAACAATGAATCCAAAAGCAAGCTAAGCCTTGTTATATTTCCTTTTGTTCCTGGCTTTTTGGTTAATTACTGTCAGGAATTTCTTTTTGCCCATCATTTTTATTGAGAGAGTTTTAAAAATTAGATCATGATATAATTTTTTCAGTCATTATAATCCTAATATGATGAAACACTGAGTAGATTTTTTTTTTTTTTTATCATTTGCATTTTCAGTTTAAATTGTGAATTTACAGGGTGGGCACACAAATGACGCATTTATTTATTTTATTTTGTGTTCAATGTAAATTGGATCCATGTGACACCGCGAGGACAGAAAAGCTCTGCCTGCTGGTACAGAGGAAAACAGCAGCCCTCTTCCGAACTCTAAACTTTAAACTCGGGGGGGAAAAAAAAGACTGTTGGGAGTTCAGTTAATGTGACCAAATAACTCATGTTTCTGTTACTACAGTTTGGTTTTAAACCATCCTATTAAAACAAACACAGTGAATAAGGAGTGAAATTGTCATAAAATGAGATACTGATTAGATGCATATTTCCTCTGGTGTCCCGGTGGAGTGTGTACAGAGCACAGCAAGCTGCACAACTTAAATGTGGCCCGACGATGTGGAGCTCCGTGGTGCAAACTGTTCCCCGGTCCTCCCAAGGGATGAGGTAGATCGATTCCTCAGATTGACCAAATAAGGACGCTCAAAGAGCAGCAAAGGTGCATCTGAAATGTCACTGATTTGTTACCAATTCTCTCAATGCCAGTGCTCCCATCGCCAGGCTGGTCGGCCAGCTGCTGTGAGGAGACTGTGCAGCTCAGCTGTGCACAGATGGAGAATGCTGTCATGATGTGCAAGATGTTATGAATGAAACAATAGGCTTGATAATCACTATTTGATAACGACGGAAAAATCTGTCAAAATGACAGATGGCTTTCAATTTTTTTTCTGTTGCTGCTATAAATGACGGAATAAGAAGGGTAAAATATTAGTTCAGGTTCATTTAGAAACCTTTATTTAAAACCTGGACTAAGTCTATACAGACAACAAGATGCTCTGAGTCGAAGCATGAAGTGAAGCACATTGGCGTTTTGATACAAGCTCCAACACGGTTTTAAATCACTCCACTTCAGGAAGCGTGAAAGAAGCTCTGAAGCCTAGGTATCATTTGCCCATCACTTCTTCTATTGCTTACGTACCTCCTCTGCCTTTTTCTCCCTTGAAAGTACACTCGTGCTTCACTCTGACATTAGGGGAGTGAGTATACGGATTCAGTTTTGTCTCAGTGACGCTAAACACACTTGGCTGCTGGCTGAACTGTCATGAGAGCAACACACTCCCGAATTTTGACCGCCCTGATACGCCACTGTTTTGACTGTTGTTCGCATGCATGCTTGTGGAGTGATGGTCCTTCATTTATTTTCTTAGCAAAATATATACATGTCAGGGGTGGCAAACCTGCAGCTCTTGCACCCATATGGCTCTTTTCTCATTTTTTTTTTTAATTGGGTTTTGTGTGGCTCTTTTTGAAAAAAATTATATACTTTTTTCTTTGCGTGGCGGCTCAGTTTTTGGTGTGGTAGGCTGCCACTCAGAAATGTTACCAGCGGAAATCCTGGATACCAAAATAATATTTTCTTTAAACAAACTTTGAAACAAGTTTCTTGTGTTTACTAAAAATTTAAGATTCTGTTACTTTGCTAAAAGTAGGCAGTCCTGTGTCTTCAAGCATTCAGCACATTCACTGTAAAAGTTGGAAATAGTAAGTACCTTTTCTTATCTCAGTCAGTAGCAATAAAATATCACCTGTTTACTTACTGTAGCCATTCCAGTGGCTAAAGGTTTTCTTCATTCATATCTGATACTTTGGCCTAATGCAAGGCTTTTCCTCACTCCAATTGTCCTATTGTATTAGGAGTGAATGTTTCCCAGAATGACATAAAAAGACTACATTCATGATTTTCCATTAAAACTACAGCCTGAAATTTGCAGTCTTTTTTTTTTTTTTTAATTTTAAGAAATGTCATTCAGAGGGTGAGCAAATTAAGCAGTCACTATGATTCTAATACAGGCTTCAGACGAGCTGACTGTGCTCTTTCTGGTTTGCCTCTGAGTCAATGTGTAAAAGCTTAGAGACCCTGGAATGTGATCCAGGAGTTCTAACAACTCAAACTTTTCACCCAGAGCAATTGTCCTTGTGCCTTTATTATTGGAAGAGATTCCACCTAAAGACTGTATGTTTTGCCAGTGTAAGTGAAAAATAAGACTTGTGGGAATCACAGGAATGACCAGAACTGATTATTTTTTTTTCAATGCACCCTTGCTCCACTGTGAGCGGTGAATGTCTCGGTGTTTCAGATCCAGCTGGGTCACTCCTTAGCTGCTTAACCCACTTACCGCTAACAATGTGTACGGTCACAGACAAACTCAGTGTGTGAGTCAATCACATTTACCGCCTGACTGTGAGTTATGTTCCCTCCTCAATCTTTAAAGCATGTTTGTGTGTGTGTGTGTGCGCGCGCACGTGTGTGTGTGTGTGTTTTCTATTTTTACTTTTTTGTTTCTTTATTCAGCTGCAAACACTCCTCCATGATTCAATTTCTTCTCTACTTCTTTATCATCCCATTGCTCTGTAAAGAAGTTGATCCTTTTGTCTTTATTGCAGTTTTCTGTTTTTGGAAGCATCACCACCTCCTTCTAATTTCAGAGTGGTTATTGCTGTTGATTGGTGCTTGACCTGTTTTCTTTTGTTGAATTGAATGAATTTGTTCCTGGCAAAATACCTGAGGTTCTTCAGCTGTTCATCCCTTCTCTCTCTCTGCTCGAGTGTCTCTTAAATGACAAAAGACTCCACACTTATGCTTGTCAACTCTGGAGCTGTATGATAGTCTGTGTGCTGTATGAGCACTAGAGTGTTTTGGTTGTTATTCGGTTCATTGATCAGTTGTTATTATCAATATAATCCACTTGTCTTCTTTCTTTATCCCCTCTTTTTCCAGCCTTTTTGCCTAATGTGAGATCATTACTGATTTAACTGGAATGTGCTGAAACTCCTCCTCTCTCGCTCCCCTCCTCCTCCTTCTGTCCACCTCATTGTTTGGCAGAGGCTGCTTGGGAAAGTTGATTCCTTCATTCCTGCTTCTCATTCTTATTTTCTAGTTTGTAATACTTTCTTTTTTTTAATAAAGCTACATAAACAGGTTGCTTTTACCTTGGCAACTCTGTCCCCGTCTGATTGATTGACGTTTGGACAGTGGATTGGTTTAAAGGAATGCCAGGTAAGATTGTGTGTGAGTGTGTAAGCTGAGCTGTCCCACAGGGTAGTCAAAATACTTTGTCATTCCTTTGATGTAGTGTTGTCCAGTAGCTTTGTAAAATGTGAGTGATATTTTTTTTTGTTTGTTTAATGTAGTGGTTTAGTGCAGATTTAGCTTTGTGCGACTGAACTTTGGATCTCTGCCATTATATGGTGTTTGTGCAATTAAACAAACATTTGCTATCTTGAGACTGCTGTACTGCAGTTCTGTGTGAGTACACATTACTACATATATTTGTCTCTGTGTATTTTTGCCCTGGAGTGGGCTGAGACATGTTAACATGCATTTTAATCTGCGTGTGTAGGCATGTTTATGTGCCTTTTTTGCATTTTCTCTGTACTGCTCTGTATCTGTGCATGTTATTCATACTCATGTGTTCTCTATGTACTTGGAGTAAATCACGCATTTTTTTTCTTGCACTTCTCTCACTTGGTTCCTCTTTCTTCTTAGTATTTTATTTTTGCACTCTCTAGTTAATATATTTTTTTTTTTTTTTTGTTACTTATTTGTACCCGTAGGTAGACTTGGTTTGCAGTCTGGTGACAAGCCACCGGCTGCTGGTCGCTGCGTGCGCCCTAAACCTACATGTTTTTTTTTTTTTTTTTTTTTTTTTTTTTTTTTTGGTGTGCGGGAGGAAACCGGAGAAATCCCAGAGTAAACCCGCGCAACACGGGGAGAACATGCAAACTCCACACAGCTCACTGTTGGTCGGGGGCTGGGATCGAACCCACGATCTCATGATCCCCGCGGTCCCCCGGCCGAGGGTAAAACTGTGCTGCCACAGTGCTAAACCACTGCGCCACCGTGCAGCCCAGAGATAATAATAATAATAATAATAATTGCCACTTCCACAAGTTTACATTCAAGAACTAGGTTTCAGTATTCCCTTTCACAAACATAAATGATTGAAATATATGTAAAAATACTATTAAAAAAATTCTACAGTTATGTGTCTGTCTGTAGAAGACATGTAATACAGTCTATCCAGCCTTTAAATACTTCCTCCTCAGAGTGTGATTTTATATTTTGGGTGTGCTAGCTTTTTTAAGGCTTTTACTGACACACTCCAAATGTATGTTTGTATAGTGGTCTCATGCGAAGAAAACAAAATCTTTTCCCAATTATTTAACAGAGCAGTATTGGCAGTTGAGACTATAACTGTCAGAAGTACATGCAGCGTTTTGTTGGTGCTATATTATTGCAGACTAACAGCAGTGATAGCCCTGTTGAGTTTTTGCTCTTACAGTTTTTAGTAATGGAATAGAATATAATAGAATAGGCTTTGTCATTGTACAGTTGTACAGTACAATGAAATTGTAGGTGCTCCACCAGGCTACTGTCCAATAAAGAGAGAAGGATGAGATAAAACACTGTTACAGAACACACAATTAAACACACAACTGAAATAAAAAATAGCCCAGGATTATGGAAATATACACAGGTATAGAACTATGTACATAAGAGTGCAGAGTACAGAACATACAATTGAATACACAATTGAGTAAAATGGCCCAAGGATTATGGAAAATATACATAGTAGTGGTTTCACAGATGGGTCAATATACATGTAAGTGCGGAGTGCAAAGACAGGTGTATTATTGTGATAATTAAAAAGGTCCTCAGTTGTGTGCATGTGAGCGTTGAGAGGGAGGGGGGTGGGGCTTCTGACTGTTTGCAGTTTGGAGGGCCCAGGGGAAGAAACTGTTTGTCAGTCTGGAGGTGTGAGACCTGATTGATCTGAACCGTCATCCAGAAGGAAGCAGGTCAAACAGGTGGTGGGCGGGATGTGAGGGTCTCCTGTGATGATCTTGATCTTTCTGAGACAGGAGGATCTGGAGATGTCCTCCAGGGAGGGCAGAGGGCCGCTGATGGCTTTTGGGTGGTGTTGATGACCCTCTGCACAGCCTTCCTGTTCTTGGCCATGGAGCTGGCGTACCACACACCCAGACAGTGGGTGAGTACGCTGTCCACTGAGCAGCGGTAGAAGGCCAGCAGCAGCTTCTAGTTCAGGTTGTTCTTCCTCAGGACACGGAGGAAGTGCAGCTGCTACTGGCCTTTCTTCACCAGGGCCTTGGTGTTGACAGTCCAGGAGAGGTCAGAGGAGATGTAGGTGTCCAGGAACCTGAAGGTGGGGACGGTTTCCACGCGGTCGCCATTTATGATGAGGGGGAGGAGTGGTCCCATCTGTTCTTTCTGAAGTCCAGTATGAGTTCTTTGTTTTTTTGGACATTTAGATTCAGGTTCTTTGCTTGACATCACAGCAGCAGATACTTTACCTCCGCCCTGTATGCCTTCTCATCATCGTCAGTGACGAGCCTAACCGAGGTGGTATCGTCCACTTACTTTACGGTGATGGTGGTTGGGTGGATTGGAATACAGTCAAAGGCGTACAGGGAGTACAGTAGAGGGCTTAGCGTGCAGCCCTGCGGGGAGCCAGTGCTGAGATACAAAGTGGAGGAGTGGTGGGAGCTGAGTCTGACTGTGGGCAGTTGGTGAGAAAATTTTTTATCCAGGAGCAGTGGATGGGGGATCTGGAGGAAGTGCCGTTTATTGATCAGGATGTCCGGGATGATGGTGCTGAAAGCTAAGCTGTAGTCCACAAAGAACATCCTCACGCAACTCCTTGGGTTCTCCAGGTGGCTCAGTGCTCTATGGAGTGTGGAGGCAATGGCGTCTTCCATAGACCAGTCCTCCTTGTAGGCAAACTGGTGGGGGTCAAAGGAGGGGGGAAGACGGTCCTTGATGTGCTGGGACACCAGTCACTCAAAACACTTCATGACTACAGACGTGAGTGCTATGGGTCTGCAGTCCTTCAGGCTGCTAGTTGTGGACTTCTTGGGGATGGGGATGATGGTGGAGGCCTTGAGGCAGGAGGGGACGGTGGCTTGCATCAGGGAGAGGTTGAACAGCTTGGTGAGGATCTCTGCCAGCTGGTCTGCACATGCTTTGACCACTGCTCCTGGGACCAGCAGCTCTGCAGGGGTTCACTGCTCTCAGTTGCCTCCTCACCTCATGCACTTTTAGAGCGAGAGTGGGGCGGGTGGTGAGTTGGGGGGGTGAGCTCAAACCGGGCAAAGAAGCTGTTAAGCTCCTCTGCCAGAGTGAGGCTGCTGTCTGATGTTGGGGGGGGGGGGGGGCACTGGCCCCTGTAGTTGGTGAGGGCCTGGATGCCTCTCCGCATCTGTCTGGGGTTGTTGTCATGACAAAGCCCTCCACCTTCTTCCTGTAGGCATTCTTACCATGTTTTATGCCTCTTCCCAGGTTGGCTCTGGTATTACTTTACAGAGAGCCGTCCCTCTGCTTGAAGGCTGAGTTGCAAGCTCTGATCAGAGCCTGGACCTCACTGGTCATCCAGGGTTTCTGGTTTGGAAAGACCCGGATGTGTTTGGCGACTGTCACATTTTCTACACAGCATTTAATGTAGAAGAGGACAGACTCGGTGTAAGAGTCCAGGTAATGCTGTTCAAAGATGTTCCAGTATGTGCAGCTAAAGCAGTTGTGTAGCTGGAGGAGGGCATAAGTGGTTTTAGTTAAAATAAATAATTAATTAACTTTGTTTTAACCTTCTGTCTCTGTTAATTTTGAGATTTTCACAACTTTGCCATCCCACCCCCTTTCCAAATCAGATTCCCCGCATTTCTTATTCACTTATTTTCCTTAACTCCGATAATAAGACAAGCATGAAATAGGATTTACTTTCTGGTTTGTTTTCTAGTGATTTTTCCCTTTGTCCTCTTCTCTTTTTGTGTGTCTAAGGACCCTATTTTGACAGTCATCAGCTGACTTTTCTGCCAGAATTTCCGCTGTACACCAGTGTTTTTGTTAGTTTCTGTCAGCTCATTGTCTGTTTTTTATGCTTTGTGTCATACCATCTAATTACAAGTAGACAGTGCGCCCACTTTGTGCTTGGAGGCGGTAGCTCATTTCAAAGAGGTGTGGTGGCACACAGTCTCATGCGCATCACTACCTATGAATAATTAGACTGGGCTCTTCACAACTTATGCCCGGCGGAAAATTTGTTTCTGCGCTGCTGTGATAAGGAAGTCAACTTGGAAACGCCCATAAATGCATTCTGCATCAGTGACAACTGATGACTGAATGCGTCCTTGTAATACACTCCGAAGTGTGTTTCCTCTTTTTCTCTCAACTTTATTCCTCTCCTTCTCTTTCTGCCTTCTTTCATTTGTCTACGTTTTCACCTCCAAGTCTCTCTGTAAACTGTTGCTGGTTAGGTAATGATGGAACATATGTGACTTGCTCATTCTCATCTGGATTTAATATATGAGCGCACATACACATGTAGAAGTGTGGGTTGAATTTCCTTTGTTTTTGCTAAAATCTACCAATCAGAGTGTGTATATGTGTCTCTACATAGGCTGAGTGACCAGCCAAGTACAATCTGTCTCCTGATTAATGTTCTTGACTGAGTTGCTTTCATCTTCTTTTCACAATATTTTTTTTTCCTTTTTCTTCTCATCTCTTTTTTCCTTCAGTTCACTTCTATATAGCTACCAGATGTAGGCCTGCACTTTTTGACACACCCAGATACAATCGCTCTCTCTCCAGGGAAATTGGGTAAGATTCTTGAACTCCCATCTCTTCCCCCTCTCTGTGTGTTATTTCATTAGGCTACAGATGTTTGGAGGGTGAGGTCTTAAAATACTCAAACAACCCATTTCCTCATTGTGCTTTGTTCCGATTGGTTCACTCCTTACCGTCAGAAGGGACTGACATGGCAGTTACATTAATGTGCACTGGCCTACATGTGGTACTATAGATTTGACATGTCTATCCATCTAGGACTCATTCTGTTAGTTTTGATAGACCATAGAGACATACAATAGCTAGTAGGTCACACCACTGTTCTGTACTCATTGGCAGCAGAGGCTGTTTGTTAGCTGAGCTTCTGGCAAATTACTGTGTATAAAGATAGAGTGTGGCATATAGCAGGAGAGAAATGTCAGATTTCAGTGATTGATTAAAATTATTGATTTTCCGGCTTATAACATCAGGCACTGGAGCTAAACAATTTGGCTATGTTATTGTTTTTTGCCAAAGGGAAAAATAGTGGTTTTATCAAAACAAGCTGCGAGCAAGCATGAGCTTGTATGTGTAGTGTGCAGGTTTCTGAGTTTGGAGGCTCAATGAATCCATAGTATAAAGCACCCCAACACATGTAATTATTAAAGCGACACTGTGGAAGAATTACTCTGAGGGTCCTCTTATAGTTGTGAAGCGTAATTGTCTGTTACCGCTGTCATAAATATTTATTGCAGTGTTATTCATGTTCATTTTTTTACACGCTGACTGAAACATAACCTGTGAATTCAGAAGCCCCATACATGTGTAAACATGAAAAAAATAGATTACACAACATAACAAAAATAATTTTTTGTAAGTTGTGTTTTTTCAACTGATTTAAGACAATTTTGCACAGCTGAATCCAAAAATAACATCCATTTCTCTTGATCAGGTCAAATTTTTATGTTAAGTTATAAGCAGTTGTACAGCAGTTATACAGTTGTACTGTAAATTGAATAGTAGACACTGATAAAGGTAAGTACATGTAAATTAGCTACAGTAGCTACAATGCTCCACACTGTGTGTTTATATATTTATATGTACATATGTATACTCGCTGCTCTTGTTTTTTCTTGTCTTCTGATTGTTGCTCTGAGTGTTGCTGTCCCTGTGCTGTTGCAATCCTGGAATTTCCCCATTGTGGGACTAATAAAGGCTTATCTTATCTTATCTTATCTTAATTGAATGTTACATCATCATTGTTCAAAATTCAGAAAATTTCAAGAAATAAAAAAGAATTTTGCATCATAAAGTGAAAATACCCGTACATGTAAACAAAAACATAAGAAAACATGTGGCCATAGTTCAAAAAGTTGACCCGATTGAGCAAAACCATTGTGATTTTTGGATTCAGCACATCAAAATTGTCCTAAATCAGCTAAAAAAAAAAAAATACTTAGACAATAAATTTGGTGTTGACCAGTGTTATAAACAAAAAATGACTTGCTAGTCTAATGGCAACAAGGCCAGGTCATCATCACTCTTGTGTCTCTTGATTTCTTTTAGCTCTCACTAATGAGTATAAGCCGACCCAATATTTGCTGTAGTTGGGGCTCATGTTTGGTTATGGTCTCATTTACCTTTTTTTTTTTTTTTTAACTTCTGAGAAGATTCTTTTTTGTTTCTTCACTGGCTCTGCCATTCTGAAAGTACTAAGCTAGATCCCTTCATTTTTTATGTAGCAGCTGGCTGACATTACACTTTAAGATTGGCTGTTAGGATGTAGGCCATGACAGTAGTATTTTTTTTTTCAGTTTTCCTAATTCAGTTCAACTTTATTTGTGTAGCGCCTAGTCACAACAAAAGTCATCGCAAAGAAGACACTAGATAATAGAACAGCAAAGTTACGTTGTTCTGTTGCAAGCTATGTAGGGCTGTTCAGGCTATGGTTTCAGTGATGGACCATCAAAATGATTTTGGAATTATTATTTTAAGGTTTAAAATCTTAGTGTTGCTTGAGCAGCACAGTGCTTCAGTGGTTAGCACCATTGCCTCACAGCTAGAAGGTTTCAGGTTCAAATCCCCAGGTTGGCAGCAGTGGGAATCTTACTGTGTGGAGTTTGCATGTTTTCTCTATGCTGTGTGGGTTTACTCTGGGGGGCCCCAGTTTCCTCCCACAATTCAAAGACATGCATGTTAGATTAATTGATGATTCTAAATTGTCCATAGGTATCCATCTCTGATAGGCCTTTAGAATAGAGGGTTAGTGTGCCTACTAGTTAAGTGCTTTGAGTGGTCTTTATAATTACAAAAAAAAAAACCCTGCTATATACAGTAAATACAGGTTCTTATCCCCTATAAAAGGACTCATCCATTGCTAGTAGATATGTCATCCGGTCATCATTCAAATATTAAACACATTTTAAATGTTACTAGTGATGTTAGTGTTGCAGTTTTGTAAGTAACAACCATTTTGCTCAGTTAACCTACAGTGCATCCGTAAAGTATTCACAGCGCTTCACTTTTTCCACATTTTGTTATCTTACAGCCTTATTCCAAAAGGGATTAAATTAATTTTTTTCCTCAAAATTCTACACACAATACCCCATAATGACAATGTGAAAAAAGTTTTTTTTTTGAGGTTTTTGCAAATTTATTAAAAATAAAAAAACTAAAAAAAATCACAAAGATTGAACTCTTTGGCGTGAATGTCAGGCGTCATGTTTGGAGGAAACCAGGCACTGCTCATAATCACGCCAATGGTGGTGGCAGCATCATGCTGTGGGGATGTTTTTCAGCGGCAGGAACTGGGAGACTAGTCAGGAGAGAGGGAAAGATGAATGCAGCAATGTACAGAGACATCCTGGATGAAAACCTGCTCCAGAGCACTCTTGACCTCAGACTGGGGCAACAATTCATCTTTCAGCAGGACGACGACCCCAAGCACACAGCCAAGATATCAAAGGAGTGGCTTCAGGACAACTCTGTGAATGTCCTTGAGTGGCCCAGCCAGAGCCCAGACTTGAATCCAATTGAACTTCTCTGGAGAGATCTGAAAATGGCTGTGCAGGGACACTTCCCAGCCAACCTGATGGAGCTTGAGAGGTGCTGCAAAGAGGAATGGACGAAACTGCCCAAAGATAGGTGTGCCAAGCTTGTGGCATCATATTCAAAAAGACTTGAGGCTGTAATTGCTGCCAAAGGTGCATCAACAAAGTATTGAGCAAAGGCTGTGAATACTTATGTACATGTGATTTCTTAGTTTTTTATTTTTAATAAATTTGCAAAAATTTCAGAAAAAGTTTTTTCACATTGCATTATGGAGTATTGTGTGTAGAATTTTGAGGAAAAAAAATTAATTTAATCCCTTTTGGAATCAGGCTGTAACATAACAAAATGTGGAAAAAGTGAAGTGCTGTGAATACTTTCTGGATGCACTGTAATTACTGTATGTCCTTACAATGTAAACTGCACAACTGTTTTAAAATGGCATTCTGTAAACCAAATTGAAATGAATGAGTTGTAGAACAATGGACCATGGCTCAAACTCCAAAGACCTTCTTTCAGAAGTCCCCCCCCCCCCCCTAGTTTTTAAAGTTGTTCGTAGTCATTTTTGCGGTGTTTTTGTCACTAAAACTCATCTAAAATTTGGTAGTCTCAAATTTGATAAGTTCAAAACCTTACAGCTCACATTCTAGTAAATAGCAGTTATACCGTTCCCATGTCACTACTGAATTACCTGGGAGACACTGTAACAGTCTAGATTCCTATGCTTAACATAACATTTCTGCTGTCACACTCGTGTGATTTACAGTATATGAGAGTGGCTGTGTGCTTCTCTTTAGATGGCTGACTGCTGCTTTTTCTTTGCACGTTTCAGCGCTGTGTGAGAGCAATAAATACAGTTTGTCAATGAGGTTTTTTTTAGGTGTGTGTTGGTGTCTTGTGCAATTTGAATCTTCATTAATTGGTTTGTTTGTCTGTATTTCTGTAGAGGCTCAGTAGAGGAGGGGCCCTGTTTGTATGTGTGACAGAGTGCTGAGGAATTTCTCAATCAGACCCAAAAGAGTTTATTGGTTTTTAGCAGGAAACAGATGTTTGTTTTGCATGAAGCCAAGTTGAATTTAGTAGGTGTAAGAATGCTTTATTGGCCGTCCCACATTCATATCTTGCCTCAACTTCTTTAAGTGGAGGCTTGCAGTCCTTATTGTTACCTCTTTCAGTTTTAACACTTTCATATAACAATCTGTAATAACTAAAACCCTGCCAAACAAGTTCACACAGTTCTAATCATCATCAGCTAAGTCTCTGTATTTCATATAGTATTAGTCATGTGTCTGTGGTAAACAGGCATTTGGGTGTTAACAAGCAATGATTAGTTGGTCACACCTGAAATGAGAAGGAACTCTTGCAGCAGAGATGGAGTAGGCTATACCAACTAGCATCAGAACATCCTAAAGAAACATCCAAGAGAATGTATTCAGTGTTCCGACAATGTTTACTAGTGGGTACACACACACTTTTCAGCTGTTCCCTATTCAGGGTCACCACAGCAGATCATGGGTCTGTGTAAATGCCCTTCCTTGATTTGCTTTCCAAATCAATGCCCTTCCTGATGCAACCATCCCCATTTACCCGGGTAACCAACTTTCCTTTTCTCATTCTATTTATGTTGAGCACCAAGCTAGAATTCAAAGAGAACCATTTTTATGTTCTTTGGTATGACCCAGCTGGGGTTTGAACCCACAACCTCCCATCTGTTTAGAGGATGCTCTACCACTAGGCCACCATTCTAGTTTTGAACTTTTAAGTCAACATTTGTTAGTATCTACTGATTATCAGTACCATCAATATAAATTTTTTAGGGTTCCAAGCAGCTGTGCTGCGGGAAACCTATTGTTTTTGTTCTTCTTCTTATTTTTCTCTGCTAAACGTTGATGAGGAGCAAAAATAATATGTGGAAACTTGAAATTTTACAGTCTGATCAGAAACTCTCCCCAATGCTCAGAGACAAGACAAGGTACTGTGTACATAGATGAATAAACCCTTTTACGTTTTTACAAATATCTCAAGAATGCCTTGGCCTAGACTAAATATTCTTTCATCATTCTATTCTCTGCAACTGTCCGCAACTTTTCTTCAATAGTAGCAAACAAAAAATGAAGTTTTCTGCACCATATATTCAAAAATGTGCAAGGAACTCAAAATGAACTCCTCTGAGCCTTTTCATTAAAATTCCTTGAAATTAAGCAGAGATCTACATACACTGATAATGAAAAGTTGTTAAAGTTATCCAAAAATATCAATCTGTTTTGATTTTCTAGGCCAATCAAGTTGTAAAGCTTCTCTTTGGCATGTAGTTTTGGGTTTAATTTCTGATATAGTGATTCAAATTTGATGAAACCTACACTCACAATCAGAACAGTATTCTTCAGCTAACCACCAAATTTCATGCAATTCTAATTAATGTTTAAAAAAAAATCATGTTTATGGAATGTCTGTCATTTTTTCTTGTCAGTGAAATATTTTGTTCATGTGTGAGGAAGTCAGTGTGTAACTTAAAGCATTTGTATGGTGTAGGGCAGGGATGGGCAACTTTGGTGTTAGTGAGGGCCACAAAATTTTTTCCTCACTTCCCGAGGGCCAGACCTACATGTAAACCTACCGTGGGGGGATGTATTATTTCCTGCAAAGTTAAAAGTTTCACAATTAGAATTGAAAATGCAAATGAAAATAAAAGCTACTCAGTGTTTTGTCATATTAGAATTAAAATTACTGATAAAACTAGAAAAGCGGACTTCCGGTTATGGCTGCCACGTAGGACGGATGTGTCTCACTCTGCTCTGCTCCTGGAGAAAAAAAATCGGCAAATAACTCTCTCATTTGGGACAGAACGTATCCCAGCGTCTGGGCGAGGATATGTCGGCGAAGCCTAAGGCTGGAAAACCAGGTAAAGGAAAAAGCGAGCCGCCGAAACAGTCCAAATTAACGGTCTTTCAGGTCTGTGACGCAGCAAATAAAACTCCATATATGGCGGAGGAGGCTGGCAACGGTGCGATGTCTGCGGGGTGAGGCGCAGATGCGCTGATGGCTGCCATGAGTTCAATGAGAGCGGACTTTTCCTCTAGATTTGATGGGATTATGACAGCGTTGGAAGGAATAAGAAAGGAATTGGGTGACTGTGTAGAACAAACGGCGCAGATGGAGCTCCGTCTCGCTAGTGCTGAAGATGACGTCACCCGTCTTCAATTAAAGGTGCGCACTTTGGAAAAAAAAAATAAATCTCTGGAAAATAATATTTTGGATTTGGAATCTCGGTCGAGACAGAATAACTTGAGGCTGGTGGGTCTTCCAGAGGAATCAGAAGGTCGGGACGTATGTTCCTTTCTGGAAAAGTGGATTCCGGAGGTGCTGGGCAGCGAGGAGTTGCAATCAGCAGTGGTTCTGGAAAATGCACATCGTATTGGCCCACGGAGAGATAAGGGACCGCCGAGGACCTTAATTATGAAGTTTCTTAGCAACAGAGACAGGATGAAGATCTTCAACGCTGCACGAGCTAAAGGAGAGATTAAACACCAGGACCAGCAGGTGCGGTTCTACCCAGATTTGGCCACAGGAATCCAACAATTGAGGAAGCAGTTTGATCCCATACGTAAGGAGCTGCGCAACCTTGGGATTCGTCATGGTGTAATCTATCCTGCGAGACTGCTGACCACGTATGAGGGCAGAACCCACATCTTCAAGACCCCAGAGGAGGCGCAGGAGTTCATCAAGAAGATCAAAGAAGAAGAAGAGACTGGTGGGAGCTAAGCATGAACAAAATATAAGGTAGAATAATTAAGCATTTGCACAGGCATCTGACTGACTTGAAGTAAATAGTAAGTTTACAAAATATAGATTGTATTATATATTAAAAAAACAAACAAAAACAAAACAAACAAAAAAAAACTATGATGTACAAAGTTGTTAAAAATTTTGGAGTTAAGTTGGAAAACTACAGAGGAGAGTTAATGTTACGTCATTAAAAGCAGTAGAGTTAGGGTGATTGGGAGGATGAAGAAGGAGTGGCTTAGGCTGTTCCCCGTGGGTGTGGAGCGGTCGATGGCTATATCGGGAGACGGAATTTTTCTTTTGATTTTGGGGGGTTTCCCACAAGTGTGGGAAGGGGAAATTTGTTTGTGTGTAGTTTGTAGGATGAATGTTCAACCACTCATGTTTTTGCTTCTCTGTATGAGCATGTTTACACTGCAAGGTAATCCCAAACTCTCTATTGATCATAAACCAAAGTGTTAATCTTAATTTAACTTCATGGAATTGCAGAGGTCTACAAAATTTAAAAAAACTTAAACAAGTTATGAATAAAATAAAAGACATGGGTTCAAAAATTGTGTTTTTACAAGAAACTCATTTAATAGAGGAGGATATAAAAAGAATTAGGAGTAGATGGCAAGGAAGTGTCTTCACCTCATCATTCTCATCCCGGGCCAAGGGAGTTATGACTCTCATACATAAATCAGTTCCTTTTCAAGTGAAAAATGTAATTGGAGACAAATTTGGAAGATATGTAATCATTCAAGGTTCTTTGCTATTAGAAAATATAAATCTTGTGAACTTATATGGTCCCAATATAGATGATCAGAAGTTCTTTGCTAATTTATTTCTTATCTTATCATCACTTACAGGGCAACATATAATAGCAGGGGATTTTAATTGTACATTGAATCCAGGTATAGATAGATCAACAGGACTGGATTGCACGCACATTGGATGTAGGATGACTATTAATCATTTTATGAAAGAATTGAGATTGTTAGATATATGGAGAGAAATGAAACCACAAGTTAAAGCCTATTCTTGTTATTCCAGTACCTACAAGACATTCTCACGTATTGATTATTTTTTGATTTCCACAGAATTAAGGTCCAAGATTCAAAACTGCTTTTATGATAACATCGTGATCTCTGATCATGCACCCTGTTGTCTAATATATGTAGATAAAAAATTGACAAAGGAATCAGGTAGATGGCAATTTCAGCATAAATGGCTTCAGGATGAGGAATTTGTCAAGTATATAGAAAAACAGATAGACGAGTTCTTTGACATCAATACTACACAAACATCAGCATGTGTAAAGTGGGAGGCTTTCAAAGCTTTTATTAGGGGACATATTATTAGTTATACAGGATCAAAATCTAAGAAGACTCGAGAGGAGAGAGCTAAATTGGAACATAAAATAAAAAGTCTTCAGGAAAAAGTGTATGCAGGAAGTGACCCAAGGTTGGAGAATGAATTACTGATTTTGAGAGCTGAATACGACAAAAAATCAGCGAATAGAGCTGCCTCGAGTCTTCTAAGATTGAAACAATCTTTTTATGAACAAGGTGAAAAATCAGGAAAATTATTAGCATGGCAGATTAAACAATTAGAAATTAAAACACCAATTACCAGTATTATAAGTAACAGACAGGTAGTTATAGATCCTTTAGAAATTAATAGAGCCTTTAGAGATTACTATGAAAAATTATATGATACCAAAAATGAATCTGATTTAACAAAACTAAATGGGTTTTTGAACGAACTATCTATACCGTGTATTCCAAATGAAAACAGGGAGATATTGGAGTCTAAAATTAGTCAAGAAGAAGTTGGGCTAGCCATTGATAATATGAAATCAGGAAAAAGTGCAGGACCAGATGGTCTTCCAGTTGACCTTTATAAAAAATTTAAGAATAAATTAATAAAACCTTTTTTGGAAATGGTTTTAGAAGCATTTCAAAATAATAATTTACCATCATACATAAATAATGCCTTAATTATACTGCTGCCAAAACCAGGTAAGCCCTCTAATAAATGTGAAAATATGAGACCAATAAGCCTATTAAACGCCGACCTTAAGATAATCTGTAAAATTTTAGCAAGACGAATACAAGAAATTTTACCAAATATTATTAATCGAGATCAGAATGGCTTTATAAAGGGTAGACAAGGCTTCCATAATGTAAGAAGACTATTTAATATTATTTATTTTAATAAAGACGCACTGGATACAGCTCTCCTATCACTGGACACCGAAAATGCCTTTGATAGAGTTGAATGGCCCTTTCTTTTTGAAGTCCTACAAAGGTTTGGACTTGGAAATAATTTCATAAAATGGGTTCAAATAATATACAATAATGCTACAGCAGAAATCCTAACAAATAACAATATTTCAAAACCAATAAAAATCAATAGAGGATGTCGACAAGGCTGTCCACTTTCACCTTTACTGTTTACTATGGCAATTGAACCTTTAGCGATAGCGATACGTTTACATTCACAAATATATGGAATTAAAGTTGGACCAACAGAACATAAAATCTCCCTGTACGCCGATGACATAATTTTGTTTATGTCGAATCTAAAAAAATCAATTCCAACCTTGTTGAATTTAATAAAGAATTTTGGGGAAATATCAGGATATAAAATAAATAAAACTAAATCTTCAATATTAATGCTAAATGAGACCCAGAGAAATTACCCAGCCCCTGAGGTAAATCAATTCAATGTTGTAAATCAGTTTAAATATTTAGGAATCCAAATTGTGCCTAAGCTAGAATCAGTCGCCAGTGTCAACTATGAAGCCTTAATGTCAGATATCAATGAGTTAACTCAGAGATGGATGTCACTACCAATGTCGATGATCGGGAGAATCAATATACTTAAAAGTAATATTTTACCTAAAATACTTTATTTATTTCAATACATTCCCTTATCACCACCTTTAGATCTATTCTCAAGAATAAAAAAAAAGTTAGTGGAATTTATATGGAACAACAGGAGGGCTAGATTACGTCTGTCTTTATTATATTTACCATTTGATCGTGGAGGTCTGAAATGTCCAAATTTTATGTTGTATTATTGGTCGGCACAACTGAGGTCTATGACATATTATTTTTCATCAAATGATCTCCCTCACTGGACTGAAATGGAATCATACAATTTACCTTTACCTCTTCCCATATTCATATACTCAGATTCGGCAAAAAAATTACAAAAACAAGTTAAAAATCCATTTGTAAAGCATATGATCAAAATATGGTGTGAAGCTAAAAACTATTTAAAAGAACCACAGTTATTGTCACAATTTAGTCCAATATGGGGTAATCAATATTTTAAACCAGGGAGAGCGGACGCTGTATTTAAAGTATGGAATTTAAAAGGGATACAAAAGATTCAGGATTTATATTTGCCATGTGCAGATAACATAATGTCTTTTGAAGAGCTGAGGATCAAATTTAATCTCAATAGAACACATTTTTTTAAATATCCTCAACTTAGAAACTTTATTCGATCAAATCAAAATAAAGCTCTCACTCGACCTATTTATTCATCCTTGGAAAAAATGATGATGAAAGATAGTAAAAGAAAGGGTATTATTTCAGAGTTTTATAACTCATTGACACTATCTTCAAGTGAAAATTCACTGAAAAGATTAAACTACTGGAAAGAAGATCTGCAAACTGAAATTTCAGAGGAACAATGGGAATTGGCTTGTACAGAAGCTCAAACCAAATCAATAAATGTACGCCTTAAATTGATACATTTCAAATGGTTAATGCGGATGTATGTTACACCGGAGGAGTTAAATAGATATAACAAAAATATACCAGATACATGCACAAAATGCATGGAAAGTAAAGGAACCCTATTTCATTGTTTATGGGAATGTAGATTAATAAGAATGTTTTGGGAAGAGGTGAGGGTAACAATTGAAAAAATAATCTCAAAACAAATCATATTGAATCCTAAACTGTTTTTGTTGGGTCTGTACCCAGAAAAGCATAATTTTAATAAAAGTGAAAGAACATTCATAGACCTCAGTTTGCTTAATGCCAAAAAATGTATTGCACTATTATGGAAAAAGACTCATAGACCAGATGTGACTCAGTGGTTAAGACAGATGTTAACAAACCTTCCATTAGAAAGAATAACATATATACTGAAATCAAAGGAAATTGTGTTTGAGAATATATGGAGACCTTTTATTGATTATGTAAAAAATTTAAACATAACTCTTGAAGAAGAAGGTGAATGATGTGTGTGGACCTTGTAAATTCCAAACTGGTGAACATAACATGTATACTTATGTATTGGATTGTCTAGACTAAACAGAGGAGCATTGTTGAAGACTTGATTTTGCTGGTGGTTGTTGGTGTTTTTAGTGCATTTTTTTTTTTGTAGTACTTTAGTGTTAGTGTTTGATTGTTTGTATCATGTTTGTTAAAAAAAAAAAAAGGTTCAATAAAGATATTGTGGAAAAAAAAAAACAACTAGAAAAGCACTCAGAGTGCATACCTCCACCAAGGCTGCTTCTGTCCCTCATGGATCACCTCCAAAATGTAATGGGTTTGTTTTGTAGGATTCTTGCTAACACAGTGTGAGAAGATAAGAGCCTTGGTGGAGATATGCGTTTTCAGATCATCACCAAAATGTCTTTTCATCCAAATCCATCCAATAGTTTTGGAGTATTCTTGCTAACAGACTGTGAGAAGATAAGAGCCTTGGTAGAGGTATGCACTTTCAGATCAATTTAATGGGTTCGTCGTTGGCCCAATGGCTACCTCTGGTGAAAATTTCATCAAAATCCATCCAGTAGTTTTTGCGTAATCTTGCTAACAGACAGACAGACAGACGGACAGACAAACGGATGGACAAACCACCCCGATTACATAGCCTCCTTGGCGGAGGTAATTACATCTGCCATGCAATGGACTAGTGATCTGTCTATCTTTGCCTCTTGCCCAAAAATGCTGGGATAAGCTTCAGCCCCCCCCCCCACACCCCCCTGGCGACCCAAAAAGGATTAAAGATGCAAGAGATAGCATTCTGACCCCCTGGCCAGTCGATGTTGCATTCACTGTTGACTCACTATAATCTTGTACCTGTTGCCAGGTAGAGAGATAAACAGCGCTTCCTGGAAGCTAGCATCGATATACTGCAGACTGCTAACATCTCAGACCTTTGATTATTATAAGCCAGACAGCATGTCAAGAAAGGACTCTTATGGTTTAGAATCGGGAATTGAACATAATCCTTTTTGATGCGCATCTCCAGTAAACATTTTTTTAAATAACTACATTGCACAGTGTTGTTGACAGTAATACTAATGTAGCACAGCAGTGATCGAACTGGATAGCTCTCTAGTTTTGACAACCTAATTATGACAACACTTTAGTTTATATTGTAAGGACTTTGACTGCTGTTAGCTGTTGTGTTGTTTCTGTAAATATGCTGAATCACACTTTTATGGTCTGTTTATGTTCATCCATTTCAGCTATGCGTACTTTAAAAAAAAAGGTTATTGCTATTAACCCCTTGCACTCTGGTCAATTTCCCTAAAAACGCCAAAAAATAACGTACCCAAAGTAAATCAAAAGCTGTTCTTCACCCCTTTGCAGCATCTTCATGGGGTTGGTCTCATTTAAAAGAAAACACTTTGAATTTTTTGGCAAAACAGTCATAATCTCTGTAAGTGCTCCGGCCACTGAGTAACAGTCATCTAAACACACTGAACTTGAAGAAAATAAATTTCGCCTGGGTGTTTTTTTGTATACAAATGCTTGCAAATAACACACAGCTTCAGATACTGGCTGGAAAATGCAACAGAAATGTAGAACCAAGTGTTATCCAGCTGAGGTCAAAATTTTGTAACAATACCACAAAAAATGAATATATTACACAGCTTTTTTCTTAGGTTGTTCCCAGGTGTTTTTGAACTGTGCCAAATTGTGCCAAATGGCACAGTTTGGAAAAATGTCTGTAACTTTTGAATGATTCAATATAGAAGCTTCATCTTGGGCTCTAATGAAAGGTGAAGGGCTGTGTGTGTGTGTGTGGGGGGGGGGGGTTGTTTATTCATTCATGAATGAACAAACAAGCCCCTACACACAAAGAAGCATGCCACGTAAAAAATGTGTGGCTTTTTTTTTTTAACAAGAAAAAATAACCTACAGTGCACTAAAAATTATACTAGAATATCTGTAATGTAGAAGATAACTCCCCCCCCCCCCCTGCTACAGAGGACGGACATCGCCCATTGCTACATGACGGAAAGCGGTGACGGTGCGCCGCGGTCTAATACGCACAGTTGCACTAAAATATCTGCAATATATCTGCAGTCCGCTACAGAAGAGTAACGGGGGGGGGGGGGCGTTCACCGGAGTGGTCCGGGTCCGTCCGTCATGTTGCGATAACGCACAGTTGTAATTTACCGATCGGTCAAAAGTCATTTGGATTACAATTTTTAGGGATAAAGAATAATTTAGCTTATAACACTTACCTGTTCACAACAGCAGTGTCGCTGGCGAACTTCTCTTCCTCATTGTCAGACGAACATGACGCTGGTCCGCTTGTTATGGACTCGTGGTTCTGGTCACGCGACCCGGTCAAACCATAATTCCATTATTGCGGTTTTGCGCTTCCATGATTGCGGTTTTGGCGAACGATTTTTCAAAATGAATAAGAACAGTAGTTTGAAAAAAAGACTGGCGAACGCCTGTGTGTCACCCAGCCTTACACAAAACAGCTTTCGAACTTCTGTGCTTCAATTGGCTGGCTGTATTCGCAGCCGTTGGTAGGCGGGTCCTTCTTGCTAGGTTTTCAGTCATTGGTTCTTCAAGGTTTCAGAAACCCAATTCAAGGCTCTTATTAGTCGAATGAGAGGTCAGTCACATCTAAACCAATCAAAGCACTCCTTTGGCTTTCTGTTCGCGGCTGTGTCTGTAGTGGAAGAACGGAAATGCAGCTTTTTTTTTTTTTTCCCAGTGCCTTTTTTCCAGCGCACAGTGTGCGTCCTAGGATGCCCTCGTGCGCCCTAGGACGCAGAGACGTGTCTGCCCGCGATACACCGAAGTGCAACAGGTTAAGCTCCAGTAGTCATTTATGTCAGTTCCAGTTCATTTTAGGTTGTAAATGTGGTTTGGTTTTATTGTTTTAAAATATATAAATAAATGTTGTGAAACACTGGATGCCTGAATTCATTTGTGCCCTTTCAGTTACCTGTAGAAGATAAAACCTATTGTTGATTCAGTGTGACAAATTCACAAAGTATTGGTTTACCTTGCCTCTGCAAAACTAAAGTGTTTCCAACCTTTGTGTAGCGTAGTGATAAACAATAACCTAAATTGTATGGTATGTATTAGATATATACATAGCATTGTAATCAGTAATCCTTAGTGAAGTTGGAAATAAGTTATGGTGGAATAATAATCTTTTTTCAAATATTGTGTAAAAACAGTACTGCATCTCCCAAAATTAGCACATCACCATTCAGATCTATATCAAATAGCTCAGACATATTCATCCAAATTTCAAACGAAAAAATCTTAAAACAGCTAAATTTGCATGGGATTATTGTAAAATATGAAAGTTTTACTCAGTAGATTTGCGTTATTTCTAAAAATAAATTCACCACAATATTCAACTTTTGGAAGTGGATGAATAGAATGTAAAAGAAAATCAACCTCAAATCAAGTCAGTCAACATATACAGTCATGTGAAAAAATTAGGACACCCTGTATAAGCCTGTGTTGTTGTTTTTTTGTTTTTGTTTTTTTACATATTTGGACATATGGATAGTTAATATCAATGTTAAAAATACTGGGAGATTCATGTAATACAACTAAACAATTAAAAATGAATTAAAAACTTTTGTCAAATTTTCAAATTTTCGGTAATTCTAAACAAATCAATTAGGACCCCCCCATCTTTTTTAGGACACCCCCACATTCATTCCCACTTAAAATGGTTAAATAAATGTTAAAAATGCAAATAAAAACAAAAACAAGGTTAGACATAGATATGTGAACATTTCTTAATAAAGAACTGAATATTTAAAGGGGTGTCCAAATTTTTTGACATGACTGTAGCAAACAAGAATTTATTTGAGGGAAAATATTTATTAAAAAAATAAACAGTCCAGATGCAGGGTCCATGGGGCAGATCTGGGAGAGAAATAGAGAAATTAATTAAATCAGGATTAGGACACACTCTGGAAAGCTTTTGTTGTCCCCATAGTCATTGTTGACCTTTTTTACTATAGTCAGGTACAATTTGTTGATGTAAAAAAAGGACGGTCTTTAAGAAAATGTCATCACAGACTAACGGCATTAAAACATGACAGTATGTGAACTACTAGACAGTTTTAGGACTACAGCAGTGATGCAAAGAGTTTTCTTGGTCTACATAATGTGGATGACAATATACTGTAGGTGAAGGAAAGACCAGGTACAGAAATGGAATTACTTGTTATGTGTGTGTTGTGGGAGGAGGGAGGAGACCCCAGGGCAGACCCAGGACATGTTAGAGAGAATATGTCTCCCAGCTGGTCTGGGAATGTCTTGATGTCCTCTCTGAAGATCTGGAGGAGGTGGCTGGGGAGAGGGAAGTCTGGGCTTCTCTGATTATACTGCTGCCTCCACAACCTGGACCCCCAGAAAAGCCATAGAAGATGGATGGATGGCTGTGTTGTACAGTATATTCATTATGTACAGTATATTCATTCCTGCTGGAGGACTGGACCTGATTAAAGAAGAGGAAACACATTTTTTTCTAATTACACATTCTTGGAACACCAAGTGCACAAGCAGGTTGTAGTTTTAATAAAGATGAAAAGTCCAAGACATTTTAGCTGCCAAATTTTGACTGTTGTCTTGAAGTTATTCCAGAAAGAAAAACGAATATCTGTTGCATCTACTCTTGGTAAAATAATCCATAAATATGATTGGTTTGACCAGGTTACTCACTAAATATTAAAAAAAAAAAAATCACTCCTTAACATTTCAAAAACAGTTAAAAAAAATTCCTAAACAAACTCATTAAAAAAAATTCTAAATAAAGGATTTGGCTTTATATAACGGTGAGTAAAATGTTTGGATAAGACTAAACTTGCATCGGTGTGCTGCCGACTGTCTTCCTGATTGGACGGTCCCTCTGGTGGTTGTTGTCCTGAGCTCTAATAGAGTCCAGGCCTCATACACAGACGGGGTGGAGGAGAAGCTTCTGCTGACATCATCAGAATATGTTTTTTAAATGTTGGTCTATCTATCACAGTTGTAAAACTTTGCATCATACTTGCCTGAAGGTCAGATATTGATGTTCTGTCCTTAACTCCCACTGGTCGGTCATATCAGTGAGGATGTCAGAAGCTGTTGACACTCTCTCCAGTCACTGTTTGGTGGCGCTCCCCTCTGCTGCATCATGATGGCATTGTCCAAACACCCATCTGTGCTTATTCACATCATGATGGAGGCAGTCCTTACAGAGGGTGAAAAAATGTTATGGCTTTTTACTTCGATAGTCAAAAATCTGACATAAATTTCTACATACATAATTACAGCTACTTAAAGTACTCAAGAAATCCCGTGGCTAATGCTGTGTAGTAACATTAGTTGGTAAGAAAATAAGTTAAGACCTGTTTATTCTATTAGAACTTAAACTGTTTTTAACCTCAATTTCCACCATGGTGATCAATAAAATTTTACACTATTATCTTAAACTGTAATAACAATAAACAACTGTAACTTTTTTTTTCATTGTACACCAAATTATAAGATTGAGCAGCTGCACATCAAAGCTGATAATTTTATTTTTGCATAATGCTGCACAATAACCCAGGATTTACAGTGACTCCGGATGCAGTACGTTGCAGATGCAGTGCGGATAAAGCCTTGTGTCTGTCCCTATCAAATCTGTTTGTGTTTTGCAGCGGCATGGATGAGAACAGAGTTTGAAATACAAGGTCATGCAAGAATTATACACAATAACATGAGATCTTGAGAAAGACCCGAGAGTGACCGAGATGAACCGATTGTGATCACGTGATAATAAGGAAGTGTGCTGTAGCGGTGGCTCCCCACCTAGATTTTTGGGCTCTAAATAAAACTTAAGTAGCCCATTAATTTTAATTCTATGAAGTGTTTGTATGTTATGTCAAGTTTTTACCTTCTCTGACACAGTGGTAGAGGAGTGGACCTCAGAAAATAACGGACAATCCTTAAGTCGTTTTTAATGATCAAACGGCTATTAAATATTACAAGTTATCGCAGAATTTCCTTGCGGATTGTATCCCGCATCCGACAAAAATAGACTTGTTGCGTTTCATTAGTGAACCGAATCTGGCGAGCAAGATTAATTCCACAGTGGTCCGGACCAGGTGGGGGTTAGAAAATTGGCGAGAGTGGGAACTATTTGCTGCGGAGGCTGGATCGCAGCTGTAACGTACTGCATCTGGAGTCGGTGTAAATCCTGGGTTAGTATGCACTGTTTCATTCATAGATGCAAATGTTGATCATATGAACCTGTCATACTTGTCAGCTGGGTAAGGAGTAGTTAGTGGGGTCTATTCCATGCCATATATTGGCTGATATTATCATACACTCATAATATAAACATGTCAGAAATAAAATTTAGTTGGTTACAAAGAGTTTAGACTGCCCCCCCCCCCCCCCGGACCCTAACCACCAGATTAACAGATTAACCGATATTTATCCTGCTCTGTTTGTTGTACCATAGTTGAGAATGATTGGAAAACTGACGTCTACCTTGAGACTCAGGTATTTAGCTGAATAATTCACTACCTGGCAATTCGACACCCCAAAACGAGACGATGGCACGTAACATGAAGCTAGCGATGCTAGTGGCTGTGACATCCTCATTGGACTTTCGTGTTTGCCTTCTTCCAACTGCTGGATGTAAATATTTATATTATTTTTGACCTGTAAAAATATTTTTTTTTCATCAATGTACCAATTTTTAGAAGACCTACATTGTACAAGTTTCTAATCACTTTGCTGATGTATTTTTTTTTTTTTAATATTTGTTTTCATGAAAATGTTATCCTGTGCACCTTTAAGTAGTAGAAGATGGATGGATAAAATTATATCATGACCTAATTTTTAAAACTCTCCATCAAAATGATACCAGATGATGATTATCAAAAGAATCCAAGAAGAAAAGGAAATATGATGAGGCTTAGCTTGCTCTTGGATTCATTGTGGGTGTGGAGGGGCAGAGAAATAGCTGTGTGGGTTTGGCAATGTCTGGCTCGCCAAAATGGGGAATTAAAAAAAGTTCAAGAGCCACTGGTATAAATGAACAACAACGACAACAACAAAAAAATAAATCAGCAGGTTACAACGACCAGTCTCGGAACTTTTATTGCTGACATGGGATTTTAACAGTGTGCTTTCATTCACACTCTTTAGAAAGAAACCTAAAAGGTTTGAATATTTTTCTGCACAATTAAGGAAAGCCTCCATGAGGCTTCACCTGCCAAACAAGAATAAATGCTACAGGTCCTCAGCTGTACAATTTATTGTTGTTTAAAAACAGCCTACTTAGACATGTACTGCTATTTACAGCCTATAAATGCGGTCTTAGCATGCAAAACATACCTGACAACACTCCGGTGCACACTGCTGCTCCCGCTAGTGGCTCCCTCACACTTGCTCCAGCCTTTGCAGAGAGCGGCACTTGGGTTTTGATTAGGGCTCCCTCTGCTGGTGGACTCTATAATTGCATTTAAGAATGCCGTTTCAAACACGGTATAAATAAATAATTGATTTTTGGAAATGGACTGGCGGGCTGCAGTGGATGGGGGGGGGATAAAGTTGTTAGTTGCCCATCCCTGAGGTATGGGTAAAGACACTCGTCTATTATGCACTAGTCTGGGGTTCAAATCCTTCTGGTAATGTGTAATGCACATTGAGTTTTAAAGGTGAACTGAAGTGAACGGCATTGAACGGCACTGGGTGATAGTACATACAATTATAAAGATAATTTATCATTGGCACCCCCTCCACCAATCCCGGAATCTTGGAGAAAATCGCGATTTTGAATTTCCTGCCCTGAAAAATCCGACGAATCCGCCGATTATCCAGAAGTGCAGCCGGAGTTCCGCGTGACGTCACGAATGTGACCCAGTCCTCCATGTTTACCATTGCGAGCACGTCGACACTGGTTGTTTTTGGTGCATTTTGTCGTGATAGTCGACTACAAAACACTTCCAACACCTGGGAAGATCTGTTCAGTGGCCAAGGAAAGCTGTCATGGCGACGAAAGAAAAGAAAGGGGGAGGAAAAGCTGCACGGTGGCGCAGTGGTTTAGCACTGTGGCAGCACAGTTTACCCTTGGCCGGGGGATCGCGGGGATCATGAGATCGTGGGTTCGATCCCAGCCCCCGATCAACAGTGAGCTGTGTGGAGTTTGCATGTTCTCCCCGTGTTGCGTGGGTTTTCTCCGGGATTTCTCCGGTTTCCTCCCGCATACCAAAAACATGTAGGTTTAGGGCGCTCACGCACGCAGCGATTGGCAGCCGGTGGCTTGTCACCAGACTGCAAACCGAATCTACCTACGGGTACAAATAAGTAACAACAACAAAAAAAAAAAAGCGACCGGGAAGCGATGCATTGCATGGTCACCAGCTGATCACTGCACTGATTGCATCAGACCATTGGCACCACCCTCGGACCGCATTGTCCCTTTTCTACTGGAATTATTGTTATTGAAACACAAAAATCGTCTGCAGTCCAGACTTAATTTTCCTTATCCTGACACCCCAAACATGCCAAAGTAGAGAAGTAAAGACTCACCATTCTGTATTCAATAAGCGACTCTCCTCCCCATCACTGCTGCGGGCTGACTCTGAGTCGGTGCCGGAATCCCCCGACAATTCTGGCTCAAATCTGTACAGTTCGATGCCTCCCTCGCTCTCTTCCTGTTCACTTGACACTCCTGCATCCTCCTCTGTCTCGTCACCGATCCTGAATGCCTCTTCACTCTGAAAACTCTGGTGTTCTTGACTGCTGGAACTGCTATCATCTGCCATTGTTGTTTTGCTAAGGGTCACACTCGTGACGTCACGCAGCGTCGTCTGCACTACTTCCGGTTTGTTTGGCACTGCCAGCCAGAGGCAAAAGTTTATCGGCTTATAGCTTGGCCATCGCACGGCCTAAAAATTTCTTTTATGTGTTGAAAAATACAATAGGTAATAAGGAATTAATCCGCTATTCTACTTTTTGCGCAAAAAGGTGGGTTCAGTTCTACTTTAAATGCTGCTGAGAATCCTTTCAGTTGAACATTTAAAATTTGAGAAAGTTGGAGTGCAAGCTGAAGCAGTTGTGGTGTTGTGGTTAAGATGAGTGCTTGGTATGCAGGAGGTCTCGGGTTCATATCTTGCCAGGAAAGCCTTGTTCTTCTGAGCAACAACTAAAGTACAGCATGACTCTCCTTTACTTTTTAAAGATACACTGTTATATTTTCACCTCAACATAATGTTTGCAAAATAATTTTGATGGTACACCAATATTTTTTTTTTTTTTCCGGTTCCGGTTCCGCCGGACCGGCGGCACCACACGAGTTGGCTGCCCGTTGCAACAGCCTTTTTTTTTTTTATCTTCCTTCTTCTTTCTACACCTTTCACTCTATATACTGTATATATCACGGACACACAGATCGCCCCAAAGGTCTCCCGAGTCGGCGGATGGAGCCACTGTTTACAGCAGGAGACGTTACAGCAGGAAGAGCTAGTGCTAGCTAGCACTCAACCGCCACCCGGTGCTAATGGAGGAACTCGACATACCGGGAACTGTAGCGAAAACGACGCGGGTGCCGGGCTGGAGTTTAGGCGGCGTGCAAGAAATATAAGACAGAATAATAAAGAGCGATGGCAAGAACCAAGCAGACCGCCCGTAAAATCTACTGGAGGAAAAAGCCCCCCAGGAAGCAGCTAGCCACCAAGGCTGCTCGGAAAAGCGCTCCGGCCACCGGCGGAGTGAAGAAGCCTCACCGTTACAGGCCCCTGGCTCTGAGAGAGATCCGTCGCTACCAGAAATCCACGGAGCTGCTCATCCGTAAGCTGCCCATCCAGCGCCTGGTGAGGGAGATCGCTCAGGACTTCAAGACCGACCTGCGCTTCCTGAGCTTCGCCGTCATGGCTCTGCAGGAGGCCAGCGAGGCCTACCTGGTGGGTCTCTTCTTCGCTAAGAGGGTCACCATCATGCCCAAAGACTTCCAGCTGGCCCGCCGCATCCGCGGAGAGAGAGCTTAGACTTTCTGCTGCACATTCACCAACCACAATGCTCCGCACTGTGTCTATATATATATATATATATATATATATATATTTATTTATAGTAATATGTACATATGTTTACTAGCTGTTCTTGTTTTTTCTTGCCTTCTGATTGTTGCTCTGAGTGTTGCTATCCCTGTGCTGTTGCAATCCTGGAATTTCCCCATTGTGGGACTAATAAAGGCTTATCTTATCTTATCTTATTTGACCATATGAATGTCACTTTCTCTATAGCCTGAGTAGGACCACATTGCCTGCAATAGCTCTTTTTTTGGTGTGACTGCTGGGGGGATGGTAGATGTGGCCTTTGTCCCAGCAGTGAATGACAGGGCACGACTTTAGCCACCAACAACAAAAAGCCCTGTGGTTGGCTGTTGGGACTGGGGTCATGGTCGCCGTGGTTGCCTTTTCAGTGTTCCTACAAGGAACAAGAGAGTTACATAGTGCTACTTTTAAAAACTAATGTGTAGCAGGTTTTAAATGCTGTTGCTAAGCAATATAAGACCTTGAAGCCCACACCTGCTTGGAACCCAATGATTGCTGCTTGCAGCTATATTTGTAATTGGGCTTATGTGGCTTTTTCAAATAATGTAATGAAAATACTGATGTTGCCTTCATTTCAGATTGTTTAAAAGAAGAAATATCACTTGATTACATGGCAATCCATCAATAAAATCTTCTAACTACTGATTTGATTACACAGTTGTACACAACAACTACCGTAACAGGTGTTTGACCAGATCCTCATTAAAATTGGGGTTTAAATATATTCTTTGCAAAACAGCTGCCAAATGCTTTATTAAATAAGTCTAGTGGATGTAGAAAGCTTTGAGTTATTGGCCTTAGCTCTAACATCGTTATTGTCACCCTGTCATAATGACCTCCAACTCCAAGAAATCAAAATATAATTGGTTCAGATTTTTACTAATGCTACTGTACATTGGTTTCTCAGTTACACGGTTTCTTCTTGCACTTGTTAACAGGCTCTGGACAAAGCAAAGCAGTCAGAATGATCATTATGCTGTTGGTGGTTCTTGTAGTCTTTGCTTTTACTTACCAGAATGCTAGTGTTTTCATGTACGTAGAGGCTGCTTCGAGTTGCTATTTCACTGTCATGCTTTCAGAAATTGAGATTATTGATAGGCATGTATGCAGGAGACAGCTTGGTCTATGACTGTGTGAAAAATTCAAATCAAATGTTATTTTCCATAGCACATGCAGTAATGCTTGTAATGATACATGATTTCACTCAAACAGGAATGTTGCTTTTGCTAAGAGGCACCACATTGTTTAATTTTTCATTCTTCTCCATCTTATTCATTTGTGTTTTTCTTTTCAAAAAAATTGTTTCTTCTCGATTCCTATTTTCCAGGCTCTGTGTATAAATGTGCAGTGCAGTGATCTACTGGAGACGTTAAGCCTGATATTCTGCGGTGCAGATGTGAATTGTTCTACTGGGCTGGCAAATTGGCCCACCCCTCTCTCCTTGGCCAGTGCACACTCCCAGCCCTTACAGGCTGAACTGATTAGCCATAATCTCAACACAGGTACAGTATCTGTGCACACACCATTATACCTATGTAGGGTTTTCTTGAAAGTGTTGGTTTTGGAAAACCTTTCCAGAAGGGTTGAAGCTGTTAAAGCTGCAAAGGGTGGCTTTCCACAAGGTTTAGGAGTGTGTTTCTGTAAATTTTTGACCATTCTTCCAGAAGTGCATTTGTGAGGTGAGGCGCTGATGTTGGACAAGAAGGCCTGGCTTGCAGTTTTCACTTTAATTCATCCCAGAGATGTTCCATTGGGTTGAGGTCAGGGCTTTGTGCACACCAGTCAGACACCAAACTCGCTCATCATATACTCCAAACTCCTCATAATATAAATCTATATACATCACCTATTCTCTGGGCTTTTAAATATTTAATTTGTTAACTGGTGGATTGGTTGTCTAATAATAATGTTTCTCCATAGTAATCATTTTTATTTCTTTTACAGTAAGATTAAAACAATGCAAAACAACTTTCTTTCCCCTCATTTGAACATCTTATATTTTTTTCTTTATTTCTAAATTGTGAGAAAAACGGTTGGTTGTTGCTGTTTTCACACAAGTATATTGAGTTGACAGCATTCCACAATAAAGACATAAAAGAAGCAACCATTCTGATAACTGAATTGCTCTAAAGGGCTTTTATTCTGAAATACTTAAGGAAGTGCTGAGTTTTGTGCAGTCTGTGGGGGAAAAAAACTACACTTACTCAGGTCATTTATAGTAATGTAGCATTTAAGGTGTACTACTTTCAAGGTTATTGAGCAGGAATAAAGACCTAATAAATACATAAATACCAATAGCAGCACCATTTGTCTAGGAGCTTATTCAGTATTACGTTACTAACCAGTCAGGTTCCGTTACCAATTTAGTACCAGTTCTCAATACCCATCCCTACACCAGACCTTTGAAAAGTTGCTGAATACAGACAGTATTCAAATGTTTGTGGAGCCTTGGGCAGACATACTAAATCTATAGACCACAACCACAGGACAGTAGGATTAAACACAATGTTTGGAGAATTGTTAATGATCCAAGATGTTCACATGCTGATGTGGACTGTTTCTAAAGAGCTCTGTGGTTACACTTGTCAACCTTATAATAGTAGTAGTAATAATAATTAAACCTGCAGGCAGGTGTAAACGGACCTTCGCCCCCCCGCGCGACCGCGGAACCCGCCGCCCGTCCTCCCTCGCTTTGAACAGTACCTGCTGGCCATTTACTCCAATCGACTTCTTCCACGCAGCATTAGGTGGAGGTGCCGTAGTCATTGTGCCCAAAAGCAATGTCTCCAAACTTTCAGTCATGTCCGTCTGCTGAAGTTGCTCCACTGTCATTTCAGGACAACACCTCACATCACCAGTAAATATACAGGGAACAGACATTGAGATGGTGACATCCTATAAGTACCTGGGTGTTCATCTGAACAATGAACTAGACTGGTCACACTATACTGACGCACTCTACAAGAAGGGACAGCGCAGGCTGTTCCTACTGAGGAGACTCATGTCTTTTGGTGTACAAGGGGCGCTGCTGAAGACATTGTATGACACGGTGGTCTGCTGGGGCAGTGGCATTATGGCAGCCGATAGGAAGAGACTGAACAAACAGATGAAGAAAGCTAGCTCTGTCCTGGGGTAGCGCGTTGTGCCAGTGGAGGAGATAGGAGAGAAAAGGACGGTGGCTAAACTGTCATCTCTGCTGGAGTCCGAGTTCCACCCTATGCAGGACATACTGAACGCACGGTGGAGTTCATTTAGCAGCAGACTACATCATCCTAGGTGCACAACCGAGAGGTTTCGCAGGTCCTTCCTCCCAACGACTGTCAGACTGTACATCCTAAGTAGGGCTGCTCTTAGAGATAGCCTAAAGACGTGACAACCTAATAGTTTTGAATGCAAAAGACATACAATGGTCCCCTCCAGCATACAATTAGGAAAATACCGGTCGCAGCAGGTACAAACGCAAATCTTTGTGACAGGCTCACCTTTCTGTGATTTTGGTGTGTGGACCACAAAAAGTTGTGTTGTTGTACGCGTCACACCAGATTCTGACCTGTGGGAGCAAACACTTTTACCAGTTACGCAGAACTTTTTTTCTAAAGCTGTCCTACCTGAGCTTGTTGCCCGTCACTTTACTGACTCTGACCCCACAACACAAGAGGAAAGCTGCAGCAGATAAACCCACCCAGAAGGCCAAAAGACGACGTCTAACTGCATTACAGCCAGGTCCCACACACAATCCCAGAAGACAGGCACAGAACACAGCAGAAGTGTGGTGGACTTGCAGGCAGCCAGAAGAGCTGGATGACATGGTTGCCTGTGATAACCAAAACTGAAAGTCAGTGTTTCCATTTAGGATGTGGGGGACTCTGAAGCACCAAGCCCACAGCAGCCGTGGTTTTGTGACATGCGCATTAGAGTAGTGCTGTATCATGAGACAGTTATGCGCTATAACATGGTAGAACAATGATACATGTCGATCTTGCATGTCAATTTATATACTTGTATTGTGTCATGGTTATGGTTACACTATTCCATCTTTGAAATAAAGTGCTGGAGTTTGTAAGCCATTGTGTACTTTATTCCAAATGTTGTTACAAAGCAAGCAAGTGTATTTATATAGCACATGTTGTCTGCTTATGTCCAAAAGGTGTGCAATATGTTCAAGAGGCAAATTAATCTGCAAATGTATGTTAGCTAAAAGGAGAATTTGAAATTGGGATTTTTTTTCTGTCTTTGTTAGGCTGGGTAAAAATTGCATCAGCAGAGCCATTAAACTGAAAGATGGAAGCCCAGTGTAGTATTTCACCTTTGAGTGATTATCTTTGAGGAAATTGTCATCCAGAGTATTTCTGGAGAGCTCTCCCTTTAACTTTCTGTTCTCCTCTTGGAAGAGTAAAAATTCTTTAAGTCTACAGTGACACTTGCTGTAGTTCTGTCGCTCTTGTGCATTGTCCTCTGGAGCATCATCAGCCTGACAGATCTGTGCTGCTTCATCAGATGTCGTCTCCTCCATCTCAGCCAGAGGTGTGGTGTCATCTGTTGCTGATCAGGACAATAAACAACTGTAGTTAATATATTTTGTAATCAAAAGGAATCCCAAGACACATTTTAGAAAGAAAAACATAGGTGAAATAAAAAAAGACGACCTGAAGGAGCTACATTATCCATCTCAGTCACGTGGCCACTGATCTTGGAGGTCTGTGCTGGGAGGATCACTTGCATGCCCTGCTGATTCTTTTTGTCATAATCTTGTCCATCTCCATAAGCGGTTAAACCTGTCAGGAGTGGCAGCTGGAAGCTCTGCATGCCTAAGGTTTAGAGAAGGTGCCCAGTCAGGATCACAGTCTAGCATTTCATAAGCTGGTCTGCTGTTAAAGCAAAGGAAAAATTAAGAAAATACTTTGGAGTAGAACAAATTAAACCTGCTCACACAGGTGTGTGAGTTGGAACTTTTTCTAGCTACTCTGATATCGGAGTGTCTTTAGCTTAGCTCTGTTTAGCTTAGCACTGCTGATGTAGGTTAAAAGCTATGACCAAGCAAGTCTTAACCACAACACAAGCAAGTTTTAACAACAGACGTACACCATAAATCATAACGTACCTTTATAAAAATGCTTTGAGCACACCACCATCGATACAGGTGCGTGTTTGAAAGTTACGTTGGGTCTTCTGACTGCTGCAATCCAGGCCAGGCGTCGCCTCTTCGTTACATCCGAAACGTGAGCTGTGCTTTTCTTCTTCCAGGCTGGAAAACGAAAAAAGCCTATTCTGTGGTTTATCTTTTCTCCACGGCGGTTGTGAGAACGACTATTACAGTTTACCACACAGCAAGACTCCCCCATGTCTGCTTTGTGACGATGTCTCCAGCTTTTACGTGATGTCCGCGAACGGTTCCGAGCGTACCCAGAATGCACTTGGTGAATTCTATGGACACTACGTCATAATGGGCGAATCAATATTGTTTAAAACCTTTTTTTAAGTTTTGCAAATTGCGGTTTACGGAGTCTAAAATCTTGCAAATTGTGGTTTGACGATTATACCGAAGATGTTACGCCATGATCAAAAAGTGGGCTGTAGTCTGTTGATGTAACATGCGGACTTCACTTCCCAGAATGCATTGTGTGTTTGTCACGTGGGCATGCTTGCGAACATAATGTTTGAAACATTTTTCTAATAAATTAAAAGTTGTTAAGAGTGGTAAATTTGTTTGTAGCAAACTAATGTGCTGAAGTCACAATTTAATAACAGGTGAGAATTTATGTGAAAAAATGGCAAAGAAGCACAACTAGCATATGCTTTTAAGTGTGGACAGATTTCCAAACATTTCACAACCTAAACTATTGTCTGTCACATGGGCAGACTGTCAGTGGCGTAGGGACTGTTCAGGGTGGGACTAATATCCACTGTCAAATATGTAGTGAAAATAAGACAAAGATTGTCCAAGATACAACTTTCCGAAATGTAATGGTGTGTAGTCAAGCGTCACCATGTTGTCATGGCGACACTTCCCTGTAAGTTATGTGTTGTCCACCCATATTGGACTGCATATGACAGTGACCTCAACATATGTTGAAAAATTTAGACCTCCAAGACCTTCCCACCCCGCCCCATAAGCTCATGGGTTGAATGGGGAGAAGGGCGTGTCCATGGTAACACGTATGACGTCATACTAATGTTGATGTTGAGTTATGATCATCGCTGTGTTTTGATGAATCTCAGAAAATTTCACGTCATTCTGGCAAGCCGCGCACGAGTAATAAATAAAACAGTTTTCAGCAATTCTTTCGTTATCCACTATGTGGCGCTATATCTTTTGTCAGGTATTTTGATGTCATTGCGTCCGGGGTGGCACTATTTTCCTTCATGTAAAGTTTTGTGGACATCGGACAAGTTTTGCCCATCAGTAATTCTTCCTTTAATCATTAGGGGGCGCTATGAGTGTTGTTTATTATTTGTATATAGACGAGTTCGGGGAAGGGAGAATATTGATCGTATAAAATTTGTTGCAAATCGTGCAAAGTATGTCCAATTTACAAGGGTCTAATGTTGTTACCACTAGGTGGCGCTAAAACTTTTATTTTATATAGGAATGTTCAGGGTGGGATTATTATCCATTTTTGAAAATTTGGTGGAAATCAGAAAAAGTTTGTCCAAGATACAACTTTCCGAAATTTCATGGCGTGTAGTCAACCGTCGCCATGTTGCCATGGCAACACTTCCCTGTAAGTTATGTGTTGTCCACCCATATTGGACTACATATGACAGTGACCTCAACATATGTTGAAAAATTTAGACCTCCAAGACCTTCCCACCCCTCCCCATAAGCTCATGGATTGAATGGCGAGAAGGGCGTTTCTATGGTAACATGTATGATGTCATACTAACGTTGATGTTCAGTTATGATCATGGCTGGCTTCTGATGAATCTCTGAAAATTTCACATCATTCTGCCCAGCCGCTTGTGAGTAATAAATAAAACAGTTTTCAGCAATTCTTTCATTAACCACTATGTGACGCTATATCGGTTGTCAGGTATTTTGAGGTCATTGCGTCCGGGGTGGCGCTATTTTCCTTCATGTAAAGTTTTGTGGACATCGGACAAGTTTTGGGCGAGTTACAGGTGGTTGAAGTTGTAAGGGGAGGAGTCAAACTTCGCCATGGCGCCATGGCCACGCCTTTTGAGATTTTGACTTAAATTATATAACTTTTAATGGGCAATGCCTGTAGATGCCCCCATGTAAAAATGAGCTCAATTGGATCTGGTCCCTAGGACAAGTGCGTTAAAATGCGAGGTGTGAGTTTTTTCCGAATTGGAGGTGGGGCGACTTTGAGGCAAGATGGTGGCCTTCCTGTTGGCGGTGGGTATGGGCCACAATGATGTTTTTTGCATGTCTTGAGGTGATTCACACCTCACCCAAATTTGATGTGTCTACGGCAAAGTTTATGGTCTCCAGTCTCCATTGACCTTGTACGTTTGGCCCCACCCACAAAAATGAGGGGTGGGGGGGCACATATGTTTTCCAGTTTATCGAATTTTTTGCCGGGTCTGAGGGGTTTGCCAAAAAAAATCGCGTTTTGGTTAACGTTCAGAGGGTGAAAAATGCGATCATTTGGGCAGAATAATAATAATAAAGAAATGTGAGCGGATACAATAGGGCTTTCGCCGACTGACGTTGTCAGTGGCTCAGGCCCTAATAATGATGGATTGCATTTATATAGGGTTTTTCATGATACCCAAAGTGCTTTACAATGAGTCCATTATTCAGTTCACTCCAAAGACAGTGGTAGTAGTGGTAAACTACTTCTGTAGCCACAACTGCCCTGGAGCATGCATACAGTATTGTGTCAGTGTGTCTGTCTGTTGGTCTTCACCGAGGCATCAGCACATATGGTGCTTTCCCTCATATGGCAGTTTTAATGCACTGGATTGGGATGATAAAAACTAAAAAAAAAAATACACATTTGTTAGAATCGTGGTCACCTCTTAACATCTCACACTGTTGCTGTGCTGTCATTCGTAGCAGGATGAGTTATTATGGTGCTGACAGTATTAATGAGTGTGGATTGTTGTCTTCATTATATCTACTGTATAGCCACTCTATACTTACACTTTATAAACTTTGTCCCTATGCAGGTTATTTATTTAAATTAGGCTCTGTTCAAAAAGAGTTTTGTCATAGTAAAATAGTGTTTGTGAAAATTGTGTGATAAAACTCTTGTATGTTTTGCCCACAAAATAATTTCCCCTTCTTTCCCATATAGAGCTGCCAAGATTAGAGGTGGGTAAGGACATGGAGCCAGAACCTTACCACCCACAACCTTGTGTGTCTCATAATGGGTTCATGTTCAAAACAGCATCGATGTCTCGGGCCATCACAGAGCGCAAGGTCAAAGAAGGTATGGGTGGACACTGCAATACCAGCCCTCACTTACAGTCCTCCACACATAACTAATAAACAGTTTGTCAAGATTGGCAATAGTTAAAAAAAACAAAACTCTGTTAGCTGTACAATAAAAAAAGCTGTAAGATTAATGTATGCTCATAAGTTTCAGTGTTGTGGTGCTGAGTGAAGCTTTGCGTATCATTATAGAGTTCAGTCGGCGCTGGTGCACACTAAATGATGGTGTCTTCAGCTATTATGAAAGTGACAAGAACTCAAATCCGAATGGCACACTGAAGGCTTCAGAGATTGTCTGTTTAGTTGTTGATGCCCCCGAAAAACATGGGTATACTTGACCTTTATTTCTGTCACATGCATTTAAAGAAATAACACAGTACAATTTCCTACTTTTTCTCTCTTATCGATTATGTTCAATACCCCAACCCCCAAACCTTTCTCTCCAACCCCTAGGTATGAATGCACATTTGAACTTTACTCAGAGTCTGAACGTCTTTACTTGTTTGGCACTGATGACCCAGAAAGCCACAAGCAATGGATCAAGTCTATTGCCAAGGTGAGAATCAAAAACATATAAAGCAGTTGCTACATTTTTGCCCTTAGATATACATTTATTTCTGTTTCTGTTAGGCTTTATGATTTCAGTGTAAATGAAAAGTTCTGGGAAGTCAGGTTTGCAGTTGAAGCAATGCTAAGGTTGGAAATGCTACAGAGCCACATTGGCTTTTTGCTGACTTATTTCCTATGTCCTGTGTTATCATTTAGCACAGAACTCATCCATAGATATGACAGTGTAAGGTTTAAAAAAGTACTTTTTTCATTGCTTTCTACTACCAAAATCAGATGTATGCCAAATTCTATGAGGGTAATGACAGTGAGACTATCTGTACCTAACCACATTAAAAAAAAAAAAAGAAAGAAAGAAAGTTTTAGTTTATGTAAGTTAGAATTAACATTTTCTTTTTCCCAGGTTAATAAGACCTGAGAGGACCATTTCCAAAAACACACATTCTAGCAACATATGGCTCAGATTTAGGATTAGGGTTTGTTATGATGTAGACCTCATAGTGTTAATGTTTAAACTGATACAGCAAAATGTGTTTTCCCAGTTCTGTAGTCATTGTGAACACGGTTGACTGTGTCAAAGTTCTGTATATAAAATCACACTTGTGAAACAATGTGGCTGAACTGCCTATTTCTGCATTTGTTTAGATTGAGAGAAAAAAAGGAAATTCTATTACATTCTCAGTGTCATTTATTTGTAGAGCTTTATCCCAGCCATTGCTGAGCCTTTACTGAGGCTGGGTTTTGAGCGAATTGGGAGGCTGAAGTGTAAAGCTGGCTTAAACCTTCAGATGTCCAAGGTCGGTTGGTTTGCTTTGGAGGGTTCCACACTTCATGTCTACCTAGAAGACACCAAGGGAGAGGAGATCCACCTCCGCAAACTTAATGAACTCTGTGAGACATGTCTCCACATATATATACAGAACTAATGGTGACACCAAAAAAACACATGTTTATGCACTCTATCAGATTAGGCCTAACTGTTTCTGTCTTTTCAGCAATTAGAGATAACGAAGTGCTGGTTTTAGTGGAGAGAGGCAGGTGAGACAGAATCACAAGCTGCTTGTTGTAATGTTGAACAGATGTCTGACCTGTTCTTTTATTTTGAAAGTAGAACCATTTAAAAAAAAATTCTTTAAGCACTAACCTGTTTTTTTATTGGTCTCTCGCTCATCTCTAATTCTCTTTGTTTAGGACTCTGTACATAGAAGGAGAGAGAAAGTTGGATTTTGCTGGCTGGTGTGGGGCTATCCAGGCGGCTGCAGGGAGCAGTGGAGACACGCTGAGCCAGCAGCAGCTGACAGAGACGGACATACCAGTGATAGTACACAGCTGCATTGGCTACATCACACAGTGTGGTAAGGCACATCTTAACAGCTTCACAGACAACTTTTTTGGGGGGAGCAATTAAATGGATTTCATGTTTCATTATACTCCTGTATTTTACATTGCATGAGAGGTTAAACACAGTTAAGATAACTGTGTGGGACTGTGGTTTCGCGTCGTCTTTGTTTTTGTATACTTGTGTGACTAAAACGGTAGGCTTTTTGAATCTTAACCACAGAACAACAAACAAAACCTTCACATTTATCTTGTTGCTCACTTATTTATCCTTCTTTGATTGTTTTCTTTTTCCTCATTTATCGTTCTTTCTCCCTCTTCCCAACAGTTGGTCAACATTATTTCAGTCTCACTGGGACACAGCTGTCCCTGTTGCCAAAAAAAGACAAAATAAAACGATCTGGCACTTTACATTTGTTTTTAGTGGTATTCCTAATTTTGATGGGACTGTCTCATTCTTCTCCACCAGTAAGTGTTTGTATTATTATTATTATATTGACTGTCTGGTGTGTGTGTGTGTCCCCCCGCCCCCCCAAGGTTTGACGTCAGAAGGCATTTATCGCAAGAGTGGTGTAAACTCTCGGGTGGCAGGTCTTTGCAACAGGTTCCATAGTGATGCTCGCAGCCTCCGTCTGAGGGAAGGAGAACATCAGGTGGATGACGTCTCCAATACACTCAAACGCTTTTTCAGGGATTTGGGGGAAGGATTGTTCACAAAAGAGGACGCCCGCACCTGGCTCAGCACTGCTGGTAAGATTCATAAAGCTGCACATGAAAGTTTTCAGAGTGAAAGGAGTTGAGTCTATTCATCTAAAAGGATGGTCAGACTTTTGTGATAGAAAAACTCACAATATAACGAAAGCGACTAATTTGCCCTCTAGAGATGCAAAGTCCTCACCATATGTGTGCATACAGTATATTACTAAAAGTTCTGTGACTTCATCCCATCAACTGCAAATTCTTTACCTATTTTAGATTTTACTAATGTTATTTGTTCCTGATTTCCTCACCCACACATACATCACACTCAACATACTGGTGTACAGCATGAGAGGTCCTCATTTATATTTATTTATACTCTTATCTCATTTATTTTGTTTATATTAATTTACATGTTTGAAATTCATCGCGTATCAAGTCTAGTAAACAAAACTATTTTTCTAGTATAAATGTTTTTTAAGGAAAAATTCCATATACATATAACAAATAGATTTAGAAATGTCCACAGTCCAAAATGGATTTAAGGAACTGTTGATAGATGGATTAAATAAAACCATGAAACCAGTGCTTAAATATGTGACCTCTATTTTTTAATCTTAGTTGTGAAACAAACATTTAAACATCTGAAATTCAAAGCTGCTTAATGAATCTTGGGGATATGTTGTTAGTTGGCTCAAGGTGGCTCTCGGAGCTTGGAGCTAGCCAGCTAAGATTATCAATAGTGCTGTAAGATGGAGGGTGGAGTTACCTGCTGTTCCTTGGCATTTAAAGAGCCATGGACTGAAACAAGCCATTCTGAGGAATGCTGCAAAAGGTTTACAATTATGCTACAATAATGAAGCAGTTAGGGAAATTTTTACCAAAATATGTCAAAAACATGTCATTAAGACCTGTGAGAGCTGTCAACATGTGAAAATAGTGCAGTGAGTAACCCCTTTAAGATGTAAAAAGCTGTAAAAGGGGGTAGGGCTAGGAAAAGTTCCTATTAATTTCATCCATCTCTTTTTTAAACATTCAGTGCCTGTTTAAATAGTTGGCAAATGTTGATGATTATTGTTTTCAGCATTGCTTTTATTTTCTTTTATTTGACTCTTGTTATTTTGCAGCCAACCAAACAAGCAAATGAATAAATAAAACTTTAGGAGCTGTCAGAGATATTTTCAATGCTTATGTTTAAAATGTTCTATTTTTTACTTTGTGTGATTATGAGACTGAAGCATGTAGACACATGTGGTCAATCTGTGCCAACACATTAAAAGAGAAAAGTCACGCACAGTGAACTTCAGATTTCATTTTCCACAAATCTACAAACTGTCAACCATTGTCACGTGTAATTTTATGGTTGAGTTATAGTATAGTCTCAGACTTGGATTTCTTCCTCTAGCAGTGTGGTAAGGAAACTCTGTGAGCCAGAGGTGTGGAGGGGGCATGTCTGCCTGTACTCGTTTTACCCTTACAACAAGCTATGTCCATATAGAAAATATAGTCAAATTAAACACTGTTCTCAGAATGTGGTTTATATATTTAAATATATTGATAGAATTTTGCGACACTTACAGAGCACATCTCTGTTCTTTTAAAAAGGATGCAAAATACTGCTGGTGGTCCTCCTCATAGTGTGGACTCCTGTAGACAGCTGTCTGGATTCTGGGTATTAGCAGGTGGCCCAGTTGTCATTTTCTGTGATGATTCTTGGCTTATTTCGAGAGAGAAGTTGATGTTTGGTCTCTCTGCTAGTCTGAAGCCTGGGGAAATCACATGAGAATACACAAGTGTTCAAAGAGCTTTTCCACAGAGGAATTAGAATGTAAAGTATTGCTGGAAGTAGTCCAGAGATGCACAAAAAAAATCACCCTTGAAGGGGTAGCAGCCAAATTTAAATTGACTGTGATTTTTGCTTTTCATGGCTTGCATTGCAAAACTTGTTGACTACACCTTGTTCACCTGCACAAATTTATAAGCTAGCTCACTTGCAAAATGTGTTTCTTGTTTTAGAGCTGCAGCCAAGTGTGGTTTTGGTTTTCTCCCCATTTCTTTCCCTTTTGATCTTCTCTACCCTCAACTAATGCTTTTCATCTTTTCCTTCTGTTTTTATTTCTCTTACAACCCAGGCATTCAGGATGAAAGTATGAAAATCTCCCAGTACAAACACCTGTTGGACAGACTGCCTCGTGTCAACAAGGCTACACTACAAGCTCTTATCAACCATCTCTATTGGTAAGATCATATAAACAGTGACTGACTTCCTTCAAACTTGTGTCTATGCAAGCAGACCCATTGCTTATTTTGTTGTGGATTTTTTTTTTTTTTTTTTTACTCCCTGCTGTTTCAGCGTGCAGCGTTTTTCTGACTTAAACCAGATGAATCTTCATAACCTGGCCATAGTTTTTGGTCCAACATTGTTCCAGACTGATGGGAAAGACTACAATGCTGGTCGTGCTATAGAAGACCTCATTCAGCACTACACACTCATCTTTGAGGTCAGACTCCCTGCTTATTGTTAGACAGGTGTCTGGTCGGAGAGGAAGAACTACTTTGGTCACTGAACATTTTCTTTTAATAAGTGATCTTATTGACAAAGCCTATACGCGGTGCCCAATTTTGAGAAGTTTGAGATGTCAGAAAACCAGAAACACTTTTAATTAAAGCACTTTTGCAATGGTGGTAAGATGCTTGTGAACTTTGTAAAAAAAAAAAAAATAGTGCTATTTGTTTCTTTTGTAACTGGTGAGATTATATGCATCCATGATGGAAGAGGATAAGGTGAATAATGTACTGTTTTCCAGGTGGATGAGCTGCAGCTGAAGAAGCAGCTAGATGAGATTGAAATGATCATCAAAGTGCGCGAACAACTAAGCACAACGATTCCAGTGAGCTCCATTTTATAACTTTATTATTTATATATTAAATAGTAAATGAAAACATGAACCCTTTACAGTGCTGCTCATTTGGGTCCATTTCACCTTAACACTTGACAAGTCATCACCTGATTCTGACGACACAAGTCATTCTCCAGATGACAGGGCAACAATCTGTATTTCACAAAGGGTCACTGAAGGTGGTTGAAAGGTGTTTCAGCCTCCAGTAGACTTGAGGACGAATGCCAAAGTTCAAAGAATAAAGCTTTTCTAGCTGTAGTTAGTGGGCTTTAGTTAACATCAGAGTATGTGATGTAGGGTTTAGTATTAAACTCATCTATACCGTGGATATATAAAGCACTTGTGATGTAAAAAATGAGATCACAATAAATCATTTACAGACTTTTTCAGTCTTTGAAGGGGATATACAGGTGCATCTCAATAAATTAGAATATCATTGAAAAGTTAATTTATTTCAGGAATTCAATTCAAAAGGTGAAACTCATTATATACACTACCGTTCAAAAGTTTGGGGTCACCCAGACAATTATTTTGTGTTTTCCATGAAAAGTCACACTTATTTACCACCATGAGTTGTAAAATGAATAGAAAATATAGTCAAGACATTGACGAGGTTAGAAATAATGATTTGTATTTGAAATAATAATTTTTTCCTTCAAACTTTGCTTTCGTCAAAAAATCCTCCATTTGCAGCAATTACAGCATTGCAGACCTAACATGATTGTACAAGGGTTTTCTAATCATCCATTAGCCTTCTGACGCAATGAGCAAACACATTGTACCATTAGAACCCTGGAGTGATAGTTGCTGGAAATGGGCCTCTATACACCTATGTAGATATTGCACCAAAAGCCAGACATTTGCAGCTAGAATAGTTATTTACCACATTAGCAATGTATAGAGTGTATTTCTGATTAGTTTAAAGTTATCTTCATTGAAAAAAAGTGCTTTTCTTTCAAAAATAAGGAAATTTCTAAGTGACCCCAAACTTTTGAACGGTAGTGTATATATAGATTCATTATATGCAGAGTGATATATTTCAGCTATTTATTTATTTTAATTTTGATGATTATAGCTTACAGCTAATGAAACCCCAAAATTCAGTTTCTCAAAAAATTTGAATATTACATAAGATTTGGTGGTGGCATCACCACTAAAGAACATTTGGTGGTGGCATCAGCCATCACATTTGGAGTGGTCTGCTGGGGCAATGGCATCACGGCAGCCAACAGGAAGAGACTGAACAGGCTGATCAAAAAAATCTTGCTCTGTCCTGGGGCGGTGTCTTGACCCAGTGGAGGAGATAGGAGAGAGGAGGATGGTGGCTAAGCTCTCATCCCTGCTGGAGTCTGAGTCCCAGCCCATGCAGGACACGCTGAACGCACTGTTGAGCTCATTTAGCAGTAGGCTGCACCACCCTAGGTGCACAACCAAGAGGTTTCGCAGGTCCTTCCTCCCTACGGCTGTCCGGCTTTATAACCTAAGCAGGGCTGCTCGTTGAGGTTGTAAAAAACTTTGACCCGATAAGTACTGAATGCACAAAAACGTAACAAACTTGCACAATAATGGTCCCCTCCATTATACAACTAGGACAATATCAATCGCTACAGAAGGTGACAACTAGGCTGATTCAAATACGAAATATGCTGTATGGGTACATATTCATACTATGTGGGGTAACTGAATAGACCGCTATGCTGTTTAGCCATCTAGCTACAATGCCCCATGCTATGTATATTTATGTGTACATATGTATATTCACTGCTCTTATTATCTTGTGTTCTAAATTATTGCTCTGAGTGTTGCTATCTCTGTGCTGTTGCAATCCTGGAATTTCCCCATTGTGGGACTAATAAAGGCTTATCTTATCTTGTCTCATCTTATCTTATCTTATCTTATCTTAAGATCAATTTGAAAAACAGTGGATTTTTAATAGAAATGCTGGTCTACTGAAAAGTATGTCCATGTAAGCACTCAATACTATACTTTGTTGGGGCAACTTTTGCATGAATTACTGCATCAGTGTGCAGTGTGGGCAGGTGCCAAGTCCTGCTGGAAAATGAAATTAGCATCTCCATAAAGCTTGTCAGCAGAGGTAGGCATGAAGTGCTCTAAAAATTTCCCGGTACACAGCTGTGCTGACTTTGGACTTGATAAAACACAGTGGACTAACACCAGCAGATGATATGGCTCCCCAAATCATCACTCTTCACTTCCGCCCTCCAAAGAGAGCAGATGCCTTTCTCTTCTCTCTTGCTCTGACTTATCTCCTTCTCCCCAAACTAACTGGATCCCAGCTTGCTGTCGTCTGTCTGCGTCTGACTGCGGATTATCGAAAGAAATTATGGAATTAATAAGCTGGGCTTTGAACGCAATTGACACTATCTTTTCAACGAGGAAAAGTACCCCGGGGGAGGTTGTTTGCCCCGCAGGAACGGCTGCTGCGGGCTATTTACGGGAGACGACTAATTGGAAACTCTTGTGCCTGACTAATCTTTTTATCGAAGATGTAGATTTGTACGTCTTCGTAGTAATGGTGATTGGGATCGTTCTGATTGGATCTGGGATTGTCCTGGTGTACCGCAAATTGCTGAAGATGGATACAACCTATCAAAATGCTGGCCAGGCGAGGTGCATTCATCAAATTGAAAAAATGGAGAGGACCCTGATAGCAACAAATGGAGAACTGTCTCGGAAGGTGGATTACATCATGATTACGCTTAGGGCCATCCACGATGGACTCAACGCCCAGCAATGAAGGATTAAGTACTGAATCTGTAAGAGAATATAAAGTTTTCCTCTCTGTGATCAGTACTATTCAACCAAATCTGACTCCCTCACAAAAATCCTCCTGATCATCTGCAGTCTTTGTTTTCAAAACATTGAGCTCATGGCCTTCGGACAGGCAGCTGCATGGCCAAGGACAATGCCAGCAGCCAGACAAACATCTCCTGCCAAAGAGTCCTTGTTGTTCTTAACTGATACAACACCTACTTTCAACATTACACTCATACTGATCCACAAACTGATGATAAAGATGATTCACTCACTGCTCTCTTTGTGTCCTGTGAACTTTTTTGGTCTGCTGATTGTGCATTGAGGGCTTTTTTCTTTTTTTTCTTTGTAATCGTAATATTGATCATATATGACCACTATTTCTCACTTCCGCCTCCAAAGAGAGCAGACGCTTCTTTTCTCTCTCTGCTCTAGCTCCCCACCTCCCCAACTAACTGGATCCCAGCTTGCTGTTGTCTGTCTGCGTCTGACTGCGGATTATCGAAAGAAATTATGGAATTAATAAGCTGGGCTTTGAACGCAATTGACACTATTTTTTCAACAAGGAAAAGTGCTCCGGGGGAAGCTGTTTGCCCCGCAGGGACGGCTCCAGCGGGCTATTTACGGGAGACAAGTAATTGGAGAATCTTGTGCCTGACTAATCTCTCTATCGAAGACATTGAAGATTTGTATGTCTTCATAATAATGGTGATTGGGATCGTTCTGATTGGATCTGGGATTGTCCTGGTGTACCGCAAATTGCTGAAGATGGATACAACCTATCAAAATGCTGGCCAGGCGAGGTGCATCCATCAAATTGAAAAAATGGAGAAGACCCTGATAGCGACAAATGGAGAACTGTCTCGGAAGGTGGATTACATCATGATTACGCTTAGGTCTATCCACGATGGACTCAATGCCCCGCAATGAAGGATTAAGTACTGAATCTGCAGAAGAATATAAAGTTCCTTCTCTGTGATCTGTTCTATTTGGCTCAATTCCCTTACAAAAATCCTCCTGATCGTCTGCAGTCTCTGTTTTTTCAAAACACTGAGCACATGGCCTTGGACAGCAGCTGCATGGACAATTGCCAAGGACAATTGCCAGTAGCCAGACAAAACATCTCCTGCCAAAGTGTCCTTGTTGTTCTTACTGATACAACACTTGCTTCAACATTACATTCATATTGATCCACAAACTGACAACAAGATGATTCACTCACTGCTCTCTTTGTGTCCTGTGAACTCTTTTGGTCTGCTGTGTGCATTGAGGGCTTTTTTTTTCTTTGTAATCATAATATTGATCATGTGACCAGTATTCTGAAATCAATGATTTTTTTGCTCCTTCCCATTGTATTATTTCTTATGCTACCTGTACCCTCCTGTTGGCAGGCGCGTTTCAGACGCATGCCGCGTCACGGAAATGCAGGTTCATTTTCTGTGTCAAGTCAAATTCTCTCGTATGTTATCAGTGATCTGTTAATGTACTTGGCAATAAATCTTTTTCTGATTCTGATTCTGATTCTATTCTGAAATCAATGATTTTTTTGCTCCTTCCTATTGTATTATTTCCCATGCTTCCTGTACCCTCCTGTTGGCAGGCGCGTTTCAGATGCAGCCGTGTCACCGGAAATGCAGGTCGTTTTCTGTGTCAAGTCAAATCCCTCGTATGTTTTCAGTGATCTGTTATCAGTATCTGTTAATGTACTTGGCAATAAATCTTTTCTACTGAGTTCTACTGACTGTGGAAACTTCACACTGGACCTCAAGCAACTTGGATTCTGTATCTCTCCACTCTTCCTCCAGACTCTCGGACTGTGATTTCCACAGGACAGGACTTGGCACCTAATTTGAGGAGCCATGTCATTTGCTGGTGTTGGTCCACTGTGCTTTATCAAGAAACAAACAAAAAAAAGCCCTGACCAAGTATTGAGTGTGTACATAAACATACTTTTCAGTAGGCCAACATTTCTATTAAAAATCAATGTTTTAAAATTGGTCTTATGCATTATTCTAATTTTTTGAGAAACTGAATTTTGGGTTTTCATTAGCTGTAAGCTATAATCATCAAAATTGAAACAAACACTTGAAATATATCACTCTGTGTAATGAATCTATATGAGTTTCACTTTTTGAATTGAATTACTAAAATCAGTTAATTTTTCAGTCATATTCCAATTTATTGATATTCCAATTTATTGTCACTTTTTCACTGCTTTTGAGCATCTATCTGTAGTGAGGAAGCCTGCTTAAAATGGGTGGAAATTGCTGCTGCAATAATTAAAACCTGACATATTTTGACCAAAGCATGGTGCAGACATTTCATTAAGACTTCTAGGAAGTGTGTCAACATGTGCAAAAGGTGCATAATACTGTATGTCCTCTTTAATGGGACCTGTAACCTTTACAGTTCAATTGAAAAACAAATCTGTTGGAGGAAAAACTGTACCCCCCCCCCCCCATACAATAAGCTACACACCTTTTAACTAATACTTTGAATGCAGTAATTAAAAACAAAACATGCTTCAAAAGTCTTTTTTGGGTAGGTGTATCAGCATGACACATTTTGACTTGGTAATATTTGATCACTTGTACATGCAAAAAGTGGTCCAGATTTGACAAATTGTGAATGCCCTTGTGCACAGCCCTCCTCAGGTCTCCCCACAGATTTTCAACTGGATTTAGGTCTAGGCTGTGGGTCATTCTAAAACTTGAATTTGTTTCTGGTAAAACCATTCTTTTGTTGTTTGGATGTTTGCTTGGATGTCTGCATTGCCATGTTGAAAGGTAAACAGCCTTCTTCATCTTCAGCTATCTAACAGACACCTGTAGGTTTTGGTCCAAACTTACTGGTATTTGCATGTCGATTGTTTGGGTCTTTTCTGCAATTGTGGGGTCTGCCCTACAGTTGAAAATGCTGAGGCAACTGTTGTTGTGAATGTGTGTTATATAAATAAAGTTGAATTGCAGTGAATTTGGAAATATTCAAAAGCCCCAGTTCTAGCTGAAGAAAGGCATCCCTAAATCATGATGCTGCCACCATTGTGCTTCACTATGGGCATGGTTCTTTTGTTGATGCAGCATTGCTTTTGTACCAAACATAACTTTTGGGATTATTGCCATATAGTACAGAACCAGTACTTTATTCTTGGCAGCCTTCATGACCATTTTTCGTCTTGTCTCTTCATCAGTTTTGGAGGGATGTCCAGTTCTCCATAGCATCACTGGTGTCCCACATTTTCTCTACTTCTTGATGACCGTCTTCACTGTGTTCTCTTATATATCTAATGCTGTGGAAAATTTTTTTATGCACCCAAGTCCTGACTAATAGCTTTCAGCACCGAGATCCCTTTGAAGCTTTGTAAGCTGTCTGTAAAATGTGGCTGTTGCTATAAGATGCAACAGAGTAAATGTCAGTCCCTTTAATTGATGACAGGTGCATACCAAAGAAAGCCTAAATATTCTAATTGAATGAAAAAGTGCTTCAACAAAGTATTAGTTTAAGGGTGTGTTTGACTTATGCAACCAGGTTGTTGTACATTTTTTTTCTCCCTGACAGATTTGTTTTTCAGTTGAAGTGTACAGGTCATAGGTCACATTAATATTGAAAAAATTCGGGATATGGTTTGTCTTGGTCTTGTGTTGTTGTTTTTTCCACATGACAAAAACAGAGCATTTCAACAGGGGTGTGTGCAATTCTGTCCGTTGTACAATGGGGGGCTGAAAAGTTCATAGTGGTCAAATTTGACAAAATATGTTTGTTTTTGTTTTTTTCAACATGGTCTCCCCTTCAGTCAACACATGTCTTCCATCAGTGTTGCAGCGCTTGGATCCCTGCAGTTGAAAAATAAACCACATTTGGTCAAATCTGACCACTAGGAACTTTTCAGCCCCGCCTCATATAAAGCTCTGGTTGACTTATCTACATGCAGTGAGCTGCATATGCAGTCATGTGATCTGATTTTTTTTTTTTTTTTTCTGTGTTCAGCATACTGAACCTGGGGGCCACTTCATCTGTACTGTATACTTGGCGGAAAACAACAACATTGTGGAACAGCATGTCAAGGTGAATTGATTCACTGTGAATGAGAAATTAACTGCTACATGACTGGCATGAATTAGTACTGTGCTAATGGGATAAAAACTGAACTGCTTGGGCTGTGCCCTAGATCCCTGGCTCTATGACAGCGGCACAGCTGATATGCCAGGTTCTGGATCGACTTAACATCCCAGTTAAAGACAAAGAGTTCTGGAGCTGCTGGGAGGTCTGTGAGAAGGAGGAAATGGGTAAGACGGCGAGGAAGAGTTCTGCTGTGGTGTTGCTTCTTTCACATGGTTATGTTTTAATTACACCATTCTTTTTATCTTTTTCACATGCTCTTCGTTAAGTATAGAAAACAAAAGAAGTGAAAGTGAGACAAAAATGATGATGGGGTGTATGACGTAATCCCCACATGATTACTGCCCGAGCTACCAGTGACAGGAAACCCGCCGGGGGGGGGGGGGGGGATCTTTCTCTGGAAAATCATTGCTGTGCTAGGTTCTGGCTTGGTACAGACGTGGACAAAATTGTTGGTACCCCTCTGTTAATTAAAGAAAAACCCACAATGGTCACAGAAATAACTTGAATCTGACAAAAATGGTAATAAATAAAAATTCTATGAAAATTAACCAATGAAAATCAGACAATGCTTTTGAATTGTGGTTCAACAGAATTATTTTAAGAAACAAACTCATGAAACAGGCCTGGACAAAAATGATGGTACCCCTAGAAAAGATTGAAAATAATGTGACCATATGGACATGTTCAAACAAGACGTGTCCTCTAATTAACATCACAGGTGTCTAAAACTTGTAATCAGCCAGTCGGCCTATTTAAAGGGTGACAAGTAGTCACTGTGCTGTTTGGTGACGAGGTGTGTACCTCACTAAACATGGACCAGAGGAAGCAAAGGAGAGAGTTGTCTCAGGAGATTAGAAAGAAAATTATAGACAAGCATGTTAAAGGTAAAGGCTATAAGACCATCTCCAAGCAGCTTGATGTTGCTGTGACTACAGCTGCACATACTATTCAGAAATTTAAGATCCACGGGACTGTAGCCAACCTCCCTGGACGTGGCCGCAGGAGGAGACGGATAATACGAATGGTAACAAAAGAGTCCAGAACAACCTCTAAACACATTCATGGTGAACTCCAAACTCAAGGTACATCAGTGTCAGATCGCACCATCCGTCGTCGTTTGAGCCAAAGTGGACTTCATGGGAGACGACAAAGGAGGACACCACTGCTGAAAACAAATCATAAAAAAGCCAAACTGGAATTTACCAAACTGCATGTTGACAAGCCACAAAGCTTCTGGGAGAATGTCCTATGGACAGACGAGACAAAACTGGAACTTTTTGGCAAGGCACATCAGCTCGATGTTCACAGATGCAAAAATGAAGCATACCAAGAAAAGAACACTGTCCCTACTGTGAAACATGGAGGAGGTTCTGTTATGTTCTGGGGCTGCTTTGCTGCATCTGGCGCAGGGTACAATGAAATCTCAAGACTATCAAGGTACAGTGATCCCTCACTTATCGCGGTTAATGGGTTCCAGAACCGACCGTGAAAAGTGAAAAACCGCGAAGTAGCGTCACCCCTAATGACGTCACCCATAAATAATACGTACGTTCATTTTCTCACTCTCTCTCTCATATGATATGTGTGTGTGTGTGTGTGTGTGTAAGTGTACATACATACGTAGATGTAAATAAAGTGTACATAAATATGTTTTAGAACTCTTTTATTCTTATAACAAGATACGTAACTCAAGATGATGATTTACTGCACAGGTTAATGAGAGCTTTACTGCTCCTCAGGTGACGCCTCATCGTCAGGTGCTAGAGGCGCAGCATTGTCGAGGGCAGCTTCCGATAGAGCTGGAGAAGCTGCAGGAGGCGGCGGAGTGGCTCGACGGGAAGACTATTTTGCACAAAAAGGCACAAGAGAACAGCGAAAAGTTCCACGCTGCGAGACTAAGCAACACGAGCGATAAAGAACAATGAATGCGGTCTTCCTTCGCTGGGTATGGGCGCTCGGCAGGGAGAGAAGCTGGGTAAAACGTCTCGGCCAATCAGCTTGCGAGATTCCCGAGCTGAGCCAACACGAGAACAGCGAACAGAGAGGTGGATTTTGAGTTGTGCGGGCTCTCCGTGTTGATACCTGATGTTCTAATGTAGTCTCCCTGCCTTCTGCTAGCGCCCGCCCATTTTTTCTCAATTTTGAATTTTTGATGAATATTTTTGAAAAATCCGCGATGCACTGAGGGCGCGAAAGGTGAAGTGCGAAGTAGCGAGGGATCACTGTATTCTAGAGAGAAATGTGCTGCCCAGTGTCAGACAGCTTGGTCTCAGTCACAGGTCATGGGTCTTGCAACAGGATAATGACCCAAAACACACAGCTAAAAACACCCAAGAATGGCTAAGAACGAAACATTGGACTATTCTGAAGTGGCCTTCTATGAGCCCTGATCTAAATCCTATTGAACATCTGTGGAAGGAGCTGAAACGTGCCGTCTGGAGAAGGCACCCTTCAAACCTGAGACAACTGGAGCAGTTTGCTCATGAGGAGTGGCCCAAAATACCTGCTGAGAGGTGCAGAAGTCTCACTGACGGTTACAGAAATCGTTTGATTGCAGTGATTGCCTCAAAGGTTGTGCAACAAAATATTAACTTAAGGGTACCATCATTTTTGTCCAGGCCTGTTTCAAGAGTTTGTTTTTTAAAGTAATTCTGTTGAACCACAATTCAAAAGCACTGGCTGATTTTCATTGGTTAATTTTCACAGAATTTTTATTTATTACCACTTTTGTCAGATTCAAGTTATTTCTGTGACCATTGTGGGTTTTTCTTTCATTAACAGAGGGGTACCAACAATTTTGTCCACTTCTGGGCCATTTGGTTCTCCAACAGGAAGCCTGCAGGTGTCTTATCAAATGCCAGTGACACCTTGCATATTTAGCAGCAGTTCCAATATCGGTCAAAACAGTCACTGGCTGACTAGAGGAAGAAATAATACCGAGAAATAGAAGGAAATGGATGTGATGGGAAATGCTAGAGGAAATTCTACCACTAGTTGTTGTTATAGACTACACTCCTGACTGTTTTTGAGTAACTTTGCACAAAGAGCTCAGCATGTTTCACTCAGAATGACTTCCACTGATATTGTTCAGCAGTCATTACAGTGCCAGACTGTCAGATTTTGTGACATTATCCTGCTTGTTGCACAGAACGCCCGCTGCATTATCAAGAGAGAGTCTTACCCATCATTCACTCTGTTGGCACCGAGTCCCACCTGCTCATCAAGAAACAACCTGCCATGGAGACCATGATTAACTATCTATGTAAACACAAACCACCAAAACATTAATCTGTAAATGGCTGTTTGCATCTGCCATACTGTGCTTCCTTATTAACTGCAACCTCTGCTTTTCAGCCAGTAAAGTAGACTGCTCAAAACATGGGATGGTAAAATTCAGAGAGGAGCGCAGCATTCTGGGTTTGGGGCTGACATCTGGTAGTTTCCATGACAGATATTTCATCCTCAACACGGCCTTGCTCAGAATGTACAAAGAAATCAGGGTGAGGTTCACAGAGAAGAGACAAAAAAAATGTCTCTGTAGTTGTGAGATTTTTCCCCACAGGCTAATTAACTTTTTTTTGTCATTGTTTGCCAGAGTAATCGTCCAGAGCGTGATTGGTCTGTAAAAAACTTGAAAGTTTATCTCGGTATCAAGAAAAAACTCCGTCCTCCCACATGGTGAGTACATACAGTGACCACTTTATGATCATGGAGTTGCACAGCAACTGGAGCTCCTCAGAATGAAAAATTACCCAGTTTTCATTTTCAGCAGCACAAAAATATACATATGGTGTCTTTACCACTTGACTCTTTAATCTATAGACAATGTAAAAAGAAGTGACAAGAATACCCTTTACTTCTTCAGTGGTAGCACTGAAGGTCAAGTGTCAAGATTTATTTTTAGCTCACTCTGGCAAAGCACAAAGGAGCTAATGCAATGATGCGGTGTTCATCATCCATCCGTCTGTTTATCTGTCTGTCCATATTTCATGGGAATTGCTACTCCTAGGCATTTACCCTTACGGTCACAAAACTCTCAGTGATCATCAGATGGGTCTGCAGCCAAGTTTTGCTCAAGGTCAAAGATCTGAGCACTTATGATTTCAGAAAAAAATCAATACTCCTAGGCAGTTTCCTTATTCTCAACAAATTTATGCACAATGATCAGCAGGTGGGTCTGCATCCAGGTTGTGCTAAAGGACAAAGGTCAGGAGATCTCAGTGCTTACTGTATATGAGTTCAGGAAAATTGTTACTCCCCCTAGGCAATTGCCCTCATCCTCATCCCAAGGTTTGTCTGCATCCTGGTTGAGCTCAAGATCATTGTAAAAGGTCAGGGGATCTTGGCATTAATGATTTCATGAAAATCATTACTCCTAGGCCATTGACTATAACCTTAAGCACATCCTAGATCCTGGGTCTTGTTCTAGGCTGTGCTTAATGTCAAGGTCAGTGGTCAGGAGATCTGAGCTCTCTCAGGGTAATTTTGTCAGACTGGAATAAGCTACGCCGTCATTGAAAGTCTGCTTCTTGAAGAAGGGGTTATACAAATACAGTATATGCTGTATTTTCTGGCCACAAACTCTTATGCATACACATGCATGACTTCCACTGCTGTGTCTATGAGATAAAACTCAAGTAATTTAATAAATCTCAATCAATTGTGCTGTAATAGTTGTACTAAAAACAATTCTGAGAAAATGTTTCCTGGAAAAGTAGCTGGATTTAAAAACCTACTCCGTGAGACTGTTTCCCCCTAAAGTTTTTCACCACTGGCTGTGTGATGTAGTGTAACTTCAGCAGGTGTTTCCCTTCTTTAGTGAGGATCCTAAGAATGCCTGTCTTTGTTTTAATGTGTGTTTTAATATATTAATTTTGATTCAGCCCCCAAGTTTAATATTTTAAGCTATAGATAATGTGTGAGACTGTTTATAGCTCCACTTGTGATTGTGCATATTAATTTAAATGAATAGTTTTTATATCTAAACTAGATAATGTGTTTTCCAGTTATTTTCAGAAAGAGTAAGATTGAAAGTAGCTCATGAATGACTTCTGACCACTAGGGGGCATACTGGGCTCAAGAATAACTGACAGAAATTCTTGTACCTTTGGGTATTTTTTCTTATTTCCAGTTGGGGACTGACAGTTGTGTATGAGAAACAAGACAAACCAGAGAAACAGCAGTGGTGAGTATCTGCCCAATGCTGCACGTACAACCTCTGTTAATTACATTACACTGGATTTACTAACAAGTAGTATGCATGGTCTTCCTTTCCTCATATGAATCCATTAAAATTCAAACCAAAACACGTCTGGAGCAGTAGACTGCAGATCAGGATCAGTTCTCTTTTTAAACTTATTTTAGATAAGCCCCCCTCCCTCTTTTTTTTTTCTTAACTGACAGCACCATTAAAAATACTGCATTCTTTTAGCATGCATGGTGGTGCAGTGGTTAGCACTGTTGCCTTACAGCTAGAAGGTTCCAGGTTCCAATCCCCAGGCTTGCAGGGGCAGGAACCTTTCTGTGTGGAGTTTGCATGTTCTCCTTGTGCTGCGTGGGTTTACTTTGGGGGCTCCGGTTTCCTCCCACAATCCAAAGACATGCACGTTAGGTTAATTGGTTGTTCTAAATTGTCCCTAGGTATCTGTCTCCTATAGGCCCTTAGAATAGAGGGTTAGTACTAGTGAAGCGCTTTGAGTGGTCTTTGAGACTAGAAAAAGCACTATATAAGTACAGGTCCTTATCCCTTTTACGAGAGCTCAGAATAAATTGCCATTAGAAGAAAGTGGGGTGCATCTCAGTGAAAATAACCCAACTTTAACCATCATCATGAAGAAAAAAAATGTTTATTTTGATTCAACCTTTTCTGAACAATTACACTCCTATGATCCATACAGCAGTATTGTGTTGTCTTGGACAATTTTTTTTTTTTTTTTTCGACTTATTTTGTACCCGTAGGTAGATTTGTTCTGCAGTCCGGTGACAAGCCACCAGCTGCTGGTCGTTGCGTGCGCAAGCGCCCCATATCCCTAACCTGCATGTTTTTGACGTGTGGGAGGAAACCGGAGAAATCCCGGAGTAAACCCACGCAACACGGGGAGAACATGCAAACTTCACACAGATCACTGTTGGCCGGGGGCAGGGATCGAACCCACGATCTCATGATCCCCACGATTCCCTGGCCGAGGGTAAACTGTGCTGCCGCAGTGCTAACCACTGCGCCACCGTGCAGCACCGTGCAAAATGTAGCCATCGTTAACTTTTCTGCTGTTTAACACTTAAAGCCATATGTTAGACAGTCTTAAAATGTTGTGTTCAAACCAGCTTGTGACTCACTTACACAGTCGTGAAAAAATTTGGACACCTCTTTAAATATTAAGTTCTTTATTAAGAAATGTTCACATATCTATTTCTAACCTTGTTTTTGCTTTTATTTGGATTTTTTAAAATTTATTTTAGCCATTTTAAATGGGAATGAATGTAGGGGGTGTCCTAATTTATTCCTCACTATTTGTTTAGAATTACATTTTACAGAAAATTTGAAAAAAGTCTTTAATTCATTTTTAGTAGTTTAGTTGTATTATGTGAATCTCCCAGTATTTTTAACATTGATATTAAATATTCATATGTCCAAGTATGTTTAAAAAAAACACAGGCTTATACAGGGTGTCCTAATTTTTTCACACGACTGTAGGTGTAGCATCTTGGCATGTTTTGTGTGTCTATATGTTTGATCTTCCCTCATTATCTGTATTGGCGAGTGCGCAAGAAAGCAGCAGTGTTAGTTAGTCCTCTCAGGTGAAATTGTTACACAGAGCTACCACGCAAGTAAAGCTTTGCCACAGTGTTTTGTGCAAAGCAGGCGATGGTGTTTTTTCCCTTAATGGCAGTGTTATCACATATATGATATGCACAAGCAACATTCAAAAATGCTGGGAGGGTATCTGCAAGACTGAGAAAACAGGTCAGATCCCTGCATGAGAGTTTGGAGAAGGAGTGATATGAAAGGTCGCCTCTGCCCAGGGGGTGAACACACTTGAATACACCTATAAGCATGTTTCTGTTCTAATCCAGGACAGTTCAGGTGTAGAGCTCTCTGCATATGTGTGTGCTGTTTATTATGCTGGTCTCTGCAGTGTTAACAGCAGTAGACATCTTCATAGCTGTAATGGGACTGCTGTTCCCGTCACGCTGTAGGCAGTATCATCACTTGGTTACACTCCAGTGTTGTGTGCCTCACAGCAATAAGTGCACAAGAAAAAAGAAAAAGAGGAAAGGAATGTGCAGTGAAGATGGAGGAGGTGGAAGGTAGAGAAGCAAAATGTCAAGCTGATGAGGGGATGCTGCGTAGAAAGTATGAAATTGTTAACTTTACTGCAGGTAAGATAAAACTTTAGAGGAGCAGAGATAAGAAAGAAAGGGAAACTATAAAAATAACCAATGAGAAAGTGCCCATGTGGCTACCATGCTGAACCTCTCTCTTCCAATCAGTCTCACCCACCGGCGTTTAGTGCCCTTTGGCTTTATCCTGTTAAAGCTGCTTCCTTCTCAGAACTCATAATGCATTAATTTTCCTTTTTTGCGGCACTGTGTTATCAGCATATTCTAACACACCCTGTGGTAGAGTTTGCAGAAACACTGATATATTTTTCAGCATATCATGTAAATGTAATTCTCCATCTTTTTTGTGAATTCATAATAATAAACGAGCAGCAGTGATTCTCCTGCTGTGGTGGTGTGATGGTGTTGCAGATTAGTGGGCAGTTAATTGCACGTAAAAATGAGTCTGAAGGATATTTGAATGTCAAGGATGGTATGCTAGCAATATGTCAGTTTTTATTTGATTCACAACATCCACTAATGAGCTCTGGTGGCCCTGTGTGTGTCGTTTGTATGTGCACCAGCATGTGTGCTAACTGGAGCTAAAATAATGTCAGTATCATACACAGTTTTGTTTCTAAAGACTGTTTGCATCAATGTTATGGTGTGTCTCTGAGGACAGCACTAGAATAATTGTTGTAGTCTAAATCTGTGCTCATAACAATAACTGTATAAATAAAGGTTATTTATTCAGCACCACAGCATGACTGATGACTCCAAGGACTTTGTGACAGCAACCTGAGTGGCATGAAATACACACACACACACACACACACACACACACACACACACACAGTGAATGTTGAAGGCCCTAATTAGTGTTTTTCTTCAGTGGAAGTTTAAATTAGGAGTCACATGCTGTTTAGGCTTGTGGCATCTCTGCTGGGCGCCATAAGAGAGATCGTGTCAATTTCATTCAACATCTTTGACTGTCTCTTTTTCTTCTGTTCAAAATGTCCCTTGGTCTTTAAATGAATCTCTTGCTACTCATCTCCCAAGACCACACACACACACACACACACACACCTCACGATCTTATCAGTCTGGCTACTTCATTTTATCTCCATCTATTTGTTTGCAGGTATCTCTGCTGTGAGACCCAAACAGAAATGAGGGAGTGGTATGCTACATTTCTTAGCATCCAGGTGAGCTTATGTTAATCATGGACACAAAACACGTCCTCTAGATTAACTCTTAAATACATACAGTGGATATAAAAAGTCTACACACCCCTGTTTAAATGCCAGGTTTTTGTGATGTAAAAAATTAGACCGAGATAAATCATTTCAAAACTTTTTCCACCATTGATGTGATCTATAACCTGTACAACCCAATTGAACAACAAACTGAAATCTTTTTTTTTTTAATTTAAGTTTTTGTAAAGGGTATACATGTCATTACAGCATTGCATTGTTTACATTTTCATCACATATTCCCCCTTTTTTTATTTTTTGACAACATTGGAAAAAAAATTATTACAACACCCTTTTTTTAAGTGAAAGAAAAAGAAAAAATAAAAGAAGAACAAAAAACAAACAAACAAAATAAATAAAAGAGCAGGAAAAATAAAAGAGCATCTGAGTAGTGTTGGAGCAAAGAGAGGTACCATTATTGAAATGGCGTTTGTCAAAGATTAGATCTGATGGAAGACACATATGCGTTCCAGGGTTGCCAAAAGTTCAAGAACCCATCCATGTCCTGTCTCAGTGCAAATGCGAACTTTTCCATCGAATAAAGGTCCTGAATCACGTTAATCCAATCTTCAGGTGTAGGACAGTCTTTCAACATCCATTTTTTAGTTAGAGCTTTTTTTCTTGCCAATATTAAAACAGTGAATAAGTATTTTTCCCCTCGTCTTTCCAGTGATTCCGGTAGTAAACCCAAATACAACGTTACAAAAGAAAAGGGAACTGTTACTTTGAATATTTTCCCCAATATTGTCTGTACATTGGTCCAGTATTGGTGGATAACTGGGCATGGCCAAAACACATGAAAATGATTTGCAGTCTCTTCACCACACAAGCGCCAACAATTCAACCCCTTACGAGTAAATTTGTTTTGTGCAGGTGTTCTGAAAAATCTTACCAAATTTTTCCATCCAAATTCTCTCCACTGCAGGGATGAGGTACTTTTCCATTGTTGTTTATTTAGCTTTTCCCATATTTCCAATTGTAAAGTGAAATTCCCCTCTTTTTCCCATCTCTCTTTTATATATGATGTGTTGTCTCCTTTTAAGTCTTGAAGACCATGGTATATTTTAGAAATGTATCTGATCCCTGGGATCCCTTTATATGCCATTAAGAAAACCTTCAGAACACCTGACTGGGCCCTTTCCAAATCCTCCTTTTTAAGTATTTTGTTTATGTGGTGTCTAAGCTGAAAGAACCTGTAAAGGTCTTGATTTACTAGACCTTGTTTTTTCAAATCTTCAAAACTTCTTAAAGTTTGCCCTTTAAAAAAATCATAATATTTTATCAGTCCGTTCTCTTTCCACTTTTTAAATCTAGTGTCTGTTTTATTAGGAGTAAAGTCCTGATCATAGGAGATCCATTACAGTAATCGATAGGGTTCTTTAGTTTGATTTTCTCTGACTATCTTAAAGTAGAACTGAACCCACCTTTTGGCGCAAAAAGTAGAATAGCAGATTAATTCCTTATTACCTATTGTATTTTTCAACACATAAAAGAAATTTTTAGGCCGTGCGATGGCCAAGCTATAAGCCGATAAACTTTTGCCTCTGGCTGGCAGTGCCAAACAAACCGGGAGTAGTGCAGACGACGCTGTGTGACGTCACGAGTGTGATCCCTAAACAAAACAACAATGGCAGGTGATAGCAGTTCCAGCAGTCAAGAAAACCAGAGTTTTCAGAGTGAAGAGGCATTCAGGATCGGTGACGAGACAGAGGAGGATGCAGGAGTGTGGCAGGTGGCAGGCATGCACAAGAGCGAGCCCGGGAGACAGAGACCTAATGCACCTGTGACAGCAGCTGGCAGACGGCGATGCAGAGGTGAGGTCCGCCGCCGGGGAATACAGTGATCCCTCACTTATCGCGTTTAATGGGGACCAGAACCGACCGCGAAAAGTGAAAAACCGCGAAGTAGCGTCCCCCCCCCCCCCCAGGGCGTCACAAGCACTATTTTGCACAAAAAGGCACAAGAGAACAGCGAAAAGTGCCACTAAGCAACACGAGCGATAAAGAAGGCGCTCTGCAGGGAGAGAAGCTGGGTAAAACGTCTCGGCCAATCAGTTTGCGAGGTAAAACGTCTCGGCCAATCAGCTTGCGAGATTCCCGAGCGGTGAAGAGGTGGGCGGAGAGGAGTGGAGCGGTGGTCAGAGAGGTGGATTTTGAGTTGTGCGGGCTCTCCGTGTTGATACCTGATGTTCTAATGTAGTCCATCAGGTATCAACACGGAGAGCCCACACAACTCAAAATCCACCTCTCTGACCACCGCTCCACTCCTCTCCGCCCACCTCTTCACCGCTCGGGAATCAGCAAGCTGATTGGCCGAGACGTTTTACCTCGCAAGCTGATTGGCCGAGACGTTTTACCCAGCTTCTCTCCCTGCAGAGCGCCTTCTTTATCGCTCGTGTTGCTTAGTGGCACTTTTTGCTGTTGTCTTGTGCCTTTTTGTGCAAAATAGTGCTTGTGATGCCCTTGGGGGGGGGGGGGGTGTGACGCTACTTTGCGTTTTTTCACTTTTCGTGGTCGGTTCTGGTCCCCATTAAACGCGATAAGTGAGGGATCACTGTATTCCCCGGCGGCGGACCTCGCCTCTGCATCACTGTCTGCCAGCTGCTGTCACAGACAGGTGCATTAGGTCTCTGTCTCCCGGGCTCGCCCTTGTGCACGCCTGCCACCTGCCACACTCCTGCATCCTGTCTCGTCACCAGTCCTGAATGGTTTTTCACTTTTCGCGGTCGGTTCTGGTCCCCATTAAACGCGCATCGCTTCCCGGTCGCTTTTCCTCCCCCTTTCTTTTCTTTCGTCGTCATGACAGCTTTCCTTGGCCACTGAACAGATCTTCCCAGGTGTTGGAAGTGTTTTGTAGTCGACTATCACGACAAAATGCACCAAAAACAACCAGTGTCGACGTGCTCGCAATGGTAAACATGGAGGACTGTGTCACACTCGTGACGTCACGCGGAACTCCGGCTGCACTTCCGGTTAATCGGCGGATTTGTCTGATTTTTCAGGGCGGGAAATTCAAAAATCGCGATTTTCTCCAAGATTCCGGGATTTGTGGAGGGGGTGCCAATGATAAATTATCTTTATAATTGTATGTACTATCACCCAGTGCCGTTCAATGTCGTTCAGTTCAGTTCTACTTTAAACCAAGTTTTTAGCGTGGTCTCTCTCCATGGGTTAGTGTTATTCAAAATTTTAGGTAAGGCATTGTTCCCTATTATCGCCTGTAGGGGGATGTCACTTGTTATTTGGCATTCCATCTCCTTCCATTGTGCAGTGTAGACTGGGTTACATATCTCTACTAAAGTTTTAATTTGTGCAGCTTTAAAATAGTCCCTGATATTTGGCAGCGCGAGCCCACCTTTGTCTTTGTTTAGCTGTAGGGTTCTATATCTGATTCTAGGTCTCTTGCCCTGCCATATGAATCTTGAGATCCTTCTGTCCAGTTCTTGCCATGTTTTTTTGGGAGGTTCTACCGGTATTGTTTGGAAAAAGTACAGAAGACGTGGAAGTATATTCATTTTGACTGCTTCAATTCTTTGTGCAGTATCCAAGAATGGTATCATATTCCATCTTGCTAGATCAGATTTTATTTTTGCCATCAGTGGATCATAGTTTAGTGTTATAATTTTGTTGAGTTGTTTCGGGATATTGGCCCCCAGATATTTCATAGATTCCATCTCCCAGTTAGTTTTGAGTTTGCTTAGTAAATATTGATTTGGGTCATAGTTGAATGTTAAAATTTGGGTTTTATGCATGTTTAATTCGTACCCCGATAACTTTCCATACTCTGAAAAAACTGAGATTAGTTCTGGAAAAGAGGTGTCCGGCTGCCCCAGGTATATTAAAATGTCATCGGCAAAGAGTGCTATTTTATGTTCCTTCTGACCAAGTGTAATACCTTGAATTTTTTGATTCTGTCTTATCCATTGGCTCAGAGGTTCTATGAAGATTGCAAAGAGCAGTGGAGACAAGGGGCAGCCCTGACGACATCCTCTTTCCAGTTCAAAAGATGATGATAATTTACCGTTAATCTTTATTTTAGCTGTTGGTTTTTTATTTAATGCCTGGATAGTTCTAATGAAGTTATTATGAAAATTGAAACTGGATAAGATTCTATATAGGAAAGACCAGTCAACCGAATCAAATGCTTTTTCAGCATCTAATCCCAATTTGGCTGCATTTAAATTATATTTTTTTATACGATGAATTATGTGTAAAGTGCGTCTAATGTTATCTTGTGTCTGTCTTTGTCTTATAAAGCCTGTTTGGTCTAAATGAATTAAATCTGTCAGTATATTTTCTAACCTTTTGGCAAAGATAGCGGTAAAAAGTTTATAGTCCTGATTTAACACACTAATTGGTCTGTAGTTGGAGCAGTCTAGTTTATCCTTTTCAGGTTTAGGTATGACTGTAATGACCCCTTCTGTCCAGGAGGGGGGATTTCCCCTGTGCGGAGGACGTAGTTAAATGTTTTCAGGAGGAGAGGAGATAGTTGCTGTTTAAAGGTTTTGTACCACTCTGCTGTATAGCCATCTGCTCCTGGGGATTTGTTGGCTTTAAGTTTCATAATTGCTTTTTCTAATTCTGTAGGTTGTATTTTTGACAGTAGTGTTTTATTTTGTGACTCAGTAAGTTGGGGAAGATTTAATGTATTTAGGAAGGCTTCGGATGGGTGTTTGTGTTTTTTGAGGGAGTATAAGTTCTTGTAGTAATTCTCGAATTTTTTAAGGATTTCCTGAATTCTAAATTTTATTTCCTTTGATACTGGGTCTCTGATTTTGTAGATTGCTCTCTCCGTTTGTTGTTTCCTCAATTTGTAGGCTAGTAATTTTGCTGATTTGCTACCTGTTTCATAGTATTTTTGTTTCAGAAATGTAAGTTTCTCCTGGATTTCTATTGTGTAGATCTCGTTTATTTGTTTTTTAATTTGCTTAATTTTAGCGAGTCATTAGAATGAGTGTTGTCTTTGTGCTCTTTTTCTAGTTTCTTAAGTTCTGACTGTGGGATTAGTTTTTCTTGTCTCAGTTTCTTTTGGATTCCAGTTTTGCGATAATCTTTCCCCTTATTACAGCTTTGCATGCGTCCCACAGTATTAAAGGGGATACTTCTCCATTATCATTTTCTTCCAAATATCTGAGAATATCTGATTCCAATTCCAATAAGTTAGTTAGTAGTAATTCATCTTTCAGTGGTCCTTTCAGCACATTTGAATTTAACCTTCAAGAAAATGTATTAGTTGTGTATTTTTGGATATTTACTAACTAACTACTAACTAACCTGCACTTATATAGCGCTTTTCTAGTCACAAAGACCACTCAAAGCGCTTTCACTAATACTAACCCCTCTATTCTAAGGGCCTATAGGAAACAGATATCTAGGGACAATTTAGAACAGCCAATTAACCTAACATGCATGTCTTTGGATTGTGGGAGGAAACCGGAGCCCCCGGAGTAAACCCACGCAGCACAGGGAGAACATGCAAACTCCACACAGAAAAGTTCCAACCCCTGCCAACCTGGGGATTTGAACCAGGAACCTTCTAACTGTAAGGCAACAGTGCTAACCACTGCACCACCGTGCTATTTAAGTCCATATAGATCGGAGTGTGGTCAGAGAGATCCATCAGTCCTATTTTACATGTTTTTACTCTTCCAGTGTCTCTATTAAACATAAAAAAATAGTCAGTCCTTGAGTATGGTGAATGTGGTGCTGAGTAAAATGTATAATCTTTTACACTGGGGTTGAGTTCCCTCCACACGTCACAGATTCCCATTTCTTTTAGTAGCATCCGAATTTTTCTACTTTGAGTGTTATTTTGATGTGGAGAATTACGTGATGCATCCCAGTATGGGTTCAGTCTTAGATTGAAGTCTCCACCACATATCACTAAACCTTTGGCTTTAGTTATCATTAGGTCAAATACATTTTTATAAAATTTCCAGTTAGCCCCTGGAGGTGCATATACATTCAGCAGGGTGATATCTTCTCCCTCTAGCCGACCAAGTACCATGCTAAATCTTCCTTCTTTATCTTTGTGTTCTGAATTTTTTTCAAACATAATTTTGGTTGAGATCAATGTCGCTACCCCCTTCCTCCTCCCTGACTTATATGAGGATGAAGAGAATAGTTTAAACCCTTGTCTATTAAGTTTAGTGTGCTCCAAGTCTGTTAGGTGGGTTTCCTGTAAAAATATTATTCCTGCTTTGTCTTTTTCATTTTGCCAAGAATCTTTGATCTTTTAACTGGATTCAGGATCCCTTTTACATTATATGTGATTATTTTGGTTACACCCTGTTTCTCCATTGTGTTGTCTTATTTAGTATAACAGTGTAGTGGCCCTCTTTTATGCTACTCAGAAACTGAAAGAACATTAAGAACATAAAAAACATTAAGAACATAGTATATAAAACTTTAAAATAAAAAACTGTCAAAAGGTCTTCCTGAGCTGAGGTGTTTTTAGCGACCTTAGAAGAGCCTTGCTTGTGTGTTGGCTCTGAGGGAAATTCCTCAAACTCTGTTACGTGTTGAGGGCCCTCTCTTACCCCTGTAAGTTGTCCCATGTTTTTAACGTGAATTTCAGATCCCAATCCGAACTTGTAATGTTTTTTTTTTTTAATTTTTTTTTTTTTTTTTTTTAATGCCTATACCCTATGAAGTTGTGCGCAACCTCCCACCACGATCACTGCAAACAATCACGTTAATACAGTATTTGTTAGTGTGGAGAGTTCATGTGGTTCATTGTCACATTTCTATTTTAACAAGTTTTTTTTTCTTTTTTTCTTTAAAGACTTACTTGTTTCTAATATTATGACTGTTCCATGAAATGTTTTACCACTTGCTGATTCTGCATCTCCTTTAATGTTTGTTACCTTGTAGGAGGAGGGTTGGATGCGCAGATTGACTAAAAATATTGTTATTCCCTCCTGAAAGCGTTCAGTTTTTCCTTATAGCCCTGGCGCTGGGTTTCCCGCTGCTGGCCTGTGGATTTTGAGGGTCTCTGTGTGCACCACGTTTGAGCCTTGATTCTTTTGATCGGGTCTACTGCGGGTTTATACACCGTTACCGGGAGCCCTCTTCTCACCATATCCCTGGTTGCTTCTTCCGCCGAGTTGTAGAGACACGTCTCTTCCCCGTAAAAAACCCGCAGCTTCGCCAGAAATGGAGTTTGAAAGCACAGTTTTTTCTCTCGTAGAACCTTTTTAGCGTCGTTGTATTCCCAACGCTTTTTAAGGACCTCCGGGGCATAGTCGTGCTCCACAAAAACTTTTCTTTCTTGGTGCATGAATCCTTTTTTCTGCCAAGCCAGTCTCAAGACCTTTTCTTTTGTTCTGAAGTTGGAAAACTTCACCACCACCGATCGTGGAGGCGCTTCCGCCGACGGCCTTGGGGCTAATGAACGGTGCGCCCTTTCTATCTTCAAGTCGGTGGATTGGGGAATTTCCAACTTCTCTCTCAGTATGGATTCCACACATGCAGCCATTGTGATGAAACCGTCCTCGACTCCTTCTTTCAGACCATGAATTCTTATGTTGGCCCTTCTTAGTCTTCCTTCTTGGTCGGTTAGCTTAGCCTCCAGTCTTGTCTGTCGTTTAAGTAAATCCAGCACGGTTTCTTCCAGCCCTTTTATTCTTTCCTCTGCTTCCATGATTCGGTCCTCAGCCTGGTCCATTCTGTTGTTTGTCCTTTTTATTTCGTCTTTAATTTCACGAAATTCGGCCCAACACTCTCGGTGAAATTCTCTTAATTCTTGAATTTTCGTTTTTAAGCTAACCGTGTTGCTAGCCTCATTCAGCTCCTCTGTTTCCGAGTGGATGTCCTCCAGGTCAGATTCTCCGGCCGATGCGCGTCTTGGTCTGGCAAATGTCAATCTCTTCTGTTTTCCTTTAGGCATAATGACTTTGTCTTTTGATGTTCACTCTTCCAAAAATCCGTTAAATCTGATTTTCAAGGTATTTTCACAGATGGGGTCTTGGAGCTTCAGCGTTAAGCTGCTATCACCATGGTGTCCAGACCGGAAGTCCCAAACTGAAATCTTTTAAGGGGAAAAATAAAAACTTACAATAACCTGCTTGTATAAATATACACACCCTGTTATAACTGGGGATGTGGCTGTGTTCAGAATTAACCAATCACATTCAAACTCATGTTAAATGGCAGTCAACACACACCTGCCACCATTTAAAGTGCCTCTGATTAACCCCAAATAAAGTTCAGCTGTTCTAGTAGGCTTTTCCTGACATTTTTGTAGTCACATCTTACAGCACAAGCCATGGTCTACAGAGAGCTTCCAAAGCATCAGAGGGATCTCATTGTTCAAAGGTATCAGCCAAGAGAAGGGTACAAAAGAAGTTCCAAGGCATTAAATATACCATGGAACACAGTGAAGACAGTTATCATCAAGTGGAGAAAATATGGCACAACAGTGACATTACCAAGAACTGGATGTCCCTCCAAAATTGATGAAAAGACGAGAAGAAAACTGGTTAGGGAGGCTCCCAAGAGACCAACAGCAACATTGAAGCAGCTGCAGGAATTTCTGGCAAGTACTGGCTTTTTAGTACATGTGACAACAATCTCCCGTCTTCTTCACATGTCTGGGCTATGGGGTAGGGTGGCAAGACGGAAGCCTTATCTTACGAAAAAAAAAACCATCCAAGCCCAGGAAATCTCCCAAATGCATGTGGGAAAATGTGTTATGATCCAATGAAACCAAGGTTGAACTTTCTGGCCATAATTCAAAAAGGTATATTTGGTGCAAACACAACACTGCTCATCACCAAAAGAACACCATACCTACAGTGAAGCATGGTGGTGGCAGCATCATGCTTTGGGGCTGTTTTTCTTCAGCTGGAACTGGGCCTTAGTCAAGGTGGAGGGAATTATGAACAGTCCCAAATACCAGTCAGTGTTGGCACAAAACCTTCAGGCTTCTGCTAGAAAGCTGAAGATGAAGAGGAACTTCATCTTTCAGCATGATAATGACCCCGGTTACATGGTCACAATAAGCCAATTACTGAGAATAAACTGATGCTGGCAATAATCAGTTTTCTCGTGTTTACATGCACTGAATAAACTAATTACCGTATTGGAGGGTAAACCATTTAAGTTAATGACAGCAGTTACATGCCCTTTATTGGATTACTCTGTTTACATGTCCACTTGCATAAGATAAGATAAGATAAGCCTTTATTAGTCCCACAATGAGGAAATTCCAGGATTGCAACAGCACAGGGATAGCAACACTCAGAGCAACAATCAGAAGGCAAGAAAAAAAAAAAAAAACAAGAGCAGCTAGTATACATATGTACATATTACTATAAATATATATAGACACACAGTGCGGAGCATTGTGGTTGGTGGATGTGCAGCAGAAAGATTCCAGAAATCCAGTCATAACCGGTTTATTTATGTACATGTAAACATGGTCAATGACCCAAAGCACACATCTAAATCAACAAAAGAATGGCTTCACCAAAAGAAGACTAGAAAAGCACTCAGAGAGCGCAGACCTCCGCCATGCGCCACAGTTCCCCCCCATACAGTGTTTGTGTGTACATTTTCAGATTCCTTGACCATGAAAACATGACTAGCAATTGGATTCACAATGATAGGATTAGTGGTTCAGTAGTAAAAGCATTACCTCCTTGGCGGAGGTAATAAACTGAAGTGTTGCTGTTGTGTCCATCTCCTCCATCTCCAAACTCCCAGGCTGCGGGCGTTGCAATTCATCGCACAACCGCGTACAACCCACAGGCCAATGGGTTATGCGAGCGTTTTCATAGATCACTGAAAGCAGCACTCAGGGCTTCACTGACGGATGCAAATTGGGTAGACAGGTTGCCATGGGTTTTATATTGGGGTTGCGCTCCGTGGCAAAAGAGGATTTGGAAGCTTCCCCGGCAGAGAGCTTGTTTTTGCGCAGCCCCTATGGCTGCCCGGGGAATTTCTGCCAAATAATCCCACGCCAGACAGCTGCCCGTCTCAGCTTTTGCAGCGTAGCGCAAACACAGGCACGCTGCCGGGCCCGGCCCACCACTGTTTTCCGCGTGCTTTTGTGCCTAAAACTTTGAAGAACGCGGAGTTCGTGTTCGTGAGACACGACGACCAGCGCCTTCCATTGCACCTGCACACATGTTGAAAATGGCCGTATCTCACAATGTTAAAGAATCCTTTAAAAAATTCCTGTATCCAGACGGTGATCCGGATCATCCCCAAAATTTAATCAGTCCTTCCTTGTACCATTTCCAACAACGCCTGAAAGTTTCATGGAAATCCGTCCAAAACTTTTTGAGTTATCTTGCTAACCAACAGACAGACAAACAGACAGACAAACCCTGGCAAAAACATAACCTCCTCGGCCTGCGGCCTGGCGGAGGTAATTAAGGTTTTGGAATGGCCCAGCCAGAATCCAGACCTGAATCTGATTGAACATCTGTGGGGTGATCTGCAGAGGGCTGTGCACAGGAGATGCCCTCACAATCTGACAGATTTGGAGCATTTTTGCAATGAAGAGTGGGCAAATATTGCCACATCAAGATGTGCCACACTGATAGACTCCTACCCAGAAAGACTGAGTGCTGTAATAAGTAAATAAGTAAAGTGTTAGTTTAAAGGTGTGCATATTTATGCAACCAGGTTATTGTAAGTTTTTTATTTTTCCCCTTAAAAGATTTCAGTTTGTTTTTCAATTGAGTTGTACAGGTTGTAGCTCACATTAATGGTGGAAAAAGTTTTGAAATGATTTATCTTGGTCTTATTTTTTTTACATCATAAAAACCTGACATTTGAACAGGGGTGTGTAGACTTTTTATATCCACTGTATCTGATGTGAATTTTAATTTGTACTTTATTTCTATGAGCTGGCTTTATCTGTGATGTATAGAAACCAAAAAGTGAAAGGTTTTAATGGTGAAAGTAAATCCTCGTGATTGGACAGAGTATTCCTCAACATGACTACTTCAAAAGCTTAACACAGCATCAATAGGAGGCAGCTGAATTACATTTTAATGTTCTTATCCATTCAGGCTGTTTTGGTGTAAGCTGCTCAGTGCTATTTTCCCTTGATTAACCAAGTTTGACAATGAGGAGGTAACAGAGTAAAAAATAAATTTCATAAACCCAGTGTCAGTGATTCTTTGCACAAATCATTATCCAGTTACTTAAAAAAAATTTCAGCCTTTGTTTTCAGCAGATTAATTTATACAACAAGATGTCAACCAACCACATTGTCTGTGCAGAAGGAAATGCTCATCTACATGTGACAACAGGCTCATGTTCATACCAGCTTGCCAGTTGGCAGATTTAAACAGGAAACAAATGCATTTTTTGCTGATCTTCACAAGCTTTGTAACTAGTTTGTCTTAAAAATGCAATTTAATTCTATTATATTGAAGGCAGATGTTATTTAATCTTTTATCGCTAATAATGTGCAGCTTGCATCAAACTAGTCTACTTACATAAATGGTGTACATGCAGGTAGATTATTTGGGGGTCATTTTAACTTCTAAATTGTATTTTCTGTTCTTACTTTCTGTCTCCATCTCTCCTCCTCGGCATGTCCACCCCTCATTAAAAGTATAACGGTGACCTGTGGCCCAAGGATGGACTCCAACAGAAGCGAGCCAGCATTGAGGTCCCAGATACGCGTCATGGTAATGTGTCACTGATACCGCTGCGTGGCAGTGAGAATGAGATGCGGAACAGTGTGGCAGCTTTCAGCCAAGACCCACTTGCTGTGAGTCAATCTACCAATCACTGAACATAATCTAGGAGAAACCAGTCAGCTCAGCCCTGAACTGAGTGGCTAATCAGAGACTTTTATGCTGAACTGGTGGCCCAGACCCTCAACCTTGATCCTCACTGAGATGGGTTGCAAATTTCCTAACATCCTGTACCAGCTTGATACCTGGGAGGTCCAATTTCTATTCAGGGTATTTCACATCTAAAGTGGTGTATGAGATCAGAAACCCTGCATTAGTCCTCTGATGTACATTTTCTTTTCTCCTGTCAAAAGGAGGACAAAGGTTGGAGGTTGCACCTGTGCAAGATCAGTAAAGCTTGATTTGTCTTTGATGTGTCATCACAACAGGATCTGAGTTCTTAAACCTTGGACTTAAAAAATAGGTCATGATGCTTTTCATCATGAATGTTTTTATGAACTTTAAAAAGTGACTAAATGACGAATCTGTGTCAGGCCTCAAAGTGTTTTAAGAACCCAGACAATGTGAAAAGGGGTTGGCAACAAAGTATCCATATGGCAGTATTCTTATCCTTTTTAACCAATCATTACAACAAGGTGTATTCTAGCAAAGCTTTGCCAGAGCTTTAAAGTGCTGATGACATGTTTTTGACATTTTTTACCATGTTGTTTAAACCCAAAAGTCATTGTCTATGATCAATATAATATTTACAACAGCGTCTGCATAAACTAGTTATCATCAAAAAACCGCAGTCGCTGACTGGACTGTGGTGCTGCCCACCGAATTAAGGGCGGTACTCCAATGACGTAATCGACAGAACGGACTCCGGTGTTGTTAACTAGAATGACAGCAGCTTTGTAGCTCACAGTTTCTCTGGTTTCTTGTTTTAATTTTGCGGCTATGCCTTCGTGTTGTGTCGCAGGCTTAGATAAACAGCAGGCCACATCACACGCTTCAGCTCCAACTGTCATAAGCCTCCTCTGCGCTCCTTGTGCACTTTTATGCAGGAGGAGTGCACGAGGAGGGGAAATATTAATGGATTGACGCGCAGCTTTGACCTACTTTCTCTGATTGCATGCCGGTCCGGGCACGTCCCCTCTCTCATTATCACCAGCTGATTCCCCTCCCGCTAATCATGTTTCCTGGTCCTCGCCCAGGTGATTCTAATCACACCATCACCAGCAGTGCGTGTACTTTGCGGCCGTTTGCCAGTCATCTGTGCTGTTTGTCTGTCAGTATTTTCAGCACTCTCACGATCTGTTAGTCACTCCATGTTCGCTGTGGTTCTCGTGCGTCCTTGAAGCGATGTCGGCCCTGCATAAGAGCGCACAGAGGGTCATGATGAATGGATTTACACACAGAATTCACCACAGCACATGTATTGAACATAAGAATGATGACAACAGTTCCCAAAAAGGTGAAGACTTACAAAAATAAACAGAAACACTTACAGTTGGTGTTCGGGGCCGACATCGCCCAGCGAACATGGAGAGGAGACGTGTTAACCACGGTTGCGCCCCAGGGCCGACATCGCTTCAAGGGGCACAACAGAACCATGGTTGTGTGGAGTGGCTAACGCGTCGTGATAGTGTTGGCAATATTGGCTGGCTGACAACACGGTAGATGATGCACACAAAACATGAACAGCTGACTGTCAAAGAGAGAGGGCACGTATGTCGGACCAGCGAATCTTGGACAGTGCCCACCTGAAAGTGGCCCAAAACCATACCTGCCAACTACTCCGGTTTTGCTGTAATGGTTACGGTTTTCAAGACCCCATTCCGGGTTACGGCTTTATTAATCAAAATTACGGTTTTTCACTAAAAATTCAGTCCATCCATCCATCCATCCATCCATCTTCTACCGCTTTTCCGGAGGTCCGGGTCGCGGAGGCAGCAGTTCAAGCAGAGAAGCCCAGACTTCCCTCTCCCCAGCCACCTGCTCCAGCTCTTCAGAGGGGATACCAAGGCGTTCCCAGACCAGCTGGGAGACATAGTCTCTCCACCGAGTCCTGGGTCTGCCCCGGGGTCTCCTCCCAGTGGGACGTGCCTGAAACACCTCAAGTGGGAGGCGTCCAGGAGGCATCCTAATCAGATGCCCATACCACCTCAACTGACTCCTTTCAATGTGGAGGAGCAGCGGTTCTACTCTGAGCCTCTCCCGGATGACTGAGCTCCTCACCCTATCTCTGAGGGCGAGTCCAGCAATCCTACGGAGAAAGCTCATTTCAGCCGCTTGTATCCGCGATCTCATTCTTTCGGTCATTACCCAAAGCTCGTGACCATAGGTGAGGGTAGGAACGTAGATTGACTGGTAAATCGACAGCTTTGCCTTAGAACTAAGCTCCCTCTTCACCACAACAGACCGGTACAACGTCCGCATCACTGCAGATGCTGCTTCAATCCGTCTGTCAATCTCTCGCTCCATTCTCCCCTCACTCGTGAACAAGACCCCAAGATACTTAAACTCCTCCACTTGGGGCAGGAGCCTGTCCCCAACCCGGAGAGGACAATCCACCTTTTTCCGGCTGAGGACCATGGACTCGGACTTGGAGGTGCTGATTCTCATCCCAGCCGCTTCACACTCAGCGGCAAACCGTCCCAGCAAGAGCTGTAGGTCATTGCTGGATGAAGCCAACAGGACAACATCATCTGCAAACAACAGAGATGAGATCCTGTGGTCACCAAGCATGACACCCTCCATTCCCTGGCTGCGCCTAGAAATCCTGTCCATAAAAATTATGAACAGGATTGGTGACAAAGGGCAGCCCTGGCGGAGTCCAACTCTCACTGGGAATGACTCCGACCGAGTGTTGGCAATACGAACCAAACTCTCACAACGGTCGTACAGAGACCGAATAGCTCGTAACAACAAGTCCGATACCCCATACTCCCGAAGCACCCCCCACAAAAATCCACGAGGGACGCGGTCAAATGCCTTCTCCAAGTCCACAAAACACATGTAAACTGGTTGGGCAAACTCCCACGAACCCTCGAGAATTCTCAAGAGGGTAAAGAGCTGGTCCGATAAAAATTCAGTCAAAAATTTTAAATCGTAAAAAAAACACGAAAGCAATTCCAAACACGAGATTGCTAGGAATTGTATCTAAATTTACCTGAAGCGTTTGCTAAGCTAACGCTATCGCTATAGCTAACGCCATAGCTAGTCGTAGCACCTAACACCGATACAAAGAAGCGACTCCGTCCCCGGTGATTGGGGCTCGCCGGAGGAACCAACCGAGGCAACAGTTGGACGGGAGCCGGATCGGAGCTCAACTACAGCGGCGGTGGGCGGCGGGACTCGGTGGAGGAGCTGCCGGTACCCCGGCTGGACAGGAGCACAATTGCAGCGGCGGTAAGCAGCGGGACTAGCAGCGGAGGGGGCTAGCTGAGGCCCAGCTGGATTCGAGGTCGGTTCTCTGAACTAAGTTCAGAGATTTTATCTTCTTGGAACATAAGTCAATATTATACAGTAATAAGTGGCATTCAGCTGTTTGTTTTATGTCATTTAAGCACAGTTCTGGTACTTAAAAATCATAAAAACCCAGGAGCTTCAGGGGGCTTCAACAATCAACATGATTGTTGAAGAAATATGAGGTTGTTAGCCACATTTTAACTTGATTTAATGCTAATATTTGTTTGACACTGCGGCCCCTGGACCCCGGCTAGCTACTAGGTTTTTCAGGTTTGAAAGCTGAAGAAATATGAGGTTGTTAGCTACATTCTAACTTGATTTAATGCTAATATTTGTTTGGCAAATATTAGCATTATTATTATTAGCATTAGCATTATTAGCACTAGCATTAGCATTAGGGGTGTGGCCCCTGGACCCCGGCTAGCTACTAGGCTTTTCAGGTTTGAAAAATTGGCAGGTATGCAAAACGTACATAAAACACATGTACAAAACAAAAACAACAAGAACTCAAAATATAATCCATAATAAACCCAATGCCTGAGCCACAGAGAATACACTGCTATGATTTTATTGAAAAATCGGGTTTAAATAAATTATATTTATGAACAAATAATTTGTTGCAATATCTGTAACAAAACAATAACACTCGGTGTTCCCCTGCCATGTGTTTGTCGCTGCTGCTGCGGTGGGCATGTGTGCCTCTCCACCGTCACTCTCTTGAGTCTGACTTGTTTGGCACAATGCCCGCTTGGCACGGCTCAAACCTATACGGTCTGATGCCGCCAGATTCTTCATTGTCATCCAATTCTTCAGAACTATAATCGTTGGAAGATTGGACAACACAAACCAATTCCAGACTACATGAGCTGGAACCATCGTTGATGCTTCCATCCTGTGTGTACAATGAGCAGCCAAGCGCTGTGTTCTGTCGATGACGTGACTACATGGCAGCGGGGTTTTCCAGCCACTGACGTAATTGGTGACGTGGCGCTCATGAAAACATCGGATATATGTGTGAAAAAAAGCCTGTTTGACTTGGAACTGCACAGACCAACCTATTTTGTCATATTGTATTATGTGTTGAAAAATTAGAGGAAGTCAAAAACGTGTCATCAGCCCTTTAAGCTCCAATGAAACAAGCACTACTAACACATTTGAAGATGCTTGCAGGCAAACTTGTGTTTTCACAGAACTGCTGTTAGAACAGCTCACCGAGTTGTGTACATGGTAAGAATCTGAGTAAAAATCTCCAGCACATTTGGAAGACATTTGATGTCACTGTCTAAAAAAAAATCTAAAAATATTCAGAATTAAAAATAATTTCAAGGCCTTTATGTTGTGAGACCAAATGCCTATAGTCGCTGCTACAGATCAGAACTGAATCGGGTTACTTCCATAAGCAATGGCCTGATACCAGGGTTGCTGTGTTGTTGCCTTCCCCATATTTTCTATTGATTCTCGCCTGTTCAGCGTATTGACTTGATGTTGGGATTGCGAGACGGAGCATGATTGCTTTGGTGATGGGAAAGCAGCAGCCACTGGATTTATGCAGGGTGTGGGCATGCCTGTGCCTGTGTGAGAGTGGAAGAGTGATTCACTGCATGTCAATATATCCAATTTTCAATATAAAGTGAAAAAATAAATAAGACCCACTGTGTGCGACTCCCCCCCTTATGCTTTTCAAGCATAAGGGTGTCCATATGTGCACCTGGCACCAGGACACCCTAGGCCGCAGGTCGATGATCGATTTTGTTATCGTATCATCAGACCTGCGACCGTATGTCTTGGACACCCGAGTAAAGAGAGGTGCAGAGCTGTCAACTGATCACCACCTGGTGGTGAGTTGGATCCGATGGCAGGGGAGGAAGCCATTCAGACCTGGTAGACCCAAACGTATAGTGAGGGTGTGCTGGGAGCGTCTGGCTGAGGCCCCTGTCCGGGAGGTCTTCAACTCCCACCTCCGGAAGAACTTCAACCACATTCCGAGGGAGTCTGGAGACATGGAGTCTGAATGGGCCATGTTCTCCACCTCTGTTGTTGAAGCGGCAGCCCAGAGCTGCGGCCGCAAGGTGGTCGGTGCATCTCGTGGTGGCAACCCCCGAACCAAGTGGTGGACACCAGTGGTGAGGGGGGCCATTAAGCTGAAGAAGGAGTCCTATCAAGCTTGGTTGGCTTGTGGGACTCCCGAAGCAGCTAAGGTGTACCGGCAGGCCAAGCGGAGTGCAGCTCGGGTGGTTGCTGAAGCAAAAACCCGGGTATGGGAGGAGTTCGGTGAGGCCATGGAACAAGACTTTCGGTCGGCTTCAAAGAGATTCTGGCAAACTGTTCGGCGGCTCAGGAGGGGAAAGCAGCTCCCCGTCCACACTGTGTATGGTGCGGATGGGACACTGTTGACTTCAACTGGGGATATCGTCGGGCGGTGGAAGGAATACTTCGAGGATCTCCTCAATCCCACTGATACGCCTTCCACAGAGGAAGCAGGGTTTGGGGACGAGGGGGATGACTCGCCTATCACAGGGGCTGAGGTCGCCAAGGTGGTTAAAAATCTCCTTGGTGGCCGGGCCCCGGGGGTGGACGAGATTCGCCCCGAGTACCTCAAGGCCCTGGATGTTGTTGGGTTGTCATGGTTGACACGCCTCTGCAACATTGCGTGGAGGTCGGGGGCAGTGCCTTTGGCATGGCAAACCGGGGTGGTGGTTCCTCTCTTCAAAAAAGGGGACCGGAGGGTGTGCTCCAACTTTAGAGGGATCACACTCCTCAGCCTCCCTGGGAAGGTCTATGCCAAGGTACTGGAGAGGAGAGTCCGGCCGTTGGTCGAACCTCGGATTCAGGAGGAGCAATGTGGTTTTCGTCCTGGCCGTGGCACATCGGACCAGCTCTTTACCCTCTCGAGAATTCTTGAGGGTTCGTGGGAGTTTGCCCAACCAGTTTACATGTGTTTTGTGGACTTGGAGAAGGCATTTGACCGCGTCCCTCGTGGATTTTTGTGGGGGGTGCTTCGGGAGTATGGGGTATCGGGCTTGTTGTTACGAGCTATTTGGTCTCTGTACGACCGTTGTGAGAGTTTAGTTCGCATTGCCAACACTCGGTCGGAGTCATTCCCAGTGAGAGTTGGACTCCGCCAGGGCTGCCCTTTGTCACCGGTCCTGTTCATAATTTTTATGGACAGGATTTCTAGGCGCAGCCAGGGAATGGAGGGTGTCATGCTTGGTGACCACAGGATCTCATCTCTGTTGTTTGCAGATGATGTTGTCCTGTTGGCTTCATCCAGCAATGACCTACAGCTCTTGCTGGGACGGTTTGCCGCTGAGTGTGAAGCGGCTGGGATGAGAATCAGCACCTCCAAGTCCGAGTCCATGGTCCTCAGCCGGAAAAAGGTGGATTGTCCTCTCCGGGTTGGGGACAGGCTCCTGCCCCAAGTGGAGGAGTTTAAGTATCTTGGGGTCTTGTTCACGAGTGAGGGGAAAATGGAGCGAGAGATCGACAGACGGATTGGAGCAGCATCTGCAGTGATGCGGACGTTGTACCGGTCTGTTGTGGTGAAGAGGGAGCTTAGTTCTAAGGCAAAGCTGTCGATTTACCAGTCAATCTACGTTCCTACTCTCACCTATGGTCACGAGCTTTGGGTAATGACCGAAAGAACGAGATCGCGGATACAAGCGGCTGAAATGAGCTTTCTCCGTAGGATTGCTGGACTCACCCTCAGAGTTAGGGTGAGGAGCTCAGTCATCCGGGAGAGGCTCAGAGTAGAACCGCTGCTCCTCCACATTGAAAGGAGTCAGTTGAGGTGGTATGGGCATCTGATTAGGATGCCTCCTGGACGCCTCCCACTTGAGGTGTTTCAGGCACGTCCCACTGGGAGGAGACCCCGGGGCAGACCCAGGACTCGGTGGAGAGACTATGTCTCCCAGCTAGTCTGGGAACGCCTTGGTATCCCCTCTGAAGAGCTGGAGCAGGTGGCTGGGGAGAGGGAAGTCTGGGCTTCTCTGCTTGAACTGCTGCCTCCGCGACCCGGACCTCCGGAAAAGCGGTAGAAGATGGATGGATGGATGGATGTGTGCGACTCTGACACGACAACATTTGTTGTTTTCTGTGTTTATGTGGAAGCATTGAAAGTGTTCAGCCTTTTGAGTCTTTTGATTTTATCTGTACAAAATTTTCTGCATTTCTTTTTCCTCACAAAAAACCTTCACATCTCAACTTTTCTGTTTTTCTCTCTCACACAAACCCATCTTCACATCTCAACTTCTTTTTTCAATTTCCCTTTTCTTTTCAACCCATTTAAGTTTGGGTTTTATGCTTTGTTTCTGCACATCTATGTATTTGTTTCATCTATCCATATTCATGCTTGTCATACCCCACTCCCCACCCATGTTTTTCTTCCAGCTCCTTAGAGATGTTCGATAACAGCCACAGATACCAAGGTAAGGAAATTTCACGCACATAAGCTAGAGCAGTGTTTTCAAAGTGACACTCTGGCAAAAATCAAGTTTTTTCTGTTGTTAACATGTCTGTAACATGTTTTTTGTGACTTACAAAACATATACAGAGCAAAATCTTACCATAGTCGTAAGTCTGTGTTTTTCTGCTGTGAATTTCCAGTTAGGGAATGCCCCCCTCACAGACTAGCAGCCCACCCACCAGGAGTCGCGGCGACCAATCGTGTGCAAGCTCTGCAGGTCGGGGAGAGCAGAATGGGTTGGGTAGACAGAAAAAGCTCAAACTGCACTTTTGTAGCCGAAAATACTGCTTGAAAACTGGCTGAAGTTCTGACCAGACAGTGGCAGTTTGTGGTTACAGAGTATTGGGCTTGTGACTCTCGCCTGGTTACACCCCCTCATGGGAAGCATGAAAACGCACGCCTAGGTGGACACGTAGATATGGGGGATAAAGGCATCTGTTTTGCATAGCAGTCTTCAGGTCAGAGGAGAGCCCTCCCCTGAGGGCTGGCCTTGCAGCATCAGCTATGGGTGGGTGGGGGTATGGGTGGAGCAAATTAGAATATTCATAGATCCACACATACTTAAGTAGGTGCAAGATGTAAAAGCTCTTTCCAAGCAATTTTAAGGCAATGAAAGTTTTTTTGTGTGTAAAAAAAGCCGCAATATACTGTTTTAGGAAATGCATATTTGTTTTTGAGGTGGATTTAGAGCCACCGGAGGGCATCTTTAATCTTTTTTGAGCCAAGGAACCCTTTTAACATTGAAAAAATTCTCAGGGAACCCCACCAATCAAAAATGTTACAAAATGAAAAAAACTCATGCACACGGGCCAGCACTTTGCCGCACGACGCCCATCGGATCTCTATATTGAACAGTAACTCCCATTTCCTCACATAAAGATGCAAATATGCGGCTTTTCACAGGTCTTGTCTTTACAAAGTTTAATCTGCATGACATCATCCAACATAGGAACAAGGTCTGCTGGTAAAGTCTTGGCAATAAGCATCCCACAATGTAAAAAACAGTACGTAACAACACTGGGTGTGTCTCTTTCACTCTGCTAATGAAGCCTTTGTTGCGCCCAACCATGACGGCTGCTCCATCAATACAGGGCCCAATTCAGAGACGGAATTTCTCTGCTTCAAATATTTATCCATCGCTGTTTTTCATGTAGTCACTATGACGTCGAGCACATCTTAACAAGGTCATTTACCGCCATAAAACACAAAGAATTACAGGAAGGGGACTGTAGCCATTATTATTGCATTCATACTACCACCTACTGACATGGAAGAGCCACTACAGACACCCATGCACAACAATGACAAATTTGCTAATTTTTTTTTTATCCCCCGCCAGTTGAAGCCCAAAGGGGTCGAAGACTGAAGGGGGATTATGTTATGGGTCAATCAATCAATCCATCCGTGCGTCCATCTGTCCCAATTTTGTGAAATCAACTCTTCCTACAGTTTTGTTCCGACTGTTTTGAAACTTGGTACTATGGTTTGATATACACTGAGGATGTACATATTGTAATTTGGTTCTGATTGGATGATATTTGTAGGAACTGTAGCCTCTGACCTCCTGTTTCACCTCACTTCACAGACAGTAATTGTCTTGTGAAATCAACTTCTCCTACAGTTTTGTTCCGATTGTTTTGACACTTGGCACCACGGTTTGATATACTCTGATGATGCACATATTCCAATTTCACTCTGATTGGATGACCTTGAGGTCAAAAGTAAGATTTTCCCTAAATCTTCTAAACACAGTAACTACTAAAAGAAATGATGTAGGCTTTTCAACTTGATGCAATAATTGTATCTAATACACATCTTGGACAATTTACACCCACACCTAACTATGGGTTTGGGGTCAAGGGGTCAAAGTTCAAAGTTAACATTGCAATTGCACTGTGGTAAATGGTAAATGCTACATTTACTATTACTATAAAATGAGTTAACCCCTTGCACTCCGGCTAATTTTCCTAAAAACGCCAAAAAAATAATGTGCCCAAAGTAAATCGAAAGCTGTTATTCAATCCTTTGCAGCATCTTCATGGGGTTGGTCTCATTTAAAAGAAAACACTTTGAATTTTTTGGCAAAAAAAACATGATCTCTCTAAGTGCTACGGCCACTGAGTTACAGTCATCTAAACATAGTGAACTTGAAGAAAATAAATTTGGCCTGGGTGTTTTTTTGATACAAATACTTGCAAATAACACACAGCTTCAGATCCGGACTGAAAAATGCAACAGAAATGTAGAACCAAGTGTTATCCAGCTGAGGTCCAAATTTTGTAACAACACCACAAAAAATGAATATATTACACAGCTTTGTTCTCAGGTTGTTCCCAGGCGTTTTGGAACTGTGCCAAATTGTGCCAAACGGCACAGTTTGGCAAAATGTCTGTAACTTTTGAATAATTCACTGTAGAATCTTCATTTTGGGCTCTAATGAAAGGTCACATTCAGGACTGTGTCTGTGTCTGTGTGTGTGTGTGTGTGTGTGGGGGGGGGGGTTGTCCCCCCACCGCTACAAAGGACGGAGATCGGCCCTCGCTACATGACGGATTACGCTCGTTGCATGTTTCCACAGCAACGCTGTCACAGCGGCTTCCCCCCCCGTCGCTACTGTGTGTGTGTGTGGAGGGGGTTGTCCCCCCCCCCCGCTACAGAGGACGGCCATCGGCCATTGCTACATGACGGAATAGACTCATATGGCTATGTGGCGACCGCTGCGCAGTCAGCGCGGCTTCCCCCTGTGGACCGGGGGGCGTTCGGACAGTGAACGCCCCCCCCCCCCCGCTCCTCTTCTGCAGCGGGGGGGGGGGGTGTTCACGGTCCGAACACGGCAAATGAACTGTTTATCGCGGCGCACACACTTCGTACTTCGTGCGCCGTACAGTTGTAATTTACAACTATTTAGTTGTAATTTAGTAATTTACCGATCGGTCAAAAGTCATTTTTTGATTACAGTTTTCAGGGATAAATAATAACTTAGCTTATAACACCTTACCTCTTCACAGCAACAGAGTCCTGGCAAACTTCTCTTCCCCATTGTCAGACGAACGCGACGCTGGTCCGCTTGTGGATCCCGGTCAAAACATAATTCCATTATTGCGGTTTTGGCGAATGATTTACGACCTTTGTCGTCAGCCTCTGTCGGTCTATGATGACGGAAGAGAATCCTAAACGTCTATTCTGCTGGAATGAGTGCAGGTCCCACTTGTGGGTGTTCTCCATGCTGCTGGATCTGTAGCAGGTTCTTCCAGCGTCCTTTTTTTCATCTGCTGCAACAGTAAATCTCTCTTCACCCAGCCCGAACTTCTGTGCTTCAATTGGCTCCTGCATTCACAGTAGGCGGGTCCTCCTTCCTAGGTTTTCATTCATTGGTTCTTCAAGGTTTCAGAAACCCATTTCAAGGCTCTTATTAGTCGAATGAGAGGTCAATCAGATGAACTAATCTGTTCGCGGCTGTGTCTGCAGCTTTTATTTTCAGTGGCGCTTGGACGCTAACACCACCTACATCACCACCATCAGGACCATGTGTCCGAGAGCGCACAAGGGCGTGCCCTCGTGCTCACTAGGACGCAGAGACTTGCCCGTCCGCGGTACAACGGAGCGCAAGAGGTTAAGCTAGGGCCACCAAACCTGGTATACAGGTTCACCTTGGGATCCTGACCTCTGACTATGGGTTTGGGGTCTAAAGGTTAAAGGTCAAGTTTAACATTCCTTATGCCTTATTACTGTACAACGAGTAAAGCTAGGATCACCAAACTTGGTAAACAGGTTTACCCTGTGACCCTGAAGTGTGACTATGGTTTTGAGATTGCAAGGTCAAAGGTCAACATCAAAATGGCTTATGAACTATGTCTCAACAACAAAGAAATTTAGTGTCACCAAACTTGCTACACAGGTTCACCTTGGGATCCTGACCTCAGACTATGGGTTTGGGGTCAAAAGGTCAAGGTCAACGCTCCTTATGCCATATTATTGTACAATGAGTACAGCTAGGGCCACCAAACCTGGTAGACGGATTCACTGTGGGATTCTGACCTCTGACTATGGGTTTGGGGTCAAAAGGTCAAAGGTCAAGGTTAGCATTTCATTTACACTATTACTATAAAACAAATAAAGCTAGGGCCACCAAACCTGGTACATAGGTTCACCTTGGGATCCTGACTTCAGACTATGGGTTTGGGGTCAAAAGGTCAAGGTTAACATTCCCTGAGCCTTATTACTGTACAAGTAAGGTTAGGGTCACCAAACCTGGTACATGGGTTCACTCTGAGACCATGACCTCTGACTACAGATTTGGGGTCAAAAGGTCAAGGATGGTACTCCTATGCTCTCTTACTATAGAACGTGTAAAGCTCTCTAGGGTCACCAAACTTGCTATATGGGTTCACCTTGGGATCCTGCCATACAACTATGGGTTGTATACTTTGCTGTATATTCATGGATGATGTGCTTATCATAATTTGGTTCTGCCACAGTAATTATATTGAAAAATTGAAAACTGCTCTCCGTCAGTAAGTATTGGGATCTTCAAAGAAAACAGAGGCGGGGGATGTTGCACTTGCTTCAGAGGGCTCTTGTTGACCAATTAAGAAGTGAAATTGGACAATTTCCAGAGGACCCCCAAATGTTCTCAACTACTCCCTGGGGTCCTAGGACCCCTGTTTGAAAAACAAGGAGCTAATGAATATAATGGAAATTTACATTCTTTTACATTTTTTTTTTTTTTTAACTTCCAGCACCGCAAGGATCGGCAGCCTCTTTTGCAGCAGCTACTCAGTATTGAATTTTTTCGCGCTTTTATTTTACTATTTGTATTTGTTACAACTTTTTTCTTGCTCTTGTTACCTTATATCCATCACAGACACCATGGACACTAATATCGCCGTTCTTGCGCTGATATTAGTGGTCTTTTTCTTCACTTCAGCTGTGACTGGGGACGTGGTGCGCTATGGCTGTATTGTTTACAGCAGGGATGAGCTGCTAGCGCTCTGTAGCGCAGCAGTGCTAACAGAGAGACCCAATGTCCCACGGGAAGTAAAGCGTAAACAACTTGGGTGTCGGGCTGGAGTGAAGCAACGGGCAAGGAAGACGAGGTTCAAGCCTGTTCTACCATCCATTATTATAGGAAATGTGAGGTTGCTTCAAAACAAGGCAGATGAGTTAGCAGCTCTGACCCGGTATGAGAGAGCCTACCGAGAGGTTAGCATCATGTTATTCACTGAAACGTCAGATGCTAACATCGGACTGGAGGGTTTTCATTTACTACGGGCAGATCAGACACTGGATAGCGGCAAGAGCAGAGGCGGTGGTCTGGCAGTGTTTGTGAATGACAGATGGTATAACCCTGGGCACATCACAATTAAAGAACAGCACTGTAGCAAGGACATTGAGTTATTAGCCGTTAGCATGAGGTCATACTACCTGCCGAGGGAGTTTTCACATGTAATTGTGATCACTATCTATGTACCCCGCTCTGCAAACACTGAGGCAGCGTGTGATGTCATCCACTCAGTCACCCTCAAGCAGCAGACTCAACACCCCACTGCTCTCCAGCTCATCTTGGGTGATTTTAACCGTGCTTCACTTTCCTCCACTCTGCCCACTTTCACCCCGTATGTTACATGCAACAAAAGAGACAATAAAACACTGGACTTATTTTATGCCAACAGTAAAGAAGCATACACCTCATCACCCCTCCCCTTCCTCGAAAGATGTGATCACAATCTGGTTCACCTCTTGCCTGGGTATAAACCCCTGGTACACAGACAACCTCCTGTTATCTGCACAGTGAAGAGATACTCTGAGGAGACTGAAGACACTCTGAAGGACTGTTTTGAATCCACTGTGTGGGAACAGGTCTGTGATCCACATGGGAAAGACATCGACAGCCTCACACACACCATCACAGACTATATTAACTTCTGTGTGGTTTGCACCATACCCACCAAAACCATACAGTGTTTCTCAAACAACAAGCCCTGGATCAACCCTGAGATAAAGATGCTGCTGAAGGAGAAGAAAAGGATCTTCAGGTGGGGAAACAAGGAGGAGCTGAAGTCCATACAGAGAGAGCTGAGAAGGAGGATCAGAGAGAAGAACAACTACAGGAGGAAGATGGAGGACAGGCTGCAGCAGAGCGATGTCAGCGGTGTCTGGAGAAGCCTCAAAACCATCTCTGGGTACCAGGATGCCACCTCCCAGGCTGTGGGGGGTATGGAGTGGGTGAACAACCTGAACCTGTTCAACAGGTTTGACCACCTGCCCACCAACCCATGTTGCCATCACTTTCATCTACTCCCCCTGTCCACTGTTCCCCTCCACCCCCCTCTTACATCTCCCAGCTCTCAGTGCACATCCCCTGCTGTTTTTCCCCTTACAAGCCCAGCACCCCCTGCTCCAAGCACACAGCCCCCCTGCCCCAGCCTGTCTGACCCAGGTGAGAGCTGAGCTGAAGAAGATCAAGGTGAGGAAGGCTGCAGGTCCAGACAGCATCAGCTCGAGGCTCCTCAAGTCCTGTGCAGACCAGCTGTGCGGGATTGTGGAGCACATCTTCAGCTTGAGCCTGAAGCCAGGGAGGGTACCACAGCTGTGGAAAACATCCTGCATGGTACTCGTGCCGAAGACTCCGTACCCCAAGGACCTGAACAGCTACAGACCAGTGGACCTCGCATCACACTTAATGAAGACCCTGGTGAGGCTGCTCCTCACTCATCTCTACTCCCTGGTCAGACCAGCGATGGATCCACTTCAGTTTGCCTACCAGCATGGCATCGGGGTGGAGGATGCAGTGATCTTCCTCCTACATCATTCCCTGTCTCACCTGGAAAAGCCTGGGAGCACTGTGAGGATCATGTTCTTCAATTTGCCCAGTGCTTTCAACACCATCCGACTAGTGATCCTGAGGGACAAGCTGATGTGTGCAGGAGTGGACCAGCACCTGTCATTGTGGATCCTGGACTATCTCACAGAGTGGTCACAGTTTGTGAGGACTCAGGACTGTGTGTCTGACACCATCATCTACAGTGTGGGGCCCCCCCAGGGAACAGTTCTGGCTCCCTTCCGCTTCACCCTCTACACTCCTAGTTTTTCATACAACACACCACACTGCCATCTACAGAAGTTCTCTGATGACTCTGCGATTGTCAGCCTCATCTCTGATGGGGATGATGTGGAGTATAGATGGCTTATCCAGGACTTTGTGGACTGGTGCCTGCGGAACTGCCTCCAGATCAATGCGGGAAAGATCAAGGAACTGGTGGCGGACTGCTGCAGGTGTGGACAACCCCCCACAGCACCGGTAAACATCCAGGGAACAGACACTGAGATAGTGACATCTTACAAGTACCTGGGTGTTCACCTGAACAATAAACTTGACTGGTCACACAACACCAACACGCTCTACAAGAAGGGGCCGTGCAGGCTATTCCTCCTGAGGAGACTCAGGTCTTTTGGAATGCAGGGGGCACTCCTGAAGGCCTTCTACGACTCTGTGGTGGCATCAGCCATCACGTATAGAGTGGTCTGCTGGGGCAGTGGCATCATGGCAGCCGACAGGAAGAGACTGAACAGGCTGATCAAAAAAGCTAGCTCTGTTCTGGGGCACCGCCTTGACCCAGTGGAGGAGATGGGAGAGAGGAGGATTGTGGCTAAGCTGTCATCTCTGCTGGAGTCAGAATCCCATTCCATGCGGGACACGCTGAATGCACTGAGGAGCTAGTTTAGTGGTAGGCTGTCCCATCCTTGGTGCTTGAGGGAGAGATTCCACAGATTCTTCCTACCTGCTGCTGCCAAACTTTATAATCTAATCTGTGCTACTCATAGGGACCATACATAACATCACTACTTTGCACAATAGGGATTGTTCCCTTCCAATACACTACTAATACAATTACAGTTATTATTGAGGGTGGCAACAACACTGTTCATTCAAATGGGAAATATACTGTCTGGATTTATATTTATATATTGCCAGATAATTTAACTAACTGCAATGCTGTAAGTACCATTTAACTGCAATGCTCCTGCACTGTGTATATATGTATATTTACCGTTTTGCTGTCCAATTATTATCTTATTTATTATTGCTCTGAGTGCTGCTATCCCTTTGCTGCTGCAATCCTGTAATTTCTCCATTGTGGGACTAATAAAAGTTTATTTTATCTTTATAAGATAAAATATATTTTATCTGCTTGCTGTGCCTAGGAAATAAACTTTGGTTATAAATTTCGCAGTGTGACTGAGTCAGTAAATGCCTGATAAATGCTGTAAAGTTTTCATGCTGATATTTTATTTATTTATTTTACCTTTATTTATACAGGGGAGTTCCATTAAGAGGCAACCTCTCTTTTTCAGGGACACCGTGTTCACACTCACACAGTTACACATTCACACCTGGAAACTGCCCAGTACAACCACAGACTGACCTGTGGCCACTGAGCACCTCCACTGGGGCAGTTGGGAATAAGGGCCTTGCTCAATGGCACCACAGTGGGGTTAAGGAGGGTAAAATTTCAGTTAGCAGACAGTGCAAAATATGTGCAGTTAAAACTCTTTTGTTACTCTGCCCATTAAAAAACAAATAGAAATCATACCATTCCAAAATCTCTCTGTTTTAGCTTCTTATGGATCTGTGGACTGCTTGTAGTATTGAGAATGTTTTTAGATTGTTCAGTGAAAAAATTCCAACTACCAACAAATTTGGGGACACATCAATGCATCTTAGGATTTATGGTGATTTCATAGCTCCACGTGTACACCAGTTGGAAGAAATGGGACTTCCACTGACCCAGACACGCACAAGGAGATGAACTTAGAAAGAGTCACGCAAAAGTTGAATCACTTATGGTTTCTGTTTTTTTTTTAATACAAATGTCACAGAAGTGTTTATTTCACCTCAATATTCTGATAATCATTTACAGTAATTGGTTCAGTAATAAAAGAACAAAAATCTCAAACCTTTTCTAATTAACTTTTTAAAAATAAAGCCTTATCTCAAAGTTTAAATGAGCGTGTTGGCCAGCCTGTCAGGCTGCATATCTGTGTTTATCTTTTCTCTTGGCCGCAGCTTATTTGGTCCACACCGCATGAGTGGCCTCATGTTTGGTTGCCATGGCTCCCAAGACATTTGTGATCCAGATGGAGGTTTTGGCTTGACCTCTCATGGGAATTTAAGATGCTTTAAAACCTTCTTTCGGTTTTGGAAAAGTACGTGTTTGTGTCAGAAACAGGTGAAAATACAAATCTGTACAGATTCTGATGTTTGTTTAAATGTTTCTTTAAAGGGAGGACGGACAGTCCCATCAGTGGCCTCATCATTTGACAACTGTGCAGATGTGATGAAGGATTCCAGAAAACGCAGACTGCTGCCACATGTGGATCATGAACTTATACTCCCCTCTGAATACAAACTGGATCTAAAAGTACACATGTAAAATGAAGACAGATGATTTTTTTTTTAAATTTATGTACATAAAGTTGAGCTCCAAGTTTTGACAGTCAAATGAACAAGTGGACCCATCAGCCTGAAGAGTTCTTGACTTGTGTGGAGCTCGAGTTGCAGCAAGTCTACATTCATCATTCAGATGTCCACGAGTTATTTTGATTAGTAAATAAAGTAAATATATAATTACTTCATTCCTGCATTTGTGTCAGAAAAGACAATTCAGTCTAGACATGTGCACTGGGTTCCCAGCCTATTTTTATAGAAAAAAAAGTATATGTTTATAGTGAAATTATTTTTTAGCTGTCTTTCAGTACTATTGCTCAACGAATCTTTGGGCTAATTGTGTATTTGAATATTCAGTAATGGCTGTTATAAAGTCTGAAGACTAACCTTTCCACAGGGTTAAAAAAAACAGCAGGTGATTTATCAATGTCTGTTACTCCATAGGACATTTAGTGCTGTTAAAGATTTAAATTTCATATTTGTACTCATGTCTGCTTAATGCATATGTGAACCAGTGTAACATACTGTAAATGTGGATGAGCTAATGTAAACTTATGTTTGTTGGGAAGTAAAGGAAGAATAGTCTTATACTTAAAGAGCATTATTGTTGTTAGTTGTAGTTTCTTCTTGTGCTCTGTCCTCCGTGCTGCCTTCTCTCTCTGGGTGTTTTTAAAGTAGGTGATGCAGTAGTGACATTTGGGTGCTCAAATACATACAGCACACGGACCATTTTATCAGTCAACAGCAGTATTTCAGAAGGCCTGATTAGAAAATCGTCACTTTTTAAGGAAAAGTCTTTTTTACTTTTTCTTTGTGCAAATAACAGAATGTATAACAATGTCACTCTGTCCACCCATGTTCAGACTTGTATATATTGTACCTAACAGTTGTCCTACCAGGTGCATTCAAAATAATTTCTTGTAAAGTTGTTGCCCTTGTGTCAGCTGTAGGTTTTCTCAAATGTAAAGACTTATTTATTTAGAGAGCAGAGAACTGCTCATTCTCAGTTGGGCCAGTGTCATGATTAACCTCTGTCACCTTCATGCACAGAATCTGTGAAGAATATATATTTGCAGTCATGTGGGTGTGTGCTGTTAACCTCAGCTGGAGTTGAGAAGATTGTCTGATAACCCGTCCTATAGAACGTATTCATTCAGAGCTTCTCTTTGATTCAATGAGTTACAACAAAGAAAGAGAGTGAATGTAATTATAAGATTTTATGACGGTGATCACTTGAAAATAGTTGCCAGTGTTAAATGTGAACAAATTAAATGTTGGACAAAGTTAAAAATGGGTGATCTTACCAAATAACACCTAGAAGATAACACACAAGCAGTTTGTATGTTGTATGACTCCTCTCAGCTTTCTGGTGAGCACAGTTTGAATGTTCCCATTACATGACCACAATTCTGTGTTGTGAAGCAAAAGATAAACTGGTGTTTGGATCATTTTTGTAGATGTGCTTTTCTTATTCTGTTACTTGGCTTTTAACACACTGTTTTTTTGCATTTTTAAAACTAATAAATGCATTTAATAAGTCGTGTGTGGTTTCCTGTTGAGAATGGATTGTTATACAGTGCTGTGAAAAAGTATTTGCCACCTTCCAGATTTCTTATATTTAGGCATACTTGATGTTGCCATAAACATGGTAGAGTGTCCTTTCCCCCCCTTTGTGGGACACTTTACATGTTGGGACACTACTTCTTGAAAAAACAAAAATGTGCACAGTAGTCTGGAGCAATGAGCCGCTGCGTCTGTACATGTACATCTTGAAAAGCTTGGTTTTATTGTCTAACTTAGTGAAAACAACTCACCCAAATTTCAAGTCAAAATATTGTCATGTACAGAATTTATTTACAGAACATAACAACTGGCCAAAACAACAAAAAAGATGTTACTTTTAGATGTGATTTTATGAATGAATGAATGAATCTTTATTTCGGATAGTACAGGTTAAAAGAAACTGAATAATATAACAAAGGGGGAAAGAAAATCCAACAAGGTCAAATTAGACAATAACTCCTCTGATTATACAGTTCAACTTAAGTTATCCGAAATGGGTGATGGCTGAAGCTGCAGCTTATATTGCCCACCCATGTTCCATCCAAGAATTCAAAAGAAAAAAACAAAACAAGAGCGATTACAATTCAGAACGAAGCTAAGACAAAATGTGACAAAAAACTAAGCTACAACACAACACAGGCTGGATATAACAATCCTTATGTGATTTTACATGTCATCTTGTATATATGTTTGGAGTATTTCTTCCTTTAGTTTTTGTTTAAATTGTCCAAGCGTTGTACATGATTTTAATTCAGGTCCAAAATCGTTCCATAATCTGACTCCTTGCACTGAAACACAGTGTTGCTTGGTGGTAGTTCTCACTGAAGGTTTCTGAAATATACATGTTCCTCTGAAATGATATTGTTTCTCCCTTATTTGGAACAAATAAGCTATTTAACAAATAGCTATTTATATATATATATATATATATATATACAGTATATATATAATATATAATTTGTTATAATAATCTAACAAATAAACTATTAGATCAAATAGTGCAAAGAATATACAGTGCATCTGGAAAGTATTCACGGCGCTTCACTTTTTCCACATTTTATGCTACAGCCTTATTCCAAAAGGGATTAAATTCATTTTTTCCCTCAAAATTGTACACACAATACCCCGTAATGACAACGTGAAAAAAGTTTTTTTGAAATTTTTGCAAATTTGTTAAAAATAAAAAACTAAGAAATCACATGTACATAAGTATTCACAGCCTTTGCCATGTAGCTCAAAATTGAGCTCAGGTGCATCCTGTTTCCACTGATCATCCTTGAGATGTTTCTACAGCTTAATAAGCGACTTTCGCATTTCAGCTCGCGCAAAGCATCATGGGAACGTGGCTACCATGCATGCTCTATCGATACATTTAATTTATGGAAAGTTCCTGATCTACGAGCATATTGTATGCATAGGGGTCTTCCCGGTTGTACCCGCAAACACAAGGATGAACTAGTTGCGCTTGCATTCGCGGCCACGTCGCAGAAATTGGCCACAATGAGATGAGATGAGATGAGATTCAACTTTATTGTCATTACACATGTATGAATACAAGGTAACGAAACGTGACTTGGCATTTGGGCACGCTCTGCAGAGCGCATCCAAGGCTGGGGCAGCCGCTAGGCGCCAGTCATAAAGAAGAAAGGAAAAAAAAAAGAAAAAGAGTGGATATCACACAGTAGGCGAGAGAAAAAAACATGTTTTATCAAATTGACGCTTAAGTAAGTAAGCGAAATTTTGATTGCAGGCAAAAAAACCCTCAATGCTTATTAGCAGACATTTAGTAGACAAGTCACACAGCAGGGAGAGAGCAGTGTATGTATATCAGTATGATGATATCAGTGTGTGTGCAGTGTTGAGTGTATCAGTTACTGGAGCACAACAAATAGTCTCCTAGGCAACGGTAGATGTTATAGTTCATGAACGCTGTCCCTGAAGAGTTCTGTTTATTGCACAGCAGCGGTGTTTGGGTTAGCGAGCCAGCTGACACATCCGCTTATCTCAACTCTGGAGGAGTGAGTTATCCAGGGGCGCCGATCAAGGCCGAATCTACTCAGACAGAGTATAGGAGTATGGGATTTCCCTATTGTCATATTCTGAGCTTACAATTCAAATTAACATTCACTGGCTTTAAATTCATATCATTCCCTGGAGAGCACGAAGCGACTCCAGATGTTTCCCCTTCTAAACACAGATGAACATGTCCGATAGAGTCTATCTCTCTAATGCATGAAGATGGTAAATTCCATGTTGGTCATTTGCCACTATTTCGTGCACTCCCCATCTGGTCGAATTATTGAGAAGCAGCTCCGCCGGGTCCGCATTTTGATTAACTCCTCCAGTTAAATTTTCGATACACCAGGAGAACTCCAAAGCCCAATCGGCAGAAATCCTGTGATCGTAGCCAAAACAGGTAGATGTTTTTCCACATCCTCAGTCAAATCACACAGACACATGAGTTCCAATCCATGGGTCTCTCCACATTTGGGCTCCCCCGGGCCCAATTTTCTGTTTGAAAAGGTGGTGTCAATTGCGTTTAAAGCCCAGCTTATATCCATTTTCCGTATTTTCCATTTGGGTTGAGATCAGCAAGATGGTGAGACGGCACAGACACTCACTCAGACGCAGCAAGCTGGGATTAGGTCAGGAAGGCAGGATAGGAGGAGGGAGGAAAAAAAAATGCGACTGCTCTCACTGAAGGCAAAAGGAAGACCCCCCTGTTTGTATGCTGACATAGCAGAATTTTTGTTGTCAAAGGACCAAGCACCCTTACTTGCAAGACTCCAAAATGACTACAAAGAAGGTAAGCAAGTGATTTGACAGCTCAACTTTGGTTAGGTAAGCAAGTGATTTGACAGCTCAACTTTGGTTTTGTCATTTTGAGTAAATTTCACTACAAGGCATAGCCTGCTTACTTCGATCTATAGGTCGATACTGTAGAAGAGCTGGAATGATGAGGCGGTTTTTGTATCAAAAACAGAGTCTTTAATGAACAACTCTTCTATCTAGTCTCATCTGGTGCAGAGCTTGGCAGAAGGCAAAAGAGGAAGATTTCTGCCCAGCTCGCTGGTTAAATACAGGCACACATCAAAGACATGCAAAATACAAGCTGAAATCCCCTGTTATCTAAATCCCCATTAGTCCTGTTAACTCCTCCCTTCGTCTTGGGAGGTGATGGGAAAACCTCTCCTGGCCTTAGGGGGTGAAGGTGTCAGGTCTGTTGCCATGGCGTCCTGTGACGTCATTGGTCTTCACACGAAGACCAATGAGATTTGAGATTCCTTTGTCCCTTTCAGAGGTGTGAAGTTCCTTTGTATATTCTGTCCCAAACATTTCCACATGCTCTAACAAATGTAGGTATGGAATATATGAGTAATATATACCACAGGCCCCCCAAACAACTATGAAAGGACACAGAAAGATTCACAGTCTAGGATAATTACTAAGACATACTACGTGTTACAGCTGTTGCCACAGAAGAACTTTTAAGCAGCCATGCTCCTAAGAGAGTTCAGTGAAAACATAACAGCATAGTATAATCATAAGTCAGTCCTAAACTGTTGCGGCACAATTAGCGAGAAAAAAAAAAAAATAAAAATTGCAGAGTGGTGTAATCAGTCCCTGCGCAGTCTGGGTTTCAATCTTCTCCCAAAGCTGCTGTAGGTGGGTTTAGGCGTCCTGCTGGGACCTTCTTGTGAGGAATCTGCAGTGTGGGAAGGAGAGAGATTATTTGTTCCCTGCTTGGGGGCTGAGACTTTTTCCTTGGGGGGTCTACCTCGCCGAGGTGCTCGAGCCAGCTGTGCAGGTTCGTCTCTCAACAAGAAGGCAGGTTTGAGTCTGTCAATGCTGACCGTTTCATTTCTATCCCCATAATCAAGCACAAAGTGTTTGTCACCATTTTCCAGCACTCTGAACGGGCCATCGTATACTGGGCGTAACGTTGGTTTAAGGGCTTCATGCTTAACAAAAACAAACTCGGCGTTTTTTAAAGTTTGAGGAACAAAAACTCGTGGAAAGGAGTGATGAACTGGACCGTGGAGAGAGTCCGGTCCGTTACTGCCTAAAAACCTTGGGACTGGGAGGTGCCCTGGTTCCGGGTTTTCTGGTAAAAATTCACCTGGTAGTCTGATAGGCTGAGCAAAGACTAATTCTGCAGGGGAAGCGTCTAAATCCTCTTTAGGTGCCGCACGCAACCCCAATAAAACCCAGGGAAGTTTATTTACCCAATTTGTGTCCGTTAATGAGGCTCTGAGGGCGGCCTTTAGGGACCTGTGAAAACGCTCGCATAACCCATTAGCCTGAGGGTGATAAGCGGTGGTACGGTGAATTGTTGCCCCTAAACTGTTGGACATGGCTGACCAGAGCTCTGAGACAAATTGAGGTCCCCTATCTGACGTGATGTCTGATGGGACGCCGAAACGTGCCACCCAATTTGTTAGAAAAACGCGAGCGACTTCCTCCGCTGTAGTTGCCGCTAAAGGGACTGCCTCTGGCCAGCGCGTGGTGCGGTCTATCATTGTTAGCAGGTGTGTGAAACCTTGGGAGGAAGGCAGTGGCCCCACGAGGTCGACATGAATGTGGTCGAACCTTCTAGCAGGGATGGGAAAAGGCTCCAGAGGGGCTTTTGTGTGTTTGTGTACTTTGGCGCGCTGACAAGGAATGCAAGTTTTTGCCCATTCTTTTACATTTTTGCGCAGGCCTGGCCACACAAACTTTTCGGCAACCATTTTGACCGAGGCGCGCACACCTGGATGCGCGAGGGAGTGAATTGCGTCGAAAATACGGCGGCGCCAAGCAGCCGGTAGTAACGGGCGAGGTCGGCCGGTTGAAACATCGCATATTAGGGGGGGCACGCCGTCGCGCAACCCTTTTTTCTCCAGCCTTAACCCTGTTGGTCCAGACAGGAGCGCGCGCACGTCCGCATCACTACCTTGTTCTTCCGCCATGGCTGCATAATCTATCCCTTCATGGATAGGTGCTGCATATGTGTTTGCGTTAGAGAAAAGCTCAGCTGCTGAGGCAGTGTAATCTGTCTCCTCGCGCTCTGGCGGTGCCACAGCGCGAGAGAGACAGTCCGCTACTACGTTAAGTTTGCCCGCAACATGTCGAATGTCTGTGGTGAACTCTGAAATCGCAGCCAACTGTCTTTGTTGTCTGCCCGACCAAGGTTCTGAAATTTTAGCCATAGCGAAAGTGAGCGGTTTATGGTCCACAAAAGCCGTGAAACTCCGCTCTTCTAACCAAAACTGGGAGTGGCGGATGGACAAATGGAGCGCCAGCAGCTCCCTGTCAAAAGTGCTGTATTTGCGTTCCGTCGGGTTTAGTGATTTGCTAAAGAATGCTAAAGGTTGCCAGACCCCCTTGACAAGTTGTTCTACAACTGCCCCTATGGCCAAGTCTGAAGCATCTGTGGTTAGAGCAATGCGGGCCGAGGGATCTGGATGGACTAACATTGTGGCGTTAGCTAGGGCGTTTTTAACTTCCGCAAAAGCGCGTTCGCGTTCTGGGGTCCATTCGACCGCGTTGGAAGCTTTCTTTTTTTTGAGCGCGTCATACGGGGGCTGCATGAGCTGAGCTGCATGAGGGAGGAAACGGTTGTAAAAATTAACCATCCCCAAAAATTCCTGTAGTGATTTGACTGTTTGGGGCCGTGGAAAACCTTCTATCGCATGAATTTTGTCTGGAAGCAGAACTGCCCCTTTCGGGGAGACTCTATGTCCCAAAAAATCAATTTGCGATACGCCGAATTTGCATTTGGCTGGATTGATTATTAATCCGTGCTCTTCTAGCCTCTGAAAAACGGTGGTGAGATGCTGCTCGTGCTCTTCCTCAGATGAGCTGGCTACCAGCATGTCATCGAGGTAGACGAAAACAAAGGGGAGGTCGCGTAAGACTGTGTCCATCATACGTTGAAAAGTCTGAGCAGCGCCTTTGAGGCCGAAAGGCATTCGCAGGAATTCAAAAAGGCCGAAAGGGGTTATAACCGCTGTTTTAGGAATGTCTTCAGCCCGGACTGGGACTTGGTGATAACCGCGGACTAAGTCTATTTTTGAAAAAATGCGCGCACCCGCTAAATGTAGTGAAAAATCCTGTATGTGAGGGATTGGGTAGCGGTCATGCGCTGTAGCGTTGTTTAATCTGCGGTAATCTCCGCACGGTCTCCAAGAACCGTCGGATTTCGGAACCATGTGAAGCGGCGAAGCCCAAGGGCTTTTCAAGCGTTTAACAATACCCAATTTTTCGAGAGCCGCAAACTCGTCCCTTGCTATGTTGAGCTTGGCCACGTCTAAGCGGCGAGCGTTGGCAAAAACGGGAGGTCCCGTTGTAGGAATGAAGTGTTTAACCCCGTATTTGGCTACAGTGGCTGAAAATTTGGGGGTTGTGAGTGCTGGAAATTGGGTGAGGAGTTGCTCAAACTTACCTCCTGCCGTGGTGACGTTTGCCTGCACAGGTGGTGGAGAGACTCGAGCTGAGCATGGAATAGAAGCAAAAGAAAGTGCATTAACCAGGCGCCTATTTGCCAGATCAACTAATAACCCATGTGCACACAGAAAATCAGCGCCTAACAAGTTAAAACTCACCGCCGCTACAACAAATGTCCATCTGTAGCTGCGGCCGTGAATGAGGAGGTGCAGGCTCTTTTCCCCGAACGTGTCGATGTCAGAACCGTTGGCTGCCACTGCTCCATTGCCCCGGGTGCCCATGGCTTGATCTGCGTGGGAGGGCATGACGAAACTCAGCTGAGCTCCCGTGTCGATGAGGAACTGCTTGCCTGTGTGTCCATCCGTCACGTATAACAGCTTGTTTTTCTCGCCGAGAACCGCTGCCGTTAACGGCTCTCGGCTTTGGCGTTTCCCGACATCGTAAACTTGCAGGGAGGAACACATTTTCGGGCTTTCTCGGCGAAGCAGTGGTGATAATAACAGACGTCATTCTGTTTGTTGCGCTTGGGCCGTGCCGCTGTCACCGTGGGTTGAGTCTGCTCCGTGGGTTGTGGCTCTCCCAGGCTCGGGGCGTCGGTCTTGAGGTCTGCGGATGCCGCTGTGGGTGTCAGTTCTCTGCAGGCATTGACGAGCCGATAAGCCTCGTTGGCCAGTGTGCGGAAGTCCTGATGATTGTTGCACTTCATACTGGCGAGTGTCCCTCTCGTGTGTGGTGGTAGCGTGCTGAGAAAAATGAATTGGAAAAGGAAGTTATCATTATCCTCCTCCTTGAGCTGCAGCAAGTCCTCCATGAGGGCCTTTGGATTGCCCCCTCTGTGGCCGTAGACCGCCAGGATCTTTTCGGCTCTTTCCTCCGCTGATGGGACATAATTCGCCACGATGGTCGCCTTGAGTGTCTCATACTTGTCCCGGGCCGGTGGTCGCTGGATCAAGCTCCGCACACACCTCGAAGTGGCGGAGTCGAGTTTGGAGACGATGTGGTAAAATTTAGTATCATCTGCCGTGATGCCCGCCAGTATGAACTGGGCTTCAGCTTGATGAAACCAGGAGGCCGGGTCTTCTCGCCAGAAATCTGGCAGTTTGACAGCGACGGCGTTCGCACACATCATCACTGTTGTGCCCGCCGGGTGAGAGTGCGTTGCCTCGGCTCTCACGGCGGTGCTGGAGCTCGGTTGAGCTCTCTCAGTGCCCTCTGCCGGGGGAAACAGCTGTCCGCTTGTTCCCTCGTCTGCGTTGTCGGGGGCGTATGCCAGAGTCGCCACGGATGAGTCGCTTGAAGAACGCCTCCGGTCCATACTCGCGTCAAGGTCACCAGTGTAGAAGAGCTGGAATGATGAGGCGGTTTTTGTATCAAAAACAGAGTCTTTAATGAACAACTCTTCTATCTAGTCTCATCTGGTGCAGAGCTTGGCAGAAGGCAAAAGAGGAAGATTTCTGCCCAGCTCGCTGGTTAAATACAGGCACACATCAAAGACATGCAAAATACAAGCTGAAATCCCCTGTTATCTAAATCCCCATTAGTCCTGTTAACTCCTCCCTTCGTCTTGGGAGGTGATGGGAAAACCTCTCCTGGCCTTAGGGGGTGAAGGTGTCAGGTCTGTTGCCATGGCGTCCTGTGACGTCATTGGTCTTCACACGAAGACCAATGAGATTTGAGATTCCTTTGTCCCTTTCAGAGGTGTGAAGTTCCTTTGTATATTCTGTCCCAAACATTTCCACATGCTCTAACAAATGTAGGTATGGAATATATGAGTAATATATACCACAGATACTACTATAGTTTAAGTACCACACATTTTCAATGATTTGCAATTTTATTTTATACCAGCCTACTTATCAATGGCCTTAATTACATGTGTGTGTAGATCAAGCTTTATTACCAATATACAAAGAACTATATCCTAGATCCAGGCCTGCCTGTCCGTACCTACTACTTCAGGGTTTAGACTCGTGTCAATTAGGCTAGAACTTGGACAATACACAACACTTCTTTTTTTTTTTTCCACAATATCTTTATTGAACCTTTTTTTTTTTTTAACAAACATGATACAAACAATCAAACACTAACACTAAAGTACTACAAAAAAAAAAAAAAAAATGCCCTAAAAACACCAACAACCACCAACAAAATCAAGTCTTCAACAATGCTCCTCTGTTTAGTCTAGACAATCCAATACATTAGTATACATATTATGTTCACCAGTTTGGAATTTACAAGGTCCACACACATCATTCACCTTCTTCTTCAAGAGTTATGTTTAAATTTTTTACATAATCAATAAAAGGTCTCCATATATTCTCAAACACAATTTCCTTTGATTTCAGTATATATGTTATTCTTTCTAATGGAAGGTTTGTTAACATCTGTCTTAACCACTGAGTCACATCTGGTCTATGAGTCTTTTTCCATAATAGTGCAATACATTTTTTGGCATTAAGCAAACTGAGGTCTATGAATGTTCTTTCACTTTTATTGAAATTATGCTTTTCTGGGTACAGACCCAACAAAAACAGTTTAGGATTCAATATGATTTGTTTTGAGATTATTTTTTCAATTGTTACCCTCACCTCCTCCCAAAACATTCTTATTAATCTACATTCCCATAAACAATGAAATAGGGTTCCTTTACTTTCCATGCATTTTGTGCATGTATCTGGTATATTTTTGTTATATCTATTTAACTCCTCCGGTGTAACATACATCCGCATTAACCATTTGAAATGTATCAATTTAAGGCGTGCATTTATTGATTTGGTTTGAGCTTCTGTACAAGCCAATTCCCATTGTTCCTCTGAAATTTCAATTTGCAGATCTTCTTTCCAGTAGTTTAATCTTTTCAGTGAATTTTCACTTGAAGATAGTGTCAATGAGTTATAAAACTCTGAAATAATACCCTTTCTTTTACTATCTTTCATCATCATTTTTTCCAAGGATGAATAAATAGGTCGAGTGAGAGCTTTATTTTGATTTGATCGAATAAAGTTTCTAAGTTGAAGATATTTAAAAAAATGTGTTCTATTGAGATTAAATTTGATCCTCAGCTCTTCAAAAGACATTATGTTGTCTGCACATGGCAAATATAAATCCTGAATCTTTTGTATCCCTTTTAAATTCCATACTTTAAATACAGCGTCCGCTCTCCCTGGTTTAAAATATTGATTACCCCATATTGGACTAAATTGTGACAATAACTGTGGTTCTTTTAAATAGTTTTTAGCTTCACACCATATTTTGATCATATGCTTTACAAATGGATTTTTAACTTGTTTTTGTAATTTTTTTGCCGAATCTGAGTATATGAATATGGGAAGAGGTAAAGGTAAATTGTATGATTCCATTTCAGTCCAGTGAGGGAGATCATTTGATGAAAAATAATATGTCATAGACCTCAGTTGTGCCGACCAATAATACAACATAAAATTTGGACATTTCAGACCTCCACGATCAAATGGTAAATATAATAAAGACAAACGTAATCTAGCCCTCCTGTTGTTCCATATAAATTCCACTAACTTTTTTTTTATTCTTGAGAATAGATCTAAAGGTGGTGATAAGGGAATGTATTGAAATAAATAAAGTATTTTAGGTAAAATATTACTTTTAAGTATATTGATTCTCCCGATCATCGACATTGGTAGTGACATCCATCTCTGAGTTAACTCATTGATATCTGACATTAAGGCTTCATAGTTGACACTGGCGACTGATTCTAGCTTAGGCATAATTTGGATTCCTAAATATTTAAACTGATTTACAACATTGAATTGATTTACCTCAGGGGCTGGGTAATTTCTCTGGGTCTCATTTAGCATTAATATTGAAGATTTAGTTTTATTTATTTTATATCCTGATATTTCCCCAAAATTCTTTATTAAATTCAACAAGGTTGGAATTGATTTTTTTAGATTCGACATAAACAAAATTATATCATCGGCGTACAGGGAGATTTTATGTTCTGTTGGTCCAACTTTAATTCCATATATTTGTGAATGTAAACGTATCGCTATCGCTAAAGGTTCAATTGCCATAGTAAACAGTAAAGGTGAAAGTGGACAGCCTTGTCGACATCCTCTATTGATTTTTATTGGTTTTGAAATATTGTTATTTGTTAGGATTTCTGCTGTAGCATTATTGTATATTATTTGAACCCATTTTATGAAATTATTTCCAAGTCCAAACCTTTGTAGGACTTCAAAAAGAAAGGGCCATTCAACTCTATCAAAGGCCTTTTCGGCGTCCAATGATAGGAGAGCTGTATCCGGTGCTTCTTTATTAAAATAAATAATATTAAATAGTCTTCTTACATTATGGAAGCCTTGTCTACCCTTTATAAAGCCATTCTGATCTCGATTAATAATATTTGGTAAAATTTCTTGTATTCGTCTTGCTAAAATTTTACAGATTATCTTAAGGTCGGCGTTTAATAGGCTTATTGGTCTCATATTTTCACATTTATTAGAGGGCTTACCTGGTTTTGGCAGCAGTATAATTAAGGCATTATTTATGTATGATGGTAAATTATTATTTTGAAATGCTTCTAAAACCATTTCCAAAAAAGGTTTTATTAATTTATTCTTAAATTTTTTATAAAGGTCAACTGGAAGACCATCTGGTCCTGCACTTTTTCCTGATTTCATATTATCAATGGCTAGCCCAACTTCTTCTTGACTAATTTTAGACTCCAATATCTCCCTGTTTTCATTTGGAATACACGGTATAGATAGTTCGTTCAAAAACCCATTTAGTTTTGTTAAATCAGGTTCATTTTTGGTATCATATAATTTTTCATAGTAATCTCTAAAGGCTCTATTAATTTCTAAAGGATCTATAACTACCTGTCCGTTACTTATAATACTGGTAATTGGTGTTTTAATTTCCAATTGTTTAATCTGCCATGCTAATAATTTTCCTGATTTTTCACCTTGTTCATAAAAAGATTGTTTCAATCTTAGAAGACTCGAGGCAGCTCTATTCGCTGATTTTTTGTCGTATTCAGCTCTCAAAATCAGTAATTCATTCTCCAACCTTGGGTCACTTCCTGCATACACTTTTTCCTGAAGACTTTTTATTTTATGTTCCAATTTAGCTCTCTCCTCTCGAGTCTTCTTAGATTTTGATCCTGTATAACTAATAATATGTCCTCTAATAAAAGCTTTGAAAGCCTCCCACTTTACACATGCTGATGTTTGTGTAGTATTGATGTCAAAGAACTCGTCTATCTGTTTTTCTATATACTTGACAAATTCCTCATCCTGAAGCCATTTATGCTGAAATTGCCATCTACCTGATTCCTTTGTCAATTTTTTATCTACATATATTAGACAACAGGGTGCATGATCAGAAATCACGATGTTATCATAAAAGCAGTTTTGAATCTTGGACCTTAATTCTGTGGAAATCAAAAAATAATCAATACGTGAGAATGTCTTATAGGTACTGGAATAACAAGAATAGGCTTTAACTTGTGGTTTCATTTCTCTCCATATATCTAACAATCTCAATTCTTTCATAAAATGATTAATAGTCATCCTACATCCAATGTGCGTACAATCCAGTCCTGTTGATCTATCCAGACCTGGATTCAATGTACAATTAAAATCCCCTGCTATTATATGTTGCCCTGTAAGTGATGATAAGATGAGAAATAAATTAGCAAAGAACTTCTGATCATCTATATTGGGACCATATAAGTTCACAAGATTTATATTTTCTAATAGCAAAGAACCTTGAATGATTACATATCTTCCAAATTTGTCTCCAATTACATTTTTCACCTGAAAAGGAACTGATTTATGTATGAGAGTCATAACTCCCCTGGCTCGGGATGAAAATGAAGAGGTGAATACACTTCCCTGCCATCTACTCCTAATTCTTTTAACATCCTCCTCTATCAGATGAGTTTCTTGTAAAAACACAATTCTTGAACCCATGTCCTTTATTTTATTCATAACTTGTTTAAGTTTTTTTAAATTTTGTAGACCTCTGCAATTCCATGAAGTTAAATTAAGATTAACACTTTGGTCCATGATCAATAGAGAGTTTAGGATTACCTTGCAGTGTAAACATGCTCATACAGAGAAGCAAAAACATGAGTGGTTGAACATTCATCCTACAAACTACACACAAACAAATTTCCCCTTCCCACACTTGTGGCAAACCCCCCAAAATCAAAAGAAAAATTCTGTCTCCCGATATAGCCATCGACCGTTCCACACCCACGGGGAACAGCCTAAGCCACTCCTTCTTCATCCTCCCAATCACCCTAACTCTACTGCTTTTAATGACGTAACATTAACTCTCCTCTGTAGTTTTCCAACTTAACTCCAAAATTTTTAACAACTTTGTACATCATAGTTTTTTTTTTTTGTTTTGTTTTTGTTTTGTTTTTTTAATATATAATACAATCTATATTTTGTAAACTTACTATTTACTTCAAGTCAGTCAGATGCCTGTGCAAATGCTTAATTATTCTACCTTATATTTTGTTCATGCTTAGCTCCCACCAGTCTCTTCTTCTTCTTTGATCTTCTTGATGAACTCCTGCGCCTCCTCTGGGGTCTTGAAAATGTGGGTTCTGCCCTCATACGTGGTCAGCAGTCTCGCAGGATAGATTACACCATGACGAATCCCAAGGTTGCGCAGCTCCTTACGTATGGGATCAAACTGCTTCCTCAATTGCTGGATTCCTGTGGCCAAATCTGGGTAGAACCGCACCTGCTGGTCCTGGTGTTTAATCTCTCCTTTAGCACGTGCAGCGTTGAAGATCTTCATCCTGTCTCTGTTGCTAAGAAACTTCATAATTAAGGTCCTCGGCGGTCCCTTATCTCTCCGTGGGCCAATACGATGTGCTTTTTCCAGAACCACTGCTGATTGCAACTCCTCGCTGCCCAGCACCTCCGGAATCCACTTTTCCAGAAAGGAACATACGTCCCGACCTTCTGATTCCTCTGGAAGACCCACCAGCCTCAAATTATTCTGTCTCGACCGAGATTCCAAATCCAAAATATTATCTTCCAGAGATTTATTTTTTTTTCCAAAGTGCGCACCTTTAATTGAAGACGGGTGACGTCATCTTCAGCACTAGCGAGACGGAGCTCCATCTGCGCCGTTCGTTCTACACAGTCACCCAATTCCTTTCTTATTCCTTCCAACGCTGTCATAATCCCATCAAATCTAGAGGAAAAGTCCGCTCTCATTGAACTCATGGCAGCCATCAGCGCATCTGCGCCTCTCCCCGCAGACATCGCACCGCCGCCAGCCTCCTCCGCCATATATGGAGTTTTGTTTGCTGCGTCACAGACCTGAAAGTCCGTTAATTTGGACTGTTTCGGCGGCTCGCTTTTTCCTTTTCCTGGTTTTCCAGCCTTAGGCTTCGCCGACATATCCTCGCCCAAATGCTGGGATACGTTCTGTCCCAAATGAGAGAGTTATTTGCCGATTTTTTTTCTCCAGGAGCAGAGCAGAGCGAGACACGTCCGTCCTACGTGGCAGCCATAACCGGAAGTCAACACTTCTTAATTATAATACAGAGTTACTGCTTTAATCCAACAATTATGTCTGTCCAGATCCTTCAGCTCCGTGGGGAATGTATATAACGTGAATGGCAGTGGACGTGCACACGCTGGTCCAGAAGTTACACGCATGTATGCTGCAAGTTTGCTTTTTCCACCGCTCTAGATGATACATGCCATTCCATACTTCACTACGGCACAATGTGCACCTGGCAGAACTACGATTTAAAGCTTGAAGCAGACTTTAAATGGCAATTGTTCAGGTGTGACAGTACTGTCTATACAAAAGCAAGGTGGCTACCGGAATGTTTGGTAGTCGTGAACTTTGAAATCGCATAGTCCGCACATGCGCACTCGTAATGCGAAAGTCACTTATTGGAGTCCTGTTGTGGTAAATTCAGTTGGGTGGACATTATTTGGCACCCGAAGGATGCTTAGACCATGAGGAACAAAATTCTCTGGTTTGATGAGACAAGGACTGAACTCTTTGGTGTGAACGCCAGGCATCATGTTTGGAGGAAACCAGGCATCGCTCATAACCATGACAATGGTGGTGGCAGCATCATGCTGTGGGGATGTTTTTCAGCAGCAGGAACTGGGAGACTAGTCAGGATGGAGGGAAAGATGAATGCAGCAATGTACAGACATCCTGGATGAAAACCTGCCCCAGAGTGCTCTTGACCACAGACTGGGGCGATGATTCATCTTTCAGCAGGGCAACGACCCTAAACACAAAGCCAAGATATCAAAGAAGTAGCTTCAGGACAACTCTGTGAATGTCCTTGACTGGCCCAGCCAGAGCCCAGACTTGAATCTAATTGAACATCTCTGGAGAGATCTGAAAATGGCTGAGCACCGACACTTCCCATCCAACCTAATGGAGCTTGAGAGGTGCTGCAAAGAGGAATGGGCCAAACTGGCCAAAGATAGGCGTGCCAAGCTTGTGGCATCATATTCAAAAAGACTTGAGGCTGTAATTGCTGTCAAAGGTACATCAACAAAGTATTGAGCAAAGGCTGTGAATACTTATGTACATGTGATTTCTTAGTTTGTTATTTTTAATAAATTCGCAAAAATCTAAAAAAAAACTTTTTTCATGTTGTCATTATGGGGTACTGTGTGTAGAATTTTGAGGGAAAAAAATAAATATAATCTCTTTTGAAATAAGGCTGTAACATAACAAAATGTGGAAAAGGTGACGCGCTGTGAATACTTTCTGGATACACTGTAAGCTAATGTTCATTCTTAAACACTACAACACATAAGTTTTAACTTAGGAAGAACTTAGAAATCTGTATTTGTGGAATACCTGATTTTTGTTCACAGCTTTCACACATATTTGCATGTTTAGATGATCACCTACAGTGGGGGAAAAAAAGTATTTAGTCAGCCACCAATTGTGCAAGTTCTCCCACTTAAAAGATGAGAGAGGTCTCCAATTTTCATCATAGGTATACCTCAACTATGAGAGACAAAAGGAGAAAAAAAAAATCCAGAAAATCACATTGAAGGATTTTTAATGAATTAATTGGTAAATTCCTTGGTAAAATAAGTATTTGGTCACCTACAAACAAGCAAGATTTCTGGCTCTCACAGACCTGTAACTTCTTCTTTAAGAGGCTCCTCTGTCCTCCACTCGTTACCTGTATTAATGGCACCTGTTTGAACTCATGATCAGTATAAAAGACACCTGTCCACAACCTCAAACAGTCAGACTCCAAACTCCACTATGGCCAAGACCAAAGAGCTGTCAAAGAGTGGCTAGGCCACTCCAGGACCTTGAAATGCTTCTTACGAAGCCACTCCTTCATTGCCCGGGCGGTGTGTTTGGAATCATTGTCATGCTGAAAGACCCAGCCACGTTTCATCTTCAATGCCCTTGCTGATGGAAGGAGGTTTTCACTCAAAATCTCACGATACGTGGCCCCATTCATTCTTTCCTTTATACGGATCAGTCATCCTGGTCCCTTTGCAGAAAAACAGCCCCAAAGTATGATGTTTTCACCCCCATGCTTCACAGTCGGTATGGTGTTCTTTCTCCTCCAAACACGACAAGTTGGGTTTTTACCAAAAAGTTCCATTTTGGTTTCATCTGACCATATGACATTCTCCCAATCCTCTTCTGGATCATCCAAATGCTCTCTAGCAAACTTCAGACAGGCCTCGACATGTACTGGCTTAAGCAGGGGGACACGTCTGGCACTGCAGGATTTGAGTCTCTGGCGGCGTAGTGTGCTACTGATGGTAGCCTTTGTTACTTTGGTCCCAGCTCTCTGCAGGTCATTCACTAGGTCCCCCCGTGTGGTTCTGGGATTTTTGCTCACCGTTCTCGTGATCATTTTAACCTTACGGGGTGAGATCTTGCGTGGAGCCCCAGATCGAGGGAGATTATCAGTGGTCTTGTATGTCTTCCATTTTCTAATAATTGCTCCCACAGTTGATTTCTTCACACCAAGCTGCTTACCTGTTGCAGATTCAGTCTTCCCAGCCTGGTGCAGGTCTACAATTTTGTTTCTGGTGTCCTTTGACAGCTCTTTGGTCTTGGCCATAGTGGAGTTTGGAGTCTGACTGTTTGAGGTTGTGGACAGGTGTCTTTTATACTGATAATGAGTTCAAACAGGTGCCATTAATACAGGCAACGAGTGGAGGACAGAGGAGCCTCTTAAAGAAGAAGTTACAGGTCTGTGAGAGCCAGAAATCTTGCTTGTTTGTAGGTGACCAAATACTTATTTTACCAAGGAATTTACCAATTAATTCATTAAAAATCCTTCAATGTGATTTTCTGGATTTTTTTTTTCTCCTTTTGTCTCTCATAGTTGAGGTATACCTATGATGAAAATTGGAGACCTCTCTCATCTTTTAAGTGGGAGAACTTGCACAATTGGTGGCTGACTAAATACTTTTTTGCCCCACTGTATATGTGTATGTATATGTTTGTATAGGGCTGTACGATGATGGCCAAAATGATGATCACAGTTATTTTGATCAATATTGAAATCACAATTATTAATCATGATTATTCATTAATTTTAGGAAAAACACAGATTACATAAAATGATTTTTTTTAATTCATCCTATTTACCAATTGCTAGATGAAGCCTGTGACCAAAGCATTGGAGCTTCGTCCATTTGTTTAGAGAAGCTGCCTTGACGACATATTCTGCTTGACCACAGGACAATCGTAGTTGCAAAGTACTTGACAGTTGTGATATCATCTGTATTTTTCATACAGCACAGGTAATGTAACTTTGGAGAATCACGTGGGGATCACACATTTCTTGTCCAGTGTTATGACCATGTTTCTGAAGCCTTCGTTGTTCATACTGTATTTACGTAGTGGACACGTCTTTGGCCAAACAAAACGCTATTGCATTAGTTACTTTAGCGTGTCTTTGGGAGGCGGATAGATACAGTGAAGCTCTGTGCAGGGGTTGATACTATGGTTGCCTGGTTTGGTGCCGGTGTTCTGATATTTTACCATACTTATCAGAACAGCCATACCCTGGGTTACTAGTAACAAGAAATATGCTTCCGCTCATAATTTCAGCTTATGGAATCAGTTGACGGCGCTGCACCGTGACTGGCTGATCCAAAAATGTGGCGCATTTTCAATGTGTGCCTATATATTAAATATATTTCCTGCTGTTAAAAATTACTTAATACAGCTAACGGAAGGTAAACAATTATATAATAGGGCTGGCTACGCTTACGTCACTGATCTCATGAACGCACACTAACGGCACGTCAAGGTATCAACAAACGACGATTCCAATGTACATATTTCCATGGCAATGTTAGCTAAATTTAAAGAAAATGTCGAAATGTTGCGCAACTGGCTCATGTAGCCATCACCATCTTATGAAAGATGGTAATGGCAATCAGGAATACAAGTTTTTTAGATTCACATCGACCAGCAGAGATTACACTGGTCAACACCAAATTTATTGTCTAAGTTTTTTTTAGCTGATTTAGGACGATTTTGATGTGCTGAATCCAAAAATCACAATGGTTTTGCTCAATCAGGTCAACTTTTTGAACTATGGCCACATGTTTTTACGTTTTTGTTTACATGTATGGGTATTTTCGCTTTATATGATGCAAAATTCTTTTTTATTTCTTGAAATTCTCTGAATTTTGAACAATGATGATGTAACATTCAATTTACATGTACTTACCTTTATCAATGTCTACTATTCAATTTACAGTACAACTGTACAACTGCTGTACAACTGCTTACAACTTAGCATAAAAACCTGACCTGATCGGGAGAAACGGATGCCATTTTCAGATTCAGCGGTGCAAAATTGTCTTAAATCAGTTGAAAAAACACAGACAACTTACAAAAAAAATATTTTTGTTATGTTGTGTTATCTGTAAATACATAAGTAGTGGTGAAGACCATGCTTCTTGTAAAAATCTATTGGGTATTAAATACCCCCCAGCACACACACATATTGGCCAAACCACAACACCCACACTTTTGAAAAGCTTGCTACGCCCCTGACAGCACTTAACATCATCAGTGCATAGGAGTTGTTCATTTATTTTAATACATGTGTAAAATGTGTTGTATAACACTTTCAACTTGTATTCCCTCCATTTTTTCATCTTTATGCTAAACTGGTTGTTTATTTATTCCTTCAGTTAAAATGATCTACAACCAGTCTGACCCACCAGTTAGCTGTAAAAAGACGTGTCAGATACACATTTCTTTACCCCTGCACATATATCGCACTTATAAAAAGAAAATTACTTCTAAATGGCCAGCAGGTTTCATGACAATGCCATGTTATACGCCAAAGAGAAGCCTATAGATGTGTTTTGAGGGAAAATGTCAGCAGCTGTGTGTGTGTCTGTGTGGTACAGCGATCATAGGGAGAGCCCTGCGGAGGTTTCTGGTGTGAGATAGAAACTGACTCACAGTGGTCCACCAGGGCTCCATTCATTCTTGTAAGCAGAACTGACACATCAGGGTCACTTAGTACCTGGAGGCACACACCGGAGAGTCCTGCGAGGGATTTACACACAGGAGATCTTCACGAAATCATTCAGAAACATGTGCAAGGGACCCACCGGGGAAGAACACACGCACTAAAATGGCCTTTACGATATAGGTCATGACAGCAGTTACGTAAACCAGAAGGAGGGAGACCGATCAATGTGGTTTAAAATATAAACAGGAATAAAAGAAAATAATGTCAAAACTGGGAAATGAATTCCGGTCTTGCAGGGTGGCAAGGCTTGTCTTTCTTAAAATAAATGAAAATTTCACTTTGCACAGTGTGCCACTGGTTCTGCAATGAGCACACAATAGGAGGGACATCAGCAGTGACCAACCTCCTGCAGAAATCTGGCCATCCACCTGTGGGAGCCAATTTCCCTCATTTCTGCTTTTCAGCACACAACAACAACAGCATGAATGACTGAAACGTGAATTGACTTTGCCTGCATGCTGCACCACATGTATTATCTACTTTAAAATTTACAATGACAGAAATAATGTTTGCTTAAAGGTTCACTGCAGCATTTTAGTATTTTCCAGATTAGTCCAAAGCCCAGACTTTTTATTCAGACTGAAATGGATTGTGATGTACTGTAGGCTGTAAATGCACTGTAGCAATTTCAGTAAACACTGTATATACTGAGGATTATGATAATGTGATTAAGGCACTACAACATTAGAATGAGCATTTATCCAAAACTGATCTGATTATTCCAAATTAAGGCAGTAGTTTGGAGTGAACCTTAATTCCAAACACATGCACTCAAACAACTAATTCAAGTCAATTAAAACAATCATGATGTAATACTGTGAAGTTCTTGTTTAATATCCTAGCCATCTAAATCAGCGTCAACATTACCTAATTCCTTTTGTGTTTTGAACAGTTCAGCTCTGTCATCCATCTTTAAATCTGCAAACTGCAGCATTATCACTAGCCCCATGCTCATTTTACTGAACATATTCTTTTGAGTTTGGGTCCATTTGTTGGAAACAGATGATATGTTGAGCGATTGTCTGACTGGGCTGCAAATTTATTCAGTGTTTTGAATTTTTTAACAAAGATGTCCCAAGAGAAGCTGAAAGGGAAGCTAGTTGACTGTCATATACTGTGTATTTTTCTTTGATGGACACATTGACATACAATGGAGATCAAAATTAGAGAACAGCCTATAATTTCCTAAATTTTAAACTCAGTGCTTATATTATAGGGAGCCAGGTTATGCAGCATCTCAGGAAGAGACAGTGAATAAACATGGGAGAACAATGTCCAGGGAGTTCCTGGCGAGATAGCAGGAAGGAGTTAGGGACATAGGGGGTTGAATGCAGTGTAATGTAAATGTCATGCTGTGTGATGAGTAATGCCATGAAACATCTGAGGAGAGAGTTCAGGGAGGAGAGGAGAGCTTGTTGAAATCATTCATTCTGTTCTGTGCTTGTGAGATGTGAAGTGTGTAATAAACCGTCTGTCCATGAATCTGCCTCTTATTTGACACACTCCACACTGGTGACCCCAGACGAATTATGGAACACGAGGCAAGAACCCCGGAGCCGGTCCGGTCGGGAAACCCCAGCGACGCAGCAGCCATCCCACAGACAGCCCGGACTGGAGCCCCCAGCAACGCATGTGCGGTTTCAGTCAAGCTACCGGACTTCTGCCAGCACAACCCGCGCTCTTGGTTCCACCACACCGAGGCCCAGTTCGCCCTCCGGGGAGTAACGGCAGACAACACCAAGTTCTACCATGTGATAGCAGCGCTGGACACCCGCACAGCCCAGCAGGTAGCGAGCCTGCTTGATCAGCCTCCAGCCCACAGCAAATACGAGGCGCTCAAGGCTGCGCTGACCCGGCGCTACACGCTCTCGGACTGTGAGAGAGCGGAGAAGCTCCTGGGGCGGACCGAGTTAGGAGATGGTTCGGCCATCGACCCTTTGGAGAAGATGCTGGCATTAATGGGCACGGACGACGGGCACTTTCTGTTTGCCCACCTTTTCCTCCGGAACCTTCCAACGGAGGCGAGAGCGGTTCTGGCCAATTCGCCATTGCTGGCCGCGCGTGACTACCGTGCGCTAGCCCAGGAGGCAGACCGGATCATCCTCACCACCAGGGCGATCACTGTCAACGCGGCGGCAGCGGAGCCCAGCGAGACGACCAGAGGAGGCGAGGAGCCACCGACGGTAGCGGCAGCAGGCGCCAAGGAGCGCCAGAGAGACACGCTCTGCTTCTACCACCGCCGCTTCGGAGAGAACATGCGCAGATGCGCGCCACCATGCCAGTTCAAGCGCTCGGGAAACGCCAAGGCCGGCAGTCGGTAGCAGCTGCGACCGCCGGTGAAGAGAACAAGCTGTTCTACGTGACGGACTCGCACTCGGGAAGACGCTTCCTCGTCGACACCGGAGCCCAGAAGAGCGTCATCCTGCCGTCCTACGCTGACCGGCTGGCAGGACCTAGCAGCCTCAGACTTGTGGCAGTAAACGGCTCGGAGATTAAGACGTTCGGTGAGAGAACACTGGCCTTATCTCTACACAGGCGCTCGTATGAGTGGACTTTTATCATAGCAGCACTGTGTTGCCCAATCCTGGGCGCTGATTTTCTGTGTGTGCATGGTTTACTTGTGGATGTTGCCAACAGACGCCTGATTAATGCACTGTCCTTTGAATCTCTCCCCTGTATAGCTCGAGGGACCTGGCCAACAGCACAAGCCAACGTCACAGCTCCAGGCGGTAAGTTCCACGCACTGCTCACTCAGTTCCCAGCACTCACAGTCCCGACGTTTTCGGCGGCCATCGCTAAGCACGGGGTGGAGCACTTTATCACCACCACCGGGCCGCCCGTTTTCACAAGACCTCGGTGCTTGGATGCAGCTAAACTGGCCATAGCATGCGAGGAGTTTGCCAACCTGGAAAGGTTGGGTATCATGAGGCATTCGAACAGCCCATGGGCATCCCCGCTACACATGGTCCCTAAGGCTGAGGGCTTGTGGCGACCGTGCGGTGATTTCCGCAGGTTGAACAACGCCACAGCGCACGACCGCTACCCGATTCCCCACATACAGGATTTTTCCGTTCACCTCGCTGGAGAACGTATTTTTTCCAAAATAGACCTGGTCCGCGGTTATCACCAGATCCCAGTGTGCGCGGAGGACGTACCCAAAACAGCGGTAATAAATCCGTTTGGTTTATTCGAGTTCCTGCGCATGCCATTCGGGTTAAAAGGCGCGGCACAGACGTTCCAGCGCATGATGAATGCAGTACTGCGCGATCTCCCGTTTGTGTTCGTCTACCTGGATGATATCCTGGTAGCCAGTATGTCCGAAGATGAACACGAAACCCACCTCAGGACGGTTTTCCGGAGGTTGGAGGAGCACGAGTTAATAATCAACCCGGCGAAATGCCAGTTCGGCGTGACGGAGATTGATTTTTTGGGGCACCGCGTCTCTCTGGAAGGAGCGATCCTGCTGCCCGACAAAGTGCGCGCCGTAGCGGATTTTCCCCAGCCTCAGACGGTCAGGGTGCTGCAAGAATTTTTGGGGATGGTGAACTTTTATAACCGTTTCCTTCCCCGCGTGGCGCAGCTCATGCAACCATTGTACGCTGCGCTCAAGAGACAGAAACCCGCGGATGGGGTTGAATGGACCCCGGAGCGAGAGCGGGCGTTCTCGGAGGTTAAAGCAGCCCTGGCAAACGCCGCACTGCTGGCACATCCGGACCCGGCGGCCCGGATAGCGCTCACCACCGACGCTTCAGACGTGACCATAGGGGCTGTCGTGGAGCAGCGTGTCACCAGGGCTTGGCAGCCGCTCGCCTTTTTCAGCAGAACTTTGCACGACAGTAAACGTAAATACAGCGCGTTCGACGGGGAGTTGCTGGCCCTCCACTTGGCCATACGCCACTTCCAGTTCTGGCTGGAAGGGCGCAGCTTCACCGCGTTCGTGGACCACAAGCCACTAACGTTCGCGATGGCCAAGGTTTCAGAACCGTGGTCGTGCCGGCAGCAGAGACAGCTGGCCGCGATCTCAGAGTTTACTACCGATATTCAGCATGTGTTGGGTAAACTGAATGTGGTGGCGGACTGCCTCTCGTGCGCCGTGGTGGCCCCAGTCTACGTGGGGATAGATTACGCAGCCAAGGCCGTGGAGCAGATTAGCGATGCAGACGTGGACGCGCTCCAGTCTGGACCAACAGGGTTAAGGCTGGAGAGCAGGGTGCTGCAAGATGGCATGCCCCCCCCAATCTGCGATGTCTCCACGGGACGCCCGCATCTGGTGGTCCCGGTCGCATGGCGCCGACGCGTGTTTGAGTCGGTTCACACTCTGGCGCACCCAGGAGTGCGCGTGTCGGTCAAGATGGTGGGAGAGAAGTTCGTGTGGCCGAGCCTACGCAAACAAGTAAAAGAGTGGGCTGCGGCCTGCGTGGCGTGCCAAGGAGCCAAGGTACACAGACACACGAAGGCTCCCTTGGAGCCGTTTCGGGTACCGGCTAAGAGGTTTGATCATTTTTACGTGGACCTCGTGGGCCCCCTCCCGCCATCACAGGGGTGCACGCACCTCCTGACAGTGGTGGACCGCACCACGCGCTGGCCAGAAGCAGTCCCGCTGGCGGCAACCACGTCCGCGGACGTGGCACGCGCTTTTTTAACAGCATGGGTGGTGCGTTTTGGAGTCCCGTCGGACATTACATCCGACAGGGGCCCTCAATTTGTTTCCGACCTCTGGTCCGTGATGGCCCGCAGCCTGGGTGCTGCAAGTCATCGCACAACCGCGTACAACCCATAGGCAAATGGGTTACGGGAGCGTTTTCATAGATCACTGAAAGCAGCACTCAGGGCTTCACTGACGGATGCAAATTGGGTGGACAGGTTGCCGTGGGTTTTATTGGGGTTGCGCTCTGCGCCAAAAGAGGATTTGGAAGCTTCCCCGGCAGAGCTTGTTTTTGCGCAGCCCCTACAGCTGCCCTGGGAATTTCTGCCAGATAATCCCGCGCCGGACAGCTGCCCGTCTCAGCTTTTGCAGCAGAGCGCAAACACAGGCATGCTGCCGGGCCCAGCCCACCACTGTTTTCCGCGTGCTTTCGTGCCTAAAACTTTGAAGAACGTGGAGTTCATGTTCGTCAGACACGACACCCACCGCCCGCTATTGCGCCCACCCTATGATGGACCGTTCAGAGTGTTGGAAACAGGGAACAAACATTTTTTGCTAGACTTGGGAGGTCAGCGGGAGAAAATTGGCATAGACAGACTCAAACCCGCCTTCGTAGCAGCGGACGAGCAAGTGCTGTTGGCTAGGGCCCCTTGGCGTGGAAGACCCCCACGGAGAGCTCCCCAGGGAAGTGATCCACCAGAGCAGCCACACGGACAGAGTGAAGTCCTCCCCCACCCTCGCCACGGCCCACCCGCAGTCAGACACACTCCCAGCAGCCCCGCACCGGCACAGCAGCTCCACGGAGGCGGTATACCCCAGTTACAGCAGATATAGGAGGAGACTGAAGCCAAGAGAGCGTGTGGACTGATGTTCTATCTAAGATGCTGGGGGGGGGGGGCAGTATAGGGAGCCAGGTTATGCAGCATCTCAGGAAGAGACAGTGAATAAACATGGGAGAACAATGCCCAGGGAGTTCCTGGCGAGATAGCAGGAAGGAGTTAGGGACATAGGGGGTTGAATGCAGTGTAATGTAAATGTCATGCTGTGTGATGAGTAATGCCATGAAACGTCTGAGGAGAGAGTTCAGGGAGGAGAGGAGAGCTTGTTGAGATCATTCATTCTGTTCTGTGCTTGTGAGATGTGAAGTGTGTAATAAACCGTCTGTCCATGAATCTGCCTCTTATTTGACACACTCCACAATATATTATTTAAAGTAATGCTAACATGAATCTTAGGGCAGATTTTTGAGTATATTTCAGCATTATCTATATTCTCAAGCATAATATAAAATTCTTAAAGCGAGGTAGTCGGATCCGGGAAAAAATTTTTTTTTTGCGTGCATGGAAAGAAAATCCTATAGACACATATAGCGTTTTTTTTAGCGTTTTTTGGTCCATGGCTGTTTACATCGGCCAGGATACTTCGTGTGCCGATGGGCCGTAGGGATCCTGTAGTTTACATCCGGAAACAAACAGTGAAACGGAAACAGCAGGAAGAGCCATAGTATCGTCATCTAATCGTTTTATAACACATTTCACAACTAATAATAGTAACATTTCCACAAAAAATGTGCTATATTAACAACACAATCGCATTTTGCACACGGCTCGCTCTCCGGCGGCGGCCCCGAGAAGTAAACAAATGCAGGGACGCTTGAATTCTTTCGTCCCGAAATATCATTTTTGAATATTAATTACAGCTAAACGGGAGCAGTTTTGATGCCGAAATTTCACATACAAATCCTAATATACATGTTCTATAGCCTACACCATCAGCTTTTGGGTATCCGACTACCTCGCTTTAAATGAGAAATTTTCAGAACAGCACTCATCCAATTAGAGAACACTTTCAGATACCGCCCAGTTATTGGCATTAATCTGGCACCTGGTGACAATTTACTTAATTGTTGGACACAACCTATTCATTTGGCGGCTGTCCTACTTATTTTGCAAGATGGCAAGCCTCTTTAAGGCAGCTGAAACCCTGCAAAAGCAGGTTATCCAGATGAAGGCCAAAGGGATGACCCTCTCAGCCATTGCAAGAGAGGTTGGGCGTTCCAACTCTATGAGTTCAAGAATATTGAAACTTTATATGGACACAGATTCATTTAAGTCTCCATAAAAGACCAGCTGTCCATGTAAAACAAGTGTACGAGAGGACAAAATTATCCGAAGACTTTAATTGGGGAATCGGGTCAACACTGCAGCTGGAATTGCTCACCAGTTCACTGCTGAACAGGGCAAGGATCTGTCTCTGCACAGTGTGTCGCTGTTTAAGACAATTTGGACTCAAAGCTCATTCGGCAGTGATCAAACCGCTTATCAGCAGAAAGAAAAAACTTTGCTGATCAAAACTCACATTTTTTTTTGGCGGGGATGGGGGGGGGTTACCTGGACATTCACAGCGGAAAAACATACACTTGGGATTTGGGGGTAATTTTGCTCTTGATCTATCTTGTAAGTCACAGAAAACAAGTTATGAGATTTTTGGCAGTGCCACTTTAAAAAAAATAGGCTAGTACAGCAGTGGTATAATCACAGCTGATATTCTGTCAAATTTCCAGTGATGTCAGTCAGCTGCTTGAATTTTTAAATGTTTCTCATGGCCCAGTAAAGCTCAGTGTTAAAATCATCTTAGCCATTCCAGATCATCTGCCCATGTTGAAAAGAATTTTGATGTACACCAGAGTTGTTTTGTCTTTTGATAATTTCTGAGAAATGCTCATCTTTTCTTGTTGTATCTGTAAATGATAGTCGGAGTCAGAGTTATTCCATGCAGCGAACTGGACTTTATTAGAGGACACACAACTATATACAGTCTGGGTATAGTCTGGGTACTATATACTGGGTACGGCAAGCCCTACGGGCCACACGCTCTCACCATACTCTCGACACATCGTTCCCCTCCCCCTTACAAAAGTGCAAAACACACACACAATTCAGACCCACCCCAATTTAGGACCCTGTTAGAATAAAATTGAATTAAATGAGACTGAGTCAAAAATTCATTAGGTGGATTCTAAGTTATGAGCCATTTATTTCTGGCCAGGAGAGGATGTACATCGAACTGCCCCAGAGCCTTCCATGCACATCTCTGACCATTCATTCTGAGCTTGGTATTTTTATAGCCCTTCAGGACAGATAAAGAGGGAGACGTCCTTGTGGCATCTCTGGAGACAGGCAGCGTGTCTATAAATCTAATCTTCATGAATTGTTAGTTTGAGCACATTCTTCGGTCACAGAAACTTAGCAGAGCGAGTCAATAAAAAACAGAGATTATCAGTGTAGCCTGGGTCATCTTTTACATCTCTGCTGACCTGCATTCTCAGCATTCACACGCACATCCACTCAAGACTCTGGGACATGAAGGCCACAGATAGAGAATAATTGCTCACAGAAATGCACTAAAAATATATCAGACATATAATATGAAAGAATAATATAGAGGAATATATGAACTTTTTCTACATGGAATGCACATATAAACATCAGACATGAAATAGAGAAAAGTCATGGAATAATATAAGAATAATATAACATTCATTCATTCATCTTCTTATGCTTAATCCTTTTCGGGTCACGGGTGGGGGGGGGGCTGGAGCCTATCCCAGCATCTTTGGGCGAGAGGCATGGTACACCCTGGACAGATCACCAGTCCATCACAGGGCCAACACAGAGAGACAGACAACCTTTCACTCTCACAGTCATATATAAGGACAATTTAGAATCCCCAGTTTTGATGCCAATTAACCTAGCTTGCATGTTTTTGGCATGTGGGAGGAAACCGGAGAAATCCCGGAGTAAACCCACGCAGACACGGGGAGAACATGCAAACTCCATGCAGATCACTGTTGGTCGGGGGCTGGGATCAAACTCAGGATCCCCCGGCCAAGGGTGAGTTGCTGTGCTGCCGCAGTGCTAACCACTCCGCCACTGCACCACCCGCAATAATATAACAATAATATGGAATTTTTCTATCATATCCCCCCTTGATGCTTAATAAAGCATCACAATTAAAAGAAAAATAATCAAAGTGGTAGTAAAGTAAGTTGAATGAAATGCTATACGTAAAGATATATATGTGTAAGGATTTACATGTTGTTTTGTGTCTTTGCAGACTTGCAGCAATTTTATGAAGTGGTTTAAACTTAGACAAGGAACGTGTGTAGCAATAAAAGTGAATATGTATGTAAATCAATTTAAACTGTGTCAAATAAGAACGCAGAAAATGATATAACAGTAAGTGTAATGTGATCCCCATTACCCCAATATGATAGGAGCAGTAATGTTAAAATGATATGGAAAAAACTCAAAATATACTTAGACAATATTGCAAACTTCACACTCCTTAGGCTAGTATTGCCCCTTTCACCATCCTCACCATCTGCAGCAATTGTATGAAGACATATCACTAAGTTTACAATAACCAGCCTCATCATCATATTACAGACACAAGGACTCACACAGGAAAGGACCAAAATTATCACTATAGAAATCACTAACAAATTCATGATAAGACTTCTCCATGGAGAGAATCACCAACTTAATCAATTTTGTTATCATTGCCTGCAAAGCAATGAGGCTGTGTGTAACCAAAGTAAAAATATGACCATTTGCATTATTTTCATGGGTAAAAGTACAACAATAACCTCCTATAACAGGGCACATGCCCCTATGGGTGGCAGTTAATTGACCAAGATCCATTCTATTTTATGTCATAAGTTTTACAAATAATTGTATCCTATAATTAAGTGTTTCAATCCATAAGGTGTTCTTGCCCACTCTCACTCAAGGAAACAGTGAATGAAGGACCCTCACTCCTGTGCTTCCTATCTGAAATTGCTCTGGTACATCCGTGCCCCAAATGGCTTCATGTGGTAAGAAAGCATCTCTCTTCGCCCTACCCACCTGGCCTGCCGACATAATGAGGGTACGGTCAGCCGCCAAAACGGGGTACATAACCCTGCCCAGTTCCTGGCCAGGTGTGGGTACGCCCAATCACCACCATCCCCCTTTGACAATGTAGATCTTTAGTATAACACTTGCTCACTTTGTTGGTCAAGCAGGTAGCAGTACAGGGGAGAGACGCACTGTAAGCTGTTGCACACTTAGAGAGTGTTAAGCTGCCCAAAGGGACATCACCGCTTCATAAAAGAGGAATTCCCTGATAAAATTAGCCTTGCCTTCGCAGAGTAAGGAGTGTCATGTTTCCGATCAGTGGAGTGATAAGTGTTGTGACAGATGTGATTCAAAGTGATGTTTGCTGTGTTATTCCTGTATATAGCCTCTCTTGAGAAACAAACAGCTTGTGGTATTATTTTAGCATTAGCAGATAATTTGTCCAACTGATAGTGGCATAAAGAAACAAACATAACAATTCTCTATGGTGTATAGGCAGTGGAACAACTTAAAAATAACCAAAACAAAAGTGTTACTATGAGGATGATGAGGATGAAAAGGCAACAACACCAACCACACCCTTCTTTCCCTTTCATTTTTGCCCCTCCATGATAAACAAACTTGTTTCGCTATCTTAAGCCATTGCTGGATGCTAGGGAGCGCCGTCAGCCGACACTTGCATAGAGAAACAGTTACAGTCACTTGTTTGAGTTTTTTTTTTTTTTTAGGGAGTTTATAATGTGTATTAAACAGTCTCTTGCTAAGGGTTCCAAGTGGGGTAAAACGTTAGATGCACCCAAGTGTCACATCCTTTGCCTTTCACAGCTGGTGGTGTTGCCAGGATAACCTTTGTGTTGTTCTTGCCAGGGAGTTTTGGTCCAGTTTTCTTTGATGACCAGATCCCCTGGTTCAGCCAAAAGATGGGTGTACCTCCCACGGTTCCTTCGTTACACGGTCCCTCCTGGGAAGGACAGTATGGATAACATCTCTGTCAGTTGTCATTCTTTGCATGTAATCAACCAGAAACCCTTCCTCATCACCTAAGTTAAATGGCTTCAATAGTAGGGTTTGCCATTCACAGTTTTCCTATTTTTCTTTATCAGTATCTCCCTCATCCATCTTTCATAATCCTATCTGTCCATATCCTATGTCCATATCCTTTCGTAATCCTATCTGTCCATATCCTATGCTGATCCTGTAGATTGTTGATGGTAAGCTAAATGGTTTCCTAGGTAAATGTTGGGTACTAACAGTTTGGGTACTGTACCTAGATGTGATAAGATTTGATTTACAAAGTGTATTCCATTAAATGTATTCCATTATCTAAAGTGAATCACTTCAGCTATTTTAAATCTTGATATTGTTTTGGTTAAGGGTTTCAGTGTTACCATAGCAGTATTTAGATTATTGCAATCCATAGCAGTATTTGGATTAGTGCAAGGGAAATTCTTTGTCTATTTAGTAAGTATGCCAATAATTGCTAAACAACATCTTTGCCTTCACACTTATTTAACCTCTTGCACTCCGGGATACCGCGGGCGGTCACGTCTCTGCGTCCTAGTGCGTCTCAGTGCGCACTGTGTGTCTCAGTGCACACTGAAAAAAAAAAAGCTGCATTTCCGTTCTTCTGGTACAGACAGCCGCGAACAGAAAGCCAAAGGAGTGTTTTGATTGGTTTAGATTTGATTGACCTCTCATTCGACTAATAAGAGCCTTGAATTGGGTTTCTTGAAACCTTGAAGAACCAATGACTGAAAACCTAGCAAGAAGGACCCACCTACCAACGACTGCGAATACAACGAGCCAAATGAAGCAGAGAAGTTCGACGATTGAAAGCGTGCGTCCCGTGCTTAAAATCTGTTTTGTGTAAGCCGCTGTGTGTAACGGTAGCGTTCGCCAGTCTTTTTTTATTACTACTGTTCTTATTTGTTTTGAAAAATCGTTTGCCAAAACCACAATCATGGAATCATGGTTTGACCGGGTCGCGTGACCAGAACCACGAGTCGTAACTAGCGGACCAGCGTCATGTTCGTCTGACAATGAGGAACAGATGTTCGCCAACGACACTGCTGTTGTGGACAGGTAAGTGTTATAAGCTAAATTATTCTTTATCACTGAAAATAGTAATAAAAATGACTTCTAACCGATCGGTAATTACAACGGTGCGTCATCGCCACATGACGGACCATTGATGGACCATTTTTTTGTGTGCCGAGCTCCTCTGTAGCGGGGGGGGGGGGGTGAGTTGTTATCCTCTACATTGCAGATATTTTAGTATAATTTTTATTGCACTGTAGGTTATTTTTTCTTGTAAAAAAAAGGCCACACATTTTTTACGTGGCATGCTTCTTTGTGTGTGGGGGGCTTGTTTGTGTGTGTGTGGGGGGTGTTTATTTATTCATGAATGAATGAATGAATGAACAACCCCCCCCCACACACACACACACACGCACACACAGCCCTGAGTGTTACCTTTCATTAGAGCCCAAGATCAAGCTTCTATGTTGAATCATTCAAAAGTTATAGACGTTTTTCCAAACTGTGCCGTTTGGCACAATTTGGCACAGTTCAAAAATGCCTGGGAACAACCTAAGAAAAAAGCTGTGTAATATATTCATTTTTTCTGCCTTTCATATGCCATGTTTAACGTTTATATGTGCATTCCATATAGGATAAGTTCATATATTCTTGGCATATTTCTGTGAGCAATTATTGGCCTTCAGAGAATTCAGTACAGGATCAGTATATGCGTAAGGAATGATCTAAGCTACTCTTTTAATCTCTTTGACATGTCCTGTTTTGGGTCACAGGAATGCACAGGAACTCTTCGGCCTGTATATAGATTAGCTATATGGACATTCTGTTAGTTTTATGGACCTCATGTCTCCAGAGTATCTGTGACGTTTCCCCGGATAAGCTTTGATTATCAGTACTGTCCCGTTCTATTGCTCCCCTTATCCTCCTCCTCCTTTCTCCTACCTATATATATCAGACCTAAAGAATGTATTTCTTTAGAGATTCTAGGTGTTACTGAATACCACGCTTTGTAATCTCTCCCTCAAAATGGCCATTGAGGTTAAATAAATGTACATAAATCCAATTTTCTGCCTGATCTTTGATTTTGAATGATTTAAACTCAGAATTATTCTAATATCTTCAAAGTATATGAACCAGAAAATCAATAAAATGTCAAAAAAAAAAACAAAACCCCAACATATTTCTCTCTTACCTGTTACTGGGAGGGGGGTTCGCCCGCCCACGTGACCGGTCTGTTTTCGTCCATTGTAACCGATGTTTGTGTGTTTGCTCAGACATTTATGAGGATTTCTTCTTCTTTGCTATATTCCATGTCAGCCATGATTCATTTGGCGCGTGTCTGCCACTTTCTAAACTGTCAGATCAATAGAGATTAGTACAAATTCTCAGTGTAGCCGGGGGGACGTCAGTAAGTTGACATGTGCAGTTGCAGCGCTGTGCCACTGGGGGCACACGACCCGTCCATTTATTCTGGGCAGTTAAAGGGTTAATGGCACATACTGTATTTTTAAGGAAAACATTTCCTTCTTCCAGTGAAAAAAAAGGGACAACCCATCACGCAGTTCAAGTACACCGCAACTTTGATGCATGGGCGTCTCCATTCATCAAAGGGGGGGGGGGCGGTACCACTGTGGCGTTCATAATTGTAAATGTATGTGACTCACATGGATGCATGCTTGAATTCAGCCTAGAGAGACTTTAGGCTGGCAATGTGTATTGACATCACACCTCAAGAGGACAATACGTCTGGACCACCTACAGCTCGAGAGAAAGGAGAGGATTCCTCGCGTCTGACCATCTGGGGTCAGACAGGAGAACAGAAGGACTCTGGAGTTTTATAATGCAAATGGGAGAATGTAACTGAAGTGTGTGACTTTGTATGTGATGTATTATTGGAGGCGTGTATAAATGGATGTGAGTGACTGCGTTCTGTCTCTTTTTACTCTGACTGAGAGAGAGGACGTAGGATGCGAGAGAATTAAAGAAAATACTGGAAAGACACCCAGTCTTGTCAATTCTTGACTCCTACACTGGTGACCTATACATGAATCTGAGCACGCCGAGGCTGGAAGACAGCTTCGTGATCGACATGGAAGAACCGGGAGACAGTTGCTCAGACCCGGATTCACCGGGAATTGCCCGCAGGGGCACAAGCCTGATTAAGCTCCCCGAGTTTTAGCACGATGACCCGCACTCATGGTTCCAGCACGTGGAGTCGCGGTTCCTACTCGGGGGAGTATCAGCAGACGACATTAAGTTCCATAATGTCATCGCGAGACTCGACAGCCGCACAGCTCGGTGTGTAACCACACGGCTCAGCATGTGGAGAGCCTTCTGGAGCAGCCACCAGCCAGCGACAAATACGGCGCGTTGAAGGCCGCACTCATCCAGCACTACACACTCTCGGTGGAGGAGAGAGCAGAGAGACTCCTGGCGCTGACCGAGTTGGGAGACTGCACGCCCATTGACCTGATGGAGAAGATGCTGAGGTTGAAAGGCTCGGACGATGACCACTTCATCTTTACCCACCTCTTCCTCAGGACCCTACCGTCAGTGACGAGAGCGGCCCTGGCCAGTTCGCTGTTGTTGGCCAAGCGGGACTACCGTGCGCTGGCCCGGGAGGCGAATCGGATTGTCATGGCCAGCAGAGATTGCACGGCCACGGCAGCAGCGATGGAGCTCGGTGCGACGGCCGGAGATGGCGGGGAGCCATCGACAGCGGTATCAGAGCCACCGACGACGGCAGCGGCGGGGGCCAAGGAACGCGGAGGAGACACCCTTTGTTTCTACCACCGCCGCTTTGCAGAGAAGGCACGCAAATGTGTACCACCGTGCCAGTTCAAGTGCTCGGGAAACGCCAAGACCGGGGGTCGGTAGCAGCTGCAGCCCTCGGGGAGGAGAACAAGCTGCTCTACTTGACGGACACACGCTCGGGGAGGCATTTCCTCGTGGACACAGGCGCCCAGTTGAGTTTCATCACGCCTTCCTACGCTGACCGGCTAACAAGTTCCAGCGGCCCCGAGATGGCAGCAGCAAACAGCTCAGAGATTAAGACTTTTGGTGAGAGGACTCTGCTTCTGTCTCTACACGGCCGTACATTTGAGTGGACTTTTGTCATAGCAGCATTGAATTTCAATATATTGGGGGCTGATTTTTTGTGCTCACATGGTTTGTTGGTTGATGTCGCTAACAGGCACCTGGTTAATGCACTTTCTTTTGATTCTATTCCCTGTACAGCTCGAGCGGCCCGGCCAACAGCACAAGCCAACGTCACAGCTGCAAGCGGTAAGTTACACACACTGCTCACTCAGTTCCCAGCACTCACGGTCCCCACATTTTTGGCAGCCGTCGCTAAGCACGGGGTGGAACATTTTATTACCACCACTGGGCCACCCGTTTTTGCAAACCCTCGGCGCTTGGACGCAGCTAAACTGGCCATAGCGCGCGAGGAGTTCGCCAACTTGGAGAGGTTGGGCATCATCAGGCGTTCGAACAGCCCATAGGCTTCCCCGCTACACATGGTCCCGAAAGCTGATGGTTCGTGGCGACCTTGCGGGAATTTCCGCAGGTTGAACAACGCCACAGCGCATGACCGCTACCCAATCCCTCATATCCAAGATTTTTCCGTTCATTTGGCAGGGGCGTGCGTTTTTTCTAAAATAGACTTGGTCCGCAGTTACCACCAAGTCTCAGTGCGCGCTGAGGACATACCCAAAACAGCGGTGATAACTCCATTTGGTCTGTTCGAGTTTTTGTGCATGCCTTTCGGGCTTAAAGGGGCTACACAGACATTCCAACGCATGATGGACGCGGTGCTGCGTGATCTCCCTTTCGTGTTCGTCGATTTAGACGATGTCTTGGTAGCCAGCGCGTCCGAAGACGAACACGAGAACCACCTCGCGGCAGTTTTCCGGAGGTTGGGAGAGCACGGGTTAATAATCAACCCAGCGAAGTGTCAGTTCGGGGTGACGCAGATCGATTTTTTAGGACACCGCGTCTTCCCCCGAAGGAGCAGTTCCGCTACCTGACAAAGTGCGCGCGGTAGCAGATTTCCCCCGGCCGCAGACGGTCAGGGCGTTACAGGAGTTTTTAGGAATGGTGAATTTTTATAACCGTTTCCTCCCCCGTGCAGCGCAACTCATGCAACCGCTGTATGCCGCGCTCAAAAAACAGAAACCCGCGAATAAGATCGAGTGGTCCCCGGAGCGGGAGCGAGCGTTCTCGGAAGTCAAAGCAGCCCTGGCAAACGCTGCGTTGGCAGGATGGGTCAGGATGTTGGCACATCCAGACCCAACGGCCCGCATAGCGCTCACTACTGACGCGTCAGATGTGGCCATAGGGGCGGTCATGGAGCAGCATGTAGCCAGGGCTTGGCAGCCACTCGCCTTTTTCAGCAGAACCTTGCGCGATAGTGAACGTAAATACAGCGCGTTTGACAGGGAGTTGCTGGCTCTCCATTTGGCCATTCGCCACTTCCAGTTCTGGCTAGAAGGGCGCTGTTTCACCGCGTTCGTTGACCACAAGCCACTAACATTCGCAATGGCCAAAGTTTCAGAACCGTGGTCGGGCCGGCAGCAGAGGCAGCTAGCCGCGATCTCAGAGTTTACTACCGATATTCAGCACGTATCGGGTAAACTGAATGTAGTGGCAGACTGTCTCTCATGCGCCGTGGCTGCCCCCGTCCGCGTGGGGATAGATTATACAGCCATGGCCGCGGAGCAGGTTAGTGACGCGGATGTGCGCGCGCTCCAGTCTGGACCAACAGGGTTAAGGCTGGAGAGCAGGGTACTGCAAGACGGTATGCCCCCTCTAATCTGTGATGTCTCCACAGGGAGACCGTGTCCCGTGGTACCGGCAGCGTGGCACCGCTGCGTTTTTGACTCGATTCATTCTTTGGCGCACCCGGGGGTGCGCGCGTCAGTCAAAATGGTAGCAGAAAAATTTGTGTGGTCGGGCCTCCGCAAACAAGTTAAAGAGTGGGCGGCAGCCTGCATGGCGTGCCAACGAGCCAAGGTACACAGACACACGAGAGCTCCCTTGGAGCCATTTCACATTCCGGCTAAGAGGTTTGACCACGTTCACGTGGACCTCGTGGGTCCCCTCCCGCCATCACAGGGGTGCACGCACCTTTTGACAATGGTGGACCGCATCACGCGCTGGCCGGAGGTGGTTCCTTTAGCGTCAACCACAGCCGAGGAGGTGGCGCGCGCGTTTGTAACAGCATGGGTGGCGCGTTTTGGAGTCCCATCGGACATTACGTGCGACAGAGGCCCTCAATTTGTTTCCGAACTTTGGTCAACAATGGCCCGCAGCCTAGACGTCACAATTCACCGTACAACCGCATACAATCCACAGGCTAATGGGTTATGCGAACGTTTTCACAGGTCATTGAAAGCAGCTCTCAGAGCGTCACTGACGGATGCAAATTGGATAGACAAGCTACCGTGGGTTTTATTGGGGTTACGTTCTGTGCCTAAAGAGGACTTAGAGGCTTCCCCAGCTGAACTTGTTTTTGCGCAGCCACTTCGGTTGCCCGGAGAGTTTTTCCCGGATAATCCTGCGCCGGGCAGCTCCCCATCTCAGCTGTTGCAGCGTAGCATCGACACAGGCACGCTGACGGGCCCTGCCCACCACAGTTTTCCGTGCGTTTTTGTACCTAAAACTTTGAAAAACGCGGAGTTTGTTTTAGTCAGACACGATGCACATCGCCCCCCATTGCGACCGCCTTATGATGGACCGTTCAGAGTGCTGGAAACAGGGGACGAGCATTTTTTGCTAGATTTGGGGGTAGGAGGGAAAAGGTTGGCTTAAACAGACTCAAACCCGCTTTTGTGGTAGCGGACGAGCAAGTGCTGTTGGCGAGGGCCCCTCGGCGTGGAAGACCCCCATGAGGAGCTTCCCAGAGTAAAGTTTCCCCAGAACACCCGCAGGGACTGACAAAAGGTTTTCACCCCCAGACAGCAGCTCCCCAGCATGACAGCGCCGCTGAGGCAAATCCTGGTTACAGCAGATACGGGAGAAGACTGAAGCCCAAGCAGCATGGGGATTGATGTGTAATGATTCTATCACAGCATGCAGGCTGTTATTCTTTTGTTCGATCTAAAATGTTTGGGGGGGGGGTGTAGCCACACATGTGACTTACTTAATGCCTTGCATAATGCCTCACATCTTAGATAAGAACAGAGTGCAGAGTTTCCTTGGAGATAACAGGAAGCTGTGAAAGTGTAATCTTTTATATGCAAGAGACTGCTTGGAGGATCCTTTGTGTGCCAAGAGACTGCTTGGAGGATCTTTTGTGGGCCAACGACTGTGAGGGGGATGCCAAGGGATTAAAGAGGAAATGCAAAGTTACCTTTGATGTGAATGCAATGTGACTTGTGAGCTGTGGGGAGACCTGGGTATATAAGGGACGAGTTTTTTCTGAGATGTCCTCTTTCTACTATGCTCATGTTGGAGACGTGTAATAAACTGCCTTGAGACAAACCTGCCTCGTCAATTACACACTCCACAATCTTATCTTATCTTATCTTAACTTCCCAGTAGACACTGACTGAGCTGCTACCTTCCCCGAACTAGCTAGCTTAGCTTCTTTTGGCACCAACAGCTTCATTACCTGTAGTTTCATGGTCTTCGTATGTTCAGCAAAATATTTGGCCAGCTGCCGGATAGGCATCTGCATAAGACTCCGTTTCTCCCAACATACAGAGGATCTTCCGATCTTCTTCGCCGAGATGGTGGGCCAGAAGTGCTCGTCTTCGTACTCCGTCGAGTCTACTTAAGCCCAGCACTGCAAACATGGCCAGCCAGTTTGGCCACAGGATCACTGGCTCTCCTGGATATTCCAGAAATGATAATAATGGTGGAGGGAGCCCATATGCTCCCATAGTTTCTCCTCGTCGCCAAAATATTATGTCTGTAGCGGTTTGATTAAACTCCCACAACACACAGACAGAACACAGAGACAGTCAGCTCGCACTCCTGGGTTTTTCCGCTGCACGCTGCGTTTACAGCCGTGAAGTTAAAGTGTTCATGCATTTTGCCCTTACTGTGCTTCTTCTGAGCATCTTACATATGTAGATGTGCTTTGAGGTAAATCTCCACAAAAAGACTGGTCAAACACAGCGTTCGGCTAGAGCAGGGGTGTCCAACCATGTGCCATGGAGAGCCAAGACCCTGCAGGTTTTACCTCCAACCAGTGTCTTCAACAGCAGATTTCTGTGAACTTCTTCCCACTGATTGCTGATAAGTGAAAACACCTGCTGAAGAGACTGGGTAGAAGAGAAAACCTGCAGGGTCTTGGCTCTCCATGGCACCTGGTTGGACACCCCTGGGCTAGAGCAAGTAACAGAACAGTGTAATGTGTATTAATGTCTACAGGCAGACGCGTTTCGTCTGGCTCACCTCTGTGATGTTAATTGTTGCCTTTCATGCATTGTACTCATGCGTCCTGTCCTCACTGTGACCTAGGGACTGAGATCAATATGTCTCTCAAATGCAAATGTCTTATGCCTGTTCTGTTATCTCTTTGATCATACCAACTGCTGGGTTATGCCCTTGATGTATTGTTGTAGTCGAGTATATATGCTGCAACTCTGTAACGCAAACTCTCTCTCTCTCACTCTGATCCTGCAACTGGTAGACACACACGTGTCCGCCTCTCCTTCTCTTAGAGCCGTGAGCTCGCTCTCGGCGCTCATGCACGGCGCCGGGAGCGGAGCTCGTGACGGCGGTATGATAATAAAACTTCTACTTAAAACCTCCAAAAACGCCGCATTATTTCATGCCGCCGCACTGGTGACCCCTTGAACACGCACACGTTTTGTGCGAAAGCAACCTTCTGAGCTGGACAGCTGCACTGGTGATCCGTTTTTCAGGATGAGATCTGCACGTCTGAGATCTGCTCATCCACGCTGGACCGGCCGCGCTCACAGTTCCTTCACACGAGAGCGCGGGCACCTCGTCCCTTCTCCACGACGGCGTCCTCCAGGGCCGGCAGAGAACGCAACGCGTGGACCTGAACGCACCACGCCCGAGCCTGAGGGACAAAAGATCGTCTATTTCCTCTCACCGCTCCAACGCACCATGGCCAATCTACAGCCACAGCTCAACCTGGATTTTTATCGGCGCCGTCTGCACCGATCTCCACCAAGTTTCTGCACCCTGGTTCTCCTCTCCAGCGGCCCACCCACGCACGGAACCCCCGCGCACACATCGGGGAGTTACGAGGACGGCGCATCACGCACGGGACAAGTAACGGCTCCAGAGACCGCCATCGTCCTCCGCCGCTGCTCACAGAACCTTCAGGGCTGCTCGTTCACCTGAAGCAAGCACGCAGGTCGCCACTGGATTTTTTAATGGTCTTAGCCACAGCACAAAGGGATTTCAGCCGTCAGCTGTTCCCGGGGGCTTTGGGGTTGCTTCTGCACCTAAAGCCAACACGCCAGTCCCTCTGCTTTTGTTTATTTTTTTCTTACAGCCGCTCCTGCTTTTCTTCATGGCCACGAGAGGAGCCAGAGACTAATTTTTCTTCTTCTGATCTCTGCATGTTCAGACGGGACATCGCGGAGCAGCAAACACTTTTGGCGCGACTGGAACGATTTTCCCGCGCCCAGTCAGCATGTACTACCCCCCCCCCCCTCCTGCTCAGAGCTTTTCCCTGCTCGCTGCCCGGACTGCAACATCGAGGTCACGGTCCCCTACCGTTTCCCTCTGGGGGGGGAGCAGTGCAGCGGTTTGATTAAACCCCCACAACACACAGACAGAACACAGAGACAGTCAGCTCGCACTCCTGGGTTTTTCCGCTGCACGCTGCGTTTACAGCCGTGAAGTTAAAGTGTTCATGCATTTTGCCCTTACTGTGCTTCTTCTGAGCATCTTACATATGTAGATGTGCTTTGAGGTAAATCTCCACAAAAAGACTGGTCAAACACAGCGCTCGGCTAGAGCAAGTAACAGAACAGTGTAATGTGTATTAATGTCTACAGGCAGACGCGTTTCGTCTGGCTCACCTCTGTGATGTTAATTGTTGCCTTTCATGCATTGTACTCATGCGTCCTGTCCTCACTGTGACCTAGGGACTGAGATCAATATGTCTCTCAAATGCAAATGTCTTATGCCTGTTCTGTTATCTCTTTGATCATACCAACTGCTGGGTTATGCCCTTGATGTATTGTTGTAGTCGAGTATATATGCTGCAACTCTGTAACGCAAACTCTCTCTCTCTCACTCTGATCCTGCAACTGGTAGACACACACGTGTCCGCCTCTCCTTCTCTTAGAGCCGTGAGCTCGCTCTCGGCGCTCATGCACGGCGCCGGGAGCGGAGCTCGTGACGGCGGTATGATAATAAAACTTCTACTTAAAACCTCCAACTACCCCGCTTTATTTCATGCCGCCGCAATGTCTGTAAATGATGGCTGGAGTCAGAGTTATGCCATGCAGCGAACTGGACTTTATTAGAGGACACACAACTATATTCAGTCTGGCCATAGCCCACCTGATGTCACACCCAGAGTGGGTACGGCAAGCCCTAAGGGCCACACACTCTCACCATACTCTCGACACATCATTTCTCTCACAAGCAGATTTGATCTATACATTGTGTTAATGATAAGGTATGGTGTGCTGTGTTCATAATGCCTCTGCAGGCATGATAACTGTTACTTTTGTCATAGTGAAGCTGACTAAATCACAGTAGTGTCTTTAGTTCATCTGCTTGGTAAGAAATAGCTACATGGTGGCAAGTGGTGACATCATAAATTAATGAAAAAACATTAGTCCTGTCAGAATAAATGTGTTAGTCACCACAACTGATTAATAACAAAATAAAATGAGTTAAGAATAATGGTCATTAAGCTTCCTTCAGTGGCTACATTAACCTCAGTTAATACTGATTGCACTGTTAAGATGCTATTAAGAGGGAAGAAGGGGTAAAGAATTTTACATCTTTCCAAGCTTTTGGTATTGGAGTATCTAGCATGAATTGCATCCTCCAAAATTGTCCTTGAAGTACTGCTTTTAAACCATTTGAACATTAACTGAGCTTTTAATATCAGGAACAAGAATGTGGCAGCAGCAAGGTGAACGAAGAAGGAGTGGAGAGAGGTGGTAAAGGTAACCAGAGAATCAGCACAGATGTCCAGAGGGAGAGAAAGACAGTACTGATGACAAGAGAGAGAGAGAGGAGGAACACAAGCCAACGTCACAGCTCCATGGGGCAAATTCCACACACTACGCACCCACTTCCCAGCACTCACGGTCCCGACGTTTTCAGCGGCCGTCACTAAACACGGGGTGGAGCACTTCATTACCACCATGGGGCCGCCCGTTTTCTCACGACCTCAGTGCCTGGACGCAGCTAAACTGGCCATTGCGCGCGATGAGTTTGCCAACTTGGAAAAGTTGGGCATCATCAGACACTCAAACAGCCCATGGGCATCCCTGCTACATATAGTTCCTAAAGCCAAGTGATCGTGGCGACCTTGCAAAGATTTCTGCAGATTAAACAACGCCACAGCGCACAACCGCTACCCGATCCCCCATATTCAGGATTTTTCCATTCACCTCACCGGGGCACGCATTTTTTGCAAGATAGACCTGGTCCGCGGTTACCACCAGGTCCCGGTGCGCGCTGAGGACATACGTACCTAAAACGGCAGTAATAACCCCGTTTGGTCTTTTTGAGTTTTTACGCATGCCTTTTGGGTCAAAAGGCGCGGTGCAGACATTCCAATGCATGATGGATGTGGTGCTGCATGATCTGCCGTTTGTGTTTGTCTACCTGGATGACATCCTGGTGGCCAGCTCGTCCGAGGACGAACGCGTAGCCCACCTCAGGACAGTTTTCCAGAGGTTGGATGAGCACGGGTTAATAATCAACCCGGCAAAGTGCCAGTTTGGGGTGACGGGAATCGATTTTTTGGGCCACCACATCTCACTGGAGGGCGCGATACCCTTACCACCCAAAGTGTGCGCAGTGGCAGATTTTCCCCGGCCTCAGACAGTCAAGGCACTGCAGGAGTTTTTGGGGATGGTTAACTTCTACAACCGTTTTCTCCCCCGAGCAGCCCAGCTCATGCAGCTGTTGTACGCCGCACTTAAGAAATGGAAACCAGGGGACAGAGTCGACTGGACTCCTGAGTGAGAGCAGGCATTTTCCGAGGTTAAAACAGCTCTGGCGAACGCTGCACTACTGGCGCACCCGGACCTGGCGGCTTGGATAGCGCTAAATACCGATGCATCGGACGTGGCCATAGGGGCCGTCGTGGAGCAGTGCATCGCCGGTTCTTGGCAGCCGCTCGCCTTTTTTAGCAGGTCTTTGCACGACAATGAGCGTAAATACAGCGCGTTCGACAGGGAGTTACTGGCTCTCCACCTGGCCATACGCCACTTCCAGTTCTGGCTAGAAGGGCGCACCTTCGCTGTGTTCGTGGACCACAAGCCGCTAACATATGCGATGGCCAAGTTTTTGGAACCATGGTCGGCCTGGCAGCAGAGACAGCTGGCCGCAATCTCGAAGTTTACGACCAACATTCAACATGTGGCCGGTAAACTCAACGTGGTGGCGAACTGCCTCTCACCCGTATTAGTGGCCCCAGTCTATGTGGGGATAGATTACACGGCCATGGCGGCTGAGCAGATCGGCAATGTAGACGTTTGCGCGCTCCAGTCTGGACCAACAGGGTTAAGGCTGGAGAGCAGAGTATTGCAATACGGGGGGCCCCCCCAAGTCTGTGACGTCTCCACAGGCCACCTAGGTCCGGTGGTCCCACGCGCTTGGCGCCGCCGTGTTTTTGAGTTGGTTCACTCCCTGACACACCCAGGAGTGCGCGCGTCAGTCAAAATGGTGGGAGCAAAGTTCGTCTGGCCAAGCCTGCGCAAACAGGTGAAAGAGTGGGCTGCAGCCCGCGTAGCATGCTAACGAGCCAAGGTGCACAGGCACACAAAGGCCTCCTTGGAGCCATTCCATATCCCGACTAAGAAGTTCGACCACGTTCACGTGGACCTCGTGGGCCCCCTCTCGCCATCGCAGGGGTTCACGCACCTCCTGACAGTGGTGGACCACACCACACGCTGGCCCGAGGCAGTCCCGCTAGCTTCCACCGCGTCTGTAGAAGTTGCACGTGCTTTTTTGACGATATGGGTGGCACGTTTCGGCGCCCCTTCAGATATCACGTCCCATCGGGGCCCGCAGTTTGTTTCTGACCTTTGGTCCACGATGGCCCAGAGCCTGGGCATCACAATTCATCACATGACCGCGTACAACCCCCAGGCCAATGGGTTATGCGAGTGTTAAGTGATCTCTCCACAGTACTGCTGTTTCAAAGAAAACAATAAATAATGCACTCAACCGACTTGGGCTCTGTTCCTGCTCACCTCGCAAGACTCCATTGCTGAAAAAAAAGCATGTTGAAGCTCGTTTAAAGTTTGCTGCACAAGATTTGGGAAAGCCACTAAACTACTGGGAGATTATTTACCTTTTGTTCTTATTAAAGACAAAAATAGAAAGGAGATGTTTTTACCTTATTTACATGTTTCGACTGTTCACTGCAGTCTTCGTCAGAAGTTTCAGCTGATTGCTGCAAGGTGTGGGATGAGGGGGCCTTTATGCTTTCCCACACCTGGGACCACATTCTCCAGAGACCCATCGGACGGCGGAAAGCAGGGCTGGCTCGGTGGATCTGACAGGTCTGCTGGGCTGGCCCCGCCTACGAAAGTCAGCTGATAAAATGACACCTCGCAGCAATCAGCTGACACTTCTGACAAAGGCTGCAGTGAACAGTCAAACATGTAAAGAAGGTAAAAACATCTCCTTACTATTTTTGTCTTTAATAAGAACAAAAGGTAAATAATTAAAAGACAAAATTAACCTACTTGAGCAACTACTGGGAGAATATAGTCTGGTCAGATGAGACCAAAATTGAACTTTTTGGATGCCCAAACACACAGCATGTTTGGAGGAGAAATGGAACTGCACATCAGCCCCAAAAACACCATACCAACAGTGAAGTTTGGAAGTGGGAGCATCATGGTGTGGGGGTGTTTTTCAGCACACGGTACAGGCAGATGAATGGACAAATGTACAGAGACATCCTTGATAAGAATCTGTTGCCATCTGCCAAGATGCTGAAGATGAAATGAGGATGGACATTTCAGCAAGACAATGATCCCAAACACACAGCTAAGGAAACTAAAGCTGCTAGAATGGCCTAGTCAGTAACCTGACCTAAATCCAATTGAAAATCTATGGAACGAACCGAAGATCAAAGTTCTATCTTTAATCACCTTCACCTTCAATATTTGAAGACAGTTTGTGTTAAATAATGTACTAAAATGACTCCTGAGCAATGCCTGTGCCTAGTTTCGCCATACAGGAGGTGTCTGGAAGCTGTCATTACCAACAAAGGCTTTTCTACTAAATATTAAATGAATTTCATCAAGCGTGTTCAATACTTATTCCCTGTGTCACTCCACTTCATTAAATATAACTTGTTTTGTGAACACAGTTGCCTTGATTTCTTTGTTTGTATGGATTACTTGGGTTGTTACTGATATCTGGTGAAAATCTCAGGCCAATGGCTCCCTCAAAAATATATTTAATGAGAAAATGGTTGACGTGTTCAATACTTAGTTTCCCCGCTGTATATTTGGTAAATCGGGGAAATAATTTTTACAACTGTTACCAATATGGGAATGCCAAAATAAAGAGGTAAATTAGCCTTGACCTTTTATCAAAGTTAGTGATTGTGCGCTCTTCCACTAGCATACATACAGTATACGAGGGCTGAAAAGTTCATAGGCTGACCATGACGCAGTGGTCAAATTTGACCAAATGTGGTTTATTGTACCATACTCTTGACAGTTATCTCACTCTCAGCTGTGCTCTTCCCTCTTGTTTCTCGGCCACTGAAGCACAAATGCTACTGGCTCAGCACCTATAAGCATAGCTCCTTAGTCAACCTATGAACTTTTCAGCCCCCTGTTGTACTGTCATTTTTTGCTTAAAAAAATCATTTTCCTTTAAAAATTAAAAAGAGGACATTGTAGACAAATGTCTGTACTGATGTGCTGACAGTCCTATAATGAAAAAGGTTTCTAAAAAATCCTTATATGGGCAGAGATTCCCCCCCCCCCCACCCCATGTTTAAAACAAAGTTTCGCCCTTGGACAGACCCCCAACTCTATTACATTGCAAATATTTTTCTCTATCGTTTTACAGTATTTACTGCTGTTAATAAATAATTAAACAGTGTTACTCTTGCTATTTTTAGCATGCTTGCTAATTTTAGCATGCCATCATCAAATTTGATCTTATCAAAGATAATTTTCCAACCACAAAATTGTGGCTAGTGACTCTGGAAAATCATTAACCACAGTGACTACTCCACCACTCCTCCACATGGTCTCTTAGCAGTGGCTCCCAACAGGGCTGCGTGCTAAGCCCTCTACTGTACTCCCTGTACATCTTTGACTGTATTCCAACCAACCCAACCACCGTCATCATGAAGTACATGGACGACACCACCTTGGTTGGGCTCATCACCGATGACTATGAGAAGGCATACAGGGCAGAGGAAGAGAACCTGCTGCTGTGGTGCCAGGCAAACAACCTGAAACTGAACATCCAAAAAACCAAAGAACTCATACTGGACTTCAGAAAGAACAGACAGGACCCCCACCACCACCACCACCCCCAATAAATGGCAACCATGTGGATAACATTCCTGCCTTCAAGTTCCTGGGTACCCACATCTTCTCTGACCTCTCCTGGACTGTCAACACCAAGACCCTGGTGAAGAAAGCCCAGTAGTGGCTGCACTTCCTCTGTGTCTTGAGGAAAAACAACCTGGACCAGAAGCTGCTGCTGGCCTTCTACCGCTGCTCAGTGGAGAGTGTGCTCACCTACTGTTTGGATGTGTGGTACGCCAGCTCCACGGCCGAGAACAGGAAAGCTGTGCAGAGGGTCATCCACACCGTCCCAAAACATTAAAGGCAGCCCTCTGCCCTCCCTGGAAGATATCTCCAGATCCTAATGTCCCAGAAAGATCAAGGCCATCACAGGAGACCCCTCACATCCCGCCTACCACCTGTTTGACCTGCTTCCCTCTGGATGAGAGTTCAGGTCCCACACCTCCAGATTGACAAACAGTTTCTTCCCATGGACCATCCGAACTGCAAACAGTCAGAGGCACCATCCCCTCCCTCCGAATGCTCACATGCACAGAACTGAGGACCTTTTTAATTATCACAATAACACACCTGTCTTTGCACTCCACACTTTCATGGTATACTGACCCATCCATGAAACCACTACTATGTATATTTTCCATAATCCTTGGGTCATTTTACTCAATTGTGTGTCTGCACTCTGCACTCTTATGTACATAGTTCCACCCACAGGCCTCCGTCAGTCAGGGTTGACCATGGGTGAAGCATCCTAGTTCTGGTTGTCTGCTCGCCTGGAGCAGTGTCGTCTGTGACTAAATAAACCGATGCGGGAGTAGCAGTCTCTATCGCAAAGGTTACACCTGTGTGTAGTCTCTGGTCTGTTGGAGCTGCTGCTTTCCTTCCTGCATGCTTGTTTTTCTGCAGCAGTGGTGATCATTTTCTCCTCCCCTGACTTCATGTGTTGCTTCAGGGTCCCTTTCCACTTTGCATGGTCACCTGCTAGGTTCTCCCAGGCCTCTGTGTTGATGTCGGTGGCCTTCATGTCTCTTTTAACGACATCTCTTTTAACGACTGCGCCACTGGCTGCACGGTGGCGCAGTGGTTAGCACCGCGGCAGCACAGTTTTACCCTCGGCCGGGGGATCGCGGGGATCATGAGATCGTGGGTTCGATCCCTGCCCCCGGCCAACAGTGATCCGTGTGGAGTTTGCATGTTCTCCCCGTGTTTGCGTGGGTTTACTCCGGGATTTCTCCGGTTTCCTCCCACATGCCAAAACATGCAGGTTACGGAGTTAAGGGGCGCTTGCGCACGCAGCGACCGGCAGCTGGTGGCTCGTCACCGGACTGCAGAACAAATCTACCTACGGGTACAAAATAAGTCCCCCAAAAAATTTTAAAAAATCCTTGTACCGGAGCTGGGGGCAACCAGTGGATCTCTTCCCAGATGCCAGTTCTCCACACAGGATGTCCTTTGGGATGCGCCCATCGTCCATGCAGTGGACATGGCCTAGCAAGCTCAGCCTGCGCTGTCTGAGGAGAGTAAACGTGCTGGGAAGTCCTGTGCAATTCAAGACATCTGCATTGATTACCCTGTCCTGCCGGGATATGCCCAGGATGTGGTGGATGCTTTGCAGATGGAAGGTGTTGAGTCACTTCTCCTGTCTGGCATATGTTGTCCATGACTCACTGCTATACAGCAGTGTGCTGATGACACAGGCATTATACACTGCCATCTTAGTCTTCACCGAAAGCTTGGGGTTTATCCACACTCTTGTTGTGAGGCAAGCAAGTGTTGTAGCTGGCTTCCTGATTCTCCTGTTTATTTTTGTGTCAAGATAGAGGCTGTCGGTTATGGTAGAGCCAAAGTAGGTGAAGTGGTGGACAACGTTAAGCTCATAGTCATCGATGGTGGTAACAGCAAGTCTCTGATGAGCATTTCGCAAACCTTCGTCTTGGCTCTGAGGCGGGCAAGGTTGAACAGCCTGCCATCTGACCTGGTGTGCAGGTAAATTCCTTCAATTGCAGTGCCAAAGGCATGCTTTAGGAGAACGGCGAAGAATATCCCAAAGAATGTGGGAACAAGGACGCAGCCTTGTTTGATGCCACTGCAGACGCTGAAGGGGTCAGAGGAACGCCTGTTGAGCTGCACAGTCCCCTTCATGTCTGAGTGAAAAGATTCGATCATGCTCTGCAGCTTTGGTGGGCAACCTATCTTTGGGAGAATCTTGACCAAGCTGTCTCTGCTGATGAAGTCGAACGCCTTGGTGAGATCTATGAAGGCAACATACAGGGACATCTGCTGCTCTCTGCATTTCTCCTGGCATTGGTGGAGGGAGAAGGCCATGTCTACCGTTGATCTCTTGGCATGAAAGCCACACTGCGACTCTGGGTAGACGCGTTCTGCCAGCTTCTGCAGGTGGATCAAAATGACCTGAGCAAAGACTTTGCCGACGATGCTGAGTAGAGAGATGCCTCTGTAGTTGTTGCAGTCACTTCTTTCGCCCTTGTTCTTATAGAGGGTGATGATCTTGGCGTCCCTCATGTCCTGTGGTACAGCCCCTTCTTGCCAGCACTGACAGAGGACGTCATGCATTGGGAGCAGGAGGGTAGTCTTGTAGTGTTTGATCAGGTCCGGGGGAATCCCGTCGCTGCCTGGGACTTTGCCTAAGGCCAAGCTGTCGATGGCCTTCCTGAGTTCCTCTATGGTTGGCTCTACATCCAGCTCCTCTATGATTGACATACACTCGATGGCATCAAGAGCTGTGGGGGACACTGTGCTCTGTCTGATGTAGGGGTTGGAGTAGTGTTTCACCCGTTTCTCCATCTGTTGGCCCTTGTCTGTAATTACTACCCCAGTGGAAGATTTGAGGGGAGCTGTCTTGCTCTGGACTGGTCTGAGCGCTTTCTTGATGCCATCATACATCTCTCTAATGTCGCCTGTGGAAGCAGCTGTCTCAATGTCTTCACTGAGCTCTGTCCAGTATTCGTTGGCACAATGCCCAGCAGTCTGCTGAGCCTTGCTCCTGGCAGCACTGAGAATCTGCAGGCTCTTCTCACTGGGTGACCGCTTATACTCTGTGAGGGTGGCATGCTTGGCTTCGATGACGGGAGTCATCTCTGTGGATTTGGCCTCAAGCCTGTCGTGAGACTTGGAGGACTTCTTCCCAAAGGTAGCCAAGGCAGTGCGGTGCATGGTGTCCCACAGTACTTCCCACTTCTCTGTGGCAGAGTCTCTGGGCTGTGAGGTTTGCATTTCCTTCTTGAAGGTCTCTGCAAACTTTTCCTCGAGGTCTGGTTGAGACATCTTGTTGACATCAATGCTGGGATTCCTTTGTTTCTTTGGGTAGTGGATCCTCTTTGGCTGTAGCCTGATCTTGCAGCAAACCAGGGAATGATCTGTGTTGCAGTCTGCACTGTGGTAAGAGCGTGTGTGGAGGATGCTCTTGATGGCGGCATGCCTGACCAGGATAAGATCTAGCTGATGCCAGTGTTTTGAGCGTGGGTGTTTCCAAGAGACCTTGTGCTAAGGCTTGGTCCTGAAGTAGGAGCTCCGAACTGCAAACAGTCAGAGGCCCCACCCCCCTCCTTCTGAATACTCACATGCACAGAACTGAGGACCTTTTTAATTATCACATTAACACACCTGTCTTTGCACTCCGCACTTTCATGTATGTTGACCCATCCGTGAAACCACTACTATGTACACTACCGTTCAAAAGTTTGGGGTCACTTAGAAATTTCCTTATTTTTGAAAAAAAAGCACTTTTTTTCAATGAAGATAACTTTAAACTAATTAGAAATACACTCTATACATTGCTAATGTGGTAAATGACTATTCTAGCTGCAAATGTCTGGTTTTTGGTGCAATATCTACATAGGTGTATAGAGGCCCATTTCCAGCAACGATCACTCCAGTGTTGTAATGGTACGATGTGTTTGCTCATTGCATCAGAAGGCTAATGGATTATTAGAAAACCCTTGTGCAATCATGTTAGGTCTGCAATGCTGTAATTGCTGCAAATGGAGGATTCTTTGACAAAAGCAAAGTTTGAAGGAAAAAATTATTATTTCAAATACAAATCATTATTTCTAACCTTGTCAATGTCTTGACTATATTTTCTATTCATTTTACAACTCATGGTGGTAAATAAAAATGTGACTTTTCATGGAAAACACAAAATTGTCTGAGGTGACCCCAAACTTTTGAACGGTAGTGTATATTTTCCATAATCCTTGGGTCATTTTACTCAATTGTGTGTCTGCACTCTGCACTCTTATGTACATAGTTCGACCCACATAGCCACTATCATAACTGTGTATATTTCCATAATCCTGGGCCATTTTTATTTTTATTTCAGTCATGTGTTTAATTGTGTGTTCTGTAACTGTGTTTTATCTAATCCTTCTCTCATACTTAATTGCGCAGTAGGCTGGTGGAGCACCCATAATTTTGTTGTAGTGTACAACTGTACAATGACAATGAAGCCTATTCTATTCTATTCTATTCTATTCTATTCTATTCTATTCTACCCTGTAATAAATTATGTTACACTGGAGTTCTACCCGCCTGAAGGAGTCATTTATTTCTGTTCTGTCGGAGGTTGTACCTGCAGGTTTCAAGACTTTGTGTCCCAATAAAGCATTTTAGGAGATTAAAACCAACAAACACCAGTCTTTAAAGTGCTGATCACACATTTTTGACTTCCTCTAATTTTTCAACATATAATACAATATGACGAAATAAGTTGGTCTGTGCAGTTGTAAGTCAAACAGCCTTCTTTTCATATGAATATCTGACATTTTCATGAGCGCCACATCACCCATTGCATCAGTGGCTGGAAACCCCCCCGGCCATGTTGTAACATCATTGATGGAACACAGCACTTGGCTGCCCATTGTACACACAGGATGGAAGCGGTTGAAAACATCGACGATGGTTCCAGCACATGTAGTCTGGAATTGGTTTGTGTTGTCCAGTCTTCAGACGATTATAGTTCCGAAGAATGGGATGACAATGAAGAATCTGGGGGCATCAAACTGCATAGGTTTGAGTCGTGCCAAGCGGGCATTGTGCCTACTGAGTCAGACTCAGTGACAGTCAGCTGTTCATGTTTTGTGTGCATCATCTGCCGTGTTGTCAGCTGGCCAATATTGCCAACACTATCACGATGTGTTAGCCATTCCACACAGCTGTGGTTCTGTTGCGCCCCTTGTAGCGATGTCGGCTCTGGGGCGCAACCGTGGTTAACACGTCTCCTCTTCATGTTTGCTGGGCGATGTCGGCCCTGAACGCCTACTCTTTGTGTTTCTGTGTATTTTTGTAAGTCTTCACCTTTGGGATCAGTCTTTATGTTCAATACATGTGCTGTGGTGAATTCTGCGCATAAATCCTCCTGTAAATCCTTGTTATTTACACGTAAATCCTCCCTCTCTGTGCGCTCTTACGCAGGGCACGGAGATCCCTCTCCATGAAATAACGAGGATTTACGTGCAGGGTTCATCACAGCACATTTAATATAGAACGACAGACAATTCCCAAAAAGGTGAAGACGTACAAAAAACACAAACACACTTACTGATGGCGTTCGGGGGTCGGCATCACCCAGAGAATGAATGAGAAGAGACGTGTTAGCCACAGGTGCTCCCCAGAGCCGACATCATTTCAAGGACGCGCGAGAACCACGGCGAACATGGAGTGACTAACGTCGTGAAAGTGCTGAAAATACTGGCAGACTAACAGCACAGATGACAATACTATTGACCAGCAGTGCGTTACTGGCAAACGGTCGCGAAGTACACGCACTGCTGGTGATGGTGTGATGAGAAGCACCTGGGCGAGGACTGGGAAACATGATCACTGGGAAACATGATCAGCGGAAGGGGAATCAGCTGGTGATAATGATAGAGGGGACATGGCCGGACCAGTGAGATGTAAGCATGGGATCACAGAAAGTATGTCAAAGCTGCTCGTAAATCCATTAATCCTCCCCCTCCTCGTGCACTCCTCCTGCCTAAAAACGCACGAGAAGTGCACAAGGAGGCTTATGACAGTTGTAGCTGAAGCGTGTGATGTGGTCTTTCATGGTCTGCTATTTATCTAAGCCTGCGACACAACGCAAAGGCGTAGCTGTAAAATTAAAACAAGAAGCCAGAGAAACTGTGAGCTACAAAGCTGCTGTCATTCTAGCTAACAACACCGGAGTCCGTTCTGTCGATTATGTCATTGGGGTGCCGTCCTTAATTCAGTGGGCGGCACCACAGTCCAGTCAGCGGCTGCGGTTTTTTGATGATAACTAGTTTATGCAGGTGCTGTTGCAAATATTATATTGATCATAGACAATGACTTTTGGGTTTACACAACATGCTAAAAAATGTCAAAAATGTGTCATCAGCACTTTAAAGTGACACTGCCAAAAATCTTTTTTTTTCTTTACATGTTTGTAACATGTTTTTTTATGACTTACAAGACATATCAAGAGCGAAATCACTCAAATGTGTCATGTCTGTATTTTTCTGCTGTGAAATTTCAGTTAAGCTCCTCCCCTTGGAAAAAGGCAAGTTTAGACAGAGCATTTTTGGTGACGTAACTATCCAGTCACCAAACAGGTCTGTAGTGTTGAGCTAATACTAGGGAGAAGAGGGAGGAACTAAAGACTGAAGTTAACCTCCAGGGCCAGTTAGCTTTTAGGGACAGCTGCTTCGAAAACTTGACCCAAATTAAGATGGGTTTTTAACCATTTAACTGCTTTTAAGGACCAGTGCAGTTTTAATCATTATCCTGGGCCACCATGCATACAACAGGGCATGTCCTTCAACCGGTAATTCTTTTTATCACAGGATTTATTCTGTTTAATGTAGCACTAGCCACCATTAGCCTTGTGAGATGTGGGTGGGCCTATTCACAGATCCTGGCATGTGAAAGAGGAGGTAAAAGTGAAAAGATTTTCACATGAAACTGTACAATAATGAAAGTTTTTTTTTTGTAGAAAAAAGGGCATAAGATACCATTTTAGACACTGATTTGTTTTTATGAGGATTTATGTCCACCGGAGTGTCACTTTAAAAATTAAATAAGACCTTTAAAAATTCAAAGGTGCATTTTGTTGAATTTCAAGGACTATGATTTGATAAAGAAAGCCTTTTAAGTATGCTATATTTGGCAATCTGAAAGACAATTATAACCTAGGATCATCTTTTTCTGCCAGTCTAGAAGAGGTAGTAAATAATCAGTGTGGCACACCAGAAGAAGGAATACTTAGTATCTGTGCTGGCCGTGGCACCATTGATGTTGATGTTTCTTCAGTGTGGATGTAAGCCATTGTGATTACACTGGTCCAAGTTTACCCACTTCTTTTGATATATCAATGACAGCTGAAAATTATGGTGACTTTTTTCTGAGGATTACACACAAATATTGAACTGTATAAACACTAAGCATACAGCTCTGGAAAAAAATAAACAAGAGACCATTGCAAAATCTTTCCCAAATTAGTGTCTCTACCATGTATGACAGCCATTCAGTTTGCATATCTGCTTAATTCCAATACAAGGACACCTTAATCGTATTTAAGGATGTACTGATTAGGTGATCATCTAAGCATGGTAAGACACATGAAAGCTGTGACTAAGAATTATTCCACAAATACAGATTTCTGAGATCTTCCCAAGTTAAAAATTCAGTATTGTAGTGTTTAAGAATCAAAATGAAGTTGCTTTCTTTCCTTATTTGATCTTAAAGCAACATTTTTTTTGATGTTTTTTCCAGTTGTCATTTTCTGTAAATAAATGCTCTAAATGACAATATTTTGGCTCTAAACTTTGGTGAATTGTTTCCACTAAAACAAAATTGTTCATTTTACTCAAATACATATGTGTAAAAAGTAAAACCAGATAAAGTGATACCTTTGCAGTGGTCCCTTTGGGCTCTTACAGCCAGGAAAATAAGTATTGAACACATTAACATTTTTCTCATTAAACATACCGTATTTCTGATGGAGCCACTGACCTGAGATTTTCACCAGATATCAGTAACAACCCAAGTAATCCATACATACAAATAAATCAAGCCAACTATGTTCACAAAACAAGTTATAGTTAATAAAGTGGAATGGCACAGGGAAAAAGTTTTGAACATGCTTGGTGAAATTCATTTAATATCTAGTAGAAAAGCCTTGTGTAACGGAGTCAAAAATGCACTTTAAGTATTTCTTTTCATCAGTTATGTTTTTCTTTATGTTGTTGTGAATTTTATTTTACTTGAGTGTTTTATTTTGGCAGTACACTTCTCACATCCGCTCTTTCTGTACCTCCGAGGCTCCGGTAGTCAGTCTTTCCCCACAGTATCGCGTTGCTTTGCTGTGGGTAAGTTGTGTCCAAAACGCTGCTGGCATTATATAATTGTATTGTTCGTTAGTCTTATCATTTAAACTGTAACCTTAGTTTGTAATTGTTCCTTATTAGTTTGTCATGTCACTGTAGTGTATTTTTTTTTTTGTTATTTGTGTTATAAATAAGTGTTTTATAGATGTTTCGGCGCACATTGGGAGTCCAGTGGGCGCCATTTTTAGGGTTTCGCGCCAATATAGGCTCAATGGTGACTTCAGCAGCCTGTGCCGTTGTGTAATTTATGTTTTTGTTAATGTAGGAGCCTGTGTGGGATCGAGGTACAGACGGAGCGTGATGCGTTTTGTTTTATTTCATCTACAGTATCGCGTTGCTTTGCTGTGGGAGCCTGTGTGGGATCGAGGTACAGACGGAGCGTGATGCATTTTGTTTTATTTCTCTAACAGGAGAAATAAATTGTGGAAACAGCAGTCTGGTGTCATCGTGGTCCCTATGCCGCACACACACTTGCGTTAATGTTCCCGATCACGGCCGCTTAAGGGTGTCTCAGAAGAAGAACCATTACTCTTGTGACGAGATCCGTTACACTGGTGACGTGATCCGTTACACTGGTGCCAGTGACCTTTGGATCTTCGGATCAGCTCGACGCCGGTCACCGTGGATGCTGCATCAACAAATTGAGTCTACGCTGGGACGTATATGTGGTCAGACATATACAGGACTATTATAATACATTTTTATTGATATATGCCACCTTATTTTGGAGTTAGTAGCAACGCATGTAAATTTCACTGTGTAAAGTAGTTCAAGAAAAAAAAAAGAGAGAAAAAAAAGACATGGATAATTATAAAACACCTGTTTTGCCAAAAGGGAGAGGTATCTGGCGCAGTGATATTGCTATTAGTAGAGATGTGGGACATTCTAAATTTATGAACAGTGGTGGGGATACAGGGTTGGGTCAGAGCCCAGGTTGTATTTCTGTTGGTGAGTTCATGAGTGAGGGTCCTCATGTTTCCACACTCTGCAGTAATGTTGGTGCCATTGAAAATTTTACAGACATGGTGGGGCAGCTTGGTGCTCAAATTGGTGAGTCTATAGTCACTAAATTAATGTCTGCTGGTGTTGTGAATATGACCAATGACAACAAGACTTCTCCTGCTGATCGAACAGCACATTGTGATGTTACCAAATGTGACCCTCCACATGTGACTGTCCATGTTAAGTCAGACAGAGAACTACGAACATTTAGAGGTGACGGTACTGACAAATATTCAGTTCGGGACTGGATTGACTTGACTAAGACTGACCTCAACAAGAGAGAGATTCCTGTGTGTGAGCAAGCAGGAGAGATAATGTGTCATTTATTGGGCAAAGCCAAAGATGTTGTGAAAGTTGCCCTGCATAGTGACCTGGAGCTAGATGCTAAAAAGGAACCTGAGATAATTTACGATGTTCTTCTCCGTTACTTCTGTGATGCCTCCTCATGTCTTCCGCTCGCAGATTTTTATGCAACCCTGCCCAGGCACAGAGAAAACCCAGAGGACTACTGGATAAGGCTGAACAAAGCAGCTGACCTGGCTCTCGAGGGCCTGCGTAGACAAGGCAAGCAGACTGAGGACATGAATTCAATTCAATTCAATTCAACTTTATTTATATAGCGCCATTTCACAACAACAGTCATCTCATAGCACTATCAACTGTAGGGGGGAACCCCCACAGTTGCAGAAAGACCCCAGCAATCAGGCGATCCCCTGTGAGCAAGCACTTGGCGACGGTGGAGAGGAAAAACTCCCTTTTAACAGGAAGAAACCTCCAGCAGAACCAGGCTCAGGGAGGGGCAGTCATCTGCTGCGACTGGCTGGGGGGTGAGGGGATAGAGAAAAAGAAAAGAACAGACATGTAGAGAGCAAACAGCACGATGGGGACTCAATCTATGGGAGAGAACAAACAAATGTTAATGACCAGCAAAAAAAAATATTTCATAGAGAGTGAGGAAAGGAGTGAGGCCCAGTGCATTACTGGAGGTCCCCTGGCTGACTAAACCTATTAGCAGCATAACTAAGGGAGGGTTCAGAAACACATGATCCCTCCCTAATTGTAGGCTATATCAAAAAGGTAGGTTTTAGCCCTATTCTTAAAAACAGAGATCGAGTCTGACTCCCGAATCCAGATTGGCAGCTGATTCCACAGGAGAGGAGCTTGATAACTGAAGGCTCTGCCTCCCATTGTACTTTTGGAGATTCTAGGTATTACAAGTAATCCTGCATTTTGGGAGCATAGTGCTCTGTTAGGATAATACGGTAGTATCATATCTTTTAAATAAAAAGGAGCCTGATTGTTTAGAGCTTTGTAAGTAAGAAGAAGGATTTTAAACTTAATTCTAAACTCTATGGGAAGCCAATGAAGGGAGGCCAGAACCGGAGAGATATGATCTCTCTTTCTAGTACCTGTTAAAACTCTTGCTGCAGCATTTTGGATCAGCTGAAGACTTTTTAAAGATGTTTTAGGACAGCCTGATAATAAAGAATTACAATAATCTAATCTCAAGCTAACAAAAGCGTGGATCAGTTTCTCAGCATCACTCTGAGACAAGATGCTCCTAATCTTGGCAATATTACGCAAATGATAGAAGGCAGTCTTAGAAACAAATTTAATATGTGAACTGAAGGACAAATCCTGATCAAAAATAACTCCAAGGTTCCTCACAGCGCTATTAAGAGAAAGAGTAACCGCATCCAAACTTAAAGTTTGATTTGGAAAGGAATTTCTAAGGTTTTTTGGACCAACAAGAATGACTTCAGTCTTATCTGAATTTAATAGCAGGAAATTACAAGTCATCCAAGCTTTGATTTCCTTAAGACAGTCTTCTAACTTGGCTAATTGATTACTATCATCTGGCTTCATTGACAGGTATAATTGTGTGTCATCTGCATAACAATGAAAATGTATACAGTGCCTTCTAATAATGTTGCCTAACGGGAGCATATATAAACTAAAAAGAGTAGGGCCTAGCACAAATCCCTGTGGAACTCCATGACTAAGCTTTGAGTTGAAAGAAAACTCATTATTTACATGAACAAACTGGAACCTATCAGATAAATAAGATCTAAACCATTGCAACGAAGTTCCATTAAGTCCAACATAGTGTTCTAATCTATCAAGTAGAATATTATGATCGATAGTATCAAAAGCTGCACTAAGGTCTAAAAGGACAAGCACAGAAACTAGTCCATTATCAAATGCAATGAGGAGGTCGTTAGTGACCTTCGCTAAGGCTGTTTCAGTACTATGATGGATTCTAAACCCAGATTGAAAGTCTTCAAGTAAACCATTTCCATGCAGGTGGTCAAATAATTGCGTAGCAACAACTCTTTCTAAGATTTTTGAAATGAAAGGGAGATTAGAGATTGGTCTATAGTTAGCTAAAGCTCCTGGATCTAGCGTTGGCTTTTTGAGTAAGGGTTTAATTACAGCCGTTTTAAAAGCCTGCGGTACATGGCCTAAAGTTAATGAAGAATTGATTATATGAAGAATAAAGCTACCAATAAGTGGGAAGACTTCTTTAAATAACCTGGTAGGAATAGGGTCTAAAAGACAAGTTGAAGGTTTGGATGAGGAAACTATTTTGTCTAACTCACAAAGGTCGATTGAAGTAAACTCATCAAGACAGACATCAATAGAAGTAGTTGTAGTAGTTACAGTATTTAAGTTAACTGTGGGAAGAATCTGATTGATTTTATCTCTGATGGATGAAATTTTATTATTGAAAAAGTTCATAAAGTCCCGACTAGTAAGCTCTAAGGGAATGCTAGGATTGACAGAGTCCTGACTCTTTGTCAACCTGGCTACAGTACTGAAAAGAAACCTGGGATTATTCTTGTTCTCTTCTATTAATGCAGAGTAATAACTCGTTCTAGCTTTTCTAAGAGATTTTTTATAAATTAAAAGATGATTTCTCCAAGCTAAATAGATTTCATCTAAATTAGTAGAGCGCCATTTTCTTTCTAATTGACGAGTCTTCTGTTTTAAGGTACGAGTTTCTGTGTTGAACCAAGGAGTTAGAAATCTCTGATTAGACTTTTTCTTTTTTAAGGGGGCCACCAAGTCTAGAGTCTGATGCAGAGAAGCTGAAACACTATCCACCATGTTATCAATTACAGAAGGAGCAAGCTGTCTATAGCTTATTTCCGTTGTGTTGACACATGGCATAGAGGAAACAATCTGCATAAATTTGGAAACAGCATCACCTGAGAGGCATCTACTGTAATAATATTTTTCTTTAGGAGCCAAATAGTCAGAAATAGTAAAATCAAAGGTTAACAGACAATGGTCTGACAGTACAGGGTTATGAGGAGACACTACAAGATTTTCTATTTCTATGCCATATGTCAAAACAAGGTCCAATGTATGGTGGAGGTAATGAGTAGAATTTCCTACTTTCTGAGAAAACCCAATCGAATCTAATATTGAATTGAATGCCACATTAAGGCAGTCACTATCTACATCCACATGTATATTAAAGTCCCCTACTATAATTATTCTATCAGATTTCAGCACTAAATCAGCTAAGAAATCAGCAAATTCGGATAAAAATTCTGAGTAGGTTGATGGGGGACGATAAACTACGGCAAATAAAATTGGGTTTAACCTAAAATTGCTAAAGTGCCCAATACTGAGGACCAGGCCCTCAAAGGAATTATAACATGTTTTTTGCTTTACATTAACTAGTAATTTGGAATGGTAAATTGTTGCTACTCCTCCTCCACGACCAGAACTTCTGGGATTTTGACAGTTTAAATAACCAGAGGGAGTTGATTCATTTAAACCAACATAATCCTCTTGTCCTAACCAACTCTCTGTAAGGGAAATTAAATCAATCTGATGATCAATTAACAAATCATGGACTAACAGAGACTTGGGAGTTAGAGACCTAATATTTAATAAACCACATTTAATTTTTAAATTATGAGGAGGAACAGAGGCCAAATCATTCAATTTAGAGGCTTTATGTTTAATTTGCGTTTTACCAGTATTTTGCTTTATCACATTGGGATGCTTATACATTATATTTTTATTCACTTTGGAGGGAGCAGACAACGATTCTCTGATGGGGAAGTCAGGGGCTAAGCTGAGGGGTGGCGGATGAAGAGGAGCTGCAGAGAGGCGTGTAAGACTGCGACTCTGCTTCCTGGTCCCAACTCTGAGTAGTCATGGTTTTGGAAATTTGGATAAAAAAGATGCCAGATTGTTAGATAAATGAGAAGCACCATCCAAAGTGGGATGAATGCTGTCTCGTCTCATAAGACCAGGTTTTCCCCAAAAAGAGCTCCAATTGTCAATGTAGCCCACGTCATTTTTAGGACACCACACAGACAGCCAGCGGTTCAAGGATGACGAGCGGCTAAACATGTCATCACTGGTCAGATTGGGGAGGGGCCCAGAGAACACTACAGTGGCAGACATCGTTTTGGCAAAGTCACACACCGATTCTATATTAAGTTTCGTGACTTCCGACTGCCGGAGACGGATGTCATTAATGCCGGCGTGAATAACAATTGTGGAATATTTACAGTTACTTTTAGCCAGCATTTTCAAATTTGACTCGATGTCGCCTGCTCTGGCCCCAGGAATGCATTGGACTATGGCCGCTGGAGTCTCTAGGTTCACGTTTCTGACTACAGAGTCGCCAATGATCAGAGTTTTTTCCTCAGCGGGTGTGTCGCTGAGCGGGGAAAAACGATTAGAAACGTGAACAGGTTGGTGGTGTACCGGGGCTTTGCGACTAGGCTTCCTTCTCACCGTCACCCACCCAGTCTCCTCGCTGCTGAGGAGAGCCGAGGGACCGCTGACAGTGGGACCTAAGCTAGCTAGCTCCACTGCAGCTAATGGGCGTCCGTCAAGATTAACTGGCGCAGACGGTGTTTCAATGCAGCGAAGCCGGGATTCCAAATCAGACAACCTCGCCTCGAGCGCCTCAAAAAGACAACATTTATTACATTTACCGTTATCGCTAAAAGAGGCAGAGGTGTAGCTAAACATCTGACAGAGAGAGCACACCAGAGGAGGAGAGGAAAGAGAGCTAGTAGCCATAGCTAGTGGCTAGAGAGCAAACCACAAAGCAAACCACACAGGCAGACAGCAAAACAGGAAGTGACGATACGTTACCACAAGGAAGTGGTAACGTATCGTCACGTATCGAACATGAGCAAAGAGGTTGCTATCATGTTCGTCAAAAATTGTCCTGATCCTGATCTGTCTTGCACCTTGAAGTGGAAACCACCTCATGAATGGACCTCACGTGATGTTCAGTTGAGAATTGACGATTATCAGAGAGAGGTTAGAGCTAGTGCCAGAGCGCCTGATGGTCCACAGCTAATGAGTCACACAGCTACTGTAACATCTGACAAACCCAAGTTGCCATCTTCAGCCATGACCATGCCAGAACAGTGCCACACCCCAGTCATTCCCTCTTCACTTCCTCAAACCCGACAGTTTACATGTCAGGGTCCCTCTCCATTCCCCATCTCTGACCCTACCCCAAATCCCCTCAACTCAGATTGTGCTAGTATGCCGGTTGTTGCTCAAAATCTCCAACAGTCAGAGGAGAGGCTCCTCGGTCGCGTGGTTAATATGTTTCAGGAAATGATGGAGAAGTTGCAGCAGTGTACGATTCCTCACCCGACTGAGAGCAACAGATTTAGACATGCCCCTCGTCAGAGACGCCCCAGAGAAGCAACTTGTATGGTCTGTAATGACACACGTCACTCCACCATTTCACATTGCATGTCTGAGAAACTGTGTTTTACCTGCCTTTCCCCTGGTCATACCAGACTGGCCTGTTCCAACAACAACTGTCAGCCTCCTTCTCAGTCTCAGGGAAACTAACTGACCTGTACTTGGAGGGAGGCAGTGTGGGTCTCACCTTAAGCTCCCACTGCAGTGACACATCTGATGCTGAGTCAATTTTTGCATCGGTGAGAAACTCATGTGATGATGTAGTTGTTGTGTATCAGAACATTCACATAATTGGCAATAGTTCTAGCCTGTTCTACACACCAGTAGCTTTTGGTGGTGCAGTGATAATTGATGGCATGCTGGACAGTGGCTCCATGGCCTGCAGTATCAACGAGGATGCAGAGAAGAAACTGAGAACTGCTGGAGTGATAACAAATCAGAACCAGATTGATGTGAATGTGATGCTGGTTGGGTGTGGTGGACAGCGTGTCAGGCCAAAGAGTACTTTTGACACTGTGATGGAGGTGTATGGTTGTAAAATGCTAGTTCCCACTCTGGTTGTCTGTGGTCAGCATGATGAGTTGATTATTGGTACCAATGTAATAAAGCACATCCTACACCATTCAAAACAATGCAAGTCCTATTGGAAAACAGTGTCTGGTCCCTGCCCAACTGCAGAACCGGAAGCTGAGCAGTTCTTGTCTATGCTCACTGGTTTGAACCCCTGGAAAGGAAATGACATTCCTGACAAAGTTGGTACTGTCAGATGTAACTCAGCCACCTACCTTGAACCTGGGCGTGAGTATCTTGTTTGGGGTAAATTGCCGAAAGACACTGTTGTATCTCCAGGCAGTACAGTCATGACAGAGCCCACATCTTCTCATTCAGCTCCTAGGGGTGTCCTAGTAGCTAAGATTGTAACTTCTATGTGGGGTGACAGGTGGGTCCCGCTCAAACTCATCAACACGTCCAACAAGCGTGTGTTGTTACGGCGCAATGCAAAGCTAGCTGACGTCTACACATGTGTAGCCCTTGAAGACATGGACGCAGCTGAGCAGTCTAGTGTACCAGTGACCTGCTACACACAGTCTACAACGGCATGTGATGCTGGTATGGAGTCTGTAAAAGAAAAACTCAAGTCAGTGGGGCTTTGTGACATAGACATTGATTCATGCCAAGTGTCAGAGGACTGCAAAAAGAGAATGGCTGACTTGGTACTTCAGTACGAGGATGTCTTTTCACGCCACCACCTAGACTGCGGAGAAGCTAAAGGCTTTGTACACCGCATACATTTATCTGATGATAAACCATTCAGACTCCCATACAGGCGTGTACCCCCTAGTCAGTATCAGAAATTAAGACAGGTGCTAAATGAAATGGAGGAAAAAGACATTATCAGGAAATCGACTAGCGAGTATGCATCTCCCTTGGTTCTTGTGTGGAAAAAGAATGGTGACCTCCGCATCTGCACGGATTTTCGCTGGCTGAATAAGAGGACTTTGAAAGACGCTCACCCTCTCCCTCACCAGGCAGATTGTCTGGCAGCACTGGGAGGTAACTGCCTCTTCAGCACAGTGGATTTAACGTCCGGCTTCTACAACATGCCGCTTCATGAGGATGACAGGAAGTATTCTGCTTTTACCACTCCGATGGGCTTGTATGAGTACAATCGCCTGCCCCAGGGATTATGCAATAGTCCTGCTAGTTTTATGCGCATGATGACTGCCATTTTTGGTGACCAGAATTATTTGACTTTGTTGTGCTATTTGGATGATCTGCTGATTTTTGCATCTGATGAGGAGAGTGCATTGCAGCGCCTTGAGATGGTGTTCAGCAGGCTGTGTAGGCACAACTTGAAGCTGGCACCCAAAAAGTGTTTTTTCCTCAGGAGGTCTGTGAGGTTTCTTGGTCACGTAATTGATGAGAATGGTGTTTCAACCGACCCTAGTAAGGTTGAGAACATCGCAAAAATGACTTGTGCTGACCTTATGGACACTGATGGTGTGACACCGTCCCAAAAAAGACTTAGATCCTTCTTGGGAATGGTTAATTACTATCAGCATTTTGTGCCAGGATATTCTGCCATTGCCAAGCCATTGTTCAGCCTGTTGAAAGGTGGAAAATTTAAAGGCAGATGTAAGAAAACCAAGATGGCTTGCAGAAAGCTTTGTGCTTCTGATTGGACCCAAGATCACATACATGCCTTTGAAAGTCTCAAATCTGCATTTGTTAACACTGTGGTCTTGGCTCATCCTAACTTTGACCGTCCCTTCATGCTTTCAACTGATGCATCTCTGGATGGGATAGGTGCCGTTCTGTCCCAAGTCCAGGAAGGTGAAAGTCATGCCAGACCTATCGCTTTTGCCAGTAAGTCACTGACACAGTCTCAGAAAAACTATCCAGTGCACCGACTGGAATTTCTGGCTTTGAAATGGTCCATCACTGACAAGTTTAATGATTGGCTAAAGGGTCACAAATTCACTGTTTGGACTGACAACAATCCTTTGACTCACATATTGACAAAGCCCAAGTTAGACTGTTGTGAACAACGCTGGGTAGCCAAGTTGGCTGCGTATGACTTTAACATAAAGTATGTTCCAAGGCGGCAGAACATTGCGGCTGATGCATTAAGCCGTATGCCTTCTGTCAAGGAAAATATTGGTCACAGACTGTTCAATGAGCCATATGTGAAACTCCTCAGTGAAGTCAAAAATGTGTCTACTGCCTCTGTTCAGGATGCTTTTCGTTCATCCAGTGGTCACGTGGATGCGATGTGTGACAATGCTCATACCTCCCAGGTACACACTCAGATTGTGAATTCAGAAGAAGTGTCTGCTGTGATGCAGTCACACATTGAGTGGGATGCTGGTCCGAGGGCCCGGGCAATAGAAGCCTTGCAGTTTTTGCCCCAGTTAGTCCCACCAGGTCAAGACCCGTTGCCTGCCTATTCTGAAAAGGCTTTGCGTGACAAACAGTTGGAGGATGGAATTCTTTCTCGCGTCCTGTTTTATGTTGAAAGACATCGGAGACCCTCAAGGAGAGAAAGGGTGAAAGAATCATTTTCAGTGATTAAATATCTAAAACACTGGGATAAGTTATCTGTGAGCAATGGTGTTCTGTACAGAGTTTCAAGGGACCAGAGAACCAAGTCCAAACGGCTTCAGTATGTTGTCCCAGACTCACTTAAGGATGAGGTGTTGAAAGGCGTGCATGATGATGCTGGTCATCAAGCCCAGTCGCGAACCCTCAGTTTATCCAGACAGAGATTTTTCTGGCTGACCCTTGAGAGAGATGTTAGAGACCATGTCAGACACTGCCAGCGTTGTGTCCTCAGCAAGTCAGCTGAACCTGAGGGACGAGCTCCCTTAGAGAGCATCTTGTCATCTAGACCGCTAGAGCTGGTCTGCATTGACTTTTGGTCAGCTGAAGACTCTAGGAACAGGTCTATTGATGTCCTAGTGATAACAGATCACTTTACCAGGATGGCTCAGGCCTTTCCTTGTAAGGATCAAACAGCTAAGCAAGTGGCGAATGTTCTGTGGAACAAGTACTTTTGTGTCTTTGGATTCCCAGAAAGAATCCACAGTGACCAAGGCCCTAATTTTGAAAGTCAGTTGATCAGTGAACTCCTCAAAGTGTCCGGTGTCAGGAAATCTCACACTACCCCTTACCACCCAATGGGAAATGGGAGTGTCGAACGGTTTAACAGGACACTGGTTGGGATGATCCGTGCACTGTCCCCTGAGGTGAAAGCTAACTGGCCACGACGGTTGCAGACTTTGACATTTATGTACAACTGTACAGCCCATGAGACGACTGGCTTTCCTCCTTTTTACCTCATGTATGGCTGTGTGCCCTGTTTGCCAGTAGATGTCATGTTTCGTTCTGTTCTTCGCGATAATGATGTAACCAGTTACAACAAGTATGTGGCAACTCTCACCTGTGAGCTAAAAGAAGCAATGATGGTTGCTCAGGACCGTGCTGCTAAGGAGCAACACAGACATGCTAATCTTTACAACAGGAAAGTGACAGGATCCAAGATTGAGATTGGTGACAGGGTGCTTTTGGCCAACAGAAAGGAGAGAGGCAAAAAGAAAACTGCTGATAAGTGGGAATCAACTGTTTACACTGTAATGGATGTGAACCCACAGACCCATACATACAGGATTTGTGACACTCTTACTGGACGGACAAAAGTGGTCCACAGGAATCTGTTGATGCTGGTAAATTTTCTTCCTGTGGTGGATGTGTGCGATGTGTCCAACCATGGTTCATCCACCTTAGCTACAGACGTTGGTGATGAGGGAGACTCATCTGTGGACCTCTTCGAGGGAGAGAGTGAGGCTGGTACAGGTGATCCATCTTCATGTGGAGAAACACGTGAACCATTAGTTGATCCAGAACCTGTTGACTCTGAAAGGAGAACTGTTGAGTGGATCACGCAGCTCACTGAACCATCTGTGTCACAGGTAGACGTTTCTGATGTGACAAGTGTGTCCTCTGACCCCCAGAACTCTTCAGTTGCACCTGCTGCTCAAGGTGTAGATCATCCCTTGTCCTCTGACTCTAGACCTGTGACTACAGCTGCTACTGATACTCATGGTGGACAAACACTTGACAGTCAACTAGTTTCTGTTCCTGACTCCGAGAGACAGACAGACACCCCCCTTGTTCGCTGTACTGTTGACCAGACGTCACGTACACATTGTCACCGTCCGAATGCACAACCTCAAATCAGGTCAAGATTTGGTCGCCTGATTAAACCTGTAAACAGACTAGTGCAGACAATGTCCAGGCAAGATGTGATTCGTGACAAGTTTAATGTTAAGGCTGTTTGTAGGTCTATGTTTCAGACCCTGACTGATTAAATGTCACATGTGTGGACTATGTTTTTGTGGACTTAGCTTTGTTTTTTTAATGTTCGGTTATTTTATTTTATTTTATTGTTCAAGAGCATTTGCTACACTTATAGTTGGGGTTTTTGGTGGGGTGTACAAGGCACTTATCTCTCAACCCAACCAGTGGTTGGGTTGAGAGATAAGCGCTGCTCTCATGCCACTTTGTCCTTATGTGGGACTCTCTGTCAAATGGTGTTCTTTATCTAACCCCGGGTGTTTTGTGTATTATAGTGAATTCTGTGTAGCTATGGCTCAAGTTCAGTAAAATTCAGTGGGGTGGGTGTAACGGAGTCAAAAATGCACTTTAAGTATTTCTTTTCATCAGTTATGTTTTTCTTTATGTTGTTGTGAATTTTATTTTACTTGAGTGTTTTATTTTGGCAGTACACTTCTCACATCCGCTCTTTCTGTACCTCCGAGGCTCCGGTAGTCAGTCTTTCCCCACAGTATCGTGTTGCTTTGCTGTGGGTAAGTTGTGTCCAAAACGCTGCTGGCATTATATAATTGTATTGTTCGTTAGTCTTATCATTTAAACTGTAACCTTAGTTTGTAATTGTTCCTTATTAGTTTGTCATGTCACTGTAGTGTATTTTTTTTTGTTATTTGTGTTATAAATAAGTGTTTTATAGATGTTTCGGCGCACATTGGGAGTCCGGTGGGCGCCATTTTTAGGGTTTTGCGCCGATATAGGCTCAATGGTGACTCCAGCAGCCTGTGCTGTTGTGTAATTTATGTTTTTGTTAATGTAGGAGCCTGTGTGGGATCGAGGTACAGACGGAGCGTGATGCGTTTTGTTTTATTTTATCTACAGTATTGCGTTGCTTTGCTGTGGGAGCCTGTGTGGGATCGAGGTACAGACGGAGCGTGATGCATTTTGTTTTATTTCTCTAATAGGAGAAATAAATTGTGGAAACAGCAGTCTGGTGTCATCGTGGTCCCTATGCCGCACACACACTTGCTTTAATGTTCCCGATCACGGCCGCTTAAGGGTGTCTCAGAAGAAGAACCATTACTCTTGTGACGAGATCCGTTACACTGGTGACGTGATCCGTTACACTTGGTTGGTAATAACAGCTTCCAGACACCTCCTGTATGGAGAAACTAGGTGCAGGCATTGCTCAGAAGTGATTTTAGCTCATTGTTCCACACAAACTGTCTTCAAATATTGAAGGTTCTGGGAGTGTCTTCTATGAATTCTGATCTTCAGTTCATTCCATAGATTTTCAATTAGATTCAGGTCAGGTGACTGACTAGGCCATTCTAGCAGCTTTATTTTCCTTCTCTGGGGCCAGTTGAAAGTTTCCTTGGCTGTGTGTTTGGGATCATTGTCTTGCTGAAATGTCCATCCTCATTTCATCTTCAGCATCTTGGCAGATGGCAACAGGTTCTTATCAAGGATGCCTCTTTATATTTGTCCTTTCCTCTTTCCTTCAATTATATGAAGTCTTCCTGTACCGTTTGCTGAAAAACACTCCCACACCATGATGCTCCCACGTCCAGACTTCACTGTTGGTATGGTGTTTTGGGGCTGATGTGCAGTGCTATTTCTCCTCCAAACATGCTGTGTGTTGTGGCCAGTGTTGGGAGTAACACATTACAAAGTAATGCATTGCTGTAATGCCACTACTTTTGCAGTAACATGCTGTGTAATGAAATTACTGTTTAAAAATTCAGTAATGCATTACAGTTAATGAAATTTGATCAGGTCCGTTACTGGCTTTATTAATATGGATAGATATTTTCAGCACAAATAAATACAAGCTGACCCTACGTAGCTGAGCTGACACAGCCAGCAGTCTCCTCCACTGGTCGGTTTCCTGTCCTGCCCCAGTTCACACCGCAACCCGGCAGGAAGAAATGCTGTAGTGGTGGCAACTTCTCATATCTAGCCCTGATCACCTGTTGTCTGAGCGGTGAGTAGCTCCCAACATCAGATCATATCTCTGTGGTTAAACATGAGTATTTTTAGAGCAAGAAGCTGCATTTAATGTCCACAGTTGTGTAAATGTGTTTTCTTACCGCACAGAGAAAAAGTGGCTGTGATTTGTTGCTGTAAATAACTACTAACTAACTAACCTGCACTTATATAGCGCTTTTCTAGTCACAAAGACCACTCAAAGCGCTTTCATTAATACTAACCCTCTATTCTAAGGGCCTATAGGAAACAGATATCTAGGGACAATTTAGAACAGCCAATTAACCTAACATGCATGTTTTTGGCATGTGGGAGGAAACCGGAGAAATCCCGGAGTAAACCCACGCAACACGGGGAGAACATGCAAACTCCACACAGATCACTGTTGGTCGGGGGCTGGGATCGAACCCACGATCCCACGATCCCCACAATCCCCCGGCCAAGGGTAAACTGTGCTGCCGCAGTGCTAACCACTGCGCCACCGTGCAGCCCAAAGTCCAAAGCCCAAATAACAAATGAAGCTTCTTCTAAAGTGAACATTAATTCATATCTGTGCTTTCTATTTTAGTGTATCATATTCATTTACACGCTGTTGTGATATGCAATTATTTCATGGAAGTAAATCCTCTAAATATGTACTTTTTTTTTTCCACAATATCTTTATTGAACCTTTTTTTTTTTAAACAAACATGATACAAACAATCAAACACTAACACTAAAGTACTACAAAAAAAAAAAAATGCACTAAAAAACACCAACAACCACCAACAAAATCAAATCTTCAACAATGCTCCTCTGTTTAGTCTAGACAATCCAACACATAAGTATACATATTATGTTCACCAGTTTGGAATTTACAAGGTCCACACACATCATTCACCTTCTTCTTCAAGAGTTATGTTTAAATTTTTTACATAATCAATAAAAGGTCTCCATATATTCTCAAACACAATTTCCTTTGATTTCAGTATATATGTTATTCTTTCTAATGGAAGGTTTGTTAACATCTGTCTTAACCACTGAGTCACATCTGGTCTATGAGTCTTTTTCCATAATAGTGCAATACATTTTTTGGCATTAAGCAAACTGAGGTCTATGAATGTTCTTTCACTTTTATTAAAATTATGCTTTTCTGGGTACAGACCCAACAAAAACAGTTTAGGATTCAATATGATTTGTTTTGAGATTATTTTTTCAATTGTTACCCTCACCTCTTCCCAAAACATTCTTATTAATCTACATTCCCATACACAATGAAATAGAGTTCCTTTACTTTCCATACATTTTGTGCACGTATCTGGTATATTTTTGTTATATCTATTTAACTCCTCCGGTGTAACATACATCCGCATTAACCATTTGAAATGTATCAATTTAAGGCGTACATTTATTGATTTGGTTTGAGCTTCTGTACAAGCCAATTCCCATTGTTCCTCTGAAATTTCAGTTTGCAGGTCTTCTTTCCAGTAGTTTAATCTTTTCAGTGAATTTTCACTTGAAAATAGTGTCAATGAGTTATAAAACTCTGAAATAATACCCTTTCTTTTACTATCTTTCATCAACATTTTTTCCAAGGATGAATAGATAGGTCGAGTGCGAGCTTTATTTTGATTTGATCGAATAAAGTTTCTAAGTTGAAGATATTTAAAAAAATGTGTTCTATTGAGATTAAATTTGATCCTCAACTCTTCAAAAGACATTATGTTTTCTGCACATGGCAAATATAAATCCTGAATCTTTTGTATCCCTTTTAAATTCCATACTTTAAATACAGCGTCCGCTCTCCCTGGTTTAAAATATTGATTACCCCATATTGGACTAAATTGTGACAATAACTGTGGTTCTTTTAAATAGTTTTTAGCTTCACACCATATTTTGATCATATGCTTTACAAATGGATTTTTAACTTGTTTTTGTAATTTTTTTGCCGAATCTGAGTATATGAATATGGGAAGAGGTAAAGGTAAATTGTATGATTCCATTTCAGTCCAGTGAGGGAGATCATTTGATGAAAAATAATATGTCATAGACCTCAGTTGTGCCGACCAATAATACAACATAAAATTTGGACATTTCAGACCTCCACGATCAAATGGTAAATATAATAAAGACAGACGTAATCTAGCCCTCCAGTTGTTCCATATAAATTCCACTAACTTTTTTTTAATTCTTGAGAATAAATCTAAAGGTGGTGGTAAGGGAATGTATTGAAATAAATAAAGTATTTTAGGAATTACTTTTAAGTATATTAATTCTCCCGATCATCGACATTGGTAGTGACATCCATCTCTGAAGTAACTCATCAATATCTGTCATTAAGGCTTCATAATTGACACTGGCGACTGATTCTAGCTTAGGCACAATTTGGATTCCTAAATATTTGAACTGATTTACAACATTGAATTGATTTACCTCAGGGGCTGGGTAATTTCTCTGGGTCTCATTTAGCATTAATATTGAAGATTTAGTTTTATTTATTTTATATCCTGATATTTCCCCGAAATTCTTTATTAAATTCAACAAGGTCGGAATTGATTTTTTAAGATTCGACATAAACAAAATTATGTCATCGGCATACAGGGAGATTTTATGTTCTGTTGGTCCAACTTTAATTCCATATATTTGTGACTGTAGACGTATCGCCATCGCTAAAGGTTCAATTGCCATAGTAAACAGTAAAGGTGAAAGTGGACAGCCTTGTCGACATCCTCTATTGATTTTTATTGATTTTGAAATATTGTTATTTGTTAGAATTTCTGCAGTAGCATTATTATATATTATCTGAACCCATTTTATGAAATTATTTCCAAGTCCAAACCTTTGTAAGACTTCAAAAAGAAAGGGCCATTCAACTCTATCAAAGGCTTTTTCGGCATCCAGTGATAAGAGAGCTGTATCCGGTGCTTCTTTATTAGAATAAATAATATTAAATAGTCTTCTTACATTATGGAAGCCTTGTCTTCCCTTTATAAAGCCATTCTGATCTCGATTAATAATATTTGGTAAAATTTCTTGTATTCGTCTTGCTAAAATTTTACAAATTATCTTAAGGTCGGCATTTAATAGGCTTATTGGTCTCATATTTTCACATTTATTAGAGGGCTTACCTGGTTTTGGCAACAGTATAATTAAGGCATTATTCATATATGATGGTAAATTACTATTTTGAAATGCTTCTAAAACCATTTCCAAAAAAGGTTTTGTTAATTTATTCTTAAATTTTTTATAAAGGTCAACTGGAAGACCATCTGGTCCTGCACTTTTTCCTGATTTCATATTATCAATGGCTAGTCCAACTTCTTCTTGACTAATTTTAGACTCCAGTATCTCCCTATTTTCATTTGGAATACACGGTATAAATAGTTCATTCAAAAACCCATGTAGTTTTGTTAAGTCAGATTCATTTTTGGTATCATATAATTTTTCATAGTAATCTCTAAAGACTCTATTAATTTCTGAAGGATCTATAACTACCTGTCCGTTACTTATAATACTGGTAATTGGTGTTTTAGATTCTAATTGTTTAATCTGCCATGCCAATAACTTTCCTGATTTTTCACCTTGTTCATAAAAAGATTGTTTCAATCTTAGAAGACTCGAGGCAGCTCTATTCGCTGATTTTTTGTCATATTCAGCTCTCAAAATCAGTAATTCGTTCTCCAACCTTGGATCTCTTCCTGCATATACTCTTTCTTGAAGAATTTTTATTTTATGTTCCAATTGGACTCTCTCCTCTCGAGTCTTCTTAGATTTTGAACCTGTATAACTAATAATATGTCCCCTAATAAAAGCTTTGAAAGCCTCCCACTTTACACATGCTGATGTTTGTGTAGTATTGATATCAAAGAACTCATCTATCTGTTTTTCTATATACTTAACAAATTCCTCATCCTGAAGCCATTTATGCTGAAATTGCCATCTACCTGATTCCTTTGTCAATTTCTTATCTACATACATTAGACAGCAGGGTGCATGATCAGAGATCACGATGTTATCATAAAAACAGTTTTGAATCTTGGACCTTAATTCTGTGGAGATCAAAAAATAATCTATACGTGAGAATGTCTTGTAGGTATTGGAATAACAAGAGTATGCTTTAACTTGTGGTTTCATTTCTCTCCATATATCTATCAATTTCAATTCTTTCATAAAATGATTAATGGTCATCCTACATCCATTGTGCGTACAGTCCAGTCCTGTTGATCTATCTATACTGGGATTCAATGTACAATTAAAATCCCCTGCTATTATATGTTGCCCTGTAAGTGATGATAAGATAAGAAATAAATTGGCAAAGAACTTTTGATCATCTATATTGGGACCATATAAGTTCACCAAATTTATGTTTTCTAATAGCAAAGATCCTTGAATGATTACATATCTTCCAAATTTGTCTCCAATTACATTTTTCACTTGAAATGGGACTGATTTATGTATGAGAGTCATAACTCCCCTGGCTCGGGATGAAAATGATGAGGTGAAAACATTTCCTTGCCATCTACTCCTAATTCTTTTTACATCTTGCTCTATTAGATGAGTTTCTTGTAAAAACACAATTTTTGAACCCATGTCTTTTATTTTATTCATAACTTGTTTAAGTTTTTTTAAATTTTGTAGACCTCTGCAATTCCATGAAGTTAAATTAAGATTAACGCTTTGATTTATAATCAATAGGGAGTTTGGGATTACCTTGCAGTGTAAACGTGCTCAAACAGAAAAGCAAAAAAATGAGTGGTTGAACATTCACCCTACAAACTACACACAAACAAATTCCCCCTTCCCACATTTGTGGCAATCCCCCCAAAAGCAAAAGAAAAATTCCGTCTCCCGATATAGCCATCGACCGTTCCACACCCACGAGGATCAGCCAAAGCCACTCCTTCTTCATCCTCCCAATCACCCTAACTCTACTGCTTTTAATAACGTAACATTAACTCTCTTCTGTAATTTTCCAATTTAACTCCAAAATTTTTTTAGCAATTTTGTACTTTTTTTTTTTTTTTAATATGTAATACATTCTATATTTTGTAATCTTGTTATATGCTTCTAATCAGTTAAATGCTCAAATATTCTACCCTATATTCTGTTCATGCTTAGGTCCCACCAGTCTCTTCCTGGATCTTCTTGATGAGCTCCTGCGCCTCCTCGGGGGTCTTGAAGATGCGTGTTCTGCCCTCTTATGTGACCAGAAGTCTTGCAGGGTGAATCACTCCACCCACCACTTCCGCCCTCCCAAGAGAGCAGACGCTTTTTTCTTCTCTCCTGCTGATTTTTTCCTCCCCTCCTACTGGATCCCAGCTTGCTGTTGTCTGTCTGCGTCTGACTGCGACCGCCGAAAAGAAATTATGGAGTTAATAAGCTGGGCTTTGAACACAATTGACACTATTTTTTCAACAAGGAAAAGTGCTCCGGGGGAAGCTGTTTGCCCCGCTGGAACGGCTCCAGTGGGCTATCTATGTGACACAGGTATTTGGAAAATGCTGTGTCTCTCTAATCTCTCTATCGAAGATATTGAAGATTTGTTTATCTTCGTAATCTTGGTGATTGGGATAATTCTGATTGGGACGGGAATTGTCTTGGTTTACCGCAAATTGCTGAAGATGGATTCAACCTATCAAAATGCTGGCCAGGCGAGGTGCATCCAACAAATTGAGAAACTGGAGAAGACCCTGATAGCGACTACTGGAGAACTGTCTCGTAAGGTGGATTACATCATGGGTTCGCTCAGGTCTTTCCACGACGAGTTCAAAGCTGCGCAATGAAGGATTAATGTACTGAATCTACAGAAGAAATACAAGTCTTCTCTGTGATCAGTCCTATTTGGCATTATTATTCCCCATGAAAATTCCTCCTGGCTGTCTGCAGACTGTGTTTTTTTTCAAAATCATGAGCACAAGGCCTTGGACAGCCAGCTGCAGCGCCAGATAAGACTGGGCGCCAGACAGACAAAACATCTTCTGCCAAGGGTCCTTGGGTCTCTCTTATTATCATCAACACTGCTCAACACCGCACACACATTGATTCATGAACTGATTAAAGATATACTGTACACTGCTCTCTTGTGTCTCGTGAATTCTGAGTTGTTGCTCTGTGCTATTGAGAGATTTTTTTTCATTGTAATCACAATCTGCTTAAAAATAAGCTGTATTTTGATAACGATAAAGTTTTTTTTCTCCTCCCCCCTTGTGTCGTTCCCTCCCTTCCCCTCCCTTTCTTATCTATCTCTGTTTGATGAGGCGCCTTTATGGCTGCCGTGTCGTTGTGTCGCGCGCATGCGCACCAATGTCAAGTCAAGTTCCTCGTGTGTTTTTTTTACATGCTTGGCAATAAAGTTTATTCTGATTCTGATTCCATGACGAATCTCAAGGTTGCGCAGTTCTTTGCGGATGGGGTCAAACTGCTTCCTTAATTGTTGGATTCCTGAGGCCAGATCTGGGTAGAACCGCACCTGCTGATCTTGGTATTTAATTTCTCCTTTGGCCCGCACCGCGTTGGAGATTGTCATCCTGTCTCTGTAGCTGAGAAACTTCATAATTAGCGTCCTCGGTGCTGCCTTGTTACCTCTCGGTGGGCCAATTCGGTGGGAGCTTTCCAAGACGACTGATGATTTTAGCTCCGCGTTGTTCAGTGCCTCCGGGATCCACCCCTCCAAAAAGGAGCATGAATCACGACCTTCGGCTCCCTCCGGTAAACCCACCAGCCTCAGGTTGTTCCTTCTGGACCGAGATTCCAAGTCCAGAACGCTATTTTCCAGATCTTTATTTTTTTTTTCCAAAGTGCGCACCTTTATTTGAAGTCCGCTGATTTCATCCTCCGCACTTGAAACACGAAGCTCCGCCTGCGTCACTCGCTCCACGCAGTCACCCAACTCCTTTCTCATTGCATCCAACGCTGCCATAATCCCATCAAGTTTAGCGGAAAAGTCTGCTCTCATTGAGCTAATGGCAGCCAGCACTGCACCTGTGCCGCCATCGTCAGCAGCAGCAGTTACCGCACCACCGCTAGTTTCATCCGCCATATCCGCAGCTTTTTCTACTGCGCCACAAACTTTAAAGTCCGTTAATTTGGACTGCTTCGGCGATTCAATTTTTCCCCCTCCTGATTTCCCAGCCTTAGTCTTCACCGGCATATCCTCGCCCAAACGCTGGGAAAAGTTCTGTTCCAAATGAGAGAGTTATTTGCCGAATTTTTATTTCCAGGGGCAGAGCAGAGTGATACGTGTCCTTCTAGGCGGCCGCCATAACCGGAAGTCCTAAATATGTACTTTTAGTGGGCTGGTCCAGGGGTATCAAACATATGGCCAGTGGGCCAAAAAAACTGCCCACCAAGGAGTCTGAAGTTTGCTCTGTGAATTTACAGCTTTATTTCTAGTAAATTTCTGACTTTCTACTGATTAGAATAGCTTTGTGTAAATCTGAGACATTTGTCTCTGTAAGATGAGACGTTTTTTCTCATCAGTTTTCTTTCTCTACTTTTTTCTGATGAGAACAAGGGACCCTTGATTTCAAGGCCCAAGGGTACGTGGTAGAAATGAGAATTGGGACGGATCCCAAATCTACCTTTACTTCACTCTCACATTGCAAATATTTTTCTCAAATTTTTTAAAGTATTTAGTAACTACTTAACAGTGTTTCTCTTGCTATTTTTATGTATGTATAAGGGTCATTGCATTTAAAAAGGTTGTACATTTAATTCAGCTACATTTCAGCATGCAATAATCAAATCTGATCATATTAAACATAATTTTCCAACTACAAAATTGTGGTTAGTGAGAAGGCTGAGTGGCTAGTAACTTTGGAAAATCATGAGCCACAGTGGCTGATTACATGAAAGCACTATTGCGCTGCAGTTACTATCCTCAGCAAACAGCGGGTGCTACCGTGAGCTTCTCCCCATCCCAAAGCACTCACAAGTGGTCAGTTTCACAGTAGCTTCGTGTAGCAGTTAGTTGCAGTCAGAGAGGAGACCCACGTGTTATGTCCATAACTCATACTTTAATTACCAGGCTGGAGGCGCAGTAGAACGAAGGTTTATTTATGAACTCACACTCTGATACAGGCACTCTCATACAAGGCAGAGGTCTGGTCGTAAAGAGGCCGCCACATCCACCTTTTATACCCAGGGTAGCGGCAGAACCGGAAAGGTGGAGCCGCCATCCATAGTACACTCAATATCAAATATATCATATTTGATACACTACATCTCTCCCCCCCCCATAGAAAAGTTCAAAACACACTAATTAGGCCCTCGCAAATTTGTAACCCGACTCACGCACTAACAATGAACAGAACATAAGTATATACAGGCCTATCCATACACACAAAACAACTAAAACTAGAGGGGGACAGGTGGACTACTATCCCACCTCCACACGGCCAGATGGATTATTCTGCTGTTTTTTTCCACATAAATACAGTCCATAAAAGAAAAGAAGCTGCCGTGGTCCTAATATATAAGAAAACAATCCCATGAACTTTTGTACAAAAAGGTAAATACCTATTTCTCCACCAGACAGCCAATATTTACGTCCACACAGTGCTACCTACACACCCAGCAAAACCACCCCATAACCTGGGCAAACCACACAGTAATATGTTACACCCAGGAGGGGCGAAGGGGAGGAAGGATGATTGAGCCAAGCTGTTTAGACTTTGCAGCGACCGTTTATTCACTTTACCAGCTCACACGGCACGGCCCACAATTACGCAGCACATATAGACACCATCTTGTCTCATAACACTCACTCGAACACATGCTACTCTTCTTCTACTGTGCTCTAACACTGAGCAGCATCTTGTCATTACTGAGCGCCACCTGTGGCGCAGCAACGCTACTGCTTTCACTGACAGTTTATATCTAACAGTGCATATTCAGTCCTTTAGTCACATTCCCTATAAATGCTCCCATTTACTGTTAATCATTAAATTATAGTCTCTTAGGCACATTTATTAAGAATATTTATATTTACCATTAGCATCTAATCCACACTGTTTTCTGGGGGTTTACTAGAGGTTGTCCAAAATTAACATTTTCCTACACTCACCCCTCAAAAAGTTAATGTCGTCTCGACATTACACCTTTCTTAAAAAAACAGTAGTTTTTTTTTCCTTTTCTTCTGTCAGTTCACATTTGGTAATCATGTATTACATGTAAGTAGGGTATTACTACACAGGAGTCAGAGTTCATTAAAGTCTATAAAGATGCAACTGGTAATTGTCCATAGTACAGCATGTATCTCCTATTCCATGCAATACATTTGCAGAAGAGGTCTTTGTGCACGATAACCTTCAACCGCTCCATCCATCATGGTGGGTATCTGCATCTTTCCTGAGAGTAAGGGTTACTCAATCTAGTCATAACCTACCAAATAAACCTTGGTGTGATGCCTGTGCCTTAGTAACACACTGCAAGTCTCTTTTTGTGTTTTTAAATTTTTTTGTTCTTTTTTTCAATTTTTTAATCAACCATCACAGTAACTACCAAGTTACTTTTCAAAACATTCATGTCTGACCAATGGTTATCTTTAGCTTCTACACCTTTGTTCTAGACAGATGAAGTGCAATGAAGTGCAAGGTTGGCCTAACTTATCTTAAGTCAATCTCAGTGGCTGTTTTCTTATTCTTAAAGGATACGTTTTAGCAGGAATCTCGTCAGGTCCCTCCTGGTCACTGGAACTGGACTCCGACACCTCATCACTCTGGTCCTGGTCTGCCTCAGCTGGATCTGGGACCACCGGATTGTCGACCTCTGGTGTCAGCTGTACCTGCGTGACGTCATCTGGGTCCTGGTCCTCATCCTCCGGAGTAGTGTCACTGTGCGGGTAGAACTCCGGTGCATCGGCTCTCAGTGGACGCTGCTCTTGATCCTTCCCAGCTCGTAATCCGATTATGGCACTCCAACCCTCTTCATCTTCATCATCTGTGTTGCTTTGTCTGTCTACATGCCTTTGTCTTTTAGAGTCTCTTTCTCTCATTTTCTTAGAGGCATGCTCCACTGTTTCCATGGGAAGAAAGTCACAAGGTAGCAAAAGGTTTCTGTGCATGACCCAAGTGCGTCCCTTGCCATTTTCAGGTCTGATTTCATATACTAGACTGTCTGGGTACTGCTTTTGGGTCACAACATACACCTTGTCTTCCCAGTATGATCTTAATTTTCCTGGCCCACCTTTTTCGGTCAAGTTTCGGACCAATACTCTGGATCCAGGGAGTAACTCAGCACCGTGAACCTTTTTATCATAAAGTGCTTTACTTCTCATCCCTTCTTTGTTTGCTGTTTTAGAAGCGAGTTTGTAAGCTTCAGTCATTGTAGCTCTCCACTTTTCAGCATAGTCCTGCTGAGAAACACTCTGCTCTCTTGTTGTGAGGCCAAACATCAGATCAATAGGCAACTTTGGACTACGGCCAAACAACAGAAAATATGGTGCGTACCCCGTAGCTTCACTACATGTACAATTATAGGCATGAACCACTTTTGCCAGAGAGGACTTCCAGTCTTCCTTAGCTGCTTCAGGCAAATTTCTGAGCATTGCCAACAGTGTACGATTAAATCGTTCCACCTGCCCATTCCCTTGGGGATGGTAGGGCGTTGTTCGGGACCCCTGCACACCACTGTACTCTTGGAGTTTTGCAAAAAGTTTATTTTGGAACTCTCTTCCCTGATCATGATGGAGTCGTGTGGGGAAGCCAAACTTAAGGGCAAAATCTCCAAAGATCTTCTCAGCAGCGGTGTGGGCAGCTTTGTTACGACATGGGTAAGCCTGGGCAAAACGAGTGAAGTGGTCCATTACAACCAGGATATACTCATATCCTCCTTTGCACTTCTCCAAAAGCAGGAAATCCACTGACACTAATTCAAATGGGTACGTGGTGACAATGTTAGTCAGTGGTGCCCTTGTTGTTTTATTGGGACGTTTGTTCTTTAAACAACTGCAAACTCTCGTGATGTAGTGCTCCACATCTCTTTGCATATGAGCCCAATAAAAACGCTCTCTTATCAGGTTCATCACTCTCTCTACCCCTAAATGGCCCATGTTTTCATGGAGCTCTTTGAACACGAGCTTGTGAAACTTCTGGGGTAGGAGTAGCTGGTCATGTGTTGCCGTTCTCCTGTAAAGCAGTCCATCATCTTCCAAGTACAGCTTGTGTTTCTGTCTGACTAAAGCTGCAATTTTACTGTTCTGCTGCTTTCCACTTCCAACTAAGAGTTCCACCGGTGGGCGACTAACTGTCAGCAGCTTAAATGTGACTTCGACCCACCTTGAGAATGGAATCGGTGTCTGGTTCACTGCCCTCCCACTCAGGATAATTGGACCCACCAACTCGGCTAAGTCTCTGATGGTGGTGTGTGGCAGGTGCTCCTGTCTCCAGGTGTCATTCATTAAACAGACCTGTGACCCTGTGTCCCACAATGCTTGTGTCTCCTTGTCATCAAGAAAGCAGGTGATGACATATTTTTTTCCAACCAAGTTGAGTAACTGTAATTGGCGATTAGGGGACAGTAGATTAACACGAACCGTTTCTACAGGAGGTACCTCGGCCTGAGCTACCAGCCTTGCTTCCAACCTCCGAATACTGTCAGTAACGAGCTCATACAGTTCTTGTGTGTTAGCTTGTTCTGATGTGGTTGCAACAGTATTGGCCGCCGTGTCTACTTGCCCTGTTCCTCTTCCGAGTCTCCTCCCTATCCGACATTCCCTCGACATGTGGCCGCTAACTCCACACCTGAAGCAGAGGTTGCATTGATCGCCATTGCTGGTGGACTGACATCTCTTGCAGCCACGTGTCCTCCTGGCTCTTTGAGCGCGAGGTGCTCTGGGAGACTCACCTATGGCCTTCTTGATCTCCTCCATGTCACTCTTCAGCTGCGTGACTATGTTCAGGAGCTCAGATTCCGTACGGGTCACTGTGCTTTGGGATTTGTATTGATATGTGAAGTTCATATGGAGTCACCACTAGAGGGCAGTATGACCCCGGCCATGACCTGACTATAAAAGGAGTTGTACATGTGCCACTGTGTGGTTAGTTGTTAGTTGCACTTGAAGTGACAAGTAAAAAGTCCTAACTGACACCCGGTGTGTGCGCCTCGTCATTACATGTTCCAGGAGAACACTACAAGGTTCCAGGAGAACATTACATGGTACCAGGAGTAAATTACATGATACCAGGATATAAAACTACGAACCGACGGCAAAGATGAACGCTCTTCGACAGCCGGACGAGTTAAAGTTGACCGGTAACGTCAACGAGAACTGGAAAGCATTCAAACAGAGTTTTGAACTTTATTCGCTTGCTATCGGTCTCCGTGACGAGGAGAGGAAAATAGCATTACTGCTAACAGTAGCAGGGCGAGCGGCGCTAAATGTGTTTAACACATTCATATTCACGGAAGAAGAAAAAGGCAACTTCGACGCCGTAATGAAGAAATTTGACGATTATTGCACACCGAGAAAGAATGAAACGTACGAGAGGTATGTGTTCAGAAAAAGACTTCAGAAAGAGTCAGAGTCCATCGAGCTGTATGTCACAGACCTACGGTTGAAATGTCAGTCATGCAACTTTGGAACATTGAATGAGTCAGTGATACGGGACCAAATTGTAATTGGGGTCCAAGACAACAAATTGCGGATGCAATTACTGAAAGAGACTAACTTAACGCTGGAGAAAGCGATACAGATTTGCCAAGCGTCTGAGAGTACAAAGGCACAATTAAAGACTTTTAGCAGCAAGGAAAAAGAGACTGCTGAGGTCGGTGCAGTGCAGCGCGCGAAGCCGAAAGGAACGTTGCAGGCAAGAAAAAGGGAGGCAAACCCAGAGCGCGCGCGCGGGAACTGCGAGCGGTGTGGAAGGCAACATGCGCTGAAACAGTGTCCAGCATTCGGGAAGGAATGTCGCAAGTGTGGCGGAAAAAATCACTTCGCAAAGACCTGCTTCTCAAAGAAGAGCGTGCAACTCGTGGAGAAAAAGAGCGACAGCGAGGAGGATCAGTTTTACGTGGACGCCATCGAGGGAGAGACGAGCGCTGACGAATGGATAGTGTGCCTGGAGATGAATGGCACGGACATGTCACTGAAGCTCGACACAGGTACGCAGGTAAACATCCTGCCAATGAAAGATTTTAAAAGACTGAAAAACAAGCCGAAAATAAGAAATAAAAAGATTAATCTGAGAACATATGACGATAAGCCAATACCCACTAAGGGAATGTGCAGGGTTACACTGTCAAACAAAGGTAAAACAGTGAATGCATTGTTTGTACTTGTTGATGGAAATAGACAAGCAATTTTGGGTTTAAAAACATGCGATCAGCTAGGTCTGATCAAAAGGGTGAATGTCATTGATACAGACAAAGTGACAACACGAGAAAATACAGAGGCTACAACAAGTAAGCACAAACACACTGACTGGGTGAAAGAATACAAAGAGGTGTTCAAAGGAATAGGCCGCCTACCAGGCAAACAAAAAATTAGGCTGAAAGAGAATGCAGAGCCAGTCATACATGCAGCAAGAAAAGTGCCAATAGCTCTTAAAAAGAGGCTGAGAGAAACACTAGACTCACTGATAGCAGACGGAGTGGTCAGAAAAATAGAAGAACCAACTGAATGGGTTAACTCACTAGTTATAGTGGAGAAGCCAAATGGAGATTTGAGATTGTGCATAGATCCAAAAGATCTAAATAAAGTAATACAGCGGGAGCATAACAGGCTACCAACAAAATCTGACATAACCAGCACAATGAGTGGAGCAAATTACTTCACAAAATTAGATGCCAAATCTGGGTTTTACCAAATAGTGCTCGACGAGGAAAGCGCTAAATTGTGCACATTTAATACGCCATTCGGAAGGCATTGCTTTCTACGAATGCCGTTCGGGATTAGCTCAGCCCCTAAAATTTTCCATAGAACTGTGCAGCAATTGTTTGACGGAATAGAAGGGGTGGGAGTTTTTCTTGATGATGTGGTAGTCTGGGGAAAAACAAAAGAGGAGCATGACGAAAGGTTGGCTAGAGTTCTCACACAGGCGCAAAAGTCAGGTATGAAACTGAATAAGAGTAAGTGCCAATTCGGGGTACGGGAGATTACATACCTGGGAGAAAAATTATCTGGGGCAGGCGTGCAACCAGATCCGGAAAAAGTGCGGGCCATAGCAGAGCTGCCAGTACCGCAGGACAAAAATGACTTGCAAAGAGCCCTAGGACTAGTCAATTACATGGGAAAATTTATCCCAAATTTATCAGCTAACACAATAGCTCTTAGAAGCTTGTTGGAGACCAATACAATGTGGCAGTGGATGGCAGAGCATGCCAGAGAATGGGAGTGGCTCAAAAGCAGTCTAATAAAGGAGCCAGTGTTAAAATTCTATGATCAGGACAAACTGCTAAAAGTGTCCACAGATGCGTCCAAAGCCGGCCTAGGAGCTGTGCTATTGCAAAAACATGACACAGAGTGGTATCCAGTCGCATACGCATCGCGCACCATGACAAGCGCAGAAAAAAATTACGCGCAAATAGAGAAAGAGACTCTAGGTGCAGTGTTTGGATGTGAGAAGTTTCATGAATATGTGTATGGAAGGTCAGTAATACTAGAAACAGACCACAAACCACTGATTGCGATCTCACAGAAGCCACTGGGTGACACACCACCGCGCATCCAGCGTCTAATGTTAAGATTACAGAAATATGACTTGAAATTTGAGTTTACACCAGGCAAGCAACTAATTGTAGCCGATGCGCTGAGTAGGGCTAGCTTGAGCAACACCAGCAGCACAACAGAGGAAGCTGTGCAAATACATGTAGACTCTATCAAGGCACACATGCCAGTGTCAGATGCAAAATGGACGAAGATAGTGAAAGAAACACAAAAAGATGAGAAACTAAAAAGAGTAATGGAACAGATACATCAGCCAGGACAGGTTATGATTGACAAGCCTTACCAACACTTTAAAGGTGAACTGTCTGTGTTAGATGGGGTTCTGTTAAAAGGTACAAGGATAGTCATACCTACCTCCATGAGATCAGAAATGGTTAAATTAGTGCATGAGGGGCATTTGGGTATTGAAAAGTGCAAAAGACGTGCACGTGATGTTTTGTATTGGCCCAACATGCACAAGGACATTGAGGCATATGTGCAGCGCTGTGACATTTGCCAGCGCCACAGGTATCAACAGCCAAAGGAGCCTATGAGGCCCCATGAGAAGCCTCAAGGGCCATGGAGAAAAGTGGGCATGGATCTATTTCAACTTAAGGGCAAGGACTATCTGTTAGTCATGGACTATCATTCCACCTACCCAGAGTTTGCAGGGTTGAGTGACACAACAGCAGAAAAGGTGATTGCACATACAAAGACAATGTTCGCACGCCATGGAATTCCAATGACTGTTGTGAGTGATAACGGACCACAATTCACAAGTCAGTGCTTCAAAGACTTTGCAGACACATATGGGTTCAAGCACGTGACCTCAAGCCCTCTGTACCCACAGTCAAATGGGTTAGCAGAGAAAGGGGTGCAAATAGTGAAGCGCATACTGAAAAAGGCTGCAGACAATGCAGAAGACCCACATCTGGCGATCCTGAATTACCGAGCATCACCACTGGAGAATGGACTGTCCCCAGCAGAAATGCTCATGAACAGAAAACTCAGAACGCGACTTCCATCAGCATCTCAAGTGATGGAAAAGAGAGATGTGAGGCGTGATGAGAGGCAAACTGAACTGTACAACAGAACAGCACGACCTCTGAGACCACTTGCACATGAGGACATAGTGCGAGTGAGATGTGATGGAGAATGGGGACCGCTGGCAAAAGTGGTCAAGGAAACAACTCCCAGATCATATGAAGTCATCACAGAGCATGGGAAAACAATGAGGCGAAACAGACGTCACTTACTGAAAGTGCCTCAAACAAAAATGAGAGTCACAGACAGTGAAACAAGCGACATGCCAATTTACAGCCAAACCGAACAACCAGAAATGGCTGAGAACCAAAACTTAGAGACAGACAATAACGAACAGACTGAGGTGACACAAATCAGAAGATCACAAAGGCAAATTGTGAAACCGAAAAGATTGATTGAGGAAATGTAAGGAGTACTGAAAAAAAAAAAAAAAAAAAAAAATGTGTTGATGTTGAATTGTAAACAGAGGAAAAAATGTGTTGATGTTGAATTGTAAACAGAGAAAAATTTGAACTTGTGATTCAGTGTACAAGGTGAAAGAAATGTAAATAGAAATGGAGTTTATTTTGTATATAGAAATTTGAGAAAAAGTTTATAGTTGGACATGACCTTTACTAAAAAAAAAAAAGGGAGATGTATTGATATGTGAAGTTCATATGGAGTCACCACTAGAGGGCAGTATGACCCCGGCCATGACCTGACTATAAAAGGAGTTGTACATGTGCCACTGTGTGGTTAGTTGTTAGTTGCACTTGAAGTGACAAGTAAAAAGTCCTAACTGACACCCGGTGTGTGCGCCTCGTCATTACATGTTCCAGGAGAACACTACAAGGTTCCAGGAGAACATTACAGGATTTAAGGATTTTTCCTTTTGTCGATGGTAGGGGGCGCTCTTGGCCATCTACTTCTCTCTCGGTTGCATACTGACCCGTCTGGTTTTCCACTCGGCATTCTCGAACCTTTAGTTCTTTTGTGTGCCTTTTAAATTTCTGATGCCGTTCCCATTCAAGACTGGCTGCTGCATTCGTCTTTGAAATCAGTAGCTCGTCAGTGACGCAGGATTCTCCAAATAACGTTTCAGTTGATATTTTACATCAACACTGATCAGTCCTGTTTCCACTGCCCTCAGAAACTTCCTCTGAATAAGATCAGAACTAAACTGCTCTTCAGTGCCAGGCTCTCTGGATGCTGCTAAAAGTCTTTCCTTTAGCTCAGTGGCGCAAAACAGGAAGTTCTGAGGTGACTCATTACTGTCTTGTGTGAGATTTATCAGACGATGATACAAGTCAGTGGAACTATCTTCTTTATAATGTCCTCGCAGGATTATGCGCAGCTGTGGCAGTGTGAGATCTGACTTAATCTCCAACATAGCGTGCAAACTCAATCCAGGACTCACTGCTTTGACAACAGCCTCAATTATCTCAGCCTCACTGTGCTTTTTCTTTAAGCCCATATCAATCTGGTGAGTGAGATTGGAATAAGACAACTTGTCTTTTTGGCCCCTCTCCCCTATCTGCCCATTTATCTTAAACTCCCGTTTAATGATCACTTCTGGCGGTAGGGGCGCTGTGGGGACCGCGGGCTGTATCACAAAATGGCGGCTCTGTGGTGGCGCAGCCTCGGGCTGTGTCACAAAATGGCGGCCCAGTAGTGGCGCGGCCTCATCATCCGTCAGCCTTATTATTTCCTCTTCAATCCTTTTAGTAAACGCAATGATACCTTCATGCAGAACGGCATACCGGCTCTGTAAACTGGCGAGTGCCTCCGCCTCGCGGCTCGTGCCGGCCGCTGTCGCTGCCTGCGTCAACGGTTCACTTAGCTTAGCTTCGTTAGCACATGTTATTAGCTTTAGCAGAAACTCGCGGACTACATCCTCCTCTTCGCGTTCAATGGCTTTTTCAACCTCCTCGATTAACAGTCGTATCAGCGTGTACTTCTTAGACGGTTCGGCTGGGCTTATCTTTGCAAATAAACAGACCTCATTTAGCTGTTCGGCCCGTAACGGCACCAAGGCCTCAGTTAGCTTAGCTCGTAGCTGCTCCAGCTCCATCGTTACGGCCTCTCTTTTTTTTTTTATTTGCACTGACTCACCGTCTCAGACACGACTGAACCATCCTCTGCTACCAAGTTTTGTTACACCCAGGAGGGGCGAAGGGGAGGAAGGATGATTGAGCCAAGCTGTTTAGACTTTGCAGCGACCATTTATTCACTTTACCAGCTCACACGGCACGGCCCACAATTACACAGCACATAGTTAGACACCATCTTGTCTCATAACACTCTCGAGCATTCTCTGGAACACTCACTAGAACACATACTACTCTTCTTCTACTGTGCTCTAACACTGAGCAGCATCTTGTCATTACTGAGCGCCACCTGTGGCGCAGCAACGCTACTGCTTTCACTGACAGTTTATATCTAACAGTGCATATTCAGTCCTTTAGTCACATTCCCTATAAATGCTCCCATTTACTATTAATCATTAAATTATACTCTCTTAGGCACATTTATTAAGAATATTTATATTTACCATTAGCATCTAATCCACACTGTTTTCTGGGGGTTTACTAGAGGTTGTCCAAAATTAACATTTTCCTACAAATATGTACATCACTTAGGTTTTTTTTTTTTTAACATGGGTAGTTTATGGCACTCAGAATAAGGAACATATTGACTACATAGCCCAGGCAATCCACAACACCATATACCATTTAACACATCGCCCCCTTAGCTACCATACAATCCCAATGGAGAAGTCACTCCCCCCGGGGGCCCGTCTGGTGGGTCCTGTCCAGCGCGTCTTAGTCTCTTCTCCTCTGGGGATAAGCCATGTCGGAGTTTCGACACCTCCTTCCCAACCCTCCCACGATGGCTCTGGATGGTATTGGTCCTAGCCATCTCCCAGAATACTAGGACAGTCTTTGTCCCTGATAGAAAAATTCCATATTATCTATACTATTATTGATATTAATAATGTATTATTATATTTGAGAAGTATCATACCTTTCATATGCCATGTTTAAAGTTTATATGTGCATTCCATAGAGGATAAGTTTATATATTCTTGGCCTGTTTCTGTGAGCAATTTCAGCGAGTTCAGACTGAGGATCAGTACATGCGTAAGGAATGATCTAAGCCATTTATTATAATCTCTTTGACATAACCTGTTTTGGGTTACAGGAATGCACAGGAACTCCTCAGCCTGGACAGATCAGTGGTAGATGGACATTCTGTTAGTTTTATGGATCTCATGTCTTCATGACCCATGTCTCCAGTGTCTGACGTCCGCCTGGATAAGCTCAGTTATCAGGACTGTCCCATTCTGTCCCTTCCCTTATCCTCATCCTCCCTCTCCTTTCTCCTACCTATGTACTATATCAGACTTAAAAGAATGGATCCTTTAGAGATTTTAGGTGTGTCTGAATGTCATGCCTTGTAACCTCTCCCCCAGGTAGCCAATGGGGTGATTCCTTATATTTTTGTAATAAATGTACATAAATTCAACTTTCCGCCTGATTATTTAACTTTGAATAATTTAAGCTCAAAATTATTCTAACAGTTCCATACCGCGTCGTCCACCACACACGGAACCGGTCGGTCCCACAAACCACAGCCCGGCCACTCTTCTCCAACACTGCTAGTGATCGTGAAGCCCAGACTGTAGAACATGTCGCAGCCCATCACGTTCGACCCGCTGACAGTCACCACGAATTGGGCGTTGGACATCACCGCCGACTTGTATCTCGCCGTCACCTCCAGCGAACCCATGGTGGCCAACCTATTACCTCCGTAGCCCCAATATGGCGTCGACAGTCCTCTCACACGGTAATATGGGAACAGATTCACAGTAGGCCAGTTCAACACAGAAGCCACTGCTCCCGTGTCCACCAACAACGGCACTTCCAGCATTACATTGCAATAAATCTGCCCATCTGTGCTTGGGGAGATGGTGTGAATAACCGTAGGAGTCATGGCAGGAGAACCCGCTTCACGTCGACGGTCCCCTCGCTCAAAATTTTTACAGGCCCTGGTGAAATGGTGTAGGAGTCCACACTTGCCACAGCGTTTGCTCCTCGCTGGACACTCTCTTGCCTTATATCGGTGCTTGGCGGACCCGCAGCCAGAACACTTTGGCGATCCCAGGGGAGACCTAATATTGATAGCTGTAGCGTATTCTTCTTCATCATCCACGCTGTCATTGCTATCCGTGTCCACAGCCTGCGCCGCCAATTGTGGATCCATATGCCTCAACATAGTTCTCTCACCGAGGTCCTTGGACAGTTTTTCCACTACTTCAAACTGCTGAGCTATCTCGACTGCCATGGCTAGCGTCAATTCACCACAGTACATGAGGAGCCTTGACCGTGCCGCCGAATATAGTGTGTGCTCCATCAACTAATCACGGACCATTTCTTCCTCCAAAGCTTCAAACTGGCATCCCCCAGCCAGCTGACGCATGTCTGTGATGAATCGCTGCACTGACTCTCCAGTCCACTGGTGGCACTGCCAAAAGTGAATCGTCCGGACTATGACGTTTTCCGGAGTGCGAAAGTAGCGCGCCATTAGCCCGACCACGTCGTCAAAACTATCACTCTCACCCAATGTGCTGAGAATTCTTTGTCCCTCCATGCCGAGATTATGGACCAAAATCGCTCATGCATGCAGTTTCTCCAATTTGCCGAGGCTCAAAGCCACGAAGTAGTTCTGGAAGGCCACATACCACCTCACCCAGGGAACTGGCAGTTTGCCCGGGTGCTCCAAAAATGGCCGAATACTAGAAACTCCCTTATACATTCTTTTATCCTCGTCGCCAAATATGTCCATAACTCGTACTTCAGTAACCAGGCCAAAGGTACAGTAGAACGAAGGTTTATTTATAAACTCACACTCTGATACAGGTGCTCTCGTACAAGGCAGAGGTCTGGTCATAAAAAGACCGTGCCTCTTCCACATCCACCTTTTATACCCAGGGTGGCGGCGGAACCGGAAAGGTGGAGCCGCCACCCATAGTACACGCAATATCAAATGTATCCTATTTGATATACTACACCACACCCATTTAAGTATGCATTTAAAAGTAACATGAAAGTTTCTTTTCCAAGTAACTAATTACTTTAATCATGCAGTAACTGGTAAGTAACTCAGTTACTTTTGAAAACAAGTAACTAGTAACTGTAGCTAGTTACTATTTTTTAGCAACTTGTCCAACATTGGTTGTGGCATCCAAAAAGTTAAATTTTGGTCTCATCTGACCAGACTATATTCTCCCAGTAGTTTACTGGCTTGCCCAAATCTTGTGCAGCAAACTTTAAATGAGGTCAATGGCTCCATCAGAAATACATTTAATGAGAAAAATGTTGACGTGTTCAACACTTATTTTCCCCGCTGTAATTTTTCCAGAGCTTTATAGGATGCCTGTTTTACACTGTTAAAATTGTCCTTTCAGTTTTCTTTTTGTCCTGTAACAACTCGTAAAGGAAAGATTTATCATTTTTGCTCTGTACTGCTGCTGAGTGTGTTCACTACTTTCTATAAATATCCATTTACATACATAACTGATTTATTTAAAGTGCACTATTGATCCTGTTTATTTATTATATCCCAATTAATAATCTTTTCAATGTTTAAAAATACAGAAAAAAGCCAACTATGGGAATAAAACTCAAAGTGGCACATGGCTGCATTATTTCAGACATCTATAGTTCTCCTCATTTCATGTTACACCTTCATGTTTCACCTCCCGGGCATGCACTGTGTGTTTGCCTTAGAGTGTGTGTATTGCAAGTGAAAATGGGTATATGGTCTCCGGTGTGCAGTGAGCATCTCTCAACTGGATCCAGCTCATCGGAACAGTTTCTCTTAATACATTTCATTAACACCTTGTCTCCAGTCACCGCCAGCTGACTGGAGAGCACACAGACTCTCTTGAACACACACATCGACACACACACAAACTTCCTCAGTCCCACAACACTTCACTTCACTTCTCTGGAAGCTGTTGAGCTTCACTGCACCTGATTTCCATCCCCTCCAACCTCTGCCTTTGAGTTTATCACCAATTACTGGTTTTAAAAAATAAAATAAAGAGAAATATTGGGCAACCTTTCCACTTGTCCCCATGGCAACCTCTCTCCTCTACTCTTCTTCTGCACAATTTATTAAGGAGTGACTGTCTAGCCATCCTGCTCTAAACAGGCTGTAAGGAATATTTTCAACAGCAAAATATAACCATGGCACAGAGATTATTTTTGGTAGTTTATCTACCTGTCAACCATCTCATCATGAGATTTCTGATGATCTTTTGCCACTTCTAGAAAGTCAAAAAGTGTTTGGACAATAAATAAATATAGATGCAAGCAGTGAAGAGGGGAATCACTATAAATAATGTTACTGAGCAGCACAAATGTCTTTCACCAAAATTATGACAAGTGAACTTCACAGCAAGCTTCATTCAGGTTATGTGAGTTTTAAATCTTTAAAACCATCACAGGCTGCCACACACTGATGGGTTGCTTGGTCACCTCAATACTGCTTCTAGCTAGATTTGTTTCATTTTGGATATTCAGTATTTTATTTTTTTTTGTCTTTTTACCATCCTTCCAGTGTAGCACAAGCATAGATTACACAGTGCTCTCTCATTCTTTTCCAAACACAATCATCTCATACAAAACTTCTGCACAACCTTTTTGTATTTTTCATTCCTTTTCTGTTTCCCCACAGCCCTGCCATCTTTCTTTGCCTTTATCTCTCTGTCTGCCCATTTCACATGGAACAGGCACAGAGAAATTAGAGAACATTTCATGTCTGACACTCAGCTTATCTCACAGATACAACTGGCATTGAGGGACTCAGGAGGGGTAAGAGTGGAGGGGGTGGGAAAGGAGAAAGGTGGTGGGGGGAGAGGAGACGAAATTAAAAGGCAGAAGGAAAGGCAGATGTAGAGCTATAAAAGGGAATCAATGGTGCGCAGGGGAGAAGAGGAGGATGAAATCAATATAAAAGGAAAATAGGAGCTAGAGGGTAGAAGTAATGATTGAAATAGTAAAATGGAAGCATACAGGAAGAGGTGGATTGGACACAGTCACTTATGAATAACTGTGAATATCTCTATTCACTTGGTATGCAGGCATGGACACAGGTGAATTCTTCTAAAAACTATCACTCCGCTTTTTCCCCTCTTTCTTCCTATTCCACGGCTTCAGTTACACATACTGTACCTATACGATTACCTGTGACCACCTGTCAATACCTCTCTCCACCTCTGAGATGCAGATGAGATGCAAACATGCTAAAACTTTTACAATTTTCAACAATTTTCCACCTGCCCATACCTGCACACTACTGGGGTCTGGTTGTGGTACACTTCCATATATACGCATTTACAGATCGCCACCTTATACTCATCTACAAGCGCATCTCAGTAAATTAGAATGTCATCCAAAAAGTTAATTTATTTCAGTAATTCAATTCAAAAAGTGAAACTCATATATTGTATAGATTCATTACGCATAGAGTGATATTTCCATCCATCCATCTTCTACTGTTTATCTGGGAATCCGGGTCGTGGGGGCATCAGTCCAGGCAGAGCAGCCTGGGCTTCTGCCCGGTTCACATAGTACCATGATCCCCATGATCTGTCCTGCAGGTGGTAAGCCCACTGGAGGGTGGACCCATGTGCCTCCTTTGAGTACACTGGGTCCTTTATGTAACGTTTTTCATGGAGATCCACTGGACTGCTCTTAGTCTGGCCCTTACACCCAGGACCAGTTTGCCTTGGGAGCCCCTACTAGGGGCAAGTTGCCCCTGACAACATAGCTCCTGGGATCATTCAAGCCCAGGTTGCTTTGATAGCAGCCTTCAGCTCATCTGCATTGTTGGGCTTGGAGTCTCTCATCTTCCTCTTGACAATACCCCATAGATTCTCTATGGGGTTTAGCTCAGGAGAGATTGCTGGCCAGTCAAGCACAGTAATACCATGGTCAATAAACTAGGCATTGGTACTTGTAGCAGTGTGGGCAGGTGCCAAGTCCTGCTGGAAAATTAAATCAGTATCTCCATAAAACTTGTCAGCAGAGGGAAATATGAAGTGCCCCCAAATTTTCTGGTAGACAGCCGTGCTGACTTTGGACTTGATGAAACACAGTGGACCATCAGCAGCAGATAACATGGCTCCCTATGCTAAGTCCTGTGTGACGTGTACTGTGTTATGTCTACAAATACCTGGATATAATGATGAAACTGGGTGCACAGTCAAACTCAGCTTTATTGGTCATCAGACACACAACACAGCCACCAGACAGAGGCATCGGCAAAGAGGCAGAATAGAGATGGCTGCTGGTATTTATAGGGCGGTGCAGTGGCGGAAGAGGAAGTGACTGCCAGTACACCGCATTTCACAATAAAGGTCTCAGTAATATAGCATCACATCCACCCCCCCGTAGAAAGTCCAAAACCACACATACAATTGAGATCATCACCAATTTAGGACCCGAATCACACACTAACAAAAATAGAACTGAAATTACCTAATGGCCTAACGCATTCGCACACAGAACCTAAACTAGGGAGGATGGGTGGACTACCGTCCTGCCCCACAGGGCAAGGTGGATTATTCTGCCACCTGTAAATTACATAAAAGTCCATTAATAAAACATTGCTGTGTTCCTAAAATACTAAGACACTCAGAACAATGACTTTTCTTTTTTTTTTTTTACACACACAAACATATGAACATTAGAACCAATTTCAAAATCACACTACTGTCCTGGCAGAAAGGGGTAGAACTGGTTTGTGGGGGGCACGGGGCAGCCCCTCAGCAGACCAGCCCCTGGAAGCAGCATGCCCACAGGGTCGCAGCTGACCTCATGGAGGAAAGCGCCTCTTCTCATCACCACTGACCACCTCTATTGTCCAGACCAGCCATCCGAAGCCTCCTCCTGGGCACGCCGCAGCTTATTGGCGTGCCTCCACGAGCCGTCTGACAGCTGGAAGTAAGCTGCGCCCCACTTAGCCACAATGCGCAGCTGCTCCTGGTGTTCCTCCGGCTGTCAATTGGCCCGTATCCGCCGGGGATGTCTCTCTCCTTGAGCCCAGACCAGGTCCGTAACTCTCAGAGGACATGGTCCCTCCGTGCCTGTCGGTCTGGCCCCGACCTCTTCTAAAGCCACTGCAGCGGTCACCATTGTAGCTGCAGATCCTCCAGCCCTCTGCAGCCAAGCTCCGGAGGAATCTGGGGCTAGCACATTGGCGTCACTCGCCGATACAGATGCCACGCTGACACACCCGGTACCCTCTCCTACCATTCCCCGAGTGCTGGCACTGAGACCCTCCTGCGTCGAACCTGAGCAAGGCTGGTCCTGCTTGACCGCCGTGGTGCCTGGTAGATCTTCGTCCCACACAGCGTCATCCTCCACCACCAGAACCGGAGGGTTCCACTGGCCACAACCAGACAGGCGTCGTCTTTAACCCTCAAGCGACCGAGTGGGGTCATTTACGACCCCAGCCATAATGTGCCATCTCTTTATTTTTTATCCAAATTTTCTTTCCTAGCATGAATTTGTCAGTCTACTAATCCTACACACTTTCATAGTTTTTTGCAGGAATCAACCAATTGGTGTGGTGTAGACATCGCCCCGAAGAGAAGCACTGGTTTTTAAACATTGGTTTTATAAATTTTATTCAAATGTTCCACTTCTAATAGTTAGTTAGTTAGTTAATCCCTTCACACCTGAAGGTGTATATGGGCGGCGCCTATCTCCGTTTCTCTGACCCTAGGCCACACAGCTACTGTAAGTAGTGAAAGCTACAGCGGGGGGTCAGTCCTCTGGTAGCTCTGTGTGTAACTTTACTTTCCCCATTCCATTATGCGGAGCACCACGCTAGAAGGCAGAAAGCACCATTTTTATATGGTCTTTGGTATGACCCGGCCGGGATTTGAACCCCTGCCTCCCAGGTGTGGGGCGGATGCTCTACCAACTGAGCCACCACTCCGGTTTCCACTTCTAATCAGTACTTTATATTGTATTGCAGTGAACCATGGCTAACAGACCTAGGATAGCAAGATTTACATTTGTCTGTTTGTCTGGAATTGTCTGTTTGTCTGTTTGTTAGCAAGATAACTCAAAAAGTTATGGACGGATTTTCATGAAATTTTCACAGATTGTCAGAAATGGGGTATCCTACAGATGATTAGATTTTGGTGATGATCCGGATCACCGTCCACAAGAAAACCGCCATTACGCAAAATGCCATAATAGGTATCATGATCATCATCGTAACTACAATAATAGGTATCATCATCATCGTGATGATGATATGATGACTATGATGACTATGATGATGATGATGATGATGATACCTATTATTGTAACTATGATGATAATAACTATGATGATGATGATGATGTTCCAAGAGTGAACTGACAAGGACTGTCTAAATAAATGTAATGTTGTTCTTACAGTCTGCGTTTTGGTTATTTCTTGCAATAAAAGTATTATTAGCAAACACATTTTACATTAGATCATTATAAAATACCTGTCTTAAATACAGGGAGTAGTTTTGGTATGATAAACCTCCAACCGGCCATTTATAATAAGGATCCCTGTACAGAGCACAATGGGGTCATAAATGACCCCACTTGGTCATTTCAGTCCATAAAATAGCTTGGTCGCTTGAGGGTTAATGGCGAACCCCAGTCCATTAAACAGATCACAGCCCATGATGTTGTTGCCTTGGGCCGTCACATGGAATGCAAAGTCAGTCATTGCCACCAACTTGTACCGAACCGTTAACTCCAGCATTCCAACCAAGCACAGCCTGCCATCTCCATACCCATAAAGCGGTGCTGGGTTACCTCTTATCCTGTAGTGGGGGAAGAATTTCCTCACCGTGGCCCAATTCAGTAACAATCCCTCTGCCCCCGTGTCGATCAGCAGCGGCACTTCCACACCATCCAGTGTCACCTTGCAGGACGTGTACCCGTTGGTACTCGGGGACACCGCATGGATAGTCGTTGGGGCGGGTGAAGTGGTTTTCCTTTGTGGGCTCTCAAGCTCGGCCATACAGCACACCCTGGCATAATGGCTCAAGCGTCCACACTTGCCACAGCGCTTCCCTGTAGCTGGGCAATCCCTGGCCTTATATTGGTGTTTCACGGACCCACAACCCACACACAGGGATTTTCCCGGGGCAGACCTTTGGCTGGTAGTATTGGTTTCTACTTCATCATCGTCCATGCTATCCTCACTATCCAGGTCCGCTGCTAATGCCATGGCTGGAGGCTCCAGCTGCCGTTGTGACTGGCGCCAATTTAGCTTAGACGTTAGCTTGTCTGCGGTCTCCATTTGGAGAGCTAGCTCGACAGCCCTAGCTAACGTCAAGTCACATGGTGCCGTGAGTAGCTTAGCTCTTAAAGCAGCACTAGTTGTGTGCTCTGCCAGCTGGTCACGTACCATTTCCTCTTCCAATGGCCCGAAGCGACATTTGCTAGCCAGCTGCCGCAGGTCGGCAACAAACTGGCGGACAGCTTCATCCACTCGCTGATGTTGTTGTTGGAACCTAATCTTCAGGACAATTACGCTATCCGGGGTGAGAAAAGGGTTCGCCAGCAATTCGACTGCATCTTCAAATGAGTCCAAAACCCCGAGTGTGCGCAGGACACACTGGCCCTCAACCCCCAAATTATGCACCAAGAGCGCACGTGCCCTCAACATATCAAGCTCACCCAGGTCGAGCGTGATAATATAATTACGGAAGGCCGCAAACCAACGTGGCCAAGGCACAGGTTGCTCACCCGGGAGTTCCAGGAAGGGGCGAAGAGGTGCGATACATGCCTCTATAGTTTTTCCTCATTGCCAAAATGTTATGTTGATAAATACCTGGATATAATGATGAGACTGGGTGCATAGTCGAACTCAGCTTTAATGGTCGTCGGACACACAACACAGCCACCAGGCAGAGGCATCAGCAAAGAGGCAGAATAGAGATGCCCGCTGGTATTTATAGGGTGGTGCAGTGTCGGAAGAGGAAGTGGCCGCCACTACACCGCACTTCACAATAAAGGCCTCAATAATATAACATCACACACTGACTCTGTGACTCTCTTCCTGGAAGAGAGATGCCTTTTTTCCTGTATCTGCAGATTCTCCCACACCCTTGAGAGGATCCTGAACCACACACCTGAAACTGCACCTGCTCTTCATCATCCCGTTATAGAGCAGCCTATATAAGACCCCTTCATCCAGTGTTCCTTGCCAATTGGCCACTGGGATTTGTAGTGTTAGGACCTAGACTGTGTTGTAGTGTGTTTCCAGTAGAGTTTATCTGACTAGTGCGTAGGGCTTAGTATCTCTAGGCCTTTTTAGTGCCTACAGTGCATATAAAAAGTCTACACACTGCTGTTCAAATGCCAGGTTTTTGTGATGTAAAAAATGAAGCCAAGGTAAATCATTTCAAAACTTTTTTCCACCATTAATGTGACCTATAATCTGTACAAACCAAATGAAAAACAAACTGAAATCTTTTAAACGGAAAAATCAAAAACTTACAATAACCTGTTTGCATAAATACAGATTTGCATAAATACAGCGTACACACCCTGTTATAACTGGGGATGTGGCTGTGTTCAGAATTAACCAATCACATTCAAACTCATGTTAAATGGCAGTCAACACACACCTGCCACCATTTAAAGTGCCTTTGATTAACCCCAAATGAAGTTCAGCTGTTCTAGTAGGCTTTTCCTGACATTTTTGTAGTCACATCTTACAGCACAAGCCATGGTCTGCAGAGAGCTTCCAAAGCATCAGAGCGATCTCATTGTTCAAAGGTATCAGTCAGGAGAAGGGTACAAAAGAATTTCCAAGGCATTAAATATACCATGGAGCACAGAGAAGACAGTCATCATCAAGTGGAGAAAATATGGCACAACAGTGACATTACCAAGAACTGGATCTCCCTTCAAAATTGATGAAAAGATGAGAAGAAAACTGGTCAGGGAGGCTGCCGAGAGGCCAACAGCAATATTGAAGGAGTTGCAGGAATTTCTGGCAAGTACTGGCTGTTTAGTACATGTGACAACAATCTACTGTCTAGGGTGGCAAGACGGAAGCTTTATCTTATGAAGAAAAACATCCAAGCCCGGCTACATTTTGCAGAAACACATTTGAAATCTCCCAAACGTATGTGGGAAAATGTGTTATGGTCCGATGAAACCAGGGTTGAACTTTTTGGCCATAATTCCAAAAGGTATATTTGGCACAAACACAACACTGCTCATCACCAAAAGAATACCATACCTACAGTGCAATGAAGCATGGTGGTGGTACCATCATGCTTTGGGGCTGTTTTTCTTCAGCTGGAACTGGGCCTTAGTCAAGGTTGAGGGAATTATGAACAGTTTCAAATACCAGTCAGTGTTGGCACAAAACCTTCAGGGTTCTGCTAGAAAGCTGAAGATGAAGAGAAACTTCATCCTTCAGCACGACAATGACCCAAAGCAGACATCCAAATCAATGTAGCATCATCTCACTTTGGCTCATCAATAAAAATTATTCTTCAGCTTAAAGACATTGTTTCACTCAGGAAAAGGACAGCCAGGAACTGCTCTTTCATCCCAGGACCACAGCTGAACTCACATTCCCTTGTTAAACCATTCTCAGGAATTCCTCTTGAACATTTTATTGGCCCATAAAACTTGGAGACAAAGAACAGACTCTTGTGGAATGCCCTATGGCCTACAAAATATCCACAGCTCAACATTGCCCTCTACTGGCAACTCTGGGACATGCTGGATTTAACCAGTGGACCTTTTAATTACATCTTTGTTAAGACTCCTCAACATCTTCCTCTTTTTCAGGACACCATGGAAAGCAGGTGGACTCTGATGTTTTGATGTGGACAATCCATAATCGGTTTAAAATATATTAATCCTTGATTTTAAATATGTGCATGCTAAAATGTTTAAATGAATGTTTATTCTTGCATATTAATTTAAAAGCACTAGCTATAAGTTGCATGAATCACTAAGGCCAGCTTAGATTTTATACATAAGTGTATAGAGGAATATTCCAGTATTAAAACGTGTGTATTAGCTTTGTAAAACGTCTCTCAAATCATGTGACCGATTGCGGCCAATCCCTTCTTGACAATGGCTCTCTCAAGATTATTGGCTGTTACAGACAAAAGCTTGTTTGTTTGTTGGACTAAAGTTCTTAAAGCCCGCCCATGAAGGAATGCTATTGGCTGAGCTCTTGTCAATCCTGGAAGCCCGCGAAAACTCGACTGAAGTTATAAAAGGAGGGAGACCCCTTGCTTCTTCCTCTTTTCCCTCTTCTTTCAGATGACTGCTCTTCACCACTGGAGAACAAAGGACATTTCTCCCACGTGTTTCCTTGTCTTTCTTTAAACATCTAGGAATTAGTCCTTTCCTTTCTTGAGCTCAAATTCTAAACTTGGAGTCAAACTCCATTTCTAGACGTTTATTTTTATAACTTTTTCCTGTTAAACTTTCTTTATACTCGCCATTTTTAATCTTGACTTTATTTTTAATTTTTGTATTGACCAACTTACACACTAGAAGCTAATTTCATCTCCACAAAGTCCTAAGATCTGTTAATTTTGCTATTGGATCAGATTTTTAATTATTCTTGAATTCCTCATGGGAAGCCGCAGCAGCCCACCATCACAGCTGCCTGAATAAATCAAAACGCCACGCTAGACCTAAGCCCTCGTGATCAACACATCAAAAATCTCATCTTGTGACAATAGGCTGGAAAGCCGTTGTACTGTGCAAGAATATTTGCGGGTCAAATATTCAGACTCTTGGAGCCATCTGTTGATGTTTGTCCTTCGTGCTCGAAGATGACCAATGACATCAATTTGACGTTGAGCTGCTACGGTGAGTCCGGAAGTGGCTGGTGAGGCCAGTCCGGGCAACGAATCCTCTCCTACAAGTAGGACAGAAGTGGGAAGGGGTTGTGATGTTGGTGCTAGATGCGCTGCCCTTCCGCATCTGGCGTTTCTGCTCTTTATGCTGTACACGCTGCTCCTCTGCTCTTTGGGCTCCTGTTGTGATAGCACTGCACCAGGAGGGGCGATCAGCAGCAAGCGTCTCCCAAGACTCTGTGTTAATGGAGAAGTCTTTAAGGTTAATCTTCAGGTTGTCCTTGAAGCGTTTCTTTTGTCCTCCGACTCTGCGTTTCCCTTGGGCGAGTTCTCCATAGAAGAGCTGTTTTGGGATGCGGTCGTCTGACATACGGGAGACGTGGCCTGCCCATCTCAGCTGAGCTTTGCGCATGGTGGTAATGGCGCTGGGGATGTCTGCCTGCTTCAGCACCTCCGTGTCTGGAACTTTGTCTTGCCAGCGGATGTGGAGGAGGTTACGAAGACACCTGAGATGGAAGTGGTTGATCTGTCGCTCATGCCTTCTGTATGCAGTCCATGTTTCGCAGCCATAGAGTAGTGTGGTTAGGACAACTGCACGGTAGACAGCTTTGTTGTGAGGCTGATCCCTCTCCTCTCCCAGATATTTTTTCTGAGTCTCCCAAATGCGCTGCTTGCTTTGGAGATCCTGTTGTTGATCTCAGCATCGATGGTGGCATTACGGGAGAGGGTGCTACCCAGGTAGGTGAAGGTCTCTACTGCCTGGAGGGTCTGTCCAGTTACCTGTATCTGTGGCTCGTGGTACTGGTTTCCCGGGGCTGGCTGGATCATCACCTCGGTTTTCTTGGTGCTGATGGTAAGGCCAAAGTTGTCACAGGCTGAGGAAAATCTGTCCATCTGCGACTGCATTTCCTGCTCGGCACCAGCATTGAGTGCATAGTCATCAGCGAAGAGGAAATCTCTGATGACAGTCTCCTTCACCTTCGTGATAGCTTGCAGACGCCTAAGGTTGAAAAGTCTTCCGTCACACCTGTACCTGATGTCGATGCCAAGCTCACAGTCTCTGAAAGCATCTGAGAGCAATGCCGAGAACGTCATGCTGAACAGTGTCGGGGCCAGAACACAACCCTGCTTGACTCCATTGGTCACTGGAAAGGCTTCGGATGGTTCACCATCATCCAGGACTCTGCCTGTCATTCCATCGTGGAATTGGCGGACAATTGCAATGAACTTGCGGGGGCAGCCAAATTTTTTCATGATTATCCAGAGTCCCTCGCGACTGACTGTGTCGAAGGCCTTGGTCAGATCGACAAAGGTTGTGTAGAGGTCGTGGTACTGTTCCATGCATTTCTCTTGGAGCTGGCGGGTGGCAAAGATCATGTCGGTGGTCCCTTGACCTGCATGGAAGCCACATTGATTTTCAGGGAGAAGACCCTGCTCCAGGTGTTCCAGCAAACGGTTGAGGAGGATGCGGGCCAGGATCTTGCCTGCTATGGACAGAAGGGATATTCCTCGGTGATTGTCACAGGACTGGCGATTTCCTTTCCGCTTGTAGATGTGGACAATTGTGGCATCTCTGAGCTCTTGTAGTAGCTGTTCCTTGCTCCACATGGACTGGTACAGGCTGGTGAGCTGTCTAAGGGTGGTTGGGCCACCTGTCTTGTAGACTTCTGCAGGGATGGCATCAGAGCCTTGGGCTTTCCCAGTGGAGAGCTGTTTGATGGCTTTGCTAACCTCATCTTCCAAAGGTGGGATGTCTAGCTCGTAGTTTACTGGCACCTGGGGAAGGCGAGCAATGGCTTCGTGGTTGATCTGTGCAGGCCGATTGAGCACACTACAGAAGTGTTCCGCCCATCTCTCCAGGACCAGCCTCTTTTCTGTCAGCAGGGTAGAACCATCAGCACTGAGAAGAGGGGATGATCCGGAGGACTGAGGTCCATAGACAACTTTCAGGGCATCATAGAACTTCTTTGTGTTGTGCCTGTCAGCAAAGCATTGAATCTCGTCGGCCTTGGCACTGAGCCAGGAGTCCTGCATGTGGCGTAGTTTGGATTGAATTGCACTACGGATGTTGGTGAAGGCTGCTTTCTTTGCCATGCAGGTAGGGTCATTCTGGTGGGCCCGCAGCAGTCGGTGTTTCTGATCTAACAGCTGCTGAATTTCTGTGTTGTTTTCGTCGAACCAGTCCTGGTGATTTCTGGTTACTGGGCCTAGGCATTCGAGGGCAGCCGAATGAGCGGTGTCCCTGAAAGATGCCCACTGGTCCTCAATGCTTGGCTGGTTGAGCTGGAGATCTGACAGGCGGCTGTGCATGTGATCTTGAAACTCTTGTACCTTCTTGGGGTCTTTGAATTTCATGACGTTCAGCTTCTTTGTCACTTTCTGGCCTTGTGGTCTCCTTTTGGGCTGGATGTGGAAGTTCATCTTTGAGATGATCAAGCGATGGTCAGTCCAGCAGTCGGCACCACACATGGCTTTGGTCACTATCACGTCCCGCCTGTCCTTTGCCCTGATGATGACATAGTCAATGAGATGCCAATGCTTAGAGCGAGGGTGCATCAAGGATGTCTTGTTCCGTGTAGGTAGGCGAAACATGATGCTGGTGATGGATAGGTCATGAGAGGCACACATTCTGAGCAGGAGGTGTCTGTTGCTGTTAGATTTTCCAATGCCGTGTTTTCCCAGTACTCTCTGCCAGGCGTGGTGGTCGGCCCCTACTCGAGCATTGAAGTCACCGAGGATGATGAGCTTCTCAGATTTTGCTGAAGCAATGAGAGAGTCTAGTTCCTCATAAAACTTATCTTTGGTCTCAAGTCCCCAGTATCGAATTCACTAAAATTTTGAGACTGATTTATCGAGTGATTAAACAGGTATAAAGTGAAATTAAGGATTAAAGTGTTCCTTAAAGGTGAACTGAACTGAACTGCATTGAACGGCACTGGGTGATAATACATACAATTATAAAGATAATTTATCATTGGCACCCCCTCCACTAATCCCGGAATCTTGGAGAAAATCGCGATTTTGAATTTCCCGCCCTGAAAAATTAGACAAATCCGCCGATTAGCCGGAAGTGCAGCCGGAGTTTTTTTTTTTTTTTTTTTGTTACTTATTTGTACCCGTAGGTAGATTTGGTTTGCAGTCTGGTGACAAGCCACCGGCTGCCGGTCGCTGCGTGCGCGAGCGCCCTAAACCTACATGTTTTTGGTATGCGGGAAGAAACCGGAGAAATCCCGGAGTAAACCCACGCAACACGGGGAGAACATGCAAACTCCACACAGCTCACTGTTGGTCGGGGGCTGGGATCGAACCCACGATCTCATGATCCCACGGCTGAGGGTAAAACTGTGCTGCCACAGTGCTAAACCACTGCGCCACCGTGCAGCCACGTGAGTTCCACGTGACGTCACGAGTGTGACCCAGTCCTCATGTTTACCATTGCGAGCACGTCGACACTGGTTGTTTTTGGTGCATTTTGTCTTGATAGTTGACTACAAAACACTTCCAACACCTGGGAAGATCTGTTCAGTGGCCAAGGAAAGCTGTCATGGCGACGAAAGAAAAGAAAGGGGAAGGAAAAGCGACTGGGAAGCGATGCGTTTCTAGATATAGATATTACTGTATTTATAAATAGCACAGTCAAATGCAGAGGCCAGTTCTGTTCATGTGTATTGCCACTATAGTCTGTAGAAGTATTGTAATACATAGCCCAATTTTTTGAATGTATGAATGAATTTATTTATTTCGGATAGTACAGTACAGGTTGAAAGAAACTGAATGATATAACAACAAGGTCAAATTGAACAATGACTCAGTTGATTATACAATTCAACGTAAGTTATCCGAAATGGGTGATGGCTGAAGCCACAGCTTATATTGCCCACCCATATACCATCTAAGAATTCAAAAGAGAAAAAAGAGAAAACAGGCAAAAGCGATTACAATTCAAAACAAAACTAAGACAAAATGTGACAGAGAAAAAAGAAAACTAAGCTACAACACAACACAGGCTGGATATGTTACAACTCGCCGCTCATTAGCGGCGCCAGCTGCGCGCACACCTGCGCCTCGTCAGCAGCGTGGGATATAAGCCACTCTGCCCTGGGCTTTGGCCTGAAGCCGTCTGATTCCTTCAGCCCTCTTGCTGCAGAGGAACCCCCTCATCTCCCAGCAAGATCTACAGCGTAAGCATACCTACCTTTGCCTTTCCAGTCTCTCCCCTGTGCACAGGTGTATTCCCCGGCGGCGGACCTCGCCTCTGCATCGCCGTCTGCCAGCTGCTGTCACAGGTGCATCAGGTCGCTGTCTCCCGGGCTCGCCCTTGTGCACGCCTGCCACCTGCCACACTCCTGCATCCTCCTCTGTCTCGTCACCGATCCTGAATGCCTCTTCACTCTGAAAACTCTGGTGTTCTTGACTGCTGGAACTGCTATCATCTGCCATTGTTGTTTTGATAAGGGTCACACTCGTGACGTCACGCAGCGTCGTCTGCACTACTTCCGGTTTGTTTGGCACTGCCAGCCAGAGGCAAAAGTTTATCGGCTTATAGCTTGGCCATCGCACGGCCTAAAAATTTCTTTTATGTGTTGAAAAATACAATAGGTAATAAGGAATTAATCTGCTATTCTACTTTTTCGGCAAAAAGGTGGGTTCAGTTCACCTTTAAAGAGGAGCTGGTGCCCCACGAGTGTTTATTAACTTTTTCTGTGTATGTGGACCCAGAGTTCATCTCAGGTCCCAATACATTAATACAAATTAAATAATTTTTATACCTGATCATAATTATTAATCACACATATTCCTACATCAACAAAAGAATGGCTTCATCAGAAGAAGATTATGGTTTAGGAATGGCCCAGCCAGAGTCCAGACCTGAATCCGATCGAACATCTGTGGGGTGATCTGAAGAGGGCTGTGCACAGGAGATGCCGTCAATCTGACAGATTTGGAGCTTTTTTGCAAAAAAGAGTGGGCAAATATTGGCACATCAAGATGTGCCATGACTCCTACCCAAAAAGACCAAGTGCTGTAATAAAAGCCAGAGGTGCTGCAACAAAGTATTAGTTTAAGGGTGTGCATATTTATGCAAACAGGCTATTGTAATTTTTTTTTTCCCTTAAAAGATTTCAGTCTGTTTTTCAGTTGGGTTGTACAGGTTATAGGCCACATTAATGGTGGAAAAAGTTTTGAAATAATTTATCTTGGTCTCATTTTTTTACATCACAAAAACTTGGCATTTGAACAGGAGTGTGTAGACTTTTTATATCCACTGTATGCACTTCAATGCTTGTCAGTCTAGTTTTGTAGAAATGACTGTAGTGGGTCTCTGCCATTTTTCTTCACCTCCTTTTCTCCTCTGTTTTTTGGTCAGCCAGGAAGGCAAGTATTGTATTTTAGGTTAGTATCTTTATTTTCTAGAAAGAGTTTTTTTTTTGGGGGGGGGGGGTATTTTGACCTTGCAGAGCCCTGAAGACTTTTGTCGTTTCCTCCCTTAGTTGAATTATCTTTTCTGTTATCGTCACTCAAGCTCTGGTAAATGAACCATCATTCTTGTTTGGCACATAACTAGTCCTTTGTTTTTATGTAGTATTCAGTGGGTTTTGTAGTGCAACCAAGCTTTGCTACTTTCTTTTGGTTCCCCTAGATATTCAGTTTAATAGGTCATAACATCATGTCATTTGGAAATCAGGATTCCAGACTCTGGAGGAAGAGTGGAGGAGCACAGAATCCAAGTTGCTTCAGGTCCAGTGTGATGTTCCCACAGTCACTGATGATTTGGGGAGCCATGTCATCTGCTGATGTTGATCCACTGTATTTTATTAAGTCCAAAGTCAGCAAAGACATCGACTAGGAAATTTTAGAACACTTCATGCTTCCATCTGCTGACAAGCTTTATGGAGATGCTGATTTCATTTTCCAGCAGGACTTGGTACCTGCCCACACTGACAAAAGTACCAAAACCTGGTTTAATGACCATGGTATGACTGTGTTTGACTGGCCAGCAAACTCTCCTTAACCTACACCCAATAGAGAATCTATTGAGTATTGTCAAAAGGAAGATGAGAGACACCAGACCCAACAATACAGATGAGTTGCTATCAAAGCAGCCTGGGCTTCCATAACACCTCAGCCACAGGCTGAGCATCTTCATGCTATGATGCATTGGTGCGGTAATTCATGCAAAAGGAGCCCTGGCCAAGTATTGAGTGTGTACATGGACATACTTTTCATTAGGCCAACATTTCTATTAAGATCAACTTTAAAAAGTGGATTTTTATGTAATATTCAATTTTTTTTAGAAACAATTTTGGGTTTTCATTAGCTGTAAGCCATAATCATCAAAATTAAAAGAAATAAACACTTTGAAATATATCACTCAGTATTTAATGAATCTATATAACGTGAGTTTCACTTTTTGAATTTAGTTACTGAAATATTAACTTTTCAATGATATTCTAATTCATTGATATGCATCTGTACATCAGGGATGGATAGAAGTAGCCACACACACAGGTCTGTTTGACAGAGCCCTTAGAATGGGAAGAAAGACAAAATATTAGGGTGACAGGGCTGAAGAACCACAGAGGGGAAAGTACAACAGATGAAAGCGAGGATAAAAGTGCAACTGTGCTGATGAGAACAGTGGCAAAATATTATCAACTTTTCCTGCCGCTATTATATAAATAAAAAAATCAGTGTCCTTAAAAATATAAATCAAGAAACCCCCAAGCTGTGATGGATAAAGAAGGAGAAGGAGCATGAGAGGAAGGGAGTGGTGAGGAGAAGGAAGGGAGGGCCTGGGAGACAAGTGCTAATAGTAGATTAGTCACTCTGAAGTCATTGCTGGCAAATGCACCAGCAGTTATGGTGTGTGTGTGTGTGTGTGTGTGTGTGTGTGTGTGTGTGTGTGTGTGTGTGTGTGTTTGGATTTTTGACTGAGAGAGTGCACACAGTCTGACAAACTGAGGAATTTGCATCCTAATCCTTGTACAGTTTAATTAAGCTTGATTGACTTGAATACACACAAGCACTCACATGCAGGCAAAGTGTTGCAGGGCAGATGATGTCACTGTTTTATATTGTAAATCCAGCTGTGGCAACGATGGCGTCATTTGTAGCATTTGCCTGCAAGCTCATTTCTCTCCTGAAATACAGTAGCATAAATAAAACAGACCCCTTTAAACATTTTAATAGGGAATCTGTCTTTTCTCTCATTTTTATTTTTCTTCTTTTTTCCTACATTTCTTTTCATGCTTCTTCAGGGAGGCAGACAACACATTGTAGTATTTTATTTGCATTTTTTTTAACATCCTCATCCTGTCATTGGAGGTCAGCAACTCAAGTCATTTGCCAAAACTGGATTTAAACATTCACAGCTTTATTACAATCATTAACCCTCACAATTTCTGAGATAATAACCACATCCGTCTCCATCTTGAAGTCTTAAAAATGGTTCCATCCACTCTGACAGTGCAGCAATAAAACATGAAAAACTAGAAAAGCACTCTGAGCGCATACCTCCGCCAAGGCTCCTTCCATCTCTCATGGAGCACCTCCAAAATGTAATAGGTTTGTGTGTAGGCCTAGAGCCACTTGTGGTGAAAATTGAATGACTGAAATTATGACAGATTTTATGACAGTTAAAGTAAGACCTCTTACCTGATCTCTCTCTCCTTGGCAATCTGTCCAGGGTGGCCCCCACAGTGGCGGCTAGTAGGAGGAGGCAAGGGAGGCGGAGCATCCTCAGAAATAGAAAAGACAAGAAATGATTCATACATTGTAACAATGTATTTTATATTATATGTACAGGGTGGGGGTGGGGGTGAAAAGTTCATAATGGTTAAATTTGATCAAATGTGGTTTATTTTTCAACATAATCTCCCCTTCGGTCCACACACTTCTTCCATTGGTGTTGCAGTGCTTGGATCCCTGGGTTGAAAAATAAAGCACATTTGGTCAAATTTGACCACTATGAACTTTCAGCCGATGAACTTTTCCACCCCACCCCCATTACTGCGAAACATGTGTAACAACCCCCCCCCCCAAAAAAAACAAAACAAAAAACAAAAAAACAACGAGTTTGTCACTGTGGAAACAATAATCAGCCAATCAGAAATTATTTTGGTTTTGTTGCTATGTAAAATGTAAGGACGTGAGCATACTTTCTTATTTAGCCAATCAGAAATCAGTTTATGCTGCATGTGTTGGAAAATTCACTCTCTCATTGCAGTGAAGAAAAAAGAAGTGCTAACTCACTTAGCAATGCCTTGGCCTTGCATTTTGCAGCCACTGAATTACAACTGGATTTGATGACATGAAGATTTATCCAGATCCATGTAAAGACACAGTAACCGGTGAGTTAAAATCTAGTTCTCTCCCGTATGCATATATGCCTGCATGCTGCTTTATTTTCAACTCTTTATATGATTGTGGAAAATACTTTTCATTGGTACTCAGTTTGACTAAATAATGAAGAGCACCGAATGGGACCAAATGAGAACCCAAATAATTAAATCATTTTTATGAGATACCAAAAGCCCACCAAGTGCCCCCCCCCCCATCAATTAAATCATTTCTGTGTTAATATTTAAGCAATATTACTCGAAACAAAGTTATAGTATCACAATTATGCTAACTTTTAATAACTGTAGTTAGTAAAATCATGATACCGTAAGGATGGCAAGTGTAATATTGCTTTTATAACAACAGTTCCGGCAAGCAAAATTTATTAAATGACAGCAATACTGGACAAAATATTATGATTTATTTGTTTAACAAGTTATTTTGCGCAGCTGTGAAAAAATGTCCCTAAATGTAGCCAGTAACTGTTGCTAAACATCTCAGTCAGCATGAAGACGTCTATTGTCATTTCACACAAATGTAAACAAATTAAATATTGTCAAGTGCAAAAGAATGAAACATAACTGTTGAGTCGGTACTATGAAAGACTGGAGATCAAAACGTGGCCATTACACCGGTAGCTAGCCAATGGCTCATAGTTGGCATGCTCGTGATTTCTTCAGCACACTTTGCTCGCTTTTCTTGGCATTTTCAGATGAAACAAAGAGTCCATCACCACAAAAGTATTGTGGTTTTACTGTGTTATCCTCATTTTTGCTTTTCTCCAGATTGTCCGGGTCAGCTGATGAAATTCTTGCACACTGGGAGGTTTCCATGGAAATAGCCTGGATTCTTCCTTTGTCCTCCTCCTCTTCTGGTGACCGTTCATAATTTATCTCAAATGTTATATTTGGAAAAATGTCCATTGTTTTGTTGTAATCCATTAATGTTGCCTTAAAGTGCCAACCAGGAGTCGACAGTAAATAACATTTACTAATTAACGGTTTGCTAGAACGCCTTTGAAGCGGAGTGATACATATCCAGTGAAACTGGAATGCAGTTATCGGGGATTATAAAAACTCCTGGAATCCCTAATGGCCAATCAAATCTCTCAATTGGAACTAGCTGTTGTATAATTAATGACAAATGGCCATTCTTGTAGTAACTGACGAGACATACAACTCCTAAATAATGCATTAAATCATATCTAACAGGACCGAGTGACATCAAATCAACAAACGGGACACTTTTACAAATATTTACGACACTTTTACAAATACTTGTAATGTATTCCTTTTTATTTGATTTAATTATTATGGAGTTTTTGTGTCCTGCTTGGTCCCATTCATTGTTGGTGCTGGGATTAGGATACGCTGTCAACTTTTCTTGGTCAGATTTTATCATATTGAGTGAGGCTGGTATAGCGTTACCTTGACGTGCATGATGGCCAGCATAGTGATGTTTTCTTTGGGCTTTGCAAGAGTTTAATTTAAGAATTTAATATCTATGGAGCTAAAGACTTGGGGTCCTTGCAAATACAGTGGTTTGAAAAAGTGTTTGCCCCCTTCCCGATTCTTCATTTTTTGTATGTTTGTCACACTTAAATGTTTCAGATCATCAAACAAATTTAAATATTAGACAAACATAACACAAGTAAACACAAAATGCAGTTTTTAAATGAAGGTATTCATTATTAAGGAAAAAAATCCAAACCTACATGGCCTTGTGTGAAAAAGTGATTGCTTAATAACCTAATAACTGGTTGGGCCACCCTTAGCAGCAACAACTGCAATCAAGCCTTTGCAATAACTGGCAATGAGTCTTTTACAGCGCTCGGGAGGAATTTTGGCCCACTCATCTTAGCAGAATTGTTGTAATTCAGCCACATTGGAGGGTTTTCGAGCATGAACTGCCTTTTTAAAGTCATGCCACAGCATCTTGATCGGATTCAGGTCAGGACTTTTACGAGGCCACTCCAAAGTCTTCATTTTGTTTTTCTCAAGCCATTCAGAGGTGGACTTGCTGGTGTGTTTTGGATCATTGTCCTGCTGCTGAACCCAAGTATGCTTCAGCTTGAGGTCACGCACAGATGGCCGGACATTCTCCTTCAGGATTTTTTGGTAGACAGCAGAATTCATGGTTCCATTTACCACAGCAAGTCTTCCAGGTCCTGAAGCAGCAAAACGGCCCCAAACCCTCACACTACCACCACCATATTTTACTGTTGGTATGATGTTCCTTTTCTGAAATGCTATGTTACTTTTACGCCAGATGTAATGGGACGAACACCTTCCAAAAAGTTCAACTTTTGTCTCATCAGTCCACAGAGTATTTTCCCAAAAGTCTTGGGGATCATCAAGATGTTTTCTGGCAAAACTGAGATGTCTTGGAACTCTGCCATGCAGGCCATTTTTGCCCAGTCTCTTTCTCATGGTGGAGTCATGAACACCAACGTTAACTGAGGCAAGTGGGGCCTTCTTTGGATGTTGTTGTGGGGTCTTTTGTGACCTCTTGGATTAGTCGTCGCTGTGATCTTGGGGTAATTTTGGTCAGCCCACCACTCCTGGGAAGGTTCACTACTGTTCCATGTTTTTGCCATTGTGGATAATGTCTCTCACTGTGGTTTGCTGGAGCCCCAAAGCTTTAGAAATGGCTTTCTAACCTTTTCCAGACTGATAGATCTCAATTACTTTGTTTTTCGTTTGTTCCTGAATTTATTGGATCACAGCATGGTGTCTAGCTTTTGAGGATCTTTTGGTCTACGTCACTTTGTCAGGCAGGTCCTATTTAGGTGATTTCTTGATTGAGAACAAGTGTGGCAGTAATCAAGCCTGGGTGTGGCTAGAGAAATTGAACTCAGCTTTCCAAAGATGTGAGAAACCACAGTTAATTTATATTTTAACTAGGGGGCAATCACTTTTTCCACACAGGGCCATGCAGGGTTGGATTTATTTTTTTTTTATCCTTAATAATAAACACCTTCATTTAAAAACTGCATTTTGTGTTTACTTGTGTTATCTTTGTCTAATATTTAAATTTGTTTGATGATCTGAAACATTTAAGTGTGACAAATATACAAAAAAAATGAGAAATCAGGAAGGGGGAAAACACTTTTTCACACCACTGTATAGGTGTGTCTGTTCATGAGTAATTTGCCTTCTCAGTGGGATCACCTACGAGCCGCTACTGGTATCTCACCTCTCACTCAAAGATGCTGGGACAGGCTCCAGCCCCTTGCAACCCATAAATGACTAAAAGGTTAAGAAGATGGATGGATGAATGAATGAATTGTAAACTTACAGACAAGTCAGCCATGGGCTGGCCGGCCTCTTTCTTTGGTGTATTCTTGTCTCTCCAGTGTCACAGGAATCTGCTGTGTGTTGAACAGGTGACCCTACGTAGTGTCTATTAATAATGTGACTTTGTCTTTCACTTCTATCTTTAAGTGCCGCAACATCCCGCAGTAAATCTTGGCTGATGTTGATGATATTTGGAAAACACACATAAAAATGTTATTTAAAGCCTTTTTTACACAAGTCTGTAGCCTACTCCACTGTGTTTCACAGAGAAAGGATCCCCACGAGAGACAGAGTGATTTGTGGTTTCAGGGAATAAAATTTTCATTCATGATTATTTACCGGTTCCAATAACACCATTTATTCCCCTGGATTTAACTTCCTCTTATGTTTGCGAGTCAGTTTTTGAACTCTGAAGGCAAAATCAGAAGTGAGACACAGAAATCATTCCTCAAGTGTGCACCTAGGGCTGTGCGATATGGAAAAAAAAATTCATATCGCGATATAAGTCATATCATGATGATGATATACTGTATATCACAATATACATTTTCTGTATATTCTACAGTTTAGATAATCATATAAAAAGGTCCATCTCTTTTTTTTTTTACATGTACCATTTTCCCTCATAATTTTGCAGTGTTATAAAATAGTTTTGTAATGTGCGTTTGAGACTTGATTCTCATAAATTTCAGGTTTTTCTTCTAAATCATATATGAATGAAAAGTAAACATCAATAAGTTAAATATTTCCTGAACCAGAGGAGAATAGCAAAAAAACAAACAAATAACATAACATAAAAAAAGTCTGAAAATGAGAAAATTACCCATTGCTGCCATCTTATTTTTTGAATGAATGAATGAATGAATTTATTTCGGATAGTACAGTACAGGTTAAAAGAAACTGTATAATATAACAACAAGGTCAAATTAGACAAAGACTCCTCCTACTATACAATTCCACGTGAGTTATCCGAAATGGGTGATGGCTGAAGCCGCAGCTTATATTGCCCACCCATATTCCATCCAAGAATTCAAAAGAGAAAAAAGAGAAAAACAAGACAAGAGCGATTACAATTTAAAACAAAGCTAAGACAAGATGTGACTGAGAGAAAAAAGAAAACTAAGCTAGGCTAAGTTAAGCGGTTACTATTTAAAAACAAATCTAAGACAAAATGTCACAGAGAAAAAAAAAGAAAAAAGAAAAAAAGAAAAAAAAACTAAGCTACAACACAACACAGGCTGGATATGTCAATCCTTATGTGAGTTTACATGTCGTCTTGTAAATATGTTTGGAGTATTTCTTCCTTTAGTTTTTGTTTAAATTGTCCAAGCGTTGTACATGATTTTAATTCAGGTCCAAAATCGTTCCATAATCTGACTCCTTGCACTGAAATATAGTGTTGCTTGGTGGTTGTTCTCACTGTAGGCTTTTGAAATATACATGTTCCTCTGAAGTGATATCGTTTCTCCCTTGTTTGGAACAACTTTTGGATATTTGCGGGCAGTGATAAATTCTTCACTTTGAACATTATTATTGCGGTTTTAAAGTCAACCAGATCTTTCAACTTGAGAGTTTTTTGTTTAAAAAAAGTGGGTTTGTTGGTTCCCTGTAAGCTGCTTTGTTTATTATTCTAATAGCTCTCTTTTGAAGCATAAAGAGTGGATATATGTTTGTTTTATATGTATTTCCCCATACTTCATTAGAATATGTCATGTATGGGAGTATTAATGAATGATACAAGGTGTATAGTGTGGGTTGATTCAGCAAATATTTCACTCTGTGTAATATTGCAATTGATTTGGATACTTTACCTTTAATATAATTAATATGTGACTTCCAACACAGTTTGTTATCAATTATTACTCCAAGAAATTTAGTTTCAGATACCCTTTCAATCTCTACACCATTTACACTGAGTTTGGGTACTGGGTTGTTGTGATGGTTGTTAAAGACTATAAATTTTGTCTTACTTAAATTGAGCGTTAATTTGTTTGAATCAAACCACAGTTTAAGCTTTCCTAATTCCTTTCCGAGTGTATCCAGAAGTTGTTCCAAATTGTTTCCACTGCATAGCAGATTAGTGTCATCGGCAAACAGTATTAAGTCCATTTTTTCTGAAACTTTACATATATCGTTTATATACATATTGAATAATAATGGTCCCAAAACTGAACCCTGTGGGACTCCACAGGTGACCTTCAGTAACTCTGAGTTTTTGTTGCTAACACATACATACTGATATCTATTCTTTAAGTAACTACTTAACCAGGACAGTGCTACCCCTCTAATACCACAATTTTGTAGTTTCTTTAATAATAAATTGTGATCTACTGTATCAAATGCTTTTTTAAGATCTAGGAATATTCCAACTGAATACTCTTTATTTTCAATGGCTGTTGATATTTTTTCTGTAAATTCCATTAGGGCATATGTGTCACGCCGCGCCATTCATCAGCGGCGCCACCTGCTCACGCACCTGCTACTCGTCAGCGGCGAAGGATAAAAGCCGCCTCGCCCTGAGCGTCGGCCTGAAGCCGTAGACTTCATTTCCTTTGTATGGACTTCTACCACATTCTCTTCAGCATCCTCATCTCCGGTAAGAAGTTCACTTACCTCATCTCTCCAGTCTGCTCCCCTGTGCACAGGTGGATTCCTCGGCGGCGGACAATCCCGTCCCTCGTCTCTCCTCGCTGCTGCACCGAGCCCTGCAGGTGGCTGTCTCCCGGGCTTCCATCCTTGAAGCGCCAGTCATCTGCCCAAACAAGTAAGCTTCTCTCCCTCGCCTATTCTCCTCCCGTGTTGGTGTGTGCTCATCACCCTGTGTCTGATTTCTCCCATAGGGTTGCCGGCTGAACGGTCTCCTGCCTCTGGGTCCGAAGCAGACGCCACCACCAACACATTAACATTCCGCAGACACGCACCCAAACATCCCTGTTGTTAATAAACAGTTTGAACTACTCTGAGCCTGTGTGTGTGCGTCTCCTGAGCCGAACGTTATGTCAGTACGGCTTCAGCAGAGCGGCTCGGCGGACGGCGGGCTCGCACACCGGTTAACCATCCTCGAGGCTCGGGTGGATCAGATTGTTTATCAGCAACAGGTGGTTCTTCATCAATTATTAGAACTGACTAACCGATTGAACCGCTTGGACCCCCAACAGCCGTTCCTCCCGACTCACCAGGGTGGCGCGGCTCCTGCTGTTCCAGCGGCCGTCCAGCCGGCTCCAGTGGCACCGGTTCGGCTCACGCCGATTCCGACCCCCGCCCGCTTTAGCGGTAAGCTCGGCGGAGCGCGGGGGTTTATTATGCAGTGTGAGTCCGTGTTCCACCGTGTGCCCGGAGATTTTCCCTCGGATCACAGCCGAATTGGTTACATAGGGAATCTTCTGGAGGGGCGTGCGTTAACCTGGACCTACGCCGTAATGGCGAGGCCCAGTTATGCCACCCTCACCTATGACCAATTCGTGAGGCGCTTTCTGGAGGTCTTTGACCACTCACAAACCGAAACGGTCCAGGTCGATCGGCTTCTCGCTCTCCAGCAGGGAAGCCGGTCGGCAGCGGACCACTCGGTCGACTTCCGGGTAGCGGCGGAGGAATTGGGCTGGGAGGAACGCTCCCTCTGTGGCCTGTTCCTCCGCAGCCTCAATAGTGATCTGAGGGATGAACTGGCTGGTCGGGATATCCCTGGGACGCTAGCGGAGCTGACATCCTTAGCGATAAGTTTGGATAACAGGCTGCGCGAGCGCTCCTCGGGGCGGAGGTCTTCTTCTTCTCGCCCTCGTGGAGCCTCGCCGCACCTGTTCCAAGCTCGCCCCCTGGCGGCGCCGCCAGCATCGCGCCCCGAGGAGTCGGAGCCGATGGTGACGGGCTGGACTAAACTTTCCCCTGTGGAGAAACAACGCCGCCGTGAGTTGGGCCTCTGCATGTATTGCGGAGGCGACCAACACACCGTGGAGCGTTGTCCACGGAAAGCCAGTCGGTGGGGTCCGCGAGTCACTGTTGGAAGCCTCGCGGATGTCAATCGGTTAGGATCACCTTCTCAATTGAAGCTGCCCATCCGTTTCTGCCATAACCCTACTGGGCACCTCACCCACGCACTGGTGGATTCGGGCGCAGAAGGCAGCTTCATTTCACAAAGCCTGGCAACCCGATTGGGCATCCGCTGCCAGGCACTCAACACTCCCATCTCCCTAATCCACCTCTCCCGTGCCACCCTCGGGAGAGTGACACATCAAACTGTTCCCCTACCGGTCATCATCTCGGGAAACCACCGGGAGGAAATGACCTTTTACGTCCTTCCCAACTCTGTGTCGCCCGTCATCCTGGGGTATCCCTGGCTCCGCCTTCACAATCCGGTCCTGGATTGGAAATCAGCTGGGATCTCGGCATGGAGTACGTTCTGTATGGGCACCTGCCTTCAGTCCGCTGCCTGCTCTCCGTCCGCTCCTCCCCCTGCTACGGACGCTGCACCCCCGGACCTGTCTCTGGTGCCCCCAGAATTTCACGACCTGGGTATAGTGTTCAGCAAAGCGAAAGCTATGTCTCTTCCCCCTCATCGGCCCTATGACTGCGCCATCAACCTCCGCCAGGGGGCTCCCTTACCTTCTGGTCGCCTTTACAGCCTGTCTGCGCCGGAGAAGGAGACGATGAACGCCTACCTGAAGGAATCATTAAGTGCTGGGATTATCCGCCCATCATCGTCACCCGTGGGGGCAGGGTTCTTCTTCGTGGGGAAAAAGGATGGGTCCCTCCGCCCTTGTATCGACTACCGAGCCCTCAACAATATCACGGAGAGGGACCGTTACACCCTGCCTCTCATGGACACTGCCTTCCACTCCCTCCAGGGGGCGACCTGGTTCACCAAGCTGGACCTACGCAGCGCTTACCACCTCGTCCGGATCCGGGAGGGAGATGAGTGGAAAACGGCCTTCCGTACCCCGAACGGCCACTTTGAATATCTGGTGATGCCGTTCGGGTTGACCAACGCTCCTGCAGTCTTCCAGCGCCTCATTAATGACGTCCTCCGGGACTTCATTGGCCTTTTCGTGTTCGTCTACCTGGACGATATTCTCATCTTCTCCAAGTCCAGGGATGAGCACCAGGTCCACGTGAGGCGGGTCCTCCAAAGGCTGCTGGAGAATCGTCTGTACGTTAAGGCGGAAAAGTGTGAATTTTACGCCAGGAGTACATCCTTCCTGGGGTTCATCATCGCCCACGATAAGGTGCTCCCCGACCCAGAGAAGGTAAAGGCGGTGGTGGAATGGCCCACACCTGCATCTCGGAAACAGGTGCAGCAATTTGTTGGCTTCGCCAATTTCTACCGCCGCTTTGTCCCCAACTTCAGTGCCATCGTGGGACCACTGACCCGCCTCACGTCCCCGAAGGTCCCGTTCCGGTGGACCGAAGAGGTCGCTGCCGCCTTTGAGGCGCTGAAGGCGGAATTCTCCTCCTCCCGGGTCCTTCGCCAGGTCGACCCCGCGCTGCAGTGCATTGTAGAGGTAGACGCCTCGGACACGGGAGTGGGAGCAGTGCTGTCCCAGCAGTCACCGGACGATGGCGCCAAGCGACCGTGCGCCTTCTTCTCCCGGCGCTTGTCCCCGGCGGAGAGAAACTACGATGTGGGGGACAGAGAGCTCTTGGCCATCAAGCTCGCCCTGCAGGAGTGGCGCCACTGGTTGGAGGGGGCAAGCCTGCCGTTTGTGGTCCTCACGGACCACAAGAACCTGGAATACTTACGGTCTGCCAAGCGCCTGAACGCCCGCCAGGCGCGCTGGTCCCTGTTCTTCGCCAGGTTCCAATTTTCCATCACCTTCAGGCCTGGCTCTAAGAACGTCCTGCCTGACGCCCTCTCCAGGCAGTTCGCCCCCGTGGAGTCGGAGGAGGCGCCCCACTCCATCCTGCCCAGGTCGTGCGTCGTGGGAGCCATCTCGTGGGACATTGAGAGCAAGATCCGGAAGGCACAGGAGGTGGAACCTGACCCTGGCGGCGGACCGGAGGGGAGGCTGTTCGTGCCATCCGCGGTCCGAGGAGAGGTCATCCACTGGCTCCACACCTCCAAGCTCACCTGTCACCCTGGCACCTCCCGGATGATAGATCTCCTCCAACGGTCCTTTTGGTGGCCAGGCCTGCGGAGGGATGCAGCCCGCTACGCCCGGGCTTGCCCAATCTGTGCCACCTGCAAGTCGGGAAATGCCCCTCCAGCGGGTCTGCTCCAGCCCCTGCCCGTCCCTGGCAGGCCCTGGTCGCACATCGCTCTGGATTTCGTCACCGGACTCCCCATCTCCAACTCCTATGACACCATCCTGACCATCGTGGACCGCTTCTCCAAGGCCGTGCACTTCGTCCCCCTGCGAGGCCTCCCTACTGCCCTGGAGACGGCGGACCTCCTCGTCCAACACGTGGTCAGGCTGCATGGGATTCCGGTGGACGTGGTCTCGGACCGGGGCCCCCAGTTTTCATCTGAGGTTTGGAGGTCTTTCTGCAACGCCATCGGAGCCAAGGTGAGCCTCTCCTCTGGCCATCACCCCCAATCCAACGGGCAGTGTGAGAGGACCAACCAGGAGCTGGAGGCTGCGCTCCGCTGTGTGTCCAGATCCAAACCCGCGTCCTGGAGCAACCATCTTGCCTGGGTTGAATATGCCCACAACACCGCTCGCTCTTCTGCTACAGGGATGTCCCCCTTCAAAGCGTCCCTGGGTTACGACCCCCCGCTGTTTCCGGAGCAGGAGAGTGAGGTAACTGTCCCGTCAGTTAGGGCCCATCTCAGGCAGTTCCGCTCCACCTGGGCTGCCGCGCGCCATGCGCTATTGCGCACAGCGGAGCGCAACAGGACTGTGGCGGACCGGCGTAGGAGACCTGCCCCGGCGTACAGAGTTGGGCAGCTTGTTTACATTTCCACCCAGGACGTCACTCTAAAAGGCGAGAGGAGAAAGCTGGCACAGCGCTTCATGGGTCCCTACCCCATCACCCGGATCATCAACCCGGTGGCTGTGCGCGTGGCTATTCCCCCCTCCCTCCGCATTCATCCTACTTTCCACGTGTCGAAGGTGAAACTGGCGGTTACTGACCCCCTTTGCCCTCCTCCTGCAGCGCAACCTGCGCCCCGGATGATTGGTGGCCATCCGGCCTGGTCCGCCTCCTCCATCCTGGACTCCCGGCGCCGGGGTCGTGGGTTGCAATACTTGGTGGACTGGGAGGGCTATGGGCCCGAGCATCGACAGTGGGTGCCCCCGTCGTTTGTGTTGGACCCATCGCTCATCGCGGACTTCCACCGAGCGCACCCGGATAAGCCATCGCCAGGAGGCGCTGCTAGAGGGGGGAGTACTGTCACGCCGCGCCATTCATCAGCGGCGCCACCTGCTCACGCACCTGCTACTCGTCAGCGGCGAAGGATAAAAGCCGCCTCGCCCTGAGCGTCGGCCTGAAGCCGTAGACTTCATTTCCTTTGTATGGACTTCTACCACATTCTCTTCAGCATCCTCATCTCCGGTAAGAAGTTCACTTACCTCATCTCTCCAGTCTGCTCCCCTGTGCACAGGTGGATTCCTCGGCGGCGGACAATCCCGTCCCTCGTCTCTCCTCGCTGCTGCACCGAGCCCTGCAGGTGGCTGTCTCCCGGGCTTCCATCCTTGAAGCGCCAGTCATCTGCCCAAACAAGTAAGCTTCTCTCCCTCGCCTATTCTCCTCCCGTGTTGGTGTGTGCTCATCACCCTGTGTCTGATTTCTCCCATAGGGTTGCCGGCTGAACGGTCTCCTGCCTCTGGGTCCGAAGCAGACGCCACCACCAACACATTAACATTCCGCAGACACGCACCCAAACATCCCTGTTGTTAATAAACAGTTTGAACTACTCTGAGCCTGTGTGTGTGCGTCTCCTGAGCCGAACGTTATGTCAATATGCAGTTGTCCTCTTGTGTCTGAACCCATATTGCTGCTCACACAATAAATCATTCTTCAGTATGAAGTTGTCAATTCTCTCATAGAATATTTTTTCAAGTATCTTGGAAAATTGCGGTAATAGTGAAATTGGTCTATAGTTTGAGAGTTCCCCTCTGTCGCCCGTCTTGTATATCGGAATTACTTTAGCTATTTTCATTGCATTGGGAAATATACCTGATTGGAGAGACAGGTTACAGATATACGTCAGTGGTTTTACTATGCATTCGATAACAGTTTTGACTAATAGCATGTCAATACCATCACAGTCCGTAGATGTTTTACTTTTGAACGATTTAACAATTTCAATGACCTCTCTTTTGTCTGTGTTCTTTATGAAGATGGAGTCTTTTACAGCAGTGTTATTGCATATTGTATCACCTGTAGGCACCGTAGTGGGTATTTCTCGGGCCAGATTAGGTCTAATGTTAACAAAAAAATTATTAAATTCATCTGCAGGTGAAGCTATATTCACACTTTGAGTCGTTTTATTATTTTTTGGAATATTAGTTGGGTTGCTTGTATTTCTGCTTTTATTTCCAAGGATACTGTTGAGTATTGTCCATGTATTTTTAATATTGTCTTTGTTTTTCTCCAGTTCTTTGCTGTAATAGTCTCTTTTACTACATCTTATTATATATGTTAACTTATTTTTGTATGTTTTATACCGCTGCTCTGCTTCTTTTGTCCTTTTCTTTAGGAAAGCTTTATATAATAAATTTTTCTTTTTACACGCCTTTTGTAGTCCTTTGGTTAACCATGGCTTATCAGCAAATTTGTGTTTAAGCTTTTTTTTTTACTAATGGGCAGTTTTTTTCATAAAGAGTGGTTACAATGTTTATAAATGTGTCATAGGCTTCATTTACATCTGATACATAGACTTCTGTCCAGTCTTGCTTCAGCAAGTCCTCTTTAAAAGAACTGATTGCATTTGGTGATTTGTATCTGAACGATTTTGACATTTTTTCTGCGTTGGGCCCCGTGTGGCCATGGATAAGTGCAAAGGTTGGCAAGTGGTCACTTATATGTCACCATGGGTTGAGATGCCGTCTCAGCGCTCAGCCCATGTTTTCCCTCATCCCTGCTTCCCATTGAGCAGCGTCTCAGCAGGCTCCCAGCTGGCAGCATTACGGACGGCTGGGGCCAATTAGTCCTCATCAGCTGGGGCGCTGCCAATGAGAATAAATAGGAGCAGCCTCGATGACTCGGGGCTGCGACATAAGCACTGCTAGGCTGAAGCCCCTTCGTCTGGTGTCAGCCTCTACTCCCCTTGCAGCATTCCTGTGATTGTAACCCGCTGTGAGTATGTACGCCTTGTTACCCCTATGTCCGGTACGAGCTTCCTACCCCTGCGCTGTGCAACCTGTGAATGTACTTCTGTATGAGTATCTGTGCTCTCCTCATCCCTCATCCCTCACCCTAAATAAAACATCACGACTCACTGGCTCGCCCTTGGCTCTTATTGCGCGGCTCCCTAGAGCCGTGTGTGACATTATATCATTTATCAATAATCCACTTTCTATTTTCTTATCGATAACATTGACAAACAGGTTGTCAATAAGTGTAGCAGAGTGAACTGTGATTCTACTGGGATGTGTTATTGTGGGATATAGACTCATGCTGTACATAGAGTTCATGAACTCTGTAACTACATTTTGTTGATGTGGATTTAGCAAATCAATATTGAAATCTCCACAAATTGCTACCATTTTCTTACTAGTAATATTATTGTACAGCTCGACTAATTTATCTCTGAATGTCTCAATGCAAGTTCCCGGTGTTCTATATATGCAGCTTATGATTAGATTTTTTGTTTTATCTTGGTCAATCTCAACAGTAACACATTCCAAGATCCCTGGTAGAGCAAAGGACATTTCATTTACAAGCTTACACCTATACAGGTCATCAATATACAGTGCAACACCACCACCCTTTTTTTGAGTTCTGTTAATATAAAATATCTGATATCCCTCTATTGCCATCAGGGGAGCCTGTTCTTCATTAAGCCAAGTTTCAGAGACTGCAATAGCGGTAAATTTTCTGTCTAGCTGTTTTAAATAGTCCTGAATCTGTGGAAAGTTTTTGTTAAGACTTCTGCTATTGAAGTGTATTATTGACAGTTTACCATCTAGTTGCACTTGACTTTTGAATTGCTTTTCAGTGTAATATTCACAGTGGTTATGAATATTATTGAAAAAGTGGTTATCAGGATCAATATCATTCTCCATCTCTTGTGGTTTATGTTCAGCATAGTGGCATATTTTCAGAGTTTGAGTTTCCTCACTCTGTGTCAGATGACTTCCTCCAGCTGGGGATAGTTGATGTCTACTCGAGTCGATCATAAGTTTTTGTTTATTTTGCTTATTTTTTTTAAAGTACTTTGGCATGGTGTATCAAAAGAACTATTCTTATCGTGCGTATGAATATGGATTATCATTGACTCATAATTTTTTTAATCGGTGTTCATCTGTATTTATTCAAGTCAGTAGCATCTCTGATCATTATACTCCTTGCTTGCTCAGGTGTTCCATTTAGTTTAATCCAAATTCTACAATTTCTTGTCCAGGTTGCCTGTATCTTATTTTGTTTTTTCAGCATCCGTGCCTGCCGTGCTAATTCAGCGGGTTTTTTTGTCAGGTGTTCATTTAGGTAAACTTGAGTTCCCTGTAGTTTTTTGGCCTGCCTCAGTATGTCATTCTTTACCCTTCTGTTCACAAAGCGCATCACAATTGATTTCTTTGTTTTGGGATCTTTCTTCGGTAAAGCATAACAGGCTGAAATTGCATTGGCTTCTACCTTAATGTCTCTATTATTAAGGAACTGAAGCACTTGATTTTCTAAGGACACTGATTCACTTATGGGAGCATCTTCACCATTCAGTCCTGTTGCGGCATGGGCGTATGATTGATATCTGATGTCTAGTCCACTTATAACTAGGTCATCAATACGAGAACCTTGTTCAAGATCCTCGACGCGTTGCTCCAAAAGACGCCCGTGTTGCTCCAGGTCCATAATTTTTTTTGTCTTTTTCTTGAATTATTAAATGTAGGGCTTGTACCTCTTCTATTAGGCCTATTATTTTGGCCTGCTGGCTAGTCAATTTGGCCAATTCTTCTGACATAAAGTTCAGAGATTTTTTAATTTCTTCCATTTCCTCTTTTTTTGGTGGCATTTTACTGACCTGTGGATAGAAATAAACAGAGAATCCGGCTAGGCCTCAACTAGCCCGGCCGCTGCTGGACCCGCCGCAACCGAGCTCCTGCACAGCTCCTCCGCCGAGTAACACTGCACAGCTCCACAGATCACCGCCGTCTGCCTGGCCGGTTATGCCGCACACCGCTGGCGCAGCCGAACTCCACTGATCACCGCCGCTGATCACCGCCGCCTGCCGCCGTCTGCCTGGGTGGTCCAGGTGGCCCCCGTCTCTCACCAATGTCGCCCCCGAGCCTCGATCCGGCCCGCGCTCGCGCCCAGCTGCCGCCTCGGCTAGTTCCTCCGGTAGGTCCTCATCGGAGGCTGAGTCACTTCATGTCCGAGTTAGGTGGCACAACTGGGCCAGCGCTAAGCTAACTAGCGTTAACTAGCGTTAGCGTTAGCCTTGCAATCGCTCTGGGTAGCAGCAGCAGTTCTACCTGATTAAAGGGGGTATTCCAGCGGTTCTCTTACAGTGGTGGGAATTCAGCCCGTGGGTGTCCGCCACGAGCGCCAATCGCTGTAGGCTGGTCACTTTAATGGCAAAAGCAGTGGCTTAGTCTCAGCACTGAGAAAGTGTGGCCATCCCGGTCGCCATCTTGGACAATTCCAGATCTACAGATTTAAATCTAATTTAAATCTAATTTAAATTTAAATTTAAATTTAAATTTAATCTAATTTAAATCTACAGATTTAAATTAGCTGTTAGTTTAAATCAATGAAAATTTAAGTGTAGACCTGCCTAAAGACTGCCATTCTGACCTGATTTAACCTGTTTGCTTCTTAGTAAAAATATTTCAGATTGGTCATGATCTGAAAATCAAAGACACAAAAGGTAATGTAATAAAATACATGTGATGACTTTAACTTGATTCATTACCACTACTTGACTAATTAAAATGATTAGAAATCAAATAAATTACATTAAGAGCCAGCTTGCGCCTCCGACCCATTTTAATGTATTTATTATTTATTTTGCGTGTATGTGCCACCATCTGTTACGTCCCGGTGCGCTATTACGCAGCACACGGAGGAGAGGTGAAGAAAACCCACATGCAGAGTAAGTTGTGTGCAATTTAATGAACAAAAATAGATTCAGTCCAGCAAACAATTACGATGAGTACAGAAGAATGAGCAAACAGTCATGATATCAAACAGTAAAAGGGGTTGACAGTCATGGAGGACACCAGGAGAACAGGGATGCCTCCAGGACGCTCAACAGGCCGAGGGAGAGAATGCCACGGGAAGAAAGGAAAAATAACTTATGGGCTGGGGCAGTCCAAGGCAGTCTGTGCTGTCCGAGGTAAGGGCAAGCAGAAACAGCCGCTAACACCAGATAACAAACAGGCGTCAGGTGGTGTTAGAAGAAGACAACATAGTCAGGCTGAACACACGTTGAAGGTAGTGGAGAACAACCAACGATCCGGCAATCTCTCCCCGCAGACCCTGGCCTTAACTGCCACTATCGAGGAGAGACATCGCCAATGTGCTAGAGTGAGTGAATGTGTGGGCTGGACTGAGTGGAAACCGGTGTGCATGACTGAATGTCTGCGCATGTGAGTGAGGATGTGTGTGTGTATGTGTGCAGGAGAGTGCATGTGAATGTGTGTGTGCGTGGAACAGAGAGTGACAGGGAATAATGAGGAACAGCTGATCCCACTGACGGGAGGAGGGGGCATGGCCGAGCTGTCAGGGAGTCGAATGGACCCAAGAGGCTCCCTGATGGAAAATAAGCAAAAAATACACAAAATAGCCACAGTGTCATAGAACTGGGTTTGAGGCCATCAAACCCAAGTTCATGACACCATCATACACTTTTGCAGCTTTAATAAAAAAAAATTTCAGACAAAACTAAGAAACTCAGCGGTAATTTGAACAAACAAACAAACAAAAAAAACTAAACAAAAAAAAATGGTCTGCTACAGTTTCCAGTTAGCACAACTTAGCATCGTCATTTAGCATTTTATAATTAGACATGGTGTTAATGTTACTTACCTCCTACTAAAAGGAGGTTAGCGAACGATCCTCTCTGATGCAGCACGATAAACAGTCCCACATCCCTGGCAAACAGGAGCAGCAGCTATCTGAACCGGTAGTTTGGAGTTAGCAACCACCGGACTGAAACATAGCCACCCACCACACCTGTTCTGCTGCGTGCAGTCGTGCACTGCAGGGAAGAGACGGGGCCCTGACAAGTGATGGTGAGGTAGGAGCTTTACTAAATAAACGGGGGTATGTGCATTTTTAAATACAATATAAACAATATTCTATGAAACGATAGACGTTTTTATATCGTCATCTAATATATATTGTCATATCGCACAGCCCTATTTGCACCTGTGGTTAAAGATGAAAATTTTCCTCAGTAAAGCACCTAAACACCCATTAAACACAGAACTTTCCAGTTACTACCTGTTGTATGGGATCTTAGTAAATCAGGCCAGCTGTGTGGATAGTCTATAAATGCATTTTCCCTTTATGAACAAGCCTGCATTGTCCCTGGCTCAAAACGGATTTGTCCTCCCATTTAAACACTGTTAGTATTATGCCTTATGTCCCCGTTTATTAAAAAGAATGAGAGCAAAAACAGTGATTGGTTTATTGCAAGTTACGTACAGAACACACCTCTGAATAATAAGAGCATTAGGATAGCCTCTTGCCGCTTTTTGCCAGGTGCAAAATTCATTTCTGATATGATAGCGAAATGGACTTGGGCACGCCCATAAATGCACTCTGCACCATGCACAATGGACTGTTGACTAGCTCGTCATAATAGGGCCCAAAGGGACAATTACCATTCTCACCTATGGGCAATTTAGAATCACAATAAACTCACAATAAACAATACCTTTTAAAAAATGATAACTATTTTTTTTTCCTTCAAAACGTAAAGTTACTCAATAGCTCCTTATTTCTCTATGATTACTTTCCCAGGGTTAGGGTTCATAACGTTTCTTTTGGTGAGAACACCGATTGCTCAGGATTTCACCCACTGCAATCTCCTCAGTAAAAGCTGATTATTAATTCACAGTATTAAAAAACAATTCCTGGTGCAAAATGGCCCACGACCTAAGCAGTCGTCACATCTGCTCTCAGTGTGTAGTATGTTCTTGGATGTACAGTGTGTGTATAACTTCTGATAGAATGGCAGTGCTGGTGAAAAATGACACATAAAGAGCAAGACATTGCACAGAGATGGGCGGCCCACATGTATCATATGTCTGTAGTTAGAATTACCCCGCTGAGCACAAAGCAGCATGGGTGCTGCTCAGGGAACCAGAGAAAAAAATAGCATCTGTGTGGATGGTGTGGCCATGGGGCCTTCTCCTCTGTGTGTGTTTGTGCCTGTGTAGTCCTGGGTTGTGCTGTCTGAATTATGTAAGCTTTTGGGAGAAAGGGCAAAAGTCTGCACACAGTAGAAGGGAGTGGGGGTGGTGTTGGGGGGTATGAAAAATACAATTTATGTGAATTGAAAATAACAGACTGACTACACATGCACACCCACACACTAACTGCAAAACCCTGTCCCATTATGATTTTCCAAACTTCATTGGCAGTTTTTTTTTTCCACTAATGTGGAAAGAACTATTAATGTTATAGCATAATCCTCTTTTCTTTCCTCATTGCTCTCTCTTCTGAAAATCACCACCCTCATCCCACTCTCTTCCAACTTCATTATTCTTTTCATTTTGCCTGCCTTGGCTGTGAGCTTGCATATGCAGTACTGTGCTGTATGTTGGTGTGTGATGCACCATGCTTAAGCTTTTTTATGTAAAGAAGAACAAGAAAAGCACATCCAACAAATTCCACCATCTATATGAGTCTAATGCTCAACTCCATGCTCTGTGTGCCTATGCATGTCAGTTTGCACTTAAAGGATTATTCCTCTTTTCATTGTTTGGCACAGATGAGACTTAAGATCAGGCTGGATTAAAAAAGGGTAAATGCCTTTAGGCTAGAGAGCAATTTTGGGCCCCCTTCAAATGAAATATGATGGAGACTGGCATCATGAGCACTAAACATATCAACCCAAGATCATGGTTCCACAGAGTTCAGGTAAAGGACTCAAACACAGTCTTATTTTTTAAGGTATCAGATATTAGCCTTTTTTCTTCTACTTGTACTCTCAAATTGATATTGGACAATACTTCCTACTGGTACCACGTTGAGGCACTGGAACAGATTAGTGACTACTATTTCACCACCCGTTGGCTGAGGATTTGAGCAGTGATATTGAAATGTCAGAAGTTGGGAAGTAATCTACAGCTGATGATGATGAGCAAAAACCAATTGGAAAAAACCTAACCACCCGGGGCTCTGGGCTACTGAACTGGTAAGACTTTGCTAAAGTCTGGCCCTGTTTGAGATTAGCAAAATGCACAACACGAGCTGTGGTGAATATTATATTGCATATATAGTACGTATATTAGTATGGCGGTGCCCTAGGGTAGAGAGGTCGTGATGCCCTGCCTCTGGGGGGTGGTGTCTCCTGGGGTATATAAGACATCTGCGGGAGACATCTTGTCTCTTCGCTGTGGACTCTTGGGCTAGCGTGGTGACTCCTGTGTTCCTGTTATTGTGTTATAATAAAACTATAAAATGTCACCTCGACTTCGCCTCATTTTTGGACATAACATTTGGTGAAGAGGATATACGACATGGAGAGGGCAGCTACCGCGTTTCAACCATTCCTGGAGGCTCTGGGTGAGCTGCTGGTCCCATAGGCCAGGTGGTATGTGGCCTTTGAAAATTACTTCACAGCTGGACCTTGGCGACCTGGACAAATTGTGTGCAAGGGCTTTTCTGGTCCACAACTTGAGTATGGAGGGCTAGAGGATCCTGAGCACACTAGGAGGAGGTGACACATTTGGTGATGTCATGAGGCTCATGGCGGGCTACTTCCGCGCCCCTGAAAATACCATAATGAGGCGCATTCAGTTAAGACAGCGACACCAGCGACCGGGGGAATCAGTTCAGCAGTTTGTGGCAGACCTTCGACAGCTGGCGGGTGAGTGCAGGTTCGGTGCCTTGGAGGAGGAAATGATCCGCGACCAGCTAGCGGAGAACATGCCATATTCCTCCGCAAGGGTCCGTCTGCTAACTCATGCTGGTTAGCTAACGTTGCTAGCAGCCATGGAGCTAGCGCAACAACACAAGGCAGAGGAAAGAATTCCGAGAAATCTCTGTGACATGGAGGCCCTGCTCAGGAACGAGAGACAGTGGAAGGCACTGGCCTTGGATCCGGAAGATGGCAGCGACAATGAATATGCAGCTGTTGTGAAGATTAGGTGCGCCCGGGGGACGCCGAGATGCTACGGCTGTGGATCCAGCAGGCACTGCTATAAGGCGAGGGAGTGCGCAGCAAAGGGGAAGCGTTGTGGACAGTGCGGTTTGTTCCACCACTTTGCCAGAGTTTGCCGGAACTTTGATAAGGAAGACCAGGGGCTACAGACGACGACTTTGGCTAAGAAGATACCCATGGTGGTCCACATAGTTTCACCCAACACAGACGGATGAATCCTTTGTAACATCAAGTTGGAAGGAGTGTCAGTCCCGCTGATGGTAGACAAGGGGTCGGCATCTTCCATCTTGAACTTGGCGATGGTGAAGGCGTTTTTCACATACTACACAGTGAGTAGAACAGACATTGCCTGTTACGGTTATGGTAACAACCCCCTGGACATTGTAGGCTCAGTATGGTTTTCAGCGAGGTATAAGTTGGCCTCAGTGTGTGCAGCCGAGTTCATGGTGGCTCGTGAAGGAAACAACCTGATGGGCTGTGACTTGTTCTATGGGCTTGGTTTTTCTATTGCCTACGGCGTTGGTGAGGAGTGGTCAGGCGGTGGACTGTGGGACTGGCCCTTCTACATGGGAAACGGCGAAGAAGTGTGGGACTCGTGCTTGCCCGGACCGAGTGAAGGAGGGCACCACCAGCACCAGAGAATGCCGCCACGGCGAGCGTCCCGTGCCAGTGTTTGTGGTACCCTGGACGAGGGACCTGAACAGCATGGTTTGACGCCCATGGGGGCGGATGGGTCCAGAGAGCAGGCGCAGCAAGACTCCGGTGGCCGACCGAGTACCACTGTTGAGCCGGGTGCTGTCAAAGCCACTCCAATGCATGAAATGAAAACGATCGGGGTGAGACCAGATGGCACGAACCCTAGACGTGCCCATAATGAAAACCAGGGACAGCGCTCGGGCCGGATCGGCAAGATGCTACGACACATGTGTGGGAACCAGGTCATGATGCCGTGGACGAAAGAAGCCAGTGAATACTCCCCTGGGCGTGGGTGATAGCGTGCACCCTAGGGTCGAGTCTTGGCTTGGACAGGTCCGCAAGTCAAGGGAGCAGCGAGGTGACCAGGGTGATCTGTGGGTGGTATAAACTGGTGATGACGGTTACCTTTAGCTGATGGATGGGTCCAGACGGCTCCCGAATGAGCTGTGGCAGTTGGAGGTGAAGAAACGCCAGTGCAGCCCGTCTCTGGTAAAGAAGAGGCAGAGAAGCTCTGGCAGCGGGCCGCCGGACGGACATTCCAGAGGGAAGCCAATGTGAGACCTGTATTAGGTCTTTTTCTTCGGGGCTAACGGTGTGTCTAGTCATAATGTGTTTTGGCGTTTTATTGCTAAGGCTAATAGTTTAAAAAAAAGGAAAGAAATGACCACCGTTGTGTGTGTATTGTGTGCTATGTGTGTTGAGTGAAGTAACACAGAGGTGTGAAAGTTTGATAATAGTGGAGTGTGAAATGTAAATTTGCCCCGTATTGTTAAGATGTTGTGCCCAGGTTATGGGGTGGGAGTGCTAGTATAAAGAGTCCGGTACCACCATTGTGTTAGTTTATAGCGTTTATACTTGTATATAGTTTAAATGTTTACAATGTATACATTTCGGGATTAATTTATTTTGGTGTGTGGCCCTTTTATGTTCACTGACTGGTCCGCTGGGCCGGTGTGGTATGAATGGATAGGCCTGTACATTTCTGTGTTTAGTGAGTGTGTCGGGTATAAATTTTAAAGGGGGGCCAATTGATGTGCTTGTGATTTTTCCGGGGCGGGGGGGAGAATGTTGGATATTATATTGCATATATATATTAGTATGGCAGTGCCCTAGGGTAGAGAGGTGTTGACGCCCGGCCTCCGGGGGGTGGTGTCACCTGGGGTGTATAAGACATCTGCGGGAGACATCTTGTCTCTTCGCTGTGGGCTCTTGGGCTAGCATAGTGACTCCTGTCTTCATGTTATTGTGCTATAATAAAACTATAAAACGTCACCTTGACTTCTCCTCATTTTCGGACATAACAAGCTGGTTTATTTGTAATATTATAATTTATGTAGATGTTAAGCATTATTAGTTAACATTATTAGAATTGTGGCATAACATTATGTAGCTCACATATTCCTTGGCAGAGACCCAGACATGAAGGAACTTTGAGCTCACAGTGTGTATTGACATCACGCCCCAGATGGACATTGAGTCTGGACCCCCTGCGGACTAGAGGAGAAGTGAGAAGATCTGAGAGTGAACCTGAAGAGACTGCCTGACTCATAGGGTCAGACAGAGAAGCCGAGAGGACAATGGGAGGATTAGTTATGAATGGAATTCTGTGTTTGATGTGAATGTGATTTGTGTCTGTTGTAACAGTATAAAGGTATGTGGTTTATCTCAGCTCGCTCTCTTCATTCCCTGACTGAGAGAGGAGCTGTAGGACTTGAGATGGAATAAACCTATGCTGAAAAATCATTCAGTCTCTTCATTTCGAGTTTCCTACATTGGTGACCCACACGTGAGAAAAATGGAAAGACTTGGAGGTCGTCTCTCCGACTCCGAACCTGACTCACTGGAGACCGCCCACACCGGCGTAAACTCCATTTGACTCCCCGAGTTCTGGCAAGAGGACCCGCACTCATGGTTCCAACACGTGGAATCACGGTTCGTGCTTAACGGGGTATCAGAGGATGACATTAAGTTCCACAATGTCATCACAAGACTCGACAGCCGCACAGCCCGATGTGTGCGGAGCCTGGTGCAGCAGCCGCCCGCTGCTGGCAAATACGACGCCCTGAAAGCCGCCCTCATTCGGAGCTTTGTGCCATCGGCCGAGGTGAGGGCCAGAACACTCCTGGACCTGCGTGACAGAGGAGGACGCAGGCCGACCGTCCTCATGGAGGACATGCTGCAGATGATCGGGGCAGGCAACGATGCGTTTTTATTTAAACACATCTTTTTGAGGACCCTTCCAGCGCACATGAGAGGCTCCCTGTCCAGCATGAGGTGTGTGGACCAGCAGGACTTCCGCGCGCTGGCTTTGGAAGCAGAGCGACTCCTGGACGCATGCGGCGAGCAGGAGATGGCAGCGGCAGCAGCGGACCTCGGCACGGCAGCCCAGGGCGACGGAGAACCGGTGGCAGCAGAGCCGACCCCAGCGACAACAGCAGCAGTGCGATCCCGGAGCAGAGGAGAGAACGAGATGTGCTTCTACCATCGACGTTTCGCACACAAGGCGCACAGGTGCGTCCCGCCATGCAACTTCAGGAAGCAGGGAAGCGCAAAGAGCCGGAGGTCGCTGGCAGCTTCGACCCTTGGCGAACGGAACAAGCTGCTCTACCTGACGGACGCGAGCTCCGGACGGCGATTCCTCATTGACACCGGAGCACAGAGGAGTTTCATCACCGCGACCTACGCGGACCGGGCGGCCGGTCCCCGCGGAGATGGAGCAACAGCCGCAAACGGCTCGTCGATCAAGACGTTTGGTTAAAGAACTCTGCGCCTGTCCTTGCACGGCCGCAACTATGAATGGACCTTCATAGTAGCGGCGGTGAATTTCAACATGTTGGGCGCCGACTTTTTGTGCTCACATGGCTTGCTGGTAGATCTGGCTAATAGACGCTTGGTTAATGCACTCTCTTTTTGTTCTATTCCCTGTGCAGCGCGAGTGTCCCCGCCGTCAGTACAGGCCAGCGCCGCCGCAGCAGGAGGTAAGTTCCACACTCTCCTAAACCAGTTCCCAGCACTCACAGTTCCCACGTTTTCAGCTAAGGTGGCGAAGCACGGGGTGGAGCACTTTATAACCACAAGTGGTCCACCGGTTTTTGCGAAGGCTCGGTGCCTGGATGCAGCTAAGCTCTCTATTGCGCGTGAGGAGTTCGCCAACCTGGAAAGGTTGGGCATAATTCGCCGCTCGAAGTCCGCTTGGGCTTCCCCCCTCCACATGGTCCCTAAGGCAGACGGCTCGTGGAGACCGTGCGGCGATTATCGCAGGTTAAACAATGCCACAGCGCTGGACCGCTACCCAATCCCGCATATCCAAGATTTTTCGGTGCATTTGGCCAAGGCACAAATTTTTTCTAAAATAGACCTGGTCCGCGGTTATCACCAGGTCCCGGTCCGATCAGAGGACATTCCCAAGACAGCGGTAATAACCCCTTTCGGGCTTTTTGAATTTTTACGCATGCCTTTTGGCCTTAAAGGCGCTGCGCAAACCTTCCAACGCATGATGGATGCCGTTTTGCGCGACCTCCCTTTTGTTTTTGTCTACTTAGATGATATTTTAGTTGCCAGCGCCTCTGAGGAGGAACACGAGAGTCACCTCAGAACTGTTTTTCAGGGGTTGGGAGCGCACGGGTTGATAATCAACCCAGCCAAGTGCCATTTCGGCGCAGATCGATTTTTTGGGGCACCGCGTCTCCCCAGAGGGTGCAGTTCCGCTGCCCTCCAAAGTGCGCGCGGTGGCTGAGTTTCCCCAGCTACAAATGGTAAAAGCGTTGCAGGAATTTTTAGGCATGGTAAACTTTTACAACCGTTTCATACCTCACGCGGCGCAGCTCATGCAACCATTGTATGTCGCGCTAAAAAAACAAAAGCCCTCCAATGCGATTGAGTGGTCCCCAGAGCGGGAGCGCGCATTCACTGAGGTTAAGAAAGCACTAGCGAACGCAGCACTGCTGGCTCACCCAGACCCAGCAGCCCGAATAGCGCTAACCACAGACGCGTCAGATGTGGCCATAGGAGCCGTGGTAGAACAGCAAGTCGCCGGGGCTTGGCAACCACTCGCTTTTTTTAGCAGGTCCCTACGCGATGCGGAGCGAAAATATAGCACGTTTGACAGGGAACTGCTAGCGCTCCACCTGGCCATTCGCCATTTCCAGTTCTGGTTGGAAGGGCGGCGTTTCACCGCTTTTGTCGACCACAAACCGTTAACTTTTGCAATATCCAAAGTCTCTGAACCATGGTCAGGCCGACAGCAGAGGCAGCTGGCCACAATTTCAGAAGTCACCACCGATATACAGCACGTAGCCGGTAAATATAATGTGGTGGCGGACTGCCTCTCGCGAGCGGTAACAGCACCTGTCCGCGCGGATGGGGGCTGTAGCGCCGCAGACGCGGAGCGCGGTAACAGCGCGGACGCGCACGCGGCTCCGGTGCACGTAGGGATAGATTACGCGGCCATGGCAGCAGAGCAGGGCGAGGACACAGTCGTGCACGCTCTCCTGTCTGGACCAACAGGGTTAAGGCTGGAGAACGTAGGTTTACAAACCGGTTCACCCCCGCTTATTTGCGATGTATCCACCGGGCGACCTCGCCCAGTGGTGCCGGCCACGTGGCGCCATCGTGTTTTTGACGCGGTGCACTCCCGGGAGTACGCGCTTCGGTGAAAATGGTAGCAGAGAAGTTTGTTTGGCCGAGCCTCCGCAAGCACGTGAAGGAGTGGGCGAGAGCCTGCATGTCCTGCCAGCGGGCCAAAGTTCACAGACACACAAAAGCCCCTTTAGAGCCTTTCCACGTCCCGGCTAAGAGGTTTGATCATGTGCACGTAGATCTAGTGGGACCCCTGCCGCCCTCGCAGGGGTTCACACATCTCCTGACAATGGTGGACCGGACCACGTGTTGGCCGGAAGTGGTCCCATTGCAGTCTACCACAGCGGCAGAGGTAACTCGCGTTTTTTTAACAGCCTGGGTAGCGCAATTCGGAGTCCCGTCGGACATTACGTCCGATAGGGGTCCGCAGTTCATTTCAGAGCTATGGTCAGCCATGGCCAGCGGCTTAGGGGCAACAGCTCATCGCACCACCGCTTATCACCCACAGGCCAACGGTTTATGCGAGCGTTTTCACAGGTCGTTGAAGGCAGCCCTCAGAGCGTCGCTCACGGATACAAATTGGGTAAACAAACTACCATGGGTTTTATTGGGGTTGCGTTCGGCACCCAAGGAGGATTTAGATGCCTCACCTGCTGAAGTAGTGTTTACTCAACCTCTCAGGCTGCCAGGAGAGTTCCTGCCAGCCCATGCAGCACTCGAGCGCCCCCCAGTGTGGGGACCTCTAAGTGGCACGGGGGCAGAAATGCTCCCGGGCCCCGCTCATCACACGTTTCTGCGGGTTTTTGTTCCCAAGGCTTTGCAAAACGCAGAGTTTGTTTTTGTCAGGCACGACGCCCAGCGTCACAGTCTCCGCCCACCTTACGATGGTCCGTTCCGAGTGCTGGAAACTGGGGAGAAATATTTTGTACTGGACTTGGGGGGCAGGAAAGAGACAATCAGTGTTGACAGATTAAAGCCTGCTTTTGTGTTACGTGACGAACCTGTACGGCCGGCGGGGGCGCCTCGACGCGGCAGGCCTCCCAAGGGACAGCCCCTAGTTCCCCAGCAGGGTGCAAATAACCCTTCTCCCCCTCATTCCACAGGCGCACAGCAGGACGGCACAACACAGGCTGCGAAGCCTGCGTTCAGCAGATTCGGGAGGAGATTGAAGCCTAAGCAACGGGCAGAGTGATGTGTATTTTGATCAACCCATGTAAATTGTGCTGTAGATCCTGCAAAGGGGGGGGGGCTGTAAGAGTGTAATGTGTATGACTGCCCATTAGGGACATGAGGGCGGTGTGTGTGTGTCCTTTCTTGACATAGTGTGTATGACTGTCCATTATTGACTTAAGGTTGGTGTATGTCCGTTCTTGGGCGTTTCAGGGGGAGTGGTGTGGCGTAACACTATGTAGCTCACATATTCCTTGGCAGAGACCCAGACATGAAGGAACTTTGAGCTCACAGTGTGTATTGACATCACGCCCCAGATGGACATTGAGTCTGGACCCCCTGCGGACTAGAGGAGAAGTGAGAAGATCTGAGAGTGAACCTGAAGAGACTGCCTGACTCATAGGGTCAGACAGAGAAGCCGAGTGGACAATGGGAGGATTAGTTATGAATGGAATTCTGTGTTTGATGTGAATGTGATTTGTGTCTGTTGTAACAGTATAAAGGTATGTGGTTTATCTCAGCTCGCTCTCTTCATTCCCTGACTGAGAGAGGAGCTGTAGGACTTGAGATGGAATAAACCTATACTGAAAAATCATTCAGTCTCTTCATTTCGAGTTTCCTACAGAATTATTGTTTAAGCTGGGTTCACACTAAAGTGTTTGGACCGACTTTTACAGACGTTTTGAAAAATCAAAGAAATTAGACCAAATGTGGATGAAATTACATTCGTGAGCAGTTTTTTTTTAATCCAGTGCCCACCAACTTTTTCGAACTTTTGCTAGTATTTGCAAGTGTTGCATTCAACGTTGGCAAACTTTTGCCAGCTTAGACTAGTTTATGTGTAGCTGTTGGCAACTTAGGTTAACTTAAGCAAACAAATACTCAGCGCAGGTCAACTGACATCAGCGTTGTCAGGAACCGAGCCAGCTTGGTTTCCCCCGGCTCGGTCCTGATCTATCTGTGGGTTTTGGTTCTACTGTATATGTGCATTTTGTGTATTCTGTGCTGTTCTCGTATCCATAGCCACTGCCTGACCGCCAGCTGTTAGACAGCCTCTGTGACCAACTTTCTCCCATGCTGCTGACAGTCTGCCGGTCCAACCACGCCCCCTCACTCTCCTTATTTTCCATCAGCTGTTCCCAGCCCCGGTAATTATCTTTCCCGCGCCTCGCTCAGGTGTTTCCAATTTGTTAGGCCAGCGGTGTTTGTACATAAGCAGCTCTTTGCTAGTCAAACACCGCTGGACCATTATACGCGCCACACGATCGTTTGCCATCGTGTGATCATCACATCTTGAAGGACTTGTTGTTCGTGCTCCAGGGGAGAACTGGACTTTTTGGACTGCTCCTATCCGTGAGTAAACTGTTAGCGTTTCTTCGTACGGTTAGCTGCTACGCGTTTCTGGTAGCGTTTCTTCCCGCAGCTCAACCGCTACGCTTAGGCTGTTGCCCATGTCACGCCGCGCCATTCATCAGCGGCGCCACCTGCTCACGCACCTGACAATCATCAGCGGCGAGGGATAAAGGCCGTCTCGCCCGGAGGCTCGGCCTGAAGCCGTCAGACTTCGTCCCTCACCGTTGTGAGCATACTTCCCTTCAGCGTAACCATTGTTGTAAGAAGATCACTTACCTCTTCTCTTCAGTCTTCTCCCCTGTGCACAGGTGGATTTCCCTGCGGCGGACATCTCCTCTCCATCGCCCAATCCTCGCTGCTGCACGGAGCTCCCCAGGTGGCTGTCTTCCGGGCCTCACCCCCTTGTTGTGCCAGCTGTCCTGACCCTCCAAGTAAGTCCTTCTCTCGCCATAAATTCCTCCTGTGTTGGTGTATGCCCGTCACTCTCTCCCTGTGCTCTCTCCATAGGGTTGCTCGGCTGTACGGTCACCTGCCTCTGTGCCTGGAGCTGACACCATCACCAACACATTTACATCCCGCAGACACGCACTCATTCTCCCCTGCTGTTAATAAACTCTTTGAACTACTCTAAGCCTGTGTGTGTGCGTCTCCTGAGCCGTGCGTTATGTCAGTACGGCTTCAGCAGAGCGGCTCGGCGGACGGCGGGCTCGCACACCGGCTTACCACTCTCGAGGCTAGAGTGGATCAAATTGCTTATCAACAGCAGGTCATCCTAAATCAGTTAGTAATTATCACTGGCCGATTGGACCGCCTGGACCCCCAGCAGCCGTTCCCCCCGGCTCCTCAGGGTGGCGCAGCTCCTGCTGTTCCGGTGGCCGTCCAGCCAGCTCCAGTGGCACCGGCCCGACTCACACCTATTCCGACCCCCGCTCGCTTTAGCGGAAAGCTCGGCGGAGCGCGGGGGTTTGTGATGCAGTGTGAGTCCGTGTTTGACCGTGTGCCCGGAGACTTTCCCTCAGATCACAGTCGAATCGGCTACATAGGGAACCTCCTGGAGGGGCGCGCTCTAACTTGGGCCTACGCTATCATGGCGAGACCCAGTTATGCCACCCTCACCTATGCCGAGTTCGTGAGGCGCTTCCTGGAGGTGTTCGATCATTCTCGTTCCGAGGCGGTCCAGGTCGATCGGCTTCTCGCTCTCCAGCAGGGAAACCGGTCGGCCGCGGATTATGCCATCGAGTACCGGGTAGCGGCGGAGGAATTGGGCTGGGAGGAGCGCTCCCTCTGCGGCCTGTTTCTCCGCAGCCTCAATAGTGATCTAAGGGATGAACTGGCTGGACGGGATATCCCCGGAACGTTAGCGGAGCTAACCTCACTGGCTATCAGCTTGGACAACAGGCTGCGCGAGCGCTCCTCAGGATGGAAGCCGTCTGCTTCTCGCCCTCGGGGAGTCCCGCTACGCCTGCCCCAAGCTCGCCCCCTGGCGACGCCGCCACCATCGTGCCCCGAGGAGTCGGAGCCGATGGTGACGGGCTGGGCAAAGCTCTCCTCGGCAGAGAGACAGCGCCGCCGTGAGTTGGGTCTCTGCATGTATTGCGGAGACAGTCAACACACGATAGAGCTTTGCCCACAAAGGCCAAACGGCGGGGTCCGCGAGTCACTGTAGGGGGCCTCGCGGACGTCAATCGGCAAAGTCCCCTCACTCAATTAAAGCTGCCCATCCGTTTTTGCCACAACCCCACTGGGCACCTCACCCACGCACTGGTGGATTCGGGCGCAGAGGGCAGCTTCATTTCACAAGGCCTGGCAACCCGATTGGGCATCCGCTGTCGGGCATTAAAACACCCCATCTCCCTGGTCCATCTCTCCCGTGCCTCCCTTGGGAGAGTTTCTCACCAAACCCTGCCCGTCCCAGTCATCATCTCAGGGAACCACCGGGAGGAGATGGTATTTTACGTCCTGCCCAACTCTGTGTCGCCCGTCATCCTGGGGTATCCCTGGCTACGCCTCCACAACCCTGTCCTGGACTGGAGGTCCGCTGGGGTATCGGCATGGAGTACCTTCTGTATGGGCACCTGCCTTCAGTCCGCTGCCTGCTCCCCATCCGCGGCTCCCCCTGTGGCGGATACAGCACCTCCGGACCTGTCACTGGTGCCTCCAGAATTTCACGACCTGGGTATGGTATTTAGCAAATCGAAAGCTATGTCTCTTCCCCCGCATCGACCATATGACTGTGCCATCAACCTCCGCCAGGGGGCTCCCCTGCCATCTGGTCGGCTCTACAGCCTGTCGGCGCCGGAGAAGGAGACCATGAATACATACCTGAAGGAATCTCTGAGCGCTGGGATTATTCGCCCATCGTCGTCACCCGTGGGGGCAGGGTTTTTCTTTGTCGGGAAAAAGGACGGATCCCTCCGCCCCTGCATAGACTACCGAGCGCTGAATGACATCACTGAGAGGGACCGTTACACCCTGCCCCTCATGGACACTGCCTTTCACTCCCTCCAGGGGGCGACCTGGTTTACCAAGCTGGATTTACGCAGCGCTTACCACCTCGTCCGGATCCGGGAGGGAGATGAATGGAAGACAGCCTTCCGTACCCCGAACGGCCACTTTGAGTATCTCGTCATGCCGTTCGGGCTGACCAACGCTCCTGCCGTCTTTCAGCGCCTCATTAATGACGTCCTCCGGGATTTCATCGGCCTTTTTGTGTTCGTCTACCTGGATGACATCCTTATCTTCTCCAGGTCCAGGGACGAGCACCAGGTCCATGTGAGGCGGGTCCTCCAAAGACTGCTGGAGAATCGTCTGTACGTGAAGGCTGAGAAATGCGAATTCTACGCTAGGACCACATCCTTCCTGGGATTCATCATCGCTCAAGATCAGGTGCTCCCAGACCCAGAGAAGGTGAAGGCGGTGGTGGAGTGGCCTACTCCCGCATCCCGGAAGCAGGTGCAACAGTTTGTTGGCTTCGCCAATTTTTACCGCTGCTTTGTCCCAAATTTCAGCTCGATCGTCGGACCGCTGACCCGCCTCACGTCCCCGAAGGTCCCGTTCCGGTGGACTGAAGAGGTCGCTGCTGCCTTTAGGGCGCTGAAGGCGGAGTTCTCCTCCTCCCGGGTCCTTCGCCAGGTCGACCCCGCGCTGCAGTGCATTGTGGAGGTGGACGCATCGGACACGGGAGTGGGAGCAGTGTTATCCCAGCGGTCACCTGACGATGGCACCAAACGGCCGTGCGCCTTCTTCTCCCGGCGCCTGTCCCCGGCGGAGAGGAACTACGATGTGGGGGACAGAGAGCTCCTGGCCATTAAACTCGCCTTACAGGAGTGGCGCCACTGGCTAGAGGGGGCGGACCTGCCGTTTGTGGTCCTGACGGACCACAAGAACTTAGAGTATTTACGATCTGCCAAGCGCCTGAATGCCCGCCAGGCGCGCTGGTCTTTGTTCTTCGCCAGGTTCCGCTTCTCGATCACCTTCAGGCCGGGCTCCAAAAACGGCCTGCCTGACGCCCTCTCTAGGCAGTTCACCCCCGTGGAGGCTGAGGAGACGCCCCACACTATCCTGCCCAGGTCGTGCGTCCTCGGTGCCATCTCTTGGGACATTGAAGACAAGATCCGGAAGGCGCAGGAGGTGGAACCTGATCCTGGCGGCGGACCGGAGGGAAGACTGTTCGTCCCATCTGCGGTCCGAGGAGAGGTCATCCACTGGCTCCGCACCTCCCGGCTCACCTGTCATCCCGGCACCTCTCGGATGATCAGCCTCCTCCAGCGGTCCTTTTGGTGGCCAGGCCTGCGGAGGGATGCAGCCCGCTACGCCCGGGCTTGCCCAATCTGTGCCACCAGCAAGTCGGGAAATGCCCCCCCAGCGGGTCTGCTCCAGCCTCTGCCCGTCCCCGGCAGGCCCTGGTCGCACATCGCACTGGACTTTGTCACCGGACTCCCCGTTTCCAACTCCTTTGACACCGTCCTGACCATTGTGGACCGTTTCTCCAAGGCGGCGCACTTCATTCCCCTGCGAGGTCTCCCTACTGCCCTGGAGACGGCGGGCCTCCTCGTCCAACACGTGGTCAGGCTGCACGGGATTCCGGTGGACGTGGTCTCGGACCGGGGCCCCCAATTTTCGTCCGAGGTTTGGAGATCATTTTGTAACGCCATCGGAGCCAAGGTGAGCCTCTCCTCCGGCCATCACCCCCAGTCTAACGGGCAGTGTGAGAGGACCAATCAGGAGCTGGAGGCTGCGCTCCGCTGTGTTACCAGATCCAAGCCGACGTCCTGGAGCAACCATCTCGCCTGGGTGGAGTATGCCCACAACACCGCCCGCTCTTCTGCAACGGGGATGTCCCCCTTCAAGGCGTCCCTGGGTTACGACCCCCCGCTGTTTCCAGCGCAGGAGAACGAGGTGACTGTCCCCTCCGTTAGGGCGCACCTTAGGCAGTTCCGCTCCACCTGGGCTGCCGCGCGTCATGCGCTTTTACGCACAGCGGAGCGCAACAGGACCGTGGCGGACCGGCACAGAAGACCTGCCCCGGCGTACAGAGTTGGGCAACTCGTGTATGTGTCTACCCAGGACGTCACGTTGAAAGGCGAGAGGAGGAAGCTGGCACAGCGTTTCATGGGTCCCTTTCCCATCACCCGGATCATCAACCCGGTGGCTGTGCGGGTGGCTATTCCCCCCTCCCTCCGCATCCATCCCACTTTCCATGTGTCGAAGGTGAAACTGGCAGTCACTGACCCCCTTTGCCCTCCTCCTGCAGCGCAACCCGCGCCCCGGATGATTGGTGGCCATCCGGCCTGGTCCGTCTCCTCCATCCTGGACTCCCGGCGCCGAGGTCGTGGGTTGCAATACTTGGTGGACTGGGAGGGCTATGGGCCCGAGCATCGACAATGGGTGCCCCCATCGTTTGTGTTGGACCCATCGCTCATCGCGGACTTCCACCGAGCGCACCCGGATAAGCCATCGCCAGGAGGCGCTGCTAGAGGGGGGAGTACTGTCACGCCGCGCCATTCATCAGCGGCGCCACCTGCTCACGCACCTGACAATCATCAGCGGCGAGGGATAAAGGCCGTCTCGCCCGGAGGCTCGGCCTGAAGCCGTCAGACTTCGTCCCTCACCGTTGTGAGCATACTTCCCTTCAGCGTAACCATTGTTGTAAGAAGATCACTTACCTCTTCTCTTCAGTCTTCTCCCCTGTGCACAGGTGGATTTCCCTGCGGCGGACATCTCCTCTCCATCGCCCAATCCTCGCTGCTGCACGGAGCTCCCCAGGTGGCTGTCTTCCGGGCCTCACCCCCTTGTTGTGCCAGCTGTCCTGACCCACCAAGTAAGTCCTTCTCTCGCCATAAATTCCTCCTGTGTTGGTGTATGCCCGTCACTCTCTCCCTGTGCTCTCTCCATAGGGTTGCTCGGCTGTACGGTCACCTGCCTCTGTGCCTGGAGCTGACACCATCACCAACACATTTACATCCCGCAGACACGCACTCATTCTCCCCTGCTGTTAATAAACTCTTTGAACTACTCTAAGCCTGTGTGTGTGCGTCTCCTGAGCCGTGCGTTATGTCAGCCCAGTTTGCTTCCCGGTATTAGTCGAGCCACCTAAAGTCTTCCTCGCTCTCCCGAGTGCTTGTGTGTTAACTGTATTATTTTTCCTGTGGCCATGGTACACAGTGGTCTGACTGCTGTTCACTTTCTGTGTCAGCCTTTTGTGTACATCATTACCGTCCTGTAAGTCTCTATTTTTGCACGGTGTTGTGTCAATAAATGTGTGTGGTGAAACCCAGCGTTTAAATCCTGCCATCCTTCTTCTCCTCTGTGCGCTGTGGAAAAGCTCACGGAGAGTTTATGACAAGCGTCAGGTGACGCTCATATAAAGATCAGCATTTGTGGAGTCTTCCTGCCATTCTGGACCTACTTTTGGAGTGAATATATCTCCCTTGGGCATACGTTTCAGTATTTTTCATTTTATATTCCTATGTACAGTGGTGTGAAAAAGTGTTTGCCCCCTTTCAGGTTTCTCATTTTATTGTATGTTTGTCACACTTAAATGTTTCAGATCATTTAACCCTAACACAAGTAAACACAAAATGCAGTTTTTAAATGAAGGTGTTCATGATTAAGGGGGGGGAAAAAAAATCCAAACCTACATAGCCTTGTGTGAAAAAGAGATTGCTTAATAACCTAATAACTGGTTGGGCCACCCTTAGCAGCAACAACTGCAATCAAGCGTTTGCGATAACTGGCAATGAGTTTTTTACAGCCCTGTGGAGGAATTTTGGCCCACTCATCTTTGCAGAATTGTTGTAATTCAGTCACGTTGGAGGGTTTTCGAGCATGAGCCGCCTTTTTAAAGTCATGCCACAGCATCGCAATCAGATTCAGGTCAGGACTTTGACTTGGCCACTCCAAAGTCTTCATTTTGTTTTTCTCAAGCCATTCAGAGGTGGACTTGCTGGTTTGTTTTAGATCATTGTCCTGCTGCAGAACCCAAGTATGCTTCAGCTTGAGGTCACGAACAGATGGCCGGACATTTCCCTTCAGGATTTTTGGTAGATAACAGAATTCATGGTTCCATTTACCACAGCAAGTCTTGCAGGGCCTGAAGAAGCAAAACAGCCCAAGACCCTCACACTACCACCACCATATTTTACTGTTGGTATGATATTCCTTTTCTGAAATGCTATGTTACTTTTACGCCAGATGAAATGGGATGTACACCTTCCAAAAAGTCCAACTTTTGTCTCGTCAGTCCACAGCGTATTTTCCCAAAAGTCTTGGGGATCATCAAGATGTTTTCTGGCAAAACTGAGATGAGCCTTTATGTTGTTTTTGCTCAGCAGTGGTTTTCGTCTTGGAACTCTGCCATGCAGGTCATTTTTTCATTCTCTTTCTTATGGTGGAGCCATGAACACTGACCTTAATTAACTGAGGCAAGTGAGTCCTGCAGTTCTTTGGATGTTGTTGTGGGGTCTTTTGCGACCTGTTGGATGAGTTGTCGCTGTGCTCTTGGGGTAATTTTGGTTGGCTGACCACTCCTGGGAAGGTTCACCACTGTTCCTTGTTTTCGCCATTTGTGGATAATGGCTCTCACTGTGATTTGCTGGAGCCCCAAAGCTTTAGAAATGGCTTTATAACCTTTTCCAGACTGATAGATCTCAATTACTTTGGATTGCAGCATGATGTCTAGCTTTTGAGGATCTTTTGGTCTACTTCACTTTGTCAGGCAGGTCCTATTTAAGTGATTTCTTGATTGAGAACAGGTGTGTCAGTAATCAGGCCTGGGTGTGGCTAGAGAAATTGAACTCAGCTTTCAAAAGATGTGATAAATCACAGTTAATTTGTGTTTTAATGGGGGGGGGGCAATCACTTTTTATGTAGGGTTGGATTTTTTTTACCCTTTTTAATAAACACCTTCATTTAAAAACTGCATTTTGTGTTTACTTGTGTTATCTTTGTCAAATATTTCAATTTGTTTGATAGTCTGAAACATTTAAGTGTGACAAACATACAAAAAATGAGAAATCAGGAAGGGGGGAAACACTTTTTCACTTTTTCACTTTTTCACACCTTTCCCTTTTCCCCCGTTCATTCATTCATTCATTCCTCTAAAAAAATACAATAATGCCTATCTATGGACTCCAACAGTAAGTCCGCAATTAAAATGTGAATGTGGAATGAATGCAAAAAACTGTTTAGTGTATCATCATATAAATAAAATAATGCGTAATTATATTTTGACTGTTACAACTCTCTCTATTAAAACAACATAAAATCCCGTTAAATGTCATTTACTTTTTGATACCACATCAGCGTTTTTTGATTCCCCACAATGGAAGCCGAAGCAATAAATCCTGGAGAATGATTACACATGGAGCAGAAAATTAGGAACAGTAAATTTTGCAATGAGATTTTTTTTTCTTTTGAGCTGTCACATTTTACAAGATTATATGTAATTTTTTCTTTTTTAATTCCCCCTTCTCTCGGTTTTTGCCATTCCAGAACCATGGACAGTGACACTTCTTCGCATTTCTCTTGCTTCTGTGCATGTCTGAAGTGAGTTTCAGTCTAAAAACATCTGCTTCCACCAGCATTTCAGTCATTTGCCAATGGAGCTTAACTTAGGCCGACTTTGGCGAGCTCTGCATAACTTAGTCCAGCTCTCAGGAACTTTTACAATCAGCACAACTTTCACCAGCGTGTCTTTCCAAATGTCGGCAAATTTTCAGCATGCTGAAAATTTTCAAAAATGCAGCTTTTGCCAGTATTTACCAATAAACACCAACTCATTAACTTTTACCAACTTTTGCCAGCAGAGCCAGACATTTGCCAAAACGTCAGTAAAAGTTGATCCAAACATTGTAGTGTGAATCCACCCTTAGGAGAGATGGCTGTGGACTTTTTAACCAGATTGTTTAACACTATCTTGGAGAGTAAGAGGATGCCTAAGGAGTGGAAAAGAAATGTTGTGGTACCAATTTTCAAGAGCAAGGGTGATGCTCAGAGCTGTAGTAACTACAGAGGCATAAAGTTGATCAGCCACACTATGAAAATATGGGAAAGAGTTGTTGAAGCCAGGTTAAGAGTAGAGGTGACAATCAGTGAGCAGCAGTTTGGTTTCATGCCAAGAAAAAAGTACTACAGATGCAGTATTTGTTTTAAGAGTGTTGATAGAGAAGTATAGAGAAGGTCAGAAGGAGTTTCACTGTGTCTTTGTGGATCTAGAGAAAGCTTATGATAGGGTACCAAGACAGGAAGTGTGTTACTGTATGAGAAAGTCAGGAGTGGCAGAGAAGTATGTGAGGGTGGTGCAGGACATATGAGGACAGTGAGATGGTGGTGAGGTGTGCTGTAGGAGTAACAGATGGATTCAAGGTGGGGGTGGGGTTACATCAGGGATCAGCTCTGAGACCCTTCTTGTTTGCCATGGTGATGGACAGGCTGACAGATGAGGTCAGGCAGGAGTCTCCGTGGACTATGATGTTTGCAGATGACATTGTGATCTATAGTGAGAGCAGGGAGCAGGTGAAAGAAAACCACATAAAAAGCACAACCAAAGTGAAAGCTGGGATCAGAACAATTCATCTTTCATTCATCTTTTTAACCAGTTAATCCTTTTCAGGTTGAGGGGTGCCGGAGCTTGTCCCAGTGTCTTTAGGGAAGAGATGGCTTACACCCTGGACAGATCACCAGTCCATCGCAGGGCCAACATAGAGTCAGACAATCATTCACTCTCTCCCAAACATTTACACAGAAACTGCTTTTTTCAAAGCTTTAGAAGATCATTGAGTGATCTGGCCAATTTTTGGTCTCTCAATGGTTTGCCGACAATCTCCGTGCTGTGTAAAGGGGCCCTTTATAAAAAAAAAAAAAAAACAGCACCAGAATCTTAAAATCAACTCGAAAATGGATGGGGATAAATCGGACTAAACCCATGATAATAATAATAATAATAATAATAATAATAATAATAATAATAATAATAATAATCCAAGCCCAAGGTGAAGCAGGAGAAAATATAAAACAAGAACAGAAGACTATAATAATAAATGCAGAAAATCTTAAGATGCAAACTCAAAGCAAGGACATGGCCTGGGACCCCAAGTTCAGGTGACAAAGACAATGAATAATAAATCAGAGTGAGGAACTGAGGCCCAGTCCATATCCTGACAGTACCCCTTCTTAAGGAGAGACTTCCAGATGACCCACAAGGTTACACCAACCACAAACAGAAAAAAGAGAACACTCTCCCAGGATAGGTGGTGGTGGTACAAGGCCAGGCGGGCCAAAGCAAGCTCTTACCCTCTACAGAGTTCAAAACAAACATAATCACATGGTAACAAAGTCCATGACCCCAAAGTTCAATACAACATGAGTTGGGTGGTCTACCCCAGTCCGTAGACCACCGGACCAGAGAACAAGGTGGATCTGGTGGCCTCCCAGAGTTCCTGAGCCACCAGATCATGGGACAGAATAGGTCAGGGGGTCTGCCTGAGTCCACCGGACCCCAAATCAGAGTACAAGGCAGGATGGGTGGCCTACCAGAGTCTATGGGCCACCCAGCTGGAGGATAGGGTGTGTAGAGCTTAACTCCTTAAGGATTACATTTGATTACGTGATCTGCCTCTCCTGTGGCTGGTGTCACAGATCTGAGCCTGTCACATGATTGGTCAAAAGAATGGGAAAAACAAACAAACCCAGATGTACCGAGCATTTTACATCACTAGATGGCAGACACATATAGCTTACTGGTCTGCACTGGAGGACTAAGTTCAGCAAAACCAGAACTGCGTCGAATCTGATATCGCTTCCGGGACGCAGAAGAAGAGATGTATAAACAATTATGCAACATATACACTACTGTTCAAAAGTTTGGGGTCATTTAGAAATTTCCTTATTTTTGAAAGAAAATCACTTTTTTTCAATGAAGATAACTTTAAACTAATCAGAAATACACTCTATACATTGCTAATGTGGTAAATGACTATTCTAGCTGCAAATGTCTGGTTTTTGGTGCAATATCTAGATAGGTGTATAGAGGCCCATTTCCAGCAACTATCACTCCAGTGTTCTAATGGTACAATGTATTTGCTCATTGCATCAGAAGGCTAATGGATGATTAGAAAACCCTTGTGCAATCATGTTAGGTCTGCAATGCTGTAATGCTGCTGCAAATGGAGGATTCTTTGACGAAAGCAAAGTTTGAAGGAAAAAATTATTATTTCAAATACAAATCATTATTTCTAACCTTGTCAATGTCTTGACTATATTTACTATTCATTTTACAACTCATGGTGGTAAATAAGTGTGACTTTTCATGGAAAACACAAAATAATTGTCTGGGTGACCCCAAACTTTTGAACGGTAATGTATTCCACAGGGAGGAAGCATTTGCTCCAAATTTTGCCAACTATGATTCTAAAAGGGATTATTTAGCTTCTAAAGGGAAATATTTACCTTCTGGACAGCTCAAGCTGGACCGGAGCGGAACACTTTTTGTCCGCCATTGATGAAGCTGCACGTGAGGGGGAGATGACAGTACTGCTGTTTCCGCATGGTAAACTAACCGAAATTGAGGTGGAATAAATCAGAAGATAAATGTGATTGTTTCTGGATGTGGGAGAGAAAGCGAAAATGACCGACAGAAGACAAATAAGGACCGGGGTGAGCACACGGACGCATGGTGACACATGACGAGGGGTAGGTCTGATCATGTTTTTATCAGTTTTTTTAGATTCCACTGATTTTCTGGTTCATATATTTTGAAGATAAGATAAAAAAACACAAAAAAAAACCCAAAAGCAAAGACAAAAAACAAAGCCATCCTTTGTGTAAATATGTCCAAAGTCCACTTTGACAGAATGTTATGTAATCTGATGTGGCTGCCATCACATTATGCAAATTAGATGCATAAATTTACTCCTATCATAAACTTTGGATCATAGTCTACATCTTTCTCATTGACAGTAAGCCATTATCTCTTTCCACTTTCAAGTTACAGCCTTTGGAATTTGTGATCTCTAAACTGAATATTTTCTTGAAAAAAAATCTTCGCCACCAGAGGGTGCATGCAGATGGTGCAGAACTGTGACCTAAAACGTCAAGTAGTTAAGAGGCAGTTCAGAACTGGCTGACAATGGCGAGCTGCATTCAGGAGCACACAAAGAAATCATTCCCCTGACCTCTGGAACGATGGGTGGAGGTCCCATGACCCCTGAAATGATGGGTGGGGGTCCCCTGACCCCTGGAATGATGGGTGGGGGTCCCCTGACCTCTGGAATGATGGGTGGAGGTCCCCTGACCTCTGGGATTACGGCTGGAGGTCCCCTAACCTCTGGGAAAATGGCTGGAGGTCACCTGACCTCTGGGACAACAGCTGGAGCATGGTCCTTCTGCGACTCCATCCTCGGCATGACCACTCGAACAATGGAGGAAAACAGGAGATCAGTGAGGCGACGCCACAATCATTAGCAGCAGAGACCAGTGGGGAGGACCCAGCAGCTGGTGGAATCTGCACTTGGGTCCCTCCACCAGCAGCAAGGAAAGACTTTTCAAAAATGGTGGTGGAAAATGAATGAAAAGGTATTTGCCTGAACTCCTGGTCTCCTGCTACCAGGGTGAGGACCTCAAGATGGAAGACTGGAGTGGCGGCCCCTGAGTCAGCTGCCGGTGGAGCAGGGAGGTGCCATGGAGCAAGTACTGGAGCTGGGAGGTGCCATGGAGCAGGCACTGGGCAATTTCTATGGACTCTAGACCCAGGAACAGTCACGGAAAAGGAGAGGGGAGACAGGTGAGGATGGGTGGATGGAAGCAGCAGCAGAAATGACAGCAGTGATGGTAGGAGAGAGCTTAGCGGTGGTAGGTAGCTGACGCTGAGCCCCCTCACCAGGAACAGGATGACAAGACCTTTCATTTAATGGTGTTAAAAAATGAAAAGATACTCACCTCTGTTCCTGCTCTGCTGCTGCTGAAGACTCAGATGATCCTTCCCGGGATATGATGGGGTTTGCCTGATGAGGAGCCATAGCACGATGGCGTGGTGCTGGTGTAGAGCAGAAGGAGGGGGGCACGGAGGTCTGGAGAGCGTCTCCTGACAGCTAGCGTCTCCTGACAGCTAGCTGTGGCTTCTCTTTCTTCTGTTCCTCTCCGGTCGCTGGCGACATCCCTCCCAGCCCCGAGAACATCCACTGCAGGGACGGGACCAAATCCAGCCCCGTGAGCTGGGAATAATGCAGCAGCATGGGAAAAGCCTCAGTCACCTCGGCGGTGCCTCCGAGGCATCTGAGGGCTTGTTCCGGTGTGTCAGCAGCATAGGCATTCTCGATGAGGAATGAAGCAGCCCACACTTCCTCCTAATCGAGACCCATTTGAAAAAACTCACCATCCACTGGGTCCATACTGTCGAGTTCCTTCTGTCACGGTGAGGTAAACTGGACCCAAACTTTGGACATGAGTTTTTACAATGTTTATCGAGAGCTGGTCGCCCAGACACAGTTCAAGGGCTTACAACAGAAGATAATATGTGGCTCGGAAGCTGCAACAAAAAGCTGAGGCAAAAACAGGCTAGGCAAGGCAGGATAAAGGCAAGAACATGAAGGGTGTTGTCCACACCAATATGACAAAAGGAACTCGAGCAGAACAGAGGTGGAACAGAACTTAAATATCCAAGGGGGCAATCAAGACAACACGGCACAGGTGGGGAGAGCAATCATGACTGACAGCTGACACATGAGGAAACAGAGGCGACAGGACAGGCGGGGCTATACTCACAACCACATACAGAGGACACATAGAACATGAACTGAGGATCAAGAAAGACAAGACCATGACAATAATAATGCTAATTAAAACCAGACTAAACTCATGGTAATAATAATAGTCAAAGCCCAAGGCGAAGCAGGAGAAAATATAAAACAAGAACAGAATCAAGACTATAATAACAAATAATAATAAATGCAGAAAATCCTAAGGGGCAAACTCAAAGTGAGGATGTGGCCTGGGACCCCAAGTTCAGGTGACAAAGAGAATGCATAATAAATCAGAGTGAGGAACTGGGGCCCAGTCTATGTCCTGACACAATGTGCTTAGCACCTGAAAGCAAGAGCACTCTGAGGCCATTGCAGTATTCCCCGCCTGTTTTCTTTGATGATCCCAATATCTTACTGTGGAAGAACAGTTTTCAACTTTTCCACACACATAATACCAATTTTCAGAACATTTGAAAACAGACTGCCAATGATGGAGTATATAATTCTGGCCTGACGAAATCACCCTGAGAGTGCTCAGACCTCCTGACTGTTGACCTTGACCTTTAACACAGCCTAGACTATCGCCCAGTTGCCCTGACACCAATAATAATGAAGTGCTTTGAGAGGCTGGTCCTGCGCTACATCAAGGACACCATTCCTGCTGATCTGGACAACCACCAGTTTGCTTAGAGAGCTAACAGATCAATGGAAGACATCATCTCAAATGCGCTACACACAGCCCTGTCCCACCTGGGGAATCCTAACACCTATGTTAGGATGCTGTTTGTCTATTTTACTTCACCCTTCAACACCATCTCTCCCCACAAACTGATTACAAAGCCTAGCCATCTAGGACTAGACACCACACTCTCCTCCTGGATCCACAGTTTTTTTTACCTGCAGAGCACAGAATGTCAGACTGGGAGAACTGACATCATCCACACTTGCACTGAGTACAGGTGCACCACAGGGCCATGTCCTCAGCCCGGCCCTCCTCACCCTCTTCACATATGACAGATAATATCTGACAACAATGAGACCCACTACACCATGTTCCAAATTATTATGCAAATGATTTTTGTCTCTGATTTTCCTAAACAGTCGATGCAAATGAGAGTATAATTTTCAAGTCATCAACCGTTACAGCATAATTCAAATTTTATTGAACAAACCTAAACAAGGTTTAGGACTTTAAAAGCACGAACCAGCAGACTGCGAAACAGCTTCTTCCCTAGAGCTGTTTCCTCCATCACACCTTCCACCACTCAACAGAACTAGTTCAATAAGACAGTAACTGTCTCAGGCCCCCTCCCTCATCTGTGCAATAATAACCATCATAACAATAATTACTTTTATACTGAACATATTCAAGGCACCATCTGGTACTATCTTTGCACTCCATTACTTGCACAAGTTATGCCTTTTTACATGTACCATAATTTTGCACTGCAAAATAATGTATGTATATATCTATATATCTAAGTTGTTTTATTTTCTTTTATAATGCTGTGCTGATTGTTGGAGCTACGACATAAGTTTAATTGTACTTTGTACAATGATAATAAAGCATCTCATCTTATCTTAGATGCAGACCCATCTAGGATGTGCTTAAGGTCAAGGTCAGTGGCCTAGGAGGAGTAATGTTTTTCATGAAATCATAACTGCCCAGACTTCCAGACCTTTGAGAGTGACTTTTGACCTTGACCTCAACCTGGATGCAGACCTACCTGAAGATCATTGTGAATGAGTTAGGTGAGAATCAAGGTAATTGCCTGGTAGTACTAGTGATTTTTCATGAAATCAAGTGCCCAGATCTCCTGACCTTTGACCTTGACCTTGAGCACAGCCTGGATGCAGAGCCACTTGCAATATGTGCATCATCAGTGTATATCAAACCCTGGTACTAAGTTTCAAAGTATTTGAAACAAAACTGTAGGAGGAGTTGATTTTGCAAAACAAGTGGGACAGACGGATGGACGGACAGACGGGCATCACCATAACATAATCCCCCTATGGTCTTCAACTGCCGGAGATAATGAAGATTGATGCATGTTTATGAGGAAGCCAGGTGCTAGATGTTGATCAGATAGAAAAAAAAACCCTCTCATAATGCCAACACAGGCTAAATGCAATTGTGTGAATGGGGGTGGACATCATTGTTGGTATGAAGCACTCTTTTAGAGGCTGATATTCAGTGGAGTACATTAATGAAAGATAAGTGCAACTGTCACATATGATTTCTTTAATCTTGCTGCAAAGTCGGCCAGCAGCCATCTGGCTCCACCTAAAACACACACACACACACACACAGACGCACACGCGCACGCACGCACGCACACACACGCAGCAAATGCAGTGGGAATGGGAACCCGAGGGCATGAAGTCAGACAGGATATCATGACAGGCAAAAATGGCTCTACTCCTTCAGCTGATGGAGCTGTCAGTTCATTCTCTCTCTCTCTCTATCTCTCTCTCGCTCTCTGTTGCACACAAACACATATTTAGTCTCAACTTGTGATGCGTATTCTGAACATTTGTAAAACAATCTGAATCCTATAAATGAGTTTCTGAGGTTGTTGAGAAAACATCAGTTCCTGGTGATGCAATGATTTTTCAGACACCTTGAAGGTAATGCATGGTATATAGGCCCAGAAACATGTGGATGTTGTTCATGTGACAGAAGCAGATAATAAGGGGGAACACTTGTGCGGTGAAAATTAGCATTAACGCCCACAGTGGCAAACGGGTTCAGCGCATGACTAACTGCAGTCAGCTGGTTTTGGGCTGACATAAGTCTTAAACACACTACTGCTTTTGTTGAATTTGTTCCACTGCATGCTCTCTGAAAAGTTTCCATTTCAAATAAAGTGCTGCAAGACATTGCAACCCTTTGCATTGTCTACAGTAAGTCTCTGTCTCCAACACAAACCAGTCAGTAAACAGTTTACATTCACAGGACTCTTAAATCCAGAGAGAAAAATGGTCTCAGCCAGGTAGGAGCATCAGTGTCTCATTGTTGGACACTGTTTTTTACGCAATTTTTCTCATCTAAATATATTGTATAACAACTACTTTAATCTTGTATATGATAACAGAAATCTGCATTGCCTCAGTTTTTTCCAGGAGTGTTAAAACAACCTAATAGTACAGGCATAAAACTGCAACAGCCTCCCTGCAGTTCCATTGCTGACCATCAACCCTTTGCAGACCTACTTTGTGTTTTAATTGAGAAAAAAATGCATATTCTCCAGTTGGATTTGATACTAAACTTTTTAGAGCCACTTTCCAGTGCACTGATAAGTTATGCATCACAAGTGCAGCTATTCAAATACTGTATGTACGCAGACGTCTGTTGGCTGAAAGGTCTGTGTCGATGTTAAGCAGAGGATCACTTTTCCCAACTGCGTTTCTTACTTTGCCCCAGAAAAAGGATGACAGAGTGCTACAATCACCTTGTCTTTTTTTTTTTAGAGAGATGAGATGGCCAAACAACGTACAACCAGAGGCTTTCATAGCTCTTCAGATGTAGCTATATGAACTTTTTCATGTTAAGGCACAGTCAAGTGGATTGACTGTACTTTTAGCCCTGAGCTAGCTCACCATAAACTGGATCAAAATAATATAAAAGTGGAAGGGGAATGTGTTAAAACTGGGTTTAATTAGATTTGGGAAAACTCAGCCAAGAGCTGAGGAGAACACTGGGGCTAAAACGTGCTACAATATAGCTGCAAATGATCAAGAGGAGATGGCAGCACCCACAGGCTTCGAGTTAATATTGTGTTGAGTTAGAAGAAGAAGCTTACATGTTGGGAGTGAAGAGCAGAGAGGAAGGAAGTTATTGAGGAAGAGGAAGGAAGGAAAAAAAATTGGGATTTGGGCTGTACGAAAATATTAAACCCAGTGCAGTGAGTATGAATGAAGAACGTGAGAGGAAGGAGTGGATTATAGATGGGGAGGGATAGATAGGAACTGTGCAAAAAGTCTTAAAAGTAAGGCAGCCCAACAAGAACTTATTTCCTCATCATTTTTGTTTTATTCAACACCAAGTCCTCACATGCAATTGAAACCAGAAGTTTACATACACTGTATTTTCTCAGTGTCTGACATTAAATCACACTAAACTTTTCCTGTTTTAGGTCAGTTACAATTATCAACATTATTTCTATTTGCTAAATAACTTTTATATTTGCCAAATAATTTTATAGAGAATATTTTATTACTTTCTTCAAAGTCAGAAGTTTACATACATTTACTTAGTATTTGGTAGCATTGCCTTTAAACTGTATGACTTGGGTCAAACATTTTGGGTATCCTTCCTCAAGCTTCTCACAATTGCTTGATGGAATTCTGTCTGCTTCCTCCTGACAGAACTGGTGTAACTGAATCAGGTTTGTAGGCTGCCTTGCTCACACACGTCTTTTCAGGTCTGCTCACAAATGTTCTGTGGGATTGAAATTGGGGCTTTGTGATGGCCACTCCAAAACATTGACTTTGTTCTCCTTAAGCTACTTTTTAACTAATTTGGTGGTATGCTTAGGGCCATTGACCATTTGGAAAACTCATTTGCACCCAAGCTTTAACTTTCTGGCTGACGTCTTGAGATGTTGCTTCAATATTTCCACATAATGTTCTTTTCTTGTGATGCCATCTATTTTGTGAAGTGTACCAGTCCCTCCTGCAACAAAATACCCCCACGACATGATGCTGCCACCTCCGTACTTCACATTTGGGATGGTGGTCTCGGGCTTCCAACTTCCCACTTTTTCTTCCAAATAGAACAATGGTCATTATAGCCAGTTCAATTTTACTTTCATCAGACCACAGGACATGTCTTCAGAAATTAAGGTCTTTGTCCCTGTGTGCATTTGCAAACTGTAATCTGGCTTTTTTATGTTGCTTTTGGAGTAATGCCTTCTTCCTTGCTGAGTGGCCCATGTCGGCACAGGACTCATTTCACTGTGGATAATGACACTATTTTGTCAGCTTCAGCCAGCATCTTCATAAGGTCTTCTGCTTTTATTCTGGGGTTGATATGCACATTTCACACCAAAACACATTCATCTCTGATACCAAGAACCTATCTCCTTCCTGAGTAGTATGATGGCTGGACATTCCCATGGCGTTTATACTTGTGTATAATTGTTTGGACAGATGAACATGGAACTGTCAGAATCTGGACATGGTCTGGGGACCATGCCCATGCTTTCTGTTCATATTAGTTTTTCTGTGGTTATACTCATTATTATTATTATTAATTGTCCTTCGTACTCCCCAATCACTTGTCATTTTATGTAGTCTTGTGCTTATCCCCTGTTGTTGTTTTGTGGTTGTCTTTTGTAATTTGATTATTATTACGATTGTTATTATTTGCATTATGTGTATCCTGTGTATCCCCTGGTCTGCTGTGCTCATTCTCTATTTGAATTGATTGTCAGTATTGTGGTCTGGTGTGTGTATTTGTCTCCCTATTGTCCCTAGCTCCTCATGTTTCCATACCCATAGCTATTCTCCCTCATGTGTGCATTGTTCAGCCCTTGATTGTTCTTAGCTGTCCCGCATCTTGTTGATTGTTCCCTCCCCTATATATATGAGTCTTGGATTGTGCTCTGTGTGGCATCATTGTTGTCTCTACCCTGCCATGATCCATGTCTCTGTTCCTAGTGTCTGAGCTTTTTGCCCTGCCTAGTTTTAGTGTTTTGCCATGCTTAGTCTTTGCTTTGTTTTCAGCCCACATGCTGTTTTGCTTTATCCTTGAGTTTAGCGTTTGTTAATAAATTATCATTTTTGCATCACAATCCTGTTTGCACCACTGAGTCCTATTTTTCACCCTCACTGCCCAGTAGGCAGTACATGACAGAATGACACAATCCACACTGGACTCAGCAGGCAGGTGGAGGTTGGTGGTCGGTGGCCCTGACGCAGATGAGCTGTGGGCAATCCAGCTGATTAAGGACTTTGTTTCAGCTGTCCACACCTCTCACATGCTGCAAGAGGCTCTGGAGTGTTTGGACAACGCATCCGGGGTAATGGGAGCATACTCCAGTCTGCGGCGCTACCCCGAGCTGACAAAGCTGGTCTCCACTGTCAGCAACCTACGCAGGACATATTGTGAGCTGTTGAGGGAATTAACTGGGGCACCGGAGTTTGTGCCGATGATGCAGCATTCTCTGACTTTGGCATCCCCTTCTCCTTGCCAATCACCAGCCTTGCAGCTACACCATGGGCAGGGGAGGCATTCGCCCAAGACGCCGGAGACTGTGCCAATGAGACAGCGTCCCCTGGCCCCGATGTCTTCAGCTTCCCCTCGCCCTTCAGCCACAGTTGGCCTCTCTCCAACCCTGCAGCCACCACACGGGCTGGAGGAGAGTCCACCATCTGCACCTCAGTCTGTGCTGACGATGAAGCATCCCCGGGCTCTGGTGTCTCGACCATCCACACCTCCTCGCTTCGCTTTAGCCCCACAGAGCTCTGCTATGTCGGTTGCCATGCCAACAGTTTCACCAGTCAGCGTGCCTGTAACTTTGCCTGTCATAATGTCTACAGCCTTGCCTCTTGGCATGCCTGCAGTTCTGCCTGATACCACGCCTGCAGTTTCGTCTGATGCCATGCTTGCAGTTTTGCCTGCCACCACATCTGCAGCTTCACTTGACGTCATGCCTGCGATCCTGCTTCCTGCCATGTCCACAGCCTCGCCTGTTATGTTTGTGGTTTTGCCTGACGCCATGCCTGCAGTTTTGTTGGTTGCTGCACCTGCAACTTCGCCTGTCAGCACGCCTGTAGCTCTGCCTGTCATCATGTCTGCGATTTCGCCTGACGCCACGTCTGAAGTTTCGCCTGTGATCACGTCTGAAGTTTTCCCTGTCATCATGCCTGCTGCTTGGGCTGCAGCAGCAGTCACCAGAGTCCTCGTTGGCAGTGGAGCAAGAGTTAAATTAAGTGCTCTTTTTGTATTCACTATATCAGTATTAGAGAGATCGTGCCTTACTCTTGGCAGGGAGACCCAGTTGCAGCTGCCTTCTGCTCCTGAACTCTCCCCGCTGGGCTCCACTGCCGGCAATTATAGTGGCCTGGTGTTTGTCTCTTCCTCCCCGTCTGAGGTGGCTGTGTCGGGGATGGATCCCCAAGCGGTTGGGTTTCAGGTCCTACAGCCTGGGTCGCCTGGGCTTTTCACTGATCAGCCCTCATCGTCTTGTTTCTCCGCCAACCAGCCTGCAGTTGGCACGCCACAATCATTGGTCCCTGAATTCTGTGCACTGCTGACACCCGCTCCGGAGGGCTTTGTGCTGCTTCCACCTGTCCCTGAAGTTAGCACGTCCCTGTTAACTATACCTGAGGTTTGTGTGCAACAGTTGTCTGTTCTGGAGTTCATCGCACCCTTGTCAGCTGTTTCTGAGGTCAACGTACCACAGCCACCTACTTTTGTGTGGAAAGCTCTTTTGTTGTTATTTCCTGAACCAAGGACTCGCCTGTTACCATGTTCTAAATTAAAGGCTCCTATGTTATGGTCCCCTGAACAAGAAGCTCCATTGTTGTGTTCTCCTGAGTTTAAAGCACCCCTACAGTTTTCTCTGGACGCATCCTGTTATCTGGTTTGTTGGTGCAGGGACTTTGGGAAGCCACCCAGCATACGTTGTTTTGCAGTTTGGGGGCCCATGAACTGGGATATGCCCCCCGACCCACCGTGTTCTCTGGTCAGGTGGCCTAAGGACGCTGGTAGACCACCGGGCTTGCTGTGCTTTCTGGTTGAATGGCCAAGGGTCTTTGGGAGGCCACCTGACCCCTCACATTTCCTGATCTGGGGGCCCGTGGACTGGGATTGGCCCCCTGACCCACCTTGTTCTACAGTCCTATGGGTCTGGGAACTTTAAAGAGACCTCCTGATGGACATTTTGGTTTTTTTTTTTCTTACTCTGTTAGATTCCTGTATTTTGTTTCTTCCCATAGTGCCTTGTCCCCCTCCTCCCGCCCGCTCCAGAGGTCAAGGGATCTTCACCCGCCGCTCCAGAGGTCAGGGGTCCTCCACCTGCTGTGTCTGAGGTCAGTACACCACAGTCACTGGGTTTGGGGCAAAAGACTCATCAGTTTGTGCTAACCAAGTCCTGTGCTGCTGTATGGGGACCCATGAACTTTGGTAGGCCCCCTGACCCACTTTGTCCCATGATCTGGTGGCCCAAGGACAATGGGAGGCCATCTAACCCACCATGTTCTCTGGTTTGGGGTCTTTTGGACTTTGGGAAGCCCCCTGACTCACCTCGTCCCATGATCTGGTGGCCCAAGGACAGTGGTAGGCCACCCAACCTATCCTGCATTCCAGTCTGGTGGTCTATGGACTTTGGAAGACCACCGGACCCGTCATGTTCTCTGGTCCAGTGGCTCCTGGATGCTGGTCAGTCCCCCGATTCATTGTGCTCCTTGGTCTAGTGATCCTGGGATTGTAGAGACTATCTGTTGGACTTTTTTTTTTTTTTTTTTTTTTTTTTTTGTGAGATTCCTATGTTTGTTTTTCCCACCGTGCCCTTTCCCCCTCCTCCCACTCATTTTGGTGTTATAATGTTTTTTGTTTGTTTGTTTGTTTTTGTTTAGGGGTGTTTTGAGGGGTGTTTTTTCTGTTTGTTTGTTTAAGGGGTGTCTGGAATCCACCTCTGGGAGTCTGGGACCATGCCCACACCTTTTGTTCATGTTGTTCCTTTGTGATTATAATTATCATCATCATCATTATTATTATTTAGTATAGTTATTGTCTCCTGTGCCTTCCCAGGTTGGCTGTGCAACCCTCTGTTTGTCTTTAGTGTCTTTATTATGGTCCTGTGGTATAATTGTCTACCTATTGTCTCCAGTCCCTCAGGTTTTCATATCCATAGCCACTCCCTCATGTGTGCTCCTATTCTGCCCTTGATTGTCGCCTCAGCTGTTTCACATTTGTAATTATTAGTTACCCTATTTATATTAGTTTGTGCTTGTGCTTGTACTCCCTGCCAGTCCCTCCCCGTGTTGCAGGTTTAGTTTTCAGTTGTTTTTTTGTTAATAAATTATTGTTTTGCACCATAATCCTGCCTGTGCTCATAGGTCCTGCTCCTAAATTCTTATCTGAACAATGACACAGTGGAAGCCAAATAATATCAAATAATTCAGTTTAAATGGTGCAGTGTAAAGCAAACAGGAGCAAGTTAATATCAGGCATGTAGTAATAAAGATACAAGTAATAAGCTTCCACTTCTGGTTATGGCTGCCACGTAGGACGGACGTGTCTCGCTCTGCTCTGCTCCTGGAGAAAAAAAATCGGCAAATAACTCTCTCATTTGGGACAGAACGTATCCCAGCGTTTGGGCGAGGATATGTCGGCGAAGCCTAAGGCTGGAAAACCAGGAAAAGGAAAAAGCGAGCCACCGAAACAGTCCAAATTAACGGACTTTCAGGTCTGTGACGCAGCAAACAGGGCTCCATATATGGCGGAGGAGGCTGGCAACGCTGCGATTTCTGCGGGGAATGGCGCAGATGCGCTGATGGCTGCCATGAGTTCAATGAGAGCGGACTTTTCCTCTAGATTTGATGGGATTATGACAGCGTTGGAAGGAATAAGAAAGGAATTGGGTGACTGTGTAGAACGAACGGCGCAGATGGAGCTCCGTCTCGCTAGTGCTGAAGATGACGTCACCCGTCTTCAATTAAAGGTGCGCACTTTGGAAAAAAAAAATAAATCTCTGGAAGATAATATTTTGGATTTGGAATCTCGGTCGAGACAGAATAATTTGAGGCTGGTGGGTCTTCCAGAGGAATCAGAAGGTCGGGACGTATGTTCCTTTCTGGAAAAGTGGATTCCGGAGGTGCTGGGCAGCGAGGAGTTGCAATCAGCAGTGGTTCTGGAAAAAGCACATCGTATTGGCCCACGGAGAGATAAGGGACCGCCGAGGACCTTAATTATGAAGTTTCTTAACAACAGAGACAGGATGAAGATCTTCAACGCTGCACAAGCTAAAAAAGGAGAGATTAAACACCAGGACCAGCAGGTGCGGTTCTACCCAGATTTGGCCACAGGAATCCAGCAATTGAGGAAGCAGTTTGATCCCGTACGTAAGGAGCTGCGCAACCTTGGGATTCGTCATGGTGTAATCTATCCTGCGAGACTGCTGACCACGTATGAGGGCAGAACCCACATCTTCAAGACCCCAGAGGAGGCGCAGGAGTTCATCAAGAAGATCAAAGAAGAAGAAGAGACTGGTGGGAGCTAAGCATGAACAAAATAGAAGGTAGAATAATTAAGCATTTGCACAGGCATCTGACTGACTTGAAGTAAATAGTAAGTTTACAAAATATAGATTGTATTATATATTAAAAAAAAACAAAACAAAAACAAAACAAACAAAAAAAAAAAAAACCTATGATGTACAAAGTTGTTAAAAATTTTGGAGTTAAGTTGGAAAACTACAGAGGAGAGTTAATGTTACGTCATTAAAAGCAGTAGAGTTAGGGTGATTGGGAGGATGAAGGAGTGGCTTAGGCTGTTCCCCGTGGGTGTGGAACGGTCGATGGCTATATCGGGAGACAGAATTTTTCTTTTGATTTTGGGGGGTTTGCCACAAGTGTGGGAAGGGGAAATTTGTTTGTGTGTAGTTTGTAGGATGAATGTTCAACCACTCATGTTTTTGCTTCTCTGTATGAGCATGTTTACACTGCAAGGTAATCCCAAACTCTCTATTGATCATGGACCAAAGTGTTAATCTTAATTTAACTTCATGGAATTGCAGAGGTCTACAAAATTTAAAAAAACTTAAACAAGTTATGAATAAAATAAAGGACATGGGTTCAAGAATTGTGTTTTTACAAGAAACTCATCTGATAGAGGAGGATGTTAAAAGAATTAGGAGTAGATGGCAGGGAAGTGTATTCACCTCTTCATTTTCATCCCGAGCCAGGGGAGTTATGACTCTCATACATAAATCAGTTCCTTTTCAAGTGAAAAATGTAATTGGAGACAAATTTGGAAGATATGTAATCATTCAAGGTTCTTTGCTATTAGAAAATATAAATCTTGTGAACTTATATGGTCCCAATATAGATGATCAGAAGTTCTTTGCTAATTTATTTCTCATCTTATCATCACTTACAGGGCAACATATAATAGCAGGGGATTTTAATTGTACATTGAATCCAGGTGTGGATAGATCAACAGGACTGGATTGTACGCACATTGGATGTAGGATGACTATTAATCATTTTATGAAAGAATTGAGATTGTTAGATATATGGAGAGAAATGAAACCACAAGTTAAAGCCTATTCTTGTTATTCCAGTACCTACAAGACATTCTCACGTATTGATTATTTTTTGATTTCCACAGAATTAAGGTCCAAGATTCAAAACTGCTTTTATGATAACATCGTGATCTCTGATCATGCACCCTGTTGTCTAATATATGTAGATAAAAAATTGACAAAGGAATCAGGTAGATGGCAATTTCAGCATAAATGGCTTCAGGATGAGGAATTTGTCAAGTATATAGAAAAACAGATAGACGAGTTCTTTGACATCAATACTACACAAACATCAGCATGTGTAAAGTGGGAGGCTTTCAAAGCTTTTATTAGGGGGCATATTATTAGTTATACAGGATCAAAATCTAAGAAGACTCGAGAGGAGAGAGCTAAATTGGAACATAAAATAAAAAATCTTCAGGAAAAAGTGTATGCAGGAAGTGACCCAAGGTTGGAGAATGAATTACTGATTTTGAGAGCTGAATACGACAAAAAATCAGCGAATAGAGCTGCCTCGAGTCTTCTAAGATTGAAACAATCTTTTTATGAACAAGGTGAAAAATCAGGAAAATTATTAGCATGGCAGATTAAACAATTGGAAATTAAAACACCAATTACCAGTATTATAAGTAATGGACAGGTAGTTATAGATCCTTTAGAAATTAATAGAGCCTTTAGAGATTACTATGAAAAATTATATGATACCAAAAATGAACCTGATTTAACAAAACTAAATGGGTTTTTGAACGAACTATCTATACCGTGTATTCCAAATGAAAACAGGGAGATATTGGAGTCTAAAATTAGTCAAGAAGAAGTTGGGCTAGCCATTGATAATATGAAATCAGGAAAAAGTGCAGGACCAGATGGTCTTCCAGTTGACCTTTATAAAAAATTTAAGAATAAATTAATAAAACCTTTTTTGGAAATGGTTTTAGAAGCATTTCAAAATAATAATTTACCATCATACATAAATAATGCCTTAATTATACTGCTGCCAAAACCAGGTAAGCCCTCTAATAAATGTGAAAATATGAGACCAATAAGCCTATTAAACGCCGACCTTAAGATAATCTGTAAAATTTTAGCAAGACGAATACAAGAAATTTTACCAAATATTATTAATCGAGATCAGAATGGCTTTATAAAGGGTAGACAAGGCTTCCATAATGTAAGAAGACTATTTAATATTATCTATTTTAATAAAGAAGCACCGGATACAGCTCTCCTATCATTGGACGCCGAAAAGGCCTTTGATAGAGTTGAATGGCCCTTTCTTTTTGAAGTCCTACAAAGGTTTGGACTTGGAAATAATTTCATAAAATGGGTTCAAATAATATACAATAATGCTACAGCAGAAATCCTAACAAATAACAATATTTCAAAACCAATAAAAATCAATAGAGGATGTCGACAAGGCTGTCCACTCTCACCTTTACTGTTTACTATGGCAATTGAACCTTTAGCGATAGCGATACGTTTACATTCACAAATATATGGAATTAAAGTTGGACCAACAGAACATAAAATCTCCCTGTACGCCGATGATATAATTTTGTTTATGTCGAATCTAAAAAAATCAATTCCAACCTTGTTGAATTTAATAAAGAATTTTGGGGAAATATCAGGATATAAAATAAATAAAACTAAATCTTCAATATTAATGCTAAATGAGACCCAGAGAAATTACCCAGCCCCTGAGGTAAATCAATTCAATGTTGTAAATCAGTTTAAATATTTAGGAATCCAAATTATGCCTAAGCTAGAATCAGTCGCCAGTGTCAACTATGAAGCCTTAATGTCAGATATCAGTGAGTTAACTCAGAGATGGATGTCACTACCAATGTCGATGATCGGGAGAATCAATATACTTAAAAGTAATATTTTACCTAAAATACTTTATTTATTTCAATACATTCCCTTATCACCACCTTTAGATCTATTCTCAAGAATAAAAAAAAAGTTAGTGGAATTTATATGGAACAACAGGAGGGCTAGATTACGTCTGTCTTTATTATATTTACCATTTGATCGTGGAGGTCTGAAATGTCCAAATTTTATGTTGTATTATTGGTCGGCACAACTGAGGTCTATGACATATTATTTTTCATCAAATGATCTCCCTCACTGGACTGAAATGGAATCATACAATTTACCTTTACCTCTTCCCATATTCATATACTCAGATTCGGCAAAAAAATTACAAAAACAAGTTAAAAATCCATTTGTAAAGCATATGATCAAAATACGGTGTGAAGCTAAAAACTATTTAAAAGAACCACAGTTATTGTCACAATTTAGTCCAATATGGGGTAATCAATATTTTAAACCAGGGAGAGCGGACGCTGTATTTAAAGTATGGAATTTAAAAGGGATACAAAAGATTCAGGATTTATATTTGCCATGTGCAGACAACATAATGTCTTTTGAAGAGCTGAGGATCAAATTTAATCTCAATAGAACACATTTTTTTAAATATCTTCAACTTAGAAACTTTATTCGATCAAATCAAAATAAAGCTCTCACTCGACCTATTTATTCATCCTTGGAAAAAATGATGATGAAAGATAGTAAAAGAAAGGGTATTATTTCAGAGTTTTATAACTCATTGACACTATCTTCAAGTGAAAATTCACTGAAAAGATTAAACTACTGGAAAGAAGATCTGCAAATTGAAATTTCAGAGGAACAATGGGAATTGGCTTGTACAGAAGCTCAAACCAAATCAATAAATGCACGCCTTAAATTGATACATTTCAAATGGTTAATGCGGATGTATGTTACACCGGAGGAGTTAAATAGATATAACAAAAATATACCAGATACATGCACAAAATGCATGGAAAGTAAAGGAACCCTATTTCATTGTTTATGGGAATGTAGATTAATAAGAATGTTTTGGGAAGAGGTGAGGGTAACAATTGAAAAAATAATCTCAAAACAAATCATATTGAATCCTAAACTGGTTTTGTTGGGTCTGTACCCAGAAAAGCATAATTTCAATAAAAGTGAAAGAACATTCATAGACCTCAGTTTGCTTAATGCCAAAAAATGTATTGCACTATTATGGAAAAAGACTCATAGACCAGATGTGACTCAGTGGTTAAGACAGATGTTAACAAACCTTCCATTAGAAAGAATAACATATATACTGAAATCAAAGGAAATTGTGTTTGAGAATATATGGAGACCTTTTATTGATTATGTAAAAAATTTAAACATAACTCTTGAAGAAGAAGGTGAATGATGTGTGTGGACCTTGTAAATTCCAAACTGGTGAACATAATATGTATACTTATGTATTGGATTGTCTAGACTAAACAGAGGAGCATTGTTGAAGATTTGATTTTGCTGGTGGTTGTTGGTGTTTTTAGTGCATCTTTTTTTTTTTTTTGTAGTACTTTAGTGTTAGTGTTTGATTGTTTGTATCATGTTTGTTAAAAAAAAAAAAGGTTCAATAAAGATATTGTGGAAAAAAATAAGCTTCCATATTCTGGCACTAATGCAACAAAGATATTATAGTTGCCATTATTATTTTATTTTTATTTATTTATTTATTTATTTATTTATTTATGCAGGGACATGCACAATATACATTGACCTTAAAGAGGAAAGATGCATTGTACCAGGTTATAGCACAAGTGCTAATTTCCACCTGTAGTCCCTGGGCAGGCTGATGTTAGCATTAAAAAGCAGACATTTGCTAAAACTACAAGTAAACATTGATAAAAAACTAAAACCAAACATTGACTAAAAAGCTAAAACCAAGCATTGCTAAAAACTAAAACAAACATTAATATCATTGATAAGAACCCAAAACATTGATCAGAACTAAAACATACAATAATACATTTTTATAACTCCATCCATATAAACAATTTTTCACTTCCAACCACTGACTCTTATTGGTCCCACTGTCGTCATCACACACTTTAACATCTTTACATCACAGTACATTATGGACACAGGTTTGCTTAGAGATTAACTGTTTTTTCACCAAGCGCGAAAATGTGTGATAGTCTTGTTACTGCAAGTAACTCCGTTGGTAACATGTTCCACTGTCGCATAGCCACACATGAAAATGTTGAATTTGCTAATGTTGTCTTGTGCTTAGGAATCCTGCACTCGCCGCGTGCTGTTGATCAAGTTGTCCGAGATGTATTTACAGAACTTAATGAAACAAACCTTTTTAAGGGAGGAGCAGCACAGTTATGGATTATCTTAAACAAAAGACACACATTTGTATACATGATTAGATTTTCAAAGCTCAACAGGTTATATTTGGACAGGATTGGGCAGTGATGGAACGTTCGTCTTTTCTTATCATGAATCTTGATAGAATACTTGTATAATGATTCCAGAGGCCTCAGGGCAGATTTACACGCCTGTGACCAACTTGTCATACAGTAAAGAAAATGTGGAATTATCATAGCATTTAGATACATACTTGATGCTTCAGTAGACAGTGAATTTCTGATATGTTTGAAATTAGCACAATTATTCAAAATCAATGAGCCTCAACACCATATGCAATGCATCAAACTTCCATCTGGTCAAAAGGAGAGAGACAAACCTTCAAAATAAATTAATGACAACAAAACAAAGACCCTCACCGGGTGGGTGATGGAGGTAAAAGGCCAGGTGGATAAATGAATTTACCTAAACCTACTTCTGGCGCCACACGAGTAGGCTACCTTTTTTCAACAGCAGATCAATTTCTGCCTATTTCTATTTTCTATCTGGCTCTCTTGCCAATCTTTCTGATCCAGCGTCACCTTTATTCCATCCAAACACGTAGATCGCCCAAATGTCTCCTGAGCCAGCGGACGGAGCCACTGTTTCTAGCAGGAGGCGGCAGTACAATAGAGACCAGCTGCTAGCACTTAACCAGCCCACGATGCTAACGCAAAAACTCGACATACTGGGAGAGATAAGACGGAAACGGCATGGGTGTCGAGCTGGAGTAAGACAGCGGGCGAGGAATATAAGGTACAGACCCGTCCGCCCATCCGTTATTATGGGGAATGTTCGATCTCTACCCAGTAAGACTGATGAGCTAGCGGCTATCTCCCGCTACGAGAGTGTCTTCAGGGAGAGTAGTTTGATGCTGTATACTGAGACGTGGCTAACAGAACTAGCAACAGATGCTAACATCGAACTGGAGGGTTTCCACGCAATACGGGCAGACCGGACACCAGACAGTAGGAAGACAAGGGGCGGAGGAGTGATAATGTATGTCAATAACAACTGGTGCAGACCGGGACATATTATGGGGTACCCCCCCACAGCAGCCACGGACAAACACAGCGCTCGACTAGAGCAATTAACAGGACAGTGAGATGTGTGTGTTGAGATCAATAGGCAGCCTTCCTGTGCTTAGTTCAGGCACCAGCATCCTGTGGATATGTATGACGCAAATGCAAACATTCATGCTTCCTGCTCGCATTGTGGTACAAATGTCACATGTCTGAATGCATTTCCTTTGATGATAAAATGCCTTTGATGTATTGTCCGTTGCTGGGTATTTAAGTGGCTGAATTCATATGTTCACGCTCTGTTCTTCTTCTGTCTCTTCTTCTTCTTCTTCTTCTCATATATCATACTGTTTGACAGTCTGGGCTCAAGCAGCCCCTTCCACAATAAGACATATAGGTTCATTATATAATCAAACCCTAAAAATCTTGGACAAAAAGCCCATTAGGTGGCATCACTGTAATGTTTAAAAAAAATACAACCTATTGAGTTTTGAGAGCTTCATTGACCTCTGTCTTCTGAAATTAACGTTCAAATGTTTCCATAAATCAGCACCCGAGCCACTTGCTGGTTTCGTCCAAAGACAGGACAGCAGCAGAGCCACCAGGAGTTCTGTTAACAAGAACTGTAAAATATTCCACCGCAGAACCACATTTGGACAAACAGCTTTCTCTATAAAGGGCAGTCACATCTGGAACACAATGCCAAATGAAATTAAAATAATAACGGACTTTAAAACATTCACTAAAAATGTTAAAAACTGGCTGAAAAATAAACAAGAATGTACTCATGTATGAATTATTTGTCTGCAAAGTGAGAGTGAATGAAGGGAAGGAATAAATGTGTTTGTTTATAGTGAGTGACGGAGGGAGGAAGGCCTGAAATAGGCAAATGTGAGTTATGTTATATGTGTTAAATGTGAGTCAGGCTGTTATATTTGTGTATTTATAATATTTATAATATTTATGTTAAATGTGAGTCAGGCTGTTATATTTGTGTATTTATAATATTTATAATATTTATAATTGTGTATTTATAATTTTTCTGCTTTGATGTATGTGGTTATTGTGTATATTTTTTATCTTGATTCTTTTTTCTAAAGCCCATCCAGGGACAAGAGTTGCAAATTAGCTAATAGCTATACACTCTATGTGCAACACATCAGATTGATTGTCTTTGATTAATTGTCTATGTTTATTGCACTGTCCCTGTCAAATAAACTAATCTACTACTACTACTGACTACTGCTCATGAGAGCCTGAGAGCGATCCCCAGCATGCTTATACAGCAGCTGGGGTGAGCTCCGTGATGGCGGTGATTTGATCAATAAACTTCATTAAAACTCCAGACGCCGTGTTTTATTTTAACATCGCCACACTGGTGACCCCGCAGACGCACACGCTTTGTGCGACGCAACCTTCTGGTCTGGACAACCACGCTGGCGACCCGACGCTGAAAAGAACACGCTGCCAGCAAACGCAGCACCCGGCAGTGATTCTCCGACGACGAGCGAACGCGGCAGCCCGACTGATCTGCCCTTCCTTTCTGCTTCAGGGAGACTTTGACGCTCTTCGGAGACCACCCACGACCGGGAAAGCTGAGGAAATTTCATGGTGAGGTCTGCACGCCTAGATCGGCACATCCACGCTGGACCGGCTGCTCTCACGGCTCCTGACACACGATTCTGTGTCTCCATACGAGAGCGCACACACCTTGCCCTCTCTCCACGACGGCGGCTCATGGCCGACGGAGAACGCGTGGACCTGAACGCACCATGACCCGGCACGAGCGACGACCAACAGCCCGAACAGGGGACACAATCGGCGCCGACTGCGCAGATCTCCATCAAGCCCCCTGACCCTGATTCGCCTCGCGACAGCGGACCGGCCATGCACAGAAGCCTCGCATCAGAACAGCGCAGCTGGAAGGCACGTGGCCGCAGCGCGTGCCACGCACCAGAGACAAGCTGGCTCTACAGACTTATACATCATCCTCCGCCGCTGCACACGGCTCTTCAGGACTGCTCACACACCTGAAGCACACACGCAGCCCGCACACAGGATTTGGTGTAAGTCTCAGCCACGGCGCACAACGGGAATCCAGCCGTCAGCTGTCCCCGAGGGCTTTAGGGCCGCGAACGCACCTAAAGCCTAAACGCCAAGTCCCTCACATAGCTTCAGCTCCTGTTTTTCTTCATTGCCGGACTGAATCGCGAGAGGAATCAGAGACTAACTTTTCTTCCCACAGCCATGGACATCCCCGCCACTTGCTACCCCCACCCTCCTCCCTTCCCCGGCACAGACTTTCCCCGCAGCTCGCCACCAAAGCGGGACTACCGAGGTCTCAGCTCCCCGCTAAGCCCTCTGGGGGGGGAGTGTATGGGGTACCCCCCCACAGCAGCCACGGACAAACACAGCGATCGACTAGAGCAATTAACAGGACAGTGAGATGTGTGTGTTGAGATCAATAGGCAGCCTTCCTGGAACACATCATAGAGGCTTGCCCGCTCCAAAGACTGGAAGGAGGATTACACACCCTCCATACAGCAAACCAGGAGGCAACTGCTTGGCTTAAGGACTTTGCATTCGCTAAATAAATAAATAAATGTGCTTAGTTCAGGCACCAGCATCCTGTGGATATGTATGACGCAAATGCAAACATTCATGCTTCCTGCTCGCATTGTGGTACAAATGTCACATGTCTGAATGCATTTCCTTTGATGATAAAATGCCTTTGATGTATTGTCCGTTGCTGGGTATTTAAGTGGCTGAATTCATATGTTCACGCTCTGTTCTTCTTCTGACTACTGCTCATGAGAGCCTGAGAGCGATCCCCAGCATGCTTATACAGCAGCTGGGGTGAGCTCCGTGATGGCGGTGATTTGATCAATAAACTTCATTAAAACTCTAGACGCCGTGTCTTATTTTAACATCGCCACAATATCACGGTTAAGGAACAGCACTGTAGCAAAGACATTGAGTTGCTAGCTGTTAGCATGCAGTCTACATATCTCTCGGGGGAATATTCACACGTGATCTGCATTGTTATTTATGCAAATCCGACGGCGAACGCTGGGACAGCGCGTGACGTCATCCACTCAGTAACTGGCAGGCTGCAGACAGAACACCCAGACGCTCTTCTCCTCATCTCAGGCGATTTCAACCATATTTCACTGTCTCCCATTCTACCCACGTTCACCCAGTATGTCACATGCCACACTAGAGACAATAAAACACTGGACTTATTCTATGCAAATACTAAGGAGGCGTACACCTCATCACCACTCCCCCCACTCGGGAGATCGGATCACAACTTGGTTCATCTTCTGCCAGTGTACAAACCCTTAGTACACAGACAAACTCTGGTCATGCGCACGGTGAAGTTATGGTCTGAGGAGGCAATGGACGCGCTAAAGGACTGTTTTGAAATCACTGCCTGGGAGCAGCTCTGCGATCCACATGGTGAGGACATCGATGGCCTCACTCACACCATCACGGACTACATCGGCTTCTGTGTGGACAACACCATACCCACCAAGACCATGTTGCTCGAACAACAAACCCTGGATCAACCCTGAGATAAAAACACTTCTGAGAGAGAAGAGGATCTTCAGGTCGGGGAACAGGGAGATGCTGAAGTCCGTTCAGAGGGAGCTGAGGAGGAAGATCAGAGAAGGCAAGGACAGCTTCAGGAAGAAGATGGAGGACAAGCTGCAACAGAGCGACATCGGCGGGGTCTGGAGAAACCTTAAAACCGTCTCTGGGCTCCAGAATACCTCCCCCCAGGCCGCGGGGGGCAGGGAGTGGGCCAACAATCTGAACCTGTTTTTTAATAGGTTTGACCAGTCGCCCTCTCCCCTGACTGCACAACAACCACTGCTGCCTCTAAAGTCATCGAGACCTGCTGTCCACACCCCACTCCACCAACACCCCCCCCCCCCACTCCCAGCACACAGCCCCCCCAACCTGACCCTCACTAAGACCCAGGTGAGGACGGAGCTGAGGAAGATCAAGGCGAGGAAGGCCACGGGACCGGACGGCATCAGCGTGAAACTCCTCAAGTCCTGTGCAGACCAGCTGTGTGGGATTGTGGAGCATATCTTCAACCTGAGCCTGAAGCTGGGGAGGGTACCACAGTTGTGGAAAACATCTTGTGTGGTACCTGTACCAAAGACTTCCCACCCCAAAGATCTGAACAGCTACAGACCAGTGGCCCTGACGTCCCACATGATGAAGACCCTAGAGAGACTGCTCCTTGCTCACCTCCGCCCCCTGGTGGGACCAGCGATGGATCCACTCCAGTTCGCCTATCAGCATGGCATTGGGGTGGAGGATGCAGTGATCTTCCTCCTTCACCGTTCTCTGTCCCACCTGGAGAAGCCCGAGAATGCGGTGAGGATCATGTTCTTTGACTTCTCCAGTGCTTTCAACACCATTCAGCCAATGATCCTGAAGGACAAGCTGCTGTGTGCAGGGGTTTGCCAGCACCTGTCATCATGGATCCTGGACTACCTCACTAACCGGCCACAGTTTGTGAGAACCCGAGATTGTGTGTCTGACACGATCATCGGTAGCATGGGGCCCCCCAGGGAACGGTTTTGGCTCCCTTCCTGTTCACCCTTTATACTGCGGACTTCTCACACAACACAACACACTGCCATCTACAGAAGTTCTCTGACGACTCTGCGATCGTCGGCCTCATCTCCAACAGAGATGAAGCTGAGAACAGAGAACTTATCCAGGACTTTGTGGACTGGTGCCATCGGAACTGCCTCCAGATCAACGCGAGGAAAACTAAGGAGCTGGTGGTGGACTGCCGCAGGCAAGGACAACCCCTCACAGCACCAGTAAACATACAGGGAACAGACATTGAGATGGTGACATCCTACAAGTACCTTGGTGTTCATCTGAACAATAAACTAGACTGATCACACAATACCGACGCACTCTACAAGAAGGGACAGCACAGGCTGTTCCTACTGAGGAGACTCAGGTCTTTTGGTATACAAGGGGCGCTGCTGAAGACATTCTACGACACAGTGGTGGCATCAGCCATCACTTTTGGAGTGGTCTGCTGGGGCAACGCCATTACAGCAGTCGATAGGAAGAGACTGAACAAACTGATCAAGAAAGCTAGCTCTGTCCTGGGACAACGCCTTGACCCAGTGGAGGAGATAGGAGAGAGAAGGATGGTGGCTAAACTGTCATCTCTGCTGGAGTCCGAGTCCCACCCTATGCAGGACATATTGAACGCACTGAGGAGCTCATTCAGCAGTAGACTACATCATCCTAGGTGCGCAACTGAGAGGTTTCACAGGTCCTTCCTACCTACGGCTGTCAGATTGTATAACCTAAGCAGGGCTGCTCGCAGAGATAGCAAAAAAACGTGACGACCTAGTAGTATTGAATGCAAAAGGCGGAACAGACTTACACAATGGTCCCCTCCAGTATACAACTAGTACAATATCAGTCGCTACGGAGGGTGACAATATAGGCCCTTTTCCACTAGCACACTTAAGCGTGACACGGGACGGCTCAGCACGCTTTGTACGCTTTTCCACAAGCCCCAACACGGTTTAACAGCCGCGATTCTCAGCCCCGCTCCAGGGCAGGGTACAGCAGTGCTGAGCTGTGCCGTGTTGTGACGTTAACAGACTGGTCGCCGCTGATTGGTCAGGTCGTAACCGGCGCTGATTGGTCAGGTTGTAACCACCCCTCTCCTCCTCCTCTTCTGCCGAATCTTCACGACCTTCTCAATAAAGTTTTTGAAAAAAAAAAAAAAAGAATCTTCACGACCGCCATTACTCAGCACGCAACCACTGTTGGCGGTTTATTTTCAATGTATTGCTGTGCTATTTTCATTTATTCTCTATCAAAAATGGCTTCGCGTTAATAAGGGTGTTCCATGGACCAATAAGGAGGTGCAGTGTCTGCTCACTGCATTGTCAGACGAACGTATCCAGCGCGAGTTAGACGGAGCCACCTGGAATGAAAAAATATACCTGGCGGTCTCGACATCGGAGTCCTTTAACGGTGAGTTTTAATTTTTTTTTATTGTGCGTTTTTTCGCAAATATATTCGGTAAGACGCTCAGTTTATTTATGCAATAAAAAAGCTGTTCATTTGTGGATGATGATCGCTGCTTTATTGCAGCACACTTCGGACTAAAGCTTTTATTTTAATTATTCATGTGAACAATACGCTGAAATAAGCTTATGTAATCTTGTTAAAAACTATTGTCTTTTCTGTATATCTTGTAATGTTCTCCTGGAACATGTAATGACGAGGCGCACACACCGGGTGTCAGTTAGGACTTTTTACTTGTCACTTCAAGTGCAACTAACCACTAACCACACATTGGCACATGTACATCTCCTTTTATAGTCAGGTCATGGCCGGGGTCATACTGCCCTCTAGTGGTGACTCTATAGGAACTTCACATATCAATACATCTCCCTTTTTTTTCTAGTAAAGGTCATGTCCAACTATAAACTTTTTCTCAAATTTCTATATACAAAATAAACTCCATTTCTATTTACATTTCTTTCACCTTGTACACTGAATCACAAGTTCAATTTTTTTTTCTCTGTTTACAATTCAACATCAACACTTTTTTTTTTTTTTCATTTCAGTACTCCTTACATTTCCTCAATCAATCTTTTCGGTTTCACAATTTGCCTTTGTGATCTTCTGATTTGTGTCACCTCAGTCTGTTCGTTATTGTCTGTCTCTAAGTTTTGGTTCTCAGTCATTTCTGGTTGTTCGGTTTGGCTGGAAATTAGCATGTCGCTTTTTTCACTGTCTGTGACTCTCATTTTTGTCTGAGGCACTTTCAGTAAGTGACGTCGGTTTCGCCTCATTGTTTTTCCATGCTCTGTGATGACTTCATATGATCTGGGAGTTGTTTCTTTAACCACTTTTGCCAGCGGTCCCCATTCTCCATCACATCTCACTCGCACTATGTCCTCATGTGCAAGTGGTCTCAGAGGTCGTGTTGTTCTGTTGTACAGTTCAGTTTGCCTCTCATCACGCCTCACATCTCTCTTTTCCATCACCTGAGATGCTGATGGAAGTCGCGTTCTGAGTTTTCTGTTCATGAGCATTTCTGCTGGGGACAGTCCATTCTCCAGTGGTGATGCTCGGTAATTCAGGATCGCCAGATGTGGGTCTTCTGCATTGTCTGCAGCCTTTTTCAGTATGCGCTTCACAATTTGCACCCCTTTCTCTGCTAACCCATTCGACTGTGGGTACAGAGGGCTTGAGGTCACGTGCTTGAACCCATATGTGTCTGCAAAGTCTTTGAAGCACTGACTCGTGAATTGTGGTCCGTTATCACTTACAACAGTCATTGGAATTCCATGGCGTGCGAACATTGTCTTTGTATGTGCAATCACCTTTTCTGCTGTTGTGTCACTCAACCCTGCAAACTCTGGGTAGGTGGAATGATAGTCCATGACTAACAGATAGTCCTTGCCCTTAAGCTGAAATAGATCCATGCCCACTTTTCTCCATGGCCCTTGAGGCTTCTCATGGGAGAAGCCCATGAGGTATGTTGATACCTGTGGCGCTGGCAAATGTCACAGCGCTGCACATATGCCTCAATGTCCTTGTGCATGCTGGGCCAATATAAAACATCACGTGTACGTCTTTTGCACTTTTCAATACCCAAATGCCCTTCATGCACTAATTTAACCATTTCTGATCTCATGGAGGTAGGTATGACTATCCTTGTACCTTTTAACAGAACCCCATCTAACACAGACAGTTCACCTTTAAAGTGTTGGTAAGGCTTGTCAATCATAACCTGTCCTGGCTGATGTATCTGTTCCATTACTCTTTTTAGTTTCTCATCTTTTTGTGTTTCTTTCACTATCTGTGTCCATTTTGCATCTGACACTGGCATGTGTGCCTTAATAGAGTCTACATGTATTTGCACAGCTTCCTCTGTTGTGCTGCTGGTGTTGCTCAAGCTAGCCCTACTCAGTGCATCGGCTACAATTAGTTGCTTGCCTGGTGTAAACTCAAATTTCAAGTCATATTTCTGTAATCTTAACATTAGACGCTGGATGCGCGGTGGTGCGTCACCCAGTGGCTTCTGTGAGATCGCAATCAGTGGTTTGTGGTCTGTTTCTAGTATTACTGACCGTCCATACACATATTCATGAAACTTCTCACATCCAAACACTGCACCTAGAGTCTCTTTCTCTATTTGCGCGTAATTTTTTTCTGCGCTTGTCATGGTGCGCGATGCGTATGCGACTGGATACCACTCTGTGTCATGTTTTTGCAATAGCACAGCTCCTAGGCCGGCTTTGGACGCATCTGTGGACACTTTTAGCAGTTTGTCCTGATCATAGAATTTTAACACTGGCTCCTTTATTAGACTGCTTTTGAGCCACTCCCATTCTCTGGCATGCTCTGCCATCCACTGCCACATTGTATTGGTCTCTAACAAGCTTCTAAGAGCTATTGTGTTAGCTGATAAATTTGGGATAAATTTCCCCATGTAATTGACTAGCCCTAGGGCTCTTTGCAAGTCATTTTTGTTCTGCGGTACTGGCAGCTCTGCTATGGCCCGCACTTTTTCCGGATCTGGTTGCACGCCTGCCCCAGATAATTTCTCTCCCAGGTATGTAATCTCCCGTACCCCGAATTGGCACTTACTCTTATTCAGTTTCATACCTGACTTTTGCGCCTGTGTGAGAACTCTTGCCAACCTTTCGTCGTGCTCCTCTTTTGTTTTTCCCCAGACTACCACATCATCAAGAAAAACTCCCACCCCTTCTATTCCGTCAAACAATTGCTGCACAGTTCTATGGAAAATTTCAGGGGCTGAGCTAATCCCAAACGGCATTCGTAGAAAGCAATGCCTTCCGAATGGCGTATTAAATGTGCACAATTTAGCGCTTTCCTCATCGAGCACTATTTGGTAAAACCCAGATTTGGCATCTAATTTTGTGAAGTAATTTGCTCCACTCATTGTGCTGGTTATGTCAGATTTTGTTGGTAGCCTGTAATGCTCCCGCTGTATTACTTTATTTAGATCTTTTGGATCTATGCACAATCTCAAATCTCCATTTGGCTTCTCCACTATAACTAGTGAGTTAACCCATTCAGTTGGTTCTTCTATTTTTCTGACCACTCCGTCTGCTATCAGTGAGTCTAGTGTTTCTCTCAGCCTCTTTTTAAGAGCTATTGGCACTTTTCTTGCTGCATGTATGACTGGCTCTGCATTCTCTTTCAGCCTAATTTTTTGTTTGCCTGGTAGGCGGCCTATTCCTTTGAACACCTCTTTGTATTCTTTCACCCAGTCAGGGTGTTTGTGCTTACTTGTTGTAGCCTCTGTATTTTCTCGTGTTGTCACTTTGTCTGTATCAATGACATTCACCCTTTTGATCAGACCTAGCTGATCGCATGTTTTTAAACCCAAAATTGCTTGTCTATTTCCATCAACAAGTACAAACAATGCATTCACTGTTTTACCTTTGTTTGACAGTGTAACCCTGCACATTCCTTTAGTGGGTATTGGCTTATCGTCATATGTTCTCAGATTAATCTTTTTATCTCTTATTTTCGGTTTGTTTTTCAGTCTTTTAAAATCTTTCATTGGCAGGATGTTTACCTGCGCACCTGTGTCGAGCTTCAGTGACATGTCCGTGCCATTCATCTCCAGGCACACTATCCATTCGTCAGCGCTCGTCTCTCCCTCGATGGCGTCCACGTAAAACTGATCCTCCTCGCTGTCGCTCTTTTTCTCCACGAGTTGCACCCTCCTCTTTGAGAAGCAGGTCTTTGCAAAGTGATTTTTTCCGCCACACTTGCGACATTCCTTCCCGAATGCTGGACACTGTTTCAGCGCATGTTGCCTTCCACACCGCTCACAGTTCCCGCGTGCGCGCTCTGGGTTTGCCTCCCTTTTTCTTGCCTGCAACGTTCCTTTCGGCTTCGCGCGCTGCACTGCACCGACCTCAGCAGTCTCTTTTTCCTTGCTGCTAAAAGTCTTTAATTGTGCCTTTGTACTCTCAGACGCTTGGCAAATCTGTGTCGCTTTCTCCAGCGTTAAGTTAGTCTCTTTCAGTAATTGCATCCGCAATTTGTTGTCTTGGACCCCTATTACAATTTGGTCCCGTATCATTGACTCACTCAATGTTCCAAAGTTGCATGACTGACATTTCAACCGTAGGTCTGTGACATACAGCTCGATGGACTCTGACTCTTTCTGAAGTCTTTTTCTGAACACATACCTCTCGTACGTTTCATTCTTTCTCGGTGTGCAATAATCGTCAAATTTCTTCATTACGGCGTCGAAGTTGCCTTTTTCTTCTTCCGTGAAGATGAATGTGTTAAACACATTTAGCGCCGCTCGCCCTGCTACTGTCAGCAGTAATGCTATTTTCCTCTCCTCGTCACGGAGACCGATAGCAAGCGAATAAAGTTCAAAACTCTGTTTGAATACTTTCCAGTTCTCGTTGACGTTACCGGTCAACTTTAACTCGTCCGGCTGTCGAAGAGCGTTCATCTTCACCGTCGGTTCGTAGTTTTATATCCTGGTATCATGTAATTTACTCCTGGTACCATGTAATGTTCTCCTGGAACATGTCATGACGAGGCGCACACACCGGGTGTCAGTTAGGACTTTTTACTTGTCACTTCAAGTGCAACTAACCACTAACCACACATTGGCACATGTACATCTCCTTTTATAGTCAGGTCATGGCCGGGGTCATACTGCCCTCTAGTGGTGACTCTATAGGAACTTCACATATCAATACATATCTTGCACTTTCGTGCTGTATTTTATTGTGTGCATTTTCCTTGTAGAATCATCCCACGCGTCCGCCGTGCCAGCCTGCCCGGATTCATTCAACCGAGCCTTCCTGACCCAGTTTGGGAAGCTGGTGTAGAGGCACTCAGTGGTCGGCGTGTATAAAATGTCGATTAACCTTCATGTTGTGTTGCAAAGTTTTTTTTTTATTTTAATATTTTGTATATAATAAAATGGAATTGTTTTGGAAAGTGTGGTTTGTCTGTTATAACACTGAATTATAAAACAGTATAATTACATAGAAATTCCATTGCCTAGTCTGATGAAAATGATGCTGATCATCCTGTCAGGGGTCAACCATTGTGAAGGTAATGTAATTTTTAACTAGACCAAAAAACAAATGTTTTTGTAAGCTTACAAGTCAAAGTAGGTACAAGTATATGTAAATTGAATGTTCTATCGGCATTCCAAATTCAGAGAATTACAATACTTTAGAAGGAGTGTAGCATCATCTAAACGGAAAATAATAATACTGTTGTTCCAAACGTTGACCTGAAGGTGAAAAACATGATTTTTTTTTATTCAGTACATCCAAAATGCCCTAGGATGTAAAAAATAATACAATTTGGTGTTGGCCAGTGTGCCACTGTCTCATTATTTAATACGAATAAAAACAAGTTTCAGCTCATTATTTCTAGGTCATTTGGCAGTTAATTCAAAACAAAAGTGACTTGTGTTGTTGCAGCTTAATTATGAGATAAAATTAATTGTGAGATAAAACCACAGAGCGAGCAAGGCAATAATCCTTGGATCCTCCATTTTTTGTCTCGTGTAAATAAGGACTCAGTCGGGTGCGTAACGTCACGGGAGTGTGGCCCCGCCTCGCTGGGAGTCTGGCGCCGCCTCGCTGGGAGTCTGGTGCCGCCTCGCTTCTAAAACCTTCTAACACAAACCATCACAGCACAAGCACAACACCGTGCTAATGGAGACAGAAGCATTCCGAGCCGTACTGAAGTGAATCGAGCCGTACCGAGGTGTGCTGGGCTAGTGGAAAACAGGCTTATGTATGGGTACATATTCATACTATGTAGGATAACTAAGTAGACGGTTATGCTGTTTATTCCATCTTGCTACAATGCTCCGCACTTTGTGTATATATTTATATATTTATGTGTATGTATGTATATCCACTGCTCTTATTTATATTTTTTGTATCTTCTTAATTATTGCTCTGAGTGTTGCTATCCCTGTGCTGTTGCAATCCTGGAATTTCCCCAGTGTGGGACTAATAAAGGCTTATCTTATCTTATCTTATCTTATCTTATCTTATCTTATAAAAAAAAACAATTCTTTACCCCCCACAGAGTCCAAACCTCAATACACAGTCTTGTGGACCCACCCCAAGTCCAAGTCCCAAAATGGATTGGGTGGTCTGCCAACATCCCAAGACCACAAAAAGGCACGATATGGAGCGTCAGGTGGCCTGGCCAAGTCCATAGGCCACCAGACAGAGGAACACGGCATGTCGGGTGGCCTACCAAAGTCCAAGCACCACCAGACGGATGGACATGGCACGTCAGGTGGCCTACCAAAGTCCAAGAGCCACCAGATGGATGGACACGGCACCACAGGGCGCACTGACCTCAGATGCCTTTAACACATGAGCTAACAACATGAAATCTTTAGACTCAGGAAATGACCATATGGAACCCTTAAACTCTGGAAATGACAGTATGGAACCCTTATGCTCTGCGGCTGATAACATGGAACCCTTAAATTCTGGAGATGATAATATGGAAACTTTAAACTCAGGAAATGACCACCCAGAACTTCCAAACTTAGGAGACAACATGGGAGCCCCTTGCTCCGAAGAACTCAGCAAGAGCCTTTTGCTCTGGGGATAACAATATAGGACCCTTTTGCGCAGAAGATAACAACACGGGGGTTCCAAACTCAGAAAATAACATTGGGGTCTCTTGCTCAGGAGCTAATAACACAAGAGTTTCTAGTACTGCAGAGAGTACCTGAGGGGCCTTCGGTACAGGGACTAACAGCAGCTGCGAAGGGGCAACCCCAGGTGGCGAAAGTGGAGCGGATTGCTCAGATGGCCCAGGTGGAGCAGACTGTTCGACCTCCTGGATGAGAGATGAAGTGGGCTGCTTAACCTCTTGGACGACGGGTGGGACGGGCTGCTCGACCTCTTGGGCGACAGGTGTGGCAGGCTGCTCGACCTCTTGGACGACGGGTGGGGCGGGCTGCTCGATCTCTGGAACAATGGGTGGGGTGGACTGCCCAACCTCTGGAACGATGGGTGGAGGACCCCTGACCTTTGGACGATGGGTGGAGCGGACTGCCCGACCTTTGGAACGATGAGTGGAGTGGACTGCTCGACCTCTGGAAAGACAGGTGGAAGTCCTCTGACCTCTTGGATGATGGGTGGAGTGGACTGCTCAACCTTCTGGATGATGGGTGGAGCTGTGGCGTGCACCTCCATCCCAGATGCAAACACCTCAGAAGTGGAGGGAGAAACCCAGGTTGGTGCCATGTCCAAGCCAAAACAACCAGCAGAAAAGCTTGGCGGGGAGAGCTTAGAAGCAGATGGGAACTGCAACTCGGTCTCCCTGCCAGGAGTAAGACAAGACCTCTCTAAAACTGATGTTATAGAAATAGAGGAAGGTACTTTCCTTAACTCCTGCTCTCCTGCTGATGAGAACCCCAGTGACTCTGCTGCTGTAGAGGCGATGACAGTCTCAGAAGACGCTGGAGAAACAGCTGAGGAAGCAGCCTGAGATGCAGCAGTGGGTGGGGGCACCAGTGCAGTGGATGTGAGAACCGGCACTGCAGGTGTGATGACAAGCGAAGCGGTTGAGGTGTGAGCTGGTGTGTGCACTGCAGGAATAGACAGCTGGGGTGTGCTGATCTTCCGCCCTGCTGCCGCTGAAGCTGCCACTGCTGAAGCACTCAAAGAAGATGGGGCTGTGGCAGCAGAAACCCTCGGGAAAACCTTGAGTGAAGGGCCCAGATGGTGAGCAAAGTGATGCTTCCTCGATGCTTCCTCAATGCCCGCTTCTCCGCTAGCCCTTTTGATGGCGGTTAATCTTCACACACCGGGAATAACACCTCCGGAGTGAGCCAGGGCTTGTGTTCCAGCAAGATGTCTGTTTGTACAAGGACCACCTGCCTCCGCTCCTCTTGCTCCAACACATCCTCCGTCGTGGCTGATGGACCGGAGGTGGTAGATGCTGTAGGAGCGACGGGGAAGGCGGGAGGTGACACACTGGAGGCAGGAGTTGGAATCAGCAGCCCGGAGCCAAGTTGGGCGGAGTAGCGCAAATGGCCTATCCGCATAAGCTCGTTACAAGTCAGCATTAAATGGGAGCAGAATTCAGAAAACCCTCGGAGATGCAGCAGAACCAGGGAATCGAGGATGGCCCTCACTACCATTAGATTCCCAAAACTCTCCCATAGGTTTGAGCAACCCAGAGCCTGATCAAACAGCCGAATTGCCCGGTTGAGGTCCTTTTCCACTGGATTCTGTTTCCACTCCTTCCTCCTGCCGATCCTACCCGCTGAATCCTTCTTTGGTGGCATCATTCTATCAAGGTGGGTGGAATGGGACTCAGGCGTAGGCAGGAATATGGTGCCAAGATGGTAATTTATTAACAAAACTTAAAGGAACAAACAAATGACAGCGAATCGCAGCACAATCACAGGACAGAGAACATAATAACAAAGGGTGAGGACATGGATGAATTCATGTCCTGAAGATAATAGAAAAATATTTTTTTTTTTGTATTCTTTATTAATACCAGAGGGAAATTCAGGGCATACACGTGGATGGATGAGGCAGCCATGGTGCAGCACCAATCCCTTCACCATTCACACCTAGGGCTACTTTAGAGTGTCCAATTTAACCTAACTTGCATGTTGCTGGCCTGTGGGAGGAAATCGGAGTACCCGGGGTAAATCCACGCAGACACCATGCAAACTCCACACAGAAGGGTCACCAATGGTCAGGGGGTGGGATCGAACCCACGACCTTCTTCCTGTGCTGCCACAGTGTTAACCACTGCGCTACCGAGCTCCGAGCTCTGTATGTATGAACATAAAATGAGTCATGTCCAAACCCTTACTAGAATGACAGTAAATGAGGTAAACGTTGTAAAAACTGTCATCATTAGATAATGAATATCGGGTTTGTGCGCACATACAGTGGGGCAAAAAAGTATTTAGTCAGCCACCAATTGTGCAAGTTCTCCCACTTAAAAGATGAGCGAGGTCTCCAATTTTCATCACAGGTATACCTCAACTATGAGAGACAAAATGAGGAAAAAAAAATCCAGAAAATCACATTGAAGGATTTTTAATGAATTAATTGGTAAATTCCTCGGTAAAATAAGTATTTGGTCAATAACAAAAGTACATCTCAATACTTTGTTATATACCCTTTGTTGGCAATGACAGAGGTCAAACATTTTCTGTAAGTCTTCACAATGTTTTCACACACTGTTGCTGGTATTTTGGCCCATTCCTCCATGCAGATCTCCTCTAAAGCAGTGATGTTTTGGGGCTGTCGCTGGGCAACACAGACTTTCAACTCCCTCCAAAGATTTTCTATGGGGTTGAGATCTGGAGACTGGCTAGGCCACTCCAGGACCTTGAAATGCTTCTTACGAAGCCACTCCTTCGTTGCCCGTGCGGTGTGTTTGGGATCATTGTCATGCTGAAAGACCCAGCCACGTTTCATCTTCAATGCCCTTGCTGATGGAAGGTTTTCTCTCAAAATCTCACGATACATGGCCCCATTCATTCTTTCCTTTACACGGATCAGCCGTCCTGGTCCCTTTGCAGAAAAACAGCCCCAAAGAATGATGTTTCCACCCCCATTCTTCACAGTAGATATGGTGTTCTTTCTCCTCCAAACACGACAAGTTGAGTTTTTACAATAAAGTTCTATTTTGGTTTCATCTGACCATATGACATTCTCCCAATCCTCTACTGGATCATCCAAATGCTCTCTAGCAAACTTAAGACGGGCCTGGACATGTACTGGCTTAAGCAGGGGGACACGTCTGGCACTGCAGGATTTGAGTCCCTGGCGGCGTAATGTGTTACTGATGGTAGCCTCTGTTACTTTGGTCCCAGCTCTCTGCAGGTCATTCACTAGGTCCCCCCGTGTGGTTCTGGGATTTTTGCTCACCGTTCTCGTGATCATGTTGACCCCATGGGGTGAGATCTTGCGTGGAGCCCCAGATCGAGGGAGATTATCAGTGGTCTTGTATGTCTTCCATTTTCTAATAATTGCTCCCACAGTTGATTTCTTCACACCAAGCTGCTTACCTATTGCAGATTCAGTCTTCCCAGCCTGGTGCAGGTCTACAATTTTGTTTCTGGTGTCCTTTGACAGCTCTTTGGTCTTGGCCATGGAGTTTGGAGTCTGACTGTTTGAGGTTGTGGACAAGTATCTTTTATACTGATAACCTTCAATTGTTTGTAGGTGACCAAATACTTATTTTACTGAGGAATTTACCAATTAATTCATTAAAAATCCTTCAATGTGATTTTCTGGATTTTTTTTTTCTCCTTTTGTCTCTCATAGTTGAGGTATACCTATGATGAAAATTGGAGACCTCTCTCATCTTTTAAGCGGGAGAACTTGCACAATTGGTGGCTGACTAAATACTTTTTTGCCCCACTGTAACCTGCTCTTCTCCTGGGTCATAGAGAAGAGCAGGTGTTTTCCCAGTAGGACAGACTGGTCTGGCAATGCTTTTTTCCTCCATGTAGTGAAAAACCTGGTTCTGGCTTCAAATAGTTAATATTTAACCCTTGAACAGAAAACACAACTGAGTGTGTTTTTTTCATTGTCACAGTTAAAGTTGTGGGTTGATACAAGATATTTGTTGGTTGTTAATCCTGATGACACTATATTTTTCTGCTATTCAAGCTAAACCTAGAACTTTGTGGTCATTCACTTTATTTAGTAATTGGCAGTGGCTATGGTTTTGGAAGCTGTATCCCTATACGATATGTCTATTGGTATGGAAGAGTTGACAATCCAACAAAACCTTTTCAGATCAGTTCCAAGCCAGCTGCTCAGAAGGTCGCTGGTTTGCGTCTTACTGTTGGCACCTTGTCCAAACCATTTTACTATGAGATGATTTACACTTAAAATTAAGAGTTTTGCCTTAGGATTTGGGAGTGGGTAAGGTTAGAAAGGTAGTAAATAGATATTGATTAAAATTTTGAAACAAATAAATGCCTCAGATTTCCGTACCTGTAGTCTGCTGCTTTTAAGATATGCATTAATAGAACATACTGGCCAATCAAATTCGAGCCGTATCTGTAACAAGAATTCTATGGGTACGGTTACATAGCCATAGCCACCGCCTTTGTAATTTAGGACCTTGAAGGTCAAGCTGAACCGGAGTGGTGGCTCAGTTGGTAGAGCATCCGCCCCACATCCGGGAGGCAGGGGTTCAAATCCCGTCCGGGTCATACCAAAGACCATATAAAAATGGTGCTTTCTGCCTTCTAGCGTGGTGCTCCGCATAATGGAATGGGGAAAGTAAAGTTACACACAGAGCTACCAGAGGACTGACCCCCCGCTGTAGCTTTCACTACTTACAGTAGCTGTGTGGCCTAGGGTCAGAGAAACGGAGATAGGCGCCGCCCATATACACCTTCAGGTGTGAAGGGATTAACTAACTAACTAAGGTCAAGCTGATCCATCAGTGACCCTGGCTAGACGGCCACAATAACCTGATAACTAGGAATATAATCAGATAATGGTAATCGGATCTGACATATTTATGTACATGCAATGAATAAATGGGTTATTGGACAATAAACTATGTGTTAATGTAATTTCACTTTATGTAACACAATAACTGCCTTTCATCTGGTTATTATTTTTACATGACTGCTTTAATAATCAGATAACGCCAAAAAACCGATTATAAACGGTTTATTACAATGCATGTAAACATGGCCATTTTGCCTATCATACTCCTGTAAGTATGTGGGAGGACCCCAAAAATTGCTTTAGCCCAGGGGCCCACAACCTACTTAATCCAGCCCTCAATGTAGGCCTGCCACAATATTTACTATATCAGTTTATCTTAAAAAAGATTTATCAAGCTCATTTTCATTCTATTCAATTCAATTCAATTAAACTTTATTTATATAGTGCCATTTCACAACAACAGTCATCTCATAGCACTTTCAACTGTAGAGGAAACCCCCACAATTGCAGAAAGACCCCACCTACTGAATATTCTGATCATATTCAATAGGTGGTAGGCGGAGGGCATTTTTCATGTTATTGATCAATGCGCATTGGGAGAGTACATCAATTTTTAAATATAGTCTTCTCTATATTTGGTAAATCTGAGAAAATTTGTTGGCAGCCTTGGTTTGACAGCATTTAAAAAAAAACACAAAAAACAAACCTTTTTTATCATCAGTCCTCTCCGGCATCTTTCAGAGCAACACTAGCTGATGAATCAATCAGGTTGCGGTTTTATCCCGCAGGTGACCGCATACACCAGGGGTCGGGAACCTATGGCTCGCGAGCCAGATGTGGCTCTTTTGATAGCTGCATCTGGCTCGCAGACAAATCTTTAAACTTTAAAGATTTTGTTTTTACAAGAGCGCCGAGTGTCTGCTGCTCTGTATATAGTTTTAGAATCATCTTCCGTGTTGCGACCATTACGAGCTCAGATCACACGAGACGGCCTGCTGAATTTAAGCATTTATTTATTTATTTTCTACTCGTTTCAGTTCTGCATTTAATATGAACCCTGAGTTTGAAATAAACGTTTGAATTTAAATTTGAATATCCCGGAAGTCGCTGCACATCCGGGTACTCCAGGCTCAGCCAATATTGATCCAGATCGCATAGTTTTAGAATCATCGGCCATTACGAGCTCAGATCACATGAGACGGCCCGCTGAATTTAAGCATTTATTTATTTATTTTCTACTCGTTTCAGTTCTGCATTTAATATGAACCCTGAGTTTGAAATAAACGTTTGAATTTAAATTTGAATATCCCGGAAGCCGCTGCACATCCGGGTACTCCAGGCTCAGCCAATATTGATCCAGATCGCATAGTTTTAGAATCATCGGCCATTACGAGCTCAGATCACATGAGACGGCCCGCTGAATTTAAGCATTTATTTATTTATTTTCTACTCGTTTCAGTTCTGCATTTAATATGAACCCTGAGTTTGAAATAAACGTTTGAATTTGAATATCCCAAAAGCCGCTGCACATCCGGGTACTCCAGGCTCAGCCAATATTGAGCACCAGAAGTCGCATTAATGGTAAGAAATACTCATCATTGATTAGCAACAGCATAACAATGTTATTAAAAAGAATTCAGAGACTTATTGTTCTTTAAAAGTGTTGAAATTACATAAAATGCACACATTTACTTGTATTTTTAGTTTTAAACATATTGTATGGCTCTCACGGAATTACATTTAAAAATATGTGGTGTTCATGGCTCTCTCAGCCAAAAAGGTTCCCGACCCCTGGCATACACCAATCACATTCGAATTAATCAGGACCCAGAGGGTCTTTCTGACAGCTGATTTATTAATAAGAATTAATTTCTAAAAAAAAAAAAAACCCACCCCAAAGCAGTAAAGACTGTAACGATCTGTACCTCCTTTAAAACTGTTGAATTTTACTTTGTTTTTGTTTTTTTCTACATATTTATTTGATTCTGGTTTATTATTATTTTTTATCTGATACCCCCGGACTGTTTTCAGTCTATGTTCCCTGTATTCCATTGTACTGTACATATTCTTAACCGATTATGTGTATGTACTGATTTTTTTGGAATTTGTTTGTTCTTCAATAAAGTTTAAGAAATATAAGAATGTCTATAACTAGCTAAAAAAGTATTACATTGGTTGAAGTAAACAACCAGACAAGTGCAAAATTATAGAACATAATATACTCATTAATAAACCCTGATTCATTACCTCAGATCATTACCTAGATTATCCTATTCTAGCCACTGCATTCACACACAGAGGCTAGATGCTCCGGACTACTGCGCTCGTTCTTGTGTTTTTCTCTTTTTCTGTGCTCCTTCTGTGACGGACTAATTACCTACAGTCACCAGTAACTTATAGGCATCGGTCGCCAACTTACCTCGGACATCTTCAGCGCTCATTCCAGTAATCACCACCACATTTCTGAGGAGATTGCTGGACCTCCGGGCACCCCATGGTTTGTTATGCCCTGCAAATGGCGTAGACAATGGGAGAGAAAGCAGAAACGAGGCTGCAGGGCTGGCCTCTGTGCCCAGCTGTGCAAACTACGCACCAAACCACTGTTACTTTCAATTTTTCTCACCAACGCCAGATCCTTCGCCAACAAAATGGATGAGCTGCGATCAGAGATCGCCTACAATCGCTATGTCTGGGACTGTTGTATTCTGATTTTGACTGAGTCATGGCTGAACCCACATATTCCGGACACCGCTGTGGAATTACCTGGCTGAACCACACACCGTTTCGACTGCAATGCTGATTCTGGTAAGGTGAGGGCTCTGTGTTTATGTGCTTCAGACTTGGTGTAATAACAGTGGAGTATTTCAAAGCCACTGTTCACCAGACTTAAAGACCATGTTCTTCCTGTGTAGGCATTTTTATCTTCCCCACAAGCTAACGGCAGTTATTTTAACAACCGTTTACATTCCTTCAGACGCTAATGTTAGCTTAGCACTCAATCACCTCCAGCATATTGTCAGCAGGCAGCAAAGAGATCACCCCGACGCAGGGGATTTTAACAAAGCATGCTTAAAGACTATACTCCCCAAATTCCACCAACATGTTAAGTGTCCCACAAGAGGGGAAAGAACACTGGATCATGTTTACAGCAACATTAAGCACGCCTACAGAGCCACCCCCTTCCCCACCTTGGACAATCAGACCATCTCTCTCTGCTTCTAATACCAGCCTACACTGGTAGAAGAAGAGTCCCCCCCCCCCCCAACCAAACAAACAATTAAAACCTGGCCTCAAATGCTCTCATCCAACTAAAAGACTGCTTTGTCTGCACTGATAGGAGCATCTTTGAACAGCAGGATCTGGACTCCTACACCGAGACTGTCCTTTTCTACATCAAATGCTGTGTAGAAAATGTGACAGTTACCAAGCACATCCAGGTCTTTCCAAACTGCAAACCCTGGAGGACCAGTGAAGTCCAAGCACTGATCAAAGCTCGCAACTCAGCCTTCAGACAGAGGGATAGCTCTCTGTGCAGCACTGCTAGAACCAACCTGAGAAGAGGCATAAAACTTGCTCAGAACGCCTATAGGAGGAAAGTGGAGAGCTTCCTCACAGACAACAACCCCCGACAGATGTGGATGGGAGTGCAGGCCCTCACCAACTACAGGGGCCAGGGCCCCCCAACATCAGACAGGAGCCTCACTCTGGCAGAGAAGCTTAACAGCTTCTTTACCTGGTTTGAGCACCCCCCCAAACTCGTCCCCCCTCCTCCCCTCTCCCACGCCCTCCTCCCCCCTCTCTCTCCCCCTTTCCCCTCTCTCTACAGATGCATGAGGTGAGGAGGCAACTGAGAGCAGTGAACCCCCACAGAGCTGCTGGTTCTGACAGCATCCAAGGAGCGGTGGTCAAAGCATGTGCAGACTAGCTGGCAGGGATCCTCACCAAGCTGTTCAACCTCTCCCTGACGCACACCACTGTCACCTCCTGCCTCTAGGCCTCCACCATCATCCCTATCCCCCAAAAGTCCACAACTGACAGCCTGAATGACTACAGACCTATAGCACTCATGTCTGTAGCCATGAAGTGTTTGAGCAACTGGTGTCCCAGCACATCAGGGACTGTCTTCCCCCCGCATTTGACCTCAACCGGCTCGCCTACAGGGAGAACCGGTCTACAGAAGACACCATCGCCACCACTCTCCACAGAGCACTGAGCCACCTGGAGAACCCAAGGGGCTGCATGAGGATGCTCTTTGTGGACTACAGCTCAGCTTTCAACATCATCATCCTGGACATCCTGATCAACAAACTGCACCTCCTCCAGATCCCGCCCCCAACCTGCTCCTGGATAAAAAACTTTTTCACCAACTGTCCATAAACAGTTAGACTTGGCCCCAGCCACTCCTCCACACTGTCTCTAAGTACTGGCTCCCCCCAGGGCTGTGTGCTAAGCTCTCTACTGTTCTCCCTGTACACCTTTGACTGTATTCCAATGCACCCAACCATTGTCACTGGGAAATATGTGGATGATACCACCTTAGTTGGGCTTATCACCGATGACAGTGAGAAGGAATATAGGGTGGAGGTAGAGGATCTGCTTCTGTGATGCCAAGCAAACAACCTGAAACTGAATGTCCAAAAAACCAAAGAACTCATACTGAACTTCAGGAAGAACAGACATCCCCCCCCCAATAAATGGCGACTGTGTGGAAAACGTCCCCACCTTCAGGTTCCTGGGCACCCACATCTCTTCTGACCTCTTCTGGACTGTCAACACCAAGGCCCTGGTGAAGAAAGCCCAGCAGCGGCTGCACTTCCTCCGTGTCCTGAGGAAGAACAACCTGGACCAGAAGCTGCTGCTGGCCTTCTATCACTGCTCAGTGGAGAGTGCGCTCACCTACTGTCTGGGTGTGTGGTACACCGCCTCCATGGCCGAGAACAGAAAGGCTGTGCAGAGGGTCATCAACACCGCCCAAAAAATTATCAGCAGCCCACCTTGGAAGACATCTCCAGATCCTCCTGTCTCAGAAGGATCAAAGCCATCACAGGAGACTTCTCACATTCCTCCCACCACCTGTTTGACCTGCTTCCCTCTGGACGATGGTTCAGATTGATCAGGTCCCACATTTCCAGACTGACAAACAGTTTCTTCCCCTGGTCCATCCAAACTGCAAACAGTCAGAAGCCCCACCTGCCTTCCTCCGAATGCTCACATGCTCAGAACTGAGAACCCTTTGATTATCACAATAGCTCACCTGTCTTTGCACTCCGCACTTTCATGTTCATTGATCCATCTGTGAAACCACTACTGTGTGTATATTTTCCGTAATCCTTTGGGCCATTTTACTCAATTGTGTGTTCAGTTGTGTGTCTGCATTCTGCACTCTTAGGTACATAGTTCCACTGACATAACGCACGGCTCAGGAGACACACACGCAGGCTCAGGGTAGATTCAACAGCTTTATTCAACAACAAGGGTGTGTGACTGCGTGTCTGTGAGATGTGAATGTATTGGTGGTGGACGTCAGCTTCAGGCACGGGGGCAGGAAGCCCTGCAGCCGGGCAACCCTACGGGAGAGAGCACAGGGAGAAGGGTAACGGGCACCAAACCAATACAGAGGGATAATGGGATATGCTGGCTTACTTGGTTAGTCAGGTGGCTGGCGTTGACAAGGGCATAGCCCGGGAGACAGCGACCTGGAGCGCCTGTGACAGCAGCGAGGAGACGGCGAAGCAGAGGAGAAGTCCGCAGCCGGGAAATCCACCTGTGCACAGGGGAGATGACTGGAGAGGGAGGTAAGAGATTCTTACGTGAATGATCTTGCTGGTAGAAGGGGGTTCCTTGCAGCAAGCAGGCCGACGAGATCAGACGGCTTCAGGCCGAAGCCCAGGGCAGAGTGGCTTAAATCCCACGCCGCTGACGAGGTACAGGTGTGCGCGCAGCTGGCGCCGCTAATGAGCGGCGAGTCATGACATCCACCTGCGTAGCGACTACCATACCTGTGTATATTTCCGTAATCCTGGGCCATTTTAATTTTATTTTTATTTCAGTCGTGTGTTTAATCATGTGTTCTGTAACCGTGCCTTATCTAATCCTTCTCCATCCATCCATCCATCCATCCATTGTCTACTGCTTTTCCAGAGGTCCGGGTCGTGGAGGTAGCAGTTCAAACAGAGAAGCCCAGACTTCCATCTCCCCAGCCGCCTGCTCCAGCTCTTCAGAGAGGATACCAAGGCGTTCCCTGACCAGCTGGGAGACATAGTCTCTCCAGCGAGTCCTGGGTCTGCCCCGAGGTTTCCTCCCAGAGGCACGTGTCCAAAACACCTCAAGTGGGAGGTTTCCAGGAGGCATCCAGATCAGATGCCCATACCACCTCAAATGGCTCCTTTCAATGTGGAGGAGCAGCGGATCTACTCTGAGCCTCTCCCGGATGACTGCGCTCCTCACCTTATCTCTGAGGGTGAGTCCAGCAATCCTACGAAGAAAGCTCATTTCAGCCACTTGTAGCTGCGATCTCGTTCTTTCAGTCATTACCCAAAACCCATGACCATAGGTGAGGGTAGGAACGTAGATTGACTGGTAAATCGACAGCTTTTCCTTAGAGCTCAGCTCCCTCTTCACCACAACAGACTGGTACAACGTCCACATCACTGCAGATGCTGCTCCAATCCGTCTGTCAGTCTCTTGCTTCATTTCCCCCTCAGTCGTGAATAAGACCCCCAAATACTTAAACTTCTCCACTTTGGGCAGGGGCTTGTCCCGAACCCAGAGAGGACAATCCACCTTTTTCCGGCTGAGGACCATGGACTCGGACTTGGAGGTGCTGATTCTCATTGCAGCCGCTTCACACTCAGCGGCAAACCGTCCCAGTAAGACCTGTAGGTCATTGCTGGATGAAGCCAGCAGGACAACATCATCTGCAAACAACAGAGATAAGATCCTGTGGTCACCAAGCAGGACACCCTCTGTTCCCTGGCTGCACCTAGAAATCCCGTCCATAAAAATTATGAACAGGATCGGTGACAAAGGACAGCCCTGGTGGAGTCCAACTCTCACTTGGAATGAGTCCGACCGAGTGTTGGCAGTACGAACCAAACTCTCACAACGGTCATACAGAGACTGAATAGCTCATAACAACAAGCCCGATACCCCATACTCCCAAAGCACCCCCCCCAAAAAACCACAAGGTATGTGGTCGAATGCCTTCTCCAAGTCCACAAAACACATGTAAACTGGTTGGGCAAACTCCCATGAACCCTCAAGGATTCTCAAGAGGGTAGAGAGCTGGTCCGATGTGCCACGGCCAGGACGAAAACCACACTGCTCGTCCTGAATCTGAGGTTCAACCAACGGCCGGACTCTCCTCTCCAGTACCTTGGTATAGACCTTCCCAGGGAGGCTGAGGAGTGTGATCCCTCTAAAGTTGGAGCACACCCTCCGATCCCCTTTTTTGAAGAGAGGAACCATAACCCCAGTTTGCCATGACAAAGGCACGGTCCTTGACCTCAACGCAATGTTGCAGAGGCGTGTCAATCATGACAGCCTTACAACATCCAGGGCCTTGAGGTACTCAGGGCAAATCTCGTCCACCCCTGGGGCCCGGCCATCAAAGAGATGTTTAACCACCTTGGCGACCTCAGCCCCTGTGATAGGTGAGTCATCCCCCTCATCCACAAGCCCTGCTTCCTCTGTGGAAGGCGTGTCAGTGGGATTGAGGAGATCCTCGAAGTATTCCTTCCACCACCTGACGATATCCTCAGTTGAAGTCAGCAGTGCCCCATCCACACCATACACAGTGTAGACAGGGAGCTGCTTCCCCCTCCAGAGCCATTGGACAGTTTTCCAGAATCTCTTCAAGGCCGACCGAAAGTCTTGTTCCATGGCCTCACCGAACTCCTCCCATACCCAAGTTTTTGCTTCAGCAACCACCCGAGCTGCACTCCACTTGGCCTGCCGGTACACCTCAGCTGCTTTGGGAGTCCCACAAGCCAACCAAGCTTGATAGGACTCCTTCTTCAGCTTAATGGCTTCCCTCATTCTATCAAGATGTTTGGAGAAAGGTCAACGACTGTATAGTTTCATGGATGCAACTAAAAGTGGGATTTTGTGGTAGCTGCCTACTCGGTTCCTATCATAGGTGCTGACTTTCTGTGTACTTATGGTCTCCTTGTAGACATTGCTAATAGACGTTTGGCTGATGCTGTTTCTTTTTCTTCACTGCCTTGTATAACTCTTGGAGCTGGGCCACTAACACATGCTCATTTTTTTAGCCTCAGGGGACGTGTACCAGCACTTGCTTTGCTCACAGTGACTAATTTTTCCGCTGCTGTGACCAAGCATGGGGTTGATCATTTTATCACCACAAAGGGCCCTCCTGTTTTCGCGCGCCCGCACCACCTCGACGCAACTAAGCTAGCCACCAGGCTGGAAGAGTTTGCTAACTTCAATGGTTTGTGGTGGCTGTGTGGTAATTTCCATTGCCTGAACAACATCACAGAGCATGACCGTTATCCGATCCCTCACATACAGGATTTTTTGGTGCACCTGGCCGGGAAGTCCATTTTTTCTAAGGTGGATCTGGTCTGTGGCTACCACCAGGTCCCAGTGTGCGCAGAAGACGTCTCAAACACAATGGTAATAACACCCTTTGGCCCTTTTGAGTTTCTTCGTATGATGTTCAGGCTTAAGGGCACGACTCAGACTTTTCAGAGGATGATGGATGCGGTGTTCCGTGATTTGCCATTCATGTTTGTCTACCTGGATGACGTTCTGGGGCTAGTGCGTCTGAGGAGGAACACCTTTCTCATTTGAAGAAAGTTTTCCGACAGCTGGAGGCACATGAATTGATAGTTAACCCAGAAAAATGTCAGTTTGGGTTTCCAGAAATTGATTTCTTGGGCCATCGCATCTCATCTAGGGGTGTGGTTCCACTGCCAGATAAAGTGCGGGCGGTGTTGGATTTCCCACGTCCGCAGACCGTGGGGGCACTGCAGGAGTTTTGGGGGATGGTTAATCGTTTCCTTCCCTGGGCAGCCCAGCTGCTGCAACCACTTTATGACGTGCTCAAGAAAAAGAAACCCATGGATGGCATCGACTGGACCCCCGATCGGGTCCAGGCTTTTTTGGGTGCCAAAGCTGCGGTCGCCAATGTGGCTTTGCTGGCCCATCCATCCCCGTCGGAGTGGATTGCGCTAACTATGGATGTGTTGAGCAGTGGTGGAACAATACGTCTCCGGTTCATGGCAACCTTTTGCCTTTTTCAGCCGCACACTGCGCAACAACGAGCGCAAGTACAGGACTTTTGACAGAGAGTTATTGGCTCTCTACCTGGCCACGTGCCACTTCCAGTTTTGGCTTGAGGGCCATGTATATACCGCATTTGTCGACCACAAACCTCTAATCTACACGATGTCCAAAATTTTGGAACCATGGTCGGCACATCAGCAACGTCACCTAGCTGCAATATCGACATTCACTACCAACATTCAGCATGTGGCCGGCAAGCTCAACATTGTGGCTGACTGTTTGTCGCACACGCTTGTCTCTCCAGTCTACATGGGCATTGGTTTTTCCACCATGGCCGCTGACCAACCGGGAGACGCCCCACCCCCCACCCCGTTTTGTGATGTCTCCACTGGCCGTCCTTGCCCGGTTGTTCTAATCTCTTGTTCCAATCTCTTACGCACGAATATGAAGGAGTGGGCTGCAGCTTGCATTGTGTGCCACCGGGCTAAGGTTCAGAGGCACACCAGAGCCCCCCTGGAACCATTCCGGATTCCGAGCAGGAGATTCGACCACATCCACGTGGACTTAGCAGGCCCCTTTCTGCCGTTGCAAGGTTTTATGCACCTTTTGATGATAGTGGGCCGCACCACGCATTGGCCATAGGCAATCCTGTTGGCTTCCACCACTTCTGCCGACGTAGTCCACGCATTTTTGTCATCTTGGGTCACACGTTTTGGTTCCCCATCGGACATCACCTCTGATAGGAGTCCCCAGTTCATTTCGGAACTCTGGTCCACCATGGCCGAGAGCCTGGGGATCAAACTACACCATACCACCGTGTATAATCCGCAGGCTAATGGTTTGTGCAAAAGGTTCCACAGGTCACTTCAAGCCACGTTTAGAGCCTCATTGACCAACACAAATTGGGTCGACCGCCTCCCTTGGGTCCTACTTGGCTTACGCTCCGCACCCAAGGAGGATCTTGCTGTTTTCCCGGCTGAGCTCGTTTTTGGTCAGCCGTTGTGGGTCCTGAGTGAATTTTTGCCGGAAGGTCTCGTGCCTGGCACCGACTCGTCCGTGCAGTTTTTTCCTAGGGTTGAGTCAGTTAGCGTTCCGGGGCTGGTGCACCATTATTTCACCCGTGTTTTTGTTCCTGTTTGGATCATGCCAAGTTTCTTTTTGTCAGACACAATGCCTACAAGACTCCACTGCACCCACTTTACAATGGTCCTTTCAGGGTTTTGGAAATGGGTGCAAAACATTTTGTGTTGGATTTTGGGGGGCGCAGGGAAACCATCTGCATAGATAGGCTCAAGCCTGCTCACATGTTGGCAGATGAGCAGGTGGTGCCGGCCCAGACTCCCCGGCGTGGACGCCCACCTGTTGTGGGTTTGCAGGTTGGTCTTTCCCCTACAGAGGACTTTTTGCCAAGACTGGAGCCTGAGTCATTTTGCTCCCCGCCTCAACCAGGAGACCCCTCGGCTGGCCCGGCTGCTCCATGATACAGCTGTTATAGGCGATTGCTCAAGTCCAGGGTGCTGGACTGATAAGGCCCCATCTGGGTGTTGGGGGGGGGGGCTGTGTGGCAGACCACTAGGAGACTCCACTCACACCCAGTGACTTGGGGAGACAGAAGGAGAAACTGGGGAATATATGTACTGTATGTGCTTTGGCGCCAGATGCCATTCTGTTTTATGTTGGAGTTGAGTAAAGATCGGAAATGGCAGCTCTTGTGTCTCGTCCCTTCATTCCACCACAGCTGCTCCAAAACCTAAAACACAGAACAGTTTTGGTGCTGGTCTAATGCAGGCGTATGATGTTTTTTCAGCAGGGATTCTTTCATATTAGCAGGACAACAATGCAAAGGACATGTAATTACTTTATTTAGTGATATGCTACACAAGACAAGGGACAATGGGGAGCATAGGTTTGGTTCTAACATCAACTATTGTTATAATAAATAAATAGTGAAGATTAGTTAATTAGATATTACACAAAGTGCTTGCATACACATATCTTTTAGATCCACACATCCACACAAGCTCACACATACACATGCACACACACACACACACACACACACACACACACACACATACAAGCTCCACAGGAAAGTCCTAATATTATCCCTTATGATTATAATTGCCATCTTTATGTGTGTAGGATGTTGCTGCATTCCCTGTTGTAGAGGCCTTATTGAAAAACAGTACATGCTGCTGGTGCATGCCAGTATGCCATATTAGCTCAGCAGGAGGAGAGCGACAAGGATTCAAGTGATGAGGACAGTCATGCTTAAATCATGTCTACCAGTGTCTCTACAAGAAAAAATGTTGGTATTGACAATCTGCCTATAATGACTAAAGCATGATGTAACAGCTGAAAATTGTGTAAATACATTTATTGGAAGTTTTTTAAGTTTTTATTTTTGATACTGAATTTGTAATACTGAATGTTTGTAAATAATGACTCATTTCGATGGTTGCCAAAGGTAGTAGAAACGAGGTGAGAATTTTTTCTGTATAAATGCTCAAAGAATGAAGATTGAAAAGAAATTGCATTACAATGATTACTCATGAAAGTATATACTGCTCATAGGTTTTTCACTCATCACACATGAAAACAACATCAGGTGTCTGATACCTGTTTATTATAGTTATTGACTCCATGAAAATGGAGTCAAGAGAGGAAATTGTTATAATAAATAAATAGTGAAGATTAGTTAATTAGATATTACACAAAGTGCTTGCATACACATATCTTTTAGATCCACACATCCACACAAGCTCACACACACACATGCAAACATACACAAACATACACACACACACAAGCTCCACAGGGAAGTCTGTGTTCCTGTTTCCATATATGGGCATGGGGGTCATGTAGGATTAAAGAGGAGACATCTGAAGAGACAGGAACCAACAGGATGGAAGTCATAAAGAGCTGGGATGACATCTGAAGCCATTTGGACACTGAAAGGACCAGTTCTAACTAGTTTGGACAATGGCCAGTGTATTGTTGGAAAGTTACTGGGAAACGCCCAGTAACAGGAAGCCTTTTTGTAGCTGTGCTGTTCTTTGTTCTGGGTCTTTTCACCAGAGGGGGCTGGGAAGGACCCATGTGTCACGCCTCCCTGCTCATCAGCGGCGCCAGCTGCACGCACACCTGCGCCTCGTCAGCGGTGAGGGATTTAAGCCGCCTTGCCCTGGGCTTCGGCCTGAAGCCGTCTGTTCTCATCGGCTACTCTTGCTGCAAGGAATCCCCTTCAACAAGCAAGATCGCAAGTAAGCATCCTTATCTTCTTCTTCCAGTTATCCTCCCCTGTGCACAGGTGGTTTTCCCGGCGGCGGACTACGTTCCCCAGCCATCTCCTCCTCGCTGCTGCTTCAGGCGCTCCGGGTTGCTGTCTACCGGGCTATGCCCTTGCTACGCCAGTCACCTGCCCGAACCAAGTAAGCCAGTAGCCATTATCTCATCTCCTGTGTTGGTGTGGTGCCCGTTACCCTTCTCCCTCTGCTTCTCCCATAGGGTTGTCCGGCTGTACGGTTTCCTGTCCCCGTGCCCGACGCAGACGATACCACCAATACATTACCATCTCACATACACGCACCCATACACACTTGTTGTTAATAAAGCTATTGAATCTACCCTGAGCCTGCGTGCGTGTCTCCTGAGCTGTGCATTATGTCAGTACGGCTTCAGCAGAGCGGCTCGGCGGACAGCGGGCTCGCACGCCGTCTTTCCACCCTCGAGGCTCGGGTGGATCTAATAGCCCATCAACAACAAGTGATTTTAACCCAGTTGGGTACAATAACTAGCCGATTGGACCGCTTGGACCCCCAACAGCCGTTCCCCCCGGCTCGTCAGGGTGGCGTGGCTCCTGCTGCTCCAGCGGCCGTTCAGCCAGCTCCGGCGGCACCGACACGGCTCACACCCATTCCAACCCCCGCCCGCTTTAGCGGTAAGCTCGGTGGAGCACGGGGGTTTGTCATGCAGTGTGAGTCTGTGTTTCACCGTGTGCCCGGAGATTTTCCATCAGACCACAGCCGAATTGGCTACATAGGGAATCTCCTGGAGGGAAGAGCGCTTACCTGGGCTTACGCCGTAATGGCGAAGCCCAGTTACGCCACCCTCACCTATGACCAATTCGTGAGACTGTTCCTGGAAGTGTTTGATCATTCGCGGACAGAAAGCATTCAGGTCGACCGTCTTCTCAGCCTTCAGCAGGGAAGCCGGTCGGCAGCTGACTACGCGATCGACTTCCGGGTCGCTGCGGAGGAGGTTGGCTGGGGCAAACAATCGCTCTGCGGCATCTTCCTTCGCAGTCTCAGCGCTGGTCTGAAGGATGAACTGGCTGGACGGGATACCCCGGAGACGTTAGCGGAGCTAATTTCCCTAGCCATCAGCTTGGATAACAGGCTGTGCGAGCGGGCCTCGGAGCGGAAGTTGTCTTCTCGCCCTCGAGGTGCCTCGTCGCGCCTGCCCCAAGCTCGCCCCCTGGCGTTGCCGTCACCGTCGTACTCCGAGGAGTCGGAGCCGATGGTGACAGGTTGGACAAAGCTCCCCCAGCGGAGAAACAACGCCGCCGTGAGTTGGGTCTCTGTATGTATTGCGGAGACAGTCAACACACGGTGGAGCTTTGTCCACAGAAGCCAAACGGGGAGGTCCGCGAGTTACTGTAGGGGGCCTTGCGGATGCTAATCGGTTAACTCCCCTCACTCAATTGACGCTGCCCATTCGTTTCTGTCATAATTCCACGAGGCACCTCACCCATGCACTGGTGGATTCAGGCACGGAGGGCAGCTTTATTTCACAGAGCCTGGCAACTCGATTGGGCATCCGTTGCCATACCCTCAAGACTCCTCTTGCCCTGGTAAATCTCTCCCATGTTTCCCAGGGAAAAGTAACACACCAGACCATCCCCGTCCCTGTTATTATTTCTGGAAACCATCGGGAGGAGATCATCTTCTACGTCCTACCTAACTCTGTATCTCCCGTCATTCTCGGATACCCCTGGCTCCGCCTCCACAGCCCTGTCCTGGACTGGAGGTCTGGTAGAGTGTCCGCCTGGAGCTCCTTCTGCATGAGCACCTGCCTTCAATCCGCTGCCTGCGCCCCGTCCTCGCCTTCTACTCCCAAGGACGCCGCGCCTCCGGATCTCACCCTGGTGCCATCGGAGTTTCACGACCTGGGTATGGTATTCAGCAAATCCAAGGCGATGTCTCTTCCCCCGCACAGGCCCTATGACTGTGCTATGAACATCCGCCAGGGGGCACCCTTACCCTCGGGGCGACTCTAAGTCTGTCTGCGCCGGAGAAGGAGGCTATGAATTCGTATCTTAAGGAATTGCTGAGTGCTGGAATCATCCGCCCCTCGTCATCACCATTAGGCGCAGGGTTCTTCTTCGTGGGCAAGAAGGACGGCTCCCTCCGTCCTTGTATTGACTATCGCGCCCTGAATGACATCACGGAGAAGGACCGTTACACCTTGCCCCTAATGGACACCGCCTTCCACTCCCTCCAGGGGGCGACTTGGTTCACCAAGCTGGATCTTCGTAGCGCATACCACCTCGTCCGGATCCGGGAGGGAGATGAGTGGAAGACAGCCTTCCGAACCCCGAACGGCCATTTCGAGTACCTGGTTATGCCGTTCGAGTTGACCAACGCTCCAGCCGTCTTTCAGCGCCTTATAAATGACGTCCTCTGGGACTTCATCGGCCTGTTTGTGTTTGTCTACCTGGATGACATCCTCATCTTCTCCAGATCCAGGGACGAGCACCGGGTCCATGTGAGGCGGGTCCTCCAGAGGCTGCTGGAGAACCGGTTGTATGTCAAGGCTGAGAAGTGTGAGTTTTACGCTAAAACAACGTCCTTCCTCGGGTTCGTCATCTCCCATGACCAGGTGCTTCCGGACCCAGCGAAGGTGAAGGCGGTGGTGGAATGGCCCACTCCTACGTCAAGAAAACAAGTACAACAGTTTATTGGGTTCGCCAATTTCTACCGCCGCTTTGTCCCGAACTTTGGTACCATCGTCGGCCCTCTGACCCGCCTCATGTCTCCTAAGGTTCCGTTCCGGTGGACTGAAGAGGCCGCGGCTGCTTTCCAGGCGCTGAAGGCAGAGTTCTCCTCCTCCCGGGTCCTCAGCCAAGTCGATCCCTCGCTGCAATGCATCGTGGAGGTGGATGCTTCGGACACGGGGGTGGGGACGGTGTTATCTCAACGGTCACCTGACGACGGAATCAAACGGCCCTGCGCCTTCTTCTATCGGCGCTTGTCTCCGGCGGAACGAAATTACGACGTGGGGGACAGAGAGCTTCTCGCCATCAAGCTCGCGCTGCAGGAGTGGCGTCACTGGCTAGAGGGGGCGGCCCTGCCGTTCGTGGTTCTAACCGACCACAAGAACCTGGAATATTTAAGATCTGCCAAGCGTCTGAATGCCCGCCAGGCGCGTTGGTCCTTGTTCTTCGCCAGGTTCTGCTTCAACATCACCTTCAGGCCTGGCTCCAAGAACGGCCTGCCTGACGCCCTCTCTAGGCAATTTGCCCCTGAGGCGTCTGAGGACGCAGCCCACACCATCTTGCCCAGGTCATGCATCGTGGGAGCCGTCACTTGGGACATTGAAAGTAAGATCCGGAAGGCGCAGGAATCGGAACCAGACCCTGGCGGCGGACCGGAGGGGAGGCTTTTTGTGCCGTCCACGGTCCGGGGGGAGGTCATCCACTGGCTGCACACATCAAAGCTCACCTGCCACCCTGGTTCCTCCCGGATGATTGACTTACTTCAACGATCCTTCTGGTGGCCGGGCCTGCGGAAGGATGCTGCCCGCTACGTCCCGGCCTGCCCCGTCTGCGCCACCAGTAAATCAGGTAATGCCCCTCCAGCGGGTTTGCTCCAGCCTCTGCCCGTCCCTGGCAGGCCCTGGTCGCATATCACCCTGGATTTCGTCACCGGTCTCCCGGTCTCTAACACCTTCGACACAGTCCTGACCATCGTTGATCGTTTCTCCAAGGCTGCTCACTTCATCCCATTACGAGGGCTTCCGTCTGCCTTGGAGACGGCGGACCTCCTTATCCAGCACGTGGTCAGGTTGCACGGGATTCCGGTGGACGTGGTCTCGGACCGGGGTCCCCAGTTTTCCTCAGAGGTTTGGAGGTCCTTCTGTAACGCCCTGGGAGCCAAGGTAAGCCTCTCCTCCGGCCATCACCGCCAAACCAATGGGCAGTGTGAGCGGACCAATCAGGAGCTGGAGGCTGCGCTCCGCTGCGTCACAACATCCAAGCCTGCGTCCTGGAGCACCCATCTCGCCTGGGTTGAGTACGCCCATAACACCGCCCGCTCTTCTGCCACTGGGATGTCCCCATTTAAGGCGTCCCTAGGCTACGACCCCCCTCTGTTCCCTACGCAGGAGAGTGAGGTAACTGTCCCCTCAGTTCGGGCGCACCTCAGGCGGTGCTGCTCCATCTGGGCGTCGGCGCGCAATGCGCTTTTACGCACGGCGGAGCGCAACAAGTCTACGGCGGACCGGCACAGAAGACCTGCCCCAGCCTACCAGGTAGGCCAATGTGTCTACGTGTCTACCCAGGACGTCGTTTTAAAGGGTGAGAGGAGGAAGTTGGCACAGCGGTTCATGGGCCCATACCCCATTACTAGGATTATCAACCCGGTGGCTGTGCGTGTGGCTATTCCCCCCTCCCTCCGCATCCATCCCACCTTCCACATTTCCAAGGTGAAGCTGGCAGTCTCCGACCCCCTTTGCCCTCCCCCTGCTGCGCAGCCTGCGCCCCGGATGATTGGTGGTCATCCGGCCTGGCCAGTCTCTTCCATCCTGGACTCCCGGCGCCGGGGTTGCGGGTTGCAGTACTTGGTGGACTGGGAGGGCTATGGACCTGAACATAGGCAATGGGTACCCTCGTCGTTTGTGTTGGATCCATCTCTCATCACTGAGTTCCACCGAGCGCACCCGGAGAAACCATCGCCAGGAGGCGCTGCTAGAGGGGGGAGTACTGTCACGCCTCGCCACTCATCAGCGGCGCCAGCTGCACGCACACCTGCGCCTCGTCAGCGGCGAGGGATTTAAGCCGCCTCGCCCTGGGCTTCGGCCTGAAGCCGTCTGTTCTCATCGGCTACTCTTGCTGCAAGGAATCCCCTTCAACAAGCAAGATCGCAAGTAAGCATCCTTACCTTCTTCTTCCAGTTATCCTCCCCTGTGCACAGGTGGTTTTCCCGGCAGCGGACTACGTTCCCCAGTCATCTCCTCCTCGCTGCTGCTTCAGGTGCTCCGGGTTGCTGTCTACTGGGCTACGCCCTTGCTACGCCAGTCACCTGCCCGAACCAAGTAAGCCAGTAGCCATTATCTCATCTCCTGTGTTGGTGTGGTGCCCGTTACCCTTCTCCCTCTGCTTCTCCCATAGGGTTGTCCGGCTGTACGGTTTCCTGTCCCCGTGCCCGACGCAGACGCCACCACCAATACATTACCATCTCACATACACGCACCCATACACACTTGTTGTTAATAAAGCTATTGAATCTACCCTGAGCCTGCGTGCGTGTCTCCTGAGCCGTGCATTATGTCACCATGGCCATGTTCACTGACTCTCTGCATGATTCAATAAAAGTTAAGCTGAAAAATAGTATTTATTCTGTGATTATTGGTTGGTTAACTGAAAAGATTCTGCTAACTGTCCAAAATTAATTTTTACAGGTTCATGGTGGAGGACATGGGCAGTTAGCCAACTACTTTGACGACAGACGTCACATTGGGATACAAACCTTTGTCTGGGTGTCGTGGACAATCCAGGGCCCCTACTGATCAGAAGATGAGCAGAACTGCTTCTAAAAAATCTCTGTAGGATTGTTTGTGACATTCAGTCAAAGTAAGTCTTTTGTCCTGCTTTTTAAATTCTACTGGAAAACTTAATATAAAGATAATGTTATATTTTTATGACTATTTTCTATGATTGTAAGAACACGCAGGGAGTCCTAAGCATGCATGCATTCATAATGTTAGGGACAGATCAAAGAGCCGCTTTTTAATAAATAAGGAAGATTTGCAATGCAAGAACTTTTTTACATCAACTAGTGAGCATGAATAAGGTACTCTAATATATTACAAGACTCTCAAATTTAATCCATGAGTGAGTAATATGGGAATTACAAGACTCTCAAATTTAATCAACGATTGAGTAAAAGGACTAATTCTAGTACAAGACCTTAAATAACATCACTAAGTGAGTAAAAGTACTAATGATTGTAATAATTCATGGTACAGCGTGAGATCTTAAAATACATCAGTATTGAACGACTGTCCGTAACAATAAAGATAGCTTGTTAAAATCAGTCCAGAACTGAACTTTATATGATACCGCTTGTATTGATGACCGGACGCGACTCAATGAAAGTATTCCTCTACATATAGTTAAGAGAAAAGAGTATATGCAAATTGAAGGGAACAAAAAGACACACAAATACACAACAAATTCTGCAGATATTGTCCATATTGTACACGCTGATACTGTGTTGATTCTGTAAATCTTGAAGGGATAAATGTGTGAGTTGGGAAATAATGGCGAAAGCCCATGGGCTGTAAATATCGACTAACTTTTTTTCCCATAGTATGTACAGGCGATTTAACCACTTTCACCGTGCAGCAAACAGGGGCGAGTGTGTATCTCTGATCACAAAGGGGAGGGGTAATTCACCCGTTTGCCTGAGTTGAACTGAGAAATTGTGTTTAAAGCATGATAAGAGTTACTGAGAGGAGATTATTTGAAGTAACAGCGCTGAATTGTACATGAAGTTAAAGTTCTAAGATTATCCTTGCATGAATAAAACCGAATTTAAAGGAGGCAGCTCTTTAGTTTCTTTGAAAAAACAAAAAAACAAAAGCAAGGCGTGGTTTGTGGTCAACAGGCTTCGTGGCCATGTTGCGCATTTGCATTTGCACGTGACCAAAATGGCCACGTGTCATTCCCATTGAATAAGAACTGTGCATGTGCAGATTAAGCAGTGCAAACACCATTTTGAAAGTCACCAGGGTGAGTCATCCTGGGCACCATCTTGGAGCTGAGACAGCTAGACCACCTTCAAGTGACGTCATTGTGTCGCTTCATGCTTGAGTGCAGAAGGAACTGCCTCCATCTTGTAGCCAATTATAAGACTTGCATTCTTTCATAAAGTTACCTCCAAATCGAGCTTCCAAGTTAACTTCAAAGGAAATTTTTCCAACAATTTTGGGGACCTTAGTATCTCTCTGGCTGAAAGGGAACCGCTCTAAAAGTTCATGCACGACGGAACAAAAGCCCTCCCACACCTGCTCAATAGCGGGCTTGATGCAGTGAGGCAGCAGTGAGGCAACAGAGAGGCACCCCAATCAGCAGGAAAGTGAAGAGGTTCAACTCTAATCTGGGCAGAGGAAAGAATAAGTAGATTTACTCCTAGTTATAAAAGGGAATGTATTGTTGTGAAAGTCCTAGGTTGAGAATATATACTGCTCAAAAAAATAAAGGGAACACTTTGAAAACACATCAGATTTTAATGGGAAAAAATAAGCTGGATATCGAAATTGTGGCAGGCTAGTCCAGCTTACTCAGATTAAAGGAACACTTTTTAATCTGAGTAAGCTGGACTAGCCTGCCACAATTTCAATATCCAGCTTATTTTCTCCCATTAAAATCTGATGTGTTTTCAAAGTGTTCCCTTTATTTTTTTGAGCAGTATATAAAAATAGGGGTATTTCAAACAGTACTGAAGAAAATGGGGAAAAAAAATAAGAAGAAAAATAAATGTTGTGGAGATTGTTATTGTTGTGCGTGTATGGTGAAGTGAAGTTTGTGTGCTGAGAGTGGACAGAAATGGAGAAGGAAGTTTGGTTTTAGAGGAAAATTGAAGGCTGATGAATGTGAAAGTTTTGTGCAGGATATAAGGGAAAAGTATGGATTGACCAAAGCGCAGGAGTGGTTGGAAGAAGGGAAGAAAAAACTTAAGAATGAGAGACTGACTCTACAATGGTGAGATGAAAAAATAATAAGCGTGACAAAAATGGAAAAAAAAGATGAAAATAAAGACATTGTGTAATGGTTTGTCTGTTTCTCCATTAATCCGAGATGATGGTAGTGGCTGTGGTTCCGGACTGGATCCGCCTCCCTACCCCAGTGACCATGTGAGTTCCTCTTCAGACCCACTTGAACTGGCTGCGGCCACCCGCTCCGCGCCATCGCCTAATGACCCCCTCCTCCCTCCGTGAATACAGTAAAAGAATTTTAAAAAATGAAGGGGCATCGAGAGACAAACAAAGATGATCAAAGATGATCAACAATGAAGAACAAAGATGATCAAACCAATCACACGAAGGAGCACACAGAAGGAAGCATCACAGTGAAACCAGGAGACCAAGTCCTCACAAAGACTGTTAAAAAAAAAGACCTGGTCTGAAGCCCCCTGGCAGGGGCCATATAAGGTAATATAGTCAATTCCTGCAGCTGTAAAAGCACAAGGCAGAGACACTTGGGTACACCTTACACACTGTAAATTATTATCAAAACAAACAATAGAAGCTATAGGGGGAAAGCCATAGAGAGTGTTGCTGTTGTGGAGGAAGTCTGGGGCTACAAAGGGAGTCAGGTATTTTAGTTGACCTGATTGTCTCAAACCTTAGCGAAGAATTAAGAGTCCATAGCAGATTGAATACGCCCAAAATGGCTGACGATGAAAGACCCCCTTAGAGAATACTGACGTAGATTCCAGTTTTTATGAATGGCTCACATGTGTTTGTTGTGCTTGTCCTTATTGTAGTCCTTCTGATACGGTTGTTGTGCAGCTCAATAGCTATTTTAAAAGTAACTGGTAGCGCAATAAACAGCAACATTAAGGATAAAAGGGACACCACCCACAATAACGTGCACTGAAGATAAAGCTTGTATAGTCCAATTTGACTATTTTGATATATATAATTGTGACTACTCCATGCATTATGGATCTGAGTTTGTGATGTATGAAAAGAGTCATAAGTACACGTGCACTCCTCCATGTAACTGGGCTGATGTGTTCAGTCACACAAGACCCGATGACTTTTAATACTTTAACACCCATCATAAATAAGGAAACCACATATGCATTATACAGTCACCCTACCATGGGGCATGTGCTGTGAGCATGAGTTTCAGATATGCCCGTAAGGAATGCACAATTTGTAACCCTATTAGAATAACTACAGCCGTGGACAAAATTGTTGGTACCCATCTGTTAATGAGGGAAAAACCCACAATGATCACAGAAATAACTTGAATCTGACAAAAGTGGTAATACAGTAAACACAAATTCTATGAAAATTAACCAATGAAAATCAGACAATGCTTTTGAATTGTGGTTCAACAGAATTACTTTAAAAATTAAACTCATGAAGCAGGCCTGGACAAAAATGATGGTACCCCTAGAAAAGATTGAAAATAATGTGACCATAGGGACATGTTCAACCAAGATGTGTCCTCTAATTAACATCACAGGTGTCTACAAACTTGTAATCAGTCAGTCGACCTATTTAAAGGGTGACAAGTAGTCACTGTGCTGTTTGGTGACATGGTGTGTACCACACTAAACATGGACCAGAGGAAGCAAAGGAGTGAGTTGTCTCAGGAGATTAGAAAGAAAATTATAGACAAGCATGTTAAAGGTAAAGGCTATAAGACCATCTCCAAGCAGCTTGATGTTCCTGTGACTACAGTTGCACATATTATTCAGAAATTTAAGATCCACGGGACTGTAGCCAACCTCCCTGGACGTGGCCGCAGGAGGAGACGGATAATACGAATGGTAACAAAAGAGCCCAGAACAACCTCTAAACACATTCATGGTGAACTCCAAGGTCAAGGTACATCAGTGTCAGATCACACCATCCGTCGTTGTTTGAGCCAAAGTGGACTTCATGGGAGACGACCAAGGAAGACACCACTGTTGAAAACAAATTATAAAAAAGCCAAACTGGAATTTGCCAAACTGCATGTAGACAAGCCACAAAGCTTCTGGGAGAATGTCCTATGGACAGACGAGACAAAACTGAAACATTTTTGGCAAGGCACATCAGCTCTATGTTCACAGATGCAAAAATGAAGCATACCAAGAAAAGAACACTGTCCCTACTGTGAAACATGGAGGAGGTTCTGTTATGTTCTGGAGCTGCTTTGCTGCATCTGGCACAGGGTGTCTTCAAACTGTACAGGGTACAATGAAATCAAGACTATCAAGGTATTCTAGAGAGAAATGTGCTGCCCAGTGTCAGACAGCTTGGTCTCAGTCGCAGGTCATGGGTCTTGCAACAGGATAATGACCCAAAACACACAGCTAAAAACACCCAAGAATGGCTAAGAGCGAAACATTGGACTATTCTAAAGTGGCCTTCTATGAGCCCTGATCTAAATCCTATTGAACATCTGTGAAAGGAGCTGAAAGATGCCGTCTGGAGAAGGCACCCTTCAAACCTGAGACAACTGGAGCAGTTTGCTCATGAGGAGTGAGCCAAAATACCTGCTGAGAGGTGCAGAAGTCTCATTGACAGTTACAGAAATTGTTTGGTTGCAGTGATTGCAATCGGGATTTGAACCCCTGCCTCCCGGGTGTGGGGCGGATGCTCTACCAACTGAGCCACCACTCCGGTATCAAAATGGCGGCAGCGCGCATGGACGCAGCGGCCCCTCTTAGCATCAGCGAGTGTGAGAGTTTTGAGTGTTTTGATCATTCCAGACGTACATTCTGTAAAACTTACAACCGTGAGACCTTATTAAACATCAAGGTACTGCATGCTGCAAGAATCGCGGCGCTTGGTTGTGATTTGGACATTCTCCGCCAGCATGGAATTCTGGCGGAGTCCCCGCTGGAAGCTACCCGAGAGAGGAGGAAGCGCAGACGGTGTGAACGCAGGCAAAAGCGTGGAAAAAGGGCCGGGATCCATGCTAGGCTAAAGGCTAACCCCTCCAGACCAGCTGTACCGTCACTTCTTCTCTCTAACATCCGCTCCCTCGACAACAAGCTGAACGAGCTGCGTCTGCTGAGAGAAACCCGGAGAGAGTGGAGGGACTGCTGTGTGCTTGTGTTCACGGAGACTTGGCTCCACTAAAACATCCCTGACGAGGCCATTCAACTGGAAGATATGGCGATGTTCCGTGCCGACAGAGTAACGGCGAGCTCCGGTAAGAGCCGTGGGGGGGGGCCTATGCATCTATGTTAACAAGAACTGGTGCATTAATGCCACATTAGTGTCTAAACACTGCTCTCCGTTGGCGGAGTTTGTTATTGTAAATTGTCGGCCATATTATTTGCTGAGGGAATTCAGCAACGTGTTTGTAGCGGCTGTTTACATAGCGCCGAGCGCTAACGCTAACGTTAATGCTAAGAAGGCACTCGGGGAACTGCACGATGCGATTAGTGAAATCCAAACTTCACGTCCGGACAGTTTTGTGGTGGTTGCGGGGGATTTTAACCACACCAGCTTAAAGACTGTGCTCCCCAAGTTTAAACAATGTGTAGACTTTAAGACCAGAGGAGAGAATATGTTGGACTTAGTGTACACAAATACAGATGCTTATAAGGCTATACCCCACCCCCACCTCGGCCTTTCTGACCACATATCCGTGATGCTGGTGCCTGTCTACAAACCTTTATTGAAGCGCAGCAGGTCAGCAGTGAAACAAATCAGGATTTGGCCAGAGAGTACAACCTCTGCACTGAAAGACTGTTTTCTGCACACAGACTGGGAGGTTTTCAAAATAGCAGCCTCCCAGGAAGACAAGACAGATGTGGAGGAGTATGCTGAAACGGTCACCAGCTACATCGCGAAGTGCACAGAGGATGTCACTACAGTGAAGACCATCTCTATGCGGGGTAACCATAAGCCCTGGATGACTGCAGAGGTGCGCTTGCTGCTTACAGCCAGAGATGCAGCCTTCAGAGCAGAGGACAGGATCGCTCTCCGCTCAGCCAGGTCTGCGCTCTCAAAGGGAATTAAGGCGGCGAAGCACGCCTATGCGGAGAAAATCCAGGGACACCTCTGTGACAGTAGGAACACCAAGCAGATGTGGCAGAGAGTTCGGACACTGACGGGCTATAAGTCTAGGCAGGGGGTCGATGATGATGACGCTTCACTTCCAGACAGGCTCAACGACTTCTTTGCACGTTTTGAAGCATCTAACCCGACAACCAGAGGGAGGGCTGGCCCACCCCCACCATCGGTCGGACCAGCTTTTACCATCAACACAGCAGACACACGGAGGACCCTAACCGGAGTCAACCCACGTAAAGCTGTAGGTCCGGACAACATCCCGGGACGTGTACTCCGAGACTGCGTGAGCGAGTTGGCGGATGTCCTGACTGACATTTATAACATCTCCCTGAGTCAGGCCATTGTTCCCAGATGCTTCAAGACCTCAATCATTGTACCGGTGGCAAAGAAACCAGGTTTGTCCTGTTTGAATGACTATCGTCCTGTTGCACTGACACCAATTGTGATGAAGTGTTTTGAACGGCTTGTCAAACCACACATTACAGCCTGCCTCCCTGCATCACACAACCCGCTCCAGTTTGCATATCGTTCAAACCGCTCCACGGAGGATGCTATAGTCACCACCCTACACTCTGTCATCACCCACCTGGACCAGAAAGACACCTACGCCAGACTCCTGTACATTGATTTCAGTTCAGCATTCAACACCATTATTCTCCAGAGACTGATGGAGAAATTACTCCTTCTTGGTCTGAACACCGCCACATGTCTCTGGATCCTGGATTTCCTGACTGAGAGACCTCAGTCTGTCCGGGTTGGAAACAACATCTCCAACTCTGTCACGCTGAGCACCGGATCCCCTCAAGGCTGCGTACTCAGTCCACTGTTGTTTACATTTCTAACACATGACTGTGTATCCAGACACGAGGGGAACCAGATTATTAAGTTTGCAGACGACACCACGGTGATGGGACTTATTCAGAGGGATGAGGAATCAATGTACAGGGAAGAAGTGAGAGACCTGGAGGGCTGGTGCAGGGAGAACAATCTGGTGCTCAACGTGGACAAAACAAAGGAGATGATTATCGACTTCCGGCGGTCACAGCCTGAACACGTCCCCCTCAGCATCGGCGGCCATTTAGTGGAGAGAGTGGAGAACATCAAGTTCCTCGGAGTGCAGATCTCGCAGGACCTGACCTGGAGCAAGAATTCCTTGGGGATCAGGAAACGGGCTCAGCAGAGACTGCACTTCTTGAGGAAACTCAAACAGGCCTCTCTCCCCATCTGCATCCTCAGGACCTTCTACAGAGGTGTGGTGGAGAGTGTTCTGACGTACTGCATTGCTACATGGTACTCCAGCTGCAGTATGTCAGACAAAAAAGCCCTGCAGAGGATAGTCAAGGGAGCTGAGAGGGTAATTGGAGTCTCCCTCCCCTCAGTCCAAGAACTTTTTCAGAACCGTTGTAGGAGCAGGGCACTGAACATTGTCCATGACTATTCTCACCCTCTGCATAAACACTTTGAACTTCTGCCATCTGGTAAGCGATTCCGGAGCATCAGAGGCAGAACCACCAGACTGATCAACAGCTTCCTTCCACAAGCTGTCAGGATGCTGAACAGTTGACCCGGAATCTCTCATACACACTACTGCACCTACGGACATTATGTATATTATTTGTATATTATAGTTAGTTAGTTTTTCCCAAGTATGTCTCAGGGATGTGGAATGGATGGGGGGGTGGAGGTGGTGTGTGTGTGGGGGGGTGAAGATATGTGTGAGTGTGTCTTATATCATGCTGCTTCTATTTATATGGATGCCGAGAGAAACGCAATTTCATCTTGCCTGCACTACAGTTGTATGTACAGCAATATGACAATAAAGTTTGATTTGATTTGATTGCCTCAAAAGGTTGTGCAACAAAATATTAAGTTAAGGGTACCATCATTTTTGTCCAGGCCTGTTTCATGAGTTTGTTTTTTAAAATACAGTAATTCTGTTGAACCACAATTCAAAAGCATTGTCTGATTTTCATTGGTTAATTTTCATAGAATTTTTATTTATTACCACTTTTGTCAGATTCAAGTTATTTCTGTGACCATAGTGGGTTTTTCTTTCATTAACAGAGGGATACCAACAATTTTGTCCATATGTGTATAACATCTCTGGGGTTGTCTGACGCTGGACAATATTATGTTGGAGTAAATGAACCTGGAAAAGAACCCTTAGAGACCGTAGGCATGGTCTACTATGTAGGAACATTTAATTGGTTATAAGATACAAAGATTATTTAATTTATACCTAGAGGTGTATGTGGAAACGGAGGTTTACTTCGGGTCCACGCACATACAGGAAAAACTTATTTTTGGGGCACCAGTCCAAAAGCTTGGACAATTTATTAATAACTAATCTTTATACCTTCAATCAGTCTCAAATATTCATGAATTCTACTGGGTGACTTTAGGAACAAACACATGTAGCGATGACCTTGAGTTCCAATCTATAAAATCATTCTTTGCTGAAGAAAATTGTTTCAACTCAAAAGTCTGGTCATGAACTGTTTCTCTCATCCAAGGACCAGAGTTGTAACACGATCCATCAGCCATAAAGTGGAAGTTAATCCCTTCTCCAAGATTTAGTCATTCTCCCTTTTCTGCTCTTTGGCAAAGGAATGTTTCAAATCGACAGATTTATGGGTGATATAATCCAGACATGGGAGTCGAGATTCTCCTGTAAACAACCAGACAGTTTCACAGTGCCATCTGGTGGACAAATCAGGAATATTTAATATTTTTCTCTTTGCAGTGGAATTTATGTAACATGAACAAATAAACTAGGTCATATTCTTTCTTTCAAGACAGTATCCGCTACTGAAGACGTGGTTGAACTCTTGGGATGGACAATAGGGTTTCAAATGCTTTTATTGATATGATTTGATATGTGTTTCTTTATTTTCAGGGAGAAATTAATTTTTGCATGCTTACTATCACAAATTAATTACAGTTACAATGTTGAGATATTGTGCACTCCTTTATCAAGTAGAATATCTTAGTCACTAAAGTTTAAAGAATTTATGCTTTCATAGGCAGCACACATACTTTAGGAAGGTGTCAATTCTCATATCAAATGTCTCTCCCCCTCCTTTCTCTGCTCTTTGAGAGATCATAGCTGCACTTTAACTGACCAATAGAGCTCCAGTCTTCACTGCATCTCCTTTTTTGGTCGAGTTTATGACTTCTGTTAAACAAAACTCCATGTAATTGGTTCAGCTCAAGTTCCATGAAATTCAGTGAGATTCTGCCACACCCAGGAAAAAACTTTCCTTTGTTTCAGTTTTGGGGCATTGGTCAAGCTGTAAGGAGCAGACGTCTCTGCTCTCCCATTTTTTTTCTATCTTCCAAGTAAGGCCCAGAGGCTGTCATGTGCTGTGAAAATTATTTTTCTTTTCTTTAAAGTTCTTTTTTTTTTCATAATTTATTCTTTTTCTTTAAATTACCATGCAAGAAGATTTTGTTTGATTTTTTTCTAAGCTTAAACCAACTCATTTAAACCACCAACATCGGAAGAAACGGATTTGTGATGTGTTTTTGCCTCAGTTTGAATTTCTGATGGGACTTTGTACAATAAACCAATTCCTTCTTCAGTGCATAAGAGAAGACCTCCCCCAGCTTGCTGAAGAACAGCCCGATTGTGATCTCAGGAACACAGCCTTGTGGGAGAATCTGTCTATCAGCTTCTCCATCAACCGAATCCACGGACATCCAGCTGATTCAGTGGCTATGTTTACTTGGACACAAGTAACCGGATTAAAAGCTTGATCGGAATAAAAATGCTTCATGTAAACACGCCAGTCTGAATATTCTAACCCAATCACGCTCATTCGGATCAAAATTTCATTCCAATTGAGAGGGGTGGGTTATGCCGATTGTTAATCCGAATGGTGCGCATGAAAACACTTATTCTGAACATAGGACAGAAAATATGTTTACTGCACATGTCCGTACACCAGCCGCATGTCGACGTGACGTATTTCTGCCTTAGCAGCAGCTAGCGGAAAACATAGTGGGAGTAAAACAAAACTGGTCTGTATCGTCCTGCTGTCTCCCTCTGTTCATCACATGCAGAAGTACGTACTTGTATCTTCTTTACGGAGACCAGCAGAAGCAAAAGTACAGTCTGAATAACACAATACAGGTCAATTTCGGCACTAAGCGGGACTTGCTAACACCTGAAGTTGCTTCTTCTTCTACTATTTTCGGAATGTCGACGTGCGCATGTCAAAATGATTTACTCCGTTCAAACTTGTGACACATGGAAACACACATCCTAATCAGATCAGCTTTTTCAGGATCCTTGTAAACAGTAAAATTCTGATCTGAATTGTAATCTGATGAAATTTTGCCCATGTAACCCTGGCCAATGTTGGCCCGTGGGGGGCCTGTTACGTACTGGGACACAATGATTCTGCTTGGCTGATGGTCTGTTGTTTAATTTAAACTTAATTTTTTCAGAATATTCCTGGTATACGTTCTTTAAACTTAATTTCATGCAAACCCCCATCAGAATTTCCAAATACATTTTGTCCTTTCATTAATTTACGTTCTTTTTCAGAGTAACACAAATTTTCCATTTTTCTAGATAGTTTACTCATCATTTTCTTCATAAAATTGCATCCACCTTTCTTAACCAATGTTATTTTATGGTTTTCCAATTTGCAGTATACTGACAAATTAAACTACTGTTTCTTTGGTTCCACAAATGTTTGCGTCACATGTGATACTCTGTAACTCAGTCTATGATGCCCATGATACATGTTGAATTCTCTATTTTAAAGTTATCCAAATGTGTTAACCTATTCTGATATTTCTTATTAAACTATTGAAAGACATATGGGAGTTATTGTTTGATTTCATGTCCATTTTCTTGATTATCAGCAGACAAGAACTCACAAGTTGTTTTTTTTTTTTTTGTTTTTTTTTAGAATGATTCATAATTGGTACAAATAAAGAATTGTTAATAAAATTGTCCATTATCTGGACTGGTGCCCTACAAGGATACGAGTTTAATGAAAATAAATCTTCATTCCTACTCACATTCATATTTACACTAATACTTGTACCACCAATAAAACCCATAAATCCACTACAGTAGAAATAGTTGAATGACTCTGACACTAAACTAAATTATTTCAAAGGAAGTTTTTGACCTCTGAAATGACAACATGGACATGTTAGTGTTACAGGACAGGTGGGTGTGAGATATTCATTGCATTCAGATATTTTGGTTAATTTTTGTGACTCATTCATACCAAAGTTATTATTTTTTTTTTTTTATTTAAGTTTTTGTAAAGGGTATACAGGTCATTACAGCAATGCAGTGTTTACATTTTCATCACATGTTCCCTTATTTTCTGATATCTGACAACATTGGAAGATTAATTCTTACAACACCCCTTTTTGTTTTGTTTTTTTAAAGTGAAAGAAAAAGTGAAATTAAAGAGAAAAAAAAACAAAAAACAAATAAAAAAAAACAAACAAACCAGTAAAAAACAAACAAAAAGAAAAAGTAAGTAAATAAAGATAAAAGAGCATCTGAGTAGTGTTGGAACAAAGAGCGGAACCATTATTGAAATGGTATTTGTCAAAGATTAGATCTAATGGAAGACACATATGCGGTCCAGGGTTGCCAAAAGTTCATGAACCCATCCATGTCCTGTCTCAGTGCGAATGTCAACTTTTCCATCGAGTAAATGTCTTGGATCACGTTAGTCCAATCTTCAGGTGTAGGACAGTCCTTCAACATCCATTTTTTAGTTAGAGCTTTTTTGCTTGCCAATATTAAAACAGTGAATAAGTATTTTTCTCCTCGTCTTTCCAGTGAGTCCGGTAGTAAACCCAAATACAAAGTTACAAAAGAAAAGGGAACTGTAATTTTGAATATTTTCCCCAATATTGTCTGTACCTTGGTCCAATATTGGTGGATAACTGGGCATGACCAAAACACATGAAAATGATTTGCAGTCTTTTCACCACACAAGCGCCAACAGTTCAATCCCTTATGGGTAAATTTGTTTTGTGCAGGTGTTCTGAAAAATCTTGCCAAGTTTTTCCATCCAAATTCTCTCCACTGCAGGGATGAGGTACTTTTCCATTGCTGTTTATTTAGCTTTTCCCATATTTCCAGTTGTAAAGTGAAATTCCCCTCTTTTTCCCATCTCTCTTTTATATAAGATGTGTTGTCTCCTTTTAAGTCTTGAAGACCTTGGTATATTTTAGAAATGTATCTGATCCCTGGGATCCCTTTATATGCCATTAAGAAGACCTTCAGAACACCTGACTGGGCCCTTTCCAAAACCTCCTTTTTAAGTATATTGTTTATGTGGTGTCTAAGCTGGAAGAACCTGTAAAGGTCTTGATTTATTAGGCCTTGTTTTTTCAAATCTTCAAAACTTCTTAAGATTTGCCCTTTAAAAAAATCGTAATACTTTATCAGCCCTTTCTCCTTCCACTTTTTAAATCTGGTGTCTGTTTTATTAGGAGTAAAGTCCTGATCATAGGCGATCCATTGCAGAAGTCGATAGGGCTCTTTAGTTTGATTCTCTCTGACTATCTTAAACCAAATTTTTAGCGGGGTCTCTATCCACGGGTTAGTGTTATTCAAAAGCTTAGGTAAGGCATTGTTCCCTATTATCGCCTGTAGGGGGATGTCACTTGTTATTTGGCATTCGATCTCCTTCCATTGTGCAGTGTAGACTGGGTTACATATCTCTACTAAAGTTTTAATTTGTGCGGCTTTAAAGTAGTCCCTGATATTTGGCAGCGCGAGCCCACCTTTGTCTTTGTTTAGCTGTAGGGTTCTATATCTGATTCTAGGTCTCTTGCCCTGCCATATGAATCTTGAGATCCTTCTGTCCAGCTCCTGCCATGTTTTTTTGGGAGGTTCTACCGGTATTGTTTGGAAAAGGTATAGAAGACGTGGAAGTATATTCATTTTGACTGCTTCAATTCTTTGTGCAGTACCCAAGAATGGTATCATATTCCATCTTGCTAGGTCAGATTTTATTTTTGTCACCAGTGGATCATAGTTTAGTGATATAATTTTGTTGAGTTGTTTCGGGATATTGACCCCCAGATATTTCATAGATTCCGACTCCCAGTTAGTTTTGAGTTTGCTTAGTGAATAATGATTTGGGTCATAGTTGAATGTTAAAACTTGGGTTTTATGCATATTTAATTTGTACCCCGATAAATCTCCATACTCTGAAAAAACTGAGGTTAGTTCTGGTAAAGAAGTGTCCGGCTGCCCTAGGTATATTAAAATGTCATCAGCAAAGAGTGCTATTTTATGTTCCTTCTGACCAAGTGTAATACCTTGAATTTTTTGGTTTTGTCTTATCCATTGGCTCAGAGGTTCTATGAAGATTGCAAAGAGCAGTGGAGACAGGGGGCAGCCCTGACGACATCCTCTTTCCAGTTCAAAAGATGATGATAAATTACCGTTAATCCTTATTTTAGCTGTTGGTTTTTTATATAATGCCTGTATAGTTCTAATGAAGTTGTTATGAAAATTGAAACTGGATAAGATTCTATATAGAAAAGACCAGTCAACCGAATCGAATGCTTTTTCAGCATCTAATCCCAATATGACTGCATTTAAGTTATATTTTTTTATATGATGAATTATGTGTAAAGTGCGTCGAATGTTGTCTTGTGTCTGTCTTTGTCTTATAAAACCTGTTTGGTCTAAATGAATTAGGTCTGTCAGTATATTTTCTAACCTTTTGGCAAGGATAATGGTAAAAAGCTTATAGTCCTGATTTAGTACACTGATTGGTCTGTAGTTGGAGCACTCTAGTTTATCCTTTTCAGGTTTAGGTATAACTGCAATGACCCCTTCTCTCCAGGAGGGGGGGATTTCCCCTGTGTGGAGGACATAATTAAATGTTTTCAGGAGGAGAGGAGATAGTTGCTGTTTAAAGGTTTTGTACCACTCTGCTGTATAGCCATCAGCTCCTGGGGATTTGTTAGCTTTAAGTTTCATAATTGCTTTTTCCAATTCTTTAGGATGTATTTCTGACAGTAGTGTTTTATTTTGTGACTCCGTAAGTTGGGGAAGGTTTAATGTGTTTAGGAATGCCTCGGATGCGTTTTTATGTTTTTTGTGGGAGTATAAGTTCTTATAGTAATTCTCGAAGTTTTTAAGAATATCCTGAATTCTGAATTTTATTTCCTTTGATACTGGGTCTCTGATTTTGTAGATTGCTCTTTCTGTTTGATGTTTCCTCAATTTATAGGCTAGCAATTTTGCCGATTTACTGCCTGCTTCATAGTATTTTTGTTTCAGAAATGTAAGTTTCTTCTGGATTTCTATTGTGTAGATCTCATTTATTTGGTTTTTAATTTCCTTAATCTTGAGCGAGTCAGTAGAATGAGTGTTGCCTTTGTGTTCTTTTTCTAGGTTCCTAAGTTCTGACTCTAATGTGGATAGTTTTTCTTGTCTTAGTTTCTTTTGGGTTGCCAGTTTTGCAATAATCTTTCCTCTTATTACAGCTTTACATGCATCCCACAGTATTAAAGGGGATACTTCTCCATTATCGTTATCTTCTAAATATCTGAGAATATCTGATTCCAATTCATCTTTCAATGGTCCTTTCAGGACATTTGAATTTAACCTCCAAGAAAATGTATTATTTGTGTATTTTTGGATATTTAAGTCCATGTAGATCGGACTGTGGTCGGAGAGATCCATCAGTCCTATTTTACATGTTTTTACTCTTCCAATGTCTCTATTAAACATAAAAAAATAGTCAATCCTTGAGTAAGATGAATGTGGAGTTGAGTAAAATGTATAGTCTTTTACACTGGGGTTGAGTTCCCTCCACACGTCACAGATTCCCAATTCTTTTAGTAGCATCCGAGTCTTCCTGTTTTGGGTGTTATTTTGATGTGGGGAATTACCAGAAGCATCCCAGTATGGATTCAGTCTAAGATTGAAGTCCCCACCACATATCACTAAACCTTGAGCTTTAGTTATCATTAGGTCGAATACATTTTTATAAAATTTCCAGTTAGCCCCTGGGGGAGCATACACATTCAGCAGGGTGATATCTTCTCCCTCTAGCCGCCCAGTTACCAAACTGTATCTCCCTTCTTTATCTTTGTGTTCTGATTTTTTTTCAAATGTAATTTTGGTTGATATCAATGTCGCTACTCCCCTCCTCCTCCCTGATTTATATGAAGATGAAGAGATCATTTTAAACCCTTGTCTACTGAGTTTATTGTGTTCCACGTCTGTTAGGTGGGTTTCTTGTAAAAGTATTATTCCTGCTTTGTCTTTTTTCATTTTGCCTAGAATCTTGGATCTTTTAACTGGATTCAGGATTCCTTTTACATTATATGAAATTATTTTGGTTACACCCTGTTTCTCCATTGTGTTGTTTTGTTTAGTATAACTGTGTGGTGGCCCTCTTTTGTGCTACTCAGAAACTGAAAGAACATTAAAAACAAGAAAAACATTAAGAACATAGTGTAAAAAACTTTAAAACAAAAAGCTGTCATAAGAACTTCCTGAGCTGAGGTCTTTTTAAAGACCCTGTAAGAGCCTTGATGGAGTGAAGGCTCTGAGGGAAATTCCTCAAACTCTGTTACGTGTTGAGGGCCCTCTCTTACCACTGAAAGTAGTCCCATGCTTTTAATGTGAGTTTCAGAACCCAATCCAAACTTGTAATGATTTTTTTTTTCCTTTTATGCCTAAACCCTGTGAAATTGTGTGCACCCTCCCACCCCCATCACATCAAACATTCACGCAAAAACAGTATTTGTTAGTATGAGGAGAACATGTGGATTATTGTCACATTTCTATTTTAACAAGTTTTTTTTTTTTTTTATTACAAAGACTTATTTGTTTCAAATAATATGATTGTTCCATGAAATGTTTTACCACATGCTGAATATGCATCTCCTTTAATGTTTGTTACCTTGTATGAGGGGGGTTGGATGTGCGGATTGATTCAAGAGAAAAGAAAAAAAAAAAAAAAAAAAGGTCGCTATTCCAACCTGAAAACGGATAGTTTATCCGCAACGCTCTGGTGCTGGGTTTCCCGCTGCTGGTCCGTGGATTTTGAGGGTCTTTGTGTTGTCCATGTTTGCGCTTTGATCTTCTCACTCGGGTCTGCTGGGGGTTTAAATAGCGTTACCGGGAGCCCTCTTTTCGCCATGTCAGCTGTTGCTTCTTCCGCCGAATTATAGAGACACGTTTCATCGCCGTAGAAGACCCTTAACTTCGCAGGAAATGGTGTCTGAAAGCGCAATTTCTTCTCTCTTAACACCTTTTTCGCGTCATTGTATTCCCTGCGCTTTTTAAGGACCTCCGGGGCGTAATCGTGTTCCACGTAGACTTTTCTCTCCTGGTGCATAAATCCTTTTTTCTGCCAGGCCAGTCTTACAACCTCTTGTTTTATTTTGAAATTGGAAAATCTTACCAACACCGAACGTGGGGGCGCTTCCGCCGCCGGCCTAGCGGCTAATGAACGATGTGCCTTTTCTATCTTCAAGTCGGTGGTTTGTGGAATATCCAATTTCTCTCTTAGTAAGGATTCCACGCATTCTGCCATTGAGTTAAAACCATTTTCGGTTCCTTCTATCAGACCATGAATTCTTATGTTGTCTCTTCTTTGTTTTCCTTCTTGGTCGGTTAGCTTAGCCTCTATAGCTGCTTGTCTTTTGCGTAGGTCTAGCACAGAATCTTCGAGCACTTTTATTCGATCCTCTGTTTCCAAGATTCGGTTCTCGGCCTGGTCCACTCTGCTGTTTGTCCTTTTCAATTCTTCTCTGAATTCCCGAAATTCGGCCGTAACATCTCGGCGAAATCGTCGTAGCTCCTCAAATAGTGATTTCAGGCTAACCCTTTTGTTAGCTATCACCAGTTCCTCGTCTTCTGAACGGAGATCTTCCAGTTCAGATTCTCCGGCCGATACGTGTCCTGGCCTGGAGAATTTCAGTTTCTTCTGTTTTCCTTTAGACATGATGATTTTGTCTTTTGATTTTCACTCCTCCAAAAATCCGTTAAGTTTGATTTTCAAGGTGTTATCCTGGATTGGGTCTGAGAGCTTCAGTGTTAAGCTGCAGTCGCCATGGCGTCCAGACCGGAAGTCATCCATACCAAAGTTATTTTGAGAACAGTACATGTGGTCTCTCATCACATGCAGTAGAGGTTCTGGTACACACATCACTGAATAGAATAGAATAGAATCTTTATTGTCATTATACACAAAATACAGCGAAACTCTGTTCAGCAGTCTCTTAGCAGCTTAAAATACAATCATCTTAGTAATAAATAATAATAAATAGATAAAATACCAATGCACGCTACATATATGTGACTGTGTGCATACCTGCTAAAAGGATTATGAGTGCAACAGTCTGTCTACTGCTCTAGGAAAAAAAAAAAGCTCTTTCATTCTGCTGGTCTGGGTTTTGATGACTCTGAGCCTACCTGAGGGAAGGGTGGAAAACAGATAATGTTCTGGGTGTGTTGGGTCATTCTTGATGTTTTTAGCTCTTCTAAGGAGGCGTGTGGAGTAAATGTCCTCCATGCTTGGGAGCGGGGAGCCCACAATCCACTGGGCTATCTTTGTGATCCGTTGCAGCACGTTTTTTCTGCCTCTGAACAGCTGGAGTACCAGACAGTGCAGCCATGTGTCAGGACACTCTCTACTGTGCAGCGAAAGTTCTTTAGCAGAGCCGGAGGAAGTTTGTTGCACTCCAGGGTTCTGAGAAAGAAGAGTCATTGCTGGGCTTTCTTGATGTTGTGAGTTGTGTTCACACTCCAACTTTGGTCTCTGGATATATACACACCCAAGAATTTGAAGTCAGCAACCTGCTCCACCTCCTCCCCTTCGATGCACAATCCTGCATGCTGTGCTTTTGATTTCCTGAAGTCTATAATTATTTCTTTAGTCTTCTTTATGTTTAAGCACAGGTTATTGTCTCTGCACCATGCCAACAATGTCTGAATCTCCTCCCTATAGGCTGATTCATCATTGTTTGCCACCAAACCCACTATGGTAGTATCATCCGCAAACTTAATTATTGCGTTAGAGCTGTGGGTGGGAGTGCAGTCATGAGTATGCAGGGAGTACAAGATTGGACTGAGAACACTGCCCTGGGGTACACCAGTACTGAGAGTGACAGTGGAGGAGGTAAGACTGCCCAGCTTAACATGCTGGGGTCGGTTCGTGAGAAAATCTTTAATCCATTGACAAAGGGATGTTCCAAGCTGTAGTGATTGCAGTTTGCTGACCAGTCTGTTGGAGCTAATGGAATTGAAGGCAGAGCTGAAGTCAGTAAACAGCATCCGAACATAGGTGTTTGGATTTTCAAGATGGGCAAGAGCTGTGTGTAGTGCTATTGAGATAGCATCATCTGTTGATCTGTTTGGCCTGTAAGCAAATTGATGTTGATCCAAGTCCAAGGGAATGTAAGATTTGATGTGTTGCAACACCAGTCTTTCCATACATTTCATGATTATTGGTGTGAGAGCAATGAGCCGATAATCATTTAGACCTGTGACAGCTGAAGTTTTGGGCACAGGAATAATGGTGGCGGTTTTTAGGCAAGTGGGAACTGTGACTTGTTGAAGTGATTGGTTAAAAATAGCTGTAAATACTGTGGCTAGCTGACTAGCACATGTTTTTAGTACCCGACCTGTAACTCCATCTGGTCCTGGTGCCTTCCTGGTGTCGATGTTATGCAGGACCCGCTGGACTTGATATGACTGAAAAATGAGTGGCTGCTTGCTCTCAGATGCTGTTATAGTCATATCTGATTCTTGCCTATGATTCTTCTCAAATCGAGCAAAAAATGCGTTAAGATCATTTATGAGGGAAATGTTGATGGGAGTACTGTAGTTTTGCTTGTAATCAGTAATAGTCTTGATACCTTGCCACATAGCTCGTGGGTTATTTTCTCTGAAACTATCGTCAATGAGCCGTTTATATTTCATTTTTGCTGCTTTGATGCCCCTCTTCAGGTCTGCTCTTGCGTCCTTATAGGTCTCCTTGGCCCCCAATCTGAATGCTGCATCTCTGGCCTTAAGCAATTTTCTCACATTGTTGTTGAACCATGGTTTTTGGTTGGGGTATATTTAACCTGTTTTTCTGTGGTTACATTATCTGTACAAAATTTGATATAAGACAGTATTGTAGTGGTGTAATATTCAATATCTGGATGTTCAAAAATCTCCCAGTCTGTGTCCTCAAAGCAGTCCTGTAAGGATGATGAAGCCTCCTCAGTCCAACACCGCACAGTCCTATATTGTGGTTTTACTCTGCAAATGAGGGGTTATAGGCTGGTGTTAAAAACAGAGATAGGTGGTCAGAGTGTCCTAAGTGAGGAAATGCATGAGTTTTGTATGCTTCAGGAATGTTCGTGTACACCTGGTCCAAAGTTTTATTTTTCCTTGTTTTAATGTCCACATTTTTGTGAAATCTGAACTGAACCTGGTTACATGGTCACAATAAACCGATCACTGGGAATGAACAGATAATGGTTTTGTTGTGTTTACATGCACTAAATGGATTTTTGGAGGGTTAACCACTTGAGTTAATGACCATAGTACATGGCCACTTGAATAATCAGATAACTCCAGAAATACAATCATAACCAGTTTATTCGTGTCCATGTAACCATGGTCACTGTTGGACTCTTTCTCATCTTGTGTTTGGGAGGACAGCATCAGTCCTTGGTCTGGGTTTATCAGTTTTGGTTCTTGTGACTTACTCCATCTTAGAATGGGCCTGCACATCGACTCAGTTTAATTTCCTCATTAATATCATTGTTTTACTTCAGCATTAAAAAAAAATTACAATTTATGTGCCATCATAAATGTTTGAGCTTGAAGATGGAAATGTTTTGTGGAAATAAAGGTACTGCATAAAGTTTTCTGTTGTTACACTCTTTCATTAAAGTTATGCTGTTTCTGCTAACTTGTCTCAGACATTTTTCCTCCTTTCTGTGTTGGCTGGAACCCAAACATCTGGATCACGTTCTCAACTTGATTTGTGCATCCATAAGCTGCACAGAAAATCATGCTGAGAACCTGATCTGTGAACATTTTAGGATTTCATTGTTTTTGGCTTCAAAATAAAATTTATGAAGTCAAACCCTTCTCTGACTTTGGAGGAAAAAAATCATTTTCCACAATTACATGATGTTACAGTATGGATGAATAAAAAATAGAAAAAAAGGCTTGCTTTTATTTGAATCACTGGTGCTGTTATTATCTATTTATATTCAATTATGTGACCCCAGTCTCACCTGGAAGAGGAGGCAATAGTGCCAACCTGCTGCTCACTGGTACTAGCTGACAGTAATTTATCAGGCAGAAGTTCAGAGTGCATAATAAGAAAATGAGAGCATGTCTTTGCATTTTTATTAATTTTTATTTAAAAAAATACAATTTCATGGGATTTGTACTACATTGAATACTGTTGCACCTTGACTATATTGTGTTACTAAGGCCTCTTCTTTTATTTAGTATTTTCCACCCTGCTTAGTCACTAGTTTTCAGAGTACAGTGTAATGTTTATGTACATCTCAGTAAATAGAATATCATGATTTACATTTTTATTTCAAAAACTATAATCAAAATTGAATTTGAAAAAGGCCTGAAATACTGTATATTTTGTGCCTGCAATGAATATTGAACATATGAAAGTTTATTTTTTGAATTATATATATATATATACTGTATATATATATGATAAGATCAATGCTCTTCAAAAGGATGTCACTGGATTATTATCATTATATCAGTGGCATAAAGTGGTCTCCATATACTCTTTGTGCCAGTCCCAAGCTAAGGTAAAATGGGGGGGGGGGGGTCGTTGGGAAGGGCCTCCGGCATAAAAATCTTTGTCAGATCAAGTATGCAGACACACGATCTACTGTGGGTGAATTTATTCAACCCTGTTACTCTAACTTCAACCCTGCTAACTAGATTGTTTTTCAAAATAATGATATATGGTTTCATCAGCTCACAGTAATTTAATCTATTTTCTTTGTAATAGTTTGATTAATTATATACACAGTGTATTTGAACAAAGATTTTAAAATAGATAATAAAATTACAAAAAACACCTTATTTGACTGTTGAAAAGTTGGGTGAGATAAGTTTCAAAAGTTGTCTGAATTAATATACCAAGTCTTACCATAAAATTTAATGATTAGTTATTATGAGTATGACTACTTTTAACATGACAATCAAAGAATGATTTAACAATATTTTTAAAAACTACTTTTTTGAGGTCCCAGAGTATTGGCAACAGGGTTGCACCAAATTCAGCACACTATGACTATCATACATCATAAAAAGTGTACCACTGATGCCTGAGCTGGACCAATCAAATTTTTGATGATTTTTTATTTGTTTTTCTTAAATACATAACAGAAAAATATAAAATAAAAGGCTGATTTTTTAAAAATATTTTTTGCAGCCTAAATTGTCCTTCAATTCTAGAATGACCCATAAATCAAATTTAAAAATCATCCCTCTAAGTCTTTGAGAAATGCCTCAATATATCTGTTGCACAATGTAGCGTGACGTACTTCCGCACTGCAATCCTCCCACAGCTCCAGTTCCACTTCCATTATATTTGCCCATTCCCTGGTGCTTTCTTGTCAATAAATCAATTTAGCCACTTTCACTTATTATTGTACATATTGGAAATGGTGTGCGGGCAGATCGTTTTTTCTTCATAAAGTTTGTGTTTCACATTTTGGTAGTTTTTGTAACCAAACTTGTCATGAACCGAGCCGGGTTGTTCTTTGGGCTCGGTTCTGACCCGCTGTGGCTCAGATTTGTCTGTGTAGTTATGTATTATGTTATCTTTTGAGTTTCTTGTTGTTTCTATTTTCCCCTTGTTTATTTCCCTACCTGTAGTCACTGTGTTCTGGCCGGCAGCTGTGAAGCAGCCTCCTTTGGCCTACACTCGTATGGGCGCTGTCTGACACTTGCTGGTCTGACCACGCCCCCTCTCTCATGACAGCCAGCTGGTTCCACTCCGGTAATTTGGTGGTTCCACTCGCCCAGGTGCACTCAATCTACCGTGGCTAGCAATGCTTGTACTTAAGCAGCTCTTTGCCAGTCAAGCATTGCTGGACTATTGTATTGTCTAACGTTTGTGTTATGCCACCGTTCACTGTGGTCTGCCTGCTGCACGTCCCATCGTGTGAATCAGTAAGTGAACCCTTTCGCCTTTTTGTATGTCTGCCTTGTTTTTGAACTGTTTTTTCCGGCCACTGTACACTGTGGTCTGCCTGCTGCACGCCCCGTCGTGTCAGCCATTAAGTGTACCCTGTTACTGTTGTTGTATGTCTGCTTTTTGTGAACTGACCCTTCTTTTGTGAATAAATGTGTTTGTGGTGTAACTTGTGCTTAAATCCGTCCTTCCTTCTACTCCTCCAGTCGCTGCATGAGAGCGCATGGGGAGAACGTGACAGAATAGTCCAGCCAGCAGAGGATTTAGCAGGTTACACCCACACATAACTTTTTTCATTTTCGGACTGTTTCTTTCACTCACCTGTTTCTGGAGTTGGCAATGGATATGGCGAGCCGAAGTTATCCGATGAGCCTGGGGTGGGAATGCTGCCGAACCCTGATGGACATTGACAGGCTCATCTCCTTGGCTAGCAAATATTCCACCCCGGAGGACATCCTCTGGTACATGGGTCTGGCGGAGGCAGAGGTCCGGTGATGCCCTCAGTTCTCTGAGCATGCTGAAGGAATCGAGGGGGATAACCCAGCTAGCAGCGCTGCGGCATGAGGAAGTCCCCGAGGAAGACTGGGCTCACACAGAAGGGGGAGTGCTCCCGGAGCTCTGTTCTTCCTGCTTCATGCCAGAGTGCTACACTCGCTCCTGCTCCAGCTAAACCAGTTCCAGCGTCCCGCAGACAGCGTCATCCTGCGTTGGGACATTGGGAGGGGCCCTCCTTGTCCTCGGCAGCCATGTTTCCTCCAAATGCCGTGAGGCCTGCCAGGGCCACCCCAGGAACGGCCACCTCCGTTGCCATGGAGATGGCTCCTTCACAATCCTTTGAAGGGGCCAAGATCACCGTGGACACGGAGAGGGAAGACCATCTGCCTGCTGCAGTTGTGAACAACAAGCACCGGGATGACAGGCAAGTGTTTTTTCATTCAACCCAATTAAATCATGATAAACCTTGTCTGTCTCCCAAGGGAGAGACCCAGTCTCAGCAGTCCGCTGGGCCCTTTCCTCGAGCTGCAAATGTTGACTTCATTTCTATTCTCTCCGTGTCTTCTCCATGTTCTCCTGAGCGCCCGTTGGTCCATGGTCAGAGCCATCTGACGGTGGAGGAGCCGGTGGCTTCGGAGGATTCCGCTCCGGAGCCAACACGGAGCTGTTCCCCAGCAGCCATGCCGGAGGAGTCTCCAGCGCTGCAGCCGCTGCCGGGGAACCACAGGACTGCCACCACCATCTTGCCAGCTGCGGAGACAGTCGCAGCGGAATGGGAGCCAGAGCTGGACCTCTTGGAGGCTGGGCCCGAGATCACATCACCAGGTTCTAGGGAGTCCTGGATGGAGGTGGAGCTCGAGTTCAGGCAAGTTATCTCTCTTGTATTTCTAATGTCAGTGTTAGAGAGATCTTGTCTGGCTCTAGGTGAAGAGAGGCAGGTGCAGCACGTGGCTGCATCTGAACTCCCTTCGCCGGGCTCCACCGCTGCCGGCAACCCAAACAACCTTTCTTCTTCTGTTGCTCCTGAGCTTCCTCCTAGGGTCGCCAGAGAAGAACCACCATCACCAGGGGTCTCCATGGTCCCAGTCTTGCCGCCAGATGACGTTGAGGGTCCAGCTCCCCTGCTGCCTGAGGCCGTCATGTGGGTCCCCCCACAGGCTTTGTCTCCATGTGTGCGGCGCTCTGGTTTGGGACCCTCGTGGGGCTGTGCCCCAGGATTAGCCCGACGTGGGTGCTGTGCTCCTGCACGGACTCGTCATGCACGCCATGCTCCAGCGCGGGGTCCACCGAGGGTGCAGCGTTGGCCCGGTCGGGGTCCACCGAGGGTGCAGCGCTGGCCCAGTCAGGGTCCACCGAGGGTGCAGCGCTGGCTCAGTCGGGGTCCACCGTGGATGCAGCGTTGGTCCGGTCGGAGCCCATCGCAAGGGTTATAGAGCTCCAGCCGGAGTCCACCGCGGGTGCTGCAGAGCTCCAGCTGGGAGCCACCAAGGGTGCTGCAGAGCTCCAGTCTACAGCGCTCCAGTCTCTTGCGGGTGCTGCAGAGCTCCAGTCGGGAGCCACCGTGGGTGCAGCTTTGGCACGACCGGGGTCCACTGAGGGTGCATCGTTGGCCTGGTCGGGGCCCATCGTGGGTGCAGCTGTGCTCCTAGCCAGGACCACTGATGGTGCTGCCAGTCAGCCTGAGGACGCCGGGGCCTTCACTCCTCAGCCTGACGCCGTCGTGGCCCCCTTCTCCTTTCCACCAAGCACAGTGGGGGTTCCCCTCCTACGGCTCGGCCATCCACCAGTGAGCCTCCTGGTGGGCAGGCTGCCTCTGACTTCACCCCTCTGGTCCTGGTGGCTTAAGAGCGCTGGCCGGTCGCCTGAAGGACTGAGTCTCTGGGTCAGGTGGCCCATGTTTTCCGGCAGGCCACCGGACTCTGTTCGCTGGACTGGCTGCTGGGCCTGGGGCTCTGTGTGGCCTCCCGAGCCTCCATGCCTTTGGACTTGGTGGTGGGGGGGGGGTTAATTTTTTTTTTTTTTTTCTGTTGTGGGCCCTGGGTGGGGTGCATTTTGTTCCCTCCTTGCCTGTTCCCCCTACCTCCCACCCTGGTTCGTTGGTTGTTGTTCCTGCTGGGGGCGGGGGGGCAGTGTGAGCCATTAAGTGTACCCTGTTACCGTTTTTGTATGTCTGCTTTTTGTGAACCGACCCTTCTTTTGTTAATAAATGTGTTTGTGGTGTAACCTGCACTTAAATCCGTCCTTCCTTCTACTTCTCCGTGTGCTGCGTAAAATCACACGGGGAGAACGTGACTATACTGAGCTGTTTAATAGCACAACATAACCAAAATATTTTTTTTGTAAGTTGTCTGTGTTTTTTCAACTGATTTAAGACAATTTTGCACCGCTGAATCCGAAAATGACATCCGGTTTCTCTCAATCAGGTCAGGTTTTTATGCTAAGTTGTAAGCAGTTGTACAGCAGTTGCACAGTAAATTGAATAGTAGACACTGATAAAGGTAAGTACATGTAAATTGAATGTTACATCATCATTGTTCAAAATCAGAGATTTTCCCTGTGCAGGGAGAACAATCTGGTGCTCAACGTGGACAAAACAAAGGAGATGATTATCGACTTCCAGCGGTCACAGCCTGAACACGTCCCTCTCAGCATCGGCGACCGTTTAGTGGGGAGAGTGGAGAACATCAAGTTCCTCGGAGTGCAGATCTCGCAGGACATGACCTGGAGCAAGAATTCCTTGGGGATCAGGAAGTGGGCCCAGCAGAGACTGCACTTCTTGAGGAAACTCAAACAGGCCTCTCTCCCCATCTGCATCCTCAGGACCTTCTACAGAGGTGTGGTGGAGAGTGTTCTGACGTACTGCATTGCTACATGGTACTCCAGCTGCAGTATGTCAGCCAAAAAAGCCCTGCAGAGGATAGTTACGGGAGCTGAGAGGGTAATTGGAGTTTCCCCTCCCCTCAGTCCAAGAACTTTTTCAGAACTGTTGTAGGAGCAGGACACTGAACATTGTCAAGGACCGTTCTCACCCTCTGCTTAAACACTTTGAACTTCTGCCATCTGACAAACGATTCCGGAGCATCAGAGGCAGAACCACCAGACTGATCAACAGCTTCCTTCCACAAGCTGTTAGGATGCTGAACAGTTGATCCGGAATCTCTCATACATACTACTGCACCTATGGACATCCATCCATCCATCCATCTTCTACCGCTTTTCCGGAGGTCCGGGTCGCGGAGGCAGCAGTTCAAGCAGAGAAGCCCAGACTTCCCTCTCCCCAGCCACCTGCTTCAGCTCTTCAGAGGGGATACCAAGGCGTTCCCAGACCAGCTGGGAGACATAGTCTCTCCACCGAGTCCTGGGTCTGCCCCGGGGTCTCCTCCCAGTGGGATGTACCTGAAACACCTCAAGTGGGAGGCGTCCAGGAGGCATCCTAATCAGATGCCCATACCACCTCAACTGACTCCTTTCAATGTGGAGGAGCAGCGGTTCTACTCTGAGCCTCTCCCGGATGACTGAGCACCTCACCCTATCTCTGAGGGTGAGCCCAGCAATCCTACGGAGAAAGCTCATTTCAGCCGCTTGTATCCGCGATCTTGTTCTTTCGGTCATTACCCAAAGCTCGTGACCATAGGTGAGAGTAGGAACGTAGATTGACTGGTAAATCGACAGCTTTGTCTTAGAACCTCTTCACCACAACAGACCGGTACAACGTCCGCATCACTGCAGATGCTGCTCCAATCCGTCTGTCGATCTCTCGCTCCATTTTCCCCTCACTCGTGAACAAGACCCCAAGATACTTAAACTCCTCCACTTGGGGCAGGAGCCTGTCCCCAACCCGGAGAGGACAATCCACCTTTTTCCGACTGAGGACCATGGACTCGGACTTGGAGGTGCTGATTCTCATCCCAGCCGCTTCACACTCAGCGGCAAACCGTCCCAGCAAGAGCTGTAGGTCATTGCTGGATGAAGCCAACAGGACAACATCATCTGCAAACAACAGAGATGAGATCCTGTGGTCACCAAGCATGACACCCTCCATTCCCTGGCTGCGCCTAGAAATCCTGTCCATAAAAATTATGAACAGGATCGGTGACAAAGGGCAGCCCTGGCGGAGTCCAACTCTCACTGGGAATGACTCCGACCGAGTGTTGGCAATACGAACCAAACTCTCACAACGGTCGTACAGAGACCGAATAGCTCGTAACAACAAGCCCGATACCCCATACTCCCGAAGCACCCCCCACAAAAATCCACGAGGGACGCGGTCAAATGCCTTCTCCAAGTCCACAAAACACATGTAAACTGGTTGGGCAAACTCCCACGAATCCTCAAGAATTCTCGAGAGGGTAAAGAGCTGGTCCGATGTGCCACGGCCAGGACGAAAACCACATTGCTCCTCCTGAATCCGAGGTTCGACCAACGGCCGGACTCTCCTCTCCAGTACCTTGGCATAGACCTTCCCAGGGAGGCTGAGGAGTGTGATCCCTCTAAAGTTGGAGCGCACCCTCCGGTCCCCTTTTTTGAAGAGAGGAACCACCACCCCGGTTTGCCATGCCAAAGGAACTGCCCCCGACCTCCACGCAATGTTGCAGAGGCGTGTCAACCATGACAACCCAACAACATCCAGGGCCTTGAGGTACTCAGGGCGAATCTCGTCCACCCCCGGGGCCCGGCCACCAAGGAGATTTTTAACCACCTTGGCGACCTCAGCCCCTGTGATAGGCGAGTCATTCCCCTCGTCCCCAAACCCTGCTTCCTCTGTGGAAGGCGTATCAGTGGGATTGAGGAGATCCTCGAAGTATTCCTTCCACTGCCCGACGATATCCCCAGTTGAAGTCAACAGTGTCCCATCCGCACCATACACAGTGTGGACGGGGAGCTGCTTTCCCCTCCTGAGCCGCCGAACAGTTTGCCAGAATCTCTTTGAAGCCGACCGAAAGTCTTGTTCCATGGCCTCACCAAACTCCTCCCATACCCAGGTTTTTCCTTCAGCAACCACCCGAGCTGCACTCCGCTTGGCCTGCCGGTACACCTCAGCTGCTTCGGGAGTCCCACAAGCCAACCAAGCTTGATAGGACTCCTTCTTCAACTTAATGGCCCCCCTCACCACTGGTGTCCACCACTTGGTTCGGGGGTTGCCACCACGAGATGCACCGACCACCTTGCGGCCGCAGCTCTGGGCCGCCGCTTCAACAACAGAGGTGGAGAACATGGCCCATTCAGACTCCATGTCTCCAGACTCCCTCGGAATGTGGATGAAGTTCTTCCGGAGGTGGGAGTTGAAGACCTCCCGGACAGGGGCCTCAGCCAGACGCTCCCAGCACACCCTCACTATACGTTTGGGTCTACCAGGTCTGAATGGCTTCCTCCCCTGCCATCGGATCCAACTCACCACCAGGTGGTGATCAGTTGACAGCTCTGCACCTCTCTTTACTCGGGTGTCCAAGACATACGGTCGCAGGTCTGATGATACGATAACAAAATCGATCATCGACCTGCGACCTAGGGTGTCCTGGTGCCAGGTGCACATATGGACACCCTTATGCTTGAACATGGTGTTCGTTATAGACAGACTGTGGTTAGCACAGAAGTCCAATAACTGAACACCACTCGGGTTCAGATCGGGCAGGCCATTCCTCCCAATCACCCCCCTCCAGGTTTCACTGTCGTTGCCCACGTGCGCATTGAAGTCCCCCAGTAGGACAATGGAGTCTCCAGGAGGAGTACCCTCCAGCACCCCAGTCACAGACTCCAAAAAGGGTGGGTACTCTGAAACATCATTTGGTGCATAGGCACAAATGATGGTCAGGACCCGTTTCCCAACCCGAAGGCGCAGGGAAGCAACCCTTTCGTCCACCGGGGAAAACTTCAATATAGAGGCAGCAAGGTGGGGCGATACAAGAATACTAACTAACTAACTAACTAACCTGCACTTATATAGCGCTTTTCCAGTCACAAAGACCACTCAAAGCGCTTTCATTAATACTAACCCTCTATTCTAAGGGCCTATAGGAAACAAATATCTAGGGACAATTTAGAACAGCCAATTAACCTAACATGCATGTTTTTGGCATGTGGGAGGAAACCGGAGAAATCCCGGAGTAAACCCACGCAACACGGGGAGAACATGCAAACTCCACACAGATCACTGTTGGTCGGGGGCTGGGATCGAACCCACGATCCCCACAATCCCCCGGCCAAGGGTGAACTGTGCTGCCGCAGTGCTAACCACTGCGCCACCGTGCACCCACCCCTGCTCGTCGCCGCTCGCCCGGGGCAACTCCAGAAAAGGCCAAGCTCCAGCCCCTCTCCAGGAGACTGGTTCCGGAACCGGAGCTGTGTGTTGAGGTGAGGCCGACTATATCTAGCCGGTATCTCTCAGGCTCCTTCCCCACCAGAGAGGTGACATTCCACGTACCAAAAGCCAGTTTAGAAAGCTTGGGATCAGTCCGCCAAGGTCTCCGCCTTTGACCGCCACCTAATCCACATAGCACCGGACCCCCATGATCCCTCCTGCAGGTGGTGGACCCACTGGAGGGCGGACCCATGTAACTCCTTCGGGCTGAGCCCGGCCGGGTCCCATGGGTGGAAACCCGGCCACCAGACGCTAGCCTTCGAGCCCCTCCCCCAGGCCTGGCTCCAGGGTGGGGCCCCGGTAACCCCATACCGGGCGGGGTACACTGAATCCTTGATATACAATTTATCATGAGAGTCTGTTGGATCGTTCTTAGTCTGGCCCTTCACCCAGGACCAGTTTGTCTTGGGAGACCCTATCAGAGGCAAATTGCCCCCGGACAACATAGCTCCTGGGATCACTGGGGCACGCAAACCCCCCCACCACGATAAGGTGACGATCCATGAGGAGGACCTATGGACATTATGTATATTATTTGTATATTATAGTTCTGGTTAGTTTTCAAGTAGGTCTCAGGGAAGTGTGAATGGCTGTGTTGGGGTGGGGGGTGAGGGTGTGTGTGAGTGTGTTTTAAATTATGTTCTTTTTTTTTTTACTTATATGGATGCCGAGAGAAACGCAATTTCATCTTGCCTGCGCTACAGTTGCATGTACAGCAATATGACAATAAAGGTTGATTTGATTTGATATAAAGTGAAAATATCCGTACATGTAAACAAAAATGTAAAAACCATGTGGCTATAGTTCAAAAAGTTGACCTGATTGAGCAAAACCAATGTGATTTTTGGATTCAGCACATCAAAATCATCCTAAATCAGCTAAAAAAAAACTTAGACAATAAATTTGGTGTTGACCAGTGTAGTTAATAGCACAGCTGCTTGGAACTCTTAAAAAAAACACAGCATAGAGAAAGTGTATATAAAACCCCAATTCCAATTCTGTGCAATTTATCACTTTACTATAAATATGTGACCTTTTTTTTTTTTTTTTTTTTCAAATTTGCCCTACTTTTATCTCATAAACTTTGTTCTTTCTTGAAATTTCTGGAGCTGCCTGGTTATGGGGGTGTCATGTATGCCCCTCCGGGTCAATAACAAACTCAGATGCTTAACCACAGTGAGGCAATTTATTGGGAAAACGTGCACATAACAGTCAAAAACACAATACATCCCAACATGGACAAAAATGCAATAAAGGAAACTTACACAAGGCTGAGAGCAGGAAAGCTCTGGAGAGAACGGAGGGGTGGGGGGGGCTGACCGTGGACCTAGATCTAGCCTGAACATTAGCGAGGCTGCGACAGAAACTGAGTGAACAGGCGTGGAATAAATACTGGCCAGAGATGGGATGCAGGTGTGCGAGTAGAGCTGGCAGCACAGATTATTAACTGCCCCTCAGCTGCTAGCAGAGAGACTCAAGAGCTGCAGAGCTCAGGGCTGAGAGAGAGAGAGAGAGGGGGGGGGGGGGGCGGCGAGAGGCAGAAAGGAACACAATTACTCACAGCTGAGGGGAGATGGGTGTCTGGAGGAAAGAACTGGTGAGAAGGGGGAGGACTGTCACTCCCCAAACAATACACAAACATGACCCAACAACTAATGACAACAATGATCAAACTAGGAAATAAAGTGAGGATCTGAACTCAGGGAAATACTAAGTTCAGATACATGACGGGGGAAAGAGTCACAGGCTGCAGACCACTGAGCTAAAATAAATAAAGTAATATAGATGACTACTAGATGAACTGAATAACAATCACAGGCTACTTCTACTGACTGTTATATTTGCTAATATGTTGCTTGTGTCACAATGTAAATTTCTCATATTAATTTTTTGTTTAAATGCTTGTTGAAGACAGTAAAAGTAGAATTTGCTTTAGTATTGCACATCCTTACAGTGTAGAAGCATGCTCAAATAATGAGGCTGAGTTTCAGTCATAAAACCAGCTTTATTTGACAGAACGCAGCTTCTAGCATTCTCAAAGCAGGAAAGAGAAAGAATCATACTTCAACCCCCTTTTATACATTTCCAGCATCAGAATTCAAGCCACATGGTGTCTTCAGTCAACATACAGTTACAAAGCATCCCTTTGAAGCTTCACCATTGTCTCTCATTTCTTGATGAACCGGAATACCCTCCGGGGCGTCTTCTGTGGGACAAAGAGACAAATCTCACACTTCCTTGTTGCCTCCTGTAGATTCGAGTCCTTAGTCCTTGCAGACGTGACACCCCGCAATAGACATTCAGTCCTGTCTCTGTGGCAGCGTGAGCCCACAATGTGTGTCGGCCACACTACCCCCCCCACACGTCTAGTAAGGCAAAATCTAAATGGCATAACAAAAAGAAAAACACAAAGCACTCCATACATCGCTAATCAATCCACCAACTGCCTAGGTTTTAATCTTCTGCCGAATCTGCTGCAACCTGGCTTGGCTGCACCTGCAACATCTCTCTGCACCTGTGGATTAAAGCCGTTAGCACCTCTCTGTGAAGACTTTGGAGAATGTCCCCTTGGTGGCCTGCCCCGGCGGGGGGGCCTCGCGAGCTGCACCTCCTCGTCAGCCAGAACAAAAGCGGGTTTGAGTCTGTTAATGCAAATCAGCTCCCGTCTGCCCCCTAAATCTAGCAGAAAATGCTTCTGCCCGGTCTCCAGCACTCGAAACGGTCCGTCGTAAAACGGCCGCAAACTTGGACGCTGGGCGTCATGTTTAACAAAAACAAACTCTGCATTTTTTAAAGCTTTGGGCACAAAAACGTGTGGGAAACTGTGATGGATTGGGCCAGGAAGTGTGTTTGCTCCTGAGCCGCTCTGCCACGGCTGAGCGGGGGGGCCACTAGGTGCGGGATTATCAGGAAGAAATTCCCCGGGCAAACGAAGCGGTTGGGCGAAAACTAATTCAGCCGGGGAAGCGTGCAAATCTTCCTTAGGTGCAGAACGCAACCCTAATGTTAGA